>JARCFY010000009.1:49701821-50969678 GCA_029233225.1 Lepidodactylus listeri | reverse complement strand
TGTTGTGCATTTCTAGGTGTTCCTTCATGACTCTTTCCCTTGACATCAAAGAGTCTGTGGTACCTAAATAATCACTAATTTATGGTCGCTTAAATCCCCACATAGGTCTATGATGATTTACATACAAAAGCCATAGTGAATTTAAAGACCAGACTTTAAATAATTTAAAGACCAGACTTTAAATAATCCATTGTTTGAGACTGAAGCTGCAACAAAACACATCTTTTCCAGTGTACAACACCATGCATTAATATACAGTTTTTTCTTAAAGCAGTCTTGAATTCCTATTGAACTGCTTTCCTGTGAAATATCCCTTACAGAGCAATCCTAAGGAGAGCGACACCCCTCCAAGTGCACAGGCTTCAATGGACTTAGAAGAGTGTAACTCTGCTTAGGGGAAGCACTGTTAAGCTGCACAGCAATAGCATACAGTTGACTGCTCTGTGTTGCCCTTTTGGGTTAATTCGTTGCACAAGGACAAGCTGCCACCATTTCCTAGATTACTCACAACCTTTTTCATAAGTATTTTTTCTGAATATGTGCATTCCCTATAGTCCTTGACTTTCACGCATTCCTAAAGATGTACAAAAGTGTGTCTGTAGATATTTTACTCATTGTGCAACTAGGCTATTTATGCAGTGGGAGGTGTAACCAATTAGCATTGTTTTCCTTATTTACTCTTTCCTGCACCGTGACTGTGTTCTGATGTCAGAAGCTAGTGCTACTGCTGCCAGAATTTCTTTTCCTGTTGACCTTTAGCCAATAAACAAAAATGCAAAGTAGCCAGCAACTTGTGTATGTGCTCTGCCCAACAGAAACAAGCTATCTGATCTGTTTTGCAGAGAAGAATGCTTATTAGCTGTAAGGAATGAGCATAAGTTAGGAAGATGAAATGCAGCTCTCTTCTCTTCTTGTTGTAAAGCCAAATATGCAACTTTTATTCAGCTGGAGCAAAGCATATATTAGATACTGTAACTCACTCAAAATGATTTCCAGTTAGAAGAATGGTTTAATGGATAAGTGTAACAATTCCAGTATTCTGCATCAGTGAAATAACTGAATTTCAGGAATGTCCCGTCCCCCCAGTTCTTTGTGGAATACAAAAAGCCATCAAGAAAGCTGCGGCTATCCTGAGTACATGAATAGTACACGCATCTGAAACATGTTTTTGTTGCATGCGTATGTTAACGATGATACAGGCCTTAGTTTCTGCTGTTTACCTTGCCTGTGCCCATGAAACTGCACAAAATGGTGTTGGATAAGTGATCTTGAAAGATGTTGCAAATGCAGGGGAACAAATGTTTGAAATAAAGAAAAAAGATGAACTAACTCATATTGGGGCCGCGGTGGCTCAGAGGTTAAGACGCTGAGCTGCAGACCGGAAAGTCAGTAGCTTGGCAGTTTGAGACCCTAGTGCCATGTGACAGAGTGAGCTCCCATCTCTGGCCCCAGATCCTGTCAACCTAGCAGTTCAAAAGCAAGAAATTGTAAGTAGATAAATAGGTACCATTTCGGTGGGAAGGTAACAGCATTCCATGTGCCTCGGTGTCTAGTCATGCCGGCCACATGACCACGAAAACATCTTTGGACAGCGCTGGCTCTTCAGCTTAGAAATGGAGATGAGTACTGCCCCCTAGAGTTGGATTTGACTGGCTTTTGAGCAAGGGAAACCTTTCCCTTTAACTCACATTGCCAGTAAAGTATATGTTCACTAATGAAGCATCAAATAGAACCAAAGCTATAGGTATTAAAGGCAAAAAACTTTCCATCCCATCCCAGCCTCTAAAGTGATCTGTACTTTCTGCTCTGGTCCTCTAATCCTGCATTCAACTATTTATGGCCCATGGTGCCCCCTCCCCCTGTATAATTGTTTCTCTCCCCAGCATTCACATGGAGGATGCATATACAAGCAAAGGCCAGAGAAACACAGCCCTTAGATTTCAGTGTATGGGTTATGTGTTGCTTTGTAACAGTGCATGTCTCTGTATTTGATGGACTTTCTGTGGAATTTTGTGTTTGGAAATATTTTTTTATGGAGCGTGTTTTGTTGGTGGGTGGATGCTATTAGTACTACAAGCCTTTGTTAACAAAGAATAATTGAGAAATATGTGGAGAGCTGTGTACATAAATTACAAATTGTGGGTAAACATGGATAAATATGTCCTGCAAAAATCCAGAAAATGGAACATGAGGAAGAACAAGACACACCACTCATAGACATGTTCAGGGATCTATTATTAATTCTCCAGATGTGGCTGTCTCTGATCCTGAATCACTGTCTTGTTGCCATGGTCTCATGCATGTGGGAGAGCAAACTGCAGTTGAATCCAGACAAGACAGATGTTGGATTGATTGGGAATGTTGATGTTCTGGAAGGTATCTACCTGTGCTGAATTGGATGGGGTTAGATTTTCCCCCTTGGACTGAATAAAGACCCAATATTGCTATTTGATTAACTGGTTAGTTTTGTTTCCAGGAGAGCCTTCTATCATTTATGTCTGATTAAGAAGCTGTTTTCTTTCTCAGACTCTGCTGATCTGGCAACACCAATGCATGCCTCTGAAGTCCTCGGCCTGATTTAGGGGAGGGACTGTGGCTCAGTGGTAGAGCATCTGCTTGGCATGCACAAGGTCCCAGGTTCCATTCCTCCCTGGCATCTCAAGTTGAAAAGATCAGGTAGTAGGTGGTGTGAAAGACCTCCACCTGGAGAGCTCCTGCCAGTCTGAGAAGGTAGTACTGACTTTGATGGACCGATTCAGTATAAGGCAGCTTCATGTGTTGGTGTGATTATCATAACACATACCTGTATTTTTTGCTCCATAAGACACACCTGACCATAAGACGCACCTAGCTCTGCTCGGTGCCGTGGCTCAGGAAAGGTGAGAGGGGTTTAAGACGCACACACTTCCCCCCCACTTTTTTTGGGAGAAAAAGTGAGTCTTATGGAGCAAAAAATACGGTAGTCTACATAGGGCTGCCTTAGAAGGTTGAAGGTTGCCTAGAAATTTTACCTAGTGGACACTGCAGCATCTTACCTTCCAGCAGTTGCAGTGGTTGCCTTGTAGTTTCAGGGTCTATTTCAAAGTATCTACAATGCTGCCTACTGTGACCAGGGACTGACTCACTTGAAGGCTTACATCTGTCAGTATATACTACTCGACAGCTACTTTTTTTAGGGCCAGCTTTTCTGCTGGTCTGAATGGCAAAGGCTAGATTATCACCTATCTCAGTGGTTGCTACTGTTCTGAGGAATGCCAACACCTTACCTGAATAGATACAAAGAGCATCCTCCCCAGTTATATTTTGCAAACTGTGCAAGGCTGTTTTCTTCAATGGGCTTTTGGTTGATAGAGTGCTGTTGCATTAAGACTGTTTTAATGTTTGACTTGTATATTTACTGAGTTTTGTGAATGATTTTATGGTGGTATTGTAAGCTGCTTTGAGTGCATGGAGAAACTGGGTAGAAGTTGCTTAAATAAATAACCATCTCTTTAGCAAAATATGCCTTTCTAGTAGGAGGAGCTTGCCATGACCTGGATTGGCCAGCCCAGCCCAGTCTCATCAGAACTCAGAAGCTAAGCAGGTTAGTACTTAGATGGGAGCCCACCAAGGAAGTTCAGGGTTGTGATGCAGAAGTAGACAACCTCTGAATGTCTCTTGCCTTAAAAACCCCATGGGATCGCCATAAGCAAGCTGTGACTTGACGAGCGGGGGGGAGGAGCTTACTTTCCCTGTGTTTATCCTACTGGTGTGATTGGTGCAAGAGGACAGAACAAGATTTCACAGCTGGGACCAGATTAGTTTGTCACCCAAGCTACAACACTAGAGTTGTATAATGTGTGTGTGTGTATGCGGGAAGTATGTCTGTATACACCTCAGTGGAGTGCACTTGAAGTTGAAAATAAGTGTGTTTAGGGCAGAGGTGATGGATTTGCTATATAAATATAAGTATAAGGCAATTTTGGAAGAAACCTTAAAGATCCTACAGAAAGGAATGAAATCATTTATAGGAAAAGGACCAATTTTTAAATTTTGTTTATTTTGAAAATTTATATGCTGCCTCTCCAGAGACCTGCTCAAGGTGGTTCACAACCACCACCACCAATTGCAGTGCTTCCTTCTTTTTTGGTTACTTTTCTGAATGAATGCATATTAGATGTTCCATGCTTTAGTGGACATTATGATCTTCAAAAATTTCTTCAGCAAATGAGGTTTTGATGGGAGTCGGGTATTTGGTTTCACAAATGAGTATATTGCTGGGAAAGAATAACCAGCGCAACATTATAGCAGACTTAGAAAATAAGGGGGAGATCTGTGTCTGAGGAATTTGTTGGTTATAAACAGGGGTCCTTTCGTAGAAAAAGAGGTGCAGGAGCTCATTAGCATAACTTATTTGCATATGCTGCACCACCTGACATCACTGGAAGTAAGTCAGAAGGCAAGAAAGAAAGGAGAGAGAGAGAGAGGGAGGAAGGAAGGAAGGAAAGGAAGGAAGGAAGGAAGCTGGCTGGCAGAGAGGGGACAGCTACTAATCCAAGCCTCAGAAATACCACTGTTCTGGGAGGATAGCTTCAGTGGTGGCTGAAGCCTTCAGAAGGCTGGTTGGAGGAACAAGGACCTTTCCAGGGGACGGGGTCATTTTGCTGCAGCCATGACACAGGCAGGCATTCCCCTGCGGGGGATGGTGGTGGTGGTGGCTGGCACCAATTCCCGGAGCTGCGCTCCCCTGAGCTCCTGCTCGAAATGACCCCTGGTTATAAAAGAAATAATGAAATGGGGGAAGTACAGAGTTTGCAGACATGGGCTTGGATCTAATACCTCATTTCCTCTTTGTCCTTTGTGTGGGCAGTCCGCTCAGACTAGGCCCTTTCTGGATCCTTGAAAGACATGAGTCTTGCATGAGTAAAAGCTCTTGGTATCAGAGGAAAGGTGCTATGCAGTGGAGTGCAACTTCAGTAATGTGCATGGACGAATGCAAGTGGGAACATGGTGCAGGATTCAAGCCATATAGTTTGTCTGCCTTTAGAGCTCTTTGCTTGGCTTGCCAAGTACATATCTGAGAGAAACTTCAAGAAATATTTTTTTGTATTGCTATAGTGATAGTCTTGTTGTTTGGCTAGCAGTGAACCAGTGACAGAGAACAATGTTAGGGGGTGCCGCGCTATTAAGAACATGTTAAAGCCATATTTGATCCTTCATAGAACTTGTTTATGCAGTTGGGAATTCCCAAGGTTGTTCTGGAGACTGCGCCGTTCATGTTTATATCCCAGGCTATAATCATCACAAGCTTGGTTGCATGGACAGGGAATCTGATTGTTCCTGCCAAAACTTTTTACTCACACTGGTTCAGTTCACTGAGTGACTTAGTGGATGAATTCTGTCATATTTTATGTACTGCATATGCATAATATAGTCCAGTCAGTAAATAAAACCCCATGGTTATGGGGGGGGGGGGGAGGCTCTTTTCTCTCTCTCAACTTATGCAAGGACTTCTTTGTATTTCTTGATCACGTAAAAACATCCAATAGAAGGGTGTCCGGTTTATAGCTCACTTAATTCTGTGCCACATGACTTGCTTACCTGCAAGGCTGGGTTATCATTTTGGATGAGCAAGTCCATGACATATAAAACCTTCTGGCATAGTTCACTAGAATGCAGGGTCCTTGTCAAACTCCAGTTTAATTCATTTTTGCCTGTCTAGCAACCATTTTCTGTTAGCTGTGCTGTTCCTCATTTTCAGTAGGGCTGTACTTTAAAGATGCTTTTGCAGATTTTTATCAGTTTGGTAGATCTATATTGTGATGTTTTATCATAATATTATGTTTAATGCTTTAATTGATGATTCTCACTATGCCTTCCCCGGGTTTTCACATTTAACTTGCAGTCTTGAAAGATACAGTCACTGGTTGTTCTTTTCTTTATCATTGTGTGCCCTTGAAACAATAAGAATGAGGTGGCTTCTAAAAATTGGGCCCATTGTTAATAATTCTGAATGCTTTTGTGTGTGTGTGGGGGAGCATTCTGGATTTTCATTACCTGTAAAATATTTTCAGTGAAGCCCTTTTCATTTCTGTGCTCCTTTAGTATCATATGTAAAGGAGACCTTCTATGGATTCAAGTCACGTAACTGGCTGTGGATGAAGGAATTTGGGCATGGGAATTTTGACAGATAAATGATGTTGTGCTGTTTGGCGCAGGAGGAGAGAAGGGGAAGTAATACTGTCAAGAGCAGAGCAATCGCTTCTTGCTTATGCTGATTGGAGCCCCGGGTGGACTTTTGTTTTTGATTCATTATAGGACTAGAATTAGTTGCTTTATATCGTTAATTTAACAATTAATTTGATTTCAAAGAACACCTTTTCCAGCAGCTGCTTTATTAAATATGTGCCTAATTAGAATTGTTTACTTGTAGCCTTTGTAAATATGGAAGCTACTTGAGTTGTCTTGTCATTCCCCATGTTAAAAATAATCTGTCAGCATGCAATCCTGCCTCTCCTCCCTTTGTATATGTACTCCATCTGGGGTGTGGCCTGGTATTTACATAATGGATTTGGGCTGTACTCCTATGCCAAACACTGGAGTTCCTCCAGTATTTTCCCACCCCTGTTTATCACCAATCTTGTTGGATTCTTAGATTTCTTCTACCCTCAAAACCTTTTCATTATAAATGAATATAACCCATTGGATATTTATTTCGAACTAGTTCAATTTTTGTCTTTATGGAAGCTGAGATAGGTGTGGGAAATGGAAAGCTTCATATATTGTAGGGATCACAGGTGCATGTTCTGATCATCCCTACAGAACCTGCCCACATACAGTTCTCTGCAGGTGTTTGGTTAACTGCAAAGGTGTTGAAGGCAGGGCAGTGAGCACAATTCTGCTTTCCTCTGTATACAAACAGTTTACATACTTTGGAATGTTTGCATAACATTTATAGCTTTTTTCAGATGTTATGTCTTCATGTGCTGGGAAGCCAGTAGCTGCACATATAGGAGTATACTGTTCCCAATACGTGCAGTAGCCATGTTGTCTGAACAGCAGCATCACACTTATTTTGAATGCACAAGCTTTGGTGCATGTGAACCAACCACTGGATTTTATAGGTTTGTCTTGTGCCTCAGCTGTATGTGCATGCAAAATACACATGGTGTCCCTGTTCAGACAAGACAGCTGCATTTATGGGGAGTGGCATAGTAATATCAACCAATATTATAGTTTGTTTACTGTATCCCAGGGCCTCAGTAGGAGCTATCACAAAAGCGGGCCAGCCATCATCTGTGTAACTTTGTCCTTTTTCTGTATTGCCCTGGATCCAGTGTGTTGAATGTGAGAGAAACATAGTAAATGGCTGTGTGTGTTTGCTGAAAATGTTTTTGCTGGTTATGATTTACTCTTCTCTTATTTTCTCTTCTCAGCAGCCCTGTAAGGTAGCCTAAGCTGGGAAATATTGGTTCGTGAGTTTCAAGACTGATTGCTGATTTGACTCTAGCACTCGGTAGCTGTTAACTTCATACCACTGGAACAATCTCTGAATCTACTTTTAAAAAACAGAATTTTATGTTTCACAGCTGAACATTGGGTGCAGGCTTCCAGAGTCACCCACCCCATGGTGACAAATCACTTCAAATTAACCAGTCTGTGCACTCATTTACTATCCATGTGACTGCTCAGTGTGTTGTAAGAAGCTGGTGTCCTGGAGGGCGATGTGTGGGGAGGGGAGGCTGTGGAGAAACCCTTTTACTTCTGAGGTCAAAAGGACTACCAAGGATTGGTGCATCGACTGGAGGTGGGGAGGGGTGTGACATATCCTTTTCCGTGGCTACCATATTCTTCTGCCTCTGCTTACCTCTTTATCATAGTAAAGGAATAGTTTTCTTGTGCTCTGCTTCATTTTTCTTGTTGCCCACCCTTAACCCTCCCACTGAAGTTTTTTTTTTGTATAACAGCCATGTGAGAGGAAGAAAATAATTTTGAAGAGAATTATATGGTGAGAATTTTGACAATGAGTGGAAGATTGTAATTACTCTCTTCCATTAGACTCAGTGGCTTTGGACAGATAAGCTGTATTGAAACGTGTGACCAGGGCATGGGATCATGGATTGTCTTTCACTGTTGTCATGGCGACAGTGATGCAGGTGGCCTATAACTGCCTGGCTGTCAGATCTTATACATCAAACTGGTGCTAAGTGAAAATATGTTAGAGGCACTGGGGGGAAGAATTGCCAGCAGTGTTTGTAGAATCAGGTGGAGGAAAGCTAGCCTCTTTTAAGAAGACCTTTTTCCGGGGGGGGGGGGGGAGAGAGTGAAAGCTTTAGATGGCTTAGAAATGATTTTTTAGAAACTCTTTTCACAGAGGTACAAATGATTTTTCAAAAGGAAAAATAACCTCTGCCAAATAAATTTTTATTGTATGCTGGTAATTATTAGACCCTCTTCCTAAAAGTTGAGATGACAGTATTAGATGGAGAATAGAAGTAGAAAACTGCATTCCAGCTGATAAACTGCATTACCTCATGAAACCTCAGTAGCTCGCTAGAGCTTCTTCTTCCAGTCTTCCTCATCACTTTGTGGTTGCTAGCAGAAAGCACAGACCCCTATGAAAACATACTAGAGGGTACATAGCATACAAGAAAAATTTTAAGAGCATCTTCTCTGTTGTTGTGAAACAATGTCTAAAGCTATGTGATCATTTTAAAATCTCTTTTTAGCTGATTATTGCATTCCATCTCCTGTTCAGTGCTGAAGTAGGCTGTTCTAACATTCCCATTTTATAGGTGGGGAACTGAGGCAGAGAGAAGTATGCTATGATTGTGATATGTGTTTTTATAATTTTTTTTATGGACCTGCAGGGTTACTTAGTTTTGTTTGCAAATATGTGTTTTAAAAATTTTTCAGATTAGTGCCTTTTGGGTTTTCTCCCTTGGGAATCCTTTGGATTTAGACTCCTTCCTTTATGCAAAGAAATGAGTCAGACTGCCACTTTGAAGTATATATATTCTGTTTTATGTTACACAAACTAATAAGTACCTAAGCACCATACATAGGCATATACATATGAAGCTGCCTTAGACCACTGGTTCATTAAGGAAAGTATTGCCTACTTACACTGGCAGTGGCTTTCCAGGATCTCATGGAGGGGTCTTTCACATCACAGCTTACCTGATCCTTTTATCTAGAGATGCTGGAGATTTAACCTGGGACCTTCTGTATGCCAACCAGATGCTCTACCACTGAGCCATGACCCCTCACCCTGATCCTTATAATAGTTGACCTGGATTCATGCACCATCAAAGGTTGAAAGGGTAGCGAAAATCCACCTGTCCACCACTCGATTAAAGTACTTGGAGCAAGACAGGACTGTTTAAGGTAACCAGTCTGCATCAGATTATCTGAAGAATGGATGAAGTGGACAGGATGCTTAAGCAGTTGGTGGCTATGCAGCTTCAGGTGATCTTGGAGGAGACAGATTGTCTGAAACCCATTTTGAACTGAATTCAGGCTTAGATTTGTGATAGAAATGGACTCACAATATTCTCTGGGAGAGTGCCTCCCAGTCGATTCTCCTGGACTTTCAGCAGCTTTTGATAACAATTGATCAAGGTATCCTTCTGGCGAGGCTGGCTAGGTTGGGAGTAGGGGTACCCTGTTTCAGTGGTTCTGCTCTTACTGGACTGGTTGACTCCGAAAGATGGTGCTGGGAAGCTGCTGCTCAGCCCTGTGGTATTTATGCTTCGGGGGGTGGGGTGTCCCTTCAGAGCTCCATCTCATCCTGCATGATGTTTAACACCTACATGAAAGCACTGGGAGAGATCATTGGGGGATTTTGGAATGAAGTGCCACCAATGTATGGATGTCACCCAGGTTTATTTCTCCTTAATGGATGAGCCAGATGAGTCTGTGGAACTCCTGAAGAGTTGCTTGGAGAAGATAATGGGGTGGTTCGGGGCCAGTAAACTGAAGGTGGGGTTTTAATTCTGGATTTTAATTAATTACTCATAATGTTTTATGTTGTTGTGTTTTTTTCTGTAAGCGGCCCCAGCAGGTTCCTTGGAGAGGCAGCCTTAAAAAATTTTCTAAATAAATAACAGTTCTTGTTTGACTTGAAAGGCTTGTTATGTCATAACAGAAGAAATGGTAGCCTTTGTAAACTTTGAGCTCTCTTTCCATCTCCACTAACCACTACATTCCTGGTTTCTTTGATTGTTAATTAACTGAGTTGAATAGCTAGACTTCAGTTAACTGAGGCTTGTTGGCAGTCTAGTTCAATGCTTATAGTTTGGGGGCTGTGGAAATTAATACAAATAATAAGGAAGACATTTAACTCCTACTGTAGCCAAGTCTTCTTTCATTCCAGTTTGGAATCCTGGTTTTAATGGAAGAGAGCAAACCATAGTTTCTGCTTGAGATGTATACTTGCATTTTCATTGCCCACTGAACAATTGAATCCACTTTCAGTGCACTTTGCAGCTGCATTTTACTGTGTGAGATGGCAAAATTCACTTGCAAATGATTGCTATAGTGCATTAAAAGTTGTTGGAAAGTGCATTATTTGTTATGTGTGTGAAAGCACCCTAATGGAAAACTACAGTTTATGATGAACTTGGAAGTCTTTAATTATTGAACCACATGTGAGGGGGAAGGGGAGGAAAGGGGGGTACATGAGGCTGTGCATCCCTCAGGTTCATTTATATAATGACAAAATATGTGTGTGGGGGGGCTTTATACAACTAAACTGCATCTGTACATTCTCATCATCCTTGGCATGTCAAGATCCTGAGAAAATGTGCTTGTTCTGCGACTGACTGATTGGGGAGGGTAACAGAATTACTACTGGATGCCTGAAAAGAAACTCAGAATGGTATGTTCTAAGTTTAGCCTTCCATCTTTGTATGTTATATCCTACTAGCAGTGGGGATACTTGCTGATATTATAAAGGTCTTTTTATATACTAGTAATGCTAATACCATGAGATGAGAACCTTTCAAAGGAAACAGAGGGCACATGTGAGATTTACATGTGCCTTTTTTCTGATTGCTCTGGGTAAACTTTCTTCCCTGGAATATCCTATAACCTCATAGCAGCCTGGCCAGTGCCCCAACTGCTTCCCCTACAGCAAGGGTGTAGAGGTTCTAATTTCCCAGGGGGGGGGCGAGGGCTGGTCCAGAGGGGGGGAGGGAAACAAAAGTCCTGCGCGTGCACCGGGTGATGCCACCACAAGATCCTCTCCGCCCGTGGCTCCCCCACACCCCTCTCCCCACCCACTCCTACCTCGCTCTCTCTGGGGGCTCCGGGCGACTGCCCAGCATGATGACATCACCCGGAAGTGACGTCATCACACTGGGCACGTTGACAGGGTGACGTCACTTCCAGGTAACATCATCATGCTGGGCAGTCTCCTGGAGCCCCCAGAGAGGGAGGAGTGAGTGCGGGGGAGCTGGGCGGGGGGGCCAGAGGTCTGGGGGGCAGGGAGGTGTGGCGGCGGGGGGCAGGCACTCCATTTCGCCAGGGGGGCTCAGAAGTGGCCTGAGCCCCTGAGCCCCCACGTAGTTGACGCCTATGCCTTACAGCAGGGGTAGCCAAACTGCAGTTCAGGAACCGCATGCAGCTCTTTCACACAGTCTAATTTAATGTTGATAAAAAGCAAATTTGCATATTTTTTCAATAAAAACGTGTGTGTAATATTTGTTCATATCTTGCGGCTCTCAAACATCTGATGTTTATTCTGTGCGGCTGTTGTGTTAAGCAAGTTTGGCCACCCCTGCCCTACAGTCCCCCCCCCCCCCGAAACCTTTTTTTCCTCAGCTCCAAACTTTCACCATCACCCAGTTTTCTTTTGGCTCCTGGCTTCCTAAGCTCTTCTTTCCATAGCCTGGCTGCTTCTTGCATCTTTCTTGCCTATTTCCTTCATAAGCATGACTGTTTAAATGTATTTAAATGATCTCTTTGTGATAATTCAACAGTAGTAACTGTTCTGTGATATTTCATGCTTATGTGTCACGGTATATGCATGTGCTTTTATATTTGAAAGTGGAAATTGCATGCTGCATTATGGTAGTCAATTGTTCATACAACTTTAAGTAGTTTTAAAAGTAGTGCAGAAACTTAACTGTTGTTCTGAGGATAAAATGGAAGAGGGGGAATTTATGTTGTAGGCCACTTTGGGTCCCCATTGGGGAGGAAAGCTGGGTACAGATATCTAAATAATAATAACTGGTAGAACCATTTTCTGGCCTAGAGGATGGCCTGGCTGGTATGTGATAGTTCAGTGCTTGTTGGGTGTTAATGGTGGTAGGATGTAGCTCAAACAAAGTGATTACCACATTATCCATGGCACAGGGTTAGTTATAATATTTGACCATCTGTGATCATGCAAAGTGGGGAAGAAGGGTGAGAAAGTGGGCAATACTGATAATCTCTTTCAAAGTGGAATGGCTTCCCGGGTGAGTTTGCCATTGCCAGTATAATCACAGACCTCCCTGGTTTTGTGTATTTGTGCTGGAAGGGTCTGTTAGATTGCAGGCCTCAAGTAACCTTTTGTTAGTTTTCTGTTCTAGTGCTTTGTAAGGGAAGAGCTATTCTTCAGTTCTGAGTTGAAATGAAAATATAAGGTGGCGAATTGATTCTCATAAATAGTTCAATCAACAAACAAAATGGTTAGAAATAATTAAATAGGAAGAAGGTACATTTGCACAATCCCTTGATTTTTATGCAAAATATTAGCTTGCAGGTGTTAATTAGGAAGCATTCAGGAAAACATTAACATTGGTGAAAGGCTACAGGAATGACAACTATAATTGCAAAAAGAAAAAAGGTTACAAGCTAGTTTTGAAACAATCATTTTATATTTGCTTTTCAAAAATATATATCTTCCAGGCTAAACAAAAACTAGTGCTTTTGTTACATCGAGTAACATCTTGTTTCTTTTCAGTCATTTGAATGAAAATATTTATGTAGTTACTAAAGGTGGATGTGTCTTCTGATTTGCTCATTTCATCAACTGTATATACTGTGTGCCAGTAACTGGCAGCCTGTAGTTCTTTGCAAGAGAGCAAAGGCTGCTGATAGTGTTTGCCTCAGACAATCCAGTAGTGCATAATAGGAAGGCGGGGCTTCCTGTTGTTACAGTGAAGCTGGCTACCATCAGGATGCATGTCAGCCTTGGAAGAGTTCTCTCTCTGTGTGGGGGCAGCTGTTTCCTGTCTCACCGCAAACTCACAACAGAGTCCCTACCGCAGGCCACCTTTTCAGCTTTTCCCAGTCCTCCCTTTCTAGCCTCTTTCCTAATATTCACCATGTAAAGATTCTTAAATGAATAATATTTTTGAAGCGCTGTCCGAAGATGTCTCTGTGGTCATGTGGCTGGCATGACTAAATGCCAAGATGCATGGAATGCTGTTACCTTCCCACCAAAGTGGTACCTATTTATCTACTTGCAATTTCTTGCTTTTGAACTGCTAGGTTGGCAGGAGCAGGGGCCAGAGACAGGAGCTCACTCTCACATGGCACTCGGGTCTCAAACTGCCAAGCTACCAAACTTCCGGTCTGCAGCTCAGCATCTTAACCTCTGAGCCACCGCAGCGCCTTTGGGGAGAAAGATGGGGTATAAATGAAGTAAATAAATAATAAATAAAATGAGGATCAGGACCTGGGTGAACCCCTCACAAAGGAGCCAGTATTTATTACTGGAGATTGCCATCACTAAAATGCATCTAACAAACAATGAATGCAAACTCACCCATTTTCTGTTTTCAGAAGAATAGTTTTTCTTCTGGTCACCTCTTGTATATCCAAGTGAACTCCAGTGTTTTCACTTGCCCTTGGAAGCATGTTCAACATTGGTTTTTTGTGTACCCCCGGTGTCACTGCCTTTTTCTCCCTTCTCCTTGTGACAGTATCCTTTTAGTGCTCTTTTTATGATGGCCATGATGCTCCTAGGTAAGATGAAGTCTTAAATCCCACAGGCCAATAATGTCTAAAGGAGGAAAGAACACAACTGGGCCAGTTTGAGGAGGCTGAGTTATAGCAAGGCTCTCAGTACAGTTTGAAAATTTGGATACTGTTTTATGTCAGTTGATTCAATACTTAAAAAGAAATCATGGTACCTGTTTTGTAGGGGGGCACTTAGTAGTTTTTATTTCCCCTCTTCTTTTATGACAGATGTGGGAGGAAAAAATTTGTTTGGTAGATGGCTATATGGTATAACAATACAAAGGGTTGGATCCAACAATGTATGAAGAAAAACAGAGACACACTTAGTACAGTTCTGTTTGCACAAGCAACAGCTCTAGATATAGTCCACTACTTATTGAGTCCAATAACTACTTGCACAATATCTGTCTGTGTAAATGGAAATGCCAGTTGGGATACTATACGCTTGACACAGCTGGCAGCACAGCTGGCAGCACAGTATATTTCTGCATGGGCTCTAGTGCACAGGGACGTCATAGGTGCTGTATAACAGTGAAGTAAAAACAAAGTAAAAATGTTTGTTTCCATTCATAGCATGCCTCGTATGCATACAATAAATACTATTGCTTTCAAATTCTTTGTAAGTAAGTATGGTTTGGAAAAAGTATAAACTTTTCCGCTCATGGTTTGATACTTTATACCCACCCCAACTGAGAAGATTTCAGGGTGGTTAAAAAGTGTTAGTGTGTAACACATGTTCACCCCTAGCAAAAGGATGAGATGCTGCAACTATTACTGCTATTGTGTTAGTGCACAACTTGGTGCACATTAGGTAATTCCTAATTCGGTATTACTGCTGCTAGGTTGCCTTTTGGACCCAACTTTAAGGAGGTCAGAGGAAGAGAAAATAAAATAGGCCTCATAATAACTGTGTACCAGTAGATTAGGCTGAGAGGTGAATGCTGAGGCTGAACAGAGGTTTAAATCTGTATTTCCCATATCTAACTAAATAGTCTGGTGCTGCGCTGCCAACTCCTCCTTCTTGCTGCAAAGCTGAACAATCCACACACCAGCTTTGCACAGATCACCCCTTCAATCTAAACCACAGCAGGCTGCATCAAGAGAAGAAAGCCTGTGTGCAGCCAAATGACACTGGCAGAGCAGATTTTCCCAAGGTGGTTTAAGCAGAGACACACTGGTAGTCAGGAAGGGCTGGTGGGTGCTTGCTCTGATGTTTTGGCTTGTTACATTTGGAGCCCAGCAATCTGACCTAGTCTTATGGCCCTAAATCTACAGTTATTGCTTTGGCTGGTGAAAGGATGTGTTTTTGAATTGCAGGGAATGAGGAAGATTGATGTGTTTTCATGAGTGTACATGTGACCTGCTATACATGGATTCAAATAGGAGCTCATTTGGCTTGGTCCACTTTGTGCAATCTCCTTAGTTGCTGATGTGTTCTTGGAAAAGAGCAGCAATGTGACCAGCTCGGACTGAGGCATATCGACAAAAACAGCAGGACTGGAGTGTTTTCAAGGCTGCTTGTGCTGTTTTTGGCGCTAACCCATGTTATATCACTCTGCTACTTTCATAACCCCTGAAGGTCAGCTGTGTCACATTCTATGAGTCCTGCACTTTTCATCTTTTCTCTTGCCCTACCACAAAGTTTCTCTTGCACTTAGTACATCAGATTTCTGCTTCAGTAAGTTCTGTATTTTAGTGTAGCTGAGATCAGGTTAGATGTGAACTTGCAAGTTCTTTTTTCAGTCTTCGAGAACTGGCAAATCTGCATACACAGGCTTTGTGTTCTGTTTTGAAGAATTATCAACTTAACAGGTGTGAACACCATAGACGTAGTCTTAACTAGCAGTTGCTGAATGATACTGTGCCTCTTTGCTGTTAAAAACCTTGATAGTGAAAATGTTCGGGACTACCATTAGCCCGAGTATTAGGAGTTTGGGGACTTGGGAGACAGTTGCTTCCTGGCTACAGGTTTTGGTAAAGGTAACACTGGGGGGCATACGTTTCTTTCTAGAAAATCCAGTCTCCACCCACTTTTAAAAAAAACATTTGGCCTCTGATGGCGAGCTAAAAAAGTGATGGTGCAGCTATGAAGTCCTCCAGGGGTCTGCATGAGATCACTTGCAGCAGAGCAGATGCTCTCCTTAGTGAAACCAGAAACCTTTGTGAAATCAGAAGCAACAGTGTTTGATTCTTAAAAAAAGAAAAGAAAGACAAACCACTTTGTGTGTGCACACCTATCTGGCAAGTTTTCCAATAAGTGTGCCACTTTAGGTTTGAAATCCATAGCCATGTACTCACGGATCTCGTAATTATACTGGGTTTGAGCATAGCCTTTGACTTCTGCCCTTTCTGCAAACTAAGGATGAAATAGAAACTAGGCTGAAGAGATGTAAGGGAGTGATCCACAAACCATGACCTGTCATCAGTCTTGGGTTTTGCTTGAGTCTTGTTGACTGCAAAACTTAGCTGTCTTCAGGAAAACCTGGATTGTTTCAATTTAATTTTTTTGGCTGCATTCCATAGTCTGAGTAAACATATATTGTTTTGTCCAAATCAGAGAAAAAAAGCTAGGGATCTGCAATGTTTTGTTAGGGGTAGGTGTCTCTTTTTCTCCTCCCCCTCTATTTTCTCTTTCCCTTCCTGAAAACCCCCCATAGACTATTGCCTTTTTTTGGCCTCCTTTTCTCCTTCCTACCCACCAGCCAAACCTACCTTTAGGTCTCCTGCCATCTTCAGTTTTCCCTTCTTCCCTACCTGTTATGTTCTGGCCGAGGAACCGCACACGCGGTTGGCGAAACACGTGGCCAGGCGAAGCCATCGAGCTTTGCTTCCAGAGACAGTAGATCCCGCAGATCCTAAAAAGGGACCAATGAGCAAGTCTGCATCCTGGGATAGACAAATAGGGTGCAGGGACACTGTAAATAGCGAATCACGGGTGTTGGGTGTGTGCATGGGTGCTGTCGAGAATGGGGATAAAAAACAGACCTGCGAGTCCAGCTAACCAGTCTTGTTCCGACCTCGGAATAAAGTATGAGCTGTTTTCACTCGACTCATCTCCGACCTCAGTACTTTTCACTACCCCTGGCAGCCTCTCCCTGAGTTGGGCAGTGTTCACTGCTGGGCCTGACCCAGTGTGTGGTAGGGAAACCACAAGGGCTTGGGAGGAACACTTCAGTTTCCCGGTATCCTTTTCGGCATCCTATTTCCTTTTCCCCTTCTCCTGAAGAAGAACATGCCATCAAGGCGTAACTGAGTTGTGGTGAGCCCATTCACAGGGTGTTGCTGGCAAGAGATGAGCAAAGATGATTTGCCATAGCCTTCTTCCACATAACAACCTCAGTCTTCCTTGTGCTCTCTCATCCAAGTACTAACTGTGGTCTACCCTGCTTAGCATTCAATTAGCTCAGGCTAAGCTGGACTATTCAGGCTGCCTACTCCTGGCAGCCCCCGTATCGTCAAGATGTGCAGTGGCTGCTGGTGAGCCTGGCCCTGATGAATCCTCCCTCAAAGGCCACAACAGCCCTGGAATGATCCTGCCTCCTCTCTTTGCCTTTTGTTCAAAGAAACCAAGGCTTCAATTGGCAATACTATTATGGCTGCTTAGCAACAGTCACAGAGGGCATTTGTTTCTTAAAGCTACAGTCACTGCTTCAATTATTTTGGTTTTTTAAAATCCCCTAGTGTATTCTTCCCCTTGGGTAGAAAGATCTGTCTTGTTTGCTCATGGCTCCAATCTCTGGATTTACGTATCCACAGATTTGGCCACAATGAGAATTAGATATATGGATAAAGTATATATAACAAGGCGATTTTTCAATCCCTGAAGAATGCATCAGTGAAGAGGGAGGGTAAAGTCTGTGGACTTCTAACAGTGCAATCCTAAGCAAAGTTATGCCCTACTAAGCTCATTTACTCCTATGGAAGAGTGTAACTCTTCTTAGGATTTCCTTGCAAGGCTTGTCCCTGTTACAACAAAGCACTGGTTTGTTGTTGCACGTGACCAGGGGTCCTTTTGTAGAAAAAGAGGTGCAGGAGCTCATTAGCATAACTCATTAGCATAACTCATTAGCATATGCCACGTCCCCTGACATCACCAGAAATGTGTCAGAAAGGGAATGTCAGTTTCAGCCCCATTATACCCTATGGGCCATTGAAATCAATGGCAAAACCTCATAGGGTATATGAGGGGCTGGAGGAGAGGGGATTTGAGGGAGAGGCTCCAAACTTGCAGGGTAGCTGCTGGGGCCTCTCTTCGAAATACCCACCAAGTTTCAAGAAGATTGGACCAGGGGGTCAAATTCTACGGGCCCCCAAATAGGTTGTTACTTTTTTCCTGACAGAGAGAACAATCAGAGAATCTGATTCGGCCTGTGGCTGCCCTAGTGGCCACTCTTGAGCTGGCGGAGCTTTGCTCCACCTCGCTCCGGCCCCAAAGGACCCCTGCACATGACTAATAAGTGACCAAAGAAAAATAGTTATTTTGTATTGGCCTTTAAAGCTCATACACTAACTACTTGCTTTTTTAAAGTCTACATTATAGCAGGAAGTTTTTTGACAGAACAGACTGATGGTTATCAACATTAAAGTCGCATGGTGTGTATGCATGCACATTATGGAAGTTTTTCTTAATTGGAACAATTGGACAGTGTCAGGGAAGAGATTGTAATCACTTTCTTTCTACTATTTAGAAGCATCTCCCATGCATATTTGAACACAGCCCTCCTTAGAGATTGAGAACAATATGCTGATTTGACAGGCCGACTCCTCTTCATATTCTCTACAGTTTGTTGTGCTTTCAAGCCCTTCACTTACATGGTGATTAGACTGATCTGAGTCTCCTACTGAACATTCTTTCTCATTTGAGTCTCCTACTGAACATTCTTTCTCATTTATGGACAGAGCGAAAGAAATGCATCTGGTGCAAATAAATTGGATGGTGCTCTGTGTTGTCTGGCTCTGACTGACTGCAGAAATCCAGACATCTCTCTCTTTAGCTACATTAAGTAGATGCAGCTAGTCTAGGTGTCTCCCGTCCCTGTGGTTTGCCACTGCTACATCACATGGTGATGGAATATCATTGTGAGCTTGCTGATAGAGGCAGAGGTTAATCTTTCTTCTGTCAACTAGGTAAAAGAAGAATCTGGTCCCTAAACACTAAATATTGTGAATCATCTGGGCTGCTTACAGAGGTATGTGGAATTTGGAAGTAAATTTTCAGCTGTACTACCTTGTGAATGCAGAGGTTTTTCTGAGCTGTGTTTCAGGGCTAATATGAACTTCAGTTTGAGCATTTAAAAGAATAAAGCAAAAAAAAAGATCCTACAGTCTTCTGCGGGATTAGGCATATGCCGCTCATAAGGAGGCTACTGATACTGTTCCCATTAAGGGTTCACTGTACAGCTGGATGTACTTTGAACAGTGAATAAAAATGCTAGGAGAGAGACTTCATAACTGTGCCTTCATTAGGAATTCCCCCCCAGAATCCATAACTCCTTTTCTATTCATTTGAATATGGCTTCCAAAAAGACCCTACCTAATTTTGTTTATTGTTCAGTCTCAGATTACTTTCCCACTTGCTTTGTCCGGTTCACATCTGAAACTCGCTAATATCACATTATGTTATGTAGCTACATATTGCGGTCTCCTGTGTCAATCCAGTACTTAGGACCTGCCTAAAAGCCAATTGGACATCAGACTGCACTTGGACATCCAGAGAACATCCCTCTGTTCCCACCATTTCTGAATCAAGCCCAAAGAACCCGCTTAACTATGTTTCCCATTTCCTGTCCTACTGTTGTCTCTGCCTTGGCTCCTGATGGTACACACTGAAATGCAAATGACAGTAGTAATTGGCTGAGAGATAAACCACAATGAGTGACTGAGCTGTGCAGCGGGGAATTAAGTGGCTAAGTGACAATTATTGCACTGCATCCTCCAGTATCATGAGCAGCAGCACCGTTTGTTCTCAGATTTAAAGGAACTATAACTTGTTAACTGGAGGACCCTTTTTTGTTAACGTGGCTTGCATAGTTTCTCTGCTGGTTCTCCTTTAGCAGAAAGATGGGGGTGGGAGGAAGCATCTAAATTATTTTTATTTCTTAATTTTATTGTTGTTCATCAGGTTTTTCATAATATTTTTTTGCTGTACTTGTTGCTTTGTCTTTTAAAATGTTTAGAACTTTTTTTGGGTAGAGATTTATAGAAACTCAGTACAAAATCATAGTAAGCCTAAGAATATAAAAACGAAAGAAACTTGGGCTGTTGGGTTTCCCACCAACTCCTCATTCTTTGAGTCCAGTGGCACCTTTTAAGACCAACGAAGTTTAATTCTGGATGTAAGCTTTCATGCACATGAAAGCTTATACCCAGAATTAAACTTCATTGGTCTTAGAGGTGCCACTGGAGCCAAACTTTGTTCTGTTGCTTCAGACCAGCTCAGCTACCCACCTGAATCTATCTTCATTCTTGGTAACTGTTATTTAATCTGTTATTTAAAGGTTGTTCAGCAAACAACAGCAGTGGTGGAAAGCAGAGTGGGGGTGGCTGCTTTAGGGTTTCCCTCTGCTGGTAACAGTTGATGGTCTTCTAGAGTAGCAGCAGCTGTTGCAATTGGTTTAGGTGTCGATGAAACCTCCACCTCAGAATGCAGGGGGAAACTACACTAAATGGTCCCTGCTGTTGGGAAAGAGATTCTAGCCAGGACTTCTTTCTGTGTCAGGGAGGATTCAAACATGCCAGAAGGTTTGTTGTAGTGCTTAATTTTTCTGACCATATGGACCAGACTTTTGGAATCACATATATTCTTTTACACTGTGGTGCAATGATATACTATGTTATTTTCTTCTATCCCCCTGGAAGAAATGTAGACCCAAGATTCTGGCTGTACATTTAATGCCAAAGGGCCTGTGACCCTCAAGGAGAAAAGCCGATTCAGAATTGGCAAGATTAGCAGACCAGAATTGCAATGTGGAACTGAGCAGTGAGAAAAATCGATTGGAAGCAGCATGGAACAAAACATTAGGGTGTGATAATTCTTTGAATTTGCAGAGAGACAAGCAGAAGTTTGTCTAGTTGATCTAGCAACTCGAATGGAAAAAGGGTTAAGTTATCTCACTTGTGGAGGGGGTTGCAGATCTGTGGTACTGATTGTTGCAGTATCTCCTTTCAGTCCAAGTGCTATGGTAAATTTTTACAGGATGTAATCAGAATTAGGTATTAATAAGAAAAAAAATTAGAAAGAGTTGAGGGATGCTTATCTCATTAGGAAAAGGAAGGAAAAAATATGTGTCTAGAAGGGGGAGAATCCTGAGCTTAATAAGGGAACCTCTGCTGGGAACAGGAGAGGTTGCTGCCAAACTCAGCAGCTGATTGGAAGGGGAACTAGACACAGAGCAGAGCGCTGGGAGGTGAATGGAGTAACTTGCAGTCTCCTGTGAGAGCCTTTTCCCTTGTGGAATGCTGAAGACAACAGGGGGCATGAGCTCTATTGCCCTGACCTCAGAAGGGACTGCCCTCCACTTTAGGAGGACATTCAGCCTCTCCTGCATGGGTATGGGAAGGAGAGGGAGGATGCCGGTGTGAGCAGGAAGGACAAGGTGACCCCTTCCCATCTTGTCTCTGAGGTCACTGTAGGTGAACCCTGTGGGTCAAGCTGGTGGAAGGGTAGGCTGTTGACTCCTTACAGTGTAATCAAATGTTTAAATATAGTTTCCTATAATAAAACCACAAATGAGGGGACTGAAGAAAGTTAGTAAACCACCTTAAAACATAGGCCTCCGAAATGTTCCTTCTCTCATATTCCCCCAAATTACCCTACACTGTAAAAATTTTAAAAATTAGACTACATTTGATCTTAGCCAAAAGAACTCACTCCAGTCAGTGTCCAGAATGCTCTGTGGGATTTTCAGCTTTCTTGATGAGCTCATTGAGGCCTGGAATCTGGGTCTTCAGGAGGCCATTGACCAAGTTGCCCCCCCCCCCCCCAGTCCTCTTTGCTCCCTGGTATCTGGATAGACTAAGGGTAGTAAAAGGCGAGCTTAGATGCCTAGAGTTGTGCTGGCAATGAACTTGTGATGAAGCACCACAAACACTATAGAGCCTGCTTGAAGGCCTTTGAAGTTCAGTGTCCCCAAAAATAGATTAAAATTGGCTATTAGCTGTGACACAGTTCTGACATTGTTTTTGTATAAAGTCTCCCTCCTCTGCTAAGACTTTGCCACCAGATTTGGAGTCAGTAAGAATCTCAGGGGCCTAGCTGCACAATCAGGTCAATTTTTGGACTCTTTCAACTACTCTCTCAGGCAGATATTGACAGAGTCGTATTGGCTTTCTGGCCTACTATCTGCTCCTTGGATCTCTGCCCTTTCTGGGAGAGTAAATCTTTCACTCTTCTGGGGCTCTTTTCCTAGCTCCCTCAAGGAGGCAGTGGTAACACTCCTCCTGAAAAAGCCACCTAGTATAAAATCTTCCATTTCTGTGAAATATGAATGAGCAGTGGCTGAACAGCTCCAGGAATTCCTGGCTAAGACATCTGCCCCTAGATCTCCTCCAGTTCAGCTTTTGGCTGGGATTCAGGACTGAAATGGCTCTGGTTGACGATCTCCAGTTACATCTTGACACAGGCAGGATGATGGTACTGATCTTGTTGGATCTGTCAGCTGCCTTTGACACAGTAGGCCACTTGATTTTGTCATATGCCTAGCCTCCCTGGGGGTGAGGGATATGGCCTTGAGCTGGTTTTCCTCACTCCTCCAGGGTTGGCCCCAGAGGTTAATTGTGGGTGGAGAGAGGTCATCACTGTGGGCCCTAACTTGTGGAGTTCTGCAGGGGTTGATTCTCTCCCCAATCTTATTTAACATCTATATGCACCCTCTGGCAGAGATTATCAGGAACTTTGGAGTGGGGTGCCATCAATATGCCGATGACAACCAGCTCTACCTCTTTATTTGAAGAGTGATGGACGGCTGGAATTTTGGACTCCTGCTTGGATCCAGTGGTGGAATGGCTAGGTGAGAGCTGGTTGAAGCTAAATCCATTCAAGACAGAGATTATGTGACTGGGAAAGTCCAGACCACTTGAGTGGCCATTTCTACCAACTCTTGATGGGGTCCAACTTTTTATGGTTGACTCTGTCAGGACTCTTTGCTTTCCATGTACAAACATGTCCTTGGTGACAAAGACTGCGTTTCACCATCTATGCCGGGACCGCCAATTGACCCCCTATCTGTCTTGGGCACACCTGGCTACAGTAATGCATGCAATGGTCACCTCAAGACTAGACTACTGTAATGCACTCTATGCAAGGCTGCCTTTGAAGATTATTCGGAAACTGCAAATGGTCCAGAATGCAGCTGCCAGGTTGCTGAGAAGAACATCCTGGTCAGCGCATATAACACCTATCTTGCAGCAGCAGCACTGGCTCCCAATTAGTTTCTGGTTCCAATTCAAAGTGTTGGAAGTTACCTTTAAAGCCCTAAATGGCCTAGAACCCGCATGCTTTTGGGACTGTCTCTTCTGGTATGATCCTCCCCCTCTTCTCCAATCATCATCTTGAAATTTATGGCCCACCAATTGTCTGCCTTGTGTCAACAAGGGCAAGGACCTTCTCAGTAGTAGCCCCAATCCTGTGAAACCAGCTGCCTGAAGAGGTGCGTGCCTTGCAGAACCTCCCTAGGTTCTGCAGGGAATGCAAGGCTGCACTTTTTTGGGCAGCCTTTAGGTGATTATGAACCACCTGGCAGCTCATAAATTATGCTCCAGCTGTGTTTGCAGAATCCATGCATCCTACCCTTGCTTGGGAGTTGATAGATTTTAATGATGATAGATTTCTAATCACGTTATATTTTTAATGTCCATTGTATTTTGTATTGTTTTATCTGATGTATTTTTATATGTTGTTAGCTGCCTTGAGTCCCATTCAGAATAGAGGGAGCAGGCTATAAATTTGATAAATAAATATAAAACATTTTTGAGCATATTTTGAGAATATTTTCCCAACTTCACTTCATAGTGCCTAGCTAGTTATGGACAAGACTTTCTGTGTTACCAGCAGTTCTCCCATTGCATTCTTCACTAACTTGTTTAGCATCCTGTGCTGTTTGCCATCTCACTCACCCATTCTCTTTGTATTCCATTCAGCAATGTACACTACTATCTTAAGCTGCATTTTGAAGATTTATTTAGAATATTTCTAGGCTGCCTCTCTGTGTTTAAAAAACATACAGAGTATATAAGGAACAAGAATAAACAATCATGAAAATCAGCCACTGATATTTAGAAAACAAAATCTGAGATATAAAACGCATTCCTTCAGAGGCCTCTGAGATGGCTCCAGAAGACTGGCAATGGAAGTGTGAGTTCCATAGTACAGAAGGGGCAGTGAAGAAAGCCTTTCCATCACCCAAAGCTCTGAGAGGGCAGGTTCCCTCAACAGCCCCCCCCCCCCCCCCCGATGATCTCAGGCTCTGAGCAGGTTTACAAGTGGAGAAGTTCCTTCAGGTACTTGGACCTAAGCTGCTACATGCTCTAAAGGTCAACTTGGAGTCCAGTTGTGCAGGTAGCTGCTTTTTTGGGGTTGAGTATGGCTTCTCTTGGGTGTGTAGCTTACCCGACTCACTGCTTAGGCTGATCTGTGTTGCATAGGCATGTGGGTGAACAGGCCAAAGGCAGGGTGACAAAATGTCAGGTTTTGTAGACAGGCTAACTTTTTCCTCTCTTGGTGTTATATTCACAATGTGGTCCCTCAGGGACACTCACTTGTACTTGGCATGATGTTCCTCAGAAAGGGAGACTTAGCAACCCTGAAGCCCCTCAAAGACTAACATATTTATTGGTGCATGAGCATTTGCGGACTGGAACATGCTGCATTGGATGGAAGTCGAGTGCAAGTGAAGATCTGTTGTTTTCAAAACCCAGTTTTCTGTTTGTGAAAGGAAGGCGACAACACAACCCAGGATATCTAGCTTCCCTTTTTGTTTCTCATCTTCATTCAGCAAATCTTGCTAGTCAGTCTCATTGTGTGTCTTTAAAAACAAAAGCAAACTACTGGGGTACTGGGCTTGCACTGCTGCTGTTATTCTTACTTAAACATTCAATAAGCCGTGTAGATTTCAGAAAGCAGAAACTGAAGGGAAATATTTAGTTTTGTAGTTGGAGCCTGATTGGGTGTGTGAGAAATATAAGTGGCTATATTTTGGTTCCATTACAGAAAAACGCTGAGTGAAGACACACTTTGTTTATTAAGGTGAGAGACGTTCAGAGATTCCCCTCGAGTTTGTTGCTTTGTTGTACACCTTTGTGTTCTGGCCTTATGAAGCTGTGCTTTGAGTTGAAGTTGCAGAGCAACACATAACACACACAAAAGCCCCACAATGGAATCACATGATCCAGTGTTTCTTATTTACTTATACAGTTTCCAGACAGAATAATTATTGACTTTTCCTCTCCCTTCTGTGGCTCCCTCTTCTCCCAGTGTTTTCTCAGTCTGCCTTGAAATGCAGTTGATTTCTTTCACCTTGCACAGAAGGGGGTGGCAAAGAAACGATGTATAGTACGCATTGTATTTCCAAAGGTGCAGTTTTGCCCTTGGAAAAGGAGATGCTTGTCTGAATCACAATATTATGAGGTCAATGTTTAGCTCTGTGAGTTTATTTTATTGTGTGTGTTCAGTTATTTCTTTCACCCTAGAGAATCAGAGTCTTCCTATTAGTTATAGCTGTCTGCTTGGAACGTAAACGCACACAGTATTAGGGAATGTATTCTGAATAGCACTGAAACCAGAAGTGGATTTAGGCTGTGGATGTCAGAGACAAATGCTTCACCAAAATCAATTCGACTTACTTCTGTGTAATGTGTTTAGGATCTGGGGTATTAAGGCAAGCTGATAGCTAACCTCAAGGTACACCTGAGTTAAGAAAACACAGAGCTCAGATGGATTTTTCTGAACAAACAAAATATGCTTTCTCAGATATTTCTACCCTTGACTTGTAGATACAATGAGTAAAACCAGAATGATCATCTGGTATCCGTTTAACTGACTGCACAATTCTAGCAAATGACCCTATTAGAAAGAATTGAACTTAACCTCAGTTTGTTTGTTTTTATTTAGGTGGGTAGCCATGTTGGTCTGAAGCAACAGAAAAAAGTTTGAGTCCAGTGGCACCTCTAGACCAACAAAATTTAATTCTGGGTATAAGCTTTTGTGTGTGTACATGCACACAAAACATTAGACCCAGAATTAAACTTTGTTGTTATTAAGGTGCCACTGGACTCAAACTTTGTCCTCCAGATCAGATTCTTTAGGCTCTGGGGCTTCAGAACGCTGATTTCTCTCTCTTCCCCTCTCTCTTTTTCATTTAACTGGCACTCAAGGCTGTTTTGAGGGATTCCTCCCCATGGACAATTTAGGAAGTCATATTTTTTTCTGCATATCTGGTGCATCCCCCAAGTAGGTAGAGACTGTCTGTGGGTAGTCTGGATTCTCTGCTTTTGCATAGCAGCCAGCAGTTTATCAATACAGTGTTGACACATAGAACTGCTCAACTCACCAAATAATTTTTCTCTGACCTGCTCTGTATACAGGACAAAGTGCATATGAAATGTTCAGCCATGGCTCCAAGGAAACCCAGGAGACTTTCTTGCACAAGAATTTTGGACAGCTCATGGCCAGTGTAGTGACAATCCCTAAAGGGGAATGAATCTCTTGAAACAAATCCTAGTTTTAACTCTGTTTCTTTACTAGAAGCGCTGCTGCTACAATCAGTGTCACAGAGTGCACCTTTTGCCATTGCTGATTTTTTAAAAAGGGAAGCCTCTTACAGACTGTTTTGTTTTTTTCTTCAAGGGAGGAGAGCATCCACTTGATCTGTGTATGCTCAGCCTGCTGCCTCCAATCTTCCCTCAAGGAGATTTAGTAAGAAAACAAGAAGCCAACTGTTTTTCTCTCAGTCTCTTCCTTTTTTTGCATGAAATGTATCAGTGCTCAAATTATATGTTTAGGTAAATGGTGCAAAGTCCTCTGCAGTTCTCAGTATAATAAAAATTAACCATGAATTTTAAGTTACTGACCCAACTGGGAGTGTAACGGGTTAATGACCCATAGAACCTTTACTGTGTAATTCCACAGGAATGTGACACAGTACTACAGGTCTGCCCCAGAGCTTCCTTTGGGTCGTTTGCTCCAGAGCACTTTTCTTTCACTCAGTGATTTTGGACTCTGGCCTCTCTGCTACCAGACGTAGAAGGATTTTGTCTGTTCTGCCTTGGATGGGAAGTCTGTTCATACACAGATTCACCTCACACTATCCACCAGAGTGTGGCTTGGAAGGCTGAAAACATGAGTGCCTCTGTTCTCTGTCATTACCACACATACTTTCTCTCTAGCCATGGCCTGACATTCCAGATGTGGGCAAACTGCCATTACTGCTGGTCTCCAAACCATGGTTTGAAAAGCCAGTTAAAGCCTTTGTATCAAGTCTTTGCTTGAAGGCTAGCAGCAACCACGTTTTGTGATAATGTGATAGCATTTATTGTATATGGCCAAAGACCATTACAGTCAATCAGAAAGAACGTAAATAATAAAACATGATGTTTTCACGCAAATTCTAGTAAGAGGAAACCTAAATATAAAAGAATTGGTACATGAGAGAGGAAGGAGAATAAGGATGGCAGAAAAAGAGAGCATACAAGTCTTCAACATGGTCCCTGTGAAGGGTTGGAGGTCTGGAACATGATATATATGAGGCTGTAACTAGACATTACAGGTTTTAATGAGTTGACTCTGACTTGCATTGTTCAAAGTCACACAGGAGCTAAAGGGTTTTAAAGGTTCTGCTTGGGACCACAGTGTGCTCCCTGTGCAAAACTGTCACTGGAAGGTGTTATTTACCCCATTTTAGAGCTGCGCATGCAGTTCTTGGTTGGGATAGTAACCCAGACCCAGCTTGTTAAAAGTTGTAATGTCTAGTTTGAACCTGAATGAGGTCATAGAAGGGAGAAGGGAAAGACCTGTGGCTCAGTGGCAGAAAGGGTTGCCAGCTCTGGGTTAGGAAATCCCTGGAGATTTGGGAATAGACCCTGGGGAGGATAATGGGAGGGGCCTCTGCAAGATTTGCCCTCCAAAACAGCTATTTTCTCTAGAGAAACCGATTTCTGTTGTCTGGAGAGCACATTTAATTCCAGGAGATCTCCAGCTGCCCTCATGGAAGTTGGGGAAAATGTTCCCTCTAAGCTGAGCTAGTGTGAGCTAGCTCAGTTTTTTTAGCCTCTGGCTCACAGATTTTTGTCTTAGCTCAGGAAGGATGGCTCCAGAGCAAACTCATTTATGTAGTTAACAAATTGCCTGCTCACAACTTGAATGTCAGTAGCTCACAAAATAGAATTTTTGCTCACAAGACTCCACAGCTTAGAGGGAGCATTGGTTGGGAACCCTAGTGATAGAGCAGAAGTACATGCCAAGGTCCCAGGTTTAATCCCTGATGGCTCTAGTCAAAAGGATGTTGGGTCACTGGTGCTGCCTTAGCTGGGTGTAAGTCTGGAGCCCCAACATGGGAGCCCTCCCCCGAATACAGGCTGTAGCTAGTGATATGGGAGTAGCAGCAGCCTGAGCAAGGAAGGCAGAACACCTCTTTCCCCTTCCTAACAGTTTTAGTATGAGTTCAACCAGGGCTTTTTTTTGTAGAAAAAGCCCAGCAGGAACTCATTAGCATAATAGACCACACCCAACAGCAGGAACTCATTAGCATATTAGGCCACACCTCCGGCAGTGCAGCTCATAGCATATTAGGCGGGGGGCTTGGAAAGCACAGGGCAGGCATGGAAGCTTGCCTCTTCCCCCCCTAAGTTTCTCCACCCCACTTCAGCACCGCCTTTCTAATCTCCTACCCCCCGCCCCCAACCAGACAGCTGGGGAAAGGGAAAGAAAGGCATTTTCAAGGTGCCTGGGTTCCCTGCCTGCCCTTTTCCAGCTGCCACATGTCAGCTAGACAAGGGAAGGCAGAGAGAGGCTTTTCCTTGTCAATTTCACTCTCAGCTGACTGGAGGGGAGTGAAATTGACAAGAAAATCCCCATGGGCTCCTCAGAGGCAAAGAGGGCATTTTAACATGCCGCCTTTCCCTCTTGTGTGTAACGTGGGGAGGGCAGTGAGCTCTGTAGCCATGCATGCCTAGAAGTTTTGGTTATAGGCGTGGCCAACTCAGGAGCCAGCCAGAACTCCGTTCCTGTGCGTTCCTGCCCAAAAATAGCCCTGAGTTCAACTCTGTTGCTCATGAAAGATGCGGTGAAAAGCTTTCTTTCCCCCATAGAAAGGATAAATAACACCAGCCTTACAGGAAACGGGAAGCTCAAAGCAAAGGTGACTCTAACTCTGTGCTAGCATCCTCAAAGGCACAGAGGGTTTGCCTTCCCCTTCCTTTAATCCTGGATATGTCATATTTACCTTTGTCCTTGTCTTGCCCTGCATGGAACACAGTGACAGGAGGAAGTGTGGGACTCCTACAAGAGGTGGGTTGGAAATAGAGGCAAAGATTACAGCAGCAGGAGGTGCAGTCAGAGGTGGTGGTGGTGTGGAAAAAATGGAGTATTGAACACACATGAATTTGCCTTATACTGAATCAGACCCTTGGTCCATCAAAGTCAGTACTGTCTACTCAGACTGGCAGCAGCTCTCCAGAGTCTCAGGTAGAGGTCTTTCACATCACCTACTGCCCGGTCCTTTTTCCTGGAGATGCTTGGGATTGAAACTCATGCCAAGCAGATGCTCTACCACTGAGCCATGGCTCCTCCTCTGAGTATTCATGTCCAGGAGCAGTCTATGTGATTATCAGCTGCCAGGAAAAAAAGATAAAATTGATAGAGAGCCAAAATACTACAGTCATTGCTACACTGGATCAAACTCTGTGTGTGTGGATCCTGAATTCTGTACCAGCTAGACAGATGCCTCAGGGAAACCTCCAAGCATCACAACAAGGCAACAGCATTCTCTGCAGTTTGTCCCCCCCGAACACAAAACCCATCTAGCTTAGCATCTTGTTTCCATCAGTGGGCAGACATACACATTAAGGAAGACTACAAGTAGCGTATGAAATTCTCTTTCTCTTCTTCTCTGTGTAACTTCTGTTATACAGAAGTATTCTCCTGTGACGGACTGCACTTTGAAAGGCTTAGAAGTGTTGTATAAACAGATATAAGACTGTCTAGGGTTAACTCTTTACAGAAACAGAGAACCTTGAGTGACTGGCTGCTCCAAGGAATATGATTGGTTAGCATCAGCTGAGCAGAGAAAGACCTGAGAACTGAATGCTGTGGAAAAATTCAGTATGAATTCAGACCTGACTGAGAATAGTTTAATACAGGCAGAGTACTGGAGAGGTTGGCAAGGAAGAGTGGGTAGTTAGGCAAAGACTCCCATTCAGGCCAAGGAAAGGGGGTGGATCTTCTAGAGAGAGAAGAACTTCTAAAAGCCTCTACTGCCATTTAAGTTGTTTAAGTTAAAGGGAGGGTTCTCAATACTTCCCTCAAGTTCTTGGGCTGTGCCAGCAGTAAAATATCTTACTGTGACAGTGTGGAACAACCAGAGTTCTTCAGGAGAGAAGAAAACAATTAACTAGGGTGGCTCAGTCACAAGGGGAAAGAAAAATGGAGGGAAAACCTTGCCTCACAGGGAGGATAGTGGACAGGTGTGTCATACCTGCCTTTGACCAGGCTTGTTCTGTTTGGCTATCATGGCTAATATGGGGGTACCTAAAGGTGTTGATTCCATCTTTGGCCATGGGAAAAGAATATTTTCCCTCTTCAGCTAAGAAAGTTCTGTCTACTCACCTCATCATTGGTAAGTATTGTTTATAGCTCAGAGTATGCAGTTTCCAGGAAAGCTTGCCACTGTTAAATATTGAGAGTTTGCAAAAGGACAATTATTAATCATAAAAAATCACAAGTGCCTATGTAAAACACAAAAACATGTTCATGCGTATCAATTTCTTCATCCAATTTTGCCCCTACCTCCGCCAAATTGAGAGAGGATTAGCATTCTCTCTTTCACCACATGCTAAATTAGGAAAAGACACACACCCTTTTTTCCTATCCCCCAAAGCTTAAAGTGAGCCTTTATTTGTTTGTTTGTTTGTTTATTGCACCTTATTCTTCCTTTCTTCACCGAAGCTCAAGGAGGTCCCCTTTCCAACATCCTCGTAAGGACCCTGGGTGAGTGACCTAAAGTTTTTGTTAGCTTCACAATGACTGAGCCATAACAATGGACCCAAGTGAGTTTTATAGTTGACTGGAGATTGAGTATACTACTTCTGTCTTCTGAACCGAAAGTGTTCTAGAAAAAAGTACATGGGAAGGTGTCTTACCTTTCTCTTCTTGGTCAGAGATTGATTCTGGGATGCCGAATACTCTTGTGAAGGGCCTGCGTCTCCCTTCCATGTCCTTGTATGTTTGCTTGTGTACACCTCTTGAGACCCTACTCATAACTGATAGAAGACATTAGTGCTAGATGTTAATTCTGTGCTTTGCAATTGAAGTAAGTATAGAACTTAGTATCACCATCAAAGGGGGGGGGGGGAGGTAATGACCATCTAAGACCAGAGTCTAAGATTACCTGACTCAGATGGCAGGTGTTGGGAAAGACCCTTCTCTGACAAAGACCCTGGGGAGCTTCTGCCAATCAGAGCAGACAATACTGAGCCAAACAGGTGTTCTAGGGAATGGCCCCTATAAGACAGCTTCATATGTTCACTGCTGCAATTTCAAATACTACTGTTGCTACAGGTTGCATCACAGTAGCTAGCCATGGTGTGGGTCTATACACTGAGGCAGATGAGGTTATTGGAAGTGTTATTTCTTGTCCTCTCAAAAAATCTGTTAAACATTTTATTGTTGTACAAATACAATTCAATACAAGAGCCTTTTAAACATATTCTTTAATAACCCACAAAGTCTGTATTAGGAATGTGGAAATACAACTATCTATAGTTCTACTGGTTGCTGAGGTGGATGTATTCTTAAAGTTTTAGCATGATATAGCTTCTTCTTTTGACCACAGACAATATTTTGGCAAAAGTTATTCTGTGGAACCAGGAATGCGCAATCCTTAGACGCGTCAGTGAAGCAACTTCAAACATTGCTTGCTTCTGTGTTTTCCTGTGGTTCTCCCCACCCCCACCCATTTGTCTGATACTTTGGCTTATTTTGCTTAAATAGTTGCAACCATCTTGCTCTCCACAAGCTGCAACACTGCTCCAAACTTGTTCTATCCAGTTTCCTCACACAGCGCTTGTCTTCCTTGAGATACATTCCTTTGGCTCCCTGAAATCTTACAAGAAAGGAGGGGGGGAAAGTACCCATTCCACTAGCTTCAGCTTCATACGGTTAGGAAGCTTTCAGCATGAAAAGAACATCTAGTCTTTGTTTACCATCTTTTCCTCCCTCTGCATTGTCATTCTCCCCCTCCATGCCTCCCCAAGAGTCTGGTTTATTAAGTATGACAGTCCAGGGTTTGTTTGTATTCAGATTCTCTAAATTGGCCTAAGTTAACAAATTCTCTTGCTAAATGCTGAACTGCCCAGGGCAGACTTTTTGACTTCTGAAAACATTTGTTCTTCGTTCAGTCTTGTATTAACTGGATTTATGATCTTCAGAGTTAAGCACATGTGTGCTTTTAGTGGGGCTGTGCATGTAGAGGCTTTTTATTGGTACTGGCATCCTTCCGGGGTTTGCTGCTCCTTCGCTCTCACCATTTTGTTACTGTTCACTGCAGCAACCTCCTAAACAGCCCTCATATGGAAATACTGCTGTGTTTGTTTGTGTTTTAATATCAGCTCTTTCAGCATCTATGTGCACTCGTGCACACAACAAATATGGTGTCAATGGTGGTGCGGTATGCATGACAGGTAGCAGTCTCAGCTGTAAACTCCATATCTGCTTTGAGAGCAAGTAGGAAAGATCAAATCAGGTACAAAACTGTGCTAGAAGTCTTAGCTTTCATTGCTTAAAACATTAGAACATAAGAGAGGCCATGTTGGATCAGGCCAGTGGCCCATCCAGTCCAACACACTGTGTCACACTGCGGCCAAAACTCAGGTGCCACCAGGAGTTCCTCCAACAGGGCCAGAACTTCAAAGTTTTCCCACTGTTGCCTCCCAAACACCAAGAATACAGAACATCACTGCCCCAGACATAGTGTTCCAGTTATACCTTGTGGCACATAGCCACTGATGGACCTCTGCTCCATATGTCTATACAATCTCTTCTTGAAGCTGTCTTTGCTTGTAGCCACCATCACTTCCTGCAGGAGGGAATTCCATGTGTTAATTACTCCTTGGGTGAAGAAGTGCTTCCTTGCACTATGATAAAGAGGCAATTGGAGGCATGTCACAGCACTGTCCAAAGTTCAGCACATATGTGGATTTCTTCATAACTAAAAAGAACCAGGGATTCTTTTTGCCACTGTTTTGCATTATTTCAGTTAGGACAGTATCCAAGTTTGTAACTTACTTATTCATGTTTCTGGGTTTAGAGCATGGGGGGGGGGGGGGAACCCTGAATTTAACTTGTCAGCAGAGAACTATATTAGATACCTACCATAAAGAATGTACAGGAGATGTCCAAAAGGGGCCATCTGGCAAACAGTGCTCTTGCCATCCAGTGCTAGCAAAAGTTATGGTCTCAACATCAAATAGGCCTTAACCTTCCATTCAGGGTACACGGATTCAAGTGGCTTCTGTCTGTTCACTAGATGTGAACTCTGTTTGCAGGGCAATCTTCTGATTAATGAGTCTCTCCTGAGGCAGTGCTGTAGCACTCCTTAGAATTAATCAAACATAGCCATGGTGTGGATTTTTGTGTTTGTAGAGAGCACCACTGTTCTTCCTGCAGTATGTTCCAGGACATGGCAGAACAACCTGCTGCAATCCTAACCTGCTCTCTGATCAGTTTGCCTGATTAAAGTTCCTCTTCTGCTTTTTTTTTTTAATGGGAAAGCCAGTACCTCATTAAAGAGGTACAGTGTTTCCAGCAGCATTGTTCACATGTCTGGGCAGGCATAATGAGGAATGTTGTCTCTTGCAAGTTTGCCACCTACAGTGGCAGGCTGGGATGCGTATTCATGATCTGATCTGATCACAGGTTTCACCTGCTTCTTGAAATGGCAAACCACAGCACCTACTCACGAGGGGCCTGCCTGCAGAGCGTGTTGTTTCAAGTGGCAGGCTAGCGCAGGGGTCATGGTCAGTCTGGGGATCCCTGGAGCCAGGCAACTAATGTCACTTCTTGTCCTATGACATTGGTTTTGGTCTGGGGGCTGTGTGTGGGAGGGGCAAAAGGAATGTTTGTTTGGGGGCCCTGTTGACTGACTGCAGCCCCAGGCTGGTGCACTTACTAGGAAGTAAACTTGTAGTGATCTTCCCATGGTTAGTTGGGAGATCTGCAAAAATGGCATGAGAATGTCTCCAGACAAAAGGGAACGAAAAGGAATGACACAAGAAGCACAGACATGGCCTTTTAACAAGCGAGTGGCTTTATAAGGTAATAAACATGGTTTTTTGAAGGATGAAAATCAAACACAGGAGGTGTGAACTGTGGGCAAGAAATCAAATGAAAGGAATAATGCAAAAGGGGTTAACCTCTGATAGTAATAAAAATACCACCAGAGCAGAATGCATTTCTCATTTGGAAGGAGGCAAATACCGGAGCCACTGGATTTTTATGACATAATTATGCTCCCTACATAAAGCTTTGAATGACTTATTTATTTATTTATTTCATTTATACTCCTGCCTTTCTTGCAGAGACTCTAAAATAAATTATAGAGCTGTGCATTGTTCAGCTGCCACCTAACATGCCACTTTGATCAGACTGTTGTGCATCTGTTAAGGACTACATCCAGGGTACAGTCACTCATTGCACTCTTGCAAAAACTCATGAATAGGCAACCTGATCAGAATGTTCTTTGTCCTGGGACCTTACATATTCTCTCGGGAGTGGAAGTGTGAGTTTTTGTTGTTGTTTCCCCAAAGATTTAATTAAAAGATTGAAAGGCAAGGAAATGAAAATGCAATTTCTGAGTTAACTAAATAAAATTCAGAGTGATGTGTACTCCATCACTCTCAGGTAAATGGAGCTCAGGAATCCTGAAAAGGTCACGTAGACAGCCCTGTGAGAATAAAAGACTGTTGTATACTGGCCCTACTGCTTATTGTTTAAGGTGCTTTAATAAGCACACTGGTAAGAGAGAAATTATTTCTTAATTACATGAGGGAGGTATGACAATGCAGACAATGGAAGGAAAGGTTTTTCTGTTTTGTACTGCAGGGAAGGTAACTGTGCTTATACTACTTAGAGCTATTGGAGTTCTGTGGCACCTTAGTTTTATTGTGGTATAAACTTTTGTAGAGTCAAGTCCTACTCCGTGATGAATAAATCTGTGAGTGTTTAAGGTGCCACAAGAATCTTTGCTTTTTCTGTAACAGATGAACATGGATTCCTCTCTCAAATCTCTCCTGATTCATGTGTAATCAGCACTGTGCTGAGATGACTCCTAATTGTAAACTGGCTACAGTGCCCTAGGCAGTGACCGTCAGCCTTTCCACACCCTCAACCCACCTTCAACCACAGGCAGTAGCATGGGACCTTCTGAGTTGCAAGCATGTGGGAAAAAGAAGAGTCAGATGCTCTGAACCTGGCTGTGCTAAGGAGTGAGTGACCAAAGCGTCCGATTGCTCCTCTTAGAATGCATGAAAGGAAAACCAGGAATCACAGTGCCTTTGCTTTCTGCATATGTGCTCTAGCAGCAGATGTTTCCATCAAGCAGCAAAAATAGCAGCTGTGCAGTGACCTCATGAACTACCTGCGGGTCCTCCTGATTCATGAATTGAAATTCACTGCTCTAGTGCAATTGCTCTTGTGTTCTAGGGTTGCTGGTCCCTTCTGGCCACTGGGAGGTTACGGTTGCCAGCTCCAGGTTGAGAAACTGCTGGAGATTTGGGGGTGGAACCTGTGAAGGGCAGGGACCTCAGACGGGTATATTGTCACAGAGTCTACCTTCCAAAGCATCCATTTTCTCCAGGGGAACTGATCTCTGTAGTCTGGGGAGGAGCTGTAATTCCAGGGGATCCCCAGGTCCCACCTGCAGGCTGGCATCCCTGTTGGGCTCTCATGCTCATATGGAGCTTGGGTCTGTAGGCTGCTCCCATCATTTCCATGGAGACGGTAGCTCTGAGTGCACAAAGGTGTGAAGCTCCTCCATGGAAGGAGTGGGGAAGCTGGGAGGTGCTTTGTGCATTGCAGCCTCTGCATCCTTGTTACTTAATAGTAAGTCCCACGGATTGACCAGGGTGTGGGGGGAGGGTAACGTTCTTCTCCATCGTGTGTTTGGAATATGAGTGTTTTAAAATGTAATAGTGGGATTATGAAAGTTTGGTTTTTTTTAAAGCTGTTTTTTACATCTCTGAAGCTGGGGCACGTCTTAATCAGCTAAACAATGTAAAGCAGCACATACAGTCACCATAGCATCTGTATATGAGTTTGTGATTTTTTAAAATCCAAAATGCATAAAATATATTACAATAAAATAAAAACAATACAAAATCAAAATGAGCTGTGGGGATACAGTAAGAGAAATACCAGCGGATCAACCCAGGGAAAGCACGTACAGCGTCTGCCTGCTCCTTCCCAACATCTGCCACCCCCTAGTGTTCCTGAGGCCTGTTCACACATGCGGGAGAATGTGGCCATGTAATGTCAGTGTGGTGGAATGGACTGCACCATTTCAGGTTGCAAATGGAAGATCATATTCTGGGATTCTTCCCCATGCCGAAAATTCCAAGCAAACAGCCAATCAGCACACCGGGTGAAGAGAACGATAACCTTTGTCCCTGTTGTGCAGGTTTTCTGCTTGTGTAAGTTCTCTTACATGAAGGAGCACCCAGAGCAGGAATCCCACCCCCTGCAGTCTGGTGGTGCAGTCCATTCTACCACCTCAGGACTCATCAACTCACCACCAGTTCATTCTCCTGTATGAACCAGGCCTAAGAAACAGGCACAAGGACTGGGCTTTTGCAGACAAAAAGACGGAGCTATGCAAATAGGAGCAGTCAAGATTCTTAATGGCCAGGATTACAAGGGGCTGGGAACAGGTTTACTTAGAAACATCTCTACGGAGCACTGACCCACTTTCTCCCATGTGGGAATTTGTATGATGCTGTTTGCTTTTGTGGAGAAGACTTGCCATGAAGCATCTGGGAAACAGTTGCTGGTAAGGGTGAAACTTTTCTTCCACCTCTGATACAGGGTGGCCCAACTCTCACTGATAGGAAGCCTGTAGGGTAGTGTATTATACAGTTCTGTATCACTGATGGTGGATATTTTACAGGTATCTGAGAAATACAGGGTTTCTATCGCTTCCGATATTACCTACCAGACTGTATTTTTGTATTTAGCTCTGAAGAGCAAACTCTGCTTCGAATATGAAGCTGGTAGCTAGGAAAACACCTTGCTCACTATAATGCTTATGACTTCCAAAACAGCAAGAGTGTCAGAGGTCTTGTATTCCAAAGTGCTGAGTTTGAACTGCACCTTTTGCACCTTTTGGCATTGGCTTACTGAGCAGCTGTGCATCATTGTACCTTGGGTGATCTCTGTGGGGTGAATGAAAGAAGAATGGATTTTAAAGTATTAAAAGGGCTATTTGAATGACAATTTAAAGCAAACAATTGTAAGAATTAGAGAATGAGTGTAAAATTGGTATTAGTAAAGATACTCGGGTTTTTCAGTCAAGGGATCTTACAAAGTCCTTCATACTCTCTGGGTGCTTTCAGTGGGGGCAAACATTTTAACCAGGACAAGAATGTTAAGTGATTACAGGTGTGCTCCTGTGTTGTTTTAATCTTCATCATAAACTTATCCAGTTAGGTCAAGGGCGTAGACTTTCCAATTTCCCGGGCGGGGGGGGGGGGGCTGGGCCAGAGACATCACAGTCCATTGTCTCCGGTGGAGGCTCAGCACCTCCTGGAAAAGTTCAGGGGGGGTCCAGCTCCCCAGCCCCCCTGAAGTTGATGCCTATGAGTTAGGTCAGAAAACCAACATGTAGTTAAGCAGAGTTTAAAACAAGTCAGTTGTAGAGACTGAATTCTCTTTTACTCTTAAAAGCAGTGCATTGGCCTGATTCAGGAATAATTTTCTACAAGCAGACATCCTATATCCAGATTGGTTACAATGAGCAGCTGCAAGGATAGCAGTCTTAATGAAATAACATAAGCAGAAAGTGTGAATGCAAGAAGGCTGATTCTAAGTGTCCTGATGACAGCCCACTTGTAACATCATTCATTTTTAAACTATCAGTTCAAGTACCAGCTCTTTGGCTTCTCTGCTACAGGCAAAAGGGCATTTTGAGAATATGTACATTGCTTTCTGCATTGCTGAAGATAAGGGCTGAATCAAGTAGTAATGGTAAAAAAAATCCAGCACTATTTCATGGCAATAATACGGCAATATATTTGTCCACTTCAAATCATAAAAAATGGATACATTTCATTGTGACTCTGAGGAGAGGAATCTGTGGGACTGTGTGCTTTGTGCCTAACACTCAAGTTTCAATTCTTGGCCTTTCTAGCTTAAGGATCTGGGGTAACAGAGCAGGGGAAAGTCTGTGCATGGGGAATTGGAGAGGCTGTCGAGAGTAAGAAGTACTTGCTCCAGAACAGTAGTCATTAACTCACAGGTCAGGACCTCATTCTCCTGGGTTGCAAGCCCCTGCCTCTGCCATTTGTTAACTGCCTTTTGTAAGGAGCTGCTACACAGAGGCAGAGGTGTCATGCCTCCTGCCTCTCACTGCACGCATGCTGAAAAGACCAACAGGATGGCAAGGCAAGATAACACAGACATGGAGAGGAATCCTCTATAGGGCCAACCCTTGGCTTGTTCCTCACTTTGGTATATCTCCTGGTGCTTGTTTTGTGTTTCTGTCCACAGCTCTTTTGGCCATAGTTGTGGCTTGACACCAGTGAAGTCAGCTGTGACTCCCCTTCTTTCTGTCACATGACTCTGATGTCATGTGGGCTCCTGCCAAGTGTTTGCAGTTTAGAACCATGCTCAGTGGGTTTTAGGTCTGAAGAGGCTGACAACTACTGGGTCAGAGGTAATGATCTAACTCTATATATGATTGTAACTTAATTTCCTCACATGCTCAATAAATAGAAAGATGGTATATACTCTAAATGTATGATAGGTAAGCCTGTATTTAAGCAAAGGTTTGGAAGGTAAACAGATGTGTATCTAACGCCTGCTGGTCTTTGCAAGGTGCAGCTGCTGGTAACACTGTCCCATGCTGGTTTCTTGCCCCACACCAAGTATTGTGGTACATGTAGGCAGTAAAGCTCACAAAGCTCAGACTGCAGCATTCTACCACAAGTAGGGCTAGAGGTTTTATATAAATTTGCTTTACCAGCTTTTTGTGCTTCCAATTTAGTGCATAAAGGTTGAATCAAAAGAATAGAAAACTGCCTTGTAGACTACAGTTTAAGTGCTTCCACCATATCTGAATAATCACAGTTGTGGGTAACAAGAACCCAATGTTGTAATTCCATTTCAATATAGTTTATTTACTTATTTACTTACTTCGTTTATATACCACCTTTCTCCTCAGTGGGAACTTGAAGCACTTTACATCATTCTCCTCTCCCCTGTTTTATCCTCAGAACAACCCAGGGAGCTTCCGTGACAGAGTTGTGATTTGAGCCTAGGTCTCGGAGATCCTGGGCCAATACTCTAGCCACTATATCACAATACCTTTTGATTTGGTTCTCCTTGATTGTCATCTGTCTGCTACATTTAACAGTGGTCACTGCCTTGATTGCCCTGACCTGGATAGCCCAGGCTAGGCTGATCTTGTTAGATCTCATAAGCTAAGCAGTGGTGGCCCTGGCCAGTCTTTGGATGGAAGACCACCAAGGAATACCAGAGTTCCTAAGCAGAGGTGTGCAGTGGCAACCCATCTCTGACAAGTCTCTTGCCTTGAAAATCCTATGAGGTTTCCATAAATCGATTGCAACTTGACGGCTGTCTTGCTTAATAACATAGTGTTAGTGAATGATGTCCCCTCTCCTTAGACTGAGGCTTCTACTGAGGTGGTTTGTGTCATTATTTAATTTATTGACATTATTTATAATCCGCCTTTCTCATTGATGCTCAAGATGAATTACACAGTGTAAGTCAATGCAGTCAACAGAATGGGACATCCAATAATCAGTGTATTAGGATTAGGATTGCCGTTTATTCTTATGGGCCTCCGGGAATCTGTTCACACATCCATGAATGCTTCCTGTTGAAGGACTGTGTCCTTCATTCCTGAGTTGTTAGATCATAGAGTTATGCAGAGAGAGAGAGAGAGAGAGAGAGAGAGAGAACAAACCAGATCCCATCCTTCTCTAAAATTGGCACTGCAGAGACACAGTTATGCATGAGGCCCTCCTGTTCATGTATGCAGCATAGATTGGGGGGGGGGGATATATACAAGGAAGGAAACTAAAGCTGGTACCCTCCCATGCCATTGCCCTGCACTGTGCTGTTTGATACACTGAATTTTTGATGGATACCTGGAAGTAAGTTATGTTAGGCAGGGTTTGGAAGGATAATGCTGAAATGAATGAACCTAGCATGGAGTTTGTGTGTGAATGTGCAGCTCCTACATCCAGATGCTGGCAGGAGGAAAGGCAGACAGAAAGCTCCTCACTATGCTTGCTCTGCAAGGTAGAATTTTAATGGCAGAGGGGAGTGGCCTCCTTCTATCTGCCTTACATTTGGGAGGGGAGGTCCTTGTGTGAAAGCCGCAGCCTGAGAATTTCTTCTCAAGTAATAGAGACACAAAACATTGATAAGGAATATTTTGCTGAATGAATTCAGTGTAAACATTATTGATTGTGAACTGACAGTTCTGCCCTGTTTACCTTCCATAGCTTGCTTCCCTACCACAATAACTAAAAGTTGGTTAAGCTTTCAGCTGCTCAAGGGTTAGCTAGCGCTTGTAAAAAAAGCCTTGCTTGACCACACAATGAACAACAAAGCAGGGTAATCATTTTATGCAGTCATAATGTTTGTGCCACATTAAATGTGTTATGTAGTTTGTGTTTAAAACAACACCCTGGGAGTAGTCTGTGACGCATCATTCTTGTGCCATTCCCATTCATTCCAGTCTGAGTTATATGCAGTTTCTCTCTGAGCCCTACTAGAATGACTGCAGGTTGCACGTCAGCTGAGTGTGCTTGGGATCAGGTTAATTCACCAGACTGGGAGTCCAGTCTCTAAAGTCTTGGAAACTAAACTGGTAGCTCTCTGAGAAGGTCAAAATAGCTTTGAATTTAAAACCCAGATACCTTGTCACCAACTAGTCTAACCATGTAGATTTTTCTATGTGAAATATAACCAGATTCCCAGTACAAAACTGCCTTGAGGTCTTATTCATATTAGCAACTGGAATATGAGAGCTGCCACACATTTGTGTGATATTAACTGAGTTTAGCACTGTTTTAAAATTGCAGCATTATGATCGTTTAATTCTCCCTTTGGACAAATGCAGGTGCATTGTGGGCTCTCTAGCGAATGGAGGAATTAAGATATATTCTTGTTATTTCATTCCGTTTCCTTCTTTTAGAGGAAACAGATGCTTTGCACTTCTTGTAACCATTATCTGAGAATGGCATTTCTCAAAGACGAGGCAGGAGGGAAAAAACACACACAAGCTGAGCATGCCAAAAACTGCTTACTGGGTGACATGCGAACATACAATTGTTCTTAATACATTGATTGCTGTTGTGCAACATAAAACATTGTAGCTTTTTTTTTTGGCACTTTGAATGAGCTGCTGTGTGCCTTAATCCTTGTCCTCCTAATAACAACCCTGTGATGGTAGGTCACTGTTGTTCCCATTTTGTAGTTAGGATACTGAGGCTGCCAGATTTTGCCTAAGTGATTTGCCAGTGACTGTGTCGCCAAGTAACAACTTGAACTCAGACGTACTGGATCACAGTCCAGCCTGCTGTTTCCTGGACCGTAATGGTTTTGTATGGAATATTAGTAAATAAAGTCTGCATTTTGCAAACATAGATATTTTTCTGGAAATCTCATCTCACCAATGCAAGGTTTGTAAAACATAAGAACAAGGAAATCTAGTGACCATGAGGTGATTCATCCATTCTGGTGGGATGGCATTGCGTTCCTAAGGGCATTGTGGGCACCAAACAAGGAAGGAGGCAAAACACAGCAAGAAAACACCACAAACAATAATTGGAGCAAAACAGGCCACAGCTTTTATAGACTGCAGCATTCAGAGCATTTTGGCACAGCATAGGGCAAGATCCAGGCATCGAGCGACCCGACTGTTGGCCGATCAACCACATCCCAGCCAGCCTGGGGTGGCAAGAAAGTGTTCCCACAAAGGCACAAGCCCCTATGGGGAACCCTTGCCACCTGGGAGTGGAGCCAGGCAACCACCTCCAAGCTGGGCATGCCGCTAAATGACTCAGCCCCCAAGACCCCATAAGGCGGTCCTCACCCAGTCGGGTAGGCACGCAGGCACAGCCTCCCCACAAAATGGATCAAGCCCAGTGCCAAAAGAGCTGGGCATACGCCCTGCTCCCGCCAAAAGCTCCTAGTGCTGCAACCAAGAAAGGAGGGAGTCCCAAACATCATGAAGTTATTCCTGATTTCACCCCCTTCGACCCTGAACAGAGCAGACAATCTAAAAGAAATGTCCAGGTGGTGAATTACTGAGTCACCAACCAACTCCACAAAGTGAGCTGCGGCCTTGCAAACTTTTTTCTTTGCTGAGTCCACCTTGTCAGGGAACATCACCCCTCCAATTCCTCCTTTCAAGCAGCTCCGACCAGGATAATTCAACCTGGGGAAGTTGAGAACACAAGGCTTGCAGGTCTGCCAAAATGGCCAATGTAAGATCAACACCTTTCCAGCTGGGTAGGTCATTCTCTCCCAGCTGGATCACCAATGCATCTGGAGGTCTACTGGAGGCAACGACACACCACACTGTAGGCAGGAAGGAATTTCAATGCAAAAACCCAACCAACTTGATCAATCTTATTATGCGCCATAGCCTTAGGGCATGGCTAGATCAACTTGGCACCAGTGCCAGATGTTCTGTGTCCTCCCTGACATGGTTGCAACAGTCACTGTAGTTGGTATCGTTGTGCTGCCATCAGGGATTATTGAGGGTGGTGACTGATGCTTTATGTAATACTGTATTGTTTTTACTGAATGTTGTGAGCTGCCCTGAGCCCACATGCAGGGTAGGGTGGGATATAAATTCAATAAATAAAAATAAGTCCCCCCATTTCCCAACCAAACAATCTGCAAGCGGTCATCTAGTCCCAACGAAGTCCCCTATCCTGAAGTGGAAACATAGCAGCCAACCCAGGTGGCGATACTGTGCCCAGTGATCCAAACTGTCCTGATGAGGCCTGAAGAAATTAAAAATTAGAGCAATAAGTAAAAAGATAAGCTGAGGATTTCCAGCCTTGCACAGAATCAAGATCAAGCCTTGCACAGCCTTGCACAGAATCAAGATTTCCAGCCTTGCACAGAATCAAGATCCCAAGGTAAACCAGGCATGTGCATGGGTCCTCTGTCTTATCCTTTGCCAAAGGGTCCCCATCTCCCCTGATCACCTGACACTGGGCTTTAAATAAGCCAGAAGTGAGGCTGGGCAGCATGACTGTTTGCCCAAGCCCACTCCCAGCTGGCCCAAGGAGAGGAGCCAGCAAACAGACTGCTATTGGCCAGCAGCCAGGGAGCCTGCCCACACTACCTGGAGGCCCAGAAACCATCATGGGCCAGCTGGCGCCTGTCATGGCACATGGCCTCCGACCTCGTGGGAGCCCAAGCCCTATGGCTACAAAATTGGCCACCGGTAAGTCGGTGGTCACGGCTTGTATTACTGTGGTGGAAGCATTGTTTGGAGAGACAATCAAGTTTGATTTGACGCATCCGTTATTAATTATAACCATTGGTTCCAGAGGAGGTCAGTTATTTCCAAAGGAGGGCGATTCACTGTTGGTGCCCTAATGGAGGAGGACTGTTTTAGGCTCTTCAAAGTGGATACCAGATGTTCAAGTCAGTTTATCAGGGAGTCTTGTTCGCGTTCAGGAAAATTGTCAGAAGAGGATAGAAGATTGATTTCTACCCCATCTTCTGGCCAGGCTGAGTCTGCTATCATCTTATCAGATGGGTAGTTAAAATTTAGTAATTTAATAATGGTTGTTGTTTTAAGGCAACAGAAGGGTTAAGAGCCTTTGGGCCAGTAATCTTCATAGGTAAAGGTAAAGGTTTCCCTTGCTCAAAAGCCAGTTGTATCTGACTCTAGGGTTGCGGTGCTCATCTCCGTTTCCAAGCCGAAGAGCCAGTGCTGTCCAAAGATGTTTCCATGGGCTGGCATGACTGGACGCCAAGGTGCATGGAACCCTGTTACTTTCCCACCAAAGCAGTACCTATTTATCAACTTGGAATTTCTTGCTTTTGAACTGCTAGGTTGGCAGGAGCTGGGACCAGAGATGGGAGCTCACTTGGCCATGCAGCACTCGGGTCTTGAACTGCCGACCTTCCAGTAACAGTGGAGAGTTTGTGGAAATCACTTCTGCCATCTGAATCCGGTTTTTAATGACCTTCTCAGGAATTTCAGCTCTTGTCTTTGAGGTTGGTGGGGCTTGCTTCTGAATTTGGGTATTTCTAAAATGTCTTTGCGGCCTGATCCCAAAATCAAAATGCTCAGCAGTGTGCGAAAGCATATATGATGGGATTCAGCTTATGTGGAAATGTAAAAGAAAATGTTCACAGCATAATGGTCCTGGTAGTCTTCAATGGCAGCTGGAGCAATCTTGAGAAGGACAGCCAGATGGTTTCTGGCCCCCCATTTAGTAGACCAGTTGATATACTTCCCATGAAGAGGATAGATATTTAATACAACACTTTTGGAATCCTAGATTAGAGATTGAGTGGCTTTCTTAATATTACTGTTTTTTTTGTAAGTTACATTAGGAACTGTTAAAAGCCAGGTTACATATTTATGAATAAATAAGCAACTTGTGTTAAGGTCCTAACTGCTTGATGTTTTTTCATGGAGAATTGTACAGTCGTGCCTTGACTGTCATGCAGCTCCAGAGATATTTTCTCAAGGTGCATCTCATGTAGTCAGCCTAGCCTAGAATGTTTGTTCTTCCCCTACTTCTGCTCAAGTCAAGGTGAGAGAAACCCAGAGAGATGCCTCCTTTAATATTTTGACCCACCTTTCCAATCTCTTTCAAGGTCTCCTGGTATTATTTGGGTCTTCAGAGTCACCAGTAATTCAAGTTATTGATTTTTCCAGAGCTAAATAACGTGGTCTGAATTATGCAAGGTGAACCTGGTTATGTCATTTGGTGCTGTATAACAAAGGGTGTCTTGCTATTCCGTGCTTATTAAAATCTTAGCGTGCAATCAGATCTATGAGGAACCTCTAACTGCATGATCTCCATTGCAGTAAATGGGAGCTGTGCAGGAAAATGCTCTGTCCCAGGGAATGTGGACCTGTTTGAGACAACATGTGAACAACTCGGAGCTTCCTTTGTGATAGGAGGAAGAAGAAGAAGAAGATGACAAAGAATTGGATTTATACCCCACCCTTCACTTGGCGTCTCAGAGTGACTTACAATCTCCTTCTCTTCCTCTCCCCACAACGGACACCCTGTGCAGTAGGTGGGGGCTGAGAGAGCTCTGAGAGAACAGCTCTCAGAGAACTTTGACTGACCCAAGGTCACCCAGGTTTTCTGCATGTGGAGGAGTGGGGAATCAAACCTGGTTCTCCAGATTACAGTCCTCCACTACTACACCAAACAGTGCAGGACAAAGAGAGATTCATATTCATAGTAATCACAGCAGTTTGTTTGTGTCCTGATCATCTCCAGCTTGGCAAAGACTGTTTACAGTCTTTGATTTCATTCCCAGTACAGTGGCTACATAAACAGATAAATCCGCTTTATAAATGCATGCATATGAAGGCATGAGTGTATATACTTTGTCAACTGGCAAAATATATATGCCTAACTATAAATGTATCTGTGGATGTTCATATTCAAGGTCTCATTCTCTGATTTATGCTGGTCCAGTTTTATAGGGTTTAAATTTAGTGAAGGTACTATAGATTCTGGCCCACAGCAATACAAGATCTGAACTGGGATGCAAAAAATAAGTATTGCATACCTCTTTGTATCTACAAGTATACATTGTGATGCCTGATTAACTGTCAGCTATCTCCCATGTGAGTCTGCCCCCCTCCTTTTGGCAAAGACTCTTCGCTCTGTCACCCCCATCCTCAGAGGTGGAGTGGACTGTCAAAGAGACAGTCTGTTCTGCAATGGCACTCTTTGAATGGCGGGGGGATTGTGGCCATTTCTAATCTTGGGTTAGGTTTACAACAGTCCTGTGAAATAGGCAAGGCTGAGAGTATGTGACTGGCCCTAGGTCACCCAGCAATTTTTCAGAGATCTGACAAGATCTGGCTAGTCTAGGCTATCCAGGTCAGGGCTCAGTCCTCAGGCTATCCAGGTCAGGGAGCCAGTTTGGTGTAGTGGTTAAGTGCGCGGGCTCTAATCTGGGAGAACCGGGTTTGATTCCCCACTCCTCCACTTGCACCTGGCTGGATGAGCCATAGCTCTGTACCAGCTGTTCTCTCAAGGACAGCTTGGGAAAAAGCTCTCTCAGCCCCACCTACCTCACAGGGTGTCTGTTGTGGGGAGAGGAAGGGAAAGGAGTTTGTAAGCCGCTCTGAGACTCCAAGTGAGTGAAGGGTGGGGTATAAATCTAATCTCTTCTTCTTCTTCTTCGTCTTCAGTCAGCTTGCAAGCAAATATTTCAAATGTTATGTAACACTGAACTTCCTGGCTTCTTGCAGCTTCTTTACTATATTTTTAATATAACCCGGTATTCTGTAGGGCTCCTTAAACTTGGCTCCTCTTTGAAGGGGGAGGCAATTGTGGCCATTTCTGAACTTGGGTTAGGTTCATAAAGCAAACCCTTAAGGACATTTCCTGGAGATGACTCAGTTTGACCTACAGCTATGCAGCAGTTACTGTTCTGAAGACAACATGAAGGAAACACTCATGTGTACTGGGCCTTTTGGCAGAGTTTTCCCTGGTTGGTCACCATGTAGCTAGTTACATAAACTTGGGGGTTGGGGGGACTTGGGTGTGTAGAGGTCTCCTTTAGTTTTGAAACCAAAACCCAGAGTTTTCATTTACACAGTATGAAATATAGCTAGCTTCTAAGATGGACTGCTCAGGATGGATATCTTGTTCTCATATACCATATGTGTTAAGTTTACACTCATCATTGCAAAAATGGTATTGTCATCAATAATGTCTGCCCTGTTGGAAACATTACATGAACAAACATCATGCCAGGGAATTGCATGGGGAATAGCTGTTGTATTGCACTGCACCTTTCTATGAGGAAAGGTGATCATATCTTGCCATTGTAAACTTTTATGCAATCAATAGGACTTAACTGCAGGAATGTTTCTGTCCAAATAAGCACCTGTCTTTGAGAAGACCTGGATAGAATGCTTACTAATGGGGAAATATGTTTAGGGCGGTAGAACATAAGAGAGTTGTCTTCACTGGGGTTCTGATTCTACTGAATCTGAGGCTCAGTTAAGCTGAAATAAGTCTGAAACTGAAGCTAGAATAGTCCAGTGATCACTGACAATGAGAAAGCACTGGACAGCATTTTTATTATGAAAAGCCTTTGAAGGCTGCCAAGGAACTGTTGTTAATGCTAGAAAAGTAATCGAATCTATTGGTCATGGTGGCTTATTGCTATATTGTGTTACTCCCTAGGACACACCCAAAAGTCCTATTGACAGGTTTGAATTTCCTGCCAGAGTTCTTATTGGGGGGCTAGTGGTGGTCTAGGATCCTTGACCCTTATTGTTTCTTGGAGTCAAGCTCTGACTATGCTGCTGGCACCCAGTGACGGTCAGCAGACATAACACCTCTCCCCCCATAGTTCGAGCCCACCTATGTGGCATAGTCCTGTAGGTAGGCCGGGGGTTGGTGCTCCCTCTAGGAATGTCTTGGTGCAGGTGCGGCATCTGGGCCCCCGTCTGGTGGACTTGCCTGGATACCTGGCTGTGGGGTCGGGGGCCCTTGTCGGGTGCTGGGCTGGAGACTGGTGCTCCTTTGGTCGGATCAGCCTCAGGAATGGGGGCTAACTTCGGAGCCGCAGCGTCCGGAAACTCGGGTCCAGTGTTGCCATCATTGTCCCTGGAGCTGGATCATTGGCTGAGGCTGGGAGCAGGCATCTCCTCAGTTGGTCAATATGCCTTCACAGGACCTGGCTGTTGTCTGTCAAGACCTCATATGACACAGGTCTTGTGGAGTGAATGATTCGGGCCGCGAGCCATGGAGAGCCCTACTGAAATTGCGGGCATAGATGGGGTCCTCGGGAAAGAACCCTCTAGGCACCTCCTTCTGCTCAGACTGGCTGTGCAACTCTGGGGCCCTGTCTGGATGTAGCCTATCCTGTAAAATGGCGGCTGCCGTCCCATTAGGAGTTCAGCTGGGCAGCGCCCATTTACTGGGTTAGGAGTGGTCCATTGTGCCAATAAGAAGCAGGCAATACGGAATTCCCAGTCACCTTCCGTGAGACAACTCAGTGTTTCTTTGGCTGTCCGCAACATCCGCTTGGCTTGACCGTTGGTCACGGGGTGGAATGTGGCAGTCCTCACGTGCCAGATCAGGTTGCTTCTGAGGAACTCCCGGAATTCCTCTGAGGTAAATGCTGTCCCGTTGTTAGAAATGGTTATGTCAAGCAACCTGTGAGTTGCAAAGATCCGGCGTAGTGCCTGAATGGTGGCTTTAGAGGACGTGGCTGAGACGTGACATATCTCCAGCCATTTTGAGTAGGAGTCCACTGTGAACAGAAAGAGCAGTCCGTGGAATGGGCCCACAAAGTCTATGTGCAGTCTGGACCACGGTGTGTGGGTGGACTCCCAAACTTGGGTGGGTGTGCTAGGCAGATTCGGTCGGACCTCCTGGCACGTTTGGCAGCGCTTTACCCAAGCTTTGGCCTCCGCATTGATCCCTGGCCACTACACATAGCTCCAGGCCAGGGCCTTCATATGAACCAGGCGTGACCTAGCAGGCTGACTAGGTTACCCTCGACCACCAATAAGTCCAGGTGGCCACTGAATCCCTGGTGCTGAACCCATATCGAAACGGGCAAGGGGCGCGGGCATGGGCCCCCAGGTGGACACAGTTGTTTAAGGGTCTCCTTTGATACGATGGAGAAGGCAGACCCAGAGTCTAACTCCATGGTGCAGGGGGACCCCTCTATTTTAACCCGGACGTGGATTTTTGGGGTGGAGGTTTGGCTGGGAGGCCTCAGTACCTGTTCAGTTGCTAGCCGGTAGAGGTTCTTGGAGGCCATATCCTCCTTGTGGTGTGTTGTGGACTGGTGGCACTGGGGTGGCTGAATCACTGACGCTCGAGACCCCCTCTAACGGCAGGTCTGTGCGATGTGGTTGGAGCAGCCATAGCTCCTGCAAGTGGCATCCTGGAATCTGCATGTCTTCCAGTCATGATAGTCTCTGCAGCTGGCGCACTCCAATTGTTGTGCACTCCAATCCATTGCGATGTTGGTGTGGGCCATGGTCCCTGGATCTCTCCACCTGGTGTGCTGCTGTGTCCGGTGGACCTCTTCTCCTTCCGGTTCAATGGGGTCGAAACCAGCCTGGTGTGTGGCGGCCAAACGGTGGCTGGTTGTGGACCCGGGCATGGTTGGATGCAACCTCTCCCATGCGGTGGCAGCGGAGAGGGCAGAGGTGAGGGTGCATTTTTCCTCCTCCATGATGCACCTTTGAAGCCTTTCATCATGGAGGCTGCAGATTAGCTGGTTCCAGAGGGCCTTCTCCAGATGGACTCACACTCAGTGGTGAACCTTCGGAGCTCTGCCAGGTAAGCTGTGGTGGATTCCCGAGGTTGCTGCAGCCAGTGATGGAAGGCCACATGGCGAGCGATCTCTGAGGGCTGAGGAACAAAATGGTCCTGGAGCACCTTGATGATCCTGTCAAATGTGGCCTTGGATAGCGTAGTGGGTGCGAGTAGATTTCGGGTCAGCTTGACTGTGGTGGTGCTGCAAGAACCGATGAGGAGATCCCTCTTGTGATCCTCCTCCATCACCTGATAGAATATCAGAATGGACTTGAGTCCCTCGACCCAGGCTTCCCAGTGCTGGGGCTGCACTGGGTGGAATGGAGGGACAAGTCCTGCTCCCAGAGTGATTGCCATAGTGCTGCGCGGTGCTTGCGACACGGAACTGGTTTCCTGGTTGCCTTCGGTGCTTATGGCTGGAGCATTGGCGGAGGTCAGCGGGATCCCATCTTTGTCGCCACTGTTGTGTACTGGGTTCAATGCATGGAACTATGACAAAGTGATCAGTATAGATTTATTGAGTACACAACAAGCATGCAATACTGGCTGAGATGGCCAACCTTATACAACTCCTAGGACACACCCAAAAGTCCTGTTGGCGGGTTTGAATTTCCTGCCAGTTCTTATTGGAGGGCTAGTGGTGGTCTAGGATCCTTGACCTCTATTGTCTTGCGGAGTCAAGCTCTGACTGTATGCCACTGTATGGAATAGAAATAGGGTTTTCAGCTTCCTTGCACTTTTTAATGGGAAGGAGGGGACGTAAGTCTAATCAACTGACCTAATTGCCCCTACTACTATTACTCTGGGTAATTAAAAAAAAAATCCTATTCTGTGATGGGGAAAAGTAATTGGCCTGTAATGTTTTCTGATCTTTAACCACAACCAAGAAATTGTGGTTCCCTTTCCTTTTCAGAGTTGATGTAGTCTTGCACTAACACCAATGCTTTGAAACAGAGTTTGAAGCCAAGATTTAGAAATCATTGTCTTCTAAAAAATTGTAGGCTGAGCATTCCCAAATTGGCTGCATTGCTGCGACCCAGAAAATGCAGCAAATCATCTATTACAGCTTCCTACACTTATACATCATAGTGCTTTAATATGTTTGCATTGCATGGAAATGGGGTAGATTCTGGTTTGTTAGCAGAGGCTTTCCTACAGGGAGACCTCCCCCCCCCCCCCCCATTCCCTGCTGGCCCACTGACAGCTGGTGGGAGGAAAATGTTTTTTAAAATGGTGCTGCACCAGTGGTGCGAAGTCACTTCCAGTGAATGCGTAAAAGTGATGTCATGTTGCTGGTGTGAAGATGAGGCAGTGCTCTAGGATCTGAGCAAAACTCTGTGGTTTTTACTCACAGAGATCCCAGAACATCACTTCAATGGCACGTCAATGCTGTGATGTCACTTCCAGTCGCACCAGTGGCACAGTGCCATTTCCTCCTTTTACTGTGCCTTCCCCTCATGTATTTCCTCATGTATTTAGAAACTTAATGTATGCAAAGCAATCATAGAACATTGACCATAATGGAGAACTTCCCCCATTACATTTTGTTGTGAGTTCTCTCATTTAAGGTATTATCTTTTTTAAAAAAAATTAAATGTATGTGTTTTGGTGATTGAAAATAGAGGACTAGTGAGATAATCATTTCGACACAGACTTTGATAAATCTTAATGATTCTTTTTTTGGGGGGGGGAGAAAGAATTTAAAATACTTTCTGAATGTTTTTACTACTGTATAAATATTAAAAGGCCAGCATTTGCAGACTGCACATTATATTGCACAAGAGAGATTTAAAACTGTCAAGTTACGTAATCCTTATAATAGGACAATCCAATGGTTAGAGAATGGCAAAGATGAAAAATTGTCTGGCCAGACTAGCTGAACTCCTGACCCCCAAGTTCCAGATGTGTGATCAGAAGTTACTTCTCAAATAAACATATGATTATCACTGTAGATAGAAGATCTTGAGTCTAGTGCAGAACCTAGGAGTTTTTGTGATAGAAGGTTGAAAGAAAAATATTTTAAATAAATGAATAGTGTCATACTTACCACATGATTTTTTCCATCACTTTTGTATTTGGATTGGGCTCACTTTTCAAGGTTAGTTAAGAACTTACCATTTTTCAGTGGGAAAGTAGGAATATAACCACTTTTATAACCACTAGCTGCTTTAAATGGTTGTACCATGAAATTACTGCATCATGAATATAAAGGATTGAAATGACTAGTAGCCACAAAACACAAACATACACCCTTTATGCAGAAACAGAAAAGAAATACGTTGGGAGGATATTTTTGCAGCTGGTGTCATAAGCGTCTGAAGTGTTTCTGGTGGTGTTACCTGGGCAGGTAGATTCCAAACACCTGAGGTGCAGGTAACAAAGATAACATTCAAGGGAAAAGAGTTCTTTTATAACAGAGTATAATCAAAATATTTTCAGTATCAGTATGTTCCCCAAACAAAGCCTGTATGTACAAATTACAGGCCGAGGGGGTTAAAGAGGATGCATTGCAGAAGCAAGAACAATAGGAAATGAATGCTTACATAATTTAAAAGGTAAATATAGCACTGAAATGACAGTAAGACATTATAACTAGAGTCTTATAGGTGATGGGGGTTTTGACCTGAGAAGGAGGACACTCAGAGCCATTTCATGCATTATCATATTAAATATTCATTTATGATAATTTACTGTATCCTTAAAAATTAAAGCATGAATGCTGCAAACCGAGGTTTGCAAAATATGTGTATCATATAGGTAACTTGTCAGGACCACAGTTCCAACTGAGTTTCACCCAGTATCTAACTCTGGTTTGTGTTTGCATAACGCAGGGCTATTTTGGGGCAGGAACGCACAGGAATGGAGTTCTGGCTGGCTTCCAACTTGGCCACGCCTACAGCCTCCCCCCCCCCTTGGGACACTTGAGGAAGTCAATCCAATCCAGGGAGGGGAGGTAGTTTAAATTGCCTCCCTCCCCCCCTCAGGTTCCCCAGGTGCCTCGCAGGCTGCTAGATGCCTGGAGAAGCCAAGCCAATCCAGGGAGGGAAGGCAGTTTAAACTGCCTCCTCTCCTCAGGTCCTCCAGGCACCCCGCAGTTGCAGGGTGCCTGGGGAAGCCGATCCAGAAACTGCCTTTCTTCCCTCGGGTTCCCCATGCGCCCCTCAAGCCGTAGGGCACCTGGGGAAGCCAATCCTGGGAGGGAGCTGTGCTGTTGGGTGTGTGGCCTAATATGCTAATGAGTTTCTGATGTTGAGTGTGGCCTATTATGTTAATTAGTTCCTGCTGGGCTTTTTCTACAAAAAAACCCCTGGCATAACATATAACATGGCCTTCAGATCTCAAGTGTTCATTTTTGGGAGTAGGATTATAGGCCTGTGCCGAGGTTTAGGGCTGGCCTGGTAAGAAGGGCCAATGAAGTGATCAGAAATCCCTACTGATTTTGTTAAACAGCTGTGTGTCACGTGCTGAAAGCTGAAACAGGAGCCTATCCTGAAAAATAATCTTTGAGTACAAAGAAACATGAGAAAAGGTGTGCAATTAGGTTTTTGAAAGAAATGTCTTTTAGTCAACCTTTTCTGCACCACAAAGCTTTTGTATTTGTAGCATAGGTTTATTTTCTAGGGGGAAACATTTGATGTTGCTAATAGAATTTTGCATAATCAAGGCCTTGGTTACAGCCTTCTGTTGTAGATGAAGCCGTAAACATCAAATGCAAAGGTACAGGAGCTTCAGTGGCCATTCTGTGATTTAGATTCTGAACAAAATCACATTTTATGGGATATCTGTGGCCAATCTCTTTTACTACTGCAAAGCTCAGTTGTTCTGACTCCTATTTTCCTTGAATTTATACACACTTGTACTTTTGTAAGCATTGCAAGATGTATTTTGTGGGTAAATAGTAAAACCTAAATGTAAAGATATAAGAAGCAGCCCTAAGGCAGCCAAGCATCATCAGTGGATTCTCACTGGCTTCAGGATGCAATCCAAAGTGTCTTTAATTAAATTCACTGTGAAATCCACAATTCTTTGCTGGCCAAGAGGCAATGATTTATAATAGAGTATGCTTTCCTCAGTGCTGGGCTGCCATAAATTTTGTCTTTTTAGGTACAACAGTAACACATCAGTTATGTCTCTCTGATTCTTAAATAGTTCCATTTGGCACACAGTTGGCCATAATTCTCTAGAACATACTACAGTTTCGCGACACCATCAGTCTTGTTTTAATTTTGGTCATTTATTGCACTCTTGCTCTTGGTTCAAATTTTCTTCCTGATCCTCACTCCCCCCTAACCACAGATTTGTGGTTGAACTGGCTTTGTTTCTTGACCTTTAGTGATTAGTGCATGCAGATGCTATCTCTAATGATGTGCTTACATGCTGTCCAAGGGATCTGTTACATGCCCTAGGTTTTGTACCTTATCTGTTGCAGCTTGATCATTCAGTAGCCTTGCTTGTGCTCACCTGAGAGTCTTTTTGTCCTAATTTTTGCATTCTTTTCTTATTGAGTTCCTTATGCACAGGGTTTTACATAAAGAGGGATGTCCTTCATGTAAAAGGCTTGATTCAGCTGTATTTCATAGCTAGTCAGGTTAAACAAATTCTGTCAAACTACAAGGCTTCTAGGCACTTCTGTGGAGCAATCATCCTGTAAGCTTCTTCTTTCTTCATCTTGCCAAGTCTCAGTGCCTTGTTCTGGTTTTAAGGATCAGGAAGAGACATTCCATGGGATATGGCTGGTTTGGCTGCTACATATCTTGTTGACAGGATTTAAACTTCCAGAATTATGTGTTGCTTTTCCACACACTACTATGAGATAAATTGTATGGGGCAAAAATAGACTGCCAGCAATGGCTATGGAAGCAAGTCCCATGGTTTTCTACTTCCTTGTCAACACCCAAGTTCTAGAACTCCATGGGCACTCCAGTATTTGTCATTGCTACAGAAAGCATGCACGTTTACAAGCAGAGGGCATTCCTCAACATTGAGAAAGGAGCAATGCCTTTTAAACAGATACATGGCAAACAAATTCAACAGGTGAAGCCTTTCCCATTGCTGAATCTTCATGCTTGCAAAAGCTGTTCTTGATGAATTTTTGTTTCTCGCACAGCTGTTGAGGGCACAGAGCCTTTACCAGAAAACAACCCCAATGTTGCTAACCTAATTAGAGGTATTGGATTGGGCAATCATGTGGAAGCAAGTCCTGCTGATTTCAGTGGAACAACTTGCTTCCACTTAATGAGCTTAAGTTAAGTTCAGCATGCCAGAATCTAAAATATTATATTTCCGAGCACCCTAACACAAGTCCCTTAGGCTGGAGGGTTATGAACCACCTCACCTTCCACACCCTCTTCTTCTCCTTTCCGTCCACTTTCTGGTTTAGCAGTGTGAGACAAAGTCGGTTTCTCTTTTTTCTTTACACAGGATCCCTAAGTCCTTAAAACAGAGAGAATGGCAGAAAGCAATCAGCACCCCCTTTCACTGGATCCTATAGGGTTTGCAGTAGGTCATTGGTTGATGAACACAGGAGTCAAGGGTAATAAACACTCTTCAGTTTATTTAATTTATAAGTGTGACTTGTAATGCCTTCCCATTCTAGTATGATAGATGACACCAGTTACCAGAACTGGAATGTGCCCTATGCTTAGTGGTTTCAAAGTATGTTTCCTCAGACTTGGAAACAAAAACCATACAAGCATTCCCTGATTTTTTAAATATAGGATCAGGACCCACCCCCTGTCTAAACAATAGTCTGAAGGCTCTATTTGATTGCCTGCCTATTCCAGGACACCTCCTATCCCTTCTCCCTCAAAAATCCAACTCTTTTTTCAGCCAGTTGCTGGAAGTTAAACCACCTCAGGTTTTCTTCCTCCCCACTCCAACATTCCATTCAGCATTTGAAATCTTATTGGTCTGAGCTGAATGGGGAAGAAAAGAGGACAGAATCTTCTCCTATCCATGCCTTATTATTGTAATCATACAATTGCAAAATTATTAAGATGAATGATTTTATTAAGATAAAATTATTAACATTGGTTGCAAAGGGAGAAACAGTAATTAAAGTATCCCTGCCACAATAAAAAGGAGTGGATTAAGGAGCCATTGAGGAATTCTGTAGCCACCTTGAGGTAACAGGAAGTAATTACTTAAGCATGGAGAATCTTAAAATTCACAGCCATGCTGTGAAGCAAAGAAGTGGAATAGCAACATTTGAAGAGAGAATTGCAGAAAGAAATGGGGCCTTTGCTGAATGGGATTTATTTTACTTTCAATACCATTTTGATCATGGGGATTATAGCACTATATGTGGAACGACTGTTTTAATTCTAATTCCAGTTGATTGTGGAAAATGGTAATAATCTGGAAGCAATTTTTGTTTTAACCATTGAAACTCCTAAGTAGACTGGAACCTGGAGCACCACCTTGCTTGCAGACAGGTGCAGTTTTTGTACCCCTTCTGTTGGATATTTTCTGCGTTATAAGAAGAATTCCCAGCTCCAGGTTGGGAAATACCTGGAGATTTGGGGGGTGGAACCTGAGGAGGGTGGGGTTTGGGGAGAGGCTTCAATGGGATGTAACGCCATAGAGTCCACCTTCCAAAATGGCCATTTCTCCAGGACCAATTTCACACTAGCTGTTGTCCCGGGTTCGCTCCTCCTTTCCCTCCGCTGCTGCTGGTCAATTTCACACCATTTGTCCCACAGCTGCCTTTTGACCTGCAGCTTCCCCCGTTTTGCTCTGGCTCAGGTCAATGCTTGATTTCCCAGAAGTTTCCTCTCGCCTCGCAGAGAAAAAGGGGGAGCGGGAGGGATTAAGAGAGTGAAGACCGGGGAGTGGGAGGAGGGAGGACACAGGCAGCTGCAGGAAACCTCGCCAAGGAAATCAAACTCAGGGAGCAGATTGAAAACAGCCACATGCGAAGAGGTCTAATGCGAAATCAGTTTAAATGGTCCAGGGCAAACTGCCCCGCTGGTAAACAGGGTTAAGTAGCATGTGCGAAATCAGTCCAGATGTTCTCTGTCACCTGGAGCTCAGTTGTAATAGCAGGCGATCTCCAGCTACTACCTCAAGGTTGGCAACCATAGTTATAAATAGTTAAAGAATCTTCTCTGTTTTGGTGCCAACTATTTGAAACACTTAGTTGAGAGAGGCTTCAATAGCTATTTTCCTCCCTGGGTTGTGACTGACCAAGATCTTCATTTCTGGGAAGTCTCTTTATGCTTTACTGGAGCTGATTGCTATTGTGCTCTGTATTATTTTATTTGATTGTTGATTTACCTATTATTTTGAATGGGTTTTACTGTATTTGATAGTAAGCTACATTAGAGGCCATTTATGGTCAGGAAATGGGTATAAATGTAAGTAATCAATAATAATACTAATTAGAACACCAGAATATTATGCACCATTACAATTGCACAAGGATCATACTAGAAATGGCCTTGAATTTTTTTGTTGGTCACCAGTACTATTTTGAAGCATCTACTGTACTAAGTAGAAATTTATTCATGTAGTTCTTATTTTTATTCTTCCTTTTCTCAAAGACCCACCAGCTAACCAAATGGCACATAGCAAGAAATACTGTAAAACCACATGTACAGGCCTGTAATTATTCCAGGATCTAATTTTTGCTCTGCTACTGATTAGTCATTTAGCTTTGAGCAAATCTCTCCTTCAGTTTTCTTCTGGATAAAGCTGGTATTCCTCTGATGTTCCTTTTCCCCCAAAAACAAGTGCAAGAAGTAATCGATTTGCAACAACTCCTAAAATGCCAAAAATAACACGGTAGTGTTTTGTTTACATAGATGTGCCTGATAGCAGATTACTCCCTGGTATTTTATGAACCTGTGCCAACCAAAAACAAATAAAGCCTCATTTCAAAGTTAGGCAAAGCATGCCTGCTTTCTACCAAGTGAAATAAAGATGAGAAGTAATAGCAATGGCTTAAAATTGTGGTTATTTATGATGGGAGGATCTACTTAACTTTCTTTAGAGCTCCTGAGCAGGGGTGTGAAATTGTGTACTGCAGGAAAAAGGATGTAGCCTAGGGCGGCAGGCTGGCTTGTTGAGCACATGCAGATAGGAGTGTCATGTTACTAACACTGCAGGGGCATGTACTGAGCTGTCATTTGCAAAATACAGTCCAAAAAAGGAGAGGGTTTTTTGTTTTGGCGTGTGCGCCATCTTATTGCTAGATATGTTGCCCAGTTCAAATAAGAACTAAAGATATGTAGCTTCAGGTTCTGGAGAGAGAGCCAAGGCAAAAGATTTACATTCTATTTTCTGCACCCCCTTGTAGCTGGCAGCGTTATCTACTTTCTCTTCATAAAAGTCTAGTGGAATCTCATTTCATTTAGGAAGCAACTAAGTTTAGTACATTTTGTCTGTACCTGCCCTGACAATAAAAAGGGCAAATATTTGTTTCTAATTAATTTTTATTCCTAACGAGCACAGATAATTTCAGTTTGTGCAAGAAAGTGGCCCAGGACAGTTGCGGCCCAGGAGTGTTTCTAACTCAACAGATCATTCTTCATATTATTTATTTAGTTTATACCCCACCCTACCCCCCAAAATGGGCTCAGGGTGACATGAAACAAGAAAACAGTAGATGGCAGCAACAGCAACAAAGACCCATGCCTCATTTTAGGGAGGAATAGTTACCACAAGAAACTCCAGTGCCCAAGTAGAACCGAGAACAGTAAGGGCACTGGGAAAGGGGCCATGGACAGGGGAGGTCAGAATGATGGAGCGTCTGCAGCCTCAACTAAGGTCCTGGTAGAACAGCTCCATTTTACAGGCCCTGTGGAACTGTAATAAGTTCTGCAGAGCCCTGACCTCAAATGGGAGTATGTTCCACCAGGCCAGGGCAAGGGCTGAAAAAGCTCTCACCCTGTTCGAGGCTAAGCGGATGTCCCTTGGGCCGGGGACCACCAGGAGGTCTGGTCAGAAGAGTGTAAAGCTCTCCAGGGCTCATATGGGGAAAGGCAGTCCTACAGGTATGATGGTTCCAGGCCACATAGGGCTTTAAAGTTCATGATCATGACCTTCAGCTGGATCCAGTATTCGATTGGCAGCCAGTACAGTTGGCACAACACTGGCTGAATGTGTGCCCATGCAGGCATCACCGTCAGCAAGCGTGCTGCTGCATTCTGCACTATCTGCAGTTTCTGAATAGGGGTCAAGGGTAGCCCTGCGTAGAGCGAGTAGTCCAGCCTAGAAGTGACCATTGCATGGATCACTGTAGCTAAGTCCTGGGGAGCAAAATGGGGAACCAGTTGCCTGATTAGCCGAAGATGATAAAAGGCCGATCTGACAACCAAAGTGACCTGGGCCTCCATAGTAAGTGAGGAATCCAGCATCACCTCAAGACTTCTTACCCTTGGTGTTGACACCAGTGGTACCCCACCAAAGACCAGGTGCCTAATTCTTGATCCTTTGCTTTTAAAAATTCTTTAAACCACAGATGGTTTTGTTTGCTAGAATTATGTGAAGAAAATTAGTATGGGCATCATGTTAAAAGACCAAATCATCAATTGTTTGTTGAGGTTAATTGTTGAGTACTTAATTGTATTCTTTTCTTTTCTTTTTTAAAAAATGCTGTTTTCAAAATGCTTAAGGCATGAAGCAGGCATAGAAGGAGTAAGGCCTGCAGGCTGCATCTCTGCTCAGTAACATCATGCTGATTCCATAAGATGACTCATTTGCAGTCTGGTCACTGTGGAGGAAATGACAGGAAAACTTTTTGACACCTAAGGCCCTGGTGAATAGGATGCTTCTTTGGCCACTCTTCTATATTAAAAAAAAGACAATGAAAGAAAACTCTTAATTTTCTGATTTCATCACTTTATTTCAAGTCAGTTCTGAATACTAGAGATTGGTACTGTGATTTTTTAAATACACACACACATGCATATGCACACACACACCCCATAAAGAGTTCAGCATCTACTTTGACAGGCATCAGATCTCCAGGGTCTCTGACAGACAAATGTCTGTCTTAACATCTGCTGTTTGAGATTCTAGAAGCTGGAATGGGTTTTGGGATATTTGTTTAATGATACTGAGTGCAGTAAATAAATCTCCCAAGAAATATAATGAAAAAAAGAGAGATAAACTTATATTTATTCAAGTAGATCCAGTTCACATTCAGGCTACAGTTAAAGGAGAGAAAGAAGCCTAATCCAAAGAGTACTTTCCCTATCACAAATGGCCACTTGTCCGGTATCATGCATTTGGGAGCATGAAGTAACTGTCTGTATCTACAGGTGAGACCTGCAGAGACATGTGTCTCTGTGGAAGGCATGTGAAGAGAATGTGAAGACAGAATGAGCAAGAGAGGAGGCCTCAGAGGGCAGCTCCAGGTTAAGACAAAAAGTGGCATCCCATTCAAGGAGATAACACCTATACACACTTAGAGTGATGTAGCACCCCTCAATGTCCAGGTATGCTGGGTCACTCGCTCCAACAATAGGGACCTTCTACATACAAAGCACACATTATATAATTAAGGGACAATCCCTTCCCTTTATATTAGATCCAGCAGAAGTAATCAGAACCCAAGTGTTCATAACCTTGTTGGACACACACAAATTCTGTTGGGCAGAATGTTGATCCATCTAGCCTGGTTTTGTCTACTCTGACTGGCAGCAGTTCTCTCCCAATCACAAGATCCTTAAACTAGAGGTTGTGGGGATTTAAATTTGGACCTGTTGCTGTTTAGTAGAGGTGTCTTAGCATTCTTTGTGGTGTCTGTGGAGGAACATGTTATCTTATGCAAACTAAAGAAATACAGATGTTAAAGGTGATTTTGTAAGGCTGGGCTGGGTGAAAATATTAGATGCAAATTGAGCATCTGTCCCTGTTACTTTGTCACCATATGCATCCGAAAACTCACACACACATACTAGGAGTAAGGCCTGTTGTGGGAAGAAATACAATAGGCTCTAGAAGGAAGCTCCAGGTGAGTGTCCTGGCTGTGGTTGGTGGGGCAGCAGAGGGAAGGGGAAAATAGAGGGAGGCAAGACATGTTTATTTCCTTCTGCTTAGCTATAAGGCAGGGCTGTCTCAAGTAATTTTGCTGCCCCAATTGGGTAGTATGGGAGGACAGCCTCATGTTAACAGGTATGGTTCCCTCCACCCGACTTATGTTGATTTGGGGCTATGCAGTAGCATCTAAGGTAGAAAAGCACTGACTCCTATGCCATGTCTTCTCGGTTCCAAGCGTCTGGAAGGCAGTTCCATAGCCAGTTACAAGGTTGCCAACTCTGGGTTGGGAAATACCTGTAGATTTGAGGGGTAGAGCCTGGGAAGATTTGGGGTGCAGAGGGACTTCAGCAGGGTATAATGCCACAGAGTCCACTGCCCAAAGCAGCCATTGTCAGCTGTAATAGCTCAGAAATTTTCTGTAGGGGAAATGATGTGCTGTGGTTGCGGAACACAGTGACTGGCAACTCCAGTGACCATTGAGGGAAAAATGGGAGATGTATTTTACCTCAGAATACATTCAATGACTGCCAACAGCAACAGCAAACTGTTTAGAATATTAGAGGCAAAGGCCAATCAGGCCACATATGCAAACGACCTCTGTGTGCTGACTGGCTATGGGGGGAGGAGAAGAAGAGCAAACTGTTTAGAATGTTGGAGACGGGACTCAGGCAACGCAGCCAGTAGGTAGGGACAGCTTTAGTGACACATCATGAAGTCAACTGATTTAGGAGCATGTGGAATGTTCAGGAGAGTCCATGACCAAAACACAATTTAAAAAAAAAAAAAATATATATAGCGCCCCACTTGAAATCCAACAGTTAAATGTGAAAGACTAAGTGGGGAAAAAGAGGATAAAACTGCACTTTACATCTTTTGAGGGAAAACATGTAAATGCAAGTAGGACATTCTTAAACTAGAGAACCAGCATAGTATAGTGGTTAGAGTGTTGGACTTGGATCTGGGAGAACTACACTCTGCCATGGAAGCTTGCTGAGTGACCTTGAGCCAGTCACACACTTTCTGCCTAACCCACTCCACAGGGTTCTTGTGAGGATAAAATGGAGAAAAGAAGAACGGCTTAAGCTGCTTTGGATTCCCATTGGGGGGAAAGGTGGGGTATAAATGAAGTAAATAAAACTGTTCTTTGAACTTCTGTATTTGCATTTCATATTGTATTTTGGGATTTTTAAAAGAAATTTTGTGTGTCAAATAAATCTGGTCAAATCATGTTGTGTAAATATGCATGCTAACTTTTGTATACTGGGTACTGTCAGTTTCCACCTTCAAGTGATTCTTTGGAAGGGTTTTTCTGAGATAATGTTTCAGGATTTTAGTATAGGAGCTATTTCAAACAATGGGTCCCCCATTTGAAAACAAGGTAGTGCATTTTATCACATGTACCATTTATCCAGCCTCCAGATCCTAAGAGGAGCATATAACTGGTTTGTGGGAGCAGCTGGATTTATGCACAAGATAAGCAAACTACAGTTTACTGCCTCAGATAAGGGGCTTCTAAATGTCTCCCCCAAACTCTTAAAATTAGTAAATTTCCATTTGTTTGATAATGCTATGGGACCTCTCAGACCTGAAATAGTTTAGGACCTTAGTGTGTCTTAATCCACCTTGAGGAGAGGGAGGAAAGCTCGGGTAAAAGGTGGCATCTTGCTTTAAATGAAGGGATTGGTTGCTATCACTAATGAAAGCTGCAATATTTCCGCACTGAATAGTAATGAGGTGTGTGCTCTTTCAAGAAATCAGCAGGCTAAAATCCAACTGGTTTCAGCTGTTATCACTGTCACAAAAGTACTGGTGATCAGAACATAGTATTTGTTTTAAGGTGTATATGTCATTGTTTTGCACCCCTGTCTTGCCACATAAGGAGGGCAAGGAACGGAGAGTGAAGCAAGCTGATGAGCAGTGAGGTACTGGGGCCTTGTTGGTCAGAACAAAAGTTTACTGCTGCCTGTGTCTTCAGCTTAAGAATTACCAGGAAGCTTGTTTTCTTTTGGATACTTCAGAGTACAACATTTGGAAGCCTCAAAGGCATTGCCTACTAAAGGGTTAACCCACAGTGATAGTCTGCACAGCTATCATATTATTCAAACAATGTACCTCATGTCGAAACCATTGCTGAGCCAGAAGAAAAACACCTTCAGCCAACATTGCATCTCTGTCTTTAGAAAATTATAGGGTTTACTTTTACTACTGAATATATAATTGTATATGATTTATCTGAGGAAGTACTGTTTCCTCTCCTTCATAGTATGCCTATTGTGTTTTTGAATGTGAGGAAAATCTAACAGAATTCTTTCACAAAGAGGGTTAAAAGGATAAAATAACATGTTGTTGGATTTTTTACTTTGGAAATGAACTTCCAGGTTGGCAATAGCCAAGTACATTCTTCCCCTTTCTCCACTTGCTGAAAGCATTGGAAATGTGCAGAGCGTGACATCATCGAGATAGTTAATTATTGTTAAATTGCTGTTAATAAAGAGGACCAATGGCTTATATGATCGAGTCATGGTTCAGACATAATAGCAAACTATAGTTTGTCATTACCTGAACAGGTTTGGAGGCTCTTTCAGCTTATATGCTCCATCCTTTTCCCTTCCCCTGTAGCCAGCTAAATTGGACACTTCTATTTTTGTCACATAGTTTGCTCTTACATGGAAACCAACTTTGGTTGGTGCTTTCCCTGCAAGGTTTGATTCTGCTCTGGAATACCATTTTGCAAGGGAAAGCATAAGCCATAATTTGCCTGCTTAGATGTGATGATGAACTGTAGTTTGCCATAAAGCTGGGGAACAGTTAATTGGCTGTGTTCAGTTGAGGGGTATTCCCTGTCCTTTGTACACACCACCATAGGCGTCAACTACGGGGGGGGGGGCTCGAGGGCTTGAGCCACCCCCGAAATTTCCCGGGGGGGACTGAGCACCCCCCAGGAAAACGGTGCGCCCTCCGCCGCGCCTCCCTGGGCCCTTCCTAGGGCCGCTGCTGCCTCTCTCTCCCCCCCGCCTGGCCACTCCGACCCTCCCTCCCTCCGTCCAGGGGTCAGCTAAGCAAATTCCCAGCTGGCCCCTGGACGAACGGAGGGACGGAAGCAGGAGTGGTCAGGCGGGGGGGAGGCGGCAGCAAGGGCGGCAGGGACATGGTCCCGGTGGGCGCGCACACGGAAGAGCCCCCCCCCCCCGGGAGTTTTTAAACTCTACGCCCCTGCACACCACCAAATTAGAAACCAATAAGTCTCACAAATTGTAGCTTGTTTCTGCCTACTATCCAGGATTCTAGGAATTCTGAGGTATGTTCCGTTATATATAGTGATATATCAGCTGCATCAGGGGGAAAAAAAGACACAACCATGCCCTATAGTTTTGCACATCTGTGATCTGTAAGCATTTTTCAGCCCATGCACATAAAGGAAAACTGACGTAGGAAACATGGACATTTTTGTTATGAGTAATTTCAAATTTTGAATAACATAACTAAAAAAGATACCTTTCCCCCAATAAACAATTTTATTTTATTTTACGATTTACAAGTACATTCACATACAAATCAATGAGTAATACATCAAAAATTCCATAGCAAAAGTAATAATTGAAAACAAAGATACCTTTTAAAATAATTGATTTAAACCAAATTTCTCACTGATAAACCAGACGTTTTCTGAAAATGAGGGCACATTAATTGGATGCTGTAATAATTAAAGTACTACTTTTAACTAAATAAATCTTATAAACTAATTAAAAACATAATGCAAAACCTCTAGTCCTGCAGTCCACATGAACTTTGCATTGCAGAACTACCTGCTTGGAAGCCATAATGAATTTCTCTGTATGCATACAAAGATGTTAAGCAAGATCACTTATTTACAGGGTGGCCAGGTACCCCTTGGCAACCAGCTGTGTATTGGGGGGCTTACTGGCACTGGAGGGGGGGACTTAACAGCAGAGGAAGCCTATGGTGTTTCAGCCATGTTGCCAGGAACACCACTTCTAGCATGCACTAGAAGTTACATCATTGGGCAAAAACTCTGTGGTAGAAGCCATTTTTACCATAGAGGGGGTTTTGCCCAAATACCAGAGCATCTTCATGTTGCTGGCAACATCATGACTTCAGGTACACACTGGAAATGATGTCACCACATTGCTGGCAGTGCTGGCTTAGGGCTCTTTTTGCTGCCAGCGACATGACTCTCCTGCTGCTGGTAAGTTCCCTGCTGGCCAGTTGATTGGTGGTGGGGGATGAGACCAGGGGGTGATGAATCTCCCACCTTTTGGAGGAGCACTGGCAACTCTACCTGAGAACCAATATAGTATGCTGGATTATTGATTTAGTGTCCCAAACTTTCCAGAGGCGAGGATGAATATTACTGGCAAAGTAGTGTGTTTCTGTGAGATGGAAAGTCATGAGATGGATCTGTGGACTGGAACCAAGCATCTGCAAATAGAAGGAGATTGTAGAGCAAGGGTATCAGACAGCAGTGTTAATTTATTATGCAAAAAGAAAATAAAAGTCCAGTCAGTGGCACCTAAAAGACTAACATCATTTATTCCAGTGTGCACTTTCATGAGTCAAAGTTCAGCAACAGAAGAAGTGAGCTCTGACTCAGGAAAACTCATGCTGTTGAACTTCTGTTTGATATCCACTGAACTTCTGTATGATATTCCCTTCCCTCAACAGTCCTGTATGTGCCACAGAAACTCTGTGCTGGGGTTTGGGGGAGCACTTTAAGGAAGCAGCAGTGGTGATGGTGGGCTGAAGTTACAATTGCTAGCCAGCAGCTGACAGTACCCCAGTGGGAGACTGGGGGGTAGGTATATGAGAAGGGGCAGAAGAACCTGGCAACCCTAGAGGGAGGGGACCTCAGCCAGATATTTATTTAATCTCAGAGTTGGAAGGGACCACCAGGTCATCTAGTTCAACCCCCTGCCAATGCAAGAACTACAGCTATAATATCCCCGACAAGTAGGTATCCAGTCAATGCTTTAAAAACCCCAATTGTGAAGAATCCACCACGTCATGAAGGAGATTGTTCCAGTACTGAACACGACTCACCATCAGGAAGTTCTTCTTAAAATTTAGACAACCGCCTTTGCTGTAGTTTATATCCATTAGTCCGAGTCCTGTCATACAACACAACTGAAAACATCTGCCTTGTCTTTCACATTGTATCCCTTTAGGTATTGGAAGGTGGCAATCTTATCACCTCGCATAGCTTCACCAGCTTCATTGCCCTATGCTGGACTCTTTCCAGCTTACTGACATCCTTCTTAAACTGTGAGGCTCAAAACTGAATACAGTACTCGAGGTGAGGTCTAACCAAAGCAGTGTACAGCAGCATCAATAACTCACATGACTTCGACATGCACTGCTGCTAATGCAGCCTAAACTTACATAAGCCTTTTTTACCGCCACATCACACTGCTGGCTCATAGTAAGTTTATGGTCCACTAGATTCCCCCCCCCCCCATTCTTTTTAACAGGTGGTACTGCCCAGCCAGGTTTTACCCATCCAAGAACTATATAACTGATTTTTACTATCCAAGTGCAACACGTTATGCTTGTCCCTGTTAAGCTTCATTTTATTTGCCTGGGCCCTATCCTCCATCCTATCCACCTGCATCTTATTTCTATCCTCCCGAGGTATTCTCTACCCTACCCCATCTAGTATGTAATGCCATAGAGTCCACTCTCACTTTCTTCAGGGATAACAGGTATCTCTAGTCTGGAAATCAGTTGTAGATCTGGGAGGTCTCCAGGCCCCACCTGGAGGCTGGCAACCCTAGCTGAAGTACTGCCCATGCATAAGTGCAGTAAACCTGGAGTTGAGCTTGCTGTGCTCATCATACAAAAGGGAGAGCTGATTTCACCTGATTTGCTGCAGTCCCCCCACCCTTCCTCATGACTTTTGGTTCAGGATTCCCTGAGCTTCAACAGAGGATTTTTGGAGAACTGTTAAGGGAAGGTGAGGGGAGGAAAGATTCACTTCTTTTAACTCCTGCCGTTCACCGTTCATGAGGATGTAAGCCTCTGATTGATAGCCATAAATATCCATAATTTTCTACAATAAAGTACAGTGTCATATCATATCACAATAAAGTACAGTGTCATATCATATTTATAATGCTCAACTTTATATGGCAAACATTTGTGTTCTTTTTTGGTCTTATACAGAAGAGTGGGTTTTAGCACAGGGTGTTTTACTGAGGATAATGAATTCATTTTTAAGAGCTCAAGTGTAGAACTGAATGTGCATTTTTGTATTATATTAATATTTAATTGTAAACCAGGTTATTTTTAAAACTAGATTTTCAAAGAAGCATGTAATGTAACTAAAATTTCAAAAAAGATGATTCAATAAAACGCCGTTTAGATTTTAAAAACTGGATTTTAGATTTTTTTAGATTTTAAAAACATTTTTATTTATCTTGATTTTTGCTTTTCAGAACTTGACAATTGTTTCAAACATAATACAGGTGGGAATGTGAGAAATATGCTGAAAAAAGCAGATAGCTTTTTTCTGTACTATGTAGTTGTGATAGAGAGGGTCTATGTAGTCCAAAGTGATTTCTGCCAGGCAGCTCATGGAGACTAATGCAGATTGGTCTCCGGTCTCCGGAAAAGTCTGTACCAGTGTGCCTGTGTTGCACTTTCATGTTTTGTTTTCCTTGATCATTTTTTGCTACTCTTTGGATATTTCCTGTCTGCATATGCTCTCTGCACTGATATGCCTTTAGAGTAAATTTACATAAAGCATTTGCTTAACATCTCTACAGAGATCACAAAGGGCTTTAATGAGGTACTAACTTTTCGCCCAGCAAAAGCGGTAATAGAATGCTAATTGGGGACAGGAATGAGGAGGGCATTGCAGCATGTTTAGGACGGAAAACAGCTGCTGCAAACACATCCTAACTGCTGTGTACCTGTACCAGGCAAATCATCTGCAAATCATCTGTACAAGTACTTATTAAAATTCACAATACCCTGATTAGTTAAATATAAGACCCTGTGATAAGAGTGGATGTGTCGGCGATGTCACTTTGAAATTTGGACAGGAAATCAGTTAGTGATGTAAAGTTTCTTCCTACCCTGTTTCAGAGTTCACTTTTCACTGAAACAAAATGTTTCAGAAAATGGTGCTTTAAAATATCCTTGATATAATGGATATTATAGGTTTGATAATTGTTATTGAGGCTGTTGAATTATTAGAAAGCTTGTCAATTTCTATATTGTTGTCTGGAAAAAATAATGCTTTGGAGGAGGAACTTCGAAATAAAACAGGCTGTGGATGATTATTTATTTAAATATTTACTAATCTCATCCATATGCTCATCTCTCTTAATCAGTTCTTCCTCCTTTTCTTTTTCCAGGCTGCAAGAACATGTTAAATATGTGTCATGTTAAATATGTGATCTACCATATCACTTTGCTGTCATTATGCTCCTGTTAATACCTCTTATTAATAGCACATTGTCCTGCAGTGAGAGTACCTCTGTAAGCATGAAAACTGGAGGTACTGGACACCACATCCTTCACTGATGCCCTAGGGAGAGGGTGAACATTTCTCAGGATGAAATCTCCCCCCCCCCCCATGCTGTAGAGGAGCAAATCTTCTAAACCACTCAGACACTTGCTGAGCCAGGTGGCGGGGCTGTCTGCTTCTTCTGCTTGCTGTTGCTAAGTGAACAGCTCCGTATCACATACAAAGCTGAACCAATAGCATCCTGACCTCCAAAAGCTGCTAGAAGCTGAAGAAAGAAGAGCTGTCTATTCCCCCCCCCCCTTTCAGAACGAGGTTAGTTAGAAGAAGGGGGGGAGAGAAAATGTGCGGTAACTCCTAATCGCCATTGATAGTCTAGAAAGAGATATCACATTTTTCTGTGTGAAGAGAGGTGAATATTTTGCTTCTTGTATGTATATAAAAGAGGAAGAAGTGCATTGCTTCCCCTTGTATTCTAAATGACAAAAAACAATATAGCTGCCTTGCTTTGTTCTGTGAAAGACTTCAGCCTTTTACTGGCTATTGTTATCAAGTGGGTTTAATAACTTCTTTGTGCCTGTTTATCACAATATTAATTTGATGCATTCACAAAATTTTCAAGTCAGCAGGGAGGCAAAAGAACTACTCTGTCCCCCTGCTCTCATACCTCTGGAAAGCCCCCCCCCCCAAGTGTTGCTGGCAATCTAAAGAAGGTGGTGTGGCATGAGCTGTTGCTTCTTTTCTTGCATTCTGAAGTGTAAATTCTGGTGCCACAATTTGTGAATTACAAAACTTGCACAAAATTATAATTCTTCCATGTGAAAAAAATTAGGGAACTGTATTGTAATGTATGCTTGAAACATCTTCCTGATACAATTAAAATAGGGTTTGATATCATTTTCATTACACTTTTGTGTGACTGGGTGAAATTAAACATTCAAAAATACTATGTAACTTTGTGCCATACATCTTTGCCCAGGTACATTAGTATACTCAGACAGGTTCTTATTTCTATATTTCTAGGTTCTTATTTCTATAAATTTATTTAATGGAGTGCAGAAGTTAATAAATACAAACATAAAAGCTAAAAATGTTAAAAGAGATCTTTGATCCCTATGAAAAAACTGATTTTTGAAAATATAAAGCTTTGGTCCTGCTTTGTCTCCCTAATGGTATGCACATGAATAAAGCAAATTGGTAGTTTTACTCACTTCTGGGAATCAGTTATTCTTTGTATATTGTAAAAGGTTGAAGATCTGTAAATACCAAGTATCTATCTATCTATGTCTAAATTTGAAATCTTGATACACTTCACTGTATGATGATTCAGGAAACTAATTGGTTATCATATATGCCTAACATCCTACTGAAACTTCAGCAAAGAGACTGGAGGATAACATTAATATAAATACTGTTTTCCCCCTCTCCCAAACTTTCAGTGTTGAATGCTAATTGCACTGATTTTCCACACATATTAGGAGAGGTAAATGCAGAGTATTGTCAGATCTGTCCTGGGAACTTAATACCGAAGTCAGGTGGGCCCAATTTGGATCAGAACTGAGGCACACAGAGGACTGGGATTCAGCATTTCCTCTGTGCTATTTTTCTGATCTGAAATGGCCTCTGGGGGCTGCTATTTGCCCTGGCAGATACCTTACATGCACTGGTGGGTTATAATAACTAGGTTTTCCCCAATGGGACAAAAGAACAAACAGTAACCAGGATGGAGCAAAATGAGCCACAGAATATTAAAAAAATCAGCCACTTCATGTGCACTGGAGCACATAAGCATGTATTTAAGAGTCAAGATAATTTTTCCAGAGAATAGGTCTACCCATCCCTTGCCACTATATTAGCAGACCTGGCCTTGGACCGTAGCCTTGTGCTGAGCCTTAGAAAACATACCAGAATGTTGGGGGGGGGGGGGACTCTTGCAGTCTGCTTTGGGGTGTGTTTTTTTTAGTGAACTATGACAACTAGCATTACAGGTCAAGTATAACAGAGGAGGAGCAATCGCTGTCAGAACCCTGCCTAATCTAACAAACAGGAAGTTGCTTAAATGTTATCAACCTGCTCAAACTACTTATTTATTCAAATATTTATATCCCATGTTTTGCTGTGACTCAAGGCAGCTTACAAATCATACTGAAAAGCACAATAGGGTTGTACAAAAAAAAATCATTTCCCTCCATTGTAGCCTATGGGGACCATTATAGTCAATAGACCCCATTGGCTATAATGGAGAATTGATCTGGGGGTAGCTGGGGCTCAGGGAGGGGCTATTTTTTAGGTAGAAGCACCAAATTTGCAGCATAGCTTCTGGTGCCCCTCCTCAAAAATCCCCTCAAGTTTAAAAAAGATTGGACCAGGGGGTCCAATTCTATGGGCCCTAGAAGGAGGTGCCCCATCCTCCATTGTTTCCAATGGAGGGGGAAAATGGGTACAGAAGCAGAAACCTCTGAGCTGGCATCTAAAATTTTGTGAACCAGTACCCCCTAGTGCAGTTTAGAGGGAACTATGGTGTGGATCTATCAAATCCAACTCTCTAAACCACATCCATCAAGGCACGTCACTTGGCCTACCTAGGTACTCATGACCTTGTTTTCAGGGGGCAGGTTCCCCACTAGAGTGCGAAACCTCCTGGCATTGGTTCTCCATCACCTGCCATTGCTTCACAGGCTGCAGGGAGGAAATGAAGGCGGCTTAGCAGTGCTGTTTCGATATGTGCTGTCACTTCAGGTGTGAAACCCGATGTGACGTTGTGTGTTGGTGTGATGCTGGTAAGCCTGTCCTTGCTCCCAAATGTCTCCCAGTGAGTTGCTGCAACTGGTACCCGACCTTGTTTTCATCTGTAAACTTTTGAAGGGCACTGGGTTGGGTTGGTGCTTGCAGTTGAAATATGGAAAAGCACAGAATCTATTTCCAGTTGAGAATTTGAGACCATTTATGGTCTATGGGTGACACTGCTAATTATTACTTGGCCCACAGCCTGTGCTAAAAATGCATGGATGAGGTGCTTCTCTTGGGCACACAGTGGTGCACATGCTCTCTCACACATGTTGTCTCTTTAGGGTCAGTTCCTATATTACCGTGGTTATTTAAGCAGAAAAGTAAGTGTGAGTGATCTTAACTTTTCTTTCTTTTCACACTTGTACTGCTTGATTTCAGAAACTCATACATCTTACTACAGGTGAGATCCACATGTCTCACATCATAGAGAAGCAGTGAAAGAATTGTGGTGTTTGCATTTTTCCCTTTCCCTGTAATGTAGGAACAGTTTCTCTCTAAGAGAAGGGAGAGAAAGGCAATAGAATTAAAATTACGTAGAATCTATACCATATGCATCTAAGGAAAGCAAATGATAAGTGTTACTGTTTTTATATTCTGGTTAGTTTGTTAATCATTTATTATTTTTTAAATAATTTTATGCTGTTTTATGATTTTATCATGTTTCATTTGTCAAGCCACCTTGAGTAGGCTGTCTGGAGAAGTGGTGTAGAAATTTTCCGAATAATAACTAAATAACCAGACCTAGCTGTGACAGCATCATTTCTCCTCCCATTAAAAGATGGCTTTTGCTGAAGATAACCTGACTACCCTGTAACAATACCTATATGCAACTTTTTATATCTTCAGTGTAGGAAACAATTAATTGAATGGATTGGTTTTAATTATACCATTTGTTGCATCCCTTTTGTTCACAATAATCCAGCATTCACAATATGTGTGCATATTTTTTACAGACAGAAATGGGATTTTGATAATGGAGGATGGTTGTGCGTGTGCGTGTGTGTGTGAGAGAGAGAGACCTTCCTTCCTTCCTTCCTTCCTTCCTTCCTTCCTTCCTTCCTTCCTTCCTGTTTGGTGTAGTAGTTAAGTGCACAGACTCTAATCTGGGAGAACCATGTTTGATTCCCCACTCCTCCACTTGCAGCTGCTGGATGACCTTGGGGAAGCCATAGTTTTGTCACAGCTGTTCCCTCAAGGACAGCTCTGGAAAGAGCTCTCTCAGCCCCACCTACCTCACAGGGTGTCTGTTGTGGGGAGGGGAAGGGAAAGGAGTTTGTAAGCCGCTCTGAGACTCCAAGTGAAGGGTGGGATATAAATCCAATCCCTCCCTCCCTCCCTCCCTCCCTCCCTCCCTCCCTCCCTCTTTCTTTCTTTCTTTCTTTCTTTCTTTCTTTCTTTCTTTCTTTCTTTCTTTCTTTCTTTCTTTCTTTCTTTCTTTCTTTCTTTCTTTCTTTCTTTCTTTCTTTCTGGTATAAACTGGGCAGGAGAAAAGATATTTCCTTTCAGCACTGCCAAGGCATAAGATGTTCTCTTTTTTATTTCATTCTTTTCTCTTATAGCCTCTTGGGGAATGCACTGGTTTGTAGTACCTCCCACTCCTTCTGGCTGTTCTCCATTTTCAGCAGCAAAACTGGGCTCAGCAAAAAAGACAAGCCAAAAAGGAGTCAGGAGAGCACGGCATCTAGCATTAACCATTGTTTCCCCACTGACTTAACACTTGCAACTGTGCTCATTTATATGCCAGTGGGGTGGGGGGGACGGGACTGCTAGGCAACTTTCTAGTGTTATACAAACAAAAGGAGACTGGACTTCAGAACTGAAATCTGAACAGCTGGTCAACATGACACGATGACTTCAGCGAAGGTTATCATTGCTTAATAAATGTGTCCCTAGACCTCAGCTCGTTCTGCCTGCCGTTCAGACACCATGTGAATTTTTTTATGTCATTTTGTCTCAGTGTTTTACAGCTGCTACTGTGCCATGAAAAAAGGTACAACCATAGCCTTTTAAAGCTCACAATTGTACTGTGTTAAAGACATCAAAATTAGCATTGTGTTTTCTTGGAATTTCTCAGGCTGTTTTCAAAGAGATCTAAGCTAGGATGATATATTTGGTACTATTGTGATGTGCTATTATTAATTACAAGTTATAACATATCTGTCCTTTCTCTTCTCTCTCACTTGCATTCAGTAGTCATCTGGTGCCTCCAAAAAGTAAGGTGCTACAAGTCCATCCACCCCTCATGCCAAGCTACTCCCACTAGCAGAGCATGGTGAGTTTCTAGGCAGGGCCTGGTGGATGTATGGGTAAAGCCAGCAGAACACACCTGGCTACATGTGTCATACCAGCCTGCCTTGAATCAGTAGAACCTTTTCTACAATTGTGCCACAATCAGAAAAGTGAGAAATAACTTACATGCAAAGCAAAGACCTCAAGAAATTGAGCTACATGTTAAGACTACAAATGATATTTATTTATTTAAATTTATACCCCGCCCTCCCCGTTGAAGCAGGCAAAGTGTAAGTTTTTCACTTACACGGAATTACTAATAAAAAATCTAATCCCTCACCTGCAGTGTGAAGTGGTATGGTCCATTCAAGAACCTGACAGGGGAGCTACACAGAGTCTCTCCTATCGCTTTTACTTTGATCTGTGTAGTAATAACTGGAAATCTGGCATATTTCTATATATACATGCCATATTCACACATTTTTTTCGTGCCAAAAAACTGTGTCAACCTGATGTCACTGAAGTTTACTACCATGAGAATACTAACACATCTGCCTTTCAAATTCCTCTGTCATCATCGCTGTTTGCTTCAGAAGCTGTATGGACTTCCCCGTTTGCATTAGGATCTTTGATCTGTGGTGTTTCTCTTTGCTTTTCACTGACTACACTGGAAGCGATGCATCTGAAGTGATTGCAGAGGCCTGCCCAGAAATTTTAAGTTGAAGTCCTTGGCAAAAGCTTGCATTGATCTCTGTGGAACCAATGTGTTTTGCTGAATGCCTTAGAATATTGCAAAGTACTCCTATAAATGGATTTTTTTTCCCTTTTAGCTTTATTTTAATATCTTTCATGTGGAATTCGCTGTGTGCTTAAATCTGTCTATCTCATCTCCTCTATTCTATGGTATTTATAATGTGCCTATCACCATGGTATCTAAGCGCTTTTTAATACGTTCCATCTGAAATTCACTGCATGTTTCAAATATATGAGGGTCTGAATGAGAGGTGGGATGGAGAAATGGAATAATATTTTCAAAGGATGCTTAGAGAAGAAAAATCGGTTTTAATCATCTGAGTGGTGGCATTCCCATTCTCCCATCTTCCTTGAAGTGCTTATGCCAGTGGATGTTTAGTATTCAGATTGAGACTGAATTTTGTCGGTTCACTTTGCCCTCTGAACCAGGACCTATTGATTACCCTGCCACTTCCTATCATTGCTCCCCTTGCTAATGCCTTCTATCTTGCCTCTTTTCTTCGGCATAGATCACTCAGAGCCTGTTTCTATTAAGAAAATTGGACCTTGTGTTAACTGCATTTAAGGTATCCGTGGGGTTGCAAAGTTACAATATGAAGGCGCCACAGGAATTCAGATTAGGGTTTGTAAATGCTCATCCTAACCCGATCTACAGCTCCCCCCCCCCCTTTGCACTATGGCAGCCTGCCTCTCTATTCTTGGAACATTCAAAAAATCTTGGATTCATTAGAATACCGATTTTCTTGATATGGTCACAGCCTCATAGAACATAGCAACAGAGGATGATCGGCGTTGGAGTTGTTTGTTCCTCTGCCTGCTCCATTCACTTATAAAGCAAAGGGGACAGACAAGTGAACTGTCCTCCTATCTGTCTTGCTTCAGGCACTTTTCTCACTGGTAGTATTGGTTTATATATGAACCAGCCTGTAATATAAGTTTGACCATTTGCTTTAAAAAAGCTTACTTATTCATGCACAAACAGACAACTGGTTATTCAAACTGTGATGGTGAGTCCATGGTCTTTGTTAAATTTCCATGTTACCCTTCTTCTAACAAAAAGGAGATAGCATACATGGGATATGCAGGGAGTCTTCATCTGAGTCAGGGCCAAGCCATAGTAGTTCATCTATCTCTTTCAGTTCTTTATCTGGGCTTTGTTTCTGAGCCAAGCCTTAATTCCTCAGGGTCTAGCTAAACCATTCCACAGGAAACCTGTGCCTTTGTCCCTGATAATAGTGAAAAAATTCCACACTGAGCAGTCGGTTTGATGTGAATATCTTGTGCTAATATTTGCTTTATGTGTCACACATTTGTAGAAAGTGCTGAATAGATATTCAGGTATCTTAATGGCTACTCATACATTATAGTCAAGGCCCCCCCCCAACCCGAAGTGTGAAAAGATTCTTCCAACTGCACACCTTATTGGCAGTGAGGGATGATTGTGCTTGGAGAGCTTGCCTGTCCTCTAACTTGTCCCACATTTATGGTGGGGAGAGAAAAACCAGAAGTGCTTGCCAGCCTTTGTTGCCTGAAAGGCAGCTGGTAAGAAAGAGGTTGTTCTCTCTGGCACCAAGAAGAAGAAGAAGAAGCACAACATCTCTAAGGCATTTGAACTCCTGAAGAGCTATTTTAAGTGTCTGACCCTATATAAATGATATAAAATTATCTTGACTATCTGTTTCGGCCCCAGATATGTAAATATATATGAGTGCCTATCATGGTTATCATGGTTGCACATTATAGATTGAGCCTCTGCTGAAATTATTTTTTTTCTTAGGAAAAAAACGTGTAGGGTATATCCAGCAACTTTATTTCACTGTCAGCAGAGATTTTCCCCAGTTGTAAGGAACTTCTGAAGATGCAAAGAGCCTGCAACAGCAACAGAAAGCTCCTTTCTAATTTCTAACAATAGAAGGCAAAATAACAAAATGTTATGCAGATCCACTCATCTTGGAGCACTCTAAAGCACTCTGAATGCTTCTTGGATACAAAGAGCAATAACCTCCTGATGCTAAAATAAGCAGGGATGAGCATAAAATCATCCATGTTTTTTTTAAATATTTAAGAGTGTGAAGTGGCTCATTCCTCTTAGATTTTTATTTTTATATAACAATGTAGAATTCCTATAGTATCACATGATCACTATTAATCACACAGATAGAACTGTCATCTTTGTGGGCTCTGCTAGAATTGCTAAGGTGCCCTCTGCTGAAGACATTGTGGCTAATGTCCTCATTACCAACTAATTGGCTAAAGAGACTTCTCTCGCATTGCATTTAGCCTGATTGATAGTTTTCTATCACCTGATGGGTGGAATGGACAGCCAAACCAATTATCGCAGCAAAGTGTGCTATATACCCGAAGACTGCAGGCAGAGACAAAGGGCCTTTATCAGATTATGTCTGGTGACAGTGCCAGCTGAGATTTTGTTGAACTGCAACAAGATTTTCTGAAAAGCATGATTTGGCATTGCTTGAACCTTGCTAAGTTCTATAGTCTCTAAATAGCAATGTATTTTTAATGACAATCCATCTTTTTAAAAAAAAACTTTCTGCCCACCTGATGGAGATTCTCCACTTAAAATTCTCCAGACAGTAACCCAAGGTATTATTAAGATTCCCAGTATGATCGCTTTTCTTTCATCTGGCACTAAAAATGTATTATGTTTCCAAGTGCAGTAACCTAATCTGCAATATATTCTTCTGTAGCCAAAATGGTCTTTTACATATATGAATGTTTGAAAAATACAACCCAAGTTTAGGAAACATGACATATCCTGTAAAAAAACCCCATATACACAATAATTTCAAGAACATCTGGAATATTCCTTGCTAATTGTTTCCCCAAAAGCAGAGCCAGAATTTAAAGTGGTTCATGCCTTCAGAGCATACAGTGGCTCTCAGTGTGATGTGAGCTGTACAATCTGTAAAGCACAATTGAATGTAAGCCTATCTGGCCGTCCTGGCTGATTGTGCTTGTCACAACACTGATGTGTTATGAAATTAGGATTTAGTTAGCATGCACTGATAACATGGTAAGTGAAATAAATGGGATGCATTCTGGTTCTGGTTGCCTTCCTTTGCCTAGGAAGAAGTGGGGAAAGAAGAGGCAATTTTGTATGTCTTATTGGTGGTAATAATAGGCCTATAAGTGGACAGTGTTCCCAGGTTCCCAAAGTAGGAGTAGCAAAGTATGATTGCCTTTGAGAGTCACACACCCTTGACTGCGTACAGACCCAAGTGATGCTCCTGGGGAACTTAATGAGATTTCCTCTTGTCCAGAATTCTAGCTGTAAACTGTAAGTACACTCTCTTGCAGAAGAAAACTACAAAGAAAGTGGTAAGAAAAACTGTGGAAGAACCTCATACTAGCTTTTTTGCCCCTTGGACTATGTAGACAGGACAATCCACTCTACCTGGATTTTATCCCCATGGAATTGGCTGATGGGCCACCATGAATTTAGACTGCTGCATGGGTTTCAAGGATTAGCAGTGTTGACTATGGGCACCTGATCTCTTTTTCAAAACCCTGCATACACACCACACATTGGATTTTCTCTAAACTGCAGTCATAAGGAAGGAAATTTGTACATCTATGAGAAAGCCATAATAGTGCTGTCTCTCTAGTACTTGTACATTTTCACAACAGGGCAAATAGCACCCCTCTGGGACAGTTGTAAGAAAACTGGATATTGGGAGGCATAAAAAGCCCCTCCCCTTGCAATGTTCTCCTGATTGCAGCTGGGCTCCTGCACACATACTAAGAGACTTTAAAACGAAGCTAGAAGCTTATGACACACATTTTCCAGCATATTATCTGTTTAGTTCCCACCTATGTGCACCAGAGAGAACAGGCAAGCTAAATGCTAGTGAAATAATGAGTGTGTTCAAAATACAAAAACAGCTCAATAGTGTGCATAAAAGTAGTAGCCTCAAGAGTATTCCAGTTTTGTTGTGTTGCACTGGCACATGACTTAGGGCAGTAACATATCTCTTCCCTTCACTGCCTACACTTGTCCCTTTGTACAATTAGGTTTTGTTTTCTGCTTCCAACTTAAGTTCACTCTCAAGTATTACAAGATTTTTTGTAGGTTGTTGTGAAAGGAGCTGGACCAAACCTTTGCCTTTCAGCTTCAGTGAGGAAATGTGTGGCATTAAACTTTACTGTTCCATTACCATTTTAATGAAAACATTTTCCTTGCATTCCCATGCAGGGCCTGTCTTTTACAAAGGCCATTTTATTAAAAGATGTTATCTGCAATACCATAATTTTGCTGAGAGTGTTAAGTGTGGGTGCAAAGCAAAAATTTCATTCCACAAATATTTGGATTATATATATTTTCCCCAAAAAATAAAAATTACACAAGATTTTCCGATTTAATAGGGGGGAGTGTGAGAGACAGCCAGATACTACATTTTAATTACTACATATGTACGGAAAAGTCCTCTGCTTTGCTCTTTCAGTAGTGCAGTTTCATTCCAGTTGCCTCACACCTGCCTTTATTGCTATTCCATGCTTTAAATTACCTTTTTCTTATGTATGACTTATAGCTAAGGCTGTCACTTGCACAGCAATGGTGCATAGAGTCAGAAATGCTCAGAGGCACTGAGCAAGTCTGCAGGTGCTGTATCCCCCAGTTGCTTTGCCCACTTCTTGCTTCCAGCTGCTGTGGGGCAGATTCAGTCCCGTTGACCACAAGGGCCAGGGGAAAATGTGGGGCAGTGAACTGGTATAGAGAGGGATGGGAGGCACTGTGGCTGCAACTTCACCCATTGTCTCAAGGTATTTAACATGTAGGCAGGATCTTTGGGTAAGGGTCTAGCAAACCTGAATTGGATCCAGTGAGCCATGAATGGAACATGTTTGTGCAACAGATCTCCCACACTTCCCAGTCTGCCCCTACAGCTTTCAGTGTTTCTCCCCAAAAGCTGCTATTGAGAGTTGAGGACCATCATGCACTGTAGGGGACTGCTGGGGGAGGAAGAAAAGAGGGGAATTAATCTTATTTATGTTTCCCTGGATTTAGTTCACGGTAGGGTTGGCAGTTCCCTGCTGGGAAATTCCTGGAGATTTGGTGGTTGAGCCTGATCTTTGTCACCTGGAGATCAATTTTGATCCCAGGAGATCTCCAGCCACCACCTGCAGGTTGGCAACCCTAGCTTTGTTTGCAGGTTGATCCTAATAATGTACATTTCAAAATAATATTTGTTCATTTCAAGGTGATTTATTTCTAGATAGAAACTAAGGATTGTAACTTTAAACATCTTTTTCATAATGGCAGCTATTATGATTTAAACCTTGTGTGATTAATGAGATTTTATTTGTATACTATCCTAAAATTGATCAATAGATTGCTTTCAGAGAGACTGAGGTTTTGATTCTGAACATACTCAAAATTTGAGCTGTGAAATGTTTCTGTACCTACAAGCATCTAGTTTGTGGTGTGTTCAGATTTGGCTTGCATTAAACATCGTACGCTCCTTGTGCTCGCTCTGTCAGTGGTAATGTCTATATCATAATGCAGAACTGCCAGTACTGTGCTGATAGTCAGATTAAGTTCCTCTGGATGAAGGCAATAGATTTAAAGTTGATACGATCTTCAGCCAGAGAGGTTTGTTGAAAAATAGTCCTTGGATAGAAAGACCTACTCTGGAAAATGTTCTGAAAGAATTCAAAACTTGTTAACAAATTGGCTTCAGATCAATGTTAAGCAGGCCTGGTTTCATCCCAGTATTCCAAAGTCACTTTTGCTTGGGGGGAAAAAGCAGGTTATGTCTTAAATAAAAGTTAATACATTTTTAAGAACAGTTTGAGGAGAGCTGCTTCACAGTAGATTGGATGTCTGGATTCACTTATGAGGAAACCTTGTCCCTTCCCCCCAAGCTGAGGAAAATGAAGCCGAATCTCCAGCCCCTTCTCTTTCATACCCTTCCTTTCTGCCCTTCACCCTCAGTTTCATCTGCTCTCTTCCCTACAGTGTATATAATTCTTTACCCTCCCCTGGATCACTCACTGACTGCTGGATTGCCTTCTGTTCCTCATTCTTATATTGGTATTATGGGTGCTATATACTGCAATGGGGACTGAGATCAAGAGAAAATAGTTTGATCAGCCATTTAGTGAGTTCTTTGCTAAAGCAAATTTTGAACTGTGACTTCCTAGTCCAAATCTCAACCATGTGTTAACTCTGCTTTCAATACAGTTCTCTTAGCTATTGAATTTTTTTAACCATATCATTATTTCTCTAGACCACCAGCCGATAGCACATTTAGTGCTTACTCAGAATTTACTGGATGGCTGGCAAATCACATGGGCACAAAGGTCCAGGACAGTACATGCAATATTTCAGTGTTCTCCTAAAATATGCCTTGACAACAAACATCGTAATATCAAAAAAGCAACTTATCATGGAGCTAGGCGTCATGATGCATGTCATGCATAAAATGAGGCATGTCATGCCTAGGCCACATCAGTGCCAGTTTGGTGTAGCGGTTAAATGTGAGGACTCTAATCTGGGAGAACCGGGTTTGATTCCCCACTCCTCCACTTGCACCTGCTGGATTACCTTGGGCAAGCCGTAGTTCTGGCATAGCTGTTCTTGAAAAAGAGCAGTTTCTATCAGAGCTCTCTCAGCCCCACCTACCTCACAGGCATGGGCGTCAACTACGGGGGGGCTCGAGGGCTCGAGCCTCCCCCGAAATTTCCCGGGGGGGGCTCAGCCTCCCCCGGCAAAATGAACACCCGCCGGTGGCCAGTCAGCCGGCCGTCGCCGCCTCTCCTTCCCCCCCACCCCCGGCCTGCCCTCCTGCCTCCCTGGGGCGGGGTGGGGGGGAGAGAGGCGGCGATGGCCGGCTGACTGGCCACCGGCGGGTGTTCATTTTGCCGGGGGAGGCTGAGCCCCCCCCCCCGGGAAATGCGAGGCGGAGCGGGAGCCGGTGGCACCAGGTCGTTGGTTCGGGCGCCAGCTACCGCCGGCCCCGCAGACAGACAGACAGACAGGGCCCCAGCAGCAGCCCGCTTCCCCCCCCCGCCCCGGCTGGGCGAGCCGCGAGCCGCGAGCCGGTCCGGGGGGGGGGAGGCAGGCAGGCAGGCGGAGCTCCTTGCTCCGGGCCGCTCAGGAGGAGCCGCCCGCCGATGCCCCGGAGAGGCCGGCCCTGGCGTGGGCTCCTGGTCAACGGGGTGGATCCGGGCAAGGCGGCCGCGGTCCTCCTCCCGAGTCCGGCCCGTGAGTCTCCCCCCCCCGGCGTCCCGCTGTTGCGCCCCCCCCTTCCCGCCCTGGCCGCCTGAGGAGGAGGCGGCGGGGAAGCCCCGCGGGGGGAGCCGCGTCGGACAAGTGCCGCGCCCCGTCCCCCGCCGGCCAGGTCAAGGTGCGCCTGCTGCGGCTGCTCCCGCTGGACGGACGGACGGGCCTCTTTCCTCCTCGGGGGAGGGAAGCGGCGGCGGCGGCTCCCTGGGGCAGGGGGGAGAGCAGCGGGACATGGTCCCGAGCGTGCGCGCGCGCAAAGCGCGCGCGCACGAAAGACAGCCCCCGCCCCCCCCGGGGATTGAGAAAGTCTACGCCCTTGCTCACAGGGTGTCTATTGTGGGGAGGGGAAGGGAAAGGAGTTTGTAAGCCACTCTGAGACTCCTTTGGGTAGTGAAGGGTGGGGTATAAATCTAATGTCTTCTTCTTCTTGTGCATAAACTGTAGTTTCCAAGCAAAAATGTGGGGAAAATATTTTGAATTTTCCATGAAATCAAGCTTTCCCTCCCATGTGTGTGAGGATGCCATTTGCAATTGTTGATTAAGTTATGATTCAAGGGAAGGAACATAGTTAAGGTTACTAAAGTGAAAACCTGGAAGAGAAGAGGAAATAGCAGGAATGAAAAGAAGGGGAAAATGCATATTACAACTCATTTGTATTCATCTGGGACAGACTTTGCAATTTTAGTCACATTTTCTTCTCCTAGCCTGGCTGGCCTGGAATATTGTAGTCACTATAGATATTGTGAGCGAGCAGACAGAAATTAATTCTGGGCCTTGTATCATTCTATGTTATCAAAAGAAACACATATTCTGGGTTAAAATCCAATTGGGTGACAAAAGCAGTAGTTAGACTGATTAATCTATCTGCAATTTACAGAAAATAATAAATTGCTCGCTTGCTTATTGCATCGCACAAAGCAAATCCACACAATTGCTTGGCTAATGTAAAAAATGGCATTTCAGTAATAATTAAGGGTATCTTGCCTCAATCTTGTTTACAAACATAATTGGAGTGATAGATGGGTGCAGTGTTTATAAATGGTTTAGGTTTACTAACCCAGTAATGGGTAGTTTGCTCTCCCCCCGTTTTCCCTCATTTTATGGTTCCTTTTACCACACATTTTAATTTCAGTGACACAGACATTAATCCAAAAGCATCCGTTCCTGTTCTATGGCTGCTGCTCCAACTGACGGCGATTGTAAGCTTTGAAAGTGATGCTGTCATGGGAGGAAGTGAAAAGATTTGGGTAGGAACAATGAAGTATGATTGTCTTTTGCCGGTTTAGATGACAGGTAGCACAAGGAGAGCTTTGTTTTGTAACTGGCATCCTGCACTTAAATGTAGTAGGAGATGGCTACTCTGCAATGGGCTGTGGACAAGGCATTGCCCCAGAGTTTTGTAACCTGTAGGATGTTCCATAGATTACCTTCCATCCTCTGCATCCCCTTTTCTCCCCTGCTCAAAAAGTCTCTTGCGTGGCACTCTGGGCTTCTTCAAAACATTGGGAGATAGGTGGAACTTGGGGATCCCCTGGAATTACACCTCATCTCCAGACTACAGAGATCAGTTCCGCTGGAGAAAATGGATGCTTTGAAGGGTGGACTATATGGCATAGTACCCCATTGAGGACCCTGTCCTTCCCAGGTTCCATCCCCAAATATCCAGGAATTTCCCAACTTAGATCTGGCAAACCTACCCACCAGCCCCTGCTGGTAGCCAGGTGTGACTTGGGCAACCCTACTAAGAGAGCATTGCTGAGAACCGCTCCTGCTTTTTACTTGCCCGGGTCTCTGAGCTTTGCAGTTTTGTCTGCAACCAAGAAAGCTAGAGAGACTTTGTTTAAAAAATGAAGCCAATGTCTAACAAGAATGTGCAGGCAAGTCCTGGTGGGATTGTATATATCTAGTGGTCTTTATATTTGTCTTATCTTGCACTGGCTTGTTCTTAGTATGGCAGTGAAGGAAATACTGCCCTAAAAATTCCAAATGCAATGCTTCTAATTATACAAAATTGTATAAAATGTTAACTCATGAGGTGACATTTATATAATTTTTACAGTTAGAACAGTTAGGGTAATTTTCTAATATGCAGACATTCCTGTCCTCATATTTTGGATTATATCCTGAGCTATGTAGCTACTCCTTTTCTCTGTCACATGTATTAAGACCGAGCCTTTCTCAGACCTATTGACAAAGATGCTGTCTGTGTCATTATATATTCTTGTTGTTGGGGAATGGCAGCTAATTGCTTTACAGAGACAAAACCTGAACCCTCAAATGCAGTTAAGACAAAACTCACTATGACGTGTGTAAAATACAGTAAGTTTAAAATCTTGGCTATGTACTCTAATAATCTTTGAAATGGGCTTTTCTTCTCTACACCAAGAGATAAAATGCACATTCCTGTTCTATATCTTTTTAAAAAATGAGGACCCCCTTACTTGGAGAGAAGTTTAATTCTTTGCCTACCTCAGTGGGTTTCTTTGTGAGAAATTTGACAGGCACTTGCATAAAATAAATTATCTTCACCTGTATTTTTATTTGAACAGCTGATGATAACAATGAAGCTGGATTTTGTGCATGATATTTTATTTTGTAAATGCAGCCTTTTCAAGAAAGTAGGACACATGGATGGTTTTTGCTTGCTCAAATAGAGCACCGTTGTCCGCATAAAGCCCACTCAGGTACACTGTTGTTGCTGGGTAAGATACAGTAATGGATGGAATAGTGTGAGCCTTGTTAATATTTACCAGTGAATAAACAGGGAAAACCATATCCATTGCTTTACCTATCCAAATGCACTGACACGATCAAATTAACCAAAGGCTGGTAAAAGGATCTCCTTACATACCCCTTATAATATCTTCCCACCCTCTCAGTCTAGAAGTGCATGGCTCTTTGAGAGCACCTCTTTGTGCCTGTTTGGCTTGCCCATACTACTGAACTGCATGGGAGGCCCACTCACCTAGAAGCCTGCATAGAGGTTTTGGCTTCATCCATGAAGACAAAGAGGCCACTGGCCCAGTTTATGCATATTGGTGTTTCTGTAGTCAGAAGAAAACATTGGTCCAGAATAACTAGCAATGCCATCCTAAGAACATTTTTCCTGGAAGTGAGCTTTACTAAGTAGACCTGTTTAAGGCATAATTCAAAGATTGTTGGTGCCATCATATGGATAAAGTGGAAGCCATGATAGCAACTTGGTGTTAGGGAGTAAAGTTACCATAAATGCAGCTTGTCCAATGAAACTGCTTATCCTGATTTAGATGGGTCCATCTAGTACACTACTGTCTGCTCCAACACACAGTGCAGAGGTGTCTAACTCATTTGTTACAAGGGCCGGATCTGACATAATGCCAGGTACTGGGGATGTAAACTGTATAAAGGACAGCAGCTGGTAAGCTCCAAGGTTTTTGTATCCCAGCTGCAAGGCCCCAAGGGCTGGGAGGGGCTGCAAAGGAAAACCCATGTGGGCGGACTGGAGAGCCAGACATTCCCATGCTGCTTGACTGTTGAAGCCACAATCGGAGTGGCTCCGCCTACTTCCCCCTGAAAGAGTCTCCTGTTCCTTCCCTTGCACCAGTTGCTCGCGGGCCACATAAGAGCTGCTCCTGCCCCCTGGGCCTTACATTTGACAACTCTGACACCTCCTGGCCCCTGGGCCTTATGTTTGACACCTCTGACATAGTGGTTCATCAAGGATTCATACAGAAGTCTGACCCGAGATCAGTGATAGAGAAGTGCAGAGGGAGAGACAGTGAGTCAAATTTATAGTGAAGATAGTTGTGTATTTTAAAAATTTGAGTCAGAGTCTTTAGTATTGGAACTAACACATATTAGCAAATAAATACAATAGTAATTTAAATGGGAAACTCATTTTTAGGTGTTAGTTCCCTTTCCTCCCCTTTCCCCACTTTGGACAAAATCCTCAGTGATTGCACCTACTCTTCAGATTTCAAGCAGAAAGGAGGATGTGTCCCTCAAGTTGGTAAGGTTGCACAATTATAGATAAGAAAGTGGAAATACTGAATACCACAATGCCTACCAAGATAATTCTGTTTGGTGAGAAGCTTTTGCTTGGACTGTGTTCCTGATACACACGTACTGTATCTGCTGATGCTCAGACAGTGTTTTTCCTCATCACACCAGCCTTTCCTGCCTTCCCCTGCCTAGAAAACCGAAACCAGATGGCAAGGCATCAGAATAATGAGAATAATTTGAAGGACCACTGCCTCCCATATTGTCCAGCCTGTCAGTTGAGATCCTCTTCTCAAGCCCTGTTCTCTTATGTGTCAACTTGCAGAAGTAAGGTGGATGGTGAATACTCCCTCTAAGCAGTGGAGTCTTATGAGCAAAAATTCTACTTTGTAAGCTACTGGAATTATAGTTGTAAGCAAGCAATTTGGCTTCATAAATTGGTTTGCTCTGAAGCCATCCTCCCTGAGCTAAGACAAAAATGTGTGAGCAGGAGGCTAAAGAACTGTGAGCTGGCTTACAACTAACTCAGCTTAGAATGGACACTGGTGGTGACTAGGGACCAGCTTTCTGTCATGGTTGCTCCATGGCTTTGGAATGCCCCTTAAAGCTTGCCTGCAGCTAGCTTTTAAATTAGGTGTCCATCTTTTTCAAGTTTTATGGTCTTCTCCTAGCCTTAGGACTGTTTTATCCTGGGAGGGTGGGATATAGATTTAAATAATAATAAATAATTGCATATACAATATACAATATATAATATTTATATAATTTATATAATATATATTATATAATATATAAATAATAATAAATAAATATCATTTCATACCATGGATTCCTTTTATTTACCTGTGTTTTTATTGACTTTGTTTTATTTATTTACTTTTTTGGAATTTTTTAAAAAATTGTTTTTACTGTTTGTTGTGAGCTGCCTAGAACAGGTCTGGGAAGGCAGCATACACATTCCATAAATATAAAAATAAATAAAACAATCAGATCAAAAAGCTTTGTCCCTCTTCCAAATGTTGGAAATGATTTTGTTTGGATTTGGATTATTTCAAATATTTATGAATGGGGAGTCGTTTGGGTTAGATTGTGATAGTCAGTGCATAGTCAGTGAGTGAAAATGGTTCTTTTTGCAAGCAACATGTGTGCTCGTATTGATCAAAGATGTGAAGCTACAGCTTTTTCTCTCTATGTACAGAGGGAAACTGTATAGCTATGAAGCCATAACTTTCTAGAAACTATGGTTATTGAGAAGGTAAATTATTTGTTTAGATAGAAATTGAGCAACATTAAAGTTATATTTGTAGCTGATCTGATCTTGCTTTCACTTTTGTCCAGAGGGTCCTGTTTCATATTTTAGAACCAAAGCAGAGTTCTCCAAATGAAAAGTTCTTTTTCATTTCTATTGTTCTTCTGATTTTAAAATTATAAATTGATGCAATGATGCCTGTCAAGACTCTGTAGACAGCTCTGAACATAGCTCTGACAAAGAACAGAAGTTCTTTCTGGGAGGAATGAGCTGTACTGATTCCAAACTTTAATTATGATGATTAAAACGTCAATATTGATAATGATGGGTAAAATCCTGAATCCCTGTGGAATTCATTAAGAAAGCTGTCCTGTTAACTATGACTTTTTGTGCAAAGAAAAATGAAAAATGTATTTGCATTCATAAAATCAATAAATGTGGGATTTCTCGGTTATAATATTATGATTTCTACCATCAGTGCAAATGACCCAATAATCCTTTCCCTTCCTGCCATTCCTTGTCTTGTATTCTAAATCAATGCAGACATCAGTCATACAAGAGCTAAGGAAACATTCAGCAATATCCATGGAATCTCATCTGTGACACTTGAAAGTCAACATGGGCTAGATAAGAATGGTGATAGACACATTAAATGGTTCTATGGTTGACGCTTAACTTTTCCTAAGGTAAATGCTGAAAGATTTTAGTATAGGACAACGAGTTATGTGGTGAAGAGCCATGGCTCAGTGTAGAGCATGTGCTTGGCATGCAGAAGGACTCATACACAATCCTCTGCATCTCCATTTAAAAGGATGTTAGTAATAGTAGGTGATGTGAATGACCTTTCTGGAGAGCTGCTGTCAGTCTGAGTAGACACTGCTGACCTTGAGACACCAATGGTCTGATTCACTGTAACTTCATGTGTTCATTTAATGAAAGTCATGCACAAAATGTTTAGCTAAGGCTGTTGGAGTCCAAAGAGCCTCTTTGTTACCTGGCATTTGCTGCTGCATTCCTATCAAGTGGCTGTACTGGATATTCAAACAGTGGCCATGCTAAAAGTCTTACCAAAACTGGGTTCTTCTTTTGGCTGAAGTTTGAAATGAGCGGTGCCAGAATTAGTGTCACCTGCAGGTAATTTTTGCTTTATCTCTTATAGCTTATTGAGAGTTCAAGTACGCTAATTGCTCAGCTATTTAAAAAGAGTACAAGAAATGCAATGTGTGTCTTAATCACCCTTTTCGTTCATCAGTGGGGGTTTTGAACACAAAACAAGCTGGAAATAACGGTGAAGAAGCTGTCCAACTCAAAATCTAGCCAACTGGATAATTAGAGACACAGTGTATGGACCTTGTGGTAGTAGAGATGCAGCCTATCTTCACTGGTGAAGATATCTGCTTCTACCCGTCTCTTCTTGCTGGCCTTTAGCACTAGGAGACAAGAGTAAAGGAGGCAATGGCCTTGCCTGTATTCATTTCCCAGCACACACCGTGTGGAGCCATATGCATGAATGACAAAGAGGAAACTACAGCACCAGTAAAAGAAAGACTGGGTTTTTTATGAGCCAATATCACTACTATTATTCAAGACACCACAATATTCAGGCTAAGATGAGCTGTCTGTGTGTCAGATTTTTGGAAAACATGCAGTACAATTTGGGTGTTTTACAAGGCTGTTTCTATAACCTAGCAACAAAATAATGTGTTTTGCTTTCTTGCTTGCATTTTTTCCCTTCTTTGCTCAAAGGTGAATGTAAGGCTGAGGACAGACTTGATTTCTGCGGCGCGGCAGAACAAGGAGGGGGGAATTGCCCCTGCCGTGCAGCGTTCGCACGCTGCCAGAAGGAAGCCGCCCGCAACGTCCAGACTGCGGGCGGCTTCCTGCGGCGGCATGCGAATGGCAGGCGGCTCCCCCGGCTGGCGTGCATTCACACCCGCCGGAAGCAGGTGGAACGTGTGCTGCAGCAGCCGGGACACCACTTTTAAGCGGTGTCCGGCTGCTGCGGGAGGAGCACGGTGCCAAACGCTGCTCTGCCTCCTTCCTTTCAAAGCAGAGGCAGAGCAGGCCAGACTGCCAGTCTGTCCTCAGCCTAAGGCTCTTATGAGGTGCTTGATTTTCTGCATTACTGAAACTTTTAATAGAGGGGAAATTGGAACTAGTAATAAAATGCTATTTGTTGCATTGCTTAGATTTGCTAAAAAATTACTGTAGAAATCAGACTTCATGGGATACCATTCCAGTTTTGTGTCTATAGTACTTGGAGAACACACCGAGCCCCTTAAATCTCACCCTTCAAAGGGACAGGCCTGATGACACTTGCATTCACCAGTTATCTCTCCAGTGTGTACATCTGATCTATGCAGGGGAAAGGTCCTCTGGACCCTATTGCAGGCAGCAGGAGATAGTCAGAACAGATAGTTGTATCATGGAGCCAGACAACCCCAGGCTTTATGTAAGAGCCAACTCCAGTTGCAGCTAGCTGATTATTGTGTTCCTAGCTGAGCTGGATGGAAAAGGAGCTTTCAGTACTAGAGAGTTATTGTGTTCATGGGCAACCAAAGTGGAGGTCTAAATGCAGCTGCTTATGGTGAAGAGCAGAGATAATTTCCCATGTTTCATTTTTAGGTGTACGTCTAAGATGGTTTAAAAGAATAATTACAGAAAGAAAAAAAGTGAATGCAGCAAAAATATGCTTACAAATCTATGCATCAGGCTCATCAGGTATTTGGTTCTCGCTGCCACCTCTTATTTATTTATGATACTTGAGTGGATACTTGTTGGCAAAACCCAGGTTTGCCTTTGCATCATGCGTCATATTTATTTATCTATTCGACTTATTGCCCATCTTTCTTCTATCATGGCAGCTGGTACCCAGTGGGGCTGGTAGGGCAAAAGGCAGGACAGCAAATGGGTGGAGCCAGAGTAACTCTATTTGTCCCCATCCTTGTCCCTTGCAGTATGAAGAACACTCAAGCACAATAATTAGTTTCTTAACAGATAACATCTAAATGAACATAAGAAGAGCCTCTTGCCGCGGCTCAGTAGGGCTGCGTGCTGTTGTACTTGATTCTCTGGGGGGAGGGGAAGTGTGGCCTTCACCACTCCTTCCAACCACCTATACTCATAACAAGCCCTCACTAGATAATACCACCTGGTGAGGCTTCTCCCTCAATTTTGTACTTAATTTTCTGTACTACACATAATAGTAATGAGCTTTGTTAATAAAAACCTCCATACTGCAATTCTATGCTTACTCACTTGAGAACAAAAACTACTAGAATTAGTTTACTTCCAAGTAAATAATCATTGTACTGGTTTGACAAGTCAAAACAAGCCACAGGAGGAGAAATTCATACTGACAGTGCAATCTTATGCACAGTTAACTCCAGTCCAAGCCCATTAAGTCCAGTGAACTTAAACTGGAGCAATTCTGTATAGGAATGCCATGTAAGGATCCTGCCCCTTCTTCTGCCAGTGTCCCAAACCAAGAAATAAGCTTTAAAATGTGCAGATTGCATATTCTTTGTGTTATAAAGCAAGTATTCTTGCTTTAAAAAGTAAAAATGTAAAAGTCAGATCAACATGAATCGTCATGGATCCCCTTTTTTACATAAGCCCCCTTCAATCCTGCATCAGATCATAGATAAAGATCTCTTATCTCCAACTACACCTCTAGTTAAGTTCCTTCGCTCTTTCTTACCCTCATCAGGCCAAATCTAAGATCCAGGGGAAAAAATCAGCTCCACATATTAACAAAAATAAACTGCCCCCCCATCCCTGTACTTTTTAATTTTTAATTTATATCCTACTTTCCTCCCCAATAGAGACTGAAAGTGGCTTACAACATCTTTCCCATTCTCCATTTTATCTGCTCAACAACCCCGTGAGATAGAGTTCCCAACCCCCAACCCCAGCTTCTGATTCCTGCCACTGTTCTGAGCCACAGCAGGAGGGAAAAAATACCAAAAAAATGGCCATCAGGCTGAAACTATGGCTGCGGACTGATTGGTTTTCTGCCGCGCCTCTGCGGCGTGGCAGAACAAGGCGAGGGAAATTGCCCCCACCGCATGGTGTTCGCACGCTGCTGGAAGGAAGTCACCCGCAGCATCCCCCAGCTGGTGCGTGTTCACACCTGCCGGAAACGGGTGGAACGCGCGCCGCAGCAGCCAGGACACCACTTTTAAGTGGTGCCCGGCTGCTGCAGGATGAGCATGGTGCCAGATGCGTTGTGTCCGGCCCGCCTCCTCCAGGCAGATGTGGCAGTCTGGACTGCCGCTCTGCCTCCGCTTTCAAAGCAGAAGCAGAGCGGGCCAGACTGCCAGTCTGTCCTCGGCCTATGACATCACTTATGGGGGGAATCTGAAAGAGACATCAGTCACTCTCTAGGAATTGCCAGAAACTCTATGGTTTTACCTTATACTCTGTGGTGTTACCTTAGAATTTCTGGAAATTCCTAGAGAGGCATGATGTAACTTCCAAGTTTCCCCAGAAATTATGTCCACACCATTGCCAATGGCTCCCTCCATGTCCCCACCCCACCCCAATGACCTGGCAACCCTGCTGTGAGGTAGGTTAGGCTGAGAATGTGTGACTGGATCAAGGTCACCTAGCAAGCTTCCATAGAAGAGTAAGGATTTGAACCTGGGTATCCTAGATCCTAGTCCAACACTCTGACTACTACACCATGCTGGCTCATATGAGGTTTGGCTCTCATCAAGCTATAATTAGGCAATGGACAATATGTCAAAGGCCCAGATCTGCCTGAATAAAACTACACCCCAGACCCTTAGCCACGGGGGGGGGGGACTGTTAGGGCAATGCCCCTCCTGGTCCCCCTCCCTGCCCCCATCTCTCCCAGTCTCCCGCTCTCCCTGGAGACGGAGGGAGCCTGGGGCTGCTCATCAGGAGGGGAGCGGTGGCTGCCTTTGCAGCCAGACTAGGACAACACAGAGTTGGCAGGTTCTCCCTGTGCTGGGATCTCCCTGCTCACACTTGAGGTAGGAGCTGAAGAGCCGAGCTCTGGCAGACAGTGAAGTGGGCTCGGCACAACTCCCCTCAGCTCCCTCGGTGTGGGAGGGTTTGGGTCTTTTCTGTGGCCATGGAGAGGAAGGGGCAGCCAGAGAATGGTCTCCCTCAGTCACCGCCAACACCATGGCTGCCATTTTCACCACCACCCCTGTTCCTTCCTCAGACACTCCGATACAGCATGCTCTTGTGTGAGCCTCTGGGCTGCCAAGGCAGGGTAGGGAAGGGAGGCTGAACTGTGAGTGGTTTGAAGATGTTTGAAGACTGATAATCAAATTAGCTCCAGCAATTGAATTAGCTCAGTTAATTAAATTAACCACCGTGCTAAACTGCCCCCTCTTTGCTCCCCAAAGAATTTCTGGTTACGCGGCTGCCACACCCACTGACTCAGACTTCAGTTACTATCCACTGCTACAATTGGAAGTTCAGCACTGGGTTTTATTGTGAGTCTCTGACTGGTCAGTTCATTCCACATTAATCCACTGACCAAGCCTGCCAATATTTTCTTATTTTAATATGCCACTCCATCTGTCTGTATTTTTTCCATGAGGGCATTCATGGGCTTTGCCCCAGAAAAAGCCTGTGCCTTTAAGAAGAAAGGAGGGGGGGAAAGGCTTCTAGCTGTGAGTGTAGAGAGGAACTTGGCTGAGTTCCAGCAAGACAAGGGGGCAAGAAGACTATGATTGATTGAGAAGGGTGCTAATATCTTGCAAGCCCTGGATTGGCAATAAGTTCAGTAAGGCTGTTGCTTTACTTTACCTTTTACCTTAGAGAGGGCAAGTAGCAAGGAGCCGAGCTTGATGGGACACTACCAGTGTTCCCTCTAAGCTGAGTTAGCGTGAGCTAGCTCACAGTTTTTTAGCTTCTGGCTCACACATTTTTGCCTTAGCTCAGGAAGGATGGCTCCAGGGCCAACTAGTTTATGCAGTAGCCAAATCACTCGCTCACAACTTTAATGCCAGGAGCTCACAAAGTAGAATTTTTGCTCACAAGACTCCACAGCTTGAAGAGCACATTGGACACTACCTCTTTCCCCCAATGAACCAACCACCCTGCACCATGGACCTCTAAGTGGCTTCCCAAGGACTCTGCCTTGCTTCAGCCAGGGTTGCCATTCAAGGGTCGCCATTCAATGTGACTTAGTCTTACTGAATTTTGCAGTGATGTTTATAATGTTTTAATGTGTTAAATTTTATTGTATTTGTGGTATTTAAATCTTGGTACGTCCAAGTTTTGTAAGCCGCTCTGGGCCTGCAACAGCAGGAAAAGCGGCCTAGAAATTCAATAAATAAATAAATAAATAAATATAAATAAATTGCTGAATATGTGTCCTCCAGCCATACTCTGGGACCCATGGCACTAGGTGTACTGCAACATCATGATAATATCATTGATCAACCCCGTTTGTCCATTATGTTTTCTCCTGAGACAGTTCTTCTCTTTCTCATTTTAATTTATGCTGGCTGTGGAGTTTTGCTCATTAATCACAAAACCTGTAAAGCAGCACCTGGGACCAGGTATTTCCTTTCTGGAAAGCTCCAGTAAAATAACAACAACTGTACAGCAAGAAACTCATGTGCAAAGCATCCATATTGCAGAGCTGGAAAAATCATGGAATAGAACAAGTTCTTCCTTTGTCTTGTGGCCAGCTCTGCTTTGTTTGAAAGCTATGCATGGGGAGATTGTAACTAGGAGTGTGCCAGTGTTTATTTGCTGGTTGGTTGGATATTTATGTCATGCTGCCAGGCAAATGATTCTGCCTGATGTAAGGAAAGTCTTGGGGGTGGGGAAGTGGGTTAAGTGTCTTGAAAACATCTAGCACTGTAGGGAAAAATTGGGAAGAAATGATGGACAAGCTAAGCTATATCTGGAAACGGAAAGGCTTGCTTTTACCTTACCAAGATGAACTGAATCAGGGATAAGGGAGATGAGGGCGGAAGTTAGCACATGAATAGTCCTCATGCAAAAAGTGTAGGTGCGCACCATTGCTCAGGGCCCATCTCATGAACAAAAAGGGTTTACGAGACCTTATTTTCTGGGCTCCTGCAGTCAACCACTGCGGCACCCTGGAGGCGCCAGTCCTGTAGCATCTAAAAGCCTCCAGGGTGATGAATCCACAGTACTAAGTCTTGTAAACTGTTGAGGGCTAAATTTTGTCTAAACTTGGAATTTCAGTATATAAATGTATATATGTTCAGTCCACTGCCCAAGAGGGACAATGATATCTACCCTTGCTTGTCTGTCTCATGCATTTTTATGCAAAATAAAAAAGTGAACCATCTAGTTTAAACTACAGGAAGCTAGATTGTCTTGTCTCCATGCACATTTAATCGGTATTTGGGAGCTGATTCTGGACTTTGCCTTATGGTTTTACTACTGTGATTTTAGCTCTAGCCATGTGGTGCAGAAATTAAGCAGTGCAGGGCTTCCCATCACTTTATCTCCCTGCCTGGAAAAGTTTCACTTGCTAAAGTTCTCTAAATTAGGCTCCTATTAAAGGCATAGGAACAGGACAAGTTTTTGTTGTTGTAAAAGTGAAAACACTAGATGATTTGTGCAATTCACCTCCAAGTTAAGTATGCTTAGGATTACAGCCATACTCTAGCAGTTTTTAAAAGTTGACAGGAGCTTTGTTCAATAATAAGTGCAACGACTACCAGAGATACAGTAAATGTGCCATGTGGAATATAGATATGTCACAAAATTAGAAGCATGATGTGATTTTGGCAGAGTTGTCATGTGTTGGGATAATTATGTGGCAGCACTTCAAAGCCACTAGGAAAGTTGCTCTGAAGTTCACGTGGGTTTAGTTTTCCAAACTGGTGGTAGGACCTGAACCCTCCTTTGCAAAGGCAAAGTGAACCAGCCTAGGAAGTGGCTATAAAAAAGTGCAAAGCTACTCGGGTGGCTCCCCCAGGCAACCAGCACAGGTGTGCCTTGTTAGTTCCCTTTCAACACAGATGAAAGGAGCAGAGCCTGACGGCAGGGGACCTGCTAGAAGGACAGGCAGGTGGTCTTATCCCGAGGAGCCCCAGGAACGGCAGCCCAGGCAAGAAAGTGTTCCTTCTTTATTCTGACATTTTTTAAAATAATGTGGCCCTGCTTAGAGGGCTTTGTTATTTTTGAATTGCATCTCCAGAGGATTAGATAAAAGAAATCACCACAACTGAGGCTCTGCTGCAGACGGACTTGCCTTATGCCAGCGCATTTCATACACGGTATTTTCTTCAAATTATAAAATCACACCCCCGTTGTACTTGATTCCTTTCCTTTCTTGTTTGCATCACCAAGCAGCTCCACAGGCTTAAATAAAACTGAAATGAATCAATCCCCCCCACAGTCTCTAGAGTGAATTTTTATCTTTTTCACACTCAGTGCAGATGTAACGTTCTTCATGGAACTCAGGAACAGCTGAGATGGGGTTCTCCTGAGTGGGGCCACCAGCCCATCTAGCTCATTATCTCTGGCTAGTTCTTGTTTCCCAGAATCTCAGAAACCTATACGCCACTCTATATGCCAGAATCCTATATGCCACCCTGAGCTTCTCAGAAGAATCCTGTCAGGGAATGAACCACCTGGGACCATCTGCTCACAGAGCATGTATTCTAGCAGTGAGCCTTATCCTCCGGGTGATTGGGAGTATGGCACAGGCTAGCAGCTGATTTGTAAATCTTGGTTAAAGTTACCAATGATTAATGCAAACTTCTTTGCAAATATAATATCACACCAGGGGAAGGTAGGGGACCTTTTGACCACACCCAGCCTTACTTGGTCATCCATATTGTTAAGTGTTATTGTTAAAGCTTTATATTTTACTAATAAAAATGTTTATTTTTTAAAAAAGTTTTTCATTGCTTCTCAAACATCTAGTAAAAGAGTGCAGTTCCAACTGAAGGGGGTCCAAAGAAACCATGATGGAAGGAATATCAGTGGTGATTACTTCCATTCATTACCACTTGAAGCCCACTGCTGAAATCAGCTAAAGCTCAAAGAATTCAGGACCAAATATGTGTGTGTGTGAAGTGTCATCAAGTCACAGCCAAATTATAGTGACATCGGTAAGGCCAGTGAGAAGCAGAGGTGGTTTGTCATTGCCTCTTCTGCAGAGTCTACTTTGGTGGTCTCGCTTCCGAGTACTGACCCTGCGAAGCTTTCAAGGATAGGCTATACCATAACACCTTCCTTCTCTTCGGCACCAAATACCCCTCAATATTTTTTCTAAAATTCACTAGCAATTAATTTGCATAATCTAGTTTGCACATTTACATTTTAGGTTAAAATTCACAAACTGCTAATTTGAGGCACTGTGGCAAACAGAGTTAATGCTTGGGTATGGCCTCTGACATTCAGGAACTAGAGATGATCAGACCATCTAATAGGTATCTATTTTCTTTCAGTGCTGTTGATGCTTATTGTACCTAAATATTGCTTATTTGGCTGGTAGAATGCCAGCTATGTAATATAATTGGCTCCAATGTTTTGTGGTTGGAAATTCTGAGCATATGGAAGCTACGCATATATACCATACTATAAAACATATGGGATTATGGTGTCTAAATGCACAAGTATGTGTTTTGCAGATGGTAATCAAAAAATAAGTTGTCAAAGGCTTTCACAGCCAGAGTACATTAGTTGTTGTAGATTTTCTGGGCTGTATGGCTGTGGTCTTGGCATTGTAGTACATGTCGTTTCGCTAGCAGCTATGTCTGGCATCCTCAGAGGTATAACACAGAAAGATGGAGTACTCTCTGTGTCAGTGTGAGAAGAAAAATGGTAGGCAGGTAATTTATATCTACTCAGGAAGGTGGGGTAGGGCTGAGTCATTATCTTGTAGGAATATCCTTGGCTGTGACATGCTAATGGAGGAGCTTTCCTGAGGAGGTTCTTTTGCATATGGATTGGCTGTTGAAATTCTAATCTTATCTGTAGTGCTGTTGTAAGACATAGAGCATTTTGTGTTTTTCAGGACTGGAAACTGTGCCCTATTTATTTTTAAACTCTCTTCTTTCCTGTTTAAATTGTGTTTATGTTTATGAATTTCAATGGGTTCCCTGTGTAATATGACATGGTAATTGGATGTGTCGTCCAGCATTTCAGTGTCTTGGAATAAGATACTGTGTTCTGTTTGAGTTAGGCTATGTTCAGCCACTGCTGATTTTTCAGGTTGGCCTAGGGTTGCCAAGTCTTACTTTTAAAAAAGTGGGAGAGTCCTGTTCTGTCTCCGGTAGTCCTGTGTGTGCGCGAAGCATGTGTGCGCTACAATGATGTCACCTGGAAATGATGTCATCGTGCAGGGCACGTTGCCGGGGCGACGCTCTGGTAATCACCCTAAAACTCTATGGTACCATAGAGTTTTCAGGGCGATTGCTACAGTGTCGCCCCGGCAATGTGCCCAGTATGATGACATCACTTCCAGGTGATGTCATCATGCTGGGCACGTCGGCCTGATCGGGCCACTTCAGGGGCGGGGTTCCCCCGCCAGCCGGATCTGGACCGGCAGATTGGGGACCTATTTAGCGGGGGAATCCTCACCCCCCCCCAGGGGACTTGGCAGCCCTAGGTTGGCCAAGTCTGCAGTGTCTTTCATATTCTTTCATTCTTTATTATTTATTCTGGATGCTACATTGTGTGGTCCCAAATCACCTGTCCACAACTGCAGGGTATGTGGTATACTCCTGCAGAAGTGAGGAGGTCTCTTCTGTCTTTTGCCAATCGTAGCATCTATTATATTTTTCTGGTGGGTCTGAATACTGTTTGTAGGTTGTGTTTTTTAATATGTTTCCCCATCTGATCAGTGATTCCTTTGATGCATGGAAAAACACTTTTTCTGTGGGAGACTGTTTTTTCCTCAGTTGTTTCTTTTACCTTTGGTTTAATTGCTCTTCTGATTTCATTCTTGGACTAGTCATTTGCTTGAAGTGCCTGGTTTAGATGATTTAGTTCATCGTTGAGAAAGTGCGGTTCACATATCCATCTTGCACGGTCTACTAATGTTTTGATTATGCCTCTTTTTTGCCAAGGGTGGTGATTGGAGTTTTTGTGTAAATAATGATCCATGTGAGTTGGTTTTCGGTAGACCTTGTGACCTAATTGAAGGTTAGCTTTGCGGATGACCATGATATCTAGAAATGGGAGTTTTCTCTCGATTTCTTTTTCCCTGGTGAATTGTATGTTCGGGTGGATGTTGTTGAGGTGGTCTAAAAACTCCATCAATTCTACCTCTCCATGGCTCCATATATAGCATTGGGTATATGTCTTATTGACAGCCAAATTCTATTGGGAGGAAGGAGATGCATAGTTGCCACTGTTCCATGCATTTTTCCATATCTCTTCCCAGCAATGTATAGCTGAGGACAATACATAATGTGATGTAATTGCTTAATTATCTACCCCCAACAGCAGCCAATAAAACAGAAGGGGAATAAGGAAATGGTAATGCAGTCACATGTTGCATGTCTTTTCAGTGATCCGTTACTTGTGTGTGGGAGATGCAGGGAAATGCACAGGTTTATAGCTTCTATACTTCACCACACAATACGGAATTTTGGCTTCAGTCACACAGGAAATTGTATAGTCATGGTAGGTATTGCTAAGTCCTGGTTTATTTTTGCTGGTCTTCAGGAATGTTTCCTTCTCCTTGCTTGACATAAAAACCCTTATGGGCAAACCCAAAATATTTCAGTATCTGCCTGGAAGCCAGAAGATATTCTGAAAATGTCACATAGGTTAGCTTAATGTGTTCCTGGAAGATAACATCACTATTAATAAGTGAACTGCTAAATCACCTGTTCTTTCTGACCACATTATGGGTTGAGATGTTGCCCCTAGGTGTTTATTATCCTGTGGCCATCTGTGACAAACCCCCATTCTCTGTTTCTGCTTAAAACAACCAACCTAGAAGGAAGAAATTAACAAATAGGCAGAATAGACAATTGATGTGGATGTAAATTAAATGCTATGTTATAGATAGAATGACATCTAAAATAGAATTATTTCTAAAATCAATGGAATTCAATAAAAAAATTATTTTATTTTTGCAAATGAATTTTTTAGAAGATTTTTTTAGAACAACAATATTCTCAGGAGATAGAATACACATTCATAGTAAAACCAAGTCATGTTAGGTGACAAAGCTTCTTTCATTGTCGATGCTAATCTCTGTATAATACTTGATCTCCATCCACTGAATATGTCTTGAGTGAACTGTCAATCTGAGCACAATACTGCTGCCCTATAAAGCTTCTTTCTACTGACTAGGTCAGAGTGTTATTTCATCTGACCAAGTATTATCTATGGTGACTGGCAGTAGTTATTCAAGGTGTTAAGAAAAGCTATTTACCAGTTAAAGTTTTCAGCTGGATAGCCTGAAGGTTGGGCCTAGGCCTTTCTGCGTTCATAGCATGTGCTATACCATTGGCCTATGCTATGAATCAGGTCTGACATTTCAAGTACCCACTCTGGGACTTGCAGAAAGTTTGTACAATTATTACTTGTGTGAAATAGCAGCACCTCACTCTGTCACCAGCTACCACAGTGACCCCTACTGAACCATTGCCTCTACCTCCTTTCTGTTGCAACCACTCAAGAGTTGTTCTTCAAACTGTACCTCTGAGTTCATAGTATCTGTTTTACTTAAGCTCACTACCCTGACCTGGATAGCCCAAGCTAGCCTGATCTCATCAGATCCTGGAACCGAAGCCAAGTCAGCCCTGGTTAGTCTTCAGATGGGAGACTACCAAGAAAGTCTAGAGTTGCTATGCAAAGGCAATGGCAAATCACCTCTGAACATCTATTGTCTTGAAAACCCTCTAGGGTTGCCATAAGTCAGCTGTGACTTGAGAGTTTTAAAAAAAGGGGAGCTTTCAGTTTAGGGACAAATAAATTCCTCCCCTGTTCTTGGAAAATGGATAATAGGTATATGAGAGGTTAACAAGGTACTGTGAACCAAAAGAAAAAGTAACAATTGATTATAAAGAGGAAATAGTGATTATCCAAACGAGTATATAAGGGTTTTTTTTGTTTTGTTTTTGCTGTCCGTGGGGTTTTTATGACAAGAGACGCTTAGAGGTTGTCTGCCATTGCCTACCTCTGCGCTGTGACCCTGGTGTTCCTTGGAGGTCTTCCATCCAGTCCTGGCTGATCCTACTTGGCTTCCAAGATCTGACAGGATTGGGCTAATCTGGGTTGTCCAGGTCACAGCATATAGTTATTAGAGGTTTGTGTTTTTGTTTTTTTTAAAAAATGATAGGTTTATAGCTACTTTGGAAAACAGCTGTTGGAAAAGAGGGATATAAATCTAATTAATAGATATATTTGGGATAAGTTTATATCCCTCTTTTCCAACAGCTGACTCCCAAAGTGGCTACAAGTGTATCTTTTTAAAAGTCTCTGATACGTATCTAAAACTGTGTTTCATCACATCACTAACTTTTCTAGCTTGTATATTTTAAGGTAACTGGCAGCAAACAATTGCAAGCATAAAGTAAAAAAATAGAAAATATCAAACAACATCAACAATAAAATAATTCAGAACAATTATAAATGCATCCACTCTTCTGAAACATTATGATAAATCTGTAAAATCACAAGAATATTCTTAAAAGTCTGCCTGAACAAGAATGTTTGGGTAGAAACTTGTTCTCTGTGCCCTGATCCATGTCTTTATGCCCTGTTGTTGGACCTCCAGAGGAACTGGTTGGCCACTGTGTGATACAGGATGCTGGACTTCTTATGCTGTCATTCTCAATTGCTTTCAGTTGCCCTCACAAAGACAAGGGATCTCCCTCTGGCACCCCCCTGCACCCTGCACTCTGTTAGCCAGGAGAAGAAAACTGAAGAAATAGCTGTTGGTGTGACAGTATTGCATCACTTCCAGGGAAGTGATGGGAAAACCTGGAAGTGATGTTGTGCCTCTCTAGGAATCCGCTCTAGGAATAGGTTTTAACATAGATTTTTTCAGAGATTCCTAGAGAGGCACAACAGCACTTCCATGTTTTCCCTGGAGAAGACATAATGACAAATGCCATTGCACTGACTGTGCCCTCTTATGTCCCCCTCTACCCAGACTCCTGCAAATTGCCAGCCACTGTTTAGCAACCCTATAGCCTGGTCTACATGGGATCGAATTGTCTTTTGTTTAATGTATTATCCCTGACTGAATGACTAATCCAGTAAACACTGCTTTTAGTTTCCAAATGATATCATCACTTAATCAAATCTGATTAGCTATATAGCATTCTGTTATCATGCCATTCACTGTGGGTGCCTGATTGGCTAGAATTGCCTATGTGACTAATCCAGGAAGAAGCAACTGCCAGAAAGAAAACAGCATTGGAAAAGCTACTGCTGGAGAAAGAATGGCCCCGAATAAAGTGAACAATCAGAATGTTTTTCAGGGAAAAAATCGCATTGAAATAGCTATTTCTGATTTAAAATCATAACTAAATAATATTTGAGGCCTTGAATACTGAGGAATAACCAGAATTTTAACATGCATGAACATGCATAGACTCTGAGCTCATGGTGATCATATGGCTGAAACCAGCTGTGAGTCTTAGAACATCTATCAGACTTCTAGTAGGTCCACACATAGAGGCTGCACTAGTGATTTCTGAGATGAAAGCAGCACTTCCACAAGTGAAGCAATTAGATCTCCAAGACCTTGAGCTAACTGGTACATTTCAGTTCCTGTTATAAGAGGCACCAAACCACTGTTTATCATTGATTTCCTAAATGAGTCATCTCTCTTTCGCTTCTTTCCTGCTAGTGAATCCTCTTTTTACCTCTAGTAATGTTCTTGTTCTTACAAGTGTGTGTGTGTGTGTGTGTGTGTGTGTGTATATATATATATATGAAGAAAAAATGTTCAAAGACTTTGATGACAATCATGTTCAGAACACTGTGTTATTTTGCATATATTAATGAGCTGGAAAACATGATCAGGAAAACCATATGAACTGTTTTCCTGAACTGTACTACTAACAGTGCAATCTTAAACAAAGTTATACCCTTAAGCCCCTTGACTTCCATGGACTTGGAATAGTCTAGCTCTGCTTAAGATTGCATGATGAGACTGTCAGTAGAGGAATCACATGCTTGAATGCTTCCCTATGTTTTTTAAAAAACTTCCTAAACATTAAAAACTATTATGTTAGAAAATAGATGTATTTAAATACTTTACTTTTACATTCTAGTTTCCTGTGTGCACAAGATGCACATTATGTTCACTTGGTGGTGGTGTTTCTGTTCACTGTGAAAGTCTGAACATCAAAATTGTTTAACTCATCTTATAAGTGTCAGGCAAGAACTCACAATCTCCAGAGGTACATCAAGAAATGTTGGCAATAATAATAGAATCATCCTGGAAAATGCTCCCCACATTTTCCAGAGGTACATCAGAGCATATTGCCACAATGAATTTTGGTGACTGCCACCATTTCCTAGTGTGTCTTTGAAAAATATTGGTAGGTGAACCTTGTTTTATAAATGTTTGCAGGATATGAGATTGTCTGCATGGAATGTCAGTGCAGCAGCTTATGTCTGTAGTACCTACCTCCCATTTTGGTGTGTGTAAATAGCACTGTTATGGGGAAAAAATCTTGACATTTTTGCAAAAAAAAGAAAGAAACATTCACATGCGCTGATTTCTTTGGATTTTTGCACTACCTTGTATTTTTATATGACCCCTATTAAAAGCAATGTTCCTTGTTTCTTAATCTGTTGTTAGATAATTTAGGCAGATAATGGATCACCTACTTTGGCTTGGTATTTGTCCCAAATCCATGTTTTGAACAATAGGGTCACTTCTTCATGCTCATGTTGCCTACACTGGGTTGCTTTGAGCATGTGGGCATATTTAAAATTGTGACACAGGTGGTGGATAGAACTATAAAATGGCTGATGCAAGAGGTGGAGCCAACCACAAAATGGCTGCCATGAGAGGTAGAGCCAACCACAGAATATTATAGAGTGAGGTCATTCATAACTCTGATAGTAACTATTCAGTATTGGGCCAAAAATCCTAACTATAAATACATGATGATGGGGTCCGAACTGGCGGAGACTGACCAAGAGAGAGGTCTTGGAGTCATAGTAGATAACTCAATGGAAATGTCGAGACAGTGTGCAACTGCAATAAAAAAGGCCAATGCTATGCTGGGGATCATTAGGAAGGGAACTGAAAACAAATCAACCAGTATCATAATGCCCCTGTATAAATCAATGGTGCGACCTCATTTGTAATACTATGTACAATTCTGGTCACCACACCTCAAAAAAGATATTATAGCATTGGAAAAAGTGCTGAAAAGGGCAACTAGAATGATAAAAAGGTTGGAACACTTTCTCTATGAAGAAAGGTTAAAGCACTTGGGGCTCTTCAGCTTGGAGAAAAGATGACTGAGGGGTGACATGATCGAGGTTTACAAGGTTATGCATGGGATAGAGCAGGTTGAGAAAGATGTACTTTTCTCTTTTTCTCACAATTCAAGAACTCATGGGCACTCCATGAAATTGCTGAGCAGTTGGGTTAGAACAGATAAAAGGAAGTACTTCTTCACCCAAAGAGTGATTAACACATGGAATTCACTGCCACAGGAGGTGGTGGAGGCTACAAGCATGGATAGCTTCAAGAGGGAATTGGATAAACATATGGAGCAGAGGTCCATCAGTGGCTATTAGCCAGAAGGTGTAGATAAGAACTCTCAGTCTGGGGCAAGTGATGCTCTGTAATCTTGGTGCTTCGGGGGGGGGGGGGCATCAGTGGGAGGGCTTCTAGTGTCCTGACCCCACTGATGGACCTTCTGATGGCATCTGGTATTTTTGGCCACTGTGTGACAGAATGTTGAACTGGATGGGCCACTGGCCTGATCCAACATTGGCTTCTCTTACGTTCTTATGTTCTCAAGTTCTGAAAGGGCTAGGTGTCTGGAAGTAGAATATTATCAGACAGTGAAGATTATACTCAAAAAGCCATTTGTCTGGCAAAATTAAAGGACTTGAATAGTTTTAGCTCTGGTGTAACTGTTACTGTTGTATTCTGACAGCAGCAATTCATATTTGCACCATTAATTAATCTTTTACTCTACATGATTTGATATTTTAGGGGGACAAGTTTTATGAGATTCCTTTGTGTGTGTAAAATTGGAAACTACAAGACACATACAGCATGTATTACAGGTTAGGGGGTAACCGAAGCAACTAGAAATAGCACAGTTCATATAAGATATGCAACATATTCTGACAGGCTTTTGAAAGAAGAACCTTTGGTTTCTCATAATTGAATGGGTTTGGAGGATTATCCTGCTGCTGTTTGCTTTTTGATTTGTTGGATTAGTTTTTAACATTAGTTTTGATGCATTTTGAATGTTTTTAAGTATATTTTGTCCATGCTTTGCAAGACAGTACTGAAAGGCAACATGTAACATTATAAATAAACAAAAATCCTGTTAACATGATACTGGGATGGATCCATCCATGCTCCAAGGAGCCTTCCTCTAACTTAAGTGGCTCTTCCTTCAAGAGAAGAGCCATTTAAGTTGGAGGAAGGTGCCTTAGGCTGGAGAAACACCTACCACTCAGTCTTCTGCCTTCACCTTTGACTGCTGAGCCCATTACATGTGAAGCTTTCATGCAGAATGTGTCATTATTCTCTTTCTTTTGAGTCTGCAGGTGCATGAAGTGTGCAGAAAGCATCAAATCCTGTTGGTGAAAGGGATCAGTGAAAGACTGGCAAGTCTTTGAGAAACAGTTTCATTCATGCATTCTTTCATTAATATGTTTGATTGTTTGCAGGGCTCAGGGCAGGTTACATCATAATAAATAGTTAAAAACTTAACTTTACAATATTGAAATAAACATTTAATCAGTATTGGCTCTTAATAAAATCAGTGCATTGCAGGTGATAATAATCAGGGGGAGCAAATGGAAGGGAATGGAAACTACAGAGACAGAGGTCAGTGCTCTTCAGACCGTCACTATCCCTGACCATATGGCTGGTGGAACGTCTCTGTCTTACAGGCCCTGTGAGATTGTTTCAGATCCCGCAGGGCCTGGGTCTCAATAGACAGAGAGTTCCACCAGGTTGGGGCCAGGTTGGGTCCCTGGTCGAGGATAGCTGGATGGTTTTCAGGCTGGGCATCGCTAGCCGGTTGTCATTGGCTCAGTGTAATGCTCTTTGAGGGACATACTGTGAGAGGCAGCCCCATAGATACACTGGTCCCAGACAGTTTAGGGCTTTGAATGTCAGCACCAGAACCTAAACCTGATCTGGTACTCAATTTGGAGCCGGTACAGCTGCTGGAGCACTGATTGAATATGTGTTCTCAATGGTGTACCCATGAGAACCCACACCACTGCATTCTGGACCAATTGCATTTTCTGGATCAGCCTTTAAGGTAGCCCTGCATAGAGAAAGTTACAGTAATCCAGCCTAGAGGTGACCATTGGATGAATCACTGTGGCTCGGTCTTGACGAGACAAGTAGGGAGCTAGTAATCTAGCCTGGCATAAATGAAAGAAAGCCAGCCTAGTAACATTTGTGACCTGGGACTCCATTGACAGGGAGGCATCTAAGACCGTGCCCAAGCTCCTGACGGCCAGCACTGATGTCAGTGGCATGCTATCAAGAGCTGGGAGTTGACCTCCCACACTGGCCTCTCTTTGACCCAGCCATAGGACCTCTGTCTTTGATGGATTTTGTGGTAAAAACTGAGAATACTTTGTTGAAAGCTGTGCTGTCACATAACTCATTATTTTCCATTATGCCTGTTAGTGCTTGATTTCTAAAATGGAAGGTGCTGGAGTTCAAGTCTGGCTGAATGACATCACACCTGTCCAGGAAGGCCCTCCCCTTAATCCCAGACATGTGAGCATTGCTTGAATTTTCTCATTGGTAAGGGGAAGCTAGTCTGTACATGCTCAGGAGGCATCCGTCACATATTAAGGAGCTGAGCACCATCACTGGAAATACATTCTAAAGCTAAGATTTTTACTCAAATTAAACCCAAAGTCATTATTTATGTTTTATTTATTTATTTATTATTTGCATTTTTATCCCGCCTTTGCAGACAGTTGGCTCAAGGTGGCTTCCAGCAATAAAAGTCATGTACACGAATAGCTTTTCTTACAGTCAAAATGTTATCCACAGAAAGATTTAAAAGCACTTTGTATTCCTTCCTTCCTTTTATTCTTGTTTCGTTAAATATTTTTTCTGCCACTGCAATCTCAAAAAATCCATTCCAACAAAAGAAGAAAGTGAATGAACCAAATGCTATCTCTTTCAATTATAATAATATTAAATGCTAGTTATAAAACTGTGGACAAGATGCTTCAAAATAAGTGTAGCTAAAAGTATATTATTATTTGATTACATACTTGAATCAGGGTTTTTTTAAAACTTGGAGTTAGGTTTCTTTGGGAAGAGATTATTTTTGATATGACGCAAAATCAGAGCTTTAAAAGTGTGATTAAGTGGTAGCTGCAAGAAACGAGGAGGAATATCAGGATAACAGTGTCACTGTGAAGAGGGTGGCTTGCCTGTTCTCCGTGCTGCCCCCTTGGTATCTTTGAGGGAGCTAAAGAGGCAGTCCCTCTGAATTTCCAGAACAAAAACAAAAGTCAAAGACATTTTCTTTGTCAAAATTTAGTTCTGGCAGAAATAATTTCCCATGGAGTATCAGGAAACCAAGAAAGACAGAGAAAAGGCTAAGAAGGACTAGCTAAAGTTAATGTTACGGAAACTGTAACAATGCAATTTTGAAAGCTTCAGACCATGAGAGTTACATTTGATGGATTCCTTGGACTATGTCCTTTGACACCTCTGAATAGGTAGCTTCACAATGCCAGTTTGCAATATTTATCCTAATCAGTGAGACTCAGCTTTGAAAAAGATCCATGTAAACAAATACCTAGTTAACGTGAAATGATGAGCAGCATATTTCACAAAAATGCGTCTCCATAAATAGTTGAAAATGTTAACGAAGGACTTATTAATCAGTTACTGAGGCTTTGCATGTCATTATGAATTAAAACTTGCATTGTTAGTAAATCTACAACTGAGCACTTGAATTCCTGTTTGTATGTAAATTTAGATTTTGCATTTTGTGTTGTGGATGGAAGTTGTGCAGTATGCAGAAGAAAAGGAACTAGAGAGGGCCAAGGAAACTACCAAATTTGTCCACTGCATTTTGTTTAAGAATTTGAAATACTGTGCCTTTCTCTAAAAAAGATAAATATCACCATGGCCACCTTAAACACCTACAAACTGTGCAAAGATGGATCAGATTAAAAAAAGCCAAAAGCAAGCTAAAGTAGCAGCAATGGCAAGCATCTCTGAAAACAAGCAGCACTTTCTAGATCACATTCCTGAAAGAGCTGGCTAACATATGGGCAAGAACTCCCTTGGGCATTTGCAGCCACTTGCTCAGCATGCATGCTATCACTTAATTTTGTAAATAAAAGGTAACTCTCAGTGCGCTGTTTTCTGCCTTTAACTGCAGGCTAATTGCTTTCCTTGATTTTATTTATGTTAAAAGTTTGGGCTGCTTTAAAATACCAAAGCACCAATGATTCAGTTGTTCATATTAAAGTCATTCTGTGGAATCTATTTAATAAAGTGGTTGTTATGTACGCATTGGAATCTTGCTGTAGTTTAGTGGCTCGAGTGTTAGGGTCATATGTGGAGGATTGGTTCAAATACTTCGGATGTGTACTAGACTGCTCTGAGCAAGCCATTATCCCAAGCCTAACCTATCTTTCAGGGTTATTGTGAAGCAAAGGAGCATACAGATTGTAAAACAGCATCTGTTGATATGTCAGTGGTTTTTCTGTCTCCTCTTGTTCTTCCAATGCAATTGGGAGAAACTGGAACACTGAATAGTTGTGTTTACAGTAGTGTTGTCGATACACGGAATCTAGGACATACTCAGTATGAGGTTGGATTATGGCAGCTCTGTTATTCTAGCAGTCTGCTGACTCAAGATGTTTGCAAGAAGTTAAGGGAACCAGAAAGTGTTGTCATTAGCAGAATGGACCTGTGAAACACAGGAGTGAACTCTTATGTGAGAGGACATGTTTGTTATGAAATATAGGAGGGGGCCTGCTCTGGGTTCCCTCTAAACTCAGAGGTTATAGTGGAGATGGGCCTCCTCAGTTGTGACCCAAAGTTCTGGAACGCCAAAAGAAGACCCTCTAGAGTAGACCTTATAATCTTCTAGGGGGCATATTAAGATAGAATTGCCAGGTCTGGTTTGGAAAATACCTGGAGACTTGGGAGAGGATCTGGGAGAAGGTAGGGTTTGGGGAGGGGAGGGGAGGGGCCTCAGCATGATACAATGCCATAGAGTCCACCCTCCAAAGCAATCATTTTCTCCAGGGGAGCTGATCTCTGTCATCTGGAGATCAGCTGTAAAAGTGGGAGATCTCCAGGCCCCACCTGGAGGCTGGCAACCCTACATTACCCTAATATTATTATTTAGTCCAATATTCCACTGATCTTTCCTTTTGCTGTCGTTCTTCTGATTTTATGATATTCGAACACTGCTATATCTTCTTCGTGGTCTCTGTGCATCACACCTCTGGGATTAAGTGCGCCTGTGCCGATCCCGATCGGTAATCTTCAAAGCCTAACGGATTTTCGCGCCAGCTCCCCGGTCACGTGCACATCCCACTGCGCATGACCCGGGGAGGGGCACGAGGATCCCACCAGTTCTCTTCTGACCGCCGCGTCGTGAGGACCGCTCTCTCGCTCCGGTCGGTAGTACTTTCGTTTTCCTATTGGAAAAAGCCTTTTTGGACTGTTTTTTCTTCTCCTTTTTGACCTCGGACTGTTTACTGGACTCGCTCTCGGATTTTCCTCGTTCTTCTCCCCGCTCGGCCTATGGCCCAGCGGTGGGGCTTCTTTAAGCGCTGTCGGGACTGTGGCAGTAAAATAGCGCCTCCAGATAAGCACGCTCTTTGCCTCCTGTGCCTGGGCGAGTCGCATCGAGTAGACTCCTGTTCAAGCTGCGCTGCCTTCTCTAAACAAACCTGCAAGAACCGTGCGGCGAGACTGAGAGTGGCACTTTTGGAAGCAGCGTTATCGCCTAAAATGTTGACCGCCGAGGCCTCGACGACATCACCATCGGCCCGGACGGGCCCGGCACCGTCCCCGACAAGGAGCACCGTCGGTACCGATAAGTCGGTAACGAAACAATCCCTCTCGGTGCCGCAAACTCCTGCAAAGAAACGCAGAGAGGGCAAGGAGGAAAAGGGCAAGCACAAGCACAAAAAATCGAGTGCACAGTCGACGCAGGGCGCGTCCGACCTGACCCAGCACGGGTCTCCGCAGCTTGACCCTTCCGGGCACGAGCGACCCCGGGGCAGCTCAGTCTCCCCGATGCCGCGACCCATTCAATTGACGGACTCAGACCCCGACATCGAGCTGACACAGGTCACTCGGAGCAGTCCAGAGGCCGGAACCGACCCGTCACCGCCACCGAGAGGAGAACGAGACTGGCGTCTTCCTCCTTCGGTGCCGTGGGACGTCCGTCAGTGGCGATACCTATACGGTTCCTCGTATCCCCCGCCACCGCAATGGTACCCAGCGGAATGGGACCGACAGTCGACGTCATCGAGAGTCTCACGATGCTGAGATCCACCGGCCCCGGGGCCTCTCCCGTCTCCGATGCTGAAGCCATCACCGGCACCGATGCCGATACCAATGCTGATACCGCAGACCCCACCCGATGTCGACCTCCCTCCGTATCAACCGGACCCGTCGAACCCTATGTCACCTTCCGAACACCTGTTGGTACCGAATTCCTCCGCTTCATCCGATTCCGAAGAGGAATCCCCCACTCATCCATCACCATCCCCTGATGTTGCTGACAATCTCCCGATTTCCCCTTCCGAAGACGTAAAGTCCTACGGGGAACTCGTCAAAAGAATGGCCCATTCCCTGGCTCTAGCCACCATCCAACCAGCCCCAGCCGCTACCGATGCCATCTTTGACATAGTGCAGATGGACACATCTACAGCAGTAGCTCTACCACTAATTTCGGTGCTCCTTAACACCGCTAAAGAATCCTGGGGACACCCCTCATCGACTCCAATCTCGAGCAAGAGGTTGGATCACATGTATCGTCTCCAAGAGCCGGGGGCAGAATTTTGTTCATCCACCCCAAACCCAACTCAGTCGTAGTGACACCTTCAGCTAGGGGCCACAGTGGCCATTCCTCCCCTCTCGATAAAGAAGGACGGAAACTCGATTCGTTCAGAAGACGATTTTATTCTGCAGGAGCATTAGGTATCAAAACTGCAAACTACACGGCTTGCATGAGCCGATATCAATACTCCCTATGGGAGCAGATGACACCGCTCCTGGCACACCTTCCTGAAGACAAACAGCGTCTGGCCAGGAAGATTCAAAAGGAGGGCATGGTCTTGGCTAAACACCAGTTGAATGCCTCCAAACATGTTGCTGATGTAACTTCGAAGATGCTTACTTCGGCAGTTGCCCTCCGGAGACATGCTTGGCTGAGGTCGACGGTGCTTCCTCAGGACACAAAATCGCTAGTCGAAGATCTCCCCTTCGAGGGTGAAGGGCTGTTCAGCTCTACCACAGACACAGTCCTTCATGATCTAGACAAAAGTATGAAGACATCACGTAACTTAGGTGTCTCTCAGCCAAGGCAACAGAAACAAAAAAGTTGGCAGAGATCCTGGTCAAAGAAGCAACCACAAAGATCTCCCAACGAACCACAGTGGCAAAGACCGGCACACTCTGCTTATCAACAGAAGCCTTACAGCCACAAACCGCGCTTCCCAACAGCTTCTGCCTCCAAGGCAAAACCCCCTAGACCCAATAAACAGGGTCTTTGACTCCCACACGCGCTCCGATCCTTCCACCCATCTGGCACCCTTCCTACCTGCATGGCAAGTTATAACCACGGACAAGTGGGCCCTATCCGTAGTAGCAGAAGGTTATCGGATAGAGTTCTTCCAGACACCACAGGAACCCTACTTTGTAGCCACCCCTCCCTCAGACACCCTGTCATCAGAGATCGAAGCCCTTCTATCCAAGGACACCATAGAGCCGGTACCCATACACCATCTCCAGCAGGGGTTTTACTCCCGCTACTTCACGGTACCAAAGAAGGATGGCGGACTCCATCCCATTTTAGACCTGAGGAACCTCAATGCGTTCATCACATACAAGAAGTTCCGCATGACCACCCTCCAGACCATCCTGCCACTGCTAGAAGCCAACGTATGGATGGTGACGCTGGACTTAAAGGATGCGTACTTCCATGTGACGATCCATCCAGCTCACAGACCGTTTTTGCGTTTCGTGGTCGGTCCGCATCACTTCCAATACAAGGCTCTCCCCTTTGGCCTCTCTACGGCCCCTCGTGTCTTCACGAAACTTATGGCAGTGGTGGCTGCCCACCTATGGCTTCAAGGTGTTCAGCTTTACCCGTATCTGGACGACTGGTTACTGGTCGCCCCCTCCGTGACAATTTTACAAGATCACATCCGGATAACCCTCAGCACCCTAGACTCTCTAGGTCTAACGATCAATCTCAAAAAGTCCATGCTCATACCGTCCAGACGAGTACAATTCATCGGAGCCATTCTGGACTCCCTGCAATGCAGGGCCTTTCTGCCCCCCAACAGGGCAACAGACATAACCTCTCTCCTCCATTCGATCCAACAGGACAAGGAGGCTACGGCCAAGCAAATACTTCGCCTACTAGGCCTAATGGCCTCAACCACAGCGGTGATTCCGTTCGCCAAGCTACGGATGAGACCACTACAGCTCTGGTTCCTGAGACGCTTTCGTCCCAGCATCCACTCTCTCTCCAAGCTCTTCCGATTCTCAGAGCAAGTTCTGGAAACCATGACGTGGTGGCTGGCACCCCAGAATCTTCAATCTGGTGCACCCTTTCGACTCCCGCCCCCCTCAGCAACCATTACCACGGATGCCTCCCTATGGGGCTGGGGAGCTCACCTGGATGGTGTCGGTGTGGGCGGCAAGTGGAACCCGTCTGTGGCCCACAACCACATCAATTTTCTAGAACTCCTGGCAGTTCTCTATGCAGTGCGGTCATTCCGCAACTCCCTATCGGGAAGGACGGTGGCTGTCCTCACGGACAATACAACCACCATGTACTACATCAACCGGCAGGGTGGAACGGTCTCCCGTGGACTCTGCCGCTTAGCTATCGAGCTTTGGGACGAGTGCCAAGCCATCGGCATTCACTTAGTAGCGAATCACCTTCCAGGACTGCTCAACACCCAAGCAGACTTCCTGAGCAGAGGAGGAGCATCCCTACACGACTGGGAACTGAACCCTTTCTACCTGACCCCGATCTTCTATCGGTGGGGTCATCCCTCAGTGGACGTATTCGCCTCTCGGGAGAACAAGAAATGTCATCTCTTTTGCTCCAGAGCCGGCGCAGATCCAGCGTCCCTCGGGGACGGCCTCCTGCTTCAGTGGACGGGGAGACATCTGTACCTCTTCCCCCCGATCCCTCTGATACCGAGGGTAGTCCACAAACTGATGTCAGAGCGACCACGAGCGATTCTCATCACACCGTGGTGGCCGAGACAACCGTGGTTTCCCACGCTCCTTCATCTCTCCCTAGGGATCTACCTTCACCTCCTGATGCTCCCAGACCTTCTTTGGATGCATGGAGGTCAGGTACTTCACCATGACGTTCCCAAGTTGAAGCTAACAGCATGGGTGCTTCAACCTCAGATATAGACTCACACATTGCACAGGTTCTCTTGAACTCACGCAAGCTGTCCACACACCGCTCCTACGCGGCGAAGTGGAATAAGTTTATGGTTTTTCTAACTTCAATAGGGCGGCCTACTGTTCCTGCCACCCTTAATGATATTTTTGGTTTTTTGTTATCCTGTTCGGATAGAGGACTGTGCCACTCTTCTATAAGAGTTTACTTATCGGCTATCTCCGTCAACCATCCGGAGATTGGGGGATACTCAGTATTCTCTCACCCGACTACGAAACAATTCCTTAAGGGAATGCGTCGCCTCTATCCACCAGTACGGACACCGGTCCCAGCATGGGACCTACCATTAGTTCTGGCCAAGTTAATGGGCAAACCGTTTGAGCCCATGGCCTCCTGCAGCCTCCAGCTTCTCTCGTGGAAGGTAGCGTTTCTGGTGGCTATCACGTCTGCTCGGCGTGTGAGTGAGCTTTCAGCACTTCGTTGCGACCCCCCGTATCTCACTTTTCATCATGGAGCAGTTACCCTGGCTCCGGATATCACCTTCCTACCCAAGATTGTCTCGGACTTCCATGTGGGAGCGGACATCACGCTGCCTGTGTTTTTTCCTGATCCTCAGGACCCATCACAACGCAGCTTGCACTCTCTGGACGTCAAGAGAGCTCTTTCCTTTTACTTGCATCGGACAAAGCCGTTTCGCAAGTCTCCGGCTCTCTTCGTTACGTATGCCTTGCCCAGACAGGGACAGAAACTATCGTCTCAGAGACTCTCGAAGTGGATAGTAGAGACGATAAAGCTTGCCTACCTCCTGGCTAAGAGGCCATTGCCGGCATCCCTCCGGGCACACTCCACGAGAGCCGTGGCTGCTTCCACGGCATTCCTCAAGGGCATCCCCCTGGGAGACATCTGCAATGCTGCAACGTGGGCGTCTCCTCACACGTTTGTGAAACACTACGCCCTAGATGTCCGCATCCATCAGCGTACCATGGTGGGCCGTGCAGTTCTACAAGCAGCTCAGATGTGAGACCTCCAGCACCCACCCCCAGGTATGTGGTGTGTTTATTGCTCGCTATTCTCCCAGAGGTGTGATGCACAGAGACCACGAAGAAGATATACAGGTTGCTTACCTGTAATTGGAGATCTTCGAGTGGTCATCTGTGCATTCACACCACCCGCCCTCCTTCCCCTCTGCTTTCGGTCTCCCTCAAATTTTTTTCTTGGGGGCTGTTAGCAGCGGTCAGAAGGAACTGGCGGGATCCTCGTGCCCCTCCCCGGGTCATGCGCAGTGGGACGTGCACGTGACCGGGGAGCTGGCGCAAAAATCCATTAGGCTTTGAAGATTACCGATCGGGATCGGCGCAGGCGCACTTAATCCCAGAAGTGTGAATGCACAGATGACCACTCGAAGATCTCCAATTACAGGTAAGCAACCTGTATTTGTCTGAGATCTGTTCTGATGTCTCTGTCCTTACCTGTGGAACAAGGCACAGAGGATCATCCACTGCCCTCCAGGCACAAAGACACCAGTGCTCCTCACCCTCTGTGGCAAGCCTCATGGATGAGGGGCAGCCTCACTGCCAGTCAGGCTGTGAGTGAGGCAGTGCCCTGCCTGAACAGTGAGGGAGGAATGGATGCCCAACACAGTCAGATGAGAATTGGCTGTCATCAAGCCAGGCTGGCTGAGCATGATCCAAAGCCACACCACCTCCTGTGGGAGCTGCAGTCTTCATGGGAGGTGCGGGAAGAGTTAGGGTGCAGGTGTGTTTGTTAGGCTGTCCTCATAAAGACCTGGGATATGTGCCAGGAAGGATATCCAAGATCAGCTCTCTCCATCCCCAGAACTAGAGAAGAGCAGTTAAAAGAGAGGAGGAAGCCTTGGGTGCTGTCGACAGCTTCCCCTCTCTGCAGCCCGTTGAGGTATAGTTGGGGGGCATGCCAGCCCCTGCCAGTCTTAGCGAGATTGCAGGTTCCCACAATATGTACCATTATATTAACCATTATATGAACAACATTTTGCTTGCCAGGTTAAGAAATGTTACGAAACATTTCAGTATACCTTCCATTACAAGCATTACAAGTATTTCTGACAAATTGCATCTACACTGGGAGGTGCTTTGGGATTCACACCTGTGTATCATGCAGCAGAGCATTCTGGGTATGTTTATTCCCCCCTTCCCACTGACCTGAGCTGATGGGAATCAAGTGGCACTTACTTTGCAACTTAGGGGAGGTGAGAGGCTGAATGTTGCTGTCTGCTGCCAACATTTGCTGGCACTACAAACACAATGTGCCCTCAGTCCCCACTAGCACGGGTGCTGAAGGGCAAAGGGACAAAGCAAGATTTTCATCCCTACCTTGAAGGTCCTGCCAACTGTAAGGAACTACCTCCAACCATGGTTCTGCATCTTTCTATTACTTGATTCATCTGCACATGATGCAGTTCCTTGACAAATATGGGGACTGATGTGTGGTCTGTGGTGCAAAAACACAAGGAACCCTTGCTCACTGTTATCCTTTGATTTAGCAACTGCAGTCCTTTACTTAATAAAAGATAGTAAGGAGTCTATTTCAGAGATCCAGGTTATTTCTTAGCTAACGTATGTATCTTTATGAGCCTTTTTAAATCAAACAGGTGAGACACAGTTATCCTTCTATGCCAGGGGTGGCCAAACTGTGGCTTGGGAGCCACATGTGGCTCTTTCACACATATTGTGCAGCTCCTGGAAGGACGGCTGGGGAAGCAAAGGGAAGGCATGCCTCCCCAAATAGGTCTTCCGTTCCCCAGCCAGTGTTCCCCTCCCGGGGTAGGCTTGAAGTGGTGGTGGGAAAGCAGAGAAAGAAAGCAATTTTAACTTTAAATGCATTCTCAACACCCCTCCCCACTGGCTTGGAGAAAACATTTGTCTCTTTAAATCCCTTCTCTAAACCAAGCCAGCTGGTAAGTGAGTTGGAGAACACATTTTAAGTTAAAGTTGCTTTCTTTCCACCTCTCTTCTCTCTCTCTTTTCCCCTTCCTTCCTTCCTTCCTCCCTCCCTCCCTCCCTCCCCCATCCACTTGCTTTCTTTTAACCTCTTAGACAAATATAATTAGCAAACAAATATCATTGAACAAATAAATATCATTATCAATATCTGTTTTTACCCCTTTTGTTTTTAGTTTTGGCAGTCTCATTTAATATTAATGAAAAGCAAATCTGCATATTTTCCAATTAAAATGTGTGTGCAATATTTGTTCATGTCTTGCAGCTCTTAAGCATCTGATGTTTATTCCATGTAGCTTTTACTTTAAGCAAGTTTGGCCACCCAGGTCTATGCTAAAAACCTTGGTCAGTAGCATGATTAATCTCTGGTCATTAAAACAAAATTATTTAGGCTGTTCTGATGGGGAATGTCAGCTGGTCAGTACCTAATGATTCCTCAAGCTGAATAATATATGGCAGTTTTGAGTCTGGCCACTGTATCTCATATGAACATTCCATGAACACTCTACATGCGTGAAGAGCAGATCTCTGAACCATTTCAGTTCTTTTCACTTGGAAGGGGAGCTGGGGTATCTGTTTCTTCATTTTTACTTGAGTTATACTGTGCTCTGATATTTTGTTCATGTTGCTATTAATTCCAATATTCAAGGTGTGTTGATGAGAATAAAGCATCACTGAGGAGTTTGTAATTCAGATTTTTGCAATGCAACTAATGAGTAACGCTCACAGCTAATCAGTTTTTAGAAATAATGGTGATGAACAGAAAGACGGAGAAAACAGGCACGGGGCTGGGTGAATCCATTTTGTAAGCATCTCGATAAACAGTAGCTTGGCTGCTATTCAAGCCAGATGAATAATGTCCAGTCACATTTACAAAGTTTCTTGTGAAGGGGTGTTGTCAGTAACCAGATGTCATTTATATTTTTTGTTCTTAGTAAAAGGCCCTGTTGTCCTAGTCCCAATTTAGGAATCCATGATGGGGCCTGGAGTTGTCAACCTCCAGGTGGGGCCTGGAGATCTCCTGGAATTACAACTGCTCTCTAGAGGACAGTGATCAGTTCCCCTGAGAAAAATGGCTGTTTTGGAGGGTGAACTTTATGGCATAATACCCCACTGAGGTCCCTCCCCTCCCAAACCTCATACTCCCCAGGTTTCACCCACAAATCTCCAGGAATTTGCCAAGCCAGAGTTGGCAACTCTAATGGGGCCTGGCTGAAGGCACTCTTCCTGCCTCAGGCTGGTTGACCACTTTGGTCAACTCTAGCAGATATGAATTGCCTCAGATCCACCAGGCTGAGAACTTCTGTACACTGGAAGACAGCTGTTCTCTCCACCCCCCACCCCCCAATTCCATGGGAACTGGAGGCTGGCACACTAGTAAACTTTGTCCTAATCCATTTCAGCTTTGCATCCACTGTTGGCAGTGCTGCTCTTCCTCTAGCCGCCCTTGATGTTGCTACTTTAAATCATGATAATCCTGGTTATGAATTGGGGACCTGCTGGCAAGCTCCTGCCTCACTCTACTGCTGCTGTTGCTGCTGGATCCCTCTGGATTTCCTACCCCTCAATGCCTCTTTTTGTGTCCCTTCCCCCTTGGCCTCACAAAGGCAGACTTAGAACCCTGGGAAACTTGGGTTTGAATCCCCACTTCTACCATGGAAGCTTGCTGGGTGACCTTGAGCTCATCACAAACTCTCAGCCTGGCCTGCTGTTGTGAGAAAATGGGGGAGGGGAGGAGGATGTTCTAAAAGCTGTTTTGAGCCCCAATTAGGGAGAAAAGCAGGAAATAAATAAATACATGCATCTGCCCATTGGGCTTGAAGCATTGGCAGAAGCAGAGGATCCTTGCACTCCAAACAAGGACTGGAATATTTCAGCTGTTTGATCCTGGTTTATGTGGTTCAAGGTGCTCCTGTGGCAGTGCCATGGAGGAGGCAACAGGTGTGACTTGTATGGGTCATCATCTCCCAGACCAGATCCGAGGCAGCCTGCCGAGTCCATTTTCCTCCCAGCCTTGCAGTGGGGCAGAAAGAGGCACACTCTCTCCTCTAGTATCACTGCCATCTGGCTCCAATGGGCTGCAGAGACATCTGCATTCTGTTCGACCTGGGCTGGCACACACAGGAAGGGAACACATGCCTCTTCCTCTGCTGCAGGTACTGACTACTGGAGATTCTTGTTTTAAAAACCTGGGATAGAGTGCGAGTCGGTTGCACCCCCCAAAACAATTTAAGCAAAGTCTGGGAAGACCACTCCATTGTCTCCTTTCTTCACTTGCTTCTTCCCCTTCCCCAGTTCACTGTATGAATTCAGATGATTGTATATGAAGTGTTCAGTGTTGGACTTTAAGGAAGTTATTTAAAATGGTCAAAAACATACAAATATGATGACTATAATAGTATTGTGTGATCTGAACAAACATCTGTTTACTATGTAAAACAAGCCTGCATTTGGGAGAAAGTACATTTTTATTGTTCTAACGGGTGCACTTTCTTGTGGTTTCCCACAAGATGGTCCATCTGGTGCTCTTGAAATTGTTGCTAGTATTCAACCTGTACTACTAACCGTGTTAACTTTGGGTTTCAGGATGTCCAATTTTGGGCATTTTTAATTCCCTTGTATAACAGTATCTTGGTGTGTGTGTGAACTAGGCATCATAAGTATCTTGATGGTATCAAATATTTCAGGACATCTGGTTTATCAGTTGTCACAGAGCCCCATCAGTGGTCTACATTAGTTTTGGACTGAAAAGAAATAGGACGGAAAAGAGCTCAGTGCAGACATGTTCCCAGCTGGGTTTCTCTTTCCGTGGTGAGCAGTGTGGCTTCTAAAAATGGCTCATGGGGGAAGTGAAGCATGCTTGAATGCTAGGACACAGAGTGCACTAAAAGACCAAACTGTTTAACTATAATATATGTCTTATGGAAATATTCTAAAGAATGGAACAGAAAAATAATGGCATTGCCACACTTCGTGTTTAGCCATGTCATAGAATTAAATAGAAAAAAAATCTTGTCTAGATGCATTGCTGTGGCTTCAACACCAAATTGTTGCTTTAGTAGTTAATATAATTCAGAACATCAATAAGTATTTTATACTACTAGCTATTTTCATAGAGCTCGCACATACAAGATATTGTCATTTTTATAACAAACTTGAATGTAGTCTGGAAACTAGCTGGCAACCAGTCAAGGTCAGGTTCAGACACCAGCCGAACTACCACATTCTGGACCACTCTGAACTGCCTTCAAGCTCCGCCCCCCCATCAGCCCATTACAGTAATCAGGCTGAGTGACTGCCAGAGATTGCTTATTCAAGCACAGCTGGTGCAATGTGGCAAGGAGGAAAGGCCTATCTTGGGATGTGGTATGTATAATTTGCATGATGATGCACAGCCCGTGTTGGCAAAGCATATGGCAGCACCGGGATTACATTTCACATTTGTGCCAAACTATTCAAATGTAGGGTACTATACAAAACGATGGAATGGACATGACTGGCTTCAAAGGGTGTGGAGGTTTGAATGGCTGCCTCCATAGAGCCATTTTTTTTTTAAAAAAATGAGACATCTGATGCTTTGGAAAGCAGAGGCCACAGTAAGACGGAACATGAAGGCAGTTGCAGCCCACCCTCTGCTCTCTGGTGCTGCCTTTGAGAAAGCTTGAGTTTAGCGCTTCCTGTCTGTTGCCGCTGTGCCCCATCTTCACGTCCTGAGAATCAAAGAACAGGCTGCCTACCCAAATGGTACCTGCCAGTGTATTTCCTTTGACTGCACATGGGAACAGACCAGAAGGAACAGGTTGATTCCCAAGGGAGGAGAATGCCTTCTGGTGTGCAGCTTTTTCACTTATCACGATGGCATGTGATGTGCAAAACAGCCTTGAACGGAGGGAGCATTGTCCTGGTGGGGAGAGGGGAGAGGGCTTTGCAGATCATTACTCATTTATTCGCGCAGCAAGCTCCTTCCTCTGCCCATTCAGGCAGCTATTACTAGCTAGTGAAAAGTCACAAAGCCCTGTCATTAGCGGAATCAATCACGCCAGAGCCCAGGGAGAACCCTCCCGTGGTCTCTCATTTACTCAGCTAAAGGGCTCAGAGCCTGCTGTCTGCGGCTGACTCAGCTCCCGGGTCTGCAGCTCAGCCTCTTTTCAGCAGTTCTCTGGGCCTTGCCTTGTCCCCTCCTTTTCTTTGTACGGTTTATTGGGAGATGCACTTTGTGGATTCTGCACCGAGGAAAAGAAAAAGGGGAAAAGAAAAAAGAAAGGGCTTTTGCCTAGTGTGCATTCTTGTGCTCCTTAGCATATTGCCATAGAGACATCACTGTTTTGAATGATCTCTCTCCCTTTAATCCTCCTTTATTTCCCCCACAAAGTCCCTTTGGTTTGGGATTGCATGCTGACTTGGTTTTGTTCTGCTTTTTTCCCTCCCTTTTAACCATCCAGAGATAATTTTGCTGACCAGGTGCTGGTCAGTGAAATCATCAAAAAGACTTTTGGAGAAAAAAACAGTAATTGGTAAGGAGGCATCAGGAGAAGGCGCAAGTTGAATGGGCCATGGGCATCTTAAAGGAAATCAGAACAAATAAAACACAGACTAGGAGACGGGAACTGCTCGCCAACCACTCTGCCTTCACCACTGGAAGCTGATAATTGAATTTAGATGGTGGTGTCTGATCTGTCTGAACAGTGCTCTTTAGTTCTGCTTACAAATCCACAAAAGCGCATATGAATCCTTCAAAATTAAGAGTGTTATCCTCATGAAATAATAAAATGGGATAGATTAGGTAGTTAGGAAGATGCTTAAGCACAGTCTCAATACCTTTATTGACAGGCACCCAAATCATGGGTTCAAGGGCACATGAAAGTCAATCACAGTGGCTATTCAAGAGTTCTCTAGTTAGACCTTCCTCCACCTCCATCACAGATTGAAGAACAAAAGGCAGCTTCTTGCATGTGAAATGTCTCTTAAATCCTTGCATGTACTATTGCGGTAAACAGTCGGGGCTTGTTCTTCCATGTATTGGTAGGCTACAACTGAAAGTAACAGCAAATGGAATAAACTCTGCCTTAATCTACCTAGATATGTACCAACACAGCATGACTGGCATTCAGAATTACTTGGTTCTCACAGTCTTGTTGCTAGGCTAATGTAATGTGTTGAGAAGGGGTGGCCAACAAAAGAGACTCCTTCTGGACCCTCCTCTGTTTAACAATGGAGATTTGGAGGAACATAAATTCTGAAAAATGTGTTTTCCAGGTGGGGTTAGACTAACCTTGTTTGTATGATTACCCCTCTTGGAAGTGATCAAAAGCTCAGTCTCCTTTGGTTTGAATACATCTATATGTCTGTCTGTCCATCTGTCTGTCTGTCTGTCTGTCTGTCTGTCTGTCTATCTATCTATCTATCTATCTATCTATCTATCTCTATCTATCTATCTATCTATCTATCTCCCAAGCATGGCCCCCATCTCCAGATATCTAAATGCACAGATGGGGGCCACACTTACGCAAAACAAATTTTCCTGCAAACTCGGGGAAACCTCTAGGCTTGCAGAGAAATCTGAAAAGGTTAAAAAAAAAGTCACTGGATTTTTTAAAAAATTCTGCCCATATTAAATGCATTTAACTGTTGGGCAGCTGGAAAGAGGCCCAGTGGTGGTGGTAGCTGTGATGGCGGTGGAGCCTGGGAGCTGCTGCTGGGTTCGGCTACAGAGGCAGCATACACCGGGAGCTGTTCTAGGCCCAGCTGCAGTGGCAGAGCCTGAGAGCCACTCTAGGTCTTGCTGTGGCAGCAGCAGCAGCAGATACTTGGAGCCAGAATCTGATTTTTGCACCAAATGCTGCCTAAGGACCACTTTAGAGTAACCTAATGGGCAGCCAAATCCTAGAGTTTGGCTTTTCCAGCAGACATAATGAGCTGGGGTTGGTACAATTACACCACAACATGTTGACATTGCACTTTGTCCCAGAAAGCCAAATATTTATTGATGAATAGCTGCTTTGACTATATATGCTGATATAGTTATGGGAGAGGGAAGACTCAGGCAGGGCAACCCAGGTGATCTTGCAGAGAAAAGCTTGTATGGAACAACTATCACCATTCTCTCAAAAAACCCAGAAAAAATGTCCTTTTTCATGCAGTCATCCTTGCCTCCACCTCCCAGTAGTCCAGGCTAGCATAGCAGTAAGAATAGACTTTCACTTGGATTTGGGGGCTCCAAGTAGATACAGCTAGGGGCAAGCTGGAGGCTTGATACTCAGTTCCCCTGTGACATAATAGATGTTCACTTCATGCATCTGGTGCAGTGTATGGTGGAATACGTTCTATTAGTCTCTAAGGTGCAATTGGACTCCCATTTTATTTTGTTGCTACAGACTGACATGTCTGCCCCTCTGAAATTAACCCGACCGATCAGACACCCATGGAATCTGCGTGGGAGTTTTGGTCAGCTGCAAATGCAGCCCTTGATTGTATTTGCCATCAACTGAACACCCAGTCTGCTGCTTGTGAGGTGGCACAGTGCTGTTCATTTTTGCATTAACTGAAAGCCTGATCCTTAGCAAGGATGCTGTTGGGGGTGGCTGGAGAAATTGCTGGAAAAGAAATCATCAGCAGACAGCAAGTTCCAAACAGTTATGGTCCATTTAAGTTTTCAAAGGCAAATGAAACTGTCATGCTGGAGCCTGGAAGAAAGTAGGAAACTGCTGCCAAGTTACTTAGTTCTTGTCCTCTTGTCTCAAGGCTGATGTAATAGACTTGGTCTTCAACTAATGGGTCCCGACCTGACTTAGGGTGGGTCACATCAGCAACACCATGAACATCTTTTGGAGCCATGGCAAGGAGGACAGGGGGGAGGGGAAAAACAGAAAGAAAACAAGAGAGAAGGAGAAAGAGGGTGATGGAAACTGGTATAAGTTTTAAAACAAATAAGAGTCAAACCAGATGTAGTCTGTGATTTGGATCTTCCCTGGCTAAAAGCATCTAGGGAAGGGAAGGGACCCAGTTCAGATAGTGATTAGGACAGTAGTGTGTTTTGCCGTGCCATTTCCCCAGTTTCAGTTGCTACCCTTCTTCCTTGCAAAGACCGTTCTTTGCTTCCTGGGAGAAATTTACAGACAGCATATTGGCACTATATGTTTCCTTCCTTTAAGAGAATAGCTATTGTGAGAGTGCATCAAAGGGTGTGTGTGAAAGACTGAGAGAGAGAGGTTTTTTGGTTTTTTTTGCTTTAAAAACCCTCTTTTAAAGTTTCATAGCCCTGATCTGAATTAACTACCCAAGTGGTTGCTTTTGGCTTTTTTTAAAAAAAGGGGGAAATTCTAATCCCAGATTTCCCAGGTCATGTGTCATTTGGCTCTTTATAGTGGAATCTGTATTGCACACTGTAGGCTGCAGTTACACAGGCTGAGGACAGACTGGCAATCTGCCCCGGGAGAGCTCCGCTTGGGAAGCGGGGAAAGGGAGCCTGTTCAGACATCTGCAGCTGTCTCTCGGCTCCCTTCCGCACTTACGCGCTTTGAAGCCGGTTTCCTCTTGCTGTAGGACACCGGGAGAAACCGGTGTCCAGGGGCCATCTTCCGCATGCCTCCCGCTTTCAGGCAGTGTGAACCGGAAGAAGGCGGGATTCAAGCGGAGGCGGCTGTGTGAATGTGCTGTTTCGGCAATTTGTGCATGAACATACGCACATTGCCGAAAACAGCCCTGCCACAAGCTGCGGAGGCTGGCCCACCCAGGGCTGCTCCACAGCAGTCTGAACGCTCTGTAACAGCATCCTTGAGCAATACACTGGCTAGTGTGAACGGCCAGCCCTGGGGAATTTTCCCCCCGCAGCTTTTGCTTCCAGATTCCTCCCGCTCCAGATTACAAGTCTGTCCTCGGCCACACATTAAATAATCCACTTTCAATCCACTTTCAATGCACTTTTGAATTGGATTTTGCCAGTTCACACAGTAAAAATCTAGCTGGAAGGTGGATTGAAAGTGGATTATTTAGTGTGTGTGACTGCAGCCATAATAATGTAAATTCCTGGGCTGGAAATGTTGAAGGTGATGGTTATGCCATTGCAAACAAAGTTTTTGAACTGTATCCATTACTTTTTAAAATTGCATTTATACTTTTATTGAATACTGTTTTAGGTACTTTTTTGTTAGAGGAGAGAAGTTTCATAAAAAAATCTACAGCATAGCAGAGTGAAGTAGTATTTGCCCAGAAAATAAGACCATCATCACCACACCCTTATATTCTCCTTTACTTTCTTCTCCCTCCACTCCACCTTTTGAAGCTTTGTGGGCAGGGCTTTTTTTGTAGAAGTTCCAGCAGGAACTCATTAGCATAACAGGCCACACCCAACATCAGGACCTCATTAGCATATTAGGCCACACCCCTTACAGCACAGCTCCCTCCCAGGATTGGCTTCCCCAGGTGCCCTGCGGCTTGCAGGGCGCATGGGGAACCTGAGGGAAAAAAGGCATTTTCTGGATCAGCTTCCCCAGGCGCCCTGCAGCTGCAGGGTGCCTGGGGAACCCAAGGAGGGGAGGCAGTTTAAACTGCCTTCCCTCCCTGGATAAGCTTGGCTTCCCTGAGGCACCTGGGGAAGCCAAGGGGGGGGGGGAAAGGCTGTAGGTGTGGCCAGCTCAGAAGCCAGCCAGAACTCCGTTCCTGTGAGTTCCTGCCCAAAAAGAGCCCTGTTTCAGGGTATTTGTTAGCTGTGGTAAATGCTGCGTTGTAGGGCAATAAGCAAAACTTTAGCAATTTCTCCTATTTTATCTATGATTAAAAAATATTGAAACCAAAGCTTGTAATAGTGTTAGGTAGTGGCTAGAATGTCAGATTACAATGATGGTTGGGGAGCAAGGTTCAAATCCCTGGCCAGGCAAGAATCACCTTGAGTTAGTCATTCTCTTAGCCTAAACTTGATCGCTGTGATAACAAAATGAAGGAAGGTAGCATCAAGTATGCCACTCTGATGTTTGCGGAGCAAGGGATAAAAATATTGTATGTAATGCATGTTGTCATCAAAACTGAATAGATCTGACAAGATGTATCTCTTTTGGGCTCCAGCAGCCTTACTAACTTTTTATGAAGAATGTGATAATGATTATGGGTGGTGGAGGAATATAGTTATGTTTCTCTGATGGTGGTGATAGTAGTGGATGAGACTTCTTGAGTGGATTAGTGTAATTTTGCCAGAGTACATGAGAAGTAAACTTTCCCTACCCTTTACCCCCTGCCTCGACTTAGTCAGTTTCTATAATTTGTTTAGAGGGGTGTGCCGACAAAGAAGAGTCTTGTTTGGATTTATTTTTCGGCTGATATTAGTGGCAAAAAAGAGACACTCTTGGCATGGGCATTGTGATACAAATGGGATTGGTCAGAGAATGATCACATTACTTTGCCAGATCACTTCACATTCTACCCTTTGAACTGTAACTTTTTGAGTTATATGAGTCACATTCCCTGTACTGTAATAAGCAGGTGTGGTGGCTACAAAAGATCGGCTTACTGGCTTTCATAGCACTACCTTGGCTAAATTAACTAACAGAAGACACTTTGCAAGAACATGATTTTCCAGAATGCAAACCTTGCCTTCATTAGTCCTTCCCCTTATTTTCAGAATGAAAGGGTGTGATCCCATCTGTAATTTGAGTTACAGATACTTAGGAAAACAGGAGTCAAAACTATGCCAGATGTTTCCCAGCTGATGGGAGCCCAGTTTTGTATCCACAACATTTCCTGCATAAATTCAAAGAGAACACGACAGATCATCTCTGGGTGGCAGCCATTTCGACAAACTACAGAGTGTTCCATGGATTTTCATTTGGAATTGAATGTTTTTGTTTCTAAAATAATATCTACCCTTCAGGTTAATTTCTGCAGGTTCACAGTTATGAAAGAACTTGTTGTAGATGCACAAGAAGATGTTTGGGTTTCACTGAAATGGTCAAAATTATTAACCAAAAGTGGGTCAAATTGACCCAGACAAGTGGGAAAAGATCGAAAAACCTTCCAGCTCATTTAATGACATCAATTACTCTGTGGTGTTTTATGCCCTCCCTTCACACTCTTTTTTTGTAGATGGCAATGTTTAGTCAAATACTGTTGGATCACTTTTGCTTCCATTTACATTGAAACTGAAATTAATATATAGGGTGGAATTCAGAAAAAAACTTCTTAATTTTCACATATTTTTTTCCTAGTAGCTTCACTGCTGTTCTGTTCCGTTACTGCCAAAGACAATGCTTACTAAAGGGTGGATTCTTGGCAAGTGGCAGCATATTTCTGTTATTTTCTCTGGGATCTATTTGGCCCCCACATCAGATTAATAAAGTAGATTTTTATTGGGCAAATTGCAAGCTAAAATTTGGTCCACACCTGGTTCAACACATCCCCTTAACTGCTACTAAAGTCTTTAAAAAACCAACAAAACCCTATACCCATCCTTCAAAACTCAACATTAAAAGTTTTGATCATCACATGTATACTGTATGCAGCATACCAAGCCACAGAGGAGTTGAAATATCTCCTTATGGGAATTCCACTTGCAGATACTTGAAGCAATTAAAAATCATTTAAGTCCATGGACCATCTAGGAAGTATAGCACATTAAAGGGGCAGGAATCAGATGGCAAAGTTGGGAAAGAAGGGCTATGGACTGAGCATTGATTTAAAGGTGGCAACATAATAGGGAGAATGTGAGAAAGGGAGAGTTTGAAAACATGGCTCTGATCCAAAGTGTATGTGTACAATCCATTTTAACAAGCTCGAATCTCATTTGTCAATTATTTGGCAAAGCATGGGATTCTGGGTATGGGAGTGTATCACGATCTCCTCACCTTCTGAAGCGGTGATCTGTGGGATCTTGGCTTATTGAAACGGGCTCTGTTATCTGACCTGACTGGTATGATATGGTAAGTGCTATGCTGAAGTACGAGTACTTCCCCTCCACAACCACTTCTTATAAATGCTGCAAACTGCAAACAGTATTTTTGCACCTTCTTGTTAATACAGCCTGAGATGTTATGTCTCTCCACGTGTGCTCCTCTCTGACATTCTCTAATGGGCGGATGTTTTAATTGATTCCTATATATTACTGATTCCTAAGCATTTTTCCTGGATGGTTACACTGCACCGAATTCTGAGCTTATCATTGCATGTGAATAAATTGTTGCTTTCTGTTACCTTGTATTTGTCTGTTTCATCTTTTTATCATCCTTGAAAAAGAGGCTCACTGAGGGAGATAAAATTATATGCATTAATTTAACATCCATCATAAGCAAACAGGAAGAGCCATGCTGGATCAGCCCAAAGGCCCACCTAGTCCAGTATTCTGTTCACTGAGTTGCCAACCATCTACCTCAAGGAAGCCCACAAACAGGAAGACTGCAACATTAACTTGCCTGTGCTCCCCAGCAAATGATTTAAAGAGCCATGCTACCTCTGGTAGTGAAGTGTGTAGATATCTGTCATTATCAGTAACCATTGATAGCCCAGCCCCCCATGAATCTGTCCACCCCCCTTTTAAAGCCTTTCAGGTTAGCGGCCATGACCATATCCTGTGGTGAGTTTTAGGGTTGTACAAACTCCCCCCCCCCCCCCCAGTATTTTTTGGTTTGGCTCTATTGGACTTGAAAAATTTTCAGGATTCTAGAAAAATCCCAGATCCCAGTACTGGTACAGTATTTGGATCTGGGATTTTTTGGAAATCCCAATTTTTTTAGACCCAAGGGGGAAAAACGGGGGGGAGGGGGAAGCTGATGGCAGCCAGTAACAAGCCCTGCATTACAATGGCCCCTCCTACTTTCTGAAAAGCCCATTGGGCATCAGGAGGAGTACTGCCCACCGGCCTCATATTGGGGAACTCTGCCTTAGTCTGTGTAATAGACTGCCCTGAGAAATGGCCCTAGACCAATTTACTACTCTTTGTAGCATTCCCCTTTCCCCAGTGGTAATCTATTGAATATCTCCAACAGGGCATCAGTCTGATCCTTTGTCCCGTCACACTTCTGGCTACAAGCCAAGCTTGAGATTTACTAGCCCATTCAGTTTTGTTTTATTTGAGTAATTATTTGAGGGGTTTCAAAATGGCAGTGCAGAATCAGCAACAGAATCAGAGTATTGGCAGAGAGCTGTTTCTCTGACATATATTATCCATACGGTATTATCTTCAGTGCTTCTAGTTTGGTTCCAAGTCCAGTTGCTCTTTTTCTCCATTAAAGCACTAAATCATTTGCAGTCTAGATACTAGACAGCCAGGGTGGTGGTGTGGTTAGAGCATCTATCCAGGAGACCCAGCCTCAAATTCTCATTCTGCCATGAACCTCACTGGGTGACACTGAGGCAGTCACTTTCTTTCAGCCTAACCTACTTTACAAGGTTCTGTAGATAAAATGGAGGAAGGGAGAATTATTTATCACCACCAGAGCTCCTTGGATATAAATGATACAAATGTACTGCTACCAATAAAATAACAGTTCTCCCTTATGAACCTACCATGCAGTCAGATCATCATCAAAGATCCTGCTTCATATCCTGTTGCTGCCTGAATATGGCAGATTAGTAAGAGCCATTTCAGCTTTAGCATCCAGGCACTGGCATTTTGTACTGTGGGAGGCCACTTTGACTCCTCTCCTGCCCATTTTAGGGTTTCAGGCCATGATGTGGCTATTTAGTGTCCCTTTGACCTTGTGCAATTATTTGAGTTTCTTTTGCTGTGCATATATGGATATGTCTGTACTGTTTTGTTTTAGTTATTGCAGATTATGAGTTTGTTGTTAATGGTATTTGTTGCTTTATCTCAACGTTACTGATATCTACCTATGTTGTAAGATGCCCTGGGAATCCCCATGTGGGGTTACTTTTTTAAAAAACCCCGAAAACAACAAGTTAAAGGTTGGTTTGTTGGGCAGAGAGGCTTTCTAGGAGACAGAAATGGTAATGTGAAACGAGCAGTTACAGTTCCAATTTTTCCAGTGATTCTAACTCCAGAATACAAGTAGTATAAAATTAAGGGTGTGGGGGATTAAAGTTTGCTGGTTTTGTTAAGGGAAGCATGCTGGCATGGAAAGGTTAAATTAAAAATGCTGACCATTGCATAACTTCTATTCATTTAAGTAAAATAAGGGTAGCTTTCAATTAAATTATGTGCAACTGGGGTGGATGGAGAAATACTGATGGGATGAATCATCTAAACATGTTTGTGCTAATTGTTGCTTAGCTTTTATGGAGAAAACAACAGAATAGTAGCTTTTTCAGCCTGCAGGAAACTCCTCAGACAACATTTTGCATTGCTGAAGTCCTTCATGAATCAACTTAAATTAGTGTTGGTTTGTAAACTTCAAAGGAGTAGCTGTTTTAAAATTTTAATTTTATTATTCTCTTCCCAAGGTCTTGTAGTTCATCGGTCTCCCTCCACCTCAATAAACTCCCTCCGAACTTTTTTTGAGAGTAAGATTACTATACTTACTAGGAAAAGTACAGGAGACAGAAATTTTGTCTACTGCTGCAATTACTGCTTCTCCTTCTCCTCCACTACTACTATTACTTTATTAAGTTGATAGTAGTGTCCTGCAAGGCAATTTTAGTTGTTGTTGAATAAGTCTAGGGCAATCAAAAGTAGTTTTGATCCTCACATTGGAAGTCCTTTGTTGTTAAATTGTGATATAATTGATGAAAAGTACAGTGGGAATATCCTACTTGAAGACAAATTCACTTTGTGTGATTCTTATTAAATTATTATCTTTATTTTTAAAAAATACATTCCTCCCACTGCTGTAACATATGTGTTTAGCCTTGTAAGCTGTGATTCTTCAATATGTTGCACTAGTGCATGTGTTGTATTTTTGTAAGAGATGAGCACCATTTGTAAGAACCTGTGGAGGAGATTTACCCAATTTAACTTTGGTCAACCGGCTATTTGACACACTCACTGGCACCCTACAAAGCAATCTAGTTCCCCTTTGATTCTCACCAGTGCCAAACTCATGCTTCTTGCTGGAAAAAATGGGTATCTTGCTGTGACTTGGCATTCCATCCCATGCAACTGTCAGATTAGTCTTTGGTCTACATATGAACATTTTCATTTGTGGTCTCTTCACTCAGAAATAGCCCCCAAGAGAAGATGAGATGGAGGGGCACCTTTGCTTCTTTTTAGAAGGCACTGCAAAGCAATTCTTTTTCAGAAGCTATTTGCTGAATTGATATAGCATTGTTGTGGAGATCTGGCAGTCCTGGGCTTGAGCCCACTGCCTTGGGATCATCCATGGTCCCTAAGGAACATGTTGACAGCAGCTGTGGTTGGTTTCCCTCCTTGCTGATCTGATTACTGGTCAAGGCATCAGGCTGGTATAGCTGTAGGTGGCCTTGGGGAACCTTAAAAGGTCCATAGCATAGGGCTGGGGTTTTCAGCAGGAGATGGAGCTGCTTTAATGCTGTGGGCAAGGAGTGGTGTGATTTTTTTTGTCTGCTAATTGGGTCAAGAATGCCCTAAAGGCTGGTTGCATGGCTCTGTCTAGTGGCCCAGGACTGATTCCAGAGACAGGAGAGATGCCAGTTCTGGTTAATTGTGATGGGTTGAGGACATTTTCTTGTTGACTGGATGGTGATACTTTGATTGCCCTTGTTTGGGTTTAAGGGTCTTTTTACCTGTTATTATGCTGGTGCTTATTAATTTGAAAGCTGCCTTGGGCATCTTCTTGGGGGGAAAAAGAACATGCCATTGAGTTGCAGCTGACTCATGGCAACCTCAACCATAGGTGGGGTTGCCAGGTCCTACCTGGCTTCCAGTGGGGGGGCTCCTGGGTCCGTTCTTGAATCTTCTGGTGCATGTGCCACAATGATACCACCCAAGAGTGACATCATCGCATTACTGATGTTGGGGAGTGACACTAGTTTTTCAGCAAAACTCTATGGTTTGAGCCCAATTTTACCATAAAGTTGTGCCCCAAAACTAGAACGTTGACTCCTGACATCAGTGATGTGATGATGTCACTTCCAGATGATGTCATTACGTCGCATTGGGGGACATTTGCAGGTGGTTCCCCCCTGGCCGATGGTGGAAAGGGACCCTGCAAAATCAGGGGAACCCCCACCTGGACCAGGGGTCTGGCAACCCTAACCATGGGGCATTCCAGGCAAGAGAGAAGCAGAGGTAATTTGTCATTACCTTCTTCCACACTGCACCCCCCATCTTCTTTGGTGGTATCTTATCCAAATACAGACTGTGGATGACCCTGGTTAGTTCCCTAACTCTGATGAGCTTGGACTAAACCGGGCTATTTGGCCTGCTGTGGGCAGGGGGAAGCAAGGTATACATATTTTAAGTTAATACATTTAAAATGTTTTTAAAAGATCAAGCCCACCCTCCATGCCAAGGGAACACAACACACTTCAGGAGGCCATTTGATCCCGAGGCTTGCCGTAATAAATGCACTTAGCTTGGAATGTGTGGACTACTAAAACATAGTAAGGGATGACATTTTTCTTTCATCCATTTTGTTTGGGTGACGACCAATCTAATCAGCAGAATGTTAAGGTTAAACTCTTGATTTGAGTTAATTTTTGTGTTTTGTTTTCAGAAATCTGTTGTCTGCCTGCTATTAGAGTGAGATACTACATCAATTAACAAGCAGAAATCAAGGCATGAGATAATGAGTTACTTTCTAAAAAGATCAGTTGCTATCCAATTGAAATGGTCATTTTTCTTACTACTTTTTCAGTTGCAAGAAACTAAGTAGCTTTGGCACAGAAGAATGTATAATAACAAGGATACTTCAAATTATAAAGTTACTGCTCACAGATTGTCACTGATATATTTGTACAGTAATTGAGAGTAAGAATTACATTAATCTTGTGTTTCTGCCCTTCCCACCAGTGATGCTTTTGTTGATGCAAGGGGCTCTGCTGGCACAAGAGGCAGAAAGGGGTGATTTGCCTGCTTGCTCACTTCATGGAGCTGCCCAGGTTTTGTGGCTTTGTGTCCATGTGGGTCCAGCAAATCCCCTGCATCCCCTTTCCAGCATTCACAGGGGACTGTTGGGGAAGGAGGAAGGGGAGAAGGATCTGTCAGCACTTTCCACTGGTGCTGTGTGAGATCCAGACCATTATTTTGCCATTCCCATTAGAACCAGGTTTTCTAATTTGCTACCCATTTGCTACCCATGGAATATAGGTTTGTTGGGGGTTAACAACCTGAAACTGATTAAAACGTTAGGGCTGCATTTGGACAAGTAGACTCTACTGCAGATAAAGATCATCTCATTTATATGGTTTTCAAGAGGCAAGTGACTTTGGTTCTCATAATACATTTCAAGTTGCCCCTGAGCTACATGCCTTCTGTTAGACTCAGCCTCGCCTCAAATCTAAGAAAATGTTTTGAAATGGAACCCAAAAGGTCCCATTTTAGTTGAGAAAAACAATACTAATGTTTTCTTTGAACTTGAGACCCAATACTACAGCTTGATTTAGTGTTGCCATCCTCCAGATTGGGCCTGGAGATCTTCTGGAATTACAGCTGATATCCAGGCTACAGTTGGTCTGAAGAAAATGCCTGCTTTGGAGGGTGGACACTATGGCATTATAACCTACTGAGGTCCCCCCCTCCCCAAACCCCCTCCCCTCAGGTTCCACCCCCTGATTTTCAAGGATTTCCCAACCCTGGGTTGGCAACCCTAAGTCTTGCTTTAACCGCAGGTCTTTAAGTCAGTGTATTTTTGGTTGTTGAAGGGCCCATTTTTGGTGCTGCTTGGCTGCTGGGGTTTACTCATCTATTCTCACCTACCATCCAATACAGTCATGAGAATGAATTAGTCAATGTTTGTTCAGCACCTCAGAGCTGTAATGCCCTATTAGGTCCTACTCGGTGCCTGATGCATGAACCAAGCTCCCATTAATGTTAATGGAGGTTATAGATGCTTCTCAAGCAAAGAATATTTCTGCTAAGAATAATTATACTTATTAGGGTATTTCACAATATTACTTGATCGGCCTTTTGTAATTTAGCTTAATTGTGTTTTTTAATATATATATATATATAACTTAGTGAAATAAAGCTCATGGTTTATTCTGAAACTCCTCCTAACATGCAAGATGCGACCTGCAGGATTAACTGCTGCGAGAGAAGACTCTCCCACCCCTCTTCTTAGTGTTTTCACTGCATTCTTTTTCCACCATCTCTGGCCAGAGACTACAGTCTTTCTACATTATGCAGTTGGCAGTATACCTTTTCTGCCTATGAAAGCAGGCATGCAACACCTAGCCCAAATCATATTTGATTACTGCTAATTACAGTGCTGTCATATAGAAGGGGAGAGCAAGACGGCTGGCTTTGTCAAATCACAATGAAATAACCTGCTGTCTGTCTGCTGACTTAATAGCTTTAATTGCCAGTGAATAATCAAGATTTGGTGGATGTGTTTGAACATATCAGCAGGCGCCAAATATTTCAATTAAGACCAAGTTGTGTAACTACTTTTTTCCCCCTGTGGCTGGAACAGTTTGGAAGAAGTTCTGAAGCTCATAAAAAAGGTTTCAGGGTATTATAATTGAGGCTGGACTTCGAAGCTTTCCATGTCACAGCAACCTTCTCTGAACTAAACTGGATGATGCCATGTTTGAAGTTTTCTTTTTGAGAGTCATATAACTGCGCCTGTGAATTTCCTACCAATTGCTTGCATTCCATGTCAGCCAGATGGGCCTAATTTCATTTTGTTGTTGGAAAGATCCGTATCTTGAATAGTATAAGGATGCTGCAAGATGGAAGGAGAGGGGCAATGTGTTGGCAGGGCCCACCAGGCTTATGTAATATAATCCTATCCTTGGATTTGGAACCTTGTTAAAGGTTCCTGACAGACACCTACCAACATCTACAACTTCCTCAAGAAAGTGGTTCTATAGTTATTGGCACTTGATTCCATTCTAATGCATCAATATCAATTTACTTTGTCTGGAACTCACAGTTCACCCATGTTGCATGCACAGCAATGCGCACCTGACCTATGCAAAAAAAAAATTCCCCCTACCAATTTTATATTACTTATTAGTGCAATTTCAACCTCAGTATTCTATGTGAATATATGAACACACATGAAACTGCCTTATTATACTGAATCAGACCTTTTGGTCCATCAAGATCAGTATTGTCTACTCAGACTGGAAGAAGTTCTCCAAAGTCTTTGGTCTTTCACATCAGCTACTACCTCATATCTTTAACTGGAGATACTGGGGATTGAATTTGGGACCTTCTGCATACCAAGCAGATGCTTATCATGAGCCACACACCCTCCCCACCAACAAAATATAAAGGAACGGAACAAAATGAAATGTCATCAGAGTTATTTAAAAAGTGGACACCTTAAATCATAGTCTTAAATCGTAAATCAAAGTTCCAAATCTTTAGGGGCAGCCTGGTTTCCACTGAGTAACCTGTGTAAGATTGTGCTCTAAGGTGGAAGGGGCATGTAACAAGATACTGATATCCTGTAAACAACAGGTATCCCAAAGAGGTGTGGACCAACTCTCTGCCAAACAAGTTTGAATTGCTCTGTAGTATGAACAGAGCCTTAATTGTTAAACTTTTCTCATGACAGTCTTGGGGGAAAGATCTGACAACGGAGTCTTCTACACCACTCTCAAAAGTAGAATGTCCTTCCCAATGTTTAAATTCACTTTATCCTGATCAAAGTGTTTATCAAAGAACCTTATTCCTTCTTTGAAGGTTTTTACCTGAGGGATTTTATACCTGTTTGATCAAATCATTAGCAGCTACATAAGACAGAGAGCATATGCTTGTGACAGACTTGGTGATGCCACACAACCCTTGGCCTCCTGCGCTTGTTCTCCCTGACCTGTGCATGATGGATGTAGCCATTTATTCAAATGCACCTTTACCCCACAGGATTTTATGGAACATCTTCCTGGTGTGATTCTTTTATATGATAATTAACCTTCACACACACACACACACACACACACACACACACACACACACACAGAATTTTTCACACTTTTTCCTGTTGGGGTATGTAATTTCCCAATTAACCTTGCTTGTTAAATCCAGTTGTGAATTTCAAAAAGGTGCCTCCTCCCACCATGGTATAGCAATTCCCTCCAACCATATGTTCCCGGAAGTGAGCACCACTGAAACCATGAATGTTCTAGTAAAACCTTGTCCACAATTTCCACCGCATAGGCACCCTGAGTAAACTTACCCTCTCCTTCTTGCAGTTCCTGGACATGACAAAGCTTTATTGGTGTTAGAATATCCATGAGGATGAGATACAAGAGGCCAATAACAGGTGGTTTCATTCCTGTTCTCTCCTTCTCTTGAAAAGACTGAAAGTGGAGGATTGCTGTCCAGGGTAGAAACTTTCATCTCATGCTGGAGTAACATCTGGAGGTGCTCTACTGGGTTGGTGCAGGGGCTTAACCTAAGTTTTTTGTTGTGCAGCACAGGATGAAGCTCTTACTTGTACTTCAGATTGTAAACTGGGTCATAGCACAAGGACAGGAAATTTGGGCAATTACAAAAAAAGATAGTTGCCACTTTATGTGCTTACTCCCCCTCCCCCTCTGGTGAGAAGCTGAAGTGGATAATGACCAAAACAAAGCGATAATACAGTATACAAGATAGGTCAAATCAAGGCACTGAAATAGACACTTATGAAAATAACATTAAACTGCAGAGTTTTATACTTTAGAACTATAAGCATACAATAATGAATATACATTTGATCATAACAAAGTGATTCACAAAATTTCTAAATGTATACCAAGTAGTCTCTGAGCATATACAAATAATAAAGATGAAGGCTCTAGATTCCGCTGTTCGCTTCATTTTCTTCTTCAGAAAATAACTTCTACTGAAGATGAAGAGACTTCTACAGAAGAGACTTCAAATAAGAAACGCGGATTGATTAACAGATTTTCACCAACCTCTGGGGCATTTCTTATTAAGTACAACTTGTAGAGAATCTTGAACCTTTACTAACGGGCAACCGGTCATTAACACAGGAACTAATCTCAATTGTCAGATCACAGAATAATGATATCCTAACAATGGCCCTTCATATCCATGCACAGCCCTTTTAAACACATAGTGTCGTGTCCCTCAGTGTTGGAAAAGCCATGTTAGTTTGTGCCACATGTACATGGACACACAGGTGACACAGTGGTATTAGCAGTAGCTGGATTCCACCTTGGGGGAGGGAAGGCTGAGGCCAGCCCTAAATGTTTTTATGTTTTGATATGCTAACAAGTACTGAAACTGCTGCCTGCATTGCCAGTTCTGTTTTGTCTATCACTTTCTTCCAACATTCATTGTTGTTGATTTCTGTTCCAACAAGGGACCCATTATTCTTCACATGTTTTGTACATTTTCATAAATCACCCATTTTTCTTAGCCTTCGGTGGCATAGCCTTTGAAGAGCCCTGTATATTCCAGAGGGAAGGCTGAACTGCAGTTATTTGGAACTTAACTCATTCACTCCCTGTTTATTTCTCCACAGGCAAGGACAATCTGCATCGGAATGCCTGCATTAGTTGTGGATTGTTCATATACTCAGTACAATGGAGAAGGGAAGAATGTTGTAAGCCACTTTTGGGGTCTCCACTGGGAAGGAAAAGCGGGATATAAATGAAGTAAATGCATAAATAAATTAGATCGTATGGTTTTCAGAAGCTGAAATCCGGGCCCTGCTTCAGGTTTTTGGGGGGTGGCAGAATGCCTTCTAATGGGCCCCCTGCCAGTGCCTCATCCATTCTCTCTTTCCTCCCCTTTCCTTTCTCTCTTTCAGACACACATGCAGTTGCATGCACATACACCAACCTAGGCCATACTTTTTGGGGCTCAGTTCCAGTAGGATTAAATAGAGCCTGGGTGAGTCTGTGCTGTGCTGCATTCCAGGTGGCTCTCCAAACAAGAAACAGGCAGTCACTCCAGAGGGCCCTGTGATGTTGCAGAGACATCTGAAGCAATGTCCCATTTCCTGTTAACATGACCCTGGAGTTAGTGATATCCCTGCTCTTTGACATTCCTTCTCGCCTTAACAGAACTGAGAAGGTTTTAAAGAATACAGAACGGTTGACTTTTGCCTCTCCTGCCTTCAGATGACATCGGTTTGGCCCCAGCACACCTGTTCCTTTGCAGGGTGTCTGGGGTCATCTCCCATTTCCTAGTGAGAACAGATGGGTCAAGCAGTTCTCATTGGGTCCTCTGACTGGCCATGGATCTCAGCAGGTACCTAACCATGTCAGTTCTGATGCCAGCCCTATCTCAAATGCCCACATTCAGGGGAAAGAAAAGCCTAAGAAATCTGACCGTTTAAAAAGAGCTATAATAAGATTTGTCAAAATGAGAATTGCAAAGCAGCTGACTGAAACAATAGGTAATAGAATATTCAGTACTTAGGGGGGGGGGGAGGACATGTTCTGCACAGGATATTAGGCTGTTTCTCTCCAGGTGGCCCTGCCATCAGGGGCAGTGGATCAATTAGGCTGGATCCATAAGGCTTCTAGAGCTCTCTGGGATTTTGAAAGTTTAACAGTGATGCATCTGAAGCCTTGGTGTCAGCCTAGGTTCTCAGGCTTGCTGAGACAACAGACAAAGTTGCTCCTTTGTGTCCTCTCCAATGGGGCTCCAGTACCCTGGTTTACTAGGGAACCTGGGGAAATTAAAAAACAAACAAAGAGACATCGAGCCCTGATGGTGAAAGGCATGTGCTGAGGCAGACTAAACTTGTTATACAGCCTATAAGGCCAATGAGTAAGAGGACGAAGGCTGCTTCTCTGCTGCTATTGAATCTGCTGAATGACATGGTGCTAAATTCTTTTGGATTTTCAGGAACATGCTGTCATTTAGGACCAGCTCCCTTGTGGATATGATTATCAGCTGCGATTAAATTCCTCAATTCTTTGAGAATAAATCTCTCTGGTCCAGTTGAGCTCGTGTATACCTGAGGTGTCAAAACATCATCTTGGTAGATTCATTAGAATAGTTTTATATTGGTATTCTTAATAGAAGTAAACAGGATTCTGGGGATTGTGAAAGCCATCACCTATCATTTGGTTTCCTGGTCCTTGTGGCTCAAAATCATGGCATAAGAAAGTGAGAGCATACCTTTTCCAGAATTATTTATCCTTCTTTGATGGTAGTTTTAATTTCAAAAAGATCTAAAGGAAGTGATAATTAAACCTTGGCTGGAAAAAAACCCATACTTGTTAAGGAACAAATAGCAAATTCCAGGCTTTGCTTGGCTCATTTCATTCTGACTTCATTTTTTTGTGAGAGAGATGGTGTTAGTCTTGCCTTTAGAGGCAAGGTAAGAGTTTATGGGAAACTACTCTGATGGTTTTGGTCTTTTCTGTTGGGTAAGGCTCAGAAAGTAGTCATGGGCTTGGGATTCATCCTACAGAGTCCCTCAGATCTTTGTCCTTTCTCTGATGCTTTTTAACACGTTAAGCCTTTAAATGAGATCATCTGTGGTTTTGGGGTTGGTGATGACACCCAGTAAGTCTCTGGAAGTGGTTGTTTCAGACTTGAATAAGTGCGCAGAAGAAACCATGGGCTGAGAGACAACAAACTAGAATTAAATCTAGACAAGATGGAGTTGATGCTAGTTGGTAAGGCTGATGTTCCAGAGAGGATTCCCCAGCCAATTTTGAGTGGGGGTAAATCTAGGACTTACTGACTGTAAAATGTTTGGGAGTGTTCAGTGACTCTGCTTTTCAAGGAGCTGGTGCTCTTATAAGGAATGTTTTCTTTCTTTTACATCTTGGGTGGAAATTATTGTTCCTTCTAGACTTAGTTTACCTGTCCTCACTGATCCATGGTAATGTAACCTCCAAGTTAGATGACTGTTACAAGGTGACATGGGGCTGCCTACTGTGCATGGAAATCCCTCTTGTGTACAGTAGAAGTGTATATGGGGTTCCATCATATGTACAAGGAAAGCAGTGCATGTACATAGTGAAATTCTGTAGAGTGACTGCACACACAGATCAGCTGTTCCACATCCACACCATGAATACAGGAAAGTCAATGAATGGTCTGAGATAGTAGTCTCTATATTACTATTAACTAGGAAGGGCTAAGTATTATTCTCAGCTGTTCTTCAATGTTTGGTTGCTAGAAGCAAAAGTGTTATAGGGATTAGATCAGAATCTAGTTAACTATTTCCTTGTGAACCTGTTCTTATGTTCCTGGAACTGGGCACTGTGAGGGTTGCTTGTCAACACATCATTAGTATGACCCATTCTGTCTGCTTTGGAAATATCTATATTTTATGTACATGGTGCAGTTGCACTTTGACAGCAAAATTACCAAGAATGGATTTCTAGGTAATAAGAAATGTGTCATATGGTACTCACATGAGGTGCAGTCTAGTTGTCTACGAATTTCCCTCTCTGCATCCATTTTCCGCAGCTCCATTTTCTGTATTTCTGTGCAGTGCTTTAAGAGCAAACCTGAAAAAGAAGGTCTGAGACTTAATATTCTTCTTCTATCGAGTTAAAGTAGAAATTGTAATTTGTTCTGCATGTTAATGAACAGGTATGGATATGATTTTCTTATTCCTATCAGGAGATACGAGAGAGAGAGAGAGAGAGAGAGAGAGAGAGCTCTTCCAGCAAGATTGTAGCAAATAATATTAAGCTCTGGTGTTATGACAGCTGCTTAGTTATGACACATTAGTATTTAGATTTTTAAATTCTCCCTTTTACTTTTGCTGCTACGATTTTCTCATGCCTTCATCCAGAAAGCTTAGTAATCTCTCCACATAGTTAATATTCCAATATGAAAAAATCTCCTGCATTTTCAATTATGAATAGATGCTAATTTATACATATATACTTACACTCTGAATGTCTAATTAATGATTTTCAGTGCCACTCACAGAGATGCAAATCATTATCTTTCATGACTGTATCATTATTGCATTGCCCCTATTTGTCTTAAATTTGGGAGAAATTTAAACTATCATTGGAGAAAAAAGTATTTTCAACAAAACCTGCCTCCTTGACAATAGTGGTTCAGCACCTCTGAAGTGGGTGACTCTGTCTGCTCAGGGCAGAAGCTCCAGTAATGAGAAGTTGATGATTAGCATAAACTATGCTAAGTGACTCTCCTCTGCTTCCCCCAACATCTCAGCTTGGCTCCTACAACATTGTTCCCTTTGAGCTTCTCTTCTTCCAGTGGGGAGGCTCTCCTTCACTGCGGTGCTCACTTCCTCTGCCACTAACGTTTCTGCCTGCAGAAAGGCTTCTTGAAAAACCCTGATCTTCTGCAAGCAGAAGTGCTGGTGGCAGAAGAGGCGAGTATTGCAGTGGAGGAAAGCCTCTGCTGGGACTGGAGAGGTGATGAATGGTGTCATAGGGTCCCAGCCCACATTTTAAGGAAATCTGCCCAGGTTATCTGCCCAGAGGGAACAGGGTGGCCACTGCTGGGAGACCAGGGCAGAGAAAACTGCCATGTGAAAACCCTGTTGCCACTGTGCTTTGTGTGTAGCTGCACCAGCAATGGGGAAACCACACAAGCACTTACCTGTGCGGAAACTACCAGGGTTCTGACTCCCATGAATACAGTGCTAAACATAGCATTGAGTTCCTGAACATGCTCACATTCTGACTTTGGTGCATTTGTATCCTGTCCTTTCTCAATGAAACTCAGAATGATATACCTGAGTACTACAACCGTCTGCCAAACGGTTAAAATTACAACTGCCAAACAGGTGGCTTGCAGTCAGGAACTTTGCATAGTTACTTCCATACTCAGTCTCAGATGGGCTATTACAGCAACAGGTGTTACTGCAAATGTCACAGTCCACTTTCCAACTGGTCAAACTATAAAGGGCTTAGAATCATAGAATCACAGGGTTGGAAGGGGCCATTCAGGCCACCTAGTCCAAGCCCCTGCTCAATGCAGGATCAGCCTACAGTATCCCTGACAAGTGTTTGTCCAGCCACTGCTTAAAGACTGCCAGTGAGGGGGAGCTCACCACCTCCCTAGGCAGCTGATCCCACTGTTCCACAACTCTTACTGTAAAAAAGTGTATCCTAAGATCCAGCCGGTACCTTCCTGCTCTTAATTTAAACCCATTATTGCGAGTCCTGTCCTCTGCTGCCAACAGGAACAGCTCCCTGCCCTCCTCTAAGCGACAGCAGTCATGTCCTCCCTCAGCCTCCTCTTCTCCAGACTAAACATTCCAAAGTCCCTCAGTCTTTCCTCATGGGGCTTGGTCTCCAGGCCCCCAGTCATCCTCGTCACTCTTCTCTACATGTGCTCCATCCTGTCCGCATCCTTTTTGAAGTAAGGCTTCCAGAACTGCACACAATACTCCAGGTGCAGCCTGACCAATGCAGTGTACAGTGAGACTATGATATCTTGCGATTTGGATGTTATGTTTCTGTTGATATGCCCTAAGATTGCATTAGTCTTTTTTGTCGCTGCATCACACTGGCTGCTCATATTTAACTTTCGGTCCACCCTTACCCCCAAAATCTTACTGCTACTCAGAAGTGTATCCCCCATCCAGTATGCATGTTCCTCATTTTTATTACCCAGATGTAGAACTCGGCACCTATCCTTGTTAAATTGCATCTTGTTCACATCCACCCACTTTTCCAGTGTGTTCAGAGCTCGCTGAATATGTCTATCTTTTGGTAAGGTGGAGGGCTAATCTCGGACCCCGAGTTTCTGTGGACCTACCATCAGAAATACATTGGGCTGGTTTGTTGGGATAGGGCCTTTTCAACTGTGACTCCCCAGGGCTGTGCATCTCATTCCTCCCCTATTGTCTGGTTTAGGCAACAGACAAAGGAAGTACATTTTAGGAGAGATTCTAATGTTTGTATACATGTTTTTGCTGCTTCTGTTTTTGGACTTAATTGTCATCTTATGCTCCTCTCCTTTGTTTATAAGCTTATGCATTGCTGTGTTACTGTCTAACTTTGTTTTTCTGTTTATCTGATGCTGTTTCTTTTGAATGTTGTTAACTCCCTTGGATAGGGCTGCCAACCTTCAGGTGGGACTTGGAGACCTCCTGGAATAAAAACTGGTCTCCATACTACAGATATCAGTTCATTTAGAGAAAATGACTGTTTTAGAGTGTGGACTTCATGGCATTATACCCCGCTGAGATCCCTGCCCTGCCCAAACCCCACCCCCAAAACTCCAGAAATTTCCCAACCTGGAGTTGGCAACTCTACGCTTGGAGCCTTAAAAATCTCATAACAATGCCGAGCTCTGGTAAATCCAAGCTCATCCCAGCTAACTCCACCAGCCCCAAACCCCCTACTCCCAAGCAACAAAAAAGCTTCCTATCTCTTTGATAGGATATTGAAGCAGGATTCTCTTCCCCATTTGCTTCAACTCTGTTCATTACCCATCTGATCTCTGTAGGTGGGGACACAGAAAGCAGGGCTTGTGAAGAGAGCAGGGCTTGTGAGGAGGATCTCAGTTTGCAGGCAGGATAGTATGAGGGAGTCAGTCCTCCAGGTACCCTGGTCCCAAACTGTTTAGGGCCATGAAGGTAGTTTGCATTGTGACGGGAAGCAGATGAGCAGCTACTGCAGATCCTTCAGCACAGGGGTGACAGTAGCCCAACTGCCCCACATATTGGACTAGCTGAAGTTCCCAGACAGTTTGCAAAGGCCGTTCCAAGTAAAGTGTAGGTTGTGAATGATGGTCAAAAGGACTGAAGGACATAATGAAGCAAGATTCTGGAGAGATGTGCAGGTAAGGACAAGGAGAAAGAATAAAAGAGATAAAGGAAAGGTGCTGAGTACTTGGAAGTGTATTATTTTGTCCGTGGAGTTTTGGATAGGAGAAAGAGAACTGAGATAACTCTTCTAAACTTCAGTGAATATGGACCTTGTGATTAAGCCATAGCACAAATTTAGACCTGATGAGCCTTTCTCCTGGCAATAAGTAATTATGTGTATCTGGTAATGTTGCATATTCCATTCATCACACCCTTCCTATAGTCAGAATCACCACTGCATCATAGAGTTCCCTTTTCGCCTATATCCATAGGTTGTTCTTATGCTTCCGGGTTTTTTTTGTGGTGATCCGATATAGTCATCCCCATGCAAGAGGAGGGAATGGGGGTAGTACATGAATATTCTGATATTTGCTAATAAAAGAGATCATTACAACATGTCAGCCCAATGTTCCAACGTAACTGTGGGCTGTATGGTTTACCTAGGGGAAAGGTACCAGCGGGGAGATCATTTTAAGTAGAATGCACAGGCAACAATCAAAAACAACACAGAGCATATGTTTAAAAGAAGTGATCATAAAGGGAGAAGAGTTGTTTTTGTTCAGTATTATCACTAAAGAGATCCAACATTCTACACAGAGGGAAAGGAGAACAGTAATGAACAAGCCAACATTTTTGTATATACCGATACCAACTGATAGCTGGTAATAAAGGATCTCTTGAGCCGTCTAGCAGAAGGTACAGCTTTTCTGATCCTTGCCACTTGGAAATGATGCAGTCACATAGAACTATGCTGCATAGAAAAGACAGTCAAAATAAATCTACAAATTATAGTAATGTTCTTAGGCACTGCTTGGATGAAAGCATATTGGGGACATTTTTTTCACCATCTGTTTTGTGCTCCAAAACAATAACAAATATAATGAACGTATGGCTGCAGTCCTATAAACATTTATATGGTATTAGGTCCCATTTGAGTGACTGACTTTGTGTGGATGCAGTGGTTTATGAACAAATCTGGGGGATCTTTGGGCTCATGTGCCACTTTCTGCCCTTGGCCAGGTAATTAATATTATTAATAATTAATACTTTGCATGAAAATATAACCTGTCATTATATGAGAACCATCAGTCTATGGCTTGTGTTATTTGAATCTGTAATCTCCAGCGGCCAACTGAAAACAGTGCTGGGCAAGAGCCCCCCCCCCCCCCCCCCGGCCACCCTGGGCACCATGTTCAGGGCACCCTATCCTAGACTAATACACTGGCTCTCAGCATATGTGTGTCAGAAGGTTTCCATCAATTTATTAAATATTATAACACAACAGGGGCTGCGGTGGCTCAGAGGTTAAGACGCAGAACTGCAGACTGGAAGGCCGGTAGTTCGGCAGTTCTAAATCTGAGTGCCGCGTGATGGAGTGAGTGCCCATCTCTGGCCCCTTCTCCTGCCAACCTAGCGGTTCGAAAGCAAGAAATTGCAAGTAGATAAATAGGTGCTGCTTTGGTGGGAAGGTAACAGCGCTCCATGTGCCTTGGCGTCTAGTCATGCCGGTCACATGATCATGGAAAAAGTCTTTGGACAGCGCTGGCTCTTTGGCTTGGAAATGGAGATGAGCACCACCCCCTAGAGTCAGATTCGACTGGCTTTCAAGCAAGGGAAACCTTTACCTTTACCTATAATACAATACCCTGTCCTTGTAATTATTAAAATTGCTGTTGGCATGTAGGGAGCATTTCTTCTTTTTCTCAAGTGTTTTTCTTTATACTAAATAAGGAACAGTTCCTTGAAGGAAGAAACAGGAGGCAAGCCTAGATTAGACTACTTGGGAAAACATATTTGAGTGTGGGAGATCACCCTTAGAGGGGCTGGTTAATAGTTTCCTTCTCAGAAGCTTTTTACGAACTAATAATTCTTAAATTACTAGCGCCATTAAAAAAAAATAGCTGATGGAATGGGCTTTTAAAAAAAATCATCCAGCACTAGCCATTTACAATATAATCAAGTTATGCTGAACCTCCTAAATAATTATTGCTTCACTGTTTTCAGCTGAGCATTATGTAACTTTAAGATGCTTTTAAAAAACAAGTTTAAAACACACACACAATGCCAGGCTAGGACCACCTGATCTAATACCCGAGAAAGCAGATTGTTGGAAAAGCAACACAAAGCCCTCGGTGAGCCAGCAGCACAAAAAGAAGTATAACCTTTGTAGTTGCAATGGCTCCCTCCTCCACAGCTTTGTATGCGTCAGCCACAAAAATAGCAACATCAGGAACAAAGCTCTGTTGGTTAATGAAAAAGGAGGTGAAAGGAGAGAGACTGCGCCAAGTGGCACTAATCGAATCCTCTCCCATGATAACCAGGCCACCTTGTTAGTTGCTGTCAGGAAAAAAAAAACCCTACAAAAGTTTGAGTAGAGAGATCAGAGTGCCCAGGCTCATGTTTCTCTTCTAGCCTGCTTGCGTCTGCTCTGTGGTCACTTTTAGCTGAGTCAGCATGTTGAAAATTGCTGATGGTAAACACCAGAGGTATGCCTGCACAGGACTGGAGAAGCCACAAGGAGGGGGGGAAAAAGCCTTGGGGAAAATTATAAGACTTCTTAGTTGTAACAAATGCATGTCATCCTGTCTTGACGTGAAGGCTCCTGCAAAATATTGGTTGTTTAGATTTTTTGGCAATCTGTAGAAAGGTTTCTAGTTTGAAATACAAGAGATCACTGGACATGGATTTGGAGAGCAGAGGAGCAGCATAAAGTGTTACTTTTTGAGTCACTTCCATATGCAGCACTAGCATACATGAGTCATCACTAGTTCCTTCTGCAGATTTCAGTCTTGAACACATGAAGTCAGTATTATCTACTTTGATCAGCAGCAGCTCTCAAGGTTCTCATCCCCTACTACCTAACCCCCCCCCCCCTTTTTAAACTGGAAATGCTGGGAATTGAATATGGGACTTTATGCATGCAAAGCATATGCCGCACCCTTGAACCACAGCCCCTCCTATTTTGTCTTAAAAATCCATACAATTTAAGGTTGCTTTTGCCTATATTAAGGTTTCCCATATTGGGGAAAAAATGGGGCTGCAGTGGCTCAAGTAGTTAAGATGCTGAACTGCAGACCAGAAGGTAGGTAGTTCAGCAGTTCGAGACTTGAGTGCTGCATGATGGAGTGAGCTCCCGTCTCTGGTCCCAGCTCCTGCCTTTGAAAAGCAAGAAATTGCAAGTAGATAAATAGGTACCACTTTGGTGGGAAGGTAACAGTGTTCTGTGCACCTCAGCGTCTAGTCATGCTGGCCACGTGACCACAGAAATGTCTTTGGACAGCGCTGGCTCTTCAGCTTGGAAACGGAGATGAGCACTGCAACCCTAGAGTCATATTCGACTGGCTTTCGAGCAAGGGAAACCTTTACATACTGAAAATGTATTATGAACCAGTGGATTGCAGATAAATTGCTGTTTATTTATTTGAATTATTTTTAGACCATCCTCATACTCAAAGCTCCTGATGCTGAGTACAGATAGAACACACACTAAAAGATAATAATCATTTTTTTAAAAAAAAAATCCTGTCAAACTTAGTAAAACTAACAATAATCATTCAAAACAACTGAGTAATAAAAGCAGCAGCAGAAATGTTTCTAAAAAGCAGCAACATTTCTAAAATCCAATATAAAAACCTTCGTGGCAGATAATTATATAAAATATTAGAAGCAGATAAGAACAGTGTTTTCAGCAGATAAAGCAATTAAATCAAAGCAGAAAAATAAAAAAGCATGGCTAACCTACTAAAAACCCCCAGCTAAATACCAGCTTGAACAAGAAAGGGGATATTCATGGACCCTGCCTTGCTCCTGGAGAAGCAGATTGACATGGTAGCCAGGAGCACTTTCTATCAACTGTATCTGATTCACCAACTCTATTGTTGCCTTGACTCAGCCAGTCTAGCCACATTGATCCATGTTTCTGTAACCTCAAGGTTGGATTACCATAGCACACTCAACATGGGGCTGCCCTTGAAGACCACATGGAAACTTCAACAGGTCCAAAATGCAGCAGCTCAACTATGATCAGGAGCTACCAGCCAGGAACATACGTTGCCCATTTTGAAACAGCTACATTGACTGCCAGTCTGTTTGTAAGTGCAGCTCAAAGTGTTGGTTATGACTTTCAAAGCCCTCCATGACCTAGAACCCATATAGTTGAAGGATCATCTCCTTCCATGTGTTCCTGTGCACCAGCTTCAGTCTTTAGATAGCTATTTCTTGGAGTGGCCTGTCTGGACACAACCAGAGCCTGGGCCTTTCAGTTGTGGTTCCTGCTTTGTAGAATAGAAGAGGTGAGGGGAGCCCCTCCTCCTTGGAGATCTTGGGGAGGCACTGTAAGGCTTGCTTGTTTGGTAGGACTTTTGAGAGGGGTTGAATGACAGGCATCTTTTAAGGGAGAGGGAAGGAGAGTTTTGATATTTGTTATGGTTTGTTATTGGGATTTGTTATGATTTGAGAGCCAGTTTCGTGTCATGGTTAGGAGCATGGACTGTAATCTGGGAGAACCAGGTTTAGTTCTCCACTCCTTCACATGCAGTTGCTGGTGTGACCTTGGTTACAAGTTGTTTCAGAGCTGTTCTCTTATGGGCAACTCTCTAAAGAGCTCTCTCAGCCCCACCTACTTCACAAGGTGTCTGTTGTGGGGAAGGGAAGGGGCAGGAGATTGTAAGCCACTCTGAGACTCCTTTGGGTAGTGGAGGGTGGGGTATAAATCCAATTTCCCCTCCCCCCTCCTCCTCCTCTTCATCTTCATCGTCTTCTTTATCTCCTTCTTTCATTTGGTTTTAATTAGAAATGTTTTCTAACTTTTATGGTAAGCCACCCTGAACCATGATGAAAGGTGGGGTATAAATGTTTTAATAAATATATAACTAATAAATGCCTTGGTGAATAAAACACTTTAATTTGGCACCTAAAATTTACCAGAGAAAGGAGCAGATGGACAGTAGCCATAACTGTAGTACTTCCCAGAGAGAGGGTCTTGTTCTTCACAACTACCACCTTGTCTCAGTGAACAGGGACAAACACAACAAGATCCAGGGCTATTTTTGGGCAGGAATGCACAGGAACGGAGTTCCGGCTGGCTCCTGAGTTGGCCACACCCAGCAGGAACTCATTAGCATAATAGGCCACACCCAACAGCAGAAACTCATTATGATTGGCTACATTAGGGGTATGTGGCCTAACATGCAAATTAATTCCTGCTACAAAAAAAGCCCTGGGTTTTGACAACAAACAAGGTAAACAGAATAAGAAGCAAAAGGTGGGTGTGGCTGGATGACCACTCTTCTGGTAACATGGGGGTGTGGCCTAATATGCTAGTAAGCTGTGCTGTCAGTGGTGTGGCCTAATATGCTAATGAGTTTCTACTGTTGGGTGTGGTTTATTATGCTAATGAGTTCCTGCTGGGCTATTTCTACAAAAAAACCCTGACAAGATCTAGGAAGCAAATCTTAGTACTTGGGCCAGCTCATATGTGAGAGGGCAGTCATTACCAGTCCTTTTAGGGCTTTAAATATAAGCATGGCACTCTGATTTCTCCCCAGAAATAGATCTGCAGTGTATGTGAATAAAGTCCCTGATACAACAGGTGGGAGACATAGTAGATCTACGGTGCAATCCTAAAAAGAGTTACACCCTTCTAAGCCCATTAACTTCAATGGACTTTGAAGGGGTGTAGTTCTTTCTCAATCTGGATGTAAAAACTAAAAAAATCAATTGAAAGTAAAATGTGTTCGGACTTTTCCTTTCTTGTTTCCAGCCTTTGAAAATGTTGCTACTACTTAAAAAAAATGTTTCAGACATAGCCTACAACTTATTTTTAAAAGAAAATTAAAGTTTGAATTCTCGGGAGTCTAGCAAGAGCTAATGGGCTGCACAAAAGTGTGCATAATGCACACTTTGAGCCTATATTATGAACATGAATTTTACAGTGATGAAATTGCCAACTTTGGCATGCCTTCCAAAATAAGCTTGTAATCTTCATGGATGGGGTACATTCCCCCAAGGATAAATCAACTTCTGGAGAAAAATGTATGAATGGCGTTTATTGGTTTCAGTTGTCTCCTGTTTTACATCCAAGACTCGGGGTTTATAAAATAAAGAGATCAGTTATAAAACCACCTCTCTCACAAAATTAATGCATTCTTCTCTCTTGCATCTGTGTGGTTAAATTCTTCTTGCATGGTCTAAAAATATATTCATTGTAAGAAAATTCTGGCTGCAATAACTCTCTTTGGGAGTGAATCCCACTGATCTCAATGGGGTTAACTTCTAAATAAACCTTCTTAGGATTGCTCTGCTAGTTATCTTTCCCATGGGACTAGAAATAACTGTATGGGAAACCATGAGCAGCACCACATAATAGGAAAAATTCAACGGAATCTGTAAGCTGAGGATGGATAGGAAACTTACCTTTTGGAGTTGACTCATATCACACTGGCTACGGTTTGGTACCTGCTTCCTTGTAACTTCTTCCCATACCTCTCCAGCAATGGTTGTATCCAGATCCATGTGGCTGAGTCAACAACAGCATCGGTCCCAATGAGCTAACATGGAGAGCAACATTTGGGTACCTAATTAGTCCCACACCTCATGGATCCTGGAAATTGATGTTACCAGGCCAGTGTAGGAAGAAATCACAATGCCACAGATAATGTATGTCATCTCTTGTTTTGGTTTGTAGGAGCCGTAGCTCAGGTCATTGTCACCGGTTATATAATAAAAAGCATCACAACATGTTATGATGAAATAGGATCCACCTCATGCTGCAGTTTGTTTTAACCTCTAAAATTTTACAGGACTCTTAGAAACTCAAGGCCCTGGCTGCATTCACATATCACAATAAACTGTGATAAAACTTTGGTTAGTTATAACATCTGAGTGTTTGATGGGCCAACAGCCCAAGGGGAGAAAACCTCTGAGTACCAGTGTTAGGAGAGAACATCAGGGAAAGGCCATGGCCTCTGTGCACTGTTTGTTGGCCCTCCAGAGCAACTGGCTGGCCAGTGTGTGAAACAGAATGCTGTAGTAGATGGACCTCTGGTCTGATCCAGAAAGGCTTTTCTCAGGTTCTTATGGGTTTGTTGCTTGACATGAGGATGTCAGACTACAGTATATAGCTTGGTTTGTTAGGACAGTGGTTTGTTGTGATATTCTTCCTGCTCAATGTGAAAAAGACAAGAAGCAGGCAAACCTGGGCTGCGATCATACGCACAATTAGACCTGACATAGGCACGAATGCCGGGCGGATTTAAAGGGAGTGATCAGACAACATCATCTGGGAAGCACCCCACAGCCGTCGGCAACCCATTTTGCTCTGCCATAAAAGCGGAGTTAAAAGACACCAGGGAAAATCTGGTAGTAAACTGATTGCAACAGGCTACAGATGGACTTCCCCATGTCTGATTTATCCAGCGAGCTCTCATGGCATCAGGATGGTCTGATCAGGCCATCTCGACTCCGTGCCATTGTTCCCCCCCCCTTGCAGTATGCACATCATTGCAAACTCCATAGGGAGCCCTCAGTGCGGAGGTGCGATTCATTGATCCCTTGTTTAAGCAGATGGGGGAAAAATGGGACAAAAAAAGAGACTCCGCCACACTTATGTCTGATCACATGCAGCTTCAAAGGGAGGTGTGATTGTGCAACTGCGAGTCAACTTCTGCCGGACGAAATAGCCTTGCTCCCCCCCCCCTGTTTTTCAGGCGCGTGTGACCGCAACCCTGGGGTTTATGTACCAGCTGGGTTTTGTTACTTACATCTGGTAGACTAACCTGAGTTTTTGCAACAAACAAATAAACCACGGTTTACTGTGACATGTGAACACAACACCTGTTTAGAGGGGAGCCCAAACTCTGCTGATGGATTAATCATATTCTGGTAAAAGCCACCTGCAGAAGGAAGCATTGACCCCATATTATATACTTCAGGCTGTTTGGACAAAAGCCTCAGGCCAGACTTGGGATCATCAGATCTAGGAGATTCCACAAGTGTTACTAGAAGTGAAAAAACGAATCACACCATTTTGATGTAACAGTAAGGAATAAATGAAGTGAGTTGCAGTCGCTAGGTAGATCCTGTTAGTCAGTGTAGGGCAGTTCAGTCTCTTCTGCCTAAGGAAGGAAGGAAGTTCACTCACCCCCATTTATAAACTACATAGCTAATCCATAGGAGGGGAGGTCTATTCCAGAATCCCCAGCTCAATTGGGAATTTTGTATTTCTAAATCTCTACATTTCTTTATGTAATCAGGTGCATCTCTTTCCATTTTTTTTCTTTTAATAAGTTCAGTTGTTTGGAAGGCTTCTGACTGAGACTGTTTTTTAAATGTCACACTTAAGCCATTCAAACAAGCCCCGCTCTCTCCCCCACATTGCAAAGTAATCACTGTGAGGCTACCACTTTCCTGGCACTAACCCCTGGCCTATGGCAGATGATGTTTTAACTGCCTTTTCCAGCTGAACACAAAATACCATGGAAAACAGCTGTTGCATATTGGAGGAAGGCTTCTAAGATTATAGGACAAGATTAATCTCCCACTTCGAAGGACATGGGTTCAAAGTCCTGTGCACTGATGCTGCCTCATCTGTTATCTGCCTGCTCCTGTATAGTAACCCAAGCCAACACGAAGCCTTTTCTTTTTACAAGAAGGCAACCAAACCTTCATGTTTTGGCTATTTTCCCTTGATCTGTTTTGTAAATCCTCATGGAAAGGAGGCCACTAACTTACCAGTGACTCATTTCTTACATTTCACTTTCAAAGGGGGAGGAGGGGACTTGGGCAACAAAGACAGATTCTGCTATATTTAGAATAAAACTTCATGCTCCCTCTATCAGGATGTGAGCTTAATTATAGCATGCTACAAACTTTGCTTTTGTAAGGAGTGCCCCCCCCCCCATCTCTGAAGCGTACTTTGGTTGGTGATTTTTTTCCTGCTATTTTTATGATGCTTTTGTAACAGCAGCCAGTTGACACACATGGATTTGGTGCAATTTGAAAAGGACTCTTTCCAGAACCAATGATAGTCTTGTGGTTTGTAATCTTCTTCCGGACTTCAGCTCACTGGGATAAATATTGTGTGCGAGGGAGGATGGTGAGGGAGATTTGGGAATGTCGGTTGAGGGCCAATTGAATACGTACTTCTTTGTGCAGTTATTTACCCTGAATTAACTCTCATGGCTTTTTTTTTTTGCCATCAAGTCAAGCTGACTTGTGGCAACCCCTAGAGGGACTTGAAGGCAAGGGATGTTTAGAGGTGGATCTTGCTATCACCTGCCGCTGCATCATAACCCTGTGTATTCCTTGGAGGGCTCCCATCCAAAGACTAGCCGGGGCTGGCCCTGCTTAGCTTCCAAGATCTGATGAGATCAGGCTTGCCTGGGTTATCCAGCTCAGGGCTAACTCATAAGGCTTTTGAAGGAGGCTTTCCTCAAACTTACTGAAAGTCTTGAGACAAACAAATTGATTCTTCTTTGACACCAACTAAGAAAAAGAAGGCTGTGCTGTCAAGTCGCAACTAACTCACGGCGACCCTATCCACAGGGCAGTCCAGACAAGAGATGAGCAGAGATGGTTTGCTGTGGCCTTCCTCAGTGTAGAAACCTGAGGTTACCTAAGGTTTAGCTAGATCGTGGAAATCTTCCTGGTCTGAGCAAAAAGGCTTTATGCTTGTGCGCTGCACATGGTATTCCATAAAATGTTATAATCTGTAAAAAATGAGGGCAGCATACCTGGAAGATGCCCTCTGCCTTACTGATTATCAGATCTAGCTCTGTGATGCTAACATTCTGATCCCGAACAGTGTTGGGGAAAAAATCTAATATCTTTCAAGAGATATTTTTTACAATGGGCACACATTTGGTGTAGTGGTTAAGAGTGGCAGACTCTAATCTGGAGAACCAGGTTTGATTCCCCACTCTTCCACATGCAGCCAGCTAGGTGACCTTGGGTCAGTCACAGTTGTCTCAGAGCTGTTCTCCCAAGAACAGTTCTCTCAGAGCTCTCTCAGCCCCACCTACCAAACAGGGTGTCTGCTGTGGGGAGAGGAAGGGAAGGTTATTGTAAGCCACTCCGAGTGAAGGGCAGGGTATAAATCCAACTCTTCTTCTCCTTCTCCTCCTTCTCCTCTTGAGAAAAGCAGATTTCAAGGATAATAATCATATCTGGTTTCAAGCTGCCCCCCAACAGGCTTTTCCTAAACTTTTTTTTTACTGCATTTGTGTCTGAAGTGAAATAGTCAAGTGAAACTTCCTTCTACAGGCCCTAAATTGGGCTTGCTATGCTGTTGTTGTTCAAAGTACTTGACTGAGTGCTGGTTATGGGAGAAATAAAGGCCTTTCTTTAGAATGAGGGCTATGTTGCTGCTTTAGTTTTTGTGATCTATGTGAGCAGGTGGTGTTCCTTCCCTACTAGTAGGACAGGCACATATAAACAAGAGTGTGCACAGGGCTTTTTTTCTGGGGGAACGTGCCAAAACAGAGTTCTGGAATGTCTTTGTGAAAACAAAATTCTCAAAAAATGTTTAAAAGTTCGTGAGGGGCACTGGAGGCACATGACATCACTTGTGTGCTCCTTGGCCAGCTCCCCCCACTGCTTTCAAAAGACTGCTTTCAAAAGAAGACACAGAACTGTGTGGAAGAGTTCTGGATTTTAAGAATAAGCCAGCAAACTCAAGGGCAACATTCTCTGTGGGGAAGAAGAAATACGTGCATTGGCAAGAAGATTTCAGCTCAGTGAAAGAGAAGCCATTTGAGCCTTCAGAGAACATGTAAAATTCAGAGAAGAAATGCCCAAGGAACTGTTTCGGATTCGGCACACACTCAATACAACAGCTATTTCCTCCAGTGAGTGTGAAAGGGGGTTTTCCCAGGTGAACCTGATTGTCATTCCAGAAAGGTCCTCCTTGTCAGTCAAAACCATAACTTCTTTATTGTTTATAAAAATTGTTGGACCTCCCTTAAGAGTCTTTGACCCAACAAAGTGTGTTAAGACTGTAGTCACACACTGCTTTAGATCCAGCATAGGTGCAAATGCCTGATGGATCTAAAGGGAGCAATCAGACAGCAACATCTGGGAAGCATCCTGAAGTCATTGGCAACCTGTGCTGCTAGGGTTACCAAGTACTTACGTTCCTTCGGCGGGGGGGGGGAGTCCTCTCAGTGCCGGGAGTTTCTAGGCGCATGTGAAAAGCACGTGCACCATGATGATGTCATTGGAAGTGACATCATCACTTTGGGGATGTTGCCAGGGCGACACTCTGGCAATTGCCCCAAAACTCTATGGTACCATAGAGTTTCGGGGCGATTGCTAGAGCGTCGCCCCAGCAACGTGCCCAGCATGATGATGTCACTTCTGGGTGACACCATCACACTGGGGAAGTCGTCCTGACTGGACGACTTCGGGGGTGGGGTTCCCCCCCCCCCCCGCCGGCCAAATCCGGGCTGGCAGATTGGGGGCCTCTGTAGCGGGGGATCCCCTGCTCCCTGGGCAGACTTGGCAGCCCTATGTGCTGCTCCACCATAGAAGTGGAGTTAAAGTCCGGTGTTATCCGGATATGGCGGGCCATGGGCAGACTTTCCCCTATCTGATTGCTCAAGCATGCTCCCATACCATCGGGATGGTCTGATCAGGTCATCCCAACTCCATGCCGTGTTCCCTCCTCCTTTGCAGTATGTGCATCATTGCATACTCCATAGAGGGTCCTCAGTGTGGAAGTACGGTTCCTCAACTCCTCGTTTATGCGCAAGGGAAACAAACAGCAAAAAAACCCCCAAACCACGACTCCACCACAGTTGTGTCTGATCACACAGTGACAGGCTGCGCCCACAGCTTCAAAGGGCTGTGTGATCTCACAACTGCGTGTCAAATTCCTCCAGAGGAAATAGCCTCTCTTTCCCTCTGCTTCAACTGGTGTGCATGACTACAGCCCAAAACATGGTTGCTTCAAGGTCATTGTTCAGTGTTTGGCACCTAATGCAAGACCCAAAAAAGACCTAAGGAATAAAGTTGGTGTCATGTTTAAAGTTTGGAAACTGCTTTAAAGTTGAGGTAGGCCCGTGGCACATGAAAATAATACTGTTTCAAAGAATCCTATGTGTTTTCCCTTCATTTACCTCTTGAGAGTTCCAGCACCTCTTTTTCCAGAAAAAAGCCCTGAATGTGTATAACTGCAGCTCCTGCTGTGTGTGCAAAGTGAGAGACGGCCCTGCATGAAGCACCCAAGTTTCAAAATACTGATCTATAATCTTTGAATCACAATTTCTTTCCTCCATTTTCACTTTACAGAGAGCAATACCTTGAACAACTGCAAAACCCAAACTCCATTATATTTGTCTTTTTTCTCAAATAGTAACTATTTATTAGAAATATCAGTATTAATGAATGGCAAAATTCTGTGTGGTTTAATTTGTTAGGACATGTGACAATCAGGAAGGATGTTAAAAACAAGGAATGTTAATTTCCATTGTGTAAAATTTAAACTTTATTTATTTATTATTGTATTTATACCTCACCCTCCCCGCAAAGCAGGCTCAAACTTGTTTTCACATTCATTTCTCTTGGTTATTGGAATAAAATAAATGGCCAGATGTTTTCTTATTTAATGATAGATTATGTGGTAGAGCAGTCTGACACCTTGCGAAAACTCCCTTTCCCCCCAAAGCTCTCATAATAGAACAACATAAATTCACATGTCTAAGGCAAACCGTTTAAACTGGCCCTATGGGATTGGAAGATTACTCCCATTAGTATAGTGTAGAGATCTTATACAGGCTGTTTACCTTATGGGCAGAAGAGCTGCATAAGTGGTGTTTGCCACTATCTCTGTAGAATTAAGATGTGAGCTGGAAAAAAATAATTTACGACATGTTTTAAATGTATAGGAATCTCTAGTCTCATATATGGACCATAAAAATGGCTAAAAGAGTTGTAGTACTACTGATAATAAACTGACCATCTTGGCTTGAGGAAAAAATACATTCATGATGGCAGTTTGGTAGAATATTAGGGATGTATGCTGTGATAATTCCAGTTTAATGGGCTCATTTTCTCTTTTCTGATAATGTGTGTGAGAAGAGAAATGCACAGATTTAATGTCACCTAAACAGGAACATCTTTTTATGAGTTGAAAGAAAAAGTGTTTTTGACCTTGAGATTGTGGGCACACAATATTTGTTAATCAGTAAATTGGCTACAAAGTTATTTCAGAGAATTCAGAAATTAATATAACCGTTGGTGACATTATGTATAAATTTGTGAATGTTCAAGAAATTTTTATGACTCTCCCAGTATAAGTTGTCTCAAAAGAGGACGGTAGATAAATCTTGTTGTTGCTTAGGAGATTCATCCCATTGTCAAATCATAAATGGATTGGTACAGAATTTTGGGGGGGAAGTAGTCAGCCTAACAATAATATTATTATTCCTGCAGGGGCACAATGTAGTAATTTTAAGAGAGGCATGAGTCTTCTTAGGACAGGGGTCCCACCTTTTTGAGCCTATGGGCACCTTTGGAATTTTGAGAGTGGGTAGTGAGTGCCACCCCAATGGCTGTGGCAGGAGGTTGAAAGAAACGGAATTCTTCCTTCCCCACACCTCTTGGGAAAAAGGAAATCCTGCAGGGGGAATGAAACTACATGTTGACTAAGGGAAGCCCAGGTGCTGCTTACTAGTCTTCATGATCCTCCAGTGTAAAACCCTTTCTTTTGAATGATGGAAGCCAATAACAAGCCCTCCCTTACAATGGGCCCACCCACTTTATGAAAAGTTCAGTGGTTGCGAAGGGAAGGACTGGCAGGCGCCATAGCACTCATGGGCAGCATGCTGGGGACCCTGCTGTAGAAATCCCCTTGCTTCCTCAGCATTTCCCTTGCCAAATATCTGTACCTTAGATGGAAATCAAAATGTCAAGTTAGAGATAATTTGGAATGGCTAAAGGGGCAGCCTGTTAGGTGGAGTGATATTATTAACGTAAACATGCTCCCAGCCTCACAATCTAACAAGAGATGTGTGATAACCTTTGCCTCAACCAAGTTGCATTCACTTATTTTGGGACAAAAGGATACAGTATTGCAGCAAAACAAATGGATAACATGTGTATCTAGGAACAGGATGGTAACCTCAGTACTAAGCAAGAATTATAGACTAGTTGGCAAGCAAGGTGATATAAAAATAAATTCTAAGAATTTGTTCCCTCCAAGTAAGCATCTCGATGGTAAGCATATGATGCAGTATCAATTCACTGGGATAACAAAGATATTGTATGGGAGGAGTCTCTGAAGTGACCAATATGGGTTGCCAACTCCAGGTTGGGAAATTCTTGGAGATATGGGGATAGATCCTAGAGGAGCAGGGTTTGGGGAAGGAGAGGGACCTCAGTTTGGGGTATAATGCCACAGAGTCCACCCTCCATAACAGCCATTTTCTCCAAGGGAGCTGATCTCTGCTGTTTGGAGATCAGTTGTAATTCTGGTAGACCTCCAGGCCCCACTTGGAGCCTTGCAATCCTAGAACAGACTGAGGGTGAATCAGAGAAAAATATTACAGATCTGGTCCCCTCCCCCAAGATATGATAGATTTGATTACTACTGCTTTATCCTCTAAATAATTTGATTTCAGTAAAGCTTTTGATAAGGTTCCTCATAATATACTTGTTGACAAATTGGAAAAATGTGGTTTGGATCCTATGACTGTTAGGTGGATCTGTAACTGGTGCTTGTGAATGGTTCCTCATCTTCTTAAAGAAGAGTGACAAATGGTGTGCCTCAAGGATCTGTCCTGGGACCTGTTTTGTTCAACATTTTTATCAATGATTTGGATGAAGGGATAGAGGGAATGCTTATTAAATTTGCAGATGATACTAAATTGGGAGGGGTAGCAAATACGGTAGAAGACAGAGTCAGGATACAGGATGATCTTGACAGGATGGAAAACTGGGCTAAAACAAATTTAATGAATTTCAATGGGGATAAATGTAAAGTTCTGCATTTAGGTAGGAAAAATCAAATGCATAATTATAGGTTGGGGGACACTTGTCTTGGCAGTAGTATGTGCAAAAAGGATCTTAGGGGTCTTAGTAGACCAGGGGTGGCCAACCTGTGGCTCGGGAGCCACATGCGGCTCTTTCACACATATTGTGCGGCTCCTGGCAGGGCGGCTGGGGAAGCAAAGGGGAGGCATGCTTTTTCTCTCTTTCTCCCTTCCTTCCTTCCCTCCTCCCTCCCATCTATTTGCTTTCCTAGTTTCTCTCTCTCTCTTTCTTTCCACTTCTTTAATTCTTTCTTTCCATCTCTCTCTTTCTCTCTCTCTCTCTCAATATCATTAGCAAACAAGTAATATCATTATCAATAACCGGTTTTCCTCGTTTGTTTTTATTTTTGGCAGTCCCATTTAACGTTAATAAAAAGCAAATTTGCATATTAAAAAAAAATAAAAACGTGTGTGTGATATTTGTTCCTATCTTGCGGCTCTCAGACATCTGACGTTTATTCTATGTGGCTCTTACGTTAAGCAAGGTTGGCCCCCCCTGTAGTAGACCATACAATGAATATGAGTCAGCAGTGTGATGTGGTTGCTATAAAGGCATTTTGTGATTTTGGGCTGTATCAACAGAAGTATAGTGTCCAGATCACGCAAAGTGATGGTACCACTTTACTCTGCTCTGGTTAGACCTCACCTAGAGTATTGTGTTCAGTTTTGGGCACCGCAGTTTAAGAAGAATATAGACAAGCTAAAACCAGTGTTCCATCTAAGCTGAGTTAGTGTGAGCTAGCTCAGTTTTTTAACCTCTGGCTCACACATTTTTGTCTTAGCTCAGAAAGGATGGCTCCAGAGCAAACTAATTTACGCAGTAGCCAAATTGCTCACTCACAAAGTAGCCAGTAGCTCACAAAGTAGCTCACAAATGCCAGTAGCTCACAAAGTAGAATTTTTGCTCATAAGACTCCACAGCTTAGGGGGAGCATTGGGACCATCTACAGAGGAGAGCAATAACGATGGTGAGGGGTCTGGAGACCGTCCTATGAGGAAAGGTTGAAGGAGTTGGGTATGTTTAGCTTAAAGAGGAGACAACTGAGAGGTGATATGATAGCCATCTTCAAGTATTTGAAGGGCTGTCATATAGAGGATGGTTGTTTAATGTTGCCCCAGAAGGTCGGACCAGAACCAGCGAGTTGAAATTAAATCAGAAGAGTTTTCAGCTAAACATTAGGAAGAACTTCCTGACAATTAGAGCAGTTCTTCAGTGGAACAGGCTTCCTCAGGAGGTGGGGGGGGGGCTCTCCTTCTTTGGAGGTTTTCAAACAGAGGCTGGATGACTATCTGACAGCAATGCAGATTCTGTGAATTTAGGCAGATTATGAGAGGGAAGCCAGGAAGGGTTGCCTCAGTGCCTAGTTCTTGTGGCCCTTTCTTACAGGTCTAAGGAAATGCTGATTGCCACTTTTGGGTCAGGAAGCAATTTTTCTCCAGGCTGGTTTGGCCAGGGATCCTGGAGGCTTTTGGTCATCTTCTGGGGATGGAACAGTGGTCACTACGGGTGTGGAGGGGGAAGTATTTGTGAATTTCCTGCATTGTGCAGGAGATTGGACTAGATGACCCTGGAGGTTCGTTCCAACTCTATGATTCTATGATTCCTGTTGGTGATTTTTAGATATGGATCTGGTAGTTTTATGCCTAATAAGGTTCCATTGTCTCTAATCAAATTAATGGCGAAAAATCAAGAAGGGTTGTTTGTGCAGCTATACAACATGCTGCTAAACTTGCAAGGCTAGATGGATTAGTAAATTCTGGTTTATTAATCCATTTCCCTGGCTCACTCTGATTGTTCTCCACTAATTGCTTATGATCAGGATAAGGCAAGGAGCAGTGGAGCAATTTGTTATGGTGACTCATAGAACACTGTTCAGAGTTTCATGATAGATTGACACTTGGAAACTCAGAGTGAACACCATTTAAATTGTGTCTCATGGAATGTGTCTGGCTGGTTAAATAAAAACCAGGATGCAGTGTTTCTACGGTTTACTAGATCTTATGATATAATTCTCATTCAGGAGACTTGGTTAATGTTGGAACTGATACTAAATGGATTTCTTTCCTATACTCTCAGTGCCATTCCCTCATCTACCACAGGTCAACCTAGTGTGGGATTAGCATGTGTGATTTCTACTTCAGTGAAGTCTATTTGTAGTATTGTTACCAGCTTTAAAGTCCTTAGCAATGGCTTGTCTCTTGACCTTTAAAGGACATGTAGCCTTGTTTGTTAATGTTTATATTTCTCCCTTTTCATCAGGTTTTTATTAGGAGTGCTGTTGGTTGGATTTGGAAACATATTCACAAACTGGAGGTTAAATATCCTAGAGAAAAAATAATATTGGCAGGTGATTTTAATGTCCTTAATGGAGACGGTAGCATAGGTATTAGAGATTATCATGTTGTTGATTTTTATAATGGTAATAGGAAATCAAAATATTTGCATGTTAATAAATCTGGGGCGCTTCTCAGCAATTGGTTAGAAAGGTTGATTTAGTAACATTACATGGCAATATGGAAAGAGATAAGTATGGTGAATTTACTTACTATAGTCAAAGAAAGGCAAGTATCATTGATGATGTTTCGTTGTCACTGGCCTGTTCTGCATTTCACAGTGTGGTCACTACCAGACAGTGGCCACCAACTTCTTGTATTCCATATTCAGGTTTCCAGGTGATGGTATCACCACCTATGTCCCCTTTTGAAATTACAGCAGTAGTAAGCCTTGGCCTAGTTACAGAGGGATATGATGAAAATTTGGCATTCCATGTCAGTGACAAAGGGGAGACTTGATCATGAATGAGATTCTTATATGAGGGGATCCAAGGGTTCACAACTGCTTGGTTCTGCTTGTCTGCTTCCATAGTTCTACCTGAGAACCCAGGGTCAAAAAAGGCCTTAGATGCAGAGAGGAGTGGGGCTAACCACTCCTCCCTCCCTCCCTCCCTCCCTCCCTCCCTCTTTACTTTCTCCTCTGCATCCTGGAGAAGACCTAGAGCCTTGATCCTGGTTCATTGTTCGGCCCCTTATACAAGCCAGGCTTAATCATACAAATGCCCAACAGCCTTCCTGGACTTCCCACACCTGTCCCCTGTTTTCCTGATAGCCTGGCCAGGGTGCTCCAGCTGCAGCTGGCAGCTTTTTAAAGGGTCTGGCCAGTCATGTGTAGGAGCTGTACATTGCCTGGCCTGGCAATGCTTGTCTTCTCGGTGTCAGGGGCAGCCACAGGAACTGTTGGCAGCCCGAAGGTTGTTCAGGGTCACCTGCTGTGGTCTGGGTAAGTCTGGGAGAAGGTCCAGCCTTGGACATTATATTTATAAGGGCTGTGGAAGGGATATTTTTAAAAAATATTTGATGATCCAGCACAGGTGGGTTTTGTAGATGAATGCCCAATGGAAAACTTATGAAACTCCTTTCTTTTGGCCACCTGTCATTCCTGGAGAAATATAATTTTTATAGCTGAAAGTAAGGTATAACAAAGCACCAGGTGAAAATGATATTCCCCTGATATACTTAAAGCTTTCCAAGACTGTTGGGCTCCAATCTTAGTTTTTCTGTATACTCATATAGATAGATCTAGTAGCATCCCAAACGATACTGTTGTTCCTATTTACAAGGGGGGTAATTGATCCAACTAGAACTGTAAAGCCTCCTTGGTGTTATAGGCATTTCCTTTTGAAGTTAGAGGTATGGGTAATCAAAAATAATTTGTTAGCACCAGAACAAATTGGATTTAGGTCTAGTCACTTTCTTGTGCTTCTTATTGATAAATACTACAGTGGACCATCTAGGCAACTATATGTTGCATTTATGGAACTTAAAGTAAAAAAAAGTGACTCAAAATAATATTGCTTTGGTTGGTATTAGATATAGGTGTGGCTTCATCATTTTATTTACTTTGCTTTCTACAATGACTGATGTTCTCACTGAATTTAAAACTCTTTTCTGAACTGTTGGAAAGTTTGTTCTGGAGTCTTGCCCTATGGTGAGCCAGTTCTTAATTAAGGAATCTTGTCATGTGTAAGCTCTATCATTTCTGAAATAGGTAGAATAAATGCATTTTGTAAATTAATAGTTTTGCCTAAAGGGCATGTTTGCATTAATATATTGCTTTAACTCTGAAGTAGTTAACAAATCAGAGCTCAAACACTGGCTATCTTGCAGAATGGTGCTGCCCTTTATCTCAGGCTAACTGATGCTGGATACTGCATTTCATGAGAAAGCTTTCTGAGGCTAGAGAATCAGAGCTGCATCAACCAAACCAAATTAGTGTACTACTGGGTTTTGTAACGTGTGAATTACCTTATCACCTGCTCCTCCTCACGACAGGGAAAAAACCCTACAGTGTGCATGTGTACATTTCCTTTCATTTATTTGTTTTCACATGAATAAACCAAGGAACTGAATTCTTTCATAAAAACCTTCTTTCCCCTAGTTCAAACTCTTTTATATTTGATGCCTGATCTTAATACAACTTCTCTTTTCAGTAAGTAGCTCTTTAGTTCTGTTTGTGAGGGCTCCCCCCACTCCTTCATCTATTACATTCTGCTCTCCATTTTGGTCTGCAAAACTAGAATGGTGTGCAGATGACAAAAGGGGGAAAAAAGATATCCTAAATATCCAATGTTTCTCAAGGGACACATGAATCTCTGGAGGAGAAACAGAGAGCAGAAGCATCAGTGAATGATGCGCTGTCTGCTGTGAGAAGGAGCTCTGGGAACCTGATGTTTGTTTATTTTCTTGTGAAAGTATTTCCAGCAGGGACAGGAATTGTAAGCCTCTATGGGGAGAGAGACTGCAATGATCTGTCTTCCTCTCTCTTTCTTCCTCTCTTTCTCTGTACGCTCTGCAACACATGCCTGAGCCTCTTGTTTTCAAACAGAATCCAAGGCTGACCTCAAGATGCAGAACAGTGCCCATGTCAAGTGCAGCCTATATTAATAATATGTTTATAATGCCTGAAGTTTGACTGCTCAAATTGGATTAGGTAAATATTTAGCAGTCATGGTCTGTTCTGATGGGATCATCAAAGAGTGCGTGACAGATTGAACCACTATGATTTGGCAAAAGGCCCACAGTACTGTGAATTGTGCCGTTCCCTTTTTGGCAGAATCCCAACCTCAAAGGAGATTGTGTGTAAGACAGACAGAGAGCCATAACAGTTTGGGGGGAGAACGTTAAAGCTACAGCGTAACTGGAAACAACCTGAGATACAGAAAAGAAATTGCTGCCATCAGATCCTGGGCCACCAAGTACTCTGGATAGATGTGCTAGTTTAGTGGTTCCCAGTGTGGTACTTCTGGGTACCACGACATCTGCTGAAGTGTTTCTTGGTGCCCACTTGCTTCTTCCCCATAGCAAAGTGCCAATCCTGATTTTTCTTCAGTTCACTGGAGTAGTGGATGCTTCAGAATAGCCTAGGTGCATTGCCTCTGTCTTCAGGGAACATCCATTTTAAAACAGCTGCCCTTATAATAGCAGAATGATTTAACATTTTGTAGAATTTCTCAATGTTTTATAACTGGACCTAACTCCCATAGAAGACATTTTGTTTTGGTGTTTACTACTTGTTCTCAAAGTTACAAAAGTGCACACAGCTTCAAAAAGGTTATGTACACTTGTCCTCATGTATGGTAATTTGGGGGGCCACCCTAAGCAGAATGATACCTTTCAATCCATTGAAGTCGATGGGCTGAACTTTAGGACTGTAGTGCTAGATTCTTAAGTATGGAAGTGCCCATATGTTTTGTACCTTGGTTCTGGAACAAGAAGTAGCCTGGGAGTTAAGTGGTTTCTCTTAGAATCACATCTATTTAAAATGGAAAGCTGCACCTCCACCTCCTCTTACCTCCATTCATGCAGACACTGAAACTGCATATTGAGATTAACTTTTAACCTGGCTATTGATTGGCTCATATTTTTCATTTTGTTGTACCTTTTCTGCACAGTCTCTGAAATATATTAATATTTTATAATGTTACTTGCTAAGGATGGCCAGGCACCGACAGTAGGGCTACCTAGCCCCTGGTGGGGACAGGGAATTCCCTACTCCTAGGTCCCATTGCAGAGAAGAAGAAGAAACACTAACTACACAGCCTGATGTTCTCACCAGAAGTCACAAAGGATAGTTCTCGGAACCACCAGAAGCTATAATTTTACCCTAGAGTTTCCAGTGATTCCTAGAACTACCTTTTGTCATTTCTGGGTTAGCTCTAGGAATTGTTGGAAACTATGATTTCTTAGAGCTACTCTTTGTTACTTTTTTTTTTTTTTACCGGAAGTGATATGGCACCACACGCAAGTCTGTGTATCTGACATGGCTCTGCCCACAAACCTCTCAGTGGTTGCCAGGCAGTGCCTGGTAATCCTAACCTTGAACCTTTGGAGTCTCAGGTAGAGAGCCTCTTAACTCCTATATAGTCAGGCAGCATACTCTAGTACTTTACACACGTGAAGCTGAGTGTTTGCATATGAAATGCTGCCTAATAAAACTTGTAAGGAACTTGGTGAAGATAGGGTGTGTGTGTGTGGCAACAGATAGGATAACTGCCCCAGGTCTTTACTTAAAGGAGACAGCCTCTTACTTCTAAAGGCCTGTGTGAGAAAGTGCAAGAGTGTGAATGTATGCATCTTTGTGTGTGAATGAAGTGAGAACATTTGCATGGAATTTGCTCACATGATTGTTGCCCAGCCAAGGAAGAGAATGATGTTTGGAGGAAAAGCTGCCGAACTAGCCAGTCCATTTGATTGCTTCATTCACATCCAGTGATTCCCACACTGCAGTGGATGTCTGTGAAGGCCATGCTGCCCAAGCTTAAGCAGTTTGATTAATCAATAAGTTACACTGGAGCCAGTGGAACGTATTAAGTAGTCAGTATATTTAGCGTTATAGTCTCCAAAGGTTTTAGAGCTGCAATTTGACACAGTAGTATGGGCATGTACTCTTACTATATACATACCGTTCTTTAATAATTTTACTAGTTTTATTCTTATTACTGTACATGTAATGAATACTCTATTTTACTAGTGAGGGACCTGTGAGATTCATGGGGAGGGGGAGGAATGCCATCTTCTCTCCACCTGCTTGCTCACCATCCAGTCCACCTGCCTGTAGTGCAGCTGCTTCATCCTGACACACTCTTGTAACTGTATGGGAGGAGGTCTGTGGTAGCTCCTCCTCCCTTGTTTGTCTTTTTGCATATGGTGGTGCCACCTCTGCTTTCCTAGCTCATTTTGCATGGGACAGTTTCTCCTTCAAGTGGAAAAGTACTTCCTCAAAACAGCAGCTATTTCCTCCACTGCTGTAATATATTAAAATTTTAATTTTTAAAATAAATTATTTTTCTGGATTTGTGTGCAAACCTGGGACTAAGCAATGTTTGCACAAACATCTCTCAACTCTGTACTTCATCCCAGTTTGTGGATTTAATGATCCACGCACTGAGGTCCCAGTTCAGAATCAGATATATAATTAGGGCTTTTTTTCTGGGGGAATGTGCCAGAACGGAGTTCCAGAACCTCTTCAACAAAATTCTTTTAAAAAAGTTAATGAGTTTTCAGTATACAGATTGAAAACTTCCTTTCCCTCTTGAGAGTTCCGGCACATCTTTTTCAAAAAAACAACAGCAAAAAAGAGCCCTGTATATAATTATTTGTTTCTGTTGGTGTCAGTGGGAAACACATCCCTGGCTGAAACCTTTTTGCTTTTGATCCAATTTGAATGAACTTATTTTGGAACTCACTTTTCAGTCAAGGAATTCACTCTACCCGATGTCAGGCTGATAGGAGAATGGGTCCCCATGTTGTAAATTCCTCATTTGCAGGACTACAGTGGGGGAGTTGTTGCAGCAAAATTAAACATTTGCTTCTGAATATTCAGAGACCAGTGGAAGAACATTTTAACTCTCCAGGACATATTGGATAGCCCAGGCGAGCCTAATCTCGTCAGATCTCGAAAGCGAAGCAGGGCTGACCCTGGCAAGTATTTGGATGGGAGAGAATACCAGGGCCAGGAGGCCAGAGACAGGCTATCCAGCCACTTCTCTGAACGTTCTCTGTGCCCCAGCAGGAGTCACCAGGGGTCACCATGACTTCCAGACACGGGCAGAGAGGGTTTGGCAGTCCCAAAAGGCAATGTGAGAACTGAGTTGGACCAGGTGGGCACCTCCAAAAAGGCAGATGGTGTTAAATAGTGGCTACAGATACTTACAGCTAGCTGCCCCAAAAGGCACAGTTTAGCAACTGCAAAGCAATTGCCATAAAAAGTGAGAAAGATGTGGTCTGAAAGAATATCTAGTGTTCATCAGTGCTTATATGAGGTCCAACAAATAATTCCTTAGCAACCAGAGCAAACATTTGTGGGAAATCTGTGCACAGAAGCCAGTATCACAATCCTCTTACATGGTAGAATCCATAAATGCACTCTGAGTATGGTCAATATGCCTGTCTGTCACTTACCTCATCATCTGAATCACTCTCTTCTCCTCTCTGCCAGCCCCTGCCTGCTGCTCTTGTTGAACTGAAGCAGCATCAGTGAGGGGCCACAATGCAGAGGGTTAAACACTGCCCCTCACAGTATCCGAATGTCATCAGTTTTCCAATTCAGATTACTTTTAATAACTACATTGAAATAGTGTGGTACACTTGGTTTAGATGTTGATTGGTTTACATTGAAGAGCATATTCTGGTGCAGTAGCAAGTGAGAACCTGCCCATTTGGGTGGTGGCAAGGTAACAGTGGCCAACCCAGCATTATAAATGCAACCCTTGCCCACTCATACATAAAATTTAATGCACCTCAGTTTAAAGAGAATGTTGTTCCCTGCATCTGCTGTTTATCTTCCCGCAATTTATTGCCCAGGGCAGTTTTCTCCCAGCTGGGCTTACTTCAGCTACAAGAGACCTGACTTGGGGGTTGGAATTACTTTAACAGATAGATTGGATAGACTTGCCCCCTCTGTAATAAACCTCTTTTTCCTTCTGTTCTTTATCCAAGATATGAGTGGGGGAGACTGCTGTCCTAGCTTGTCTCTTAACATCTCAGTCTCAGCTTCAAAGGGACTTTCAGGAGAAACATAACCATTCTGTATTTCCGGATTTATCATACCGATTAAACATTTGCAGGTGACTGGGACTGCAATCCTGAAATAATTTACTAATGCATAAATAGTCCTGTTCACCTGCAGATTCATTTTCTATGGAGAAGAGCAAAACATGATATAAAGTAAAACTCCAGAAATCTGACTGCAGGTTAAAATGCAGGTTTCTGTGAAAATGGCAACAGAAATGTTTCTTCTGCTGCACGACTTCTGCTGCCACTGTACACACAAAACAAAAACACACCTAGAAGATGAAGTGAATGCAGATCAGTAACCAAGTGCCCGTCAAGGACGTGTCATGAATTTGTCATTGTATCAAACAGACTTACAGAAAGAGATTTTTCAAGGGCAGAGGCTAAATTATTGTATTTCATTTGCACACCCAAAAACACACACGGGCGCAACCCTTCTTGCATAATTAAGCAGATAACAAAATGGCATCTTAACCTTTGACAACAAATGTCCCTATGATGCCTGTGTTCATCATGCTTAGAACTGCAGACCTGCGTAGGTAGATTTTGTTCTGGGTACGAATTGTGAAATAGACGCATGTACAATTAACTGTGCATTGCCAAGGAGAGTCACACCCTTCCAAGCTCACTGACTTCAGTTGATTTGATGGATGCAGTTCTGTTCAGCTGGACAGTGATCATCTCAGCCTTTGCCTCCTAGTTTAGCTGTGGAGGTGCATTAACAAACTTTTTAAAATTTGAAACAGCATGATCCAATACTATGCATTAAGAGTCACAATGCAAAGAGTTATAAAAAGTGAAAATAATTATTGTATTTTCTAGTCTATATTGTTTATTGTATATTGATTACTATTCCATAAAAAAAACTTTGTTTATATTGCTACATCTTTTTACGAAGGGTCATTTTTAATTTAGGGTCATCTGCTTTTATGTGTAACCTTCTTTTTTAGGGGCCGTCATCTTATATTTAGGGTCATCTTCCTTTCAGATAAATACGGTATTGATATTAGAACAAAGTTCAAGTCCAGTGGCACCTTTAAGACCTTTTGTGCACACATACAAAAGCTTATACCTTGAATAAAACTTCGTTGGTCTTAAAGGTGCCACTGGACTTGGACTTTGCTGCTTCAGACCAACATGGCTACCCACCTGAATCTATCAATACTGATATTAGACATTAGGGCTCCGGGGGGGGGGGGGGTTGACGCTCTAGAGGCCTCCAACCCGCCGACCACTGGGGGAACCCTGCCCTCAAGGTGCCAGAATCAGGCCAATGTGCCTGGTGTGATGAAATCGCCTGGAAGTAATGTCATTGCATTGGGCATGTTGTCGGGGGACCCTCTAATAGAGTTTTAAAGCCAAACTCTAGAGCATCCCTTGACAGCGTGCCTGGCGTGATGACGTCACTTTCAGGTGATGTCATCGCAGCGTGTGCACACACAAACTCCCAGACACAGAGCTTTGGACCCCCGCTGGATGCCAGGTAGGGTAGTCATGCTGGAGAATTGTCATGAACGAAGCTGCCCCTTTTAGTGTGGACTTTCCATGATCTTAGTGGGACTCACCACAGAACAAGCTTTGCTGGGTGTTTTTTGCTGTGTGGAAAACAAGCCCAGCTTTTCATCTGCTATTTTATTTTATTTTATTTATATACTGCCCTCCCTGGAAGGGCTCAGGGCGGTGTACAACAATTAAATAATACAATTAAAATAACACTAAAGTAACAATTTGCATCATAAAATACCATGTAAAAACAGAGATCAGATATAGGATCAAATCCGGTGTCTAATCAGATGTCCAGTCAGATCCAGGCCACTGATGGGTGACTGGGCAAAAGCCTCAACCACTTTAGTGGTATACTGGAAACATAAGGGAAATGTTTTGGACAAAAAACTTATATTTTTCTCCTACAGTAGCCTGTGAATAAATTCTTTCAGGTCCAGGTAGATGGCTGGCACTTTTAAAGCACTTTGGATGTGTCCACGTAAAAAAAACCCTGTGGCTGTGTCACAGCATTCTGCTCTGATCAGAGAATTGTATCTGTGACGTTTATATTCTACCCTTCCTCATGGTAGCATGGGTCTCTCCTCCTCCATTTTATCCTCATAACAACACTGTGAGGTAGATTAGGCAGTGGGAAAGTGCCTGGGAAAGTACCTACCTGTGCTACAGACTTTCCTCTGTACCCAAGTCCAAGAAAGAGTAGTTCTGCCCTCTCCTTTTTCACAGCATCACCCCACTATACCATGGTTTTCTATATGTTTTTTTAAAATCTATTTAAGTGACTGCATTTAAAAAAATTTTTAGATGTACCATGAGGTATAAATTGAAGTGTGAATTCACCACCAGCCTTGCCAGCCACTTGCATAGAGTGTGAGCAAGCTGCTTCATAGTTTTCTCACCAGGGAATCATCCACAGGATCTCTCAGCTGAGGGGTATATATTCATTTTCAGGCAAGGTTTTCAAAAAGGGCTTAGTGCACTTCAGGAAGCAGCTTACCTTTTCTTAAGCAGTTACTTGGCTCTGCTCTTTAGCTAACTGCTGGATTGCTATGGATTTCTGACTTGTGAAAACTTTGATCAATTTATTTATTTGGAACATTTATATCCCACCTTTCTCTCTAAAAAGCAATCTAAGGCAGCTTACACACTTGTAACAGACAAGGATGTCAATGCTCAGCAAACATTTAAAAACAATAATCTTACCAGGCAGCAAAAAAATCCTGTAAAGCATTAAACAGCCCAACAAATCTGTCTCTATAGATATAATATAGATATAATATATAATATAATATAACAACCTCCCCCCCAAAAAATGGCATGGCATGGCATGATTGCAGAAGCTGAATGTTCACCAGGCTGTTCATTTGACATGTGAACAGCTCAGATTTGTCTGGTGGAGTAATTGCCATGTCTGCACATGTGCAGAAAATCATGAACCGTTCCCCCTACTGCCTCTGCTGTGTGGCATTGCCAATAGTTTCAAGAAAGAATTATGAAGATCACACAGAAATAAAGAACTCCTTGCCGGGGGGTGGGTGGAATCCTTCTCTCTGCTTGGATGTCTCTCTGGCAGGTTGTGTGAAAGGCTGCTGAACTGTTTGGATCTAGAGCCATTCATAAGAGTGTGTTCTCACATAACCTCTTGAGAATTATAGTTTACTTCCATTCCCCTGTATCATTGAGAAAAATTGTTTTTAACACCCTTTTTTTACTATAAAAGGGTGTCTTGAGCGGGTAGCCCACACAGACAACTAAACTGACTCGATTGGGGGTGATTTCTCTCCCAGTCACTGCCTGTGCACATTTTGCATAGTCTGAGAAGCCATGAATGGAAAGTTATCTACCAACGCTATCTGGGTTTGAGTTCAAATCAGGTAGCAAACTATAAGAATGGGATGAACCATTCTGGGGCTTGGCTCATGCAAAGGGCATAGCAGTGGAACATGGTATGTTTGCCTGGGGATCATAAGTGAAGTTCTCGTTTCAATGCCTTCTGTAAAACAATAAGGAGATGCTCTACTGATCTCTTCTACTAATCTATCCCAGAGGGCTGAGGCAATCATTGAAAAAACCTGCAGCCAGATTATGAATGATTGCCCAGACCCGTGGGATAGCACAGCAAGCAAGGAACATTGGGATGAGTAGAACTGGTTCATGGTTTCTGACCAGGAGGCGGTCCTTCAGATATGTGGGCAGAAACAAATAAGTAACTGTTAAATGGTTTCAGAACCTGTGCCATATGCTCAAATTTGTGTGCTCTAGTCAAAAGATGAGCTGCTGCATTTTGCTCTAATTGAAAGTTCTGAGTTGGTTTTAAAGGCAGCCCCACCTGAAGTGTGTTACAGTAGTCTAAGCTTTGGGTTACAGTAGCATGAATCAGCCAAGCCAGATGAGCTAAATCTAGAAGGCAAAATATTTTTTGGACAAGTGTTTAAGTGAAAAAGATCCTCTTGGCAACTACATTATCCTTTATCTCTAAGAACTTATCCGGGTCAAAGGCACCTCCTAATTTTTCATGCGGTATGAAAGAGACAAGTCTCCTCCTCCTTGGGTGGGCAGAACAAGTCCTTCGAGAACCTTAGTTCAGCCTTACTGGATAGCATATCAATTGTGTCTTGGCTGGATCCACTTCAGTTTGTTCTGCCACAGCCTGTTGACTGCACCATCCAAGCACTGGCCTAGACTTGAGACAATGGCTTCTCAAGGTTTATTCAGTGAAGTGCAGAGCTGGGTGTCAGAGCTCTATTGATGACACCCAGCCCTGACATTCTAGATGAGCTCATTAATAGCCTGATATAAATATTTAAAAGCATTGTTGAGAAGACAGGACATTGGGGCAACCCACAGGACAGATTCCATGCTGTGGATTCAGTGTTTCCAGTCACAAATTTCTGTATTTGATCAGACAGGGAAAAAATAGAATCAACTGGAGTGCAATCACCTTCACCCCACCTCCTGTTTCAGAATGCTTCAATAAAATTGAGTGGTCAACAGTGTCAAAGGCTGCAGATAAATCTAGCAAGACCAAAAAGGGTGCCATTACCCTTATCCAACTGCAGAGAATGTCCACCAGAGCGACTAATGCTGTCTCAGTCTGAAAAACCAGATCTAAAGATTAAAATGGGTCAAGGGCAGATGTGTCCTCCAGGAACTCCCAAAGTCACTTTAAAGGCACAAGACAAAACTATTAAGCAATTAGCCACTATGCAACTGGTTGGCCTTCTTTGCCTTGCAAGATGACAAAATGAACTGGCATTGCCAGATTTAAATACATCAGCTGCTTACCACAACTTCAAAAACGAATATTAATTCTGATTGACACCACTGAAAACTGGCCAGCTGCATTAGAAACTGGTGAGAACATGTACCATTTCCAATCCACCACTGTCAATTGTGGGCTGCACTGGAGCAGCAAGCCAAATCGATAGGACAGCACTTGATGATTCCATCCAGCAAATTACATGTTTCTAAATTCCTCTTGAGAAATGTTGCCATTGCCAGTACTCAGGAAACTTTCTACATTATTTGCAAAGGAGTCTTTTGAGTGAACCCTGGTTCAGAAGCTGTTAAAATAAAAAAGCAACAGTTTCTACACTGTCCATCATTTAAAAGAAATGGAGAAAGGGAGATGTTTCCAGGAAATCTTTGCTTCTCTCAGTACAATGAATTGATACTCAGGTTCTCTTTTTCTCGATTTCCGGCCCTGTAAAGGTAGAGAACGGCTGCCTTCAAATATTGACTATCATTAGGGCGAGAGTAGGATTCCCCCCCCCCCACACACACTGTTTCTAAAAGAGAGGCCTTGAGTGGTGGTGGGTTTTTTTTATGGGCCCTTTGTCATTCTGGTTTTCATCTCTTTGATATTACAATGATTTTGTACCAGGAAAGGACCTTTATCAGAAGCGAATTGTTTCAAAGATTGATGAGAAGCCTAGGGAAGAAAATGGGCTGCATAAAATTTTTAAAAATGAAAGCCTTGGCACCCTTTAGGGCTTGCAAGGGAAAGCAGCAAAGGGAACTTATCTCTTAGTATATGCAGCAGGCCGCATTCCTAACAGGCAAACACTTAAAGCCCTCTTAACAATGTGCATTTGCTCTCACGAGCTCTTCCATTGATTTCCTCCTGCCCTCCACAGACCTGGCTGCAGTTAAGCCATGCGTCTTCCACGTGATGCTGAGCCGAATCAGATTTTCCTTTTAGTTGTTCGATCACATTTTCCTTCCTAGAGCTTAGAAGGCTCGCTTGGGACCTTATAGTAATTGCCTCCCCACGCTGTACTGCTGATACCTTTATTGGATTGGCGTAGGGTTTCAGAGGACTGTGTTTAACATGCAGCGAGCTGCAGCAATGCAAACAGCCCCAGTGTTTAAACAAGCATCCATTAGGCCAGGAAACAAGACAGTGCCAACCCATTTGGTGCTGTTTAGTGCTTGGCAGCTTAAGGCAAATTGTGCAGCAGTACTGGGAGGGGGGAAATGGGCTGGGGGATACAGAGAGACAGCGAGCAGTGCAATTGCAGTGTCAGGAAAACAAGAAGTGAATCTTTGTAGTTTTGTGGAAGGGCGGATGACTGTTGTGGGCAGAGACATGTGCAAAGCTCATTAATATCTCATTATGTTCGAATTGTGATCTCCCAGTAGGTCAGTGTTAGCGTGAACTGGATAAAGGGCTGCAAAAGAGTAGCATGGATGTTTTAAGTGGGATTCTTTATCTCTCCCTTTGCCACCATGTGGGAAGAGAGAGGAGGTGTTTTCCTAAGCAGCAGAAAGAATTATTTGCTCAGGCAAGGAGCCAAAAAGCCATGATGTTTTGTAAATCAGCCTGATTCAGCACATTAAATTAAAAACATCTCAAAGTGTGCTGTTTTGGGTTTATCAGAACAGCACCAACTAGCACTTTCAGTATTTCTGATAAACTTCCTTTCTTTTCTGGAAGCCTTAACTTGGTTATGAAATTTGGTTCAGCATGAAATGGTCTCAGCCTGATCTCCCCCCCCCACACACACACACACAGACTTCAGAAATCTATTATAATAGTTTTGTGTTATAGACAGTGAAATGTTAAGTGAACAACAGCCCCAGCAAAACAAAACAAAGCCACAAGCAAGTGACACATTTTGCATCCACCTATATAATTTGAATTGTTAGTTTGTGTTTGGAGTTTCAGCAGATGATATAATTCTGGCATTATGTAAGCACTACTGCTGTCCCAGTGCAGTCAAAAATATGTTTTCCTTTTTCTTCAAATCTGGCTTTTGGATTTTAGTAGCTCTTGCAAGTCATACCTCTGAAAATCTATCAACCCTTTAAGAAAAACAAGCATTTCTAAATGGAAGTGTGAGCTGTTATTGTCTGCCACAGGCACCTGATAAGTAATGCCCTATGTCTAGAGCAGTTTGTTGGTCTGCAGTAAAACAGCTAGATTCAAGTCCAGTAGCACCTTCGAGACCAACAAGCTTTTTGGAATATAAGCTTTTGAAAGTCAAAGCTCCCTTTATCAGGTATCTGACAAAGAGAGCTCTGACTCATGAAAGCTCACACCCTGAAAATCTGGTTGGTCCCTAAGGTGCTACTGGACTCGAATCCAGTGTAGTTTGGGGACTGTTTTAATTTTCCCTCACATATGTTAATTGTAAAGGAACAAGCATTTATCTGTTATACCACCTGACCACTCATGTAGCACTTCAAAGACGGAGTGCAGACCAGGCTCTCTTGTTCCCTGAAGCAATGCCCTGCCATTTCAGGGTTCTTCTCTGACCTGTTCCCTCCCCCCCCCCCCAATGTGCACGCCACACCTCCCAGTAAATGGAGGAGTGAATGGGCCTTTTCTCCCACAGCAGGTGTTCACTCCCAGGTATAGAGCTTACACTAGTGTAGTACTGAGGTGAAAAGACTTTTGTGTTCTTTGGTACAAGCTCTAAGGAAAAGAACCGTTTGAATAATTGTATCCATTCTAATTTCTGTTTAGACTGAGTATGGTTTGTAGGATTGCCAACCTCAAGATGGTGGCTGGAGATCTCCTGGGATAACAACTGATCTCCAGACAACAAAGATCAGTTCACTTGGAGAAAATGGCCATTTTGAGAAGTGGACTCTATGGCATTTTACCCCACTGACGTCCCCTCCCTCCCCAAACTCCTTAGGCTCCACCCCCCAAATCCCAGGTATTTCCCATCCCTGAGCTGGCATCCCTAGCAGCTGAACAACTTTCGAGAGACCTTCATGACTGGGGTCGCTATGAGTCAGTTGCAACTCAACAGCACATTCTTCTTCTTCCCCTCCCCCCTCCCTCCAAGTTTGCCTAGCAAGTGGTAAAATGTGGGGAAAGTGCTAACAAAACTTGCTGGTAGGTCAATTCATACTCCCATTCTAGGGGATCTCGAGGGAAAAATTACCTATGGCAATTTGTAGTTTGAAGATAGCCTAACACACTAGCATGCCTGACACTTCTTACACATTGGGCAGATTGCAGTTACTTGTACAACCAGACTTTGACTGAGGAGCCTGTTTTGTGTAGAGTTGAGATGTGTGGATTTCTTGCATAGTTCATGCCGGTCCTGCAGTAATCTTTACCAACCATGTAAACCAACAAGGATCACCAGTTTCAGGACAGTGGAACAGCACCCTGGAGCTCTGAGACAAAAGCCCCAAACTTAAGTGGGAGTTTAATACATACGAATTTGGAATTTTAAAAAGGTATCTCTTCCTTATGAAATAATGCCTGTTCCCATCTATGGCCCACTGTACATGTTTAATTTGAATGTTCTGTGCCCATGCAATGAAATAATTTCAGTTTCAACATTTTGATGTGTTTCTCTGGCTATATTAGAAACTATATTAGAGCCCTCCAGTGGGCAAACTCATTTTTCTGGTTTATGGAAATTCTGCTAGGGTAGTGTTTTTATTAACATTTCTGTTGCATTTCCCTTTGTCAGCAAAGCACTTTTTTTTTTTGCTTTTGTTCTTCAAAAACGTGAGGATATTAGACTTCAGAATAGATGACAGAGGGGTATATCTTTCGTGCCAATGGAAATGGGCCAGATGATGAAATAATCAAATCAAAATGTACATTAGCAAATCTGAGGGCTGTATTAGCGATTGTGGTGCTCCATGGATGGCACAATTTGTGTTATCTAGGTACACAGGTCTTTTTAGGAAAGAATGACAATATGGATAATGTTACAGGCCACTGAAACTGTACCCTGCTGAGCCATCCACATTCTTTTCTCTTGTCATCCCAATATCATATCACCCATACACTAATATTTATTTATTTACTTAATTTATACCCCACTTTTTTCTCCAGTGGGGACCCAACATTTCCCATTACAACATTATCCCCTTCTTATTCCCCCCCCCCCCCTCACAGCAACCACTCCATGAGGTAGTTTGTAACTGGCCAAAGTCACCCAGAAAGGTTCCCTGGTAGAGTGGGGATTGAACCCGGGTGTCCCAGATTCTAGTCTGATGCTTTAACCAATATACCACACTGGCAGAAGTGACATCAGTTGTGACTTCTGATATGCTGAAAGGTCATTTTAGGTCTGGTCAGTGTTGCACCAGAGATCGAACGTGAGCACAGCTGCTGGGGCCAATCATGGATGGGTGGGGGAAAGGGGAACCCCGGGAATCCAGGGGCCTGGGCCCAGACTGCAAGCCTGTCACCAAAGTGTGGCCCATTTGTGTCTATTCAGAAATAATGATTTTTTTTTCTTTCAGAGTTGTATTATAGGATGGGAGGAGACTGAGCATCTTGTTACAAGTTTTACTGGTTCCCAGAGAAATGGCACTTTGGCCCTGATAGTGCCTGTCATTGTCCCTGTTCTGGCTTCATAACTACAGTGATTTCCCACACTGTACATTTGTTTTATTAACCAGAGTTTTTAAGGGACTGTAAGTTGTTAGCATTTCATTAGGATGGGAGAGGTATTACGGCTGTTTTATTATTATTTAATGTTTTAAGTTATGTTTCGTAAGCCACCTTCAGCCATGGGTAAAGGTAGCATATAAATATTTCAGGGGTGACATTTGTGACCCTGGCACTGCAGCTGAAGTGGTTGTAACAAATTATTTTCTCTGTTCCAGTATAAAAGCACCACTTCATAGGATGCATCTGGCTGCTTCATGAGAGTATGTAAAAGTGACAGCTGGTATAATATAAAAAGTTGTGTGTCTACCTGTGATTGAGGAAATTCTCTTGCTCATCCTAGTCTATCTCACAGGCCATGAGCGGTCAGACCCATGTATCTTCAGGAATGCCTCATCCAATATGACCCCAAAAGAGCGCTGAAATCAGCTTATAACAACTTACTGGTGTTCCTCAGCCCAAGGGAGGTCTAGCTGTCCTCAACTAGGGCCAGGGCCTTTTTAGTCCTGGCCCCGACCTGGTGGAACTCTGCCAAACAACATCAAGGCCCTGTGTAGGGTTGCCAAGTCCATTTTGCTTACCGGCGGGGGGAAGTCCTCTGCCGGCCGGGAGCTTCACTGGCGCGCACGCCGGCTGATGTCCCCAGAAGTGATGTCAGCACGTTGGGGGCATTGCCAGGGTGACGCTCTGGAAATCGCCCCAAAACTCTATGGTATCATAGAGTTCCGGGTGACGCCATTGCGTGAGGGAAGTTGTCCAGGCTGGACGACTTCGGGAGCGGGGTTTCCCCCGCCGGCCGAACGCTGGCCGGCGGATCGGGAACCCCTGTAGCGGGGGATCCCCCGCCCCCCGGGCTGACTTGGCAGTCCTAGCCCTGCGGGATCTTATACAATTCTGCAGGGCCTGTAAGGCAGAGATGTTTCACCAGACTTTTAGTTGAGGGCAGCAACAGATAAGACTGGCATCCTCCTTTTCTTAATATGCCCCATGCATCCCCTTCCCTGCCCTGCTGCACAGAGAACACTGCAGCCGGCAAAAGGGGTTGATTGCCACCTGAACTGGTCATTTTTATTAGTGTACTGTGGTAATTTTATTATGTTGATTGTATTTTAAGGTTGTAAATTGCCTAGAGTCTGCTTGCAGGGTTGGGCAATTCATAAATTTAATTTAAAATAAATAAATAAATTGTGAGGGTAGCACTGGAGAAGATGGCTGTGCAGGCTACTTTGAGCTCCTTGAAGGAAGGGCAGAATGAAAATCTAAAAACGAAATAAAGGTAATCTTTGTAGCAGTCTGCATCATCCCTTAAATATGTACAGAATGTAGGGCTGCCAAGTCAGCCCGGGGATCAGGGGATCCCCCGCTACAGGGGTCCCCAATCCGCCAGCCTGGATTCAGCTGGCGGGGGGAACCCCACCCCCAAAGTCGTCCGGTCAGGATGACTGCCCCAGTGTGATGATGTCACCGGACTCACCCCCCAAACTCTGTGGTACCATAGAGTGGTACCACAGAATGTCACCCTGGCAATGTCCCCAGCATGATGATGTCACTTCTGGTGACATCATTGTGATGCGCGTGCTTTGTGCGCACACCAGGAAAATCCTGGCGAGAAGAGGACTCCCCCCTGCCAGCACCCAGTAAGTACTTGGCAACCCCAACAGAATGAGCCTCATTTTATAACTGCTTAGTACTACAGTCTGGCAGTTGTAAAATGAAGGAAACCTAAATAAAAACAGCAGTTTCTGCCCACAAAGTTTTGTTCTAGATTGAGGTTGGTTGTAGCCTTGCATTTTTGTTTTACAAAGTGGATGGGTATTTCATGTTAGGCCTGTTTTATTACTTATATATTTCATTGTGTTATGATCAAAACTTCTCCCCCCCCCACTTGCTCTGCTGTACATATAGAAAACTTTTATTTGGCCCCAATCTTTTTCTAGTTGGTGTGGCAGTATACCAGTTGAGATGCTCCATATGCCTGTCTCCTCTGCTCCTCTGTTTGTGCCTTTTTCTGTGGTGTCGTTTGACCTCCTGATCCCTGTTCTTGAAGCTATCCCTCCTCGGTGCACACAGCTTCTGTTATACCCTCAGGAAAAAATGTCAAACATAAACCGTTTCCTCTTGGCATCCCATCTCTTTCAAAGGCTGTCGACTGTGATCCTCAACATGCTTCGTCAGCTGATTTGCTTCACTGGGGCTTCCTCTCAAACACCTCTTGGAAGGCCAAGCTGTTCATGGCCTTTGTAGCAGAAAATAAGTTATTTGCACTCTGACATGCGCAGCAGTTGGGACATTAGCAACTGCTTGTGTGGATTTCATTTGGATACATAAACTTGATTTCCCTTCCTATTGCTAAAATAAAATAGCACTTTGGAATGATTTGGGTGCAGTCCACGAAATTATCTCATGAACACTATTAAATCTTGGAAATGAACCTCTGGCTTCTGGTAGGATGCAAGGGTATAAATCTGCCTTAACAGGATAGCGTCTATTGTTCTGGCAACAGAGACTGTGACCTGGTTCAAACAAATGGGAGATCAAGATGGCAATGAGGCGACAGAGTGGACTGTGCTGCTTGGGGTTTTGCAGTTTGAGAATCATATTTTGGAATGGTTCCTTTTGTTAAAAATTCTATTCAAATAGAAAATCAGCACAGTAAACAGAGAGGGGCTACAACCTTTCCACCTGCAGTGCTAGGTTACTATTTGGGTAGAGTTTTTATGAAAAGGGTTTATTCAGTTTTGGAATCCACTGCCTGCCGTCTGAAGTTATATAGTCCATTTTATCATGTCTTTCTCCTACAGACTGGGACACCATCCCCCTCCCCCTTCCTGGCACTAAAGGCTTAGTTTCTCATGATATATGTGCAGTGCTTTTACTATGAGAGAGAATTAGCTATTGATATTCAAAAGGAGATGGCATCTACTCAGGAAGCATTACACAAAGTTCCAAACTTTTTTGTCTGTAGAAATTTTGCCAGAAACAATTAAGATAAGTCATTCAAGGACCTTTATTGTCTTGTTATTGTGCTGAAACATTCAGAGGTTCCTCCCTGTTCATGGGAGAGGCTTGTGTTAGGCTGGCCAGACTCTCCAAGGTCCTCTTTTGGAGTGGACTGGGAGGCCAAAATGTCCATGGAAAAGTGTCATGACCCCTGCCACCAAAGAGCCAGCTGGAGAGAAAGGAGATACCTTTCTCCTTGCCAGCTACACCCCACCCAAGCCAGGAGGGTAAAGGCAGGCACCATAGGCATCAACTACGGGGGGGGGGGCTCGAGGGCTCAAGCCACCCCCGAAATTTCCCAGGGGGGACTGAGCCCTCCCTGGAAAACGGAGCGCCCTCTGCCGCGCCTCCCCGGGCCCTTCCTAGGGCCGCCGCCACCACCGTCTCTCTCCCCCCCCCCCCGGCCTGGCCACTCCGTCCCTCCCTCCGTCCATCCAGGAGCCAGCTAAGCAAATGCCCAGCTGGCCCCTGGATGGACGGAGGAAGGGACGGAAGCAGGAGTGGTCATGTGGGGGGGGGGACATGGTCCCGGCGGGTGCGGGCGCTTTGCACGCGTGCATGGAAGAGCCCCCCCCCCCCCCCCCGGATTTTTAAAACTCGATGCCCCTGGCAGGCACTGCCATGCTTGTCCTCTCCAGACCCACTATGCCTCTTCTGGCACAAGGCAAAGAAAGGTGTTGGGAAATTCCTGGAGATTGGGGAATGAAGCCTGGGGAGGGACCTCAGCAGGGTATAACACCATACAGTCTACTCTCCACAGCAGCCATTCTCTCCAAGAGAACTCCTCTCTATAGTCTGAAGATAAGTTATAATTCCCAGAGATCTCTAGGTTTGCAAGCCTAGGGTGAAGCCAGGTATAGCTGTGCCTATGCTTTTCTTTGACAGCCTGGGCACAATGGGGCCAGTAAAGAGGAGTTTTGGATAATGTCATGCTCCTCCTCACTGGCCACACCACACTGGTGACAGATGGACACAGCAGGTGCTATTCTGCCCATGCCACTCATCAGCTGCACTGCACCAGCACAGAGGAAGCTGGGCAGCACTCTGATTGTGCTTTTCATCACTGGCCTGACCAAGGTAAGGCCAACAGAGGGGCATACTGGCACTGCTGACATAGGGAAGCCAGGTGCTGCTGTGACCATCCTCCTCCATGGTCTGGGCACTGTGTGGCCAGTGTATCTGTGTTCCTCTTTGCTTGACTGGGCAAGGGGGAACACAGGTGCAGTGGCTCCTGACTTTTCTCTGTGGCCGAGGCTCCACTGCAGAAGAATGTTGCGCTGGCTGGCCTCTAGTTCCTTTGCATGTCAGAGCTGTTACTGTCTAGGTAAGATTCAATGCTCCCTATAAGCTGTGGAGTCTTGTGAGCAAAGATTCTACTTTGTGAGCTGCTGGCATTAAAGCTGTGAGCGAGCGATTTGGCTACTGCATAAATTAGTTGGCTCTGGAGCCATCCTTCCTGAGCTAAAACAAAAATGTATGAGCCAGAGTCTAAAAAAACTGTGAGCTATCTCACACTAGCTCAGCTTAGAGAAAACACTGGTAAGATTCAAAGCTTAGGCTGGGGCACTGTTCCTAAGATTGCCTGCTACTCCTAATGCCCTTTAACATCTAATGGTCTACAGGCTCTCCTTGGTCCGCTCCATATGGGCTGTGTCTATATATCACTGGCCTTTGGCTGATGCACTGAAATCCATAGTGGGTATCAGATCTTCAACATCCTCCACACTGGCTCTGAGATTTGCCTTGTGCAGTTGGTATCCTAATCAGTTTGGCTGATCCTTTTGTCCATCAGAGAAAGTCCTTCCTTCCTTCGTGAAGAAGAGTTGAGCAGCGTGCTGACTTGCTGGCCCTTGTGTCAACCACAAAGCCATTCTCAGAGCAGTTTTTGAAGATAGAAAAACTCTAAAATAATGTTTGAACTGTACAAAAACAAATGGTATTACCTTCCTGACGCTTGGTGTATGTGTGTGTGTGATTCAGAAATCTGGATTTGATCCACAGACTGTTATGTGTGTCAGCTGAGGAGTAAAGGCAGAAGTTGTGTTTTAGCAGAAATCTATACCTGCTGCTGTTTCCAGGTACATCGGTATGCAGCTAAAGAATCCCATCTTTGATACCAGCTACCTGAAGCAGATACAATACCTTGTCATTTGTGCATATTTGCCCACAAATTACACCCAGAATCCCCGACATTTGTTCAGGCAGTGTGTACTCATGGCAAAATAAACACTTGCCAAACTGTATAAATGTTAGTGTATATGGTTTTTATCCCCTTACATGAAAATGATTTGGGGGGGGGGGGGGAGTGGGGAGCCAGAATGAATTTGCCCTAAGACTGCTTCTGTACTTGAAGGTAAAAATCTCTCCCACATCATTGTTAATATGGCTGTTTGAGACTATAAAAATCAGGTCCTTAGTTTTATATTAAATCCACTAATTGCTACTCTGAAAAGAAATCAGAAGTATTAGGAAAGTGAAGCTGCTGACAAGATAGTTACTTTAAAGGAAAAAATTATGGCTCAAGAAATTGTTATGTAATTTAGATTTCTAGGTAATTCCACTTAGATTTGTTCCATTTGCTTTTCATTCAGTTTTCCATAATTTACCTAACAAAGCTTGCCTGTCATAAATGTTTGCTTGTTTGTGACACACAGAAAAGAAAAAAAAAAACACCTGTTTCCCTCTCCCCCTGCTGTTTAGAGTCTAAGTAACCCAACAGTAATTTATGACCTTGATCATTAAACCAAGGTCTGGTGCTGCACGGTTCATTTCCCCCCCTTGTTTAGCCCTGCAAGAAAATAAGAATCATTTCCAGAACAGCAGACTCTGTGGCCATAATTACAGTCTAAACCAGAAGGCCCTGCTGAGTTCCCCCAACACACACCTCCTTTGCACAGTTATTCAGGCAAAACATCCATCAGTAAAGACATGATCCTAAGACCACTCAGTAAAAGTGAGTCTTAAGCCCTCAGAATTGCCACCTGGGTACATAGAATCACTGGGTTTTTCTGCACATGGCTGACCATCTCTAAGGCTATAAGGCTGAAGGAAAGCCCTTGATAAGCACACATCTCTTGCCTTTTGCACAGACTGATGTTATGATAATGACTGGCTCCTGTGGCACTAGACAAAAAAAAAATCACTGCTGTTTGTCTTGCTGAAACTGCTCTCCCCCTCACTCTAAAGAGGAGACAAATTCTGGTAAGCAACCATGATTTTATGTGTTTTCCAGTTGGTGCTTGTGACAGTTGTGTAAAACATACACTTTTGTCACAGGAGCATTGGCAGGTATGTTTTGAGATGCCACAAAAGCCAGGAAACCTAGTGTGCTAGTGACCGGAATCGCTGCAACAAGAATAAACATTGCTATTGCTTGCCACAAGAGAAGGATATTAATACCTCCATGCTTCTGGAAATGCTTCTTCTAAAGAACTAAATATCAATATAATTCTAATCCTTTAGATTTGGGACAGGAAGAAGCTGTCCAAGGCAAATTGCATAATTTTTGCTCCTGTAGGATGAAATGATACAAATGAAATCCCATTAATGAGTCTAGTATGGTCAACAGAAGTTCCCTCTGGGTCAACATGTATTTTCACAGCACACCTTGAGACAACATGTAAAGCAGCACTGTGCTCTGTGCTTTCAAGGGATTTCCATAAAAGAGCAGCAGAGCCCTCACTTTGCCTTGCATCTTTTTCTGCACTGAAAATCTAACAGGAAAAGATGACTTTTTTAGAAAATACCAGGGGTCATTTTGAGCAGGAGCTCGGGGGAGCACAGCTCCGGGAGTTAGTGCCAGCCCCCCCCCCCCCCCGCAGGGGAATGCCTGCTTGTGTCATGGCTGCAGCAAAATGACCCCATCCCCTGGAAAAGTCCTTGTTCCTCCGACCAGCCTTCTGAAGGCTTCAGCCACCACTGAAGCGATTCTCCTAGAATAGTGGTATTTCTGAGGCTTGGATTAGTAGCTGTCCCCTTCCTTCCTTCCTTCCTTCCTTCCTTCCTTCCTTCCTTCCTTCCTTCCTTCCTTCCTCTCTCTCTTTCTCTCTCCTTTCTTTCTTGCCTTCTGAAATACTTCTGGTGATATCAGGTGGTGTAGCATATGCAAATAAGTTAGGCTAATGATTTATGCTAATGAACGCCTGCACCTCTTTTTCCACGAAATGACCCCTGGAAAATACAAACTTCTCTGTGCATCTGTTAGCATTGCTATGGGACAGAGGAGTTGATGAGCCATTCGTATAAAAAAGACAGCAGCATATATAACTGGTTTCTGTGAAAGCAGCACAGAAAAAGGGGCTTCTTTATGCTAGCTAAAAGTGAATGCACCCTCCACAAATATATGATAACCCTTGTTGTGTGCATAAAAAGTAGACAAATGTCTAGCAGATGAGAGCTGGTGTGGTATAAATTATGGTTAAGAGTGTTGGACTAGGATCTGGAAGGCCACGGTTCGAATTTCCACTTGTGCCAGGGAAACTCTCTGGGTGACCTTGGGCGAGTCACCCTAACCTACCTCACAAGATTATTGTGAGGGTAAAATGGAGGCCACTTTGGATTCCCATTGGGGTGAAAAATGGGGTACAAGTGAAGTAAATACATTTCTTCTTTAACTCTTAGGGGGGTTGTTGTTCTCTATCACAAAAAATCAAGCATGGTAGTTTTTATTTGCGAAGTAGCCAAATTGGGTGGGATGTTTTAGTCACTGCTGTAATTTAGAGACATCTGTGCTGCAGAGCACTTTCTTGTAGGGTTGCCAGCTCTGGATGGGGAAATACCTGGAGATTTTTAGGGGGGGAGCCTGAGGAAGGGGGGTTTGGGGAGGGGAGGGACTTCAGTGGGGTATAGTGCTATAGAGTCCACTTTCTATTTTCTCCAGGGGAACTGATTTCTGTCACCTGGAGATCAAGTGTAATCCCAGGAGATCTCCAGGCACTACCTGGAGGTTGGCAATCCTAGTCTTCTGATTATTTTGGATTGATTCATTGTAAGAAGACATCTTGAAGCCTTGAATGGGTTGGTCTTGTATGTGTTGTGTGTGTGTGTGTGTTTGTGTGCATGCACCTACATGGAAAATGCCCTTTATTAACATTTTGTACATTCTGCTGTTAATTGAAATCTGCACCTACATCCTGTGTCACTGGATACTGCAGGATCATTACACGATCATTTGCCACTGGATTCACTTTTCCATACAGGAGAATCCAGTTACAAATGATTGCTATAATGCAGTATTAGTACAGTATTCCATGATTTGTGGATGCAGGACAATGCTTGGTTTTATTTTTTATGCATGTATTTATTTCACAAATTCATATGCTGCCTTTCCAGGGGACCTGCCCAAGATGGCTTACAAAATAAAAATAATTTTAAAAATTAAAAATTAAAACCTAGCATTAAAACCCAGCCAAAGCATAAAAACATAAGACCACTGAGTGGCTTAAAATAACAGCTTTCAAACTAAGAGTATCCTAAAATGTTGTTAACAGGCCCCTTAATTAAAAGCCAGGGTGAACAGAACATTTTGGCCTGGTGCCTAAAAGAGAGCAATATGGGCTCCAGGCAAGCCTTGGGAAAGGGAAATCCATAGGCAAGGTGCCACTACTGAAAAAGCCCTGTCTCTGTTTGCCATCCACCTCACCTTTGAAGGTGGGAGAATCAAGAGCAGAGCCTGTGAGGCAATCTTAACTGGCAGACAGGACAGACTTATACACACTGCTTTGCTTCCACAGTTCTCAGCATGCAAGGCAAACATCTCTGTAATTCTCTGTGCCCACTCAATTCCTGGGGAGGTAAGGGTTCCTGTGTCTCATTTGTTGTGCACAAAGATTGCTGTTCCAGTGACATTTTCACTACATTCAAAACTCCAACATTTCTTAGCTGAAATACATCATAGATGACTTGCTTATGTTCCATGCTGCAGAATGTAAAATGTCTTGTAGAATTACCAGTTCTGGGTTCCTGGAGATTTGGGGGTGGAGCTTAGAGAGGATGGGGTTTGGGGAGGGGAAGGACCTCAGCAAGTAAAATAGAGTCTATCCTCCAGCACCCGTTTTCTCTAGGAAAACTGATCTCTGTAGTCTGGAGATCAGTTGTAATTATGGAAGATCCACAGGTTACATCTAGAGGTTGGCAACACTAGTCCTCAGAGTACCTACTGGTTATATTTCATGTGCTATAATTAATGGGCAACACAGTACCCCCGATCCATTTTATGAATTTGTTTAAAAGTTTGATTTAAAAAGCATTGTTCAGAGGCAACATCCAAAATGGGAGTACTCACCAATTGACACTATCCGCAGAATGAATCCACAGAATGACCAGTTAGAAAGATCCTGCAGAAGTACAAATCTTGCTCCCAGCTAGAGGGCTGGCATGGTGTAATGGCTAGAGTGTTGAACTAGGACCTGGAATGACTAAGGCTATGGTCACACGGCCCCTTTAAATCCGGGAGCCCTCCCAGATTAAAGGGGCCGCATTTCTTTACCTCGGGTTGGGATGTCTACACGTCCCAACCCCTGCGGCGGCTGGAGGTGGCGAGGGATCCAGAGGCGGCGGCAGAAGCGACGAGGGATCCGGCGCCAGCGGCAGAAGTGGCGAGGGATCCGGTGGTGGCGGAAGAAGCAGCAAAGGACCTGCTAGCCGCCTGGTAAGTTTGGGGTTCCCCCCCCCTTTTACACTTGGGCGCTTGACTGCCCAAGCGCCCAAGTCTAAAGGGGGGGGGGGAATGGCTGACGGGACCATTTGGACAGCCCTGCTCTCACAATGATTGCGAGAGGGGGCTGTCCAGATAGCTTAAATTCGGGTTCCTCCCGCAACACCCGGGAAAACTGTTGATTTTCCCGGGGTTGGAAAATGCGGGAGCAACCCGCATTTGAACCCGCTTCGCCGCGGGACTTGCTGCTGCCCGTGTAGTCAGCCCCTTTAAATGCAGGAGGAAGCAGCCCTTCCTCCCACATTAAAGGGCCGTGTGCTCGCAGCCTAGGTTTGAATCCCCATTCTGCCAGGGAAGTTTGCTGGGTGACTCTGGGCCCATTGCAGTCTCTCAGCTAAACATTGTGGTGAGGATTAAGTGGAGAAAGGGAGAAGGGTGTGAAAAGCTGCTTTAGGTCCCAATCAGGGAAGAAAGTGGGATAGAAATAAGTAAGCATTTCTGGCTCTTTCACTTCCTCTTTGGAAGGAATCGTTCTCTTCCTGCTGTCATTGCTATTACTGGGTTATGAGAACTGGGCAAACACTTCTGTGGGCTTTGCTGAAAACTTTCTGGAAGATGCAGGGGGGAAATATACTTAGAAATGTGCAAAGAAATAACAAAATAGATCTAGTTCTAGCTTTGTCTGTGGCCCTTGATGACTTCGGAGTCCCTGAGATCAAGCAGCATCTGGCTATTGATACATCCAAAGTATACATGGAAGGGTTCTCATATGGCTCTCTTGCTGTATTTACACACCAGGCCTGTCTTTCCTAGTATGTGTGTGTGGGAGAGAGAACAGCATGGTTGAACTTGTTAACATGTGTACTTGTTAACAGTGGAACAAATGGACCATCATGTTATCCAGTTTGCCTTTGGTTGTTCCAGGTGCCCCTCAGGTTGGGGAAAGGAAAAGCAGCCACAGAAATGGGTACATTCAATAAAGTGAACATTATCCCATTGTTCGCTTCACATGAGTGAAGTGGAAGTGTGGTTATTGTTTGATAGAAATACAACCTACCTTCTCAAATGTGATTGTATGTTGGTCACACACAAGTGGCTCCCAAAATTTATTTCTGGCATTTGGGGCTCTTCTGCTCATCTATTAGGGCAAGGTTCACTTCCTGTGATCCTTTTATTTAACTCTCACGCACTAAAAAGAAGGATTGCACTGTTGAGGGGCCAGAAACTGAACCACGAGTATATATTTGAGTAACCTTTTCTGTCTGATGGAGCATTTAGTTAGGTAAAGGCAATCCCTTGCTGAAATTATTTGATGGTTAGGAGAGCAGTAAATAATTCTGTTCCCTGATAATCTTTTGTTTGTCTCTTCTTCAGACATAAAACAGGTATCTTATTAAAGAGTAAAAGGCTGGGCTGCATAATTTGCGGTGAAATCTTCAGGGAATTGTGAGGGGGGGGTGAATTCTCCTCTCAGGAGACATTTAGGAAGGTGATACAGACTTTGGGCATGTCAAACATTAAGAGAGCCAGTTTGGTGTAGTAGTTAAGTGTGCGGACTCTAATCTGGGAGACCCGGGTTTGCTTCCCCACTCCTCCACTTGCACCTGCCGGATGACCTTGGGCAAGCCATAGCTCTGTACCAGCTGTTCTCTCAAGGACAATTGTCTCCGAGCTCTCTCAGCCCCACCTACCTCACAGGGTGTCTGTTGTGGGGAGGGGAAGAGAAATGAGTTTGTAAGCCTCTCTGAGACTCCAAGTGAGTGAAGGGCGGGATATAAATCTCTTCTTCTTCTCTTCTAATATGTTAGAATCCTCATGCCCCTTTATTTCTTATCTGGTCTGTTACTTACCACAATTGAGGTTTACTGTCAATACACTTCCACGTTTGAGTTTTCATCCTCCCTGCCTCATCTACTCAGCCTTTTATACTGTAATCCGAAATAGAGGTTTCCCAGTTGAAATCACACAGGCACGCACACACACACACACAACTTTCTAAAATATTAATGAGATTATATTTACCAGTAACTCCGATTTTAATTTCTTAGTTGAATTTGAGTGATGCACTAACATTCTGTATTTCTGAGACGCATGCCCAAAATATCTCTAAGTAGTTTCTTCATTCCTTTGTCACATTGTGACAAAATGTAGGAAGAATTAAATGATGGCTCCTTTAAGGGCATTTATTGGAAGGTTCTCTGATGTTAGTCCAATTGCAACGAATGCAAGAGGGCTACTTTATTATTGTTAATTTACTTCTTTTATATCCCACCATTCTCCCTAGTGGGGATCTAAAGTAGCTTACTTCATTCTCTTTTCCTCCACTTTATCCTCACTACAACCATATGAGAGTATATTAGGCTGAGAAAGTGTGACTGGCCCAAAGTCATCCAGCAAGCTTCCGTGACAGATTGGGGATTTGAACCTGGGCCTCCCAGATCCTAACCTGACACTCTAACCACCACACTGGTTCTCACCACAGCTGGTTGGCTGTACAACAGCCATTCATTCCAACGGGTTATGTAGAACAGAATTTCCCAGGATTGTGCCACAAAGTTTCGTGGATGTTACAAGAGACATTGTCAGCTCCGTATGTTCACATGAATAGCATAGGCAAAGACGTGAGCTCCATGTGTGAAATGGAAGTCCACAGTGGAAAGAGCCCATGGATTAACCAACCCATATCATACTGAGGCAGCTAGTTTTCAAGAGTTAATCCTCGGCAGAGTTCCCACCACAGTCATAAATCCTTTACTTAGAAGTAATCCCAATTAGTGTAAATAGAATTTACTGTCAAGGAATTGTGGCAAGAATCACAGCTTTAAACAATGGTTTCGATCACTAACCATCAGGGCTTTTTTTGTGGAAAAAGCCCAGCAGGAACTCATTAGCATAATAGGCCACACCCAACAGCAGAACCTCATTGGTATATTAGGACACACCCTGACAGTGCAGCTGTTTCCCAGGATTGGCTTGCCCAGGTGCCCCACAGCTTGCGGGGCGCATGGGGAGCCTGAGGGAAGGAAGGCAGTTTCTGGATTGGCTTCCCCAGGCGGCCCGCAGCTGCAGGGCACCTGGGGAACCCGAGGAGGGGAGGCTGTGGGCATGGCCAACTCGGAAGCCAGCCGGAACTCTGTTCCTGTGCATTCCTGCCCAAAAATAGCCCTGCTAACCATGCAATCCTAAATGGAGTTATACCCTTCCAAACACATTGACTTCAATGAATTTAGAAGGGCATAACTCTGCACAATAAATTTTTTTTTTTGCCTTGTTTCTGTTTTGGTGACAGACTGACATGTTAAATTGCCTGCAAAACTGGTGCGCATCAATTAAAATTTAGTATACAGTCCTGGTGACAGCACTTGTAGATAATTTGAAGAAGACATCACACACACTAAATAATCCATTTTCAATCCACTTTTAATCCACTTTCCAACTAGGTTTTTACTGTGTGAACTGGTAAAATCCAATTCAAAAGTGCATTGGGAAAAAAAGAAAGAAAGTGGATTGAAAGTGGATTATCTAGTGTGATTGCATTAGTCTTGCAACTTAAAAGACAAGGTACACAAGAGTGAAAAACTGGATTAGGGAGACAGAAAAGGTAGAGGAGGAAAATCAGTTGGATGATTCTAAAATCAAATGGTCACTTGTTAACAGGCATTTACATCTATTTGAAACCAGGCTGATCAGGACCAGAGGATCTTTCCCCCCGGGTACTGCAGTCACAGGGTAACTAGCAGCTGGAGCAGAGTTTTCCTCACAGGTAGAGGCAAGCAGCTGGTCTGGCTGATCCTGGTCCTTGATCTTCCTTTGCCATGGTATTAGGGAGGATAGGTGGCTTCTGCTGAACATGTGTTGCAGCAGAAGTTTCCAAGTGCAAAATCCCTGGCTTTTCTAGCATCTCAGGTGCTAGTATAACCCTTTCTATTGGGGGGAGGGGGTGCAAATCAATAAATGACGGCACCCTTGTGGTTTGGCAAACAAATGTAAAATTGCTTTAAAAGTATAGGGGGAAATCATTTGGGGTGTTAAATAGTTTTCAATATAACAAACATTTATCATAAACCTAACAACTTTACAGGAGGAGAAGAAGAAAAGGAGGAGGAGGAAGAGACTGGATTTATACCCCACCCTTCACTTGTAGTCTCAGAGCGGCTTACTAACTCCTTTCCCTTCCCCTCCCTACAACAGACACCCTGTGAGGTAGGTGGGGCTGAGAGAGCTCTGACAGAAACTGCTCTTTTTCAAGAACAGCTGTGCCAGAACTATGGCTTGCCCAAGGTCATCCATCAGGTGCAAATGGAGGAGTGAGGAATCAAACACAGTTCTCCCAGATTAGAGTCCGCACACTTAACCACTACACCAAACTGGCTCTCAACTGAATGATAATGTCTGTGAACATGTCAGCATTTGGAGAGACAGGATCTTCAGTGCCCTTCAGGAAGAAGACTCAGAACAAAGGCAAGTCCCAAATATTAACTTTAGAGAAATGGAGGGCCGCTTCTTCCCCATATGCTCTTCAGTGGTGCTTATGCCTCTTGCTGCTGCTCTGGATTCTTTCCCTGGCTTGGACCTGCAAAGAAATTAGCAGTTTCCCTCAGTTAAGCTCTGGCCTTCTCTCTCCTGCTGCAGGCTAGACTGACTGAGGGGGTGGCGTTCTTGCAGCGAGTAACATGTGAGCAACTTTACCAAGTGCCCATGCTCTGTTACCCTTTTGCTCCCTTGGCCCTAAATTTCAAACTTTTTAACAGAAATAAAGTTAAAATGAAAATGACATGGGTTACACCAGGAAATAGCCTTTTCTGCTTGATACCCTGGAGAGCTGCTGGCAGCCAAGATACTGAACTAGAGGGCCCAATGGTCCAGCGCAGCTAGGGTTGCCAGGTCCCTTCGAGACTACAATTGCCAGGTTCTTTCGTCAATCTGGAGGGGGGATTTGGGGGGCTTTCCAGAGGGGGGGGACATCACTCAGAAGTGACATTGTTGTGTCAGCAGTGCTCTGGTTTTGGGGCAAACCTCTACGGTAAATTCACCCTCACACCATAAGACATGCCGCTTGTGGCCCTTCTCAGCACCATTTACCAGGAAAGTGGGTAATGCCACTGTCCGGTAGGGCTTATGTTTGGCAGATGGTTTGCACCTTGAAACAGCCGACACTGAGGGAATGTAGAACAGGTAGACTGTGAACCTCCCTGAGCTGTGAAGCTTCAGTGTCAGGGATGGAAGTAAAGGCCCCATCCTTTCCAACAATCTCCTACCCTTTTTCACAGACTCTGATCCCAGTACCCAGTCAAGTTGCCAGGAAGATAGTTTTATTCTCTGCGGCCAGCTTTCTATCACCATAGCAGTCTGCCACCTGGGAAAACAGCAAGCTGGCCACTGTATGTTGTTGGTGGTTTTGACTGCCCCTTTTTCACTGCCAACTTGCTCTCCTTTTGGCTCTTTGGCAAACTCACTCTCTCACCCAACTTTCTCATTCTGAGGAGCAGGGCATTTCTCAGCTGAGGTCCAGAGATTTCTAGGTGTCTGTGAGGAATTTCAGGAGAGGCATACATTCCTATGCACCTATTTGGCTAAAATGAAAACAAAGACCACTCTAGGAGTGGGGGCTGGGACTCTGCCTCAGGGAAGGGGACAGAATCAGTTCCCCTTCTTGCAAAGGTTGGATGCTTGAAGAGCTGCCATCACCTGCTGTCACCTAGGTTCTAGATCTCCTCAAAGCAGTAGCCAGACAACACACTGATCAGTTGCCAGGATCCAACAGTTGGATGGATACCTGCTGGAACAAGTATAGTCCTATAAGTGTTTGGCCATTGTATGTAATTCTTCTGGTAAATAGACTGCACATCTCCATCATTCACGTGTATGCTGAACAGTCTGCTTAAGTGATTACTTCATTCTATTAAACATAAGGATACTGATTTGATTCCTCAAAGCTATTCTGGGGGTCCCTAAATGTATAACGGGGCAGTCAGGAGCCCTGAGGTGGGATTATTTTCATTTATGGCTATTAAGGATTGCAGCCATAAACTTTTGGATGTTTGCCATAGAGATCTATCCTCTAATTTTTCCTCTTTAGAATTGAAAGACGCATTTCTGAGCAAATGGAAGAAAGTTTGCTGAATTTCCTACCCCTGTTTTACTGTTTTATTGTCTAGGGAGAGCTCAAGTGTTAGTCAAGCAAATGTGATGTAGATTATTAGGTTATGTATTCTGTGACATGTGGACCTTGTTCACCTTTAACTGTGGATCTAATCTTTCAGGACTTAAGAAATGTGCAGTAAAAGCAATTAGAAAACTTAAATATATCAAAAAATAGGAGAGCTTTTACATTAGCATGTAATGGATAGCCATCAGCAATCCTTGAGGGTTATTACAGGATCATCCTGTCAAATGTGCAGTTTTGTCCTTATGGTACAGGGATGATAGCGTCTGTGCAGCCATGTATGTTCTACAATTATTATAAAGGAGTTAGAGATGTTGCTATTGCTCACCTCTTGGTATCAGACCAATCGGGATGACTAGTTAGCCTTTTTTCTTGCTTTTTCGGTATAGTCATTGACATAAGTTTCTGGATGTTGAATGAACTCTGGTAAACATGTACAATGGCAATATTTTGTTTTAACAGTTGTGTTACTGAAAAGGCTGTAGACTGTATAATAAACTTCATTGTAGCTTTAAAGTGTAGTTGTTATACAGTAATCACATATAAAACTGAACTGGTTTTTATTTTATTTTTCAGTGCAAAGATTTATTTCACCATATAGAAACAGATGCAATTCTGTATCCATGGACAATAATAGCTAATAGTAGTTTTCAGTTGATTACCATAAGAGATCAGGTTTTGTGTGATTCTGCTCTGAAAATGGTTCCAAATTATTTATCAGTAAGAATAAGAGAAGAAGAGATTGGATCTATACCCCACCCTTCACTACCCAAGTCTCAGAGCAGCTTAAAAACTCCTGTCCCTTCCCCTCCCCACAACAGACACCCTGTGAGGTAGGTGGGGCTGAGAGAGCTCTTTCTAGAACTGCTCTATTTCAAGAACAGCTTGCCAGAGCTATGGCTTGCCCAAGGTCATCCAGCCAGGTGCAAGTGGAGGAGTGGGGAATCAAACCAGGTTCTCCCAGATTAGAGTATGAGCACTTAACCACTACACCAAAAGGGAGTTTCTTGTTGTACTTGGGGGAAAGTCCATCCCAATCAAGGGATAAGATCCATTAGAACTTGGGTCAGGTCCTTTTATTTATTATTTATTTATTTATTTATTTATTTATTTATTATTTGGATTTATATCCCGCCTGTAAAATCAGCCACCTTCTGAGACCTGATCTTGTAGACCATGTACAAACTATAAAAACATTTTACTTAAATTTGGTTTTAAAGTATAGCTGAGGTTTTCACTGTATTATTTTGAGGGTGCCAGAGGATGGAAGCCTGGGGAGGAGTGTTCAGTGCATGATAAACACTAGGGAGTAATGCGGAGGGCTTGGATTTCTACAAAATTGTAAAATCAAAATAGCGTACCTGCGTTTCTAATGTTTGAGAATTACTAGTCTAAGACAACTGGTCTAAGACAAACTTAGTTTGGTGTAGTGGTTAAGTGAGCGGACTCTAATCTGGGAGAACCGGGTTTGATTCTCCACTCCTCCACTTGCTCCTGCTGGATGACCTTGGGCAAGCCATAGTTCTGGCACAGCAGTTCTTGAAAAAGAGCAGTTTCTGTCAGAGCTCTCTCAGCCCCAAGTACCTCACAGGGTGTCTGTTGTGGGGAGGGGAAGGGAAAGGAGTTTGCAAGCCACTCTGAGACTCCAAGTGAAGGATGGGGTTTAAATCCAATCTCCTCCTCCTCCTTCTCATATTTTTCCTGGGTGGGGGGAGTATGGGACTCCCAGAAACCTTTTACTACTGTGTCATAGGGAGTTCATTTCAACAGTAATCAACAGTACTGCTTAAGTTATGTGGCTATGGATTGTAAGTAAATATAAAGGAAGGGAAAGGTGGCATGCTGTCTAACATCACAGTCAAGATGTGGCCAAAGCTATTGGATAACAAAAGAGTCATCTTTGACATAATCATTGCTCTGAGGAGCACTTGAGCTGGCAGATAATTTAGTATTGAGAAAATTAATTGCATCTGTGTCTGTAATGGTGGTATAGGCTCCCGAGAGACTCCATATTCCGTGTCTAGATTTCAGTACCTATTATTTCATATGTTTACATTCACTACTTTTCTCTGTGTTAAGGAGACTGAAAGTGGAGAAATGAAAATGCTACTCTTAAATCTTTATGGGGGGGAAGTGTTATGCAGTGACTATGCATTTATATTTCAACATTGTCCTCTGAATTCAGATGCATATCATAATCAGATGCTGTAGCAAAAACCTGCTTCCTTTCTTTATCTCTGAGTGCCTAAACTAGAGAAATAACCAACACAAATAACTATATCCTTGTTACGTCCCATCAAGTCATTCCAGTCTATTGTGACCCTATAAATTTATGACCTCCAAAACGTCGTAAAACGTCAGTTAACAGCCTTGCTTAGGTCTTGCAAACTGTGGGCCATGGCATCCTTGACTGAGCCAATCCATCTCAGGTTGGGTCTTCCTCTTTTCCTGCTGCCTTCTACGTTTCCTAGCATCATTGTATTTTCCAGTGGATCTTGTCTTCTCACAATGTGACCAAAATACAATAGCCTCAGTTTGGTCATTTTAGTTTTTGGGGAGAGTTCAGGCTTGATTTGATCTAGAACCCACTTGCTTGTTTTTTTGGTGGTGCATGGTACCTTTAAAACGCTTCTCCAACTCAATGGATGGGAGGGGGGTAGAGTTGCCAGATCCAGATGGGGGAACTCCTGGAGATCTGGGGATGGAGCCTGGGGAGGACAGGGACCCCAGTGGGGTACAATGCCACAGAGTCCACCCTCCAAAGCATCCATTTTCTCCTGAGGAACTGATCTCTGTAATATGGAAATAAGGTATAATTCCAGGGGATCCTCAGGTCCTAATTGGAGCCTGGCATTCCTACCTCCAATACCACATTTCAAATGGTACCCACGTTAGTGTAGCTTAAAAGCTATGGAGCAGCTTTTTCAGAGGATCAGCCAGTGTGTGCTTTGACTGCGATTTACCTGTCACACAAGGTACCTGCAAGTTGCTATCTGGCCTCCACTTTATCCTGGTAGAAGAGTGAGTGGATGGGATAGCATTGCTAGGGAGAGTTCCATGTGGGAAGAGCTGTCATGCAAAAGCAAGTCTGAAGAGGTAAAGGAGGGAGCCTTGGTGCAAGTGGACACCACTGCTATGTTAACCTTTTGGTCACTGTGTTTTTCTTCAGGCAGTAGGCATAGAAAGTGAACTCTGTGACCTAGTAGCCTTTAGTTTATCTGTCTAATTTCTACTATCCTGAAACATTTTAGATATGCATATTGGAAACTGATGGGGCAGATACATCACACATTGATGGGACAATGAACAAGTCAAGCCTTCTTATACACGCCCAATGTTCCTGTTTTCCTGTTTCTGTCCCTGCAAAACAGCTAGTGCACACGTAGTTAAATGTGTGGAGTGGACATCAATTCTAAGGCACCTTGGAGCATGCTGCCTGCCATTTCACAACCTATAGTTGCTAGAGTATCTTTTGACCTGTTGATAATACACTGTGTCACAATTATGGTTTTCTAGTATATCAAAGAACAAACAGCCTCTTGTCTTGTAAATCAGTGGAGCAGAGCCTATTGTAGAATTAATGAACAGAGCATACAGCAGTGGAATAAAGCCTTTACCAATGTGATGTAGTGTATATTGGTGCAAGAGTATCCTTGGACGGAACATTAGAGTGTCACAAATGTCTCTGTGTTATTGTCTGTGAAATACTGTCAGGACAGTATAGAATCTGACATTCAGCATACTTCTCACCCTTTGATCAAGACCAGTTATATGTTAGTGACCATGAGAAATGTGGAGCTTCTTTAGATAATCCAAAATCTACAGAAGCACCTTCCCTTTTGCTCATTTGTGACTGAGGAACAATATCATCTGGATAATGCCAGCCAATTTGTTAGGAGCGTATTAGGACTGTGTTTGTTAGGAGTGTGGCAGATCTTGATTCTGTGAAAAGGTGGAGTATTTGACCTCAATACACATTCCAGCTTTACAATCCCAAGAGCCTAATATTCAATCATCTCTGCCGGAGAGTATATCAGTTCATGTGAGCACAAACAACAGCATGGTTCATCTGAAATGAAATGCAGAATTTAAAAAAATCAATTTTTGTACAGATCAGAGTAACAGGCATAGAATGGAGAGAGTGTCACACCCTTTCGTTCTTTCACTAAAGATTTCCATAAAAGCATTTGTGGATACATTTATTTGTTCATAGTCCATGTGACAGTTAAGTTTTACATGGCACCTCTTCCCACCCCCATTCCACAATTTCTACATACTCTGTTCATTTCTGTACTTGATCAGGTTTTCAAACCAAAAATTCCAACACAGAAGATTCCGTGGAGCATTATCTCTTTGCCTGTTGTGAAGAAATGAATGTTCTCTTGTTGTTCGTCCCATTAGCTCTAGTTAGGGTATTTGGGAGTGACAGAAGCTGAATTAAAGCACAGGAAAAGTCAGTGGAAACACATACTTTCTGTGCTGTGGAAGACTAAATACTCTGTGTTAGCAACTGGAGTCTCCCTGTCTGTGGTCTCAATGATCATCTGACCGGTAAGCTTAAGGCGGGGGGGGGGGGGGGGGGGGGGGACAGCATAAAAATGCTCTGAAGTGTGCTTGACTTTTACGGTCAAAATACAAAGCCAAAAGAGAATTCAGTCTGCGGCTTGTTTTGAAGAAGCAATAAAAGCACTAAACAGCAGCAGTCCTGGTCACTCCCTATACATAATTGAAATAGCTGCCCACTGAAGTCAGAATGAGATTGGGGGGCTGGGGCTGGGTAAGTGGCTCTGACTGTTGCTATAACAACAGCACCTTGGTCTAATTTCTTCTGAAAAATGACTTGCTGCTGGTGGGATGAAGTGGAGCAGCTTTTTGCAGCAGATGAAAGCTCTGTCGACAGCCTTAAGTGCTCCCTTGTTTATGTAGTGGATACACTGTGGTGTGCCCACTGCAGTCCTGCTGGAAATTTCAAGTTGAGTTATTCCAGGTGTGTGCGTGCAAGTGCACATGGGCATGTGTGTCTGTGTGGCATGTACGCATACTCTTGCATTTAAATAGCCTTGCAAAGTTGAGCTCTCTCCTGTTCCACAAACAGTTTCCTCTTTTTACAGCATATAAATACTGTCCACTCACACGTGTCCATCCATGCCTTCTGCTTTGGGTTAAAATATTTGCCAGGTGTATTCATTACATTGTTTTTATAATGGCAGTCCTTTTTCATGGGACATCTCTTGTTGCTGAGCTTCACGCAGCCGTACAGTCTCATGCATTTCTGTTCGTTTCAGATGCCACCAGTCCAGGGTTGCCAGGTCCCTCCTGGCAACTGGTGGGGGATGGGGGGACTTACCGGGAGCAGCAGGGAAGCCAATCAGATGTGCAGTTATATGTCTGCATCACTGACCACATGACCCAGTGGTGACATCATCACTTCCAGGATGTTGGGGCAACGCTCTGGTATTTGGGCAAAATATGTTAAATTTGGCTTTACCCTGATGTCCCAGATTTGATGACATCGCTTCTGGATCACGTGGGCAGTGGCGTAGGCACATGGCTGCATGTCAGATGGATCTCCCTCTTTTTCAGGGTAAGTTCCCCCTTGCTGGCCAGCTGATCAATGGTGGGGCAGTGGGGCCTGGTAGTGGGGGAACCATCACCACCACCAGGGAATCTGGCAACCCTAAACCAGTCTCATGAAATTTTGCTTTGGTTGTCTTGGCTAAGTGCTTGGTTTGAAAGCAGTCAAGTAGTTATCAGTCAAGATAGCTAAAGTCCTACTGGCATGTGGATGAATTTGCTAATTCTTTGTAGAAGGCATCAAGCTACAAGCTGTTGGCTTAATTCATATTCAACATTAAACTCCAGTCTGACTGCTAACCGTTGCTTAGAACACAAACTTTGCACTTCAGAGTGTAGAACAGGCAAGCCATAGTTTGGAGTTGCTTCTCTGTGTTTATTTTCTAGACTCGGCTTCATAAGCTTACTTCTGTGTCCAGTGATGCAGCAGTCTTGGGGGGTGGGGAAATGACTATGACTGTGGACTGCTAATTCAAACATGTCAGCAGAAACTCTTTCAAACTATGGTTTGCTAGCTAATAAAGACATCTTTGATAACCACAGCTAAGTTTCCTTGCCCATGGCTTGGGGCAATTACTGAGTTGAGCCATGACCTCATTGCAGGGAGAGCCAAACACAACTGAATGCCACAGAAGATTCCCTTAAGTGGAAGGGTGTGGCAGTTTTTGCTGATTCCCACCTCAGTCTGCTCCCTTCATGCTGTTCCTGGGGGTCCTGACCCTAGAAGCAGCACTCTTTGGGGTATTTGGGACTGCAGTAGGAGAGAAAGGAGAGAAGCCATGCTCTGCAGACAGAAATTCTTTATGCCCACAGAAATTCCAGATTGAATCCACGGCAATATTTTGTGTGTGTGTTTTTCAGAAAAGGAACTGATGTATGAGTAGGATTGCCCGCTTCCAGGTGGTAGTGCAAAATCTCATAGAATGACAGCTGATCTCCAGGTGACAGAAATCAGTTCCCCTGGAGAAAGTGGCCTCTCTGGAAGTTGTACTCTATGGCATTATATTCCATTGAAGCCCCTCCTCTCTCCAGACCCTGCCCTCCTCAAACTCCACCCTCAAATTCTCCAGGTATTTTTCAACCCGGAGCTGGAAATCCTGTGTTTGAGGGATATATTTGTTTTTTATTTCAAAAATGTTGTGTAAGCTGTATTCCAATGTACAATGAAGAAAAATTTCCTACTGGTCATAGATGAATCCCTTGTGAAGTCAAGAAATGAACATAACCTTAGCCACTGAAAGTATCTCAGCAAGCTATATCACAAAAAAGGTTTAGATTAATCTGCACCATGAAGCGTTGGTGCTGAGACCTATTCAGTGTTGCTTTCTACAAACTTTTGCTGTGTCTTTTATGTTTTTAGTTTTGGCCTGGTCTAGCATTTTTCACATGCAGGTAGCTTGTACATCTTGAATTCTGCGTACATCTTAAATTCTGATCTGTCACATAAACTGTAACGGACTTTGACTACTTGGTATTGATTATAAACGTATTGTATTCATGGCAAAAAAAGATGTGCATTCATCTCACACGTTATATAGTACACCACAAATGCATAGGGTCCCCATCCATATGTTACAGTGAGCACATGTAGAATCATTCTCATGAGAGCCAGAGTGGTATAGTGGTTAAGAGCAGCAGACTCTAATCGGGAGAACTGGATTTGATTCCCCACTTCTCTACATGAAGCCTGCTGGGTGACCTAGGCCAGTCACAATTCTCTCAGCAGTCTTTCAGCCCCACCTGCCTCACAGGGTGTTTGTTGTGGTGAGAGGAAGAGAAGGTGATTATAGGCCCCTTTGAGACTCCTTAAGGTAGAGAAAAGTGGGGTATAAAAACAATCTCTTCTTCTTCCTCCTCCTCCTCCTCCACCTCCATTCAAAGCGTTTACAGCTGAATGTATGACTGAAACCCACATTCATCTGAGTACAGGTCCCGATTTTCATTTGTAAAGTGAACATGTGTCAGCTCTTTCTTACAAACAGACGTATGTGCATACATGCCAGATGCATGTGCATTCACTGTATCTTGTGAACAGGCTAGGGTGTACCTTGTAAAGTGAAGATGAATGAAGAACCTTTTCTCAAGCTTCTTTTGGGTTGCTGAGGTAAAAGAGTGTGGAAGTATAATAACGTTATAGAGATTTCAGTTCTTGGATGACCCTGACACAAGCAGGCTATTTTTTTTGGTATAAATTCACCAATTTAACCACTCTGTCATGACTGTTCAGACAAGAGTTTATGAGTTATTAATTAACTTAAAATATTCAAGCACTCAGGTGAGACACTAAGGTTTAAGGAACTTCCTAGGTAAGGCCACATTACTGAATTGATGGAGCATCAGAGTTTATTAGGTACCATCCAGTTGACAAGGGAAGACACAGTGAGTATAAACCAGGCCTGAAGGATGTGTCATTCCCTTGCCATGGAAGGGGGAGAACACCAATATGATTGACCTCATTCCTCCTGTATTTCAGTGACACAGAACTGGCCCTGATCAGATTTGGGCTGGCTTTTTTGCTTCTCATTTGCTTGTAAGGCTGTGTAGTTGTTCAGTGCTGGGAAGGGCTGCTTAATGAATTATCTCTGAAAATAGCCCACTGTTTCTGCAAATCCTGACTGATGCAAAATGTGCCTTTAATTTTATTTTATTTTTAAGGAAGGAGGAAGTACAATGGCAGGGATGTGCTGGATTTTTTTTTTAAATGTGTGTGTGTGTTGTTCACTCTGCCCATAACAAGAAGTCACTGATAAGCACAAGGCTGTGTAGTAAAAATACCACACAGGAAATGACAGTGAGTTATTTGTCTCTGGTATGAGAACACATGGCCAAATAATTAAAGCCAAGGATCTCTTCCTTTTTTAGTGGATTTTTTTTTACAACAACCTGTTTTATAAACTACAAATTTAAATAAAAGACAATAGGAATTTTCTGTATGTGAGACTAGCTCTACATGTTTTACACAATGAGCAGTGGCCTAAAATAGCAGAATTTCGGTCAGTACTTTTTTAGACTGAGTATGGGGAGCCATAATTTTTAATGCTCCCCCATGTAAAAAGCTTCATACATGTGCACACATCAGGGATATGGATAAACTAAACCTTTCTGCAAAATATACAACTTTGCTAGGCATGGCAGTTCAAGTGCCATGAATTACTCTGCTCTTAGGCTGGAGTAAGTGTGCGTAGGATTGCACTGCTGTGTGTGAAGCACTAAAAAAATGAGCTGTAGGGGTGCCAACTTTGTATCAGGAAATTCCTAAAGATTTGGGGGTGGAGCCTGGGGAGGGAAGGGTTTGGGGAAGGGAGGGATCTCAGCAGGCTATAATGCAATGGGGTCCTCTTTCCAAAGCTGCAGTTTTATCCAGGGGAACTAATATCTGCCATCTGAAAAGGAATTGTAATTCTGGGAGATCTCCAGTCCCCACCTGGAGGTTGGCAAGCCCTGTAGTTTCAAATGACATTGTCCTGAATTCCACTATGTCTGTCTGTTACCTCATGTTGGGAAATGAGCAGAATGGTTCACTTTTTGCTATAATCTCATTTCTCAAGGATTCTAATAACCCTATAAAGAAAAACTAACAAGCTCAGCACTATAGAGGGGGAAGTTTGAGTCCAGTGGCACCTTAAAGACCAACAAAGTTTTATTCAGAGTATAAGCTTTCATGTGCAAGCACACTTCTTCAGGTACAGTGAAACAGAATTTCCTCAGCCATTACATAAAGGAAGAGGGGGGGGTTTAGCTGCCAGGAAAGGCTAGTTAGAGTCAAAATGCATAAGGGACTGGCCAATTATAGCTGAGATTGGATTAAAGTAAGATCTGTGAATGGTAGGGTTGTCAGGTCCCATCTTGTCCCCGGCAGGGGGATTTGGGGGGTGGTCTGAGAGGGGCTGTCCCCAGTGTGATGACATTATGCAAAGTGACACAGCACCATGCTTTCCCCCAACCATTTAAAGGGAACTTTCCCTTTAAATGGTTGGGTGGAAAGGGGGCACCCCACACACCTGCCTCGCAAGCTGCAAATTCACAGCTTGCATGGCAGGCGTGCATGCCCCCCCACTTGAATAGAGCAGGCACCCCATGTGCCTGCCCTGCAAGCTGCGAATTTGTGGCTTATGGGGGCAGGCGTGCACAGTGCCCACTCTTTTCAAGTGGGGCTGCAAACTACTGTTAGGGCAGGGCTTCAGCCTGCCAGCTATCTAGCCAGCATCTGGGCCGCCGCCCCCCCAAATCAGGGGATCCCCCACCCCCCACCTGGGGACTGGCATCCCTAGTGAATGGCAGTAAATTAGCATACAAATACAAGAGTTAACAAACAGATGTGAGAACAAAGTTTGAATGTAGTGTCCTGCTGCTTCAAACCAGCATGGCTTATCCACCAGACACTATAGAGAGGGAAGGGAAGGACAATATCCATACCTAGCTTGGCAGTTCAGGTATTACCAAACACTGGAAAAAGGAAGAAGAATAAGAATAAGAAGTAGTAGTCGTTGTCATCTCAGAGCGGCTTACAAACTCCTTTCCCTTCCCCTCCCCACAACAGACACCCTGTGAGGTAGGTGGGGCTGAGAGAGCTCTGACAGAAACGGCTCTTTTTCAAGAACAGCTGTGCCAGAACTATGGCTTGCCCAAGGTCATCCAGCAGCTGCAAGTTGAGGCATAGGGAATCAAACCCAGTTCTCCCAGATTAAAGTCTGCGCACTTAGCCACTGCACCAAACTGTGAAACACACACACACACACACACACAAAAGGGAATTTTATTCCCAGTATGCATTCCTATATATCATACAATTTGTAGCCAGACAGCATGATGTGAGGCGTGGGTGGTAACAAGGAACCTGATTCAAGGGCATAGACTTTCCAATTTCCTGGAGGGGGGCGGGGGCTGGGCAGGGCCAGAGGGGGGGAGGGAGGGGGAGAGAGAGAGAAAGAGAGAGAGTAGGGTTGCCAAGTCTTACTGGAGTTCCAGCACGCGCGTGCTGGGACAATGTTGCAGCCGGCGCCGCAAGAGCCTTCCCCCCTACCTGGCTCCCCTGCACCCCTCTCCCCACCCTCTTTCTTTCTCTGGGGGTGATCCGGGTGACTGCCCAGCATGATGATGTCACCCAGAAGTGATGTCAGCACGCTGGGCATGTTGCCGGGGTGACATTCTGGTAATCACCCTAAAACTCTATGGTGCCATAGAGTTTTCAGGGCGGTTGCTAGAGCGTTGCCCCAGCAACATGCCCAGTGTGCTGATGTCACTTCTGGGTGACGTCATCACACTGGGCAGTCACCTGGATCCAGAGGGAGAGGGAGGGAGGAGTGGGCGTGGGGGAGCCGGGGGGGAGAGGCTCTTGTGGTGGCGACTTCTTGTGAGCCCTAGCAGCGGCCGGGGGCCTGGAGGGCGGGGAGGCGCGGTGGCAGGCGAGTGCTCCGTTTCACCCAGGGGGGGCCTCAGTCACCCCTGGAAAATTTCAGGAGTGGCCCGAGCCCCCGCATAGTTGACGTAGTTTGAACAAGACTGCAACTTTCTTAATTAAATACTGTTGCCAGTCACTGCACTAGTTGGTCAGACTTTGTCCTGCTTAGGTTCCAACAAAGTTAAGAGAGAATGGAAAGAGGCTGTTGTAGCATCTCCTTTCTGTATTAGAAGAAGTTGTTCATTTGAGCACAGTTTCTTCAATGGTGTTTAGATGGCTTAAGGCTGCAATCACACACACCAAATAATCCACTTTCAATGCACTTTCCAACTGGATTTTACTGTGTGAACTGGCAAAATCCAATTTGAAAGTGGACTGAAAGTGGATTATTTAGTGTGTGTGATTGCAGCCTAAATGGGATTGAAGTGTTGCCTAAGCATTGTCTTGTCTTCAGAATTTTGCTGTCAGCTGAATGATAGCAAACAGTGCAATAAGGCCAATGAATTGAGATAGTGGTGTATTGCAATTGAAGGAATAGTGATAATAAACTTTTTTCATTTCCAGCAGGGTGTGGAGGAAAGCCAGAATATAATGTTTTATTCAAAACAACTGTATGTCTGTATGTACATATGAATGAAACTAAGCACTGTCCAGGCAGGGGTTGCATTCCCTGGCTGCCACTTCTAACTGGCAATTGAGGGAGGCAGAATTTGTTTTGTATTCAAGGATATGACCAGATGATAATAGATGAGGAGATGAAAACTGAGCCAAATTTGTAATGCAGGGAATAATGGTATGAAAGAGCCACAGTGACTCAGAGGTCAGTTTCAGACTACGATCTGGGAGATCCAGGATGGAATCCCCACTTTGCCATGGAAGTTCACTGGGTGACCCTGGGCCAGTCACGTGCTCTCAATCTAGCCTACCTCACAGGGTTGGTGTAATGATAAAATGGAGGAGAACAATATAAGCTGCTAAGTAAATAAAAATGGTACAAAATGAATGTCCGTGGTCATAAAATATGAAAAACATATCCAAATCTTAAACAGTTCTCCACTGTTCTAATATTTAATAAGTTATTTGGAGATGTATCCTTTCTATTGCCTCTCCTCTATTTTGTTGTTTCTACCTTGAATAAAAGACTTTGAATTACACTGTGTAATTTAGACATAACTTTTGGTAGAACATTATCTGCATGTAAAAACTTTTTGTGCTACAATAACATTAAGCCACAATGAAAAACTACAGAGGTTTTATTGGTTACTTTTCACAGGGAGATAAAATTGTGATAGAAAGTGCTAGCAAGTCACAGCTGACTTATGGTGACCCGTAGAGTTTTCAAGGCAAGAAACATTCAGAGGTGTTTTGCCATTGCTTCCCTCTGCATAGTGATCCTGGCCTTCGTTGGTGGTCTCCCAGGACTGATTCTGATTAGCTTTGAAGATCTGACAAGATCAGTCAAGCCTAGGGTTGCCAAGTCTGGGTTGGAAAATACCTGGAGACTTTGGGGGTGGAGCCGGGAGAGGGCGGGGTTTGTGGAGAGGAGGGACCTCAGCATGGTACAATGCCATAGAGGCCACCCTTCAAAGCAGCCATTTTCTCCAGGGGAGCTGATCTCTGTCAGCTGGGGATCAGTTGTAAAAGCGGGAGATCCCCAGGCCCCACCTGGAGGCTGGCAACCGTAGTCAAGCCGGACCATCCAGGTCAGGGCAGACAGACAAAATACTGGATGCTATTTCTGGAACTGGTTTACAAAACGCATGTTGTGATGTTTCCTTTTAGTTAGAGTAGATATTTCACTAGTAACTAAATTGCTATTCATTTATTGGTTCCTACTTTGGTGGCATGCAAGCAATAGATGCTGCAGGGACAATTTTTTTTACCTTTGCCCATGATCAAACAGAATTAAGTCCTTTATGTTCTGTGTATTATTTGGGAAAGATTTGTAGTGCAGTCCTACGCAGAGTTACTCCTGTCTGAGCCCGCTGATTAGACTGGAACAACTCTGTATAGGATTACACTGTTAGGCACGTGCATAATTATGCCTTGTTTGTTTGTTTGTTTGTTTGTTTGTTTGTTTGTTTTAATGAGACAAGTGCTTAACTTTGGCTGGAGTGCATAATGTGAATTAGCTTTCTAAATATTAGGATCTCCCAGTACTAATCCATTGGAAGTCTGATTCACAGTCAAAACTTAAAATTTTATACTAGCATCATCACTAATGTTCTGGAGGAAATGAATCATACTAATGCCCCATTTAAATCAGTGGGCCATAAACATGACTGCTTTCCGCTGTACTGGGGACTCTGTGTTTTCATTCCCTGTTTCCTTGCTGTGCCCTGTAAGTAACATTTGTACCTGCTCATCTCCCACTTAGTCCTGCGTCACTGAGAGGAATCCAGCCAGCACCCTGCTGGTGCCAGGCTGGCAGCTGGTAAGCACTACAAGCACCTTAAGGGCTCTCTGCAGTTAAGGCTGCACAGCCCCTGGCATATCTATGTCCAGCATTGCTGAGATAGAGACAATAGTATTACGAGAGCTGAAGCTGTTATGAAAGAATAGTAATTGCCATGGATACCTTCATTTCTTTCCTGGCATTAATACTTCTAGGGATACTAAGCACTGGATATTTTTGTAATGCTACAATGTTTTGCTATCATTCCCTCTTGAATCAAAAAGTGATGCATACCTCCAGCTAGTGACATCAAAAGAGACTCTTCTGCAAAGCAGAATATACTTGAAGTAATAAACTTTGTTATTTTTGTGTTGTAAAAAGCTGGTCTCTCTGCAAGGGTCTAATTAATTAATTTGTTCTGTTTCTTCAAGCTACAAGAAACAGTGAAGAGGAAGTTGGAAGGTGCACGCTCACCCCTCAATGGCGAGCAGCAGAATGGCGTGTGCGACGGCAGCAAGCGGATACGAAAGGATGTAACTGGGATTGATGGAATCAACAGCTTGCCCAACAACTTGCCTTTGCCTTCTCTTTCCCCTCTACACCAGCTTGACATGAAGCCCTCTTTACCGCTGCAAAATAGTGGAACTCATGCTGGGGGTCTGGATGACTTGGGTAAAAATGTTGGACTGCCAGAGATAAAACTCCCAATCAACGGATGCAGTGAGCTTGAGGATAGTTTTAGCATCCTGCACAACAACAAGGAACTAAAACAAGAGCCCCTGGATGATCCTAGCTGCATTGACACTTCTGACACATCACTCTCAAATCAGAATAAACTCTTCTCGGACATTAATCTGAATGATCAAGAGTGGCAGGAGTTAATAGACGAGCTGGCTAACACCGTTCCAGAGGATGACATACAAGATTTGTTCAATGAAGACTTTGAAGAAAAGAAGGAACTTGAATTTCCCAGGCCAGCCACTGAGATACAAGAGAGTGCAAGTGTTAAAAGTGATCCATCCCACTCTCCGTTTGCCCATGTACCAATAGGGTCTCCCCAGGTAAGGCCTTCTTCTTCAGGTCCTCCATTCTCAAATGTCCCTCCAGCTTCTAGCATATCTTCTGTCTCTAGTGCACCTTCTGCTCCAGTCCTTGACAGCTCACCAGCAAACTGTGTTGTTCAGTCACCTCAGACGCCCAGCCAAGCACATACCCCGAGCCAGACTCAGTCACGACCTGGCAATGGTTATCTCATGAACCCTGCAACGGTGACAGCAGCAGGCCCAGGGTCAGGGCCGGTGGCTGTGTCCAGCACTGATTTGTCTCCAGCTGAGCAGCTTAAACAGATGGCAGCACAGCAGCAGCAGCGAGCAAAGCTCATGCAGCAAAAGCAGCAGCAGCAGCAGCAACAGCAGCAGCAGCATCCAAATCAAACATCTAGCTGGTCCCCTGTGGGACCTCCATCTAGTCCCTATGGAGGACCCTTCAGTACAGATAAACCAAATAGCCCAATGATGTATCCCCAAGCCTTTAACAACCAAAACCCTGTTGTGCCTCCTACGGCAAACAACCCACAAAAGACTACAATAAATAACTACCTCCCTTCGAACCACATGAACATGATCAGTCAGCAGCCAAATAACCTAGGTACAAACTCCTTGAGCAAACAAACCAATATGCTTTCTTATGGCAACACTAAACCTCTGACTCATTTTAATGCTGATCTGAGTCAAAGAATGACTCCACCAATGGCCAATCCAAGCAAGAATCCCATGATGCCATACATGCAGCCCCAACAGCCTCAGCAGCTTCAGCAACCGCAAATGCAGGCTCAGATGGCGCATTTGAGTGAAGAACAGAAACGCATGCTTATCATGAAGCAGAAAGGAATAATGAACCAACCAATGGCCTATGGAACTCTTCCCTCCCTTGGTCAGGTAAGGATGAACAGAAAGCATTCTCTGAATGGCTTGTTGTCATAGCTGTTTCTTGTTCACAGGAAAAAATCCAGGAGGAACTAAACCAATGCTTAAGTTACTCAGATCTGGCTCAAAATAACCCTTGTCTCCTCTGCACCACTGCTGACTGGGTCCATTTCAAGGGTCCTGGCTCAGACCCATCTGCTGATGGTGTAGGTCTAGAACAGTGTTTCCCAATCTGTGGGCCAGGACCCAAAAGTGGTTTGCAGGCCAGCCCTCCCTAATGGCCACCCCTGCCCTTTCCATTGCTCTCTTTTGTGTTTTGGAAACCAAGATCTAGCCCCAGAAACAAGTTATCTTCTATGTCATACATTACTTGGTATTTTTTCTTCACTGTGTATACATGTTGATCAAGTAAAACATGTCCTTATGGTTATAGAGCGAGTTTCTCAGAATTTAGGGGAGCATTAGAGGGAGTACTGGAGAAGGAAAGGGTGGTCAAAAGCTGGAATGTAACCTCCATATGTAACAGCTGCATACTTTGGAATGGCGGTTGCTCGGCACTCATATTGGGGGCAGCTGTGCCCTTTCTGCAGAGTTTGTTTCTCAAAACCATCTGGTTGGCTACTGCTCAAAATGGAATGCTGAATTGGATGGGTGCCAGATTCATAGTTTGCCTAGGGCACACACCAAAAAAAAACCCCTCTTGGGCCCACCCTAGGTGAGTCACCAGACCAAGTAAATTTGGGCTTGTGGGTCACTATAGCAAAAAGGTTGGGAACCACTGGTCTAGAAGGTAATGACCATTATTCCTTTACCACTGATGGCTGTGAGTGAGCTGAGCCATTCTGATGTGGTCAGCATCCCTGTGCTGTCCAAGCAGAACCAGCCCTGCAGCTACTGCCACTTCTTCCTTCATTTCTCCTTTTTGAAAAGGGATGTTACTTCACATTAGCACATTATTTTCAAAGTGACATCACCCTCCTGAGCTGATACAATCTGCTAGCGCACTATTCTCTAGGTTTAGGCACGCATGGAATCCGAGGAACTGATAGCTTTGAATTGTCTTCTCCAGACAGCTTGTTCTTCACAAGTTGTAGAATTTACTCATCATACATTCTTTCAGTGCTGATTGATTGTAAATAGTTTCCAGCATCCTATGCTGACAGTCATACCAAAATAACAGGATTACTTGTCTCTCCAACATGGTAAAGATGAGGAAGAGTGAAAGCAACATGACACTGAATGTATGTTAGGAAATGTGACCCAGAAGTCACAAAATGAAAATTAGTCAAAAGGTTGGAGAAATAATTTTTTTAAATTACTGAATATTTTATGGTGAGTGCTGGAAGTTTTTGTTACACTCTGCCAGACACAAATAAATGCCAAAAATAATCTATTTCTGACACAACAATAGCACAAAAAGATTTAGTACATCTTCTGATCGGGTAACTGTGTTCTCTGTTCAGGATGTGTGATAGGCCACATGCTGAAAGACTGCACATTATTTGTTGTTTCTGAGGGATCCATGTCTACGAACAAAACCACTTCTTAAAAAATGTTTCAGGTCATACAGAATATAGATTCTTAATTAAACAAGAGCTGTTTGTAGTGACTTGCAGTTGCCATTTGCAAGTTCTTATTTACATAAAATACTCAGCAGCAGCTCTTGTTGCACAGTGGAGCAGATTGCCCATTAAGATATGCTTGTGTAAATTGAATTGCCATGTTTTTAGATTAAGTCTTTAGACATCACTTACCCCCTTGATTTGGCTTTTGACATATGTGTGCTTTAAATGCTTTCTTGCCTATGGAACTGAAGTGGTTGTGGATCTTCCAGCAGGAGCAGGTGTGCCCCAAATTCAGAAAACTGAACTGCCTACAAGTGATAACTTGTCAATGGGTTTGTTTGTGGTTGTAATGGAAGTAAGCTGTCTTTGGCTTCATGTTTTTTGAGGGTTTGAGTGATTCTGAAAGAGTGGGAAGCTGCTATGAACAGGCTAACAAAATGGCCTACTATTATCAATGGCCTTTAACAAACCAGTTCCTTCCAGAGCAATAACTACTAAGCTTGAGCATGTTGTGAGTTAAATTTTGTAAGCCATAGCTAATGCAATGCATTTCCCAGTGCCAGTAAACTTTGCTATTTGCTGTAGCAATAAAAGGCAATATATAAATATTTTTATAAATAAATATATTGAAGTTACAAAGAAAGAATTATACACTGCTCAAGACAAGGAAATAGAATCCAGTGGTTGCTGTCTGTAGAAGGGTGAATTATGAGGCTATTGCAGCTAAGCAGCACTTTGATGTGGGGGAGGAAGGGGGAGAAGACATACATAATAATGGCTGAAGGATGCGGTCCAAGGGGAGAATGGTAAACCAGACTGTATGCTGTGATTGAAGAGTAAGGTCCTGTGGGTCCTTTTTGAATCTTAGGTAATGGGTACCACCACAAAATGGCTGCCTCAGAGATTAGAACAAATGAGAGAATGTTGGGGGTTTCCAATGCCAAATGTCTTCCTGTGATGCAAGCAGCTGTTGCTGAGTCAGTGCTCCCTGCAGACTGAAAGATGATATCTCCTCTGAAACACTACTGATGCCGTGACATCACATTGTTTCTGATGCTCTAGCATTTGGCAAAAACTCTGTGGTTTAACCAAGTGCAAGAGCGTCACTGATGACACTAATCAGGCTGCACTTGTGGCTGGAGGCCAGTGTTCAATGCATCATCACAAGCTGCCAGTTGGAAAGTGCATTGAAAGTGGATTGAAAGTGGATTATTTAGTGTGTGTGACCACAGACACAGTGTCTTCACTGTCTTCACTTTGCATCTTCCTACCTCACCCCAGTTGTTGCCTGAACATGTACAAGCCTTCATCCAAATGCCACAGGATGTGTTGGGACATGGCCTCTCAGGCACATTCCAGGTCCACTGCCTAAATTTTCAGCTCTCATCTAAAAAGAAAATATGATAAAATTAAAGGCATGCATGCCGATACTCTACCCAGTTCTTAGTGAAGTAAGGCCAAATCTATACCTCCCCTCTGAAGTAGTTTGACTGCTGTTCTTTTCCTACAGTCATTTCACACTGGTTTCAAATTTCACTTTGGTTTTTTTTCCCCTGGGTCTGAAGAGCAGTAAGCAACAGGATCTGTTTAAAGCAGTGTAATGCTAGCTTGACCACAAGAGGGCAATTAACAAATGTAGACGGTGATTTTTAAACTAGAACAAGTATGGTTTGAAACTAGAAACAGGTATAGACAGGGTTTTTTGAAACTAGAATGATTCCAGCGGGAAAGTCAGATGTAGATTTGACCTAAATTTGCTTTCCATGTTCTGCTCAAGGAAAACGAGCACTGGGATAAATGACCAGACCACATCGATATATCTAATAGCCACACTTTTTTTCTTTGTGGATACTTATTTCCACCAAGAGAGGGCTCACTCTCCCCCAACAGCTTTTTCTAGACTCAGGGGACTTGCAGATCCAAAAAGTGAAAAAAACCATCTGAGGGGGTTGAATTCCCCACAATACCTTTTGAAATGGCCTCTGCGGAGATCTACTTCAGGTATCAATGGTGAGAGATTAGAATGTTTGGGGGCAGGGGAGGCTTCTAGCTGGCTCTGTCAGTAATGGGGAGGGGGAGGGCCCTTTCCAGCATATTTTGGCTTTTGAGGGAGGAAGCCTTGGGGCCAGGCCTGACAAGGGTTGCCAGTGCCAGGCTGGGGAATTCCTAGAGGTTTTTGTGGTAGACTCTAAGGAGGGCTGGGTTTGGGGAAGGGACAGGCCTCAGCTTGGTACAATGTCACAGAATCCACCCTCCAAAACATCAATTTTCTCCATGGGAACTGAGCTCTGTAGTCTGGAGATGAGCAGTAATTCCAGGAGATCCCAAGGTCCCACCTGGAGGCTGGCATCCCTAGGCAGCACCCTCTGGGTGACTTGATACCACCTGATTCATATGACTCAACTAGGCCCGTCTGCTTGTCACTGTTCATCAGCAGCCGCCCTGTGAAAGCCAGTGTGGTTCAGTAGTTAGACCTTCAAAGTAGGGTCTGCAAGACCCAAGTTCAGATCCCCATCTTGCAGTGGAAGTTGACTGGGTGATTTTGGGCCAGTCACATATTTTCAGTCTAACAAACCTCACAGGTTTGTTGTGCAGATAAAAAGGAGGCAAGAATAATGTAAGCTGCTTTGATCCCCACTGTGGAGAAAGACTAATTTTTCTAGGTAGAGGCTCTGGGGGAGGGAGGTAGAGACGGAAAGCAGAAGACAGATAAGGGCAGATAAAGGTAGGTTGGCTGTTGGGTGGGAAGGAAATTGTGTTGCCAACTCCAGGTTGGGAAATGCCGGGACATTTTGAGGTGTGGAGCCTGTGGAGGGTGGGGTTTGAGGATGGGAGGAACTTTGGACCAGTATAATGCCATAGAACCACCCTCCAAACCAGCCATTTCCTCCATGAGAACTACCATTGCCAGCCTCCAGGTGAGGGCTGGAGATCACCCAGAATTACAACTGTTGTCCAGGTGACAGAGATTAGTTACCCTGGTTAAAATGGCTGCTTTGGAGGGTTGAGTCTATGGCACTATATCCTGCTGAGGCTGCTTGCTTCCCCAATCCTCACTGTTCCAAGGCTCCACCCCCAAATCTTCAGGAAATTCCCAACCTGGAGCTAGCAGCCCTAAGGTAAATTGATCTCTGCAGCTGGGACATCCATTGTGATTCCCAGAGTACCGCCATTGCTGCTGTGAGGGGAGAGGAAGCAGGTGGGTGGCTGGAAGTACCACCTCCACTGCTGCTACTACTGTGCGGGGTGGGGGAGGAAGCAAGAAGGAGGCTGGGAGAGCGATAGGGGCAGAAAGAGAGAGTGATGAGGTGGGGAGGCAGAAAAACAGAGAGAATGATGATGAGTCAGAAAGAGAGAGGAAGTAACATACATAGGGAGAAAGAGTGTGTGAAAGGTAGGGGGAGAGAGGAGGAAGCAAAGGTATGAGGAATGGGATAACTGTTCTGTTTGTTTAGAATATGAAGCAGTAATAGCTTGAAAAGGGCTCTGGTATCCTAAAGCTCCAATTCCTATTGGCTGATTAATAAAGACACCCATTGGTCCTGAAGCCAATTGTGATAGCCAATCACTGAGCCCTGCTTGGGTCCAATAGTATTGCTTGTATATAGTTACATTGTTCAAAGTTATGTGTTGGAACAGTATAAATGAAAGTGCTGCTCTCATTAGAGCTGTCTTTTGAGCTGAACAATGTCACTGAATAAAAGCCTGTTTGTTTGAATTCATCGCCTCCTGCTCAATGCTTAAAAATAACCATCCCACAATTTTCTTGCAGGTCTCCACTTGTTAGACACTAATTTTAAGATTTATAAAATAAAAATGTAATTCTTTTAAACACATTGGGCTAGTTAGGCCACAATTCTGTCGCAAATTAGCTTTAAAAAAAAACTTAGCTGTGGTGAAACCCTGCTTCAAGTGGGGCAGTACACCCATAGGCCCCCAACCCAGCTATACCACTACATCTCTGTTTCTGGGTGTTCTGCATCCATCCAAACCTTACACACTCCTGGTTAGGGTTGCTAGTTCCAGTGTGGCAACGGGGGACTGTGAGGGTGGGGACATGGGAGGTAACCATCAGTGACACTGTGATGTTCATTTCTGGGAAAACCCAGAAGTGACATCATGTCTCTCTACAAATTGCCAGCAACTGTATGGTTTTGGTGATTCCTAGAAAGGACTGTCATCACTTTCAGATTTTCCTGAAAGTGAGCTCTGTCCTCTCCAGGAATTGTTGGAAACTCTCTAAATTTACCATAGAATTGCTGGTAATTCCTAGAGAGGTGTGATGTTACTTCCAAGTTTTCGATGAAGTGACACCACACTGTTAAGGGGCTGGAAATGCTAACTCCTATCTACTCTTAGCCCCTTTTCCCACAAAATTTCTGGCCATGGGCCTGTCAGCAAGGGCAGCTTTATTTATTTGTTTGTTTTCATTTATATCCCACCTTGCCAGACGAACTGGCTCAAGGTAGAGTACCAACAATTAAATATAAAACATAATAAAATTATAAAAAATTTCCAATACAAAAATACAATATACAGCATGTGTGCTTTTAAAAACAGTACAACTGAAAAGTGCAAGCAATGGCGGCATTCAGTATATTTTCCAATAATGATAGTCAATATCCGCCTGGTATGTCCCAGGGTATAAGATGTTCCTGTGACAGATTGTCAATTGTCACATTCATCGGTGGCGGCTCCTAATCAAAAGCCTGGTGGAATAACTCCGTTTTACAGGTTTTGCGGAACTGTAGAAGGTCCTGCAGGGCCCTAATATTTTCGGGGAGCTCATTCCACCAGTATGGAACCGCCACCAAAAAGGCCCTAGATCTTGTAATGGCCAGCCTGGCAACTTTTGGGCCAGGGAGAATCAGGCGATGTTGTGACCCTGACCTCAGTGCTCTCTGGGGCACATATGGGGAAAGGCAGTCTCTCACTATTTATAGTGCAATCCACCCCCTGAAAGCCACAAATATTAAAAATTACATGAAGTTGTTCCTTTTATGTTATCTGTGAAATGTTGACTTAAATATTGCATGCATTAGGTTATGTTCTGTGATCTCACTCTTTCATCCCCCCTTTAAATATAGTCAAAAGAGGCAGTCTTCATGTTCCTGATGAGTTAAAGATGTCATAAAAACAAAACAAAATTTTGATTTCATGATAACATGAAACCTTGGTGCTGAGTCCAGAAAGGAGACATCCCTGTACTTCATAAACACCTATATCTCTTTCAGTTCACCTTCAGATGACCTGAACAGAAACAGGAGCCTAATGTTTCCATATTGAAAGGTCTTTCCAGTCCCAGTAGGCCAATTTAGGAAGCACAGAGAGAAAAGACTGACTTAGGTGGGAAAGGTAAAACAGTAGCCTTCCATCTGGAATGTATTTCCTCTGCTTTCTCTTGCTATTTTCCTGCAAAAAAAAGTTTGTTGATTGACCTCCATGTGCAGCCAGGCATAATTGTTTGCCACAATGATGGGAAAAGATTTCTGATAACATGCAGCCAAAGTCTCAAAGATGCTGCCCCTCCCCCTCCCTCTTCTCCCCCCCCCCCCATTTTAGGAAACAAAGGGAAGCCAGGATAGCTGGAGCCTCTTCCCTTACCTTTTCTCTGCTTACTGAAACAGATAATAGAAGCACTCCTTTCTTCTTTTTTGAAACTGGCTCCAAAATGGGGACATATCGCCGCATGTTTGGTACCTTTATTGTGTGTTCTGCAACACTGTACATTTTTGTAACCTGTATTCACACAATAAGCTTGTTAGTGCGTGTTATGACAGGGCAGCCAGATTAAAGGTTGTGCAAAAAGTATTATTTCTGCAGAGCAAAGGGAGAGAGCCAGCTGTGGTTATATGGCGAAGTCACAAGGTCTTGTAAAAATTAGTGCCTAGAGAATGAGATAAAGTTACAGCAGCAATGATGAAGTACTTTTGGGCTTAGCATTATTTGCAGGCTAATCTGACAACAGCATGTGAGTCCCAGGCTAATAGAGTCTTGAGTTGATAGCGTCTCTGTTTATTTTCCAATCAGACTATCCAAATGTGTGCCCCACTGCAGCATGGGACACCTGTAACATTTTGTATGCTTTGTCAGCTACATGAACATCCTGCAGAGAGACCAGTAGCACATGACCTTCATGTTCACATGTCAGTTAAGAAGTTAGTGCTCTGTCTTGTTTTCCAAGCTTTGATGAGATTCATTAATTATACTTTAAAAAGAAAGGTATATGGTTGGAGAGGAACACATTTAGCTCAACATGAATAGTAGTAATTGGACATTTGGCAGAGTGTTAAATTGGTGTTCTATTGAGAGAAACTAGCAAATCTACATTATTCCTACATGCGTAAAAGTCAGTAATATTTCTCTAATCATCTGTCAAGTATTATTTTGGTGGAGTGTGGTGGTCATGACTCTCTTCTCCACGGAAAGCTTGCAACATAATTTGCATTGCCAACCCTTTACCACTGATGCTGAAAAGAACATAATCCATAGAAAATGCAGGTTCTAGTTCTCTGAGTTCTACATTTTATGCTAACCCTAAACAGACCTCATGCCTGTCTGTTTCAGAAGAGGTGCTTGGTAGCAGGTATTCAAGGTCCTCACAACTGCTTCGCCAGAAGAAAGCTCAGACTTGTCCTGGGTAGTGACATTTATCTTTAAACGTTGTTAATAAAGACTATGAGGTGCTGCTCTTTGCTCTTATTCTGCGAGGGAACTGTGTTACACATTTAGTATTTGAGAGAAACATGGTTGGACTGTTGTGGGTTTCTGTATTTCCAATGAGTGGACAAAGAGCAGACACCATCAAAATGCCTCTTCCCAGAGAATGTCCTGTAATCTAACACCAGCAATAAAGCTAAGCTTTGCGCTTGCCTGCATTCCACAGAGGATGCTTGTGAGAGCAGATTGTAACATCATGGCCTGAAATATCTGCATTCCACCCTTCTATCTTTTTTTAAAAAATTGCAAAGTCTTTTAGCGGAAGGAAGACCATGAATGCTCTTAACCCTTTTCTGTTATGACCAAGTCATGCTGTATCTTCTTTATTATATTTTATTCCCCTTCCTTTCTTCCAAGGAGCTCTGATTGACATACATGTCTTCCTCCTCTCCTCTTGTCTCATTAACTACCCTGTTAGGGTGATGGAGAGTGATTCACATAGGAATGGGCCTAGCTGGTTCTAAAGCACTCTATCCACTACACCAGGGGTGGGCAATTGTTTTGGCTCGGGGGCCACTTTGTGGGAGCGGAGGTTAGCGGAGGGCCGCACCTTTTAAAATGATTGCCTTCATTACTTAATTTTGCATTTCAGAAAAGGTATAAATTGTATCATAAAAATCAATAAATATAAATTAAATAAAACAGTGGTAGTTTTATTCAATTTATTTATTGTGCTAATTTCATATCTGTAGCTGCAAGCACATTTAATTTTAGAATCAGTTTAATGAGACAAATGTACCCTATCACACTTTTCTACAATTTTTGTGAACTCAGGAGTGAGATTGCTTGTTGAGATTCTCATCACAGCCTGCAAGTTAATGTCTGTCAAAGAGCATCTGTATTTACTCTTGTTGATCTTCATGTCTTGGCGGGCCGCAAAAAACTCTGTGGTGGGCCGCACGTGGCCCACGGGCCGCCATTTGCCCACCCCTGCACTACACCACACTGTACAATCAGTTGTTACCATTAACTTAATACTGCAATCTTTGCAGCAGAAATGCCCTGACTGCCTGCTGCTAGTGCAGTTAACTGTTTTTGATCATAGACATTCATCTCTTGCAATGAACATAGCACAGAGACTGGTGGACTGTAGTGCTTCTCTGTCAGTGTTTCCTGTTCAAGACATTCTGTGTTTGTGCATGTATGTGTATACATTAACTCAAAGACTTTCTTATTTTCTCTGGTATCTCATGCTTAGCACATAACCACAAAATCAGTCTTGTCATATTTCATTTCAGTTGAGTTTTGGCACACAGTATTCTAGTAGCAAATATAGTGTTTATGCATTTCCCATCATGCCATAATTCATACATGCTTCCTCCTCTGGGAATAGTTCAGTGTTTTATCTCTTTTTCTGTGTAATGATGGTTGGTTTGTGAGTTTGTATCCCTGTACCCATAAAGTCCCCAATGAATTTGATGGAGTGTGCCCCCCAAAAGGTGGGGAGGGGACACAAGGTTTGCGATAGTTTCAGTAAACTCCCCCCCAGCAAGGATCATATGATGAATGGTTGCAATTTGCAATATAGCAAATTCAGAATTTTAAATTAAAAAAAAAACACTTAAAGAGGAACAGGTACCTGTAACAGGGTTTATTTGAAAACTCTGTCCAAATAAAACATGGGTCAGTTTTTATTACTTTTACCAGTTATCTGTTCAAGCTGATAGTTAAGGGCTGGGTTGTTGTTGTTTTTTGGACAGCACAAATTGTATGACCCTCTCACATAAAGGGTGTAACAAAATGCTACTCCATACTCACTTTTAGAAGGAATAACAATGGTGGAGAAGTACTTGCATTCTAGACATGAGGAAGACTGTAGTAAGGGATTTGGCCAGCACCATTCTTGTGCCATGAATCCAAAGGAGTGTTGTTTCTCATTTGCGTGTGTGTTTGCAGGATTCTTTATGACCTTGAGACATAGGACAGAGCTGAAAAATAAGAACTGCTTTGTGTAAGAACAATCTTATTCACACTGGCAGAGAATGTATTTGGGGCAGCTGATTTGTATATTCAGACTAGCAGAGAAGCATCATTGTTGGCTATAAATTCCAAAGTTTTTCCTATGCCACCGAATGAAAGTACTTTTAATCATAAAATAACTATAAGAAAGATGCCGGGTTAAAAGTTATTAAGCTTGCCTCTTTTTGAGGGAGAATGGTAAAATGTTTGATTTTTTCAGTATAAATGTGTAATTGTAGAAGAAAAATGGTTGCAGCAGAACAGATCTTATGTGCCTAAGAGAAAATCAAACATTTGAAACAGAAAAAGCTGTCAGGAGTCAGTGACTATGAGAAGGAGAAGAGAGGCAAGAGCAAAATAGAATTCTCTATGGATGAAGAGAAATACAATAAAACTGTGATTCTAGCCCCATGTGGTTATAAAGATGCTGCCACTATAACGACAACGGAAATTCACCTGCCTAGTTTGAAATTAGAGGTATGTGAGAGAGGAGTAGAAATAACCAGAATCCCTCTGAGATTCAGTTTGGTAGTGTTTTTGTTTTACATTTTCAAATATTCATAGCTTATTTATTGTCTTTTGTTTTGTGTATTTAACTAAGGAATGGGAATTGATTCACATGTATATTTTCTAAGATATAACTAGTGCTCTTCTTTTTCAGCTGACAAATTAACTAATTTTACCATAGACTTTGTTTCACCTCTAACCTCAAATATGTTTAGATATTAAAATTTGTGTGTTTTCTATGATTTTGTTGTTAACATTTATGAATGTTTCTTTTTGTTGTTCATTATTTAGCAATTTCTTAGTGTTGATATTGTGCATTTTGCATTATTGAGAGATGCCTCAGGAATGCACAAATTGGTAGGCAGGAATCTTTTAAATAAATGCATTCTGAAAAGACAGGAGGGATGTCCTCAAAATTTGCTGCAGCACTTTCAAACAGAGAGGAGACATGACTAAGAACATAGAGAACTCTGCTCTGTAAGGTCAAAGGTCCAGCTTGTCCAGCATTAGCTTGCCCACAGTGGCCAGCCAGAGGCCTGTAGGAAGTTCATAACAAAGCATGAAGGCAACAGTCTTTCTCTGATGTTTATTCCTTCAACTTGAGGTTCACCCCTGCTGCATTGTATGAATTATGCCAATAAAGGTATTGTTTGTTTGTTATTCCTTCAACTGTTAATTTAGAGATTTGCAGTCTCTTGAATATGGAGGTCCTAATTTTTTTGTACTGGCTTTGTCTTATCCTTTTAAAGGGCTGTCTAAGCTAATGACAAATCACCACATCCCATTGTAGTTAATTTTATAAATTAATAATGTTAAATAATACATTGTGTGAAGTACTTAACATCCAGTCTGTTTCATTGGGTTCTAGTACTAGAACCTACTAGAACTGGAACCTACTACAGACCCAGAGAAATGCTGATCACCACTTTGGGGTCAGGAAGCAATTTTTCTCCAGGCCAGTTTGGCTGGAGATCCTGGAGGTTTTTTTGTCATATTCTGGGTGTGGAACAGCAGTCACTGAAGGTGTGGAGGGGGAGGTATTTGTGAATTTCCTGCATTGTTCAGGGGGTTGGACTTGATGACCCTGGATGTAACTTCCAACTCTATAGTTCTATGACTCTAGAACTTGAGTTCTAGTACTATGAACAACAGTGCAGTTGTGTTCCAAGGCAACAGTTATATCAGGCAGTGGTAGGATTATAATAATATGATTTCCTAGGTTTTTAAGAGGGCATGTTATGTTATATGAAAGACAGAGATCAGCCTCACAGTCCGATATAAGGTCAATCTGGATCTAAACTGGAAGATCAAGATAATTCAGAATTCCCTAGGTGGGCATATCTACCATTTATCTTAGTAGAACAATATGTGCCCAAATAGTATATTCCCAAATTAAGTCAACATTCATGTGAATAAAAAGAGTGGTGGCTGAACAATTTTGGGGTTTTTTGGATGACACATCTGCATTTTAGTCTGGTTTTGGCCTGGCTTTGCAACTAGAATAGCTTGAGCAGCTCTGGTGGATAATCTGTTTATTTAAAACATTTATTATTTGCCTTTTGACCTTACAGAACCCAAAAAGGCTTACAATGTAAATAAAGTAACAACAATAAAAACCAAAATTTAAACCATAATTTAAGACTGCCACCAAATTAATCACATGCAACCCTAAAAATAAAGTCGTCTTCAACTGCTTCCTAAAGATTGAAAGTGAGGAACCAGGTGCAACTCCTTGGGGAGGTTGTTCCATAGTTGTGGGGCTGCCCTTGAAAATGCCCTCTCTTGTGTACCCACCAAATGAACTTCTTTGGTTGATGGGACAGTCATCTTAATTCTTGAGGGGAATAACCCCAATCCAAGTCAGGAGAGATTACCTGGTCTGCCTTTCTACTCAGTTTGCTGTAGTGGTTAAGTGCGTGGACTCTAATCTGAAAGAACTCTGTTTGATTCCCCACTCCTCCACTTTCACCTGCTGGATGACCTTGGGCAAGCCATAGTTTTGGCACAGCTGTTCTTGAAAAAGAGCAGTTTCTGTCAGAACTCTGTCACCCCCACCTGCCTCACAGGGTGTCTATTGTGGGGAGGGGGAGGGGGAGGAGTTTGTAAGCCGCTCTGTGACTCCTTTGGGTAGTGAAGGGCGGGGTATGAATCCAATCTCCTCCTCTTCCTCCTCCTTCTTCTTCCCTCTGTTTTATCAGGATTAAATTTCAGCTTGCTCTTCTTTATCCAGCTCATTACTGACTCAATAGCATACTTGAAATTAGGTGGAAAGAAAGGTAGGTTTGCCAGGTCCACTCACCATGCCAGTGGAGGGATTTGGGGGGCATTCTGGGAGGTTGCCGACGCAATGATGTCACCTGTAAGTGATGTCATTGTGTGGGCGACACTGTAGTTTAAGGGCAAAACTCTAAGGGTTTTTGGCCAAATTTACCATAGAGTTTTGCCCTCAAACCAGAGCATTGTGTATGACATTCCCAATGTAATGACATCACTTCTGAGTGACATTGCATCAGGGACATCCCACCAAGGCGTGGCTTTTGGGGGGTGGGGTTTCTCTGCCAGCCAGAAGCTCTGAAAAGTGGGGGAACCCCCACTGGTACCTGAGGACTGACAACCTTAACTCCCAGATAGGACTCGAACCACCGTAACACAGTACCCCTTCATCCCAGCGTTGAGAGGCATCACAGTAGGATACTATGTTTGACAGTATCAAAGGCCACTGAGAGATCCAGCAGAACTAGCAAGGATGCATTCCCCCTGTCTACTTCTCAGTAGAGGTCATCAGTCAAGGCAAACAAAGCAGCCTCTGTATCAAACCCGAGCCTGAATCCAGTCTGAAATGGGCTCAGAAAATCAGTCTCTTCCAAGAGCCGCTAGAGCTGAGAAGCAATTACCCACTCTAGCACCTTGCCCAAGAATTGAATATTGGAGACCAGCCAGAAGTTCTCCAGCATAGTAGGGCTTAGGGAGAGGGGTTTTTTTCAGAATCGGTCTAATCACTGCCTCCCACTCTCAAGGAACAACTCCCCTTACCCACTCAGCCAGTCCCCCTCTGGCAGCTTTTATGAGCCAGGATGGGCAAGGGTTGAGAACATGCCTAAAAAAGAACAGAGGTGTGTCATTTCTGATTCTAGAAGAAGAAAAAGAAGAGATTGGATTTATATCCCACCCTTCACTACCCGAAGGAGTCTCAGAGCAGCTTACAAACTCCTTTCCCTTCCCCTCCCCACAACAGACACCCTGTGAGGTAGGTAGGGCTGAGAGAGCTCTCTCGAGAACTGCCCCTGAGAGAACAACTCTGGGAGAACTTGTGACTGACCCAAGGTCACACCAGCAGTTGCATGTGGAGAAGTGGGGAATCAAACCCAGTTCTCCCAGATTAGAGTCCATGCTCCTAACCACTACACCAAACTGGTTCTATTCATTCTTGTTGTTTCTTTGAACATTGCAAACCATTCTGTAATGTTGAGACACCTCGAGACCATAGCAGGTATTAAAGGAACCATGCTGGAGTGGTTTTGGTATGAAAATAATTTGGATCAAGCATCTGTGAAGGGCTGAGTCACAGGCTACTTTGCACTTCTTAAGAGATGTTTAAACAAGAAGGAAGAAATGCTAGCTCAGGGGTCCCCAAACGTGGTGCCCCTGAGTGCCATGGCATCTGTTGGCACCTTTTCTGGCACCCACCAAATGTTTTTAGGAAGTGGGGTAGGCCAGGTAGGTGTTTTGCCCAGCAAGGCTTTTTACTGACTATTGGAGATTTAATTGGCTGTGCAGATTTTTTAAAATCTGACTTTGTACTGTGTTCCTGAAGTTAAGCTGTAACAATAATTTTGTTTGGCTCCACCTCTTGTGGCAGCCATTTTGTGGCAGCCATTTTGTTGCTGCTCCCACCAACGGTGTGTCCACAGTCTCAAAAAGGTAGGGGACCCCTACTCTAACTAAACCATTTCCACTACTCACATTTAGCCTAAAATAAAGGAAGGAATTTGAGGCTTCTGCTTCCTGGTAATAGACAAGGAATTTCTATATTCACCTACAAAAAGTTTTAAGACTAGAAGACGGGACTTCAAAGAAGATGGAGCTGGTCTGGTTAAGTTGACCAAATAATAATTAAGGCTATGGCTGTTCACAAAGATCCATTGTGAGATTAAACATTCTGCATGGGGTTTTTTTTAAGGAAATGTGATATGTTAGTTTAGTTAACATGTTAGTTTACTAAAACGCTCAGCTTCAGAAGCCAGTTACATAATAGGCTATTACAGAGAAAACTGAGGTAGAAAATAACCTTCAGCAGTATAACAGTGGGAGGAAGGGAGGGCTGTAAGTGATTTTCAGTGTGAGAACAGTACTCAGGACTGTTCCCATTTTAATCTGATTAAGAGTCAGAACAAGGGATGGTCCAATGGTTGGGTCTAGTGGTGGGGTTTGTTGAGAAATCCTGTCAGTTTCTGGAAGGTCATGAGTGGAGTCTGGTAGATCTGGCAGTGAGATCAATATAAAAAATTATCCCTACCCCAGCTTGAAATGCTCAGCTTATTCATGTTAAGCTCAAGGCAAACTATTAAGTGGACAGGGAAATACTTGACATTTGAGAATCTTCCATATAACAGCTGTACCACACACTATATGGTCATTAAAATGACAGTTAACTGAAAACATGTACTTTCATGGTTTTCTATTAAGGACAAAATGTTATGGTCTTCAACGTAAATTTGTACCTGTGCAGGTTTTTCCACTCCATGTGGCTGAATGTGGTGTCTGATGAAGTGAGCTTTGACTCTTGAAATTTTATACCTTGAAAATCCTGTTGATCTCTAAGGTGCTACTGGACATGGATCTAGCAGTTCTGCTGCAGATCAACATGGCTACCCTCTCAAACTATTTTCAACATAAGGGTTGTCCTACCTTTTTGTGTATTGCTTTTCTGTGCAAACTGGGTAAATAATCACAGTACTGCCTATGCTTGAAGCCCACCCCTCCAGTAATCAGTAAAGGAAAAATAAAAGCACACAGAGTCATCATGACTAGGCCTGAATTCTTCCTTGTCTGCTGCTTCCTGTGGGTGGAGGGTTTGCAGGACTCAGTTATTCTGTGGATGCTTTTTTGTTGTATCAAACAAGCTGCTCTCCTTTCCTGTTTACGTGCTAAGTGGGGATCTGGTTGTGCCCTAGCCAGGAACAGGGGCTGGGCAGTGCCAGCATGTCTACAGCAAACACTGACAGCCAGCTTCAGAATGTGGAAGAAGAACTGCCCAAAGGAGTCTCAGAGCAGCTTACAATCTCCTTTTCCTTCCCCTCCCCACAACAGACACCCCATGAGGTAGGAGAGAGCCTTGAAATGGAGACAGTGGGTAAGAAAAGACCTTTTGGGTACCTGGAGGGGTGAGCACTGACACATCCTAAATCCTGAACTGATGGAACAGGAACAGAAGTTATGTAGCATAGCATCACATTGTTTAAAAATATACTGGGGTGGGGTGGAACATGCTGAAAGATCTGGCAGTAAAAATGCAACAAATCTTACTTTGGGCATATGTCCCTGTTGGATTTTGTCACCTATCAGGAAGCAAGCATGGCTGTTTGCCTGTTTTGCTCCTGCTACCTGAAGTGAATGCCACATGCGTTACCACACTGCCACTTGTGCTTCATTTTGTGAGGCCCATTTGGGGGACACCTCTTCTTTTGGTAGCCCCACAGTGGACCACTGGTTGCAAGGGCATCTGAGGTGACTGATGCAGAAAATAAAGAGTAAGAGGATCATAATGACTCAAAAGATGGGCTTTTAGTGCAAAACCAAGGATCATTCTGGAAAAGAGAGTGGAAGTACGATTGGGCTCCCTTTCAAAGAGCCAGTGTGGTGTAGTGGTGAGAGTATCAGGCCCGGATTGTGAATCCCCACAAATCCTCAGCCTGCCATGAATCTCAGTGGGTGACCTTGGACCAGTTACTCTCTCAGAATCTAACCAAATTCACAGGATTATTGTGAGGATGAAATGGGGGGCAGAAAGTCATATACTCTGCCATGAGTTCCTTGAATGAAGGTGGGCTTACAATGTCTGCCAAAATAGATGTCTTATAACCACTTTTTGAATAAAACAGACAAAGACTCATTCACTACTTTAGCTGGGATACAGTCATTATGTGCATACATTTGTATGCATACATTTGCATACACAGGTCCAGTTATACTATCTCCTCCCCCCCTTTCCTCAGTGGAACCATGAAAATCAGACTAAGACGGGAACGAATGTGTGGAGGCGCATCTGTGTGGCACCCGTTGCAGTACCATTTCTCATTTCACCCACTGAAGGGTGTAATTTGTTACCTTTAAAGTCCAGCCCTGTGCATTGCATGCTATGGCTACCAGTTAGGATCTTGAAACTATGACCCTACAGGAGCATGCTCAGTTCTCACAACATGTATGTTGCTGTCTTAAATCTCACCATCCATGTTGCACACATGTTCAAGTTGGCCATTCAGTCCTGCCTTTCTGTACCCTTGTCTTTCACAGACTTACTTTTGGCAACCTTCATCTTGCTCCTTGAGGCAAAGAACTGTAGCACAGTCATTACTGTAAGTGCCTACTGAAATCTATGAGCTGTCCTTTTGTGGTCCAGCATCACTGTCTATTTTGTATCATCATGGAGGGGGTTTCTTAGGTGAGATGTCTAAGTTTCAGCCAGATATATACACTTTGACATAATGCCATGTTTCTGTGACTCCTGAATTCCTTTGATAGCTTTGGGTCTCAGCAGGAGGAGGAGGAGGAGGAGATTGGATCTATACCCTGCCCTTCACTACCCGAAGGAGTCTCAGAGTGGCTTACAATCCTTTTCGCTTCTCCTCCCCACAACAGACAGGTGGCACTGAGAGAGCTCTCCCATGAACTGTCCTTGAGAGAATAGCTCTGAAAGAACTTATGACTGACCCAAGGTCACTCCAGCAGGTGCATGTGGAGGAGTGGGGAATCAAACCCGCTTCTCCCAGATTAGTCTGCGCTCCTAACCACTACACCAAACTGGCTCTTAAGCAGTGCCTGCATCTTACATACATCTGTAAGATCAGTTGTTCTAAAAGATGTTCTTCTAAAAGACAGTGGTCTAATTTAATTCAAATTAACATTTGGCCTTGTATCTTCCTGCAACTGACAGCATCTGAATGCAGTATTCAATAACTGTGCCATTCCTGACTATTAAGCCATTCAAATGCATAGTCACTGCATTAAGAGAGTGATCCTGTATAGCATAAAGCATGTAAAGGCCTGGGGAAAAAACAGAATTTTTTTGGGGGTAAGTGATTGTTTTTCTGGGGGAAAACAGAGGGGTGGGGATTCATGGCTTCAAAAGTTCCAGAAATTTTACAACACTAATATAGCTTAGTGTGTGGTAATACAGTAGACACATACCATTCGTGGGGGATAAGTTCCTTGGATCACCAGGAATGTGGATCACCAGGAATGTGTGGAATCCACTGGTGGGAGGAGGGACTAAGAGACCAAAATGGCAAGCATCACGGATCCTCTCTGGGTGGAGGGAACTGAGCCTGATGACTTCTGTGATCATTCCTGTATCTGCACTGCCTTTTCATACCCTTTTAATAATCTTGTTAATCTGGAAGGGGTTGATGCGAAATCTGAGAAAATCTGTAATAAAACTTGTTCAATCTTATTGAACATCACGAGCATAGGTCTACTAATATTTGGCCCATTTGTCTTACAAATGCTGAGCAAAGCCTTAGACCAGTGGTACTTCCTCCATGGCTAGGAAAAAGAGCCACATTTGCAATTATCATCAATCAAAAGAGCCACATGACTACTGTATGCCCTGTGCGCCACCCAACCAAAAATAAATATACAAAAATATAAGAGATGACCGTTCACATAGATATGTAACTATAACTTTTTAATTATCAGTGTACCTGTACACATGTAGAGTTGTCTCTCTCCACTGCTGTTAAACCTTAGCTAGCCCTTCTGTATTTGCAGAGAAGGGAGGACCTTCCTTCTCTGCTTTCCTGCTCTCTCCTCAGCAGGGTTTTGTTTGTAGAAAAAGCCCTGCAGGAACTCATTAGCATAATAGGCCACACCCAACAGCAGAAACTCAGTAGAATATTGGGCCACACCACTGACAGCACAGCTTATTAGCATATTAGGCCACACCCCCATGTTACCAGAAGAGTGGTCATCCAGCCACACCCACCTTTTGCTTCTTATTCTGTTTACCTTCTTTGTTGTCAAAACCCTGGGCTTTTTTTGTAGCAGGAATTAATTTGCATGTTAGGCCACATACCCTTAAGGTAGCCAATCCTAATGAGTTTCTGCTGTTGGGTGTGGCCTATTATGCTAATGAGTTCCTGCTGGGTGTGGCCAACTCAGGAGCCAGCTGGAACTCCGTTCCTGTGCGTTCCTGCCCAAAAATAGCCCTGCTCCTCAGCATGAGAAAGTTGGGTGAGAGAGTGAGTTTGCCAAAGAGCCAAAAGGAGAGCAAGTTGGCAGTGAAAAAGGGGCAGTCAAAACCAACAACAACATACAGTGGCCAGCTTGCTGTTTTCCCAGGTGGCAGACTGCTATGGTGATAGTTTTATTCTCTGCAGCCAGCTTTCTATCTTCCTGGCAACTTGACTGGGTACTGGGATCAGAGTCTGAGAAAAAGGGTAGGAGATTGTTGGAAAGGATGGGGCCTTTACTTCCATCCCTGACACTGAAGCTTCACAGCTCAGGGAGGCTCACAGTCTACCTGTTCTACATTCCCTCAGTGTCGGCTGTTTCAAGGTGCAAACCATCTGCCAAACATAAGCCCTACCGGACAGTGGCATTACCCACTTTCCTGGTAAATGGTGCTGAGAAGGGCCACAAGCGGCATGTCAAAGAGTCACGTATGGCTCCCAGGATACTGAGTGGGTATCACTGCCTTAGACCTTTGCAAACAATTACTTCCCTTGTTGTACAGTGCTGATGTTTCTTAATGCTCATAACAGAAATTGTGCCTTACTTTTGACTTTTAAATAGCCTATAGTAGATGCTGTTCTGTTGTTGTTGTTATTATTATTATTATTATTATTACATACCAAACTTCACTCACAGTACTGATGGTGGCACAGATAGTACATCATCCAGCATCTCCGTGAAGTGATATTTTGGCACAATGCTAGCTTTCCTGCATGTGCACAGTTGACACAGGGATAATAAACCATCAGCATGTGGATTGTGGGTGGAATGTACTCTTGATTTAAAGCAATCATCTCCTGTAAGACTTTATAACCTGACTGTACAGAAACTTAACAGTGCCATCTTAAGCAGAGATGGGTTGACTCAATAAAGGAAGCCATGGCCCTCAGTTTGCAAGACCTGAGCAAGGCTGTTAATGATAGGTCATTGTGGAATATATTAATTCATAGGGTCACCATAAACCAAAAGTTACTTGATGGCACTACACACATGGATACCTACACATACACACACACACACACACACACACTTCTAAGCAAATTGACTTCAATGGACTTGGATCACTGTGGTTCTGCTTAGGATGGCACTGTTAGTTACAAATCTCATCAACTTCAGTGGGACTGAGGCCAAGTGACCTTCTGATTACTGGGATTTTTCCCTAGGATTGCTCTTATGGGAACACTACATATTTGAATTTTACTTTAAGGAATGCAAATTTGTTTTCTGGATCTGTAAGGGAAATTACTTGTTTCAAAAGAAGAGGAATTAAAAGGTCAAATTTCCCTCTTTCTGTGGCATTATACTGCCTACAGCCATGAGGGGGACCTTCCTTGAAGGAATTTGCATTCATAATTAATTTTTATATACAGATTTGCCTGGGGTGGAAAAACCAGCTCCTGAGACTTGTATTATTATTCTGGGAATTTTAGCTGTATGCTCTATCAAATAGACTATTTTTTCTCATTAGGCAGCTGCTTACTGCTATAACGACTATAGTTAGTTCATATTTAATTTATTACATCCTAGTTTTTCTCTCCACCCCCTCAAACCTCATTTCTTCTCTCTCTGTTCTTCAGTGGTTTTCCCAAGCACGTGTTTCTGCTTCATCAAAGTCTCTTTGCATATGCTGTTTAATGCCATACCAGAACTAATGTTGAATCCAGTTTTGCTAGATACAGTTACTTTGCACCCTACATCTTTTGCTCGCAGACATGGTGAGTCTTGGCTCTAATTTCTTTTTCTCACTATCTCTGTAGGGTGTTATGAAGCTAAACCAAGAAACTCCACCAAGAACATGTCAAGATGTAAGGCAGGGCCCCCCAACGTGGCATCAACACCTCTCTTGGTGCCTCCCAAGAGTTTTTAGAAAGTGGGTGGGATCAGGTGTTTATAATCCACACTGGAGCCAAAAATCCTAACTATAAATACACATTGATGGGGTCCGAACTGGCAGAGACTGACCAAGAGAGAGATCTTGGAGTTGTAGTGGATAACACACTGAAAACGTCGAGGCAGTGTGCGACTGCAATAAAAAAAGGCCAACACTATGCTGGGGATTATTTGGAAGGGAATTGAAAACAAAACTGCCAGTATCATAATGCCCCTGTATAAATCAATGGTACAACCTCATTTGGAATACTGTGTACAGTTTTGGTCACCACACCTCAAAAAGGATATTATAGCACTGGGGAAAGTGCAGAAAAGGGCAACTAGAATGATAGAAGGGTTGGAACACTTTCCCTATGAAGAAAGGTTAAAGCGCTTGGGGCTCTTTAGCTTGGAGAAACGATGGCTGAGGGGTGACATGATCGAGGTTTACAAGATTATGCATGGGATAGAGCAGGTAGAGAAAGAAGTCCCTTTCTCACAATACAAGAACTCATGGGCACTCAATGAAATTGCTGAGCAATCAGGTTAGAACAGATAAAAGTAAGTACTTCTTCACCCAGAATGATTCACACATGGAATTCACTGCCACAGGAGGGGGTGGCAGCTACAAGCATGAACGGCTTCAAGAGGGAATTAGATAAACATATGGAGCAGAGGTCCATCAATGGCTATTAGCCACAAAGTATAGATAGGTACTCTCAGTCTGGGGCAAGTGACGCTCTGTATTCTTGGTGCTTGGGGGGGGGGGGAACAGTGGGAGGGCTTCTAGTGTCCTGGCCCCACTGCTGGACCTCCTGAGGGCACCAGGTGTTTTTGGCCACTGTGTGACAGAGTGGGACTGGATGGGCCATAGGCCTGATCCAACATTGGCTTCTCTTATGTTCTTAAGTTAGTATAGCACTGACCATGGCTTATATAAAGTACTTTACCTGTGCAAATAGTGGAGTGATATTCTAAAACACAGTGGGACTTGGTTTTGACTAAACAAAATTGGGAAGCATAGCTGAAGTGCTAAATGCACCTAACTGGAACTTCTATTGAAGTTATTAGATATTCCCAATTTGAATTTTATAATTTTCAAAATGCTCTTATCAGAATTTTCTATCAGCATCTCTCTCATGCTGTACACATGTGCTAGAGTATCAGAGGTGAGAAATGCAATTCTTAATTCTCTACTCTTAAGCTGCGAAGCACACGGGCCTTTGGCAAGTGTCTGTCTTCAGCCTATCCCATGTTAGGAGGTTGTTGCAAGGCTCTGGGCTCCTCAGGTGAAAGGTGGGGCAGAAATAAACAAATATAGGCAGTGAAAGTGAGATTATACAGATAAAGGTACATGTATACTCAGGTCTCTAAATAGTTGAAAAACAGCCACCTCTTTGTTCTGCCTGAAAATAATTATATCATTTACCCATTTGTGTACTTCTTCACCACTGTTAGTTGGGGTTATAAAATATGACTCTTAATCACTTGTACAGCATCCCAGAGCACCATAGCTTGGGGACACATAGTAATGTCACTTCGGCTTAGTTTACATCTAACACCATCATAGTTTGGAGTCATACTGGAAAGCCTCAGGTTCACACACCCCTTGCTTCCATTCTGTTCCTTCCTCTCCTCGTAAGCTCTGATTCCCTACTTTTTATGACAGAACTCTATGTTGCCATTACAGTTGGACTTTCTGCTCATGGTTCTCTGCTCTGGTTTTGTGGTAGTAGTGGCTGGACTGTAGACAAGGATTTGGGAGACCCAGGCTTCAATCCTCACTCTGCCATGGAAGCTTTACTGGGTGACGGTGGGCCAGTCACTCTCAGCCTGGAGGAGGAGGAGTGGAGAACAATGTAAGCTTCTTTGGGACCAACTTGGAGAATTTTGCTGATTGCCGTATAATGAAAGGTTTGTATGGCTGTGATCACACGCACAGTTAGCCCAGACATAGGCGTGAATGCTGGGCGGATTTATTGTGTGCGATCAGACCCGAACATCTGGGAAGTGTCCTGCAGCTGGCAGCAACCCATGTTGCTCCGCTGCAGAAGTGGAGTAAACAGGCACCGGGGAAAGCCCAGTAGCAAATGGGTTGCTATGGGCCACAGGAGGACTTTCCCCTGTCTGATCGGACTTTCCCCTGTCTGATCGCTTCAGCAAGCTCTCATGGCATTGGGGTGGTCTGATCAGGCCATCCCGACTCCGTACCATTGTTTGTTCCCTTCTCAGTATGCACATCATCGTACACTCCATAGGGAACTCTCAGGGCTGAGGTGCGAATCATCAATCCCTCATTTAAGCGCATCAGGAACAAATGGCTGTGCCCGCAGCTTCAAAAGACTGCAGGTCAACTTCTGCCAGATGAAATAGCCTCTCCCCCCCATGAATAAGGAAATCAGGAGGAGAACTGGCATGCATGAAAGAAGGAGGGAAGAGGGAGTGTGTAAGACCCTCTATGCTTGACTTTACACATGTACTGAAACCTTAAGTAAATTGTATCCTAGACTGGGTCTGGATTAAAGACTTATATGTGGATGGGAGCTCCAGATGAGCAAATGTGAGTTTGCCAAAGGAACAGCAATATTTAAGCATAATAGCTGAAATTACATTGGCCCTCATAACAGCTCTCTAACGTGGGGCACCGTTTTCCCATTTGATAGGGTTTTTCCATTTTATAAGGTTGAGAGAAAGCATTTTGACCCCCGGACTGAGTCCGCCTCTCAGCTTTATGGGTTACACTTGCTTTTCTGATTTTTGTTCCCTTTTACGAAGCCCTTTCTTTAGCTAGGATCCTGCTATGGTGATTCAAAAGTCTCCATTGTGCATGCTTAATCATTAACCCAGTCTGTAGAAAGGATAGGGATTACATTTCCTGGTATTTAGATAAACACTAAATCCTTCACCTTAGAAAAAGATTGCTATGATTACATAAAGCATTTGGATTTATTCCCCCCAAGGTCCTTTCAAAAGGGACACAGGTGTCACCTGCAGATGCAGTCACAGCTTGAGAGAGCTTGTTTTGGCTAGAAAGGGTCTGCATGGCAGATGCATTGTAAGCATATGATTTTAATGCTAATGAAGCAGTGAAAAGGCTGGAGAGAAACCACAACTCAGCCCTGTGGAAACTGCAGAGTGGGAGACAAGAAACATGGTCACCCAGGGCTAGATTGTCAAAATGTACTATGAAGAGAAAGCAGTCTACTGAAATGGGCAGGGGCTCTCTCTGCTCTTTTTCTCCAAAACAAAAGTGCCCCCCACTGCCACGCAAACACGTGCTCTCTCTCATTCTTTTTGCCTCTGACGTCTGTGAATGTATGTGCATGTTGTGTTTGGGTGACAGAAGGCAGATACGATCCCATTAACCTGCAGATAGAAGACCTGTGCACATGTTAAGTGTTTGTATAGGTGAGCGTGTAGGGGGGAAAGGATGTTTCCGCTTCAGTGGTTTGCCCTGAGTTTGATGCTCTTGGGAAGTGGGGTTCTCTACCACCCCCACTTTCTCATAGCATTGTGGTGCATTTATTCATCTCTGGGGGTTTTCCTGGTTTTTTCCTGATCTTTCTCAAACCTGCTTTGCTCCAAAGTTTTGTGAAAAATTAAGCAAAGCCTACGTAGCTGCCTTGTGGGTGGAAAAGTTTGGATTTTCCTGGTCACACTCACACAGCAGCCATTCCCCCCGTGATCATTATTTCCTCTCCCTACTGCAGAGGGTTTTTCTTTTCCTTTTTTAAATTGGTGATTTAATAGCATTATATCAATACACCATTATACCAAAATATGCATCAGGCTCCCTGAATTCCCAGCTTTCATTTTTTTAAAAATAAGTCTCTAGCCTCTTTCCTTGTGGAGAACCTGATGCATATTTTAGTATAATGATATGTCGATATAATGCTATTAAATTTCCAATTAAAAAAATACTCCCCGGGGAGACCTGCTGTGTGGAAGCCCCATTGCCCCTGCTCTATATTAGCAGCTGCAGCAGCAACAGGGAAACTACACAAGCCTCATGGGAAACACCAAGGACTGATAATAGTCCTTGTGGGTGCCGTCCTCCAACGTGTGTTTGAATTCCCTTCTTCAACAGATGCCTATGGATTGGATCCCATGATCCATGGGAGCAAGGACTTACAGGGTCTTCCGTGCCTTTCCTTCTCTCTGGAGCCTTTTCTGACCTCAGGAAAATTTATTGATGGGTAGAGGGACCCACATGGACTAATATCCTTGAGAGCTGAGTAGCTGCAATGGGGGAAAGGGAGGCAAAATCTCTTTGGGAGAAGAAGCAGAAGGAGAGGAAGGGCCTCTCTCTCTTAAAAGTCACTCTCTATTAGCCTAATCTACTTCACAGGGTTGTTGCAAGGACAAAATGGAGACTGTTAAAGAGAGCCCCCCTGCTGCCCAACCCGAGCTAGGGGTTCTCTTTGCCAAGAGTCTGGCTAGCTACGACTACAAAGGGGGGTTAAAGGCACCTGTATACCTCTAACCAGGTAGTGCTACCACCAGTCCTTTTATGTCCCTCTAGTCCAGAGCCAGAGGACAGGCTCCAGACTTTACCAAACTTAGCTAGTGTTATATTCTTATTATTTTACAGCCACAGCTTCCAGAGACTTTGGGATGCAAAAGGCCCTTTCTGATTGGCTAACAAATAAAGACTCTCATTGGTCCTTAAGCCACTCTAGGTAACCAATTGCTGAGCCTCGCTTAGGTCCAATAAGATTGTTTGTACATAGTTACATTGTTTGAAGTTATGAGTTGGAAACAGTATAAATTAAGGTGCCGCTCTCATAGAGCTGTCTTTGAGCTGAAGCAATGTGTTTGAATAAAAGCCTGTTTGTTTGATTCATCGCCTCCCGCTCAATACTTAAAAGCTAGGGAATACTCCCTGCGAGGTTGGCTCACAGCAGGAGACCCACAGGTTGTTCTAGAGGTAGTAACCAACAATCTTAGGCACCAGATAACTTTAATGCAGCAGTGGAGACAGAAATCAGAAATTAGTGAATAAAATATGTTTATTTAAGTGCAGAGTATTTTTAATGAAAAGTGTAAAATTACTTAAAATGGTACTGTAACAAGAAAGCTAAAGATTAATAAACTAGCTAAACACTTATCGAACCTTGGTTCTCAAAGACAAGATGTTACCATTCTGGGTCCAAATGTACTCCATCTCCAGAATCCCAAAAGTCAGGCTAGTTGGCTTGAGAAGTCAGAGCTTCCAAGATGGCCAAAAGGTGAGCAAGGTAGAGTTACATGTCAGCTTTACATGCAACACCATCATACTCCCTGAATAGCAGTTAGGATAACTTATTTAATGTCTGAACCCAAAATGGTTGCTAGGCCTAGGCACCCGTCAGGGTTCAAGCAATGTCTTCCAGATACAAGAAGCCCAATCAAGGAAAGAATTATTTCATTGGTCTCAGATTGGTCTCTGGTCATGTCAGAAGAGCAGGTGATGTGATCTGCAGTGTCACAGCACCAGTCCTTCCTAGAGGACTTAATTGCTTTGGAATATTAAAGAGGAAATCCAAGGCCAGAGAGAGAATGCGTTATCTTGCAGGTGCAAAACAGTTCACTCTCCCCAGCATGGCTGTGTGAGACTAAGGAGGCTTAAAGACAACATTTTCAACAAAAGCAGGCTGCAGCCAGACTGAACCAAACCTTTAAAGCAAACTCCATTTTGAGTGAACAAAGTTCTTGACCGGGGGGGCGGGGTGTATGCCCCCATGAGCTTCTTGGGGAAAGGGCAAGAAAAAAATGCACTAAATAGATAAATAGTAGTTTTTGTCAAGAAAAATTGCAAATATACCAAATACAACAAAGAAAAAGAGCAGAAAACGTCTGCACTCAGTACCTTGGCCATAGCTCTGTACCAGCTGTTCTCTCAAGGACAGTTGTCTCAGAGCTCTCTCAGCCCCACCTACCTCACAGGGTGTCTGTTGTGGGGAGGGGAAGGGAAAGGAGTTTGTAAGCCGCTCTGAGACTCCCTTGGGTAGTGAAGGGCGGGGTATAAATCCAATCTCTTCTTCTTCTTCTACTTAAGCTTTCGTATCTAAGGGTCTCATTAAATGAGACGTGGAACACAACTCAGGTTGGAGGCTTCCCCCGCCCTACTTCACATCTCATGTCTGACTGGGGCTCACCTTCAGAATAGTCTGGGCAGGCCAAATTGGCTGTGGAGCACAGTGCAGCAGCAGGAGGGGCTTCAGCCTTCCCTCCCTGACACTCTGCAACACTTTCAACAGGGAAAAAGAAGGCTGTTTGTTCTGCTTCTGGTTCCTTGTGTCTGCCCAAGACATGCTAACTTGAAAGCCAGGTAACATTTACATTCCTTGCCACCTTTATGTTGCTAATATGTTGCTCATGTGCACCGCCCTGAGCCCGCTTGCAGGGAGGCCGGGATACAAATGTGAAATAAATAAATACATAATACAGAATGTTGGACATTCCAGTATCCTGTAATGTGTTTCATTTTGACTTTTAAAAGATGGTAGCAGTGAGTATGTACACAGCTGCAGTGAATTCAGACTGAATTTGGGAACATTACATGCACTTTTATGCTATTTTTGGAGGTTTGAGAAGCAAAATTACAGGATGGGCTTAGAGTGCTGCAGTGCAAGGAGGAAGCAAGAAAGTCCAATTTCATTGGGTCCACTCTGTGGACAGATCTAATTCCTTTAATGGAATGGCTGAAGTTATTATCCATGGCTCTGACCCATGATGGGATTTTTTTAAATCTTTGGTGCCATGTGCAATGTGATGTCACTTCCAGAGGAAACCTGGAAGTGATGTTAGGTAGCTCTAAGAATTGCCAGAAACTCTATAGTAAAGCCATAGAGTTTCTGGCAATTCCTAGAGGTACTGGTGTAACTTCCAGGTTTTCCCAGAAATGATGTTATGGTGTATGTGATGCCATGTGCCCCCACCATGTCCTCACCCCTTAAGCTCGCAGCAGTTTCCAGGCACAAATTATGATGGAGGGGGAAAGGGAGGTAAAATCTCTTCAGGAGAGGAAGCAGAAAGTGAGGAAGGTCCTCTGAGGAAGAGAAAGAATGACTTTTTTTGGAAGCCTCCTAGTGAATTCATGGCAGAGGCAAGAATAAAACTGGAGGCTTTCTGATTTGCAGATCAGCCTTGACTGTCTTGGCCATAATGCTACATGAGCACTCTGGTGCAGTTCATTCATTTCAGTGAATCTTCAACAACAGTTCTTGGTGGGTTTAGCCCAGGATCTGAATAAATATAATTTATTTAACAGGAGTCTTGCAACACCTTAAAGACTAACAGCATTTGATTCCTGCATAGCTTTCTTCAGATGCAATGAGTAGATCCTCCCTATGCTGCCATTTTCTGAGGCATGAAAGAACAGGATCAAAGGGCCATGAAATGTGGGAAGTAAAGGGTGAAACACAATTAAGTATAAATTCAAATCTAATCAAGAAAAATGTAGAGATGACACGCTAGTTATGCTAAGCTAGTTAATGGTGTGTGGAGGTGTGCCTAAAGAGGATCCAGTTACTTCATCTGAAGAAGTGGGCTGGGGTTCAGCCCATGAAAGCTTATGTTTATTTTTGCTTCAACAGACTTAACACTTATAAATATCACTTATTTATTCCTCATTTATTTTCAAAGTGAAATGGTGGACATCAGTGGTTTCTGCATCCTATGCAAATCCTCTTCTTTTATATGGTTGAAGATGCGTTATGGTGCTAGAACTCCTGAAAGGCCGTGATAATTTAAAAGGTGATTAACACAATTTAAAGTGGTAAATAGCCCATTTGCACAATTCCTCTTACATTTTTAGCAGGACCTAGTGAGAAGCAGCGGTAGACGTTGCCATCTCTCTACACAAAGACAGCTATCCATCATTAATATTTAAAATTCAATCATTAAGCAGGACAGAAGCAGTGTATTTGTTGAAAATAATCAGCAACTAATGGCTTAAAAACTTAGCAATTGGGGGCTCCTTTTGAATTATTCCATGCTGTTGAGCTCCCTGTCAAAATGCAAAAACGTATTAACTAGGATGGGACTGTGCACCCTGGGGTTGCTTACAATATGTAATTTACTAAGCACACATGCTTGGAGAAAAACAGATCAAACAGCTAAGATCTGAGCTGTCTGCAGCCTCTTTCATACTAAGCAAATGAACAAAACATTCATAGAAAGCTGCTCCTATTGGACTTTTTTGCCTTGTGAAATATATTCCAGTTTAGCGTACAATTCATTTACAACAGTGATGAATAGCCGCTTACATTGGGGTGTTACTGAAGGCTTATTCTTCTCTTTTAGCTTTATTCTTTTATCAGGATTCTCTTTTGAGTCCTTCCATATATTTGTCTTCATTATGTCTTAAGCAAAGACAGTACAGAAAATCTAAGCTGGACTGCTTCATCCCTTGCCACCTTGTGAAATGTGCATGTACACATTTTCTAGGTCTGATTGTTTACTAAAGAAGTAGAGTGAAGACCTTGAATTTCCACTATAACGCTAAAGGAACTGGATATCTTGTAGACCCAGGGCTCCGTTGGGGCCGGAGCGAAGCGGAGCGCCGCTCCGCCAGTGAAGACGCTGGGGGCGGGCACATTACAAAGCCCCGCCCCCAGCAGGGCTGCCACCCACCCCCGCTTAATGTCCCCGGGCCGGCGGCAGGCCGCCGGCCAGGGAAAAAAAACACCTCCCACCCACCCCTGCTCAATGTCCCCCGGCCAGCGGCAGGCCGCCAGCCGGGGGAAAAAAACCTCCCTCCCCCCCACTCAAAGAAACCCCCTCCCACCCCCACCCCCCTGCTCAATGTCCCCGAGCTGGCGGCAGGCCACCGGCCGGGGAAAAAACCCTCTCCTCCCCCCGCTCAAAGAAACCCCCTCCCACCCCCCGCTCAATGTCCCCGAGCCGGCGGCAGGCCGCCGGCCGGGGGAAAAAAAACCTCCCACCACCACCCCCACTCAATGAAACCCTCTCCCACTCCCTTCCATGGCGTCTGGCCGCCGGGCGTAGGCTTGGTGCGGCGGACTCTCCCCTGTGGGCAGGTGAATGGGACTTCGAGCGCTAGGAGCCAGTTCTCGCGCTGAAAATCGGGGCCAGACCGCGCTCGGGCTTCTGTTTGAGCACCCAGAGCCAGCCACTTTGCAGCGTGTTTCGTCAAGTCAGTTTTGCCAGCAGGGATCAAAGCTGCGGAAAGCAGCCCTGGGTGGCCGCGGAGAGGCCTTCCCTGTGACCAGGAGCCTCCCTCAGGAGACACGCAGGGCTGGTGCCAAGAGCGGCTTCCTGCCTTGAGCTTCCAAAAGTGCGCCCGACGCCCTTCCACTCCCTCCCGTTCTGGACTGTGAACCTCCGTGAGGACTCCAGAGGCCGCGCCCTTCTCTCTCCACCCGGCAGCCCGAGGTCTGCCAGAAAGATCCCTCCAGAAAGCCGAAATCTGCAGGCCTAGCCAATTATATTTGTCTCCGTTTAAAAAGACAAGTTGTCGCTTACGTGAGCAGGGCTCGATTTCAGCAGGAACGCCGTTCCGGCTGGCCTCCGAGCCTGCCCCGCCCCCTTCCTGCCCGACCTGAGCTTTTTATACTTGAAAGGAAAGTTCCTGCAGAGAGCCAGCAGGAATAGGCTCCACCGGGTGCTTTCCCTTTAAGAACAAAAAAAGCCAGCAGGAGAAAGCCCCGCCCAAAGATTAAGCACAGGGGCTAGGCTTTCTGCATTTGGCTTGCCGACGACGTCGCGTGGCTTTCCCTGCACCAGTAAGTTCTCTGTTCTCTTTTCCCTCTCTCTCTCCCTCTCTCTGCCCCCCCCCACTTTCTTTCTGTCTTTCTTTCTGTCTTTCTCTCTCTGCCCCCCCCCCACTTTTCTTTCTTTCTGTCTTTCTTTCTGTCTTTCTCTCTCTTGCCCCCCCCCTTTAAAAAAAATTGAAAAGGGAGGTGGATGTAAAAAAGCAGAGAGCCCAGGAAATGCTGGTTTTGACAATATCTTTAATTTTTGAGAATCTCTTTAGTTTTCTCATGGCATCTTCTGCTTAAGAAAAGTAACTTTGAAGCCTGAGTTCAGTAGTGTCTTGTTGGGAATGGCTTGCAAATATATGTGTGTTTAAAGTCTGTATTAAAGTGGTTTGGTGCTTACTGCCATGTAAGAGAAAACATCTGAAAAAGTAGCTTCATTGTTGTGTGTGTTGAATAGAAACCAGAATAGAAACCACGCACTTAACCACTACACCAAACTGGCTCCTAGCGTTGTTCTGCCAGTGAACTAGGGTTGCCAACTCCAGGTTGAGGAAATCCCTGGAGATTTGGGAGTGGAGGGTGCAGTTTAGGGGAAGGAGGGACCTAAGCAAGGCATAATGCCATGGACTCTACTTTCCAAAGCAGCCATTGACCTGTAGTTTGGAGCTCAGTTGTAATTCCAGGAGATCTCCAGACCCCACCTGTAGTTTGGCAACCCTAAAAAATCATATTCAGCGTACTAGTTCTGCAGGAAGGCAACCTGATTTCCATGGGAATCTAACCCTTAGGAATTGATTCAGTTGTAATTCCAGGAGATCTCCAGTTGTAATCCCACCAGATCTCCAGACCCCACCTGTTGTACTTCAGTTGTAATTCCAGGAGATCTCCAGTTGTAATCCCACCAGATCTTTAGACCCCACCTGTAGGTTGGCAACCCTAAAAAATCATATTCAGCGTACTAGTTCTGCAGGAAGGCAACCTGATTTCCATGGGAACCTAACCCTTAGGAATTGATTCCAATCCAGTGTGGGAATAATTGTTGGACATAAGATATTGGTTCAGGCAAGGTTTTGTATAGATGGGACAGAAAATAATGTTTTTATTGGTTTTGTCAAAACTATTTTGACAACAAGGTAAACAGAATAAGAAGCAAAAGGTGGATGTGACTGGATGACCACACTTCTGGGAACACTGGGTGTGTCCTAATATGTTAATGAGCTGTGCTGTCAGGGGTGTGGCCTAATATGCTAATGAGTTCCTGCTGGGCTTTTTCTACAAGAAGAGCCCTGTACGTGAGTAAGAGACGTTTCTGTTTTCCGACAATGGTTTAGGGCAGCCTGTCCATTTCTTTGCCCCTCACCCCCAAGGAGGGGCACCATTAGTGGGTGGACGGGTGGGTGGCTGAGTGGGAGGGAGGAAGGGAGAGAGAGAGAGAGAGAGAGAGTATTTAGAAGCCATGTCTTGTATGGATTTCCCTTCGTAGAAGGTGTTATATTTTGGACCTCTGGTCCATCTGGCTCAGTCCTGGCAGAGCTTCTCCGTGGTCTCAGGCAGAGAAAAGTCTCTGTCATTTCAGTTTGAATTGGGGGCCTTCGAAAGATGCGCACTGCCACTGGGCAGGGGAAGGATTGGCAGGCGGGCTTCAGACACTGGCCCCGTCCTTTGTTTATAGCCAGTCTTGTGGCACCTGCTGGACGGGGTAGAGAAGCGCCTTGTCTGTTTTTCTTTCTTTCTTTCTCCCCCCACCTACCAACCTTCCTGTTCCTTCCTTCCTTTTCTTCTCTCTCTCCCTCCCCCACCTACCTACCTACCTTCCTGTTTCTTCCTTCCTTCCTTCCTTCCTTTCTTTCTCCCCCACCTACCTACCTTCCTGTTCCTTCCTTCCTTCCTTTTCTTCTCTCTCTCTCTCTCCCCCACCTACCTACCTACCTTCCTGTTCCTTCCTTCCTTCCTTTTCTTCTCTCTCTCTCTCCCCCACCTACCTACCTACCTTCCTGTTCCTTCCTTCCTTCCTTCCTTCCTTCCTTTCTTTTCTCTCTCCCCCACCTACCTACCTGTTCCTTCCTTCCTTCCTTTTCTTCTCTCTCTCCCCCCCACCTACCTACCTACCTTCCTGTTCCTTCCTTCCTTCCTTTCTCCCCCCACCTACCTACCTTCCTGTTCCTTCCTTCCTTCCTTCCTTTTCTTCTCTCTCTCTCTCCCCCACCTACCTACTTACCTTCCTGTTCCTTCCTTCCTTCCTTTTCTTCTCTCTCTCTCCCCCACATACCTACCTACCTTCCTGTTCCTTCCTTCCTTCCTTTCTTTCTTCTCTCTCTCCCCCACCTACCTACCTACCTTCCTGTTCCTTCCTTCCTTCCTTCCTTCCTTTCTTTCTTTCTTCTCTCTCTCCCCCACCTACCTACCTTCCTTCCTGTTCCTTTCATTCCTTCCCCCCTCCCTCCCTCCCTTCCTTCCTTTCTTCTAACACAGTTCCAGTGATGTCAGGGGTGTGTGGCCTTCTGACACTTCCGGTGACGTCAGGGGGTGTGGCATATGCAAATAAGTTATGCTAATGAGCTCCTGCACCTCTTTTTTTACGAAAGGACCCCTGTGTAGACCTATTTATGTTGCTGCTTGCTGGTCATTTTTCCTTACATTCTTAAACAATGTTCAAAAAGGTCACAATTTCCTTGTAATGTTTGCAAATGTAGTGTGATCATAAAAGTAAAAAGACAGGACGAACTATCCCTTTTTGGCCATGTAGGTCTTGATCTGTTCAGTCTGTAGAATCAGAAATAAGGATTCTTCTTGGAGAACAACCCTTGAAGTGGTACAGAAGTCACAAATGTTACTCCTTGTGGACATTGTGCAGATCAGATTCACTGTACACTACTTCTTACATAACATTCTTTGCCTTCTTTGTTGGCCTAGGTATCAGAAGGATCAATACGGCTGTGGTCACACACACTAAATAATCCAGTTTCAATCCACTTGCAGTGCACTTTCCAACAGGATTTTACTGTGTGAACTGGCAAAGTCCAGTTGGAAAGTGCATTGAAAGTGGATTGAAACTGGATTATTTAGTGTGTGTGACCACAGCCTACAACTCAGTGCCATTGTTCCTTTGAAGTAATTGGTCTTATATGTTCAGTGGGCCAAAGCGAAAACCTGCAGGAGAATGGCTTAGAAACACTTTTACCAGTGGTAGTCAATATGACTTGCAGTCTGCATTACAGCTTTTCTAAATATTGTGACTGTGGTATGAAAACATGGACTGTTTTGAACAACATATATGTTCTAATCAATGTGGCTTTCTGTTTGATTTGACTTGGCAGCACAGTTTAGGTTTAGTGCAGTTCAGGTTTGGGCTGGGGAGTAGAGTACAGAGTTTTGCAACGCTGGGCCTACTGCATGAACTTAAAAACGGTCCCCTTGAGAGACTTGATGGTGTGGTGACCACACCCCCAATAGGCTGCTGGTCACAGCAAGAATGACAACTTCATTTATTTCTTGCTTCTGGATTGGTTCTCTTTCCTTGGTTATCCCCAGTTCCTGGCATGGAAGGCAGATTCACTGCCAGCACTCAGGCTATTTAGTAGTGGTCATTGTTCCCCACCCATGCTACATGGAGACTTTTGAAGTCAATTAACTTAGAAGCGTATAACTCTGTTTAAGATTGCACTGTTGGCCATGGTGATAATCCAGATTACTGCAACATGTTCTGCAATGGACTGCTTTGAAAACTGTCTGGAAAGTTCTGTTAGTCCAAAATTGGCAGTCAGATTGATGTCAGGGGTTGGATATGGGGATCATATCAGCTCTGTGTTGAAAGATCTGCTTATGCCACCTTTCTGTCTTCAGGCACAGTTTAAGAGTGCTGATTCTTACCATTGATGCCCTAAGCTGTTTGTGACCAGGCTGCCTAGAGTGTTGCCTCTTCCCATACTGTCCTGTTTGCCAGTCAAGCCCTCTTCTCTTCCTCTATCCATGCAGAAGGCAACTAGAAGCACAGCTTTCTTGATGGCGGAAGAATACTGGAATCACATAACACCCATGTTCTTATGGAACTCAAAGCAGCGTGCATATTTTATTATTTATTAAAACATTTATATCTCACCATTCCTCTTGGTTCTATCCAGATACTGACCACACCCAGACTTAACTTCAGCATGGTGGCTGTCTCATGTCTCATATCTTTTATTTGGTACAAGTAAAAAAAATTCCCTACATGTTTCATGATAAGAGTCTTCTCTTTTTATCCTGCTTTTTCTACAGGAAGCCCTGTTTTATCATTACAGCCCACCCCATTAGGGAATGACTGGATCAAGGTCACCCAATGAACAGAATGGGTGGATTTGAATTAGGGTCTTCCCACTCTTAGTCCAACATTGTAACCACTACACGTTGATCTTGCCGCTGTATAAGAATAGTTAAATTCACAGAAAACTTTACACAAATAGTTTTGCTCTGGCAGTCTTAACACAGAAAAGGTCCATCTCTTGGAGGGCCTCCTAGCTTTGCAGTGGCACCACAACTGTAAATGGAATTACTGCCTGATCAGAGAAATAAGACCTAAATCCCAGCATGGTCCTACATAGTTCAGCATCGTTCCCGGGTCACATTGTGGAACTTCCTGACAAATTCTATCAGACCCTTTGAGGGATGTGATATAGCCAACTACTGAGTTCCCATAGCCAACCACTGAGATTTTCTCCAGTGCAAGAAAACTTCCACCAATGAAAGGTTTCTCATGGTGGAACAAAGTGTTGCCATTAGTAGAGTCGAACCATGGGATCCAGCCCATAGTTTCACAACTATTGTCCAATAATCAGATAAGTTTATCAGCACTGAATTTGCAAATTGAAAGCCAGAACATAAATACTTTAAAAACCTTACTCAGGTAATCGGTTTGTCACTGTTGACCAACATTGGCCAAAATTAAATTCTAAACCGAAAGAATCGGAAGTTAATCTAAGCAAATGGTCTAATAGTAAAATATGTTCTAGATTACCTAAACTGGGAGCAACTGTCAAGCCCACAAGACCACTTTCATGATGAGACTGAGACTCAGCAGATCGATCCATCCATATTAAGATCTCACAAATAGCGACTACCTTTCTGCAGTTCAGTTTTCAGAAACTGAAGTGCAGTTTCAGCAGCTGGTTGAACTGCTGCATAAATTAATACCTGTCACTTTTCCATCTGTGCCAGACCATTAATACACATCACCAAGCTTTCAAGAAGTGAATTTTTAAATATCATGTTAACTGTTCAGAACTTGGCAGTATTAGAGCTAGATTTTGCTCATCTCTTAGGCAAAAAAATGTTTCCTCTTTGTAATAGAAACCAGAACCGAAAGACGTGTAGGAGGGAGATGGGCTGTATATTTGCAGGACTTTGTAAAGAAAAGTGAGCAGGTCAGTTTTTTCACAGCAGGGCTGACTCTGGGTTTTGTAGGTCCCAGGCAAGACATTTGCAGAGATTCCCCCTCCCCATCACAGTGGGCCTCTGTCATACATATAGAGATAAGTTTGCTAGGTTGGCTGGGCCCTCCTCTTGTTTCCTGTACTACCAGCCACTGCTGTATCTCCTTCTCCATACTTCCATCACCATCTCCCTTCCCTGCCCACTTGTTCTTTATGTCTAGTCTGGCAGTGGGGAAGAAGTATCAGCAGCTGCCCTTAGACCACTCACTCTTCTTCCCACCTGGAGACTTCACTCCCTGGACCTAAAGGTAGAGTTGGCATGGAGGGGGAACAAGAAACATGGCCAGGGGTACAACATTTGCTTGGCATGCAGAAGGTTCCAGCTCAATCCTCAGCATCTCCAGTTAAAAGGGTCAGGTAATAGGTGATGTGAAATAGGAAATAGGTGATGTGAAAAACCTTGAACCCCTGGAGAGTTGCTGCCAGTCTGAGTAGACAGTTCTGACTTTGATAGACCAGTGGTCTGATTCAGCATATGGAGACTTCATGAATTCATGTTTTCAGCTAATATTGTCACCACTAGCATCTTGTTGGATCCTGAATGACAGACTGGAAAGGCAGGTGAGCAACTAAAGCAGCAAAAGCAGCTGTTCCTCTTGCTTGCTGCCGGAGGAAGGAAGTAGGAAAGGAAATTATAGAAGGGAGAGCTGGTGATGAGGCAGAGGTAAACAAGAGGAAGAGAAGCTTGATAGGCAGTAAGTCCCATGCCAGGTCATGGGCCTTGTTGGGCAACCCACTGTGCCCTTGTTGGGCAACCCCTAATATAGAATGTGCCTCAGGGTGGAAAAATAGAGAAGTTGTGGTATTTGGTGGGCTATATACACAGCAGGGTCTTCTACGTTCTCTGTCTGGTAAGCTGCTTGTTGCCTTTCCTTAGCCGAAGTGAAATTGACAGTCACTTCCAGTGAACAGCTGTTAGACGTGAGAAAGCAACAATCAACTCTAGGCTATTTAGTGTGCCTAACCAGCTTCTCCAGTGGCTTTGATTTTTTTTTTTTTTTTACTTGTGAGTGCCTGATGGAAGCTGTGCCACTATAAGTCAGTTTATGGGGAACATCTGAGCACATTTTTTAAAGATTACTGAGAAATATATTTATTTTAATCAGTTGTTATTATTCTTAAAGGAGAGTGAGCCTGCAAAAATGGGCAGGATTTCGGTTTAACATAATTGGAAGCTGAAACACACCGGAATATGAAGATGTGTTGGGTTGGCTGGATGATGGATCCACCTGACTGGCAGCAGTCTTCCAGGGTGTCAGCCCTTGCTCTTTGAAATCCTTTCACAAGAAATGCCAGAGACTGGACCTGGTGCCTTCTTATACATGCAAAGCATGTACTGTACCATTGAGCTGTGTTCCCTTCCTCAAAGCTCCATGGTAGAATGCATGGTTTGCACAGAAAGAGCATGGAAAGAGCAAACAGATTTGTCCTTCTGACCTTTTCAAGACTGTGTCCACCTTTTGAAAAGAATGAGGATGTTATGTCCGGTGCTAAACTCTTTGTCTGCAGCCAGGGAACATGTCTGGGCATGTTCGCCTGTAATGGGATGTGATAACAACAGAGCTTCCTTCCCCAGAGAACAATGGACCTAGGGATCCTGCCGGTCCCCCTATCAGGGGCTGAGGATATATGAATGGACCTATGATAGCCCCTGGTTGGAGAATAATCCCTGTGGACCAATCCCCCTTAAGGGGGGGACGGTCAAGATATGGTTTACCTGTAAATATAAGTGGCTTTCCCATCCCTTTGTCCCCATGCTCGATCCTGACCTGCAAGAAACCACCATGCTGTATATACGATCCTGACTCCCTAATAAAAGAGCTATGATTGAAATCTCTCCAATGGCCTCCCGAGTCCAGTACTTTTCAGAGGATGAAGAATTTAGCTGGCTCAGGAGAAAGAGATGAGAGCCCCCTTTCTCTTACTGACTGTGTATAAAGGTTGCCTCGCTCAAAATAAACATTTCCTCCTATCTCCTCTCTGTACTGCTGTTTTAATTCATTCTCATGTGTGCTACTAAAAGCTACCTATGTGCAAATGAGAAGAGAGCTTTTGGCCCATCCAGAGGGCCAGCAGACCTGAAGAGTCCCATCTAATTGGGAATATGGAGGTAAGGTCACTGTACTTAGCTACTGTACTGGGAAGAAAAAAAAGACCTGCTAATGTCTTGGGCACAGAAGACTAGCCTAGGTGGTAAGTGTGTAAACCAACCAAGGAGTTGACCCAATGCATCTTTGACTTACAAAGCCCTTTCCCAAGCATGAGTGTAAAGATGCAGGGGAGGGACAAAGGGCCTGCACTGTGACAATTTCTTACTGAATAATATGCAAACCTGCCTCCTAACTAGGGTGCTAGCAGTTAACAGGAACCAGAATGCATGACTTCAGCTATCAGGCTGCTCTGCAACCTGTTCTGGCCAAGCAAGGTTTTAAAATCACATTGCAGACGTGGGAATTGCGCATATATATAAAATGTTGCAAGTGAAGACTTCCTGAGAATCACACTAGTTGTTTTCACACTAATCATTTTGTCCTTTCCTAGAGGCAGGGTGACAATCTTTTTGTATTGTTACAGGCAGTAGGACTTTGACTTTTTATAAACTGTAAACGTGCCCTATCTAAAGACCATTTCACAGGTTACTTGTTTGAGAAGGAATAACTATGATGAAAAAGCATGTAAAATATAATTTTAGAATAGCCATGTAAGTGTTTGTTCCTGATAATTATCCGCTTCTTGATGGTACTGGTTGCATATATATGGTACTGCAGCAGCAGGAGGAAGAAATCATATTCCTCTGACTCCGTAGAGATCACTGAATGGCCGTTACAAATTGTGCATGATTAATGGCTGAAGGGGAAATAAGATTAGGTGTCGTGACTCTTCCTGTGATTTCCATCTTTTCTGGTATATTTCATTTAAGGACAGGTCTCTGTACCAAAGAAACACACAAATCTGGGCGTCTTCAGACTTTGCCGTGAGGTTGCTAAAAAGTATTAAAAGCAAATTCCTGTGCTGATCATAATACAGAACAAAAATCCAAGGTCCCAGTACCCCATTTTATTAATATTCTGAAACCAGTTCCAAACAGTTTGTTTCATTTGATGTGTGATCATACTGAGAGACAACATCAAGTGTTGGGAACAATTTTGGCTCCTTCAAAGGGTTCTTCTCTCATGTTTGGGAATGGCAAAAGCAAGTGGTTGTATCAGTGGAATTTATGGTTTTCCACCTTTATGTGGGCAAAGCAGTCTGTCTTTTATTCCTTTTTCGTGACCTGTCTTTTGTTCCTTTTTTGAATGGCCTTCCTGGAAAATGAGTTACTTGAGCCATAGATCACTGTGGGAACAATGGGGAAGGATAGGGGTTCGACAGCAATGGGCGGAGGTGGGTGTGTGCTGAATTATGAAAGGTGTTGTAATGTGCAGTGTTATGAAAGGTTAGCAAAGGTTTCCAAATGCAATCTGAATTACCTCATCACATTTAAGAATGTATTAAAAGGTATACTGCTAACTTAGTTGTTCTTTCATTCATTGTACAAAAGCATGTTTGGATAATTGCTGGTATGATAATAAGAGAGAAGGTGTCATCTGTGTGTCTAATTGGACACACCTTTTGCACATGCATTTTTAACCAAATAGGCCAATAATGGTACCAGATAGGCTAACCTGCTCTTTTATATCAGTGGAAGTGTCACTCAGAGATGCTTAACAGGGTCTATGCAGTTCTTTATGCATGCATGTAATTGTTATTAATGCTAATGGGAGTTATTTGATGAGATGAACATGCCCCAGAGTGTCCATACTAAGCAGATAGGTAGGTGCATTTACTCCTCTTATTGTCTAGCTCCTTTAAAAATATAGAAATGTGTGTTGTTTTTAAATAAAACAGAAACTTATTATATTAATGGGACAACTGTCTAACATTGTGCTTTGAGTATCTATAGCTGTGATGGAAATTTATAAATGGCTTTGAACATTAAACGAGCAGGAGAAACAGGAAGCATAACCAGGATGGCACTTCCTGTTTTCCTGCTTCTGTGTGGCACCCAGAATATAAGCTGGAGCTAACTTTATCTTTAGGGTCTGAGTCAAGAAGTGACCAGACTGGGGAACTGTAAAGACGAAATAGATCAGATCCATATTTTTAGTATCTCTATCAGTGAGGTGAAGGTGGCAGTGAAAGGATCAGAGATCTAAGTGTTTAGTGAGCCTTTCCCAGATAAAATCACTTCATCCGTCTCACCAGGAGAAACAGCCTGTCGGTTGGGTAAACCTGGACATGTGCCTGACATTGTAAAGTTTCTTAAGAGAACTGGAGCCCAGCTTAAATGTGAAAACTTTTACATTTTGCTACTTAACCAAAAAAAGGCTGCTTAACACTTCTATAGAAGAAACAATAAAATCATTATTGTGTTAAAATAAGGGCTCTGTATGAGTCAAAAGGAAGAGGGAAGCTCTGAAACCTGGATGGCCAGCTCTGGGCTGGGAAATACCTGGAGATGTTGGGGGAGGAGCTTGGGGAGGGGAGGAACCTCAGCAGGGTATAATGTGATAGCCCATCCTCCAAAGCAGCCATTTTCTCCAGATGAATTGATCTTGGTCATCTAGAGATCAATTGTAATAGTGGGAACCCTAATTGCCACCCATAGGTCCACACAGTAAATTCAGCATGTTATCCATCCATACTATCTACATTTAGAGCTAGTTTGGTGTAGTGCGCAGACTCTAATCTGGGAGAACCGGGTTTGATTCCCCATTCCTCCACTTGCACCTGGCTGGATGACCTTGGGCAAGCCATAGCTCTGTACCAGCTGTTCCTTCAAGGACAGCTTGGGAAAGAGCTCTCTCAGCCCCACCTACCTCACAGGGTGTCTGTTGTGGGGAGGGGAAGGGAAAGGAGATTGTAAACTGCTCTGAGACTCCCTTGGGGAGTGGAGGGCGGGGTATAAATCCAATCTCTTCTTCTTCTTCTTCTTCTTCTTCTTCTTCTTCTTTAGCTTCACTGACCACTTGTCAACATACGCTACCTTCTGCTAGTCAGCCTTTGAAAATTGTGACAGGTGGTGGGGTGGATCAGCACCCTCCTGTTACAAGTGTTTCCAAAAGCTCAATAAAATAGGAACCTTCCTAACATGAGACCATTTCACGCTGTGGGGATTCCACAGAGGATGGTCGGGAGTGGGCAGTAGTCATCTTAATGTGGTGTCAAGAGGACGTGGCAAGCAGGCTTTGACCCAGTGGCAGGAACCAAGTGCAGAGTATTTGGCATCCTTGGATCCCTGGCCATTCACACCCACTAAGATCACATGAAAGCCATGCTGCATACACACTGCCACATACCATTTTCAGTTTGAGGGAAAACCCCAGTCTCTTCCAGGGTCATTTTGTGTGCTCCATCTCTTACTGAAGAGTGAGCTGCATATGGATTCCCTGTCTGTCCTTTTGAACCTCATTACATGTTCATGTCGTGACTAAACAGACTTACTACAAGCCAGGATATTACTCTGGTTAAAAATACCATTGTGGCCCTCCAATGAACAAGGTTAGCATTCAAGCATTGCTCTAGACTTGAGTTTAATCAAACTGTAGCTTGTAAACTTTGGTTTAACATAACATCTGATTTTATTTCAGTGGGCTTATAAGGATGTAACTCTGCTTAGGATGGCTCTGTCAGTCTCACCATCCTACTGCTTTTCTCAGTAGGTGTAAAAGAAAGGCAGGAGGCTTGACGCTGTCGCTCTGTCAACATGTGCACTAACAGCAGGTCCTTCCAAAAAGCCACAACAAACAATGGTGGTTCTACAGGGGCTCACGACATAGCAGGTGAGGCTGTGTGATGCACCTAAGGTTCCCAACCTGTGAGCTGAAGGCCACTGATCAAACTGCTAGCACCCTCCAGGGTATATATTAGGGATATACTCATCTGCTCCTATTAGTCTCTCTCTCTCTCTCTTTTTTTTTTGCTTTTATATATTGTTGTGAATCTTTTTGTCCTGCCTATTTTAACTGCTAGTGTTTATGGTTCATTTGTTATAGCCTGGGTATACACTATTTATATGTAATTTGCATATTAATTATGCCATTTATTAACAATTGATGCACAAATAACATTGAAAAATACTTATACAGACGCAGAAAATGGCACAGACAAAAATACTCAAAACATACATTTGCCTTGCATGAGGGAGATGCAGAATCAAAACAGCAGGGTTTTTTTTGCTTGAACCAGCAGAGACAAGAAATTTAATCGCATCCCTAGCATGCCCTAAGATGGTGGATGTTGTCAGCCAAATGTAGCTAGCTTTGCTGCTGGTCTTTCTGAAACTTGCAGGCAGCACCAACCCAACAATTGTATCATTTTTTTTTTTCTTAGAAAGAAGGAAAATTATTATTTTTTTAAGTTCAGAAATGTGAGCAACAAGAGCATTTTTGGCTCTTTAATTATTTTATGCACAACACGGTGCTGAGAGGTTCTCAGCCCCACAAACGTCCCCCTATTCCATGAAGCAGCTAGGGTTCAGCTTGGGTACTCTTCCTCATGGCTTCCCAGTCATACAGCTAATAAGCAGCTGGTTTAAGTGAACTCTCTTTATCAACAAATGCCTCAAGATGCTTGCCAGTTTTTTCCTGCTCACCACATTTTTTTAAAAAAAAATGTTTAATTTAATTTTAAAACATAAAAAAACCCCAAAGACACAAGTTTTCTCTTGTTAATTAAATTCTTAGGGTTGCCAGCTCCAGGTTGGGAAATACCTGGAGATTTTGGGGGTGGAGCCTGAGGAAGGTGAGATTTGGGGAGGTGAGTAACTTCAGTGGGATATAATGCCATAAAGTCCACCTTCCAAATGACCTCTGTCGCCTGGAGAGCAGTTGTAATCCCAGGAGATCTCTAGCCACCACCTGGAGATTGGCAACCCTATACTAATTGTAGTGTGAGTTGCAGCCAGCAAGTGGCCTACCAAAGCTTGTTTCACATTTGTTATCATGTTTATTGGTTTTCATATCCCTGCGTTGGACCAGGGGTGGTAGAGTTGTCCCTGGATCTGTTTCTAGATATCCTAGCATGTCAAAGTATGCAATGTTAACACAGTCTTACTTTGCCGTCCAAAGCAGAGTTACACCTTCTAAACCCATTAACTTCAACAGATTTAGAAGGATGTATATGTAGGACTGGACTATTAGTCATTTTTGACTGCATCTATATAGCTAATAGCCAAGTGGCCACTTCCGTGCGAATATCTAAATCCATGCGGGGGGGCACTTGGGGGGCAGGGAGATTTTCCTGCATATTTGAGGAACTCCCCCTGTGTGCAGAAAAATCTGAAAAGTTTAAAAAACTTTGGGGGGAATATTTAAATCTCCCCAAAAGTAAAACAGTGTTCCCTGCACATGTGCATACGCAGGGAACGCACTTACCTCTGAGATCTGTGGCTGCTGCTGCTGCTGCTGGCAGGGGCGGGTGGAGAAGACTTGCCATCACTGGGAGGGATGGGGGGCAGGGGGAAGAGCTGGTGGGCCCCGTGGCTGGAAGCTGCGCAGGTCTTGCCGTCACTGGCGGGGGGTGAGGGGTGGGGGGAAGAGCTGGCGGGGGAGAGAAATTGGCAGGCCCCATGCCTCTGAGGTGCACAGGCCTTGCCGGGACAACCAGGAGCAGGGGGAGAGAAATTGGCGGACCCCGCGCCTCTGAGGTGTGCGGGCCTCACCGGGATGACAGGGGGCGGGGGAGAGAAATCGGCGGGCCCGGGGCTCACCGTCATTGCCCAGAGGTGGGGAGGAAGCCTTACCTTTGGCTGCTCCTCCTGGTGGAGCTTCTTCTCCCCCCCCCCCAAGGATCCCGGCCAGGTCTACCAATATAGTGGCAAGGGCTAGGTAGACCTGGCCTCCAGAGAACAGGTCTACCCACCCTTTTCCACTCTATTGGTAGACCTGGCCTCCGGAGAACAGGTCTACCCAGCCCTTGCCACTCTATTGGTAGACCTGGTCTCCAGAGAACAGGTCTACCCAGCCCTTGCCACTGTATTGGTAGATCTGGCCTCCAGAGAACAGTTCTACCCAGCCCTTGCCACTATATTGGTAGATCCTGGCCTTTGGAGAACAGGTCAACCCACCCCATCTATATATCTAATAGCCAACTGGCCACCCCCGTGCGGATATCTAAATCCATGCAGGGGGGCACTTGGGGGGATAGGGAGATTTTCCTGCACACTTGGGGGACTCCCCCTGTGTGCAGAAAAATCTGAAAAGTTTAAAAAATGTTTGGGGGGATATTTAAATCCCCCCAAAAGTAAAAGTGTTCCCTGAGCATGCGCAGAGAATGCTTTGGCTGCTGTTGGGGAGGTGGGTGGGAGATGGCTCAGTAGGCCTCGGGCCTCACCGCCACCGGTGTTTGAAAGGGGGGGAAGACAGCTCAACGGGCCTCGCCATTTGAAAGGTGCTTGGGCCTTGGAGCGGGGGGGGGGAATCGCCGGGGGGGGGAGGACTTTTAGGAATCCTCCCCCTTGCGAATATCGCGGGTCCCCGCCTCTTGTAGTATAATAATTTCATTAAAATCTAGTTGATCCACCATACCAGAAACAATGTTTTGTTTTATACCATGTTGCCATATTTAAGAACAACCAGGATCCCCTTTTAATGCCATCTGTGTTCCATATTATTTTTTTAGTTTACAATTTTAGTGTATTAAATTTAACACAAATCAGAAATAAAAATTAACATACATTGAATATATCATCATAAATCCATTTGGTGCATACTATACAATCTTGAATCCAAGGGCTATGTTCTTTTCTTTTCTAAATGCTTATTGTTCTGTCACTGGTTAATAGGGACACTGACAAGCAACACAGTAATAGTTGCAACCATTCAATGCATTTTTTAAAAAATGATGAAATCAAAGTTTTAATGGAAGTCCAAATCTTGTGTGTAGTGTCTCCTTTGGGCTCTTGTGAGACAACATCTTTTGTCCCCTAGGTTCTATCATTTAACAAAATGTACCAAACAGAATTGTTCTGGAGAGCTGCTTTGTAGAAGGAGCAAAGCTTTAGGGATAATGGTTTGGTTCCAGAGTTGACTTGTAGTAGGGGTAAGGGCTTTTTTACATTGGTTGTCCTAATGCCTTAAATAGATACTTTTGCATCCATTGCTCAGGGGTTTTTTCTCTCTCTGCTATACAGTCCCAGGCCAACTGCATTATTTTGTCTTACTATGAATCTTTTTGTTGTCAGATTCAAATATTATCATATTTTGTAATCTACTTACTGATTGACTGAACAGTTTTTCATTGTACTTGTAATCCACCTTGGGTCACAGTGTGAAAGGTGGACACTAAATGATAGTTATAATTTGGCACATATTCTGCAGTCAGTCCTCTTTGAGGATTTATTTACAGCCCTGCAGGCTGCCTGATCAACAGGATGGGCAGATATCCTGGTTTTGGATGCAACACCTTGCAAAATAAATGCATATGTGTTGAAGGTCCCCTCCAAATATGCATGCTGTCCATTACACAGAGATAGTAGCTTTATTTAAAAGAAAATTGCTGACCAGAGGAACCCGCACACACACTTCACTTATGTGTGTATGATCTTTTATGTAATGGTTATTAATTTCTTTGTTATACTAATAGAAAGCCCTTAATGTGACTTTCTGTCACTGGGCCTAAGAAACACTGAGAGTACAAGACACTATTTTCTTCTGTCTGCAGATAAGTGGAGGCTTGTGGGGAGCTGTGATAGGTTGCTGGTTTTTATCTGCTAAGTGCACAATGCTTGTAAAAATGGCAGTGGCCTTGTTACCACTTGACATGACACTAGTTTTAGCTGTTTACATTGACACACCACAGCACTCTTTTAAAGCTGCAGCCTGGGGTCAGATTCATTAGAGTACTTCAGAAATGATACCAATAGAGCATCTGGTCTTTATGCTGACTGCTCTAAGCAAGAGTGAGGCAAATCAACGGAGCTCAGTACACCAGTCACAACCTCTTATTTCTCCCCACTGTACATACACACACACTCACACTCACAGAGTTTTCCAGTTCCTGTCCCATGAATACCTATCGAGATAGACTAGCTAGCATATAGAAGGTGCTTTTTTACCTAGTGATTTTGCTGTTTCTATTTTATTTAGCATCAGAAAATGCTAGTAAGAAATGCAATGTGTGCCCCAGTGCATGATTACATCTCTCTAAGAAACAGTAAACAGTGTTCCCTTTGAAAACTACATATTTCTTGCTTGCTTTCTCTGTCATATTTGAGGGCCATTAATAATTTTCCATTTGTCCTTGGTGGAGTGTAGATTCCCAGTCCCTGATCCAGACAGTGCACATTTTAATCTGCATTGCTAGACAGCTAGAAATACATATCTGATCCACTTCCAGCAAGGCAAATAGGGATTACTTTGCATGTCCCATGCCCAAAGATACAGTGCTCTCTAGATTCAGGTCCAGATTTGCATCCACACCTATTCACAGCTCCCTGTCCTATGAACGAATCGTGTGCAGATGCCTGCTAGCACATGCTGATCATGCTTGCCCAGTCAGAACACCGGTTTTGCCCAAAAGCGATTCTTCCTAAGGCAACCATATTCATTAGTGATAGTTCCGGTGGCCTACATGGCACAAGGCTGTTTTTGCCCTTAGCACAATGACTACATTTGTTAAATAGCCCTTAGGACCACCACAACACCCAGTTTCTCCCTCTCAGATTTTATATCTCTTCTGGGGAAATGTATGGTATTATATGATTACTCGGAAGCAGTTTTCTTTTGTTTTTAATGAGAATGTTCTGCTCCAAAAGCCCAATAGAATTGCTTTACAAGAGTCAGCAATACCCTTTGACACCCCCCCCCCCCCCAAATCTGAGCGTTTTTTTTCTGGCCACATCTCATAGGAATCAATAAAAGCATGGCATTTCACTTCTACCTTTGGGCATGCAAACAACAAACTTGAACATAATATAACCATAGAATTTAATCACCAAAATACAAATGGTGTGATATAGCCAAAGTTAAGCATATTGAATCTTCATTGATTTCAATGGGAAATTGCTGAGCTGGTGCTTTACTCTGTCACTGAGATCAATAGATATTTGTTGAGGGTAGTTTTGGATGGATGATAGCCAAATATTTTCCATCATTTCTTCCTCAAACTGTTGACTGAACATAGCTTGTCCAAAATTCAATGTTTTGGTCTCTCTTTCGGGTTTAACTCTCTAGATCAGTGATTCAAAATAAAGCAATCTGGACATTTTAGTAATAAAGGGATTTTATTTTCTTAAAATACAGTAAAGAGGAAGTTTTCATTATTTTCTGGCAGTTATTCTGAAACACTGAACCAAAAGCAAGATTTTCGACACTTGATCTTTAAAACTGCCCATATAATGATGGATGGTCAATTATGACTTAATTATGGAGTTGTACAGCTTGTTCTTATCAAAAAGTTACCACTAACTCAATGCTATAGATTTTTGCCTAGAAATGTATTATTTTTCTTTAAAGTGAGAAGCCTTCCAAATTGTGTATTTTGTCATTACCAACATCAGGCCTTCAAAATAATTCAGCATCTCACAGCGACTTGATACCTCTACCGGTCTGACATTTTAGTTGCTTGACATATACTGGTAAGAGATTATGGAAGAACACTTACTCTTCAACAATCATCTCTCTACTGATGGGTGAAAATTGTACAGAACCCATAACTGAGATTGCAATAACTGTTTTGGATAGCAGCTGATCCAATAAACTAAAATTGAGCATAAAATGAACTGAAATGCATCATGCGCTGAATTAAGAGCCCCGACACTGAGCCTTAGGTCTTTTATATACCATTCTACAATCATAAATCAGTTGACAAGTGGAGCAGTTTTGACAGACAAGAAACAGCCTTTTTGGAGTCCCAAGAGGTTGTTTAGAGAGGACATTGCAGGATTCAATAGGGCAGATAAAGGGGATAGTCTTCAGTGAGCATTAGAGAACCACTTGCGTTGATGCATGACTATAATTCATCTAAAATATGTCACAGAGGCTTTTGTCTTGTTTCTGTGCAAGCCTGCTGATACAACCCCTCCCCCTTTTACAGCATATAATAGCCTGTGTAATTCAGAGGTGCAAAATAAAAATCCATATTTAATTGAAAATTTGAAAAGAAACTCAAAGAACAAAATGCATTTTATGATGATACCTCCTTCATAATAGAGCAGCCAAGCATTTCATGTGTAATAGAGTCTCTCCTCGCCAAACCAGGCTCTTTCTTTCTGTTGCTGTTACCATGTGATAATGAATAATAATGCTAATATCTCAATGCCGCAGCTTTTTCTTCCCAATCAATTTATGGCTCTTTAACTTCACACCTTTTTTAGTGTATGACTAAGGGAAGGTGTAATGGTTAGAGAATCTAATAGGCTGAGGCCAGAGTAACACCTTACATTAAATGTGCAGCTATCACTGACCAGGGCAATCATACATTCCTTTGCCTTCCCTTTTTTCTGTAGTGTTGGGCAGACATCCTGATGGTAAACCTGAAGGCACTCACTTTTTTTTTTTTGCAAGGTTCCTTGTAAGACACTCAAAAAAGCTTGACAGACATTTGCAGGTTCTTGGCAAGGCAGTCCCAAAATATGCACCTGTCACACATATAGGTGCTTGAGTGAATGAGACGTCTAATTGTAACCAAACATTCAGGGAAGTAGTGCTCAGTTTGTTCTGGATGGTGTTGTACTCTTATGGAAGGAACTAATTGACAGTTTGGGATACCTTTAGTTCAGTCTTGTCTTTGAATGTTCAAATAGCAGCTGTGGCACAAAGTTTTCCCTACTTAGTCTAGTATACCACCTCTGGACAGTAGCCAGGGTGGAGCTAGGGTGTGCAGAATTTTTCAAGAACACTGGCTGTTAATTTGTAGTACAGTATCTTCAGTTTGAAGAAGGAAGACTTGTTTTTAAAAGAATACATTTCCTTGTTTTAAAAATATTAGGAAGAGACAGTGTCTCCAAAAGTGGTGGTGCTCCAAACCCCATTGGCTTGATTTGCCCAGTTCTGCCATTGAAGATTCCTCCTGGGCTCTGGTGATTTTTTTCAAGAGCACTTTTACTCATACCATGCTTAAGGGATCCTGGAAAAAAAATCATCCCTGAAGTTAGTGTGACTGTGAAGGGGGGAGGGGTATCTGGATATTATTTATTTAAAGAAGGTGTTTATTATGAGAAGGTAAAAAAATAGCTTTAAAATCATCAGGCTGGATCTGAACTACTGGCTACAGAGTGAAGCTGGCAGATCAGGACTTCTCTGCCTCCCCATTCTTATTGTGGCTCACTGAGCCCCCCTTCAGCTCCTGTGGTCAAGAGACCTCAGGAACAATGTGGGGGGCTAAGTGAGAGTATGCAATGGGAGGGGAAAATCAAAAGAAATCACCCTCTCTTCCTCATCCAACAAAACTGCCTTTCCACTGGTAGAATAGGACCTTTGAATCCAACTCACTCTTTATTCGCTTCTGATACTGACAGTGCACAGACTACGTAGAAATTTTACAAACTTAACAGCAGTATTTTAGAAGTTTCTGAAAGAATCATTCAGGAGAGGGAATCACTTGATTTTATGATCGTTTCTTTGAAGCCCCACCTGGAGGAAAAGCAGCCCCTTCTAATGTGGAAGGCTGGCTGAGGCCTGTACCAGTTGTATCCATTCTTGGGAAAGGATAGTCCTGCCACAGTTATCTGTGCTTTGGTAACATCTCAATTAAGCTTCTCTAATATATTCTACAAGCAGCTGCCTTTCAAGGGTGTTTGGAAACTTTAGCTGGTTCAAAACATCCTGATAAGAGGACTCCTCACAATGAGCATATTGCACCCGTGCTGGATAATTATGAAGAAGAGTTGGTTTTATACCCTGCCCTGCACTACCTGAAGGAATCTCAGCGCAGTTTACAATCGCCTTCCTCTCCCCAGAACAGACACCCTGTGAGGTAGGTGGGGCTGAGAGAGTTCTGAGAGAACTGTGACTGGCCCAAAGTCACCCAGCTGGCTTCATGTGAAGGAGTGGGAATCAAACCTGGTTCTCCAGATTAGCGTCTGCCATTCTTAACCACTATACCAAACTGCTCTCAGACAGATATATGTGTGCTAAATGAGGGAAACAAAGGTGTTCTTCACACCAGCTTCCAGGTGTGGCCTGGAGCTATCCTGGAATTACAACTGATCTCCAAACTACAGCGATCTGTTCCCTTGGAGAAAATGGCAGCTTCACAGGTTGGACTCTATGGCATCACATCCCCAGCTGACTTCCCTCCTCTGCCCTCCTCAGGCTCTTCCCCCAAAACTCCAAGAATTTCCTAGTCTGGATTTGGTAACTCTGCCACACAGGGACTGATTTGTATGGCTTCTCTGTTGCTGCTGCCAGTATAGAGCATCAGCAAAGGGTACTCCACATGGGAGGTTTCTCCAGATTTTTCCTTCCTTGTGGTAGCCATTTCCCCACCACCATTAAAGAGTTTTGTTTTTTGAAACAAATCGGTAAGTGACATATCATTGTATCATTATAATGTTATAACACTGTCAGGTTCTCTGAATTATCAGCTTTCATTTTTAAAAGCCCATGGTTCATCTCCTTTAAGAGATATGTCTTTTCTCTCATAGATATGCAATGAAAGGGACTAGAAATGTCCCTTAAAAAAAGAAAGTTGCAAATTCAGAGAACCTGACAGTGTTATCGGGTGGTTATAATGCTATAGCAATATAATAATATGTTAATTGATTTTTAAAGCCTTCTAGTGGTGGGTGGGGAAATAGCTATCACAGGGAACTGGGGAGGGGAAAATGGCATTGATGTTGGCAGGATCTGAAAGATCCAGAATTTTCTCTCCAAATAAGTGCCCCATCCTAGTTTTGCTATGATCATTCCCCAAATATTGTAGCAAAGCAGGAAAGATGGGGAAAACCCAGGAGGTACACAGAAGTAACAGAATGCTGTGGGGAAGCAGTGGGGTGGGGGAATCCAACTTCCCAGTAGCATCCAACCTGTGGCTATGGGTAAGTGATCAGAGGCATGAGTTCAGTGACGTTTGTATTTTTAACTAATCACTTTGTGATTGTCTGCTCATCTCATGCTACTGATCACCTTTTTGTTGCTCCTTTGTTCCTGTTTTTCTAAATGTATCTAAAAAGGTCCACAGAATAAGAATTCTCCTTCCTGAGTATGCTGATCTATACAGTCCTGGTCAGACTGAACAGAGAGCATGGTAAATGGATGGTTAAGATTTTTTCCTTCTTTTACAAGGATCGTTTAGTCATTTGCAGTGGATTTCTGTTTCCATGGGAATTCGTGAGTGAAGGAAGATACATGAGGGTCTTATTCATAACAGTGACCTCCTCCCTGCCCCAGCCCTTTTCCCCTCCCCCCCCCACTGATTTTACTTGGCATCTTGTGCTGCTGCTAATGACCACAAAGAGAACACTTCCCCCTACTGATATTGCAAGGTAACTCCTAAATTGTGTCTCTTCTAGAAAAGGAGGATATTATGTTTGTCATTTGGATCGTACCTTTTACGGCTGTCATTGCTTGAACTCCCTCCTTCGGTTTTGCTCAGAACCTGGCAGATCTTTCCAGATCATCAAGATGAACAATTGGTCCTTCTCCCCCTCCCCCTTGTTATCTTACACACATGTACCTCCTCCCACCTCCCTCCCTGTCTCTTTTTAGGTCATTTATAATCAGCAGTCATGGAGCAGTGGCCTCATTAGCGATCTAGCCATTCCTTCAGTGCTTCAGAAATAATGGGGGGGAGATGCACCATTTTCTTCCCTTGAGAGCCCGTGAGTGATGAATTTATTTCAGTCTGGCTGTCTTGCTCAGCCTTATTTCCATATTTATTTCAACAAATATAGTACTGTGGGAACAACAAAATATTCTCTGCAGGAGAGCAAGGTTACAGTTTGGCCACAAAGGGGTTAATGGGAACAATGGCAGAGAGCAGTCCATTTCAAATTTGATGTTTTGAAAGGGAGCAGGATTTTTTTTTAAAAAAATATGTAAATATGCCTTGAGTATTTATATTTCCTCAGGTTTACAAGCCTCAGATTTGATAATGGATTTATTCATAGGCTAGCACTTACAGCATAGGGACCGTCTCCAGAGTGATCTCTGCCACCAACTATCCTTCCTCCAGGGATCATCCTTTTTGTATGGGTGGACAGGCGATTAACTCTCTATGCCTGCTAATGACTTTGGCTTCTTCAGAGCAAGTTCTGCTAATTGCAACCAGACTGGGGGGAGGGGGCAGACGTTGAGAGTCCAGCATGCTTATTAGGGGCCTCAGCAAATACAGCCCAGTGGATTCTGCTAAACATGACATCCAAGAAATGATAGACTGACCTAGTCTTGGTACATAGACATCAACCTTTTTCATTTTAGTGCCTGAGATAAGTGAGGGAAGCTAATGTACATGGAGGAGGAAAGTCATGAGTTGTAACATATCAAGAGTGATCCAAGTGTGCTCTCCACTATTGGGACAAGGAATTGGCAGCCAATAGATCCAGATTAACTAATTAGGAACAAATAACAATAGGAACAACCCAGCATTGAATGACACACTGGCTGCCTGATATAAATAGTTACTTGACTGGTTGGCTGCATACTGAACTCTACTTGGATCACACAGCCCACCTACTCTATTCACCAGTTTGGCTCTGTGCATTGGCTTCATTTATCATGACTGAAGTTTACCTTTGGGCTGGGGACTGGGAGACATTTGGGGCAAAGCTGTCCTCTTGGTGAGGTCTTTCTGTGGCTACACGCTCAGTTCCTAACTCAAAGGCAAAAGCAGTAAGGAGAAAATGGCACCTGTGGTACCAGGATTTCATGAGCATTGATGTGCTGGACCCACTACTCATCATTCACCTCTCAAATGGGCCCTCCAGGAAAAAAATAGTTGTTGACCTATGCAGGTTGAAGGTCAGCAAATTTTGACCAAAGCACCTTGAGCTTCAAAGACCATTTGGTGAAAACAGGAGAATGAGGAGTAGAAGAGTTCAGTGAATGGCTCTCATGAGTTATTTAATATTTGAGATCCTCCACTGAATGGCTATGTCCTTTGAGTTGTTCCTGCCATCTTCAGGTTGAACACCTAGCAGAACACAGCCCAACCCTCTGCAATCTTAAGAGTTGTTTTCAGTGATGCTGTAAGGCTTGCTGGCAAGCTCTCCGTGCCCAGCAAGCTACAAAGATTGCATTTGGGTGGCATCTGAGGGCACTGAGGCTATGCAAATGTTTGCCAGCACTGCTGCTGCTATGAAATATTGGTGCCAGTAGCTGACAGCAAACCTGATGGTATTTTTCTGTTTTTCTCTCAGGAGTCAAGTCCCCTGATTATGTACTAGCTTTTAGATTCTAATGTCACAGTTGCTAAAATTATGCATTTGGTTCTGCCAGCTTGCTAAGACCCGGATCTGGCTCCTGGCCGGCTACTGCACTTAGGGCTGTGTGGAATTCATTAATTTCAAGGAAGCACCATGTAGACACCAAGGGCTGGATTCATACTAAATCTTCCATTCACAGAATGGAACTTTCCTGCCTCTCCCCTCCCACTGCAGCCCATTGTTCTCCAAGAAATTCTACTCTTGAGGGATAGGGCACCCTGGGGAATGGCATGAGGGGGGGTCTACAGGAGGAAAGGGGAATCAGAGGAAGCTGCTAATTTAATCTGAATCCAACCCAGAATTTGGTACTGCTGTGGAGTCTGACATCTTGGAAAGATGAAGCCCAACCAGAAGTAAAGAGGATCTCCAGTGGTGCTTCATCCACTGCATGGAATAAACTGTGAAACAATAAACAACATGCAAATGTGTTTGATATGCATACTTTATATGGGGAGGCAGCACAAAGTTTTCATTCCACTTAGCACAAAGTGTACCCATCCTTGTCTTTGCTTTTATTATCACATTTTTATCTCATCTTCCTTCCAAGGCACTCAGAGTAGGGTACATGGTTCCCCCTCTTCCTAACAACAGCCACCTCAAGCAGATCTCTGGAGAGATGGCATATTAGTTTTCTAAATAAAGAAGATAACCCTGTAAACTAGACACTGGGAAAGAGTGATCAACCCAGGTTCTCCTAATGAGCTTCACAATAAAGCTGGGAATAAACAAATCTCAGTGGAATAGGGGTCTTCTTGGGCAAAGACCAGTGTTTCAGCCACTGCACCATGCTGACTCTGTGCTATTAGGATTGTCCAGTCCCCATTTTCAAAATCGGGTTTAGGTGCTAAAAGCAGGAAGCATGTTTCCCAGGCTGCATTGCTCATGCTATCCAGATTTCTTTCCCTTCTGTTTTGCAGTCACAGAAGTAGAGTTGTGTGACTGGAAATCCTGATACTATTTGGTCTTAAAAAGCAGCCATGTGTGGGGAGGGGAGGAGACAGGGGCCAGAGGTTGCCATGGTAGAAAAGAGGACTTTAATTCTCCCAAATTTCCCTGATTTTTTAATGAAATGACTCTCTGGTTGCCTTAATCCCAATTAGAGGAAAAATGTTTAAAAACATTAAGAAGGATAATTGTTTATTAGGGAAAGGTGCTGGAGCAGAAGACCTTAATTCCCCCCTTTCCCAGTGCTGTGGGCCCCAATTCATAGGCTTTCTGCATCTGCTTCTTAGGGACAAATAGTACATCTGGAACTGCAGGCACAGAACACATTGGCTTGTACATGGACTCTTTTGAAAGGGAGAGTGGTTTTTAACTTGTACAGCACTTAGTGCATTATAAGAGATACAAAAATAAATAATGTACAGCATTGGTGCTGGTTCATCCCTTTGTGGCTTTATCAGAGACTAGCAAAGAGGACTGTGGTGCAAATCCTGGCCTCACCGTTCCCTCATTCTTTCCTTTGGGGTGTTGGGTGTCAGTGAGGAAGTCAGTCAGCATAACAGTCACAAAGTTTATATAGATTAGATGCAAAGAATTAGTTTGTACAAAAACACTGAGCAGACATGGCCCTATGTCATGTGAAGCACAACAGAGCATGACTCCAACAACTCATGGAAAATCCAGGTTTGTGAAAGAAAATTCTAATGAGGCATATGTATACTTCCTAATCTGTGTCTCTGTGTGCTCCCTCTCAAGGAGGTTATGTAGCAAAATGACTATTTTACAAAGAAATGATTAGAAGAAGCACATGAACCACAGTAGTCCTCCAAATATGGATCGATGCATGTTTGGCACAGGTTTGGCAACAGTCTATTTCTAGATGCAAAGGAACAAACAGTCCCAAGTCAGAGCTGACACCAGAGCCTGGTTTCAAAATGGCAGTCCTTTGTCAGGGCTTTTCTGCATAGAGGTGGTTCTCTTTCTTTCACCAGCTGCTGATTCCTTGGCGCCGAACCAGTAGGAGAAGCATTAGATGTTTCCTTGGAGCGTCTCTTTGCCTTTCCCTTCCCTTTCTCCTCTCCCCAGGCCCCCAGCTACCCTATCCTCTTCTGGCTCCCCACTCCCCAAATTGAACATGTACAGATTTTATGGTTCACTGGAGAATAAGTGGCTGTCATTTCACAGACGGGCCAGGATGTAATTAGCCACAATGCATCGAAGTAATGGAACAGATGTCTCTTTGTAAACTGAGTTTGCTGTTGCACACTCTGTGTGTGTGACCTGCCGACTGCTTGCAGCTATTCCTCCCAGCCGCAGCAACCCCCTCCCTTCCCCTTTGCCTCTCCTCCTCTCTGTTTCTCAGCCAAGAGCTGAGCTCTAACATGAAGTGTTTGCTCTCTTCTTTCAGTCTTCTCTCCTGCTGCAAGGCTACAGATGATAGAAGAATTTTAGCCAGCAGAACCCACATTTATCAATGGAGTAATTCAAAGATGGGAAAGATGACACCTACCCTTTATAAGATAATTTGCAGTTTCAAGTAGACTTGGTACTTGATAATATGATAGTAACATCAAAAATTGCTGTTGTGATGTCTGGACTAATATTTTGAAACTGAAAATAAAATAGCTATATTCCGCTTCCAGCATAAAATTAGTATTTACCTGTTATGTTTGAGACAGAATGGGAATTGATTGGAAACCACTGGCACACAAACAAGTAGGTGGGATCAGAAAGAAACCTGTTTGGGGAACTGTTACAGATAGGCTGGTGTGTTGTTTGACGTTTGTAATTTTGAGAACATTGTAGGAGGGATCAAGGAAGTTGTCGAAAATATCATAATCCCAGGGACTGATCCTAGGGCTGCCAAGTCCTACTTACCGATTGGCGGGGGGGGGGAGTCCCTCGCCGCCCGGGAGCCTCCATGCCGCGCACGTGAAGCGCTCGCGGCTGGTGACGTCACCCGGAAGTGACGTCACCACGTTGGAGACGTTGCCAGAGCGTCACCCTGGCAACGTCTCCAACGTGGTGACGTCACTTCCGGGTGACATCACTACGGTCGTCCAGGCAGGACGACTTCGGGGGTGGGGTTCCCCCCGCCGGCCAAATGCCGGCTGGTGGATTGGGAACCCCTATAGCGGGGGATCCCCCACCCCCCGGGGTGACTTGGCAGCCCTAACTGATCCAGTTGAGATAATGACTTGGATCTAGGAGCAGGATTTCGGGCTGCAGCAGGAGGGGGGAGGCGAGAAAGCTGTGCAGTGCAGGTGGAAATCTAGTCATGGTTGCTGGTTGACCATATATTCATGCTCAGGTAATTAAAGCCATGTGGTTAACTCAAACAAGAGTCAGGTCAAGCCCCGTGCAGGATTTAGGGACACAAGATTCTGGGAGTTCTCTAAGTGGGGCAAATAGCTCCTTGTTTTTGTGGAGTTTCTGAATCCTCAAAGTCAAGAATACGTTTATTCAGGGAAAAAGTATATAGATTATCATATAGAAAAGAAGGACAGACTAAACTGGTTATTTCCACCAATTTCCACTTGCCAGTGTGCAGACCCCCTCCCATTCCATTCCTAAAGGGCCCTTTCTCCTAGGAGCAGCATTTCCTTGAGATAAATGGAATGCCGTGGGAGTGTAAGACTGGAGAGTTCCTCTCTGCTGGATCTGCTGGTTTATTCTGGATCCTACCCATGATATTAATTATCCTTAATGTTCTGTCCTAATTTATATGATGAAGATTTTTTTAAAAAAAGATATTTGCATTCAAATCCTAAACATCTACCCTTGGAAGTGATTTCAAATGGTATTAATTCCAAGTAAGAATGCTTAGGATCGCAGTCCTACAGTTACAAGTGTTTAAGAACTTAACCAGTCTATTTGGTAAATATATGCTATTACTTGCAGAAAGCAAAAGCAAGCTTCCTGTTACATACAATGTCTCAAAAGTAGAGTTCAAGCAGAATTCTTGCTTGAAGAGTTCAGAAGAAATCCTGTCATCCGCCACAAAACAAAAGCTGCTCTTTGCAAGTGTACCTACTGATCTCATAAAGCAAGAGATTTTGAATGCCCCCCCAAAGGAAAAAAAAAACATGTGCAGGGGCAGTTTAAAGCATCATAGGATGGCATTGTTAGAAACCTAAAATAGTTCCAGATTGTGTATTAAAGAGGGTTTTTTCATACAAAAATCCTACTTGCACATATATTTTGGCACTGCTGTGATAAATGGCAAAATGTGTATTGATTTGGATCACTGAACTTGCCATGAATTAGGGACAATGACTTCCAATTGTTCTGGCACTACATTCGATAATGGTACACAAAAGGGTCAATGGGATATAGGCTCCATGCGGTGAGCAGTGATATCCATATAAAAGGTTTAGGGCAAACTGTATTGGGTAGGAAAAGGAATAAAATATGATATTCTTCTATTCTGAAAGAACTCTAGCACAAAATGTCTGGGAACAAATACTATCAGTTTATTTTGCTTGTTGGAAATAGGACATGTGAGCTTTCTTTCTTGTAGTACCATCACATATATGGTGGGATTAGAGTGACCAGAGAGATCTCTGTTTCTTTGGTATTCTCCTTCTCATAGCAGAGAATGCCATGTGTGAAAGTCCTAAGTCTGCATCCAGCCATTTGCTAGTGGACAGCCCTGCATTTCTACAGTATTTATATTCTCTAAAGCACAAGGGGGAGGGACCCCTCACTGTTATCAAACATTACAAGAAGAAAGCTGTGACAGCTCTGAAGAGTTTTGCAGGGGAAGTTTGGTGAGAAGAGGAGGAGGAGGAAGATTTATACCCCACCCTTCATGCGGCATCTTAGAGCAGCTTACAATCTCCTTCCCTTCCTCTCCCCACAACCCCCTGTGAGGTAGGTGGGGTGGAGAGAACTGCTCTGAGAGAACTTTGACCCAAGGTCACCCAGCAGTTGCATGTGGAGGAGTGCAGAATCAAACCCAGCCCTCCAGATCAGAGTCCACTGCTCTTAACCACTACACCAAACTGGCTCTCTTGTGGACCTGGGTGCAGAGCTCTCCTGAAGCTATGGCCTGAAGACTGCTTTGTTATCAAAAGCTACATATTGTACCATTATATGCTTTAGCCTTTCTGTGAAAATAAATTTAAACAGTAAGATTCAGTTTGGGAGGGCAGCATGGCTTAATCATTCTGAGATTAAAAAAAACAGGAGTATTTTGCGAAAGGGAAAAAAGTGATACTAATTGTAATGTCTCAGGATCCCAGCACCAGGATCTGACTCACTACACAAGGGGAGAAATAAAGGCTGACCTGGGGGTAGAGGCCTGCAAACTGGGGAATGAAACTGATCTTAACAAAACAAATTCATATTCCAAAATACTAGACAAGCGCAATTTTTAATTACAGGTGTTTTTTTTAAATAACAATAGTAGTTCCATGGAATGCTGGGGTTCCTCAGAAACTTTTCTGGAATTTCTCGGTGAAGAAATCTGTAATGGCAAGTTCCTGTAAAGATGGCTTTTCCCGTCATCACCTGTCTTGTTCTGTGTATATGTTCTGGGATGCATTCTCCATGTGAGCTGAGGTGTGTGACCTGAAATGCTCCTCAGACTCCATGGCGACAGACCAAGGGTCCTGGTGATTTCCTGCAGAAAGGATTACCTGAAGTTAGAAAGTCTGAAAACCACTGATTCTAGGGCATATGATAAGGTGATACTTATATATTGAAAATATTTATACCGTACCTTATCTCCTCAGCCTGAAGGCAGCTAGAAAAGCAGGAAAAACTGTGAAACAGTTTACCCGCTACCAAATACAGTTTACCCTCCACCAAATGCCATGTAGAATAAATGCATCTTACATGCCTTCCTGAATCAAACAAGAGAAGGCACCTTCCAGATACATTCTGGTAGGCCAGCCCATTCCAGAGGAATGGACCTCCCACAGAGAAAGTGCAACTGTTGCGAAACAGTGAATGCTGGGTAAGGTTAGCACTAAGAGGAGGCTTGCTGCGGAGCACAACTGGTACATGGAAGTATACTGTGAGATATGGTTTAAGAGGTATGTAGAATAAAAATGCAGATATTACAAACCACAGCCACTGAAATAGTTGTACATCTGTCTTAAATGTCAATGGAATGTGGATTGTTTTCCTCAACATTATCAAGCCAAAGAGCAGAGCCAAAATCATGGCCAAAAGCAAACAGAGCTTGGAACATTAAGGATAGGCTGTGGCAGAAACAGAGAAGGGCTCAGGTGCAAAAAGATAAAAGAGAGCAAATGCAGGGTGGCTTGTAAACAGATGAAGCAAATGTGGGAATCTCTGGCTGTTGCCTGTAGAAGAACTAAGCAGGACTGGAAAGAAACAACTGAGGTTGAGAGGAGACAAGTACAATCAAGTCCAGCACAAGTTGAAGGAGAAATTAAGAGCCCCAATCTCAATCAGGATGCTGAGGCAAGATCTGGACAGGATGCTGGATATGAAGCAGGTCATAATCCAACATTGTTTTTGCACCAGTTGCATATTGCTTTTTATTAGGAAACATTTTTGGAACGCTCTAATAGCACCAATTTTCGCATCAATAAGTATCAGAAGCTGGAGATGGGAAACAGCCACTTATTCCCTTTGCATTTGGACTGTGTGGTCTGGCTTGGCCACAGTTATCTACGCTATGATCAAATATGAGTCAAGCCTATTGCCGTGCAGTCTATGTGGAATTGGCTTTGAAGACCGTTCAGAAGCTTCAGTTGTTGCAAAATGCCAGCAACAAGACTGTTGACTGGTGTAAACAACCAAGAACAGGAATATTGCTTGTTTTGAAAAGAAATCATATGGGTTGCTCATCTGATGCTGGGCACAATATGAAGGGCTGGTCTTTAATGTTTGTTATTTTATTTGATTATATCCTGCTCTTTGGTCAGATTGGCTCTCAAAATGACTTATGATTCAAACCTGTTACATTTTTATCAAAGGAGACGTGGTTGCTGAGATGCACAGTTCCATTTTTGTTGTTGTTTTGCATAACAGAAGAAGTGGAACATAGAGCGACTGGGACTGTTCATTCATAGAGATGGCTCTGACGAGGCCCCAGGCAGTAGCCCCCCCCCCCGCCCCTGCTTCTCACCCCTGCATCCTAGCTGCTGGCAGCTTCAATAGTTGGGCCCTACAGTGTCCTTGCCTATCAATGATGAGGTGTTTCCTTCCAAAGGTACAGCCTAATGAAGATAACCTGGGTAGCACATATAACCTTCCTCAGGAGAGACCCAATATGTGTTAAAGACTGACCCTTTTCAAACTGCCTTTGTATTCCGTTTTAGTAACTGGTTGCTAATGGATTTTTTCTGTCATTTCAAACAGATCTGTTTTAGTAACTGCCTGCTAGTGGAATTTATTTACCTGTTCATACAAACCCCCTTACGTTGGGTTAGCAAAGTGTGGCTTTGAGGAAAACTGCTTTCTTTCATTTTCTACCCCTTTGTTGCGCTTCTGAATCACTGTGGTGTGCTGTTTAAAATTCCCATAATGCTTCCTACAATGCCACTTCCCCCCACCCTTTTTCTTCGTGTGACCTTCCTCAGACTTTAAATAAACGTTCTAATGTGAGTGGTATAGCACCACAGCATCTAAATGGTGCCGCTACAGTGCTCACATTAAAACATTTAAAAACTCTGAGAAAGATCGTGCAGCAAAAAATGTTGGGGAAAAAGCAGCACTGTTTGAAATGGCCATAGCACTTCAGAGACTTAAATTAATTGAAGGAAATTCACTGTATGAAACCTCTGACCTTGTATCACTGTACCTGGAATTGGCCAGCAACAAATAACAACCAGTTTAGAATGGTAATGTGAAATGGGCCTCTGTCAGAACACTAGGAAGTTTGAGTTCCTTTAAAGTCCTGATGCTCCTAGAATATAGCTTTCTCCCATATGAGTGAAGACCTCATGCAGACATTCTGCTTTATGTGCAGAACTTGATGTCCAACAGCAGCAAGGCCTTTTCTGTGGTGACAATCTATGGATCTCCATCATTACAGATGCTTCCCTGCTTCCTAGCTTGTCCAGCTTTTGGAATCAGGTGAAAACTGATTCCCCCCCACACACACTACTTGCATTATTTTCTTCTTTCCCTTTCACAGTGCTCTGACTGCCTTTGATACTGGTTTTAGTGTCACAGGCCTGTTTTAAGAGATTTTTGGGCTGCAGTGGTGTTAATGTTGGTGTTGTTATCTGTTATTGGTTTGTGTTTTAATGGATGAATGTTTTTATTGCTCATTTCTAGGAGCTACTTGGAGAACCTTCTTAGTGGTTTAGAATTAAATATTTTCCCTTCTGCCTGATGAATTGCTGCGCTACACTCAAATGCTCCATATTTCCACTGAAAAAAATTGTTCCAATTAAAATATCACCTGTCTGACTTTATATCTCTTTCTCTGGGACCAATGCACCAGCCACCTGACAATGTCAAATCTTCTTTGTAACCAACCACATGCTGTGAATTGTGATTGCAACTAAAGGTGCTTTCACAGGGGTTGCTCGGGAAGCCTTTGAGTCTTTAATGTATAACCCTTTCCTGCTTTCTGTTCTTCTTCAGTATAGAAAGCATAAGCGGGTACATATGTTTCTTCGATTAGCATGTCACTTCTGAATGTTGTTCATGCAATGTACAAAAGCAGAAGATAGCCATTTAAACTTTTTATAGTTTAATTGCATTTTTTGTTACCATTACAATAAGCTTTGGGTATGGTATCAGAGTGATCCTCTTTTTTTTGTAATCTGAACATAAAAATGTGGCCTTCCCTCACTCATCACATTGCTCAGGTACTGAGCCATCTATGATCATTCTATGTTCAAACACACTAAATAAAATAAATAGGAAATGTGTAGAGACGGGAAAAATCCATAGAGACAAGGGAGGCGTGTGTGTCAGGTTGGCCTGTGACTCTCTTCAATTAAAGAACAAAACACAGGCTACATTCAGACATCCCCCTATGCTGTGGTCGGATTAAGCTCCAGGTTAGTGTCATGGATAATTGCTGATGACCTCCATATCTCTGGTTAGTTGGAGGGCCACAGACTGGATTTCTTGCAGTGCAGCCCTAAGCACTTCAAACTCCCATGTAAGTCAATAGGCATATAGAGGTGTAACTTTGCTTAGAACTGCACTCTTTGATCACAGTTGCATCCCAGCTGTTTTGTAGCAACCCTGCTTAGTTATGTCCAAATGTAGGAATCCTGGCTTTATCACAGTTTGCTCAGTAGCAGCACTCCCAGGATATTGGGTTGCAGCTGCAGATTGGCAAACAAACTTTGCCACTCCTGCAGTAAGTAGTTCTCACTGGCAGCAGATACACTGGGAATTCTAAGCAGACTTTGGTTAATTTCAGTGATTTCCTGCAATAATAATGTTGTCTGAATGCAGCCATTTGGGGGGGGGGGGGGGAAGACTTCCAGATCCTATTAAAAGCATCCAAGGCGTCTGTCTGCCTCTGTCTCTTGTTCGTCTTGAGGAAATATTTAAATTCACTAGCTATATTTTGATATAATGTCAGGGGAGGTCTTAGTCTTCTAAGCTTTTTTAATGCTAGGTATATTGCTACCACTCTGATCCATGTTTCATTCTCATTTGATTTACAGATGTGGAAAATTCAAATATTGATTTTTTGAAGAATCATTTTCACAAGAATCCCAGATGAGAATGGAATATAAAGTTGGCTTCATTTTCCCTTGTGGCACCTTGAAAATTTGAACACAAGTCTCTAGAGGTGTATGCATTTTGAGGTGTATAGCATCTTGCAATGCCTGCACTACATTGCTTCTGTCAGTTTCTTATCACTGATGTTACTGTTTATTTCTCTTTAAAGGAAGAAGAAACTACCCCTCCAAAAAGACACATGGTAACCACATTTTTCACCCTCATAAATTTGCTCTCCATTTGATTTGTTAGAGGGTTTTACTGTGTAGAAGGGTCAGAATGGAACTACTGAGATCAACTGAAATCTGCAGGCATAATTTCATCAGGAGTAGTCTTCAGTGGGTAATTCTGAGACCATGTGAGACTGTATTTGGTGTTTCATTTTTCTTTCCTTCTTTTTTAGTCCAGAGTACCACCTAATGTAGCCACTTTTTTCTTTCTCCTTTGCTGATGCTCTGCAGAATTGTGAAATGCTATAGCCCTCAGAATGCATACACCTCTAGAGAGTTGTGCTCAGATTTTCAAGGTGCAACAAGGGAAAATGAAGCCAACTTTCTATTCACTTCTCATTTGACTGAGGTTTGAATGCTGCTTTCTGTGGCCATGGCTCCCTGCTAGCATGGACGCCTTGTGCAAGGGGCGTGCTGCGCCCTCCTGTTCTTTGTTCATGTTAGGCAGAGATGAAAATCTTTCCAAATGTTGGTACCTTTTTGGTCCGCAGAAACGATGCAAAAACTGCATGTATTTGGAGTATAATGTTACCATCTGAAGAGAGTGCTTATAAGACTTCAGAGTCTAAAATTACCTAACTGTACCACTGCTCCTTCATTAGTATATCACAGCAGTGTCAAAGATCTTTGCTAACTGTCAGTTTGTTCCTGGGCCTAATTTAAGGATCTGACTTTATATCAGTGAATTTAGAAAATCGAGGCTGAGGACAGACTACTGTTCTGCCGCGCTACAGGAGCGCGGCAGAACAAGGTGGGGGGAACTGCCCCGCAGCGCGGTGTTCAGACACCACTGCAAGGAAGCCACCCACAGCGTCCACACTGCGGGTGGCTTCCGGCGGCAGTGGCAGAATGCCGTGCGGCCTGCCCACATGTGTTCACACCCACCGGAAGTGGGTGGAACGCGCGTGCAGCCGCCGGGACACTACTTGGAAGTGGTGCCTGGCTGCTGCGGGAGGAGTGCGCCACTGGATGAGGTAAGTCCGGGGCACCTCCACAGGGCAGATGCTGCAGTCTGGACCCCCGCTCTGCCTACGCTTTTAAAGCGGAGGCAGAGCAGGCCAGACTGCCAGTCTGTCCTCAGCCAAAGTTTCTCCAATATGAACCTGCCCTTCCTCTTTGATACTCTAGTAAAGCCATGTTCATTGGGTGGATTGCAAGCTCTCTCTTTTGTCTGTATTTTTGGGGAGGGTGCCATAGTTCAATGGAGGAGGATCTGCTTTGCATGTGAATGTCCCAGGTTCCAGCATCCAGTAATAGGTGATGGAAAAGACCTTTACCTGAAATGTTGGAGAGCCACTGCCAGTCTGAGTAGACAGTCCTGTCTTTGAAAGACCAGCCTGACATTGTGTAAAGCAGCATCATTTGTCCATGCACTCATCTAGGCAGGGCCTGTGTTGCGGATGCACCTCAGTGATTGCCCTCCCTCCATCAGGAGTTCAGAGCTGTAGTTTAAGGGAAACTGATGAAAACCTTTCTTTTACATTCTTTTTTTTATGGGCAAACAGTAGCTTTAGCCTTTGTCTTGCATGTGTGTGCATGTGTGTGTCTACTGTTTCATTATTCTTAGTTTCAAAATGAAGGGTAACCCAAGGCAGGATATAAATTGAATAAATATATAAATAACACTGCTTTATTCTGTGGGGCAATTTCAGATTAATATCACTCAAAATTTGGAAATAGTTTACTTACTGGATTTCTATCAGCACTTTTAAACACATACCACACACAAAACCTCTTCTCATTTGGGACCTGCACCTCACTCTCTGTTATACAGAGTCCTCATTTGTTATGTTGCATGCTGTTGAAGGTGTTGGCTTTGTTAACGAAATCCTAGCTCAGAGGGTTAGAATTTGCAAACAGGTGCAAATGAAACAGATCAATTCTGTGTTGCTACAAGTTGCCTTCCTTTTCTGAGAACAAACCAGGAAAACAGTGCTTCAAAAACAAGATTAGTCCTTGTGTTAGGAAACATGAGGGAATTTGTATTTTAATATGTGTTCTCTGGTACATTAAGTCAGAAGAGGTTTGTTATTCCCTTAACAGCACGCAATCTGGAAGACAGTCCAAATGATTTTTTAAAAAATGATGTACCAACTGTACCCCGATAATGTCTCGTAAGATGAGTCTGTTCTGTACAAGTATGCATTACGGCTCACTTCATCTTGTAGAGAAGACAGATTTCTGCTTTATCATGTAGTTGATTCACAGATTTCTGATCCTCCGAAGCCTACCTTGGAGGACAAGTTTTGCGCTCATTCTTCCTCTTTCCCCACTCTCCCCTCCCCTTTATGTCCTCAGAATCAATGAGTTACTCTTGGGTTCAAGCCAGCTGTAGTTTGTCGCGACTTTTGAACTTGTAAACTATGTTTGGTATTTGCTGAACAAAGCACACATAGGAATAGCTTCCTATCACACCACAGTATAGATAATCCTTAACTATAAAAACGAGTTGGGATGGAGAGATTCCATGGGGCGCCAAAATCAGTTGGCTGCAAGGACTGACACTCAAAAGGGGTCCCTGGCCACTGGCTGCATTCCCTTGCTGCGTTGCCTCAGTCCCGCCCACAGAGCCACTGGCCAGTGTCTCAGCCTCAGTCTGGAGGGGGCCGGCGAAGGGGACAGACTGGGTGCTGGGTCCACTCTTCTTTTCTGCCCACTGCCAGGTGGATCTAACTGTTCCCTCAGTGGCCTGCTTCTGTCAGTGAAAATACAATGGACTTTCAGCATAACCCCCTCCCCTGCCCACTGCCAGCTTGCCCACTTTCCTGTCAGAATAAACCAAAACGGCTCTCTCTCCTGCTTAGCTCCACCATGACTGGCTGGCTAATGAGGTGAGCCAGTGACCATCAAACCATTCTCTTCAACCTCCTGCTGTGTGGCTGACTTCCCCCTATGGTTGCCAATCACCAGGTGGGACCTGGAGATCTCCCGCTGTTACAATTGATCTCCAGATGACAGAGATCAGTTCCCCTGGAGAAAATGGCTGCTTTGGAGGGTAGACCCTATGACATTATACCCTGCTGAGTCCTTCCATCTCCCCCCCCCAAATGCTGCCCTTCACAGAATCTACTCCCCAAATCTCCAGGTATTTCCCTAATCAGAGCTGGCAACTGTCCTTTGTCCTCAGTGCCTGTTGCTAGGCAACCAAGCTTGTTTCTCTCAGTAAAAGGCCCTTTCCACACCTATGTTGGCCTTTGGGAGAAAACTCATTGGGGCCAGTCCTGACTAGGGGAGAGGCCTCAGCTGAACAGAATGCCATAGAGGCCACCCTCCAAAGCAGTTATTTTCTCGGGGGGGGGGGGAGATCTGTTGTCTGGAGTTCAGTTGTGATATCTGGCGATCTTCAGGCTCCAGCTGGAGGTTGGCTACCCTAGGCGTAGCAGTCAGTGCTTCAGAGCAGGGTCTGCTAGACCCTGATTCTTGCTGAGTGGGTGATTTTGGGCCAGTCACAGACTTTCAGCTTAACCTACCTCACAAGGTTGTTGTGCAAGTCAAAAAGGAGAGGAGAATGATGTAAGCTGCTTTGGTCCCCATTGCAGAGAAAGACAACTTTTCCTCCAGGGGAACTATGGTTGCCAATTTCCAGGTGAGGGCTGGAGATCACTTAGAATTATAAGTGCTCTCCAGATGGTGGACTGGTTGTCCTTATACCCTGCTGAGATTGCCCCCCTATGCCAGCCAGTGTGACATAGCAGTCAGGGCTTCAGAGCACGGTGGAGGCTGCAGGTGTGGGGGGGGGGAGATGGAAAGCTGAAGAGTGAGGAGGAAATAAAGGTAGGTTGATAACTGGCTGGGAAGGAGATAGGGTTGCCAACTCCAGGTGGAAAATTCCTGGAGATTTGAGGGATGGAGCCTGGAGACGGTGAGGTTTGAGAAGGGGTGGGACCTCAGACAGCTACAATGCCATAGACTCCACCCTCCAGGTCAGCCATTCCCTTATGGGGAACCATTGTTGCCAATCTCCAGGGGGGGGCTGGAGATCACTCAGATTTACAGCTGCTCTCTAGGCGAGGGGGAGGAGATGGGGAGCTGAAGCCAGGGGGCAACCCGTTTGCTACTGGACTTTCTGAGGTGTTTTTTTACTTTGCGTGTGCGGCAGAGCAAAACGGGTTGCCAATGGCTGGGCTGCAGGGCGCTTGCCAGATATTGGCATCTGATCATGCTCTTTTAATCCACCCGGCATTCGTGCCCATGTCAGGGCAAATTGTGCATGTGATCGCAGCCCCCATTAAGCTATTCCTTTCTCTCTTTCCTTCCGAGTAACATACATACCACTATGAATGCTACTTATATTTGTTATTTGCATGTATAACCTCGGAATCAACCCTAAACAACTTCAAGGTAAAAGAAAATGTTTCAAAGGAGTTCATTGTTTGCCTTAAAAGTGTACAGCAGTTAGTCTTCCCAAACACAGCAATAGTACCTAGCATCATGATGCCTCCAAAGTCAAACCAACATTTTAATTATTTAAATAAATACACAAAACAGTAGAACTATGAATAGAAAAGGTAGTAGTAAAACTGTGAATAGAACACAAAAATGCTTAGTGATTTATATACTTATCCTGCACCCCCATCCTCACACCAGCCCTGGGAGGCAAGTTAGGAGGAAAGAAGACGACTAGTTTGAGGACTTGTCCAAGCATCTGACAGAGTCAGATTTGAACTTGTATCTCCCTTATCCTACTATGACAATCTCAGTGCTACACAGCAATAGGTTTGTGTGGCTTATCCATGAACCTTGCAGAGGTGAAGAAAAGACATTGAAGCAGATACTTTTATGTGAAAGTACATGTGCTATTTAAAAAGGATCTTGAAACTTTAGGTTACAGGAGCATGCAATGTGTTCCAGGAATGACAGATATTAATTCTTTGTCTGATCTCCGGTCTAACATCCTAATTCCACCTAGGAAAGAGACCCATCCTGTAAATGAAAAGGAAAATTGATTGGCGGTGGGGGGGGGGGGGGGAGAGACAGAGTAATGGCCCATGAGAACAATCATTCTAGAACATACATTTCTCTTCCTCCATTCACATGACTGGTTATCTATTGCTTCTTTTTGCTGCAGTCTGCTTGAGTAGCTCCACAGCATTTGGAGATACAGGAGTATGGCTTCCCCCCCCCCCCCCCAAGCTTGAAGTAATTGTCTATATTTAGGTCAGTGATGTGATGGGAGATGTTTATGTGTTTGTATCGAAAAGTGGAAATTGCTTCTCAAGGTATCAGTGAATGGAAAATCCCTAATGGAGGCTTATTGTCCTTTGTATGCTTTTGTCAGGGCAAGTTGGTACAAGAAGCATCAGTTCAGATTGCTGCATCCATATCCAAACAGAGAGAGAGAGAGAGAGAGATCTTTGATCTCTCCACATTGCTTTTTTTTGCAGCACTGCTTTTTTTGCAAACAGGTTCCATTGACCTGCTAGGAGTGGTAGAGATGGAAGGTCACAAATACCTTTGGCTGAGGTGTTGTGATGAGTCAAAAATGTGGCACTGGTAGATTCTTGCCCACAAAGGAGCTGGGTATTTTTCAATATGCAAATGCTCAGTCAGAGAAAGTAAACAGACATCTCCTTCTGCAGGGAATTACCAAGCTTGCTCTCATTACCCTTCCCCCACTTCTCATTTAAGGAGAGGAAGTTGTGCTTTCTTTATCTTATAACAAAGTGGAGGAGGGGGAGAGGGGGCAGGAAGGGGGGGTTGTGTTGAATCACCGTTAAGCTGCTCTCTCTGCTCCAAGACCTTTCGCTCTAGATGTGCTTCATTAGTTTGATGAGCAGACACAAAAGGGGAGGGCTGCAATGCTTTGCATGAGGGGAGAAGCCTGGGGGCCTGCCGGAAGGTTTAAGAAACTGAACTGCTAATGACGTTGAAGAGGTACCTGTTGGGATGTAAGCTTGCTTGAGAGGCCTTGTTGGCTACTTTTCACTAATCGTGGTGTTCTTGGTTAGATGAGCAACAGAGTGGACCGAGGACTGGGATGACTACAAGACCAGATGTCTTGCTCTACACATTCTCCAGTTTGCCCTGTGGAAGGGGCTTTGGCTTACTGATAGTAGGAGGTCCCAGGTTCAGTCCCCATCACCTCCGCTTAAAAGGATCAGTCAGAAAGTGATGTCACCCCCTGGAGGGGGGCTGTCAGTCAAAATAGGCAACACTGGCCTTGATAGGCCACTGGTCTGACTCAGTATCCATGTGTCTTTACGCTATAATTGGTCTGCTTGTTTTATACAATGTGGGGAAGGGATTCATTAGATGGCATGGTGATGTGTGAATTACATGACTCTTCCTTGTGTTAGGGGGACGCAAGCTACCAGTTAGTGCATTTCAAACTATTTCATTATACCTCCGAAAGCAGACTGTGAGAATATAAGTTAAAACCGCTTACCCAAAACCTCACTCCTGAAGTACTAATATTTTCAGAATCTCATAAGCGAGTACTGCATTGCCAGCAAAATAGTGAGATTTCCATGGCTTCCAGCTGTGTGTCCACAATGGTATGGTTCGCATGTGACAACAAACTGTTTTTTCTTTAAGAATGAGCCTTGGACATCCTCATACTCACATGACCACTGACCCTTTCCTTTGTGTGTGGCTTGATAATGAAAGACTTCACTTTGAAGGGAAACTATCCAGGTGGGGCCAGATCTCCAGGAATTACAGCTGATCTCCAGACTACTGAGATCAATTCCCCCATAGAAAATGGCTGCTTTGGAAAGCAGACTCTGTGCCATTAAACACAGCTGAGGTCCCTCTCCTCACCAACCACCACCTCCTATGGGCTGCACCCCCAAAATCTCCAGGAGTTTTCCAACCCAGAGCTGGAAACCCAGTTTATGGCTACATCTGGTTCACAAACAATGGTTTGTTCTTTCCTCTGCAAATAAGGATTCAAAGCAGAATTAAATCAGCATTTAGAATACTGGTTTCTAGGAGAGGAAACAAATCATATTTTATGATTCACATCATTTAAAACCAGAAACTACAGCTTCCCACAAAATAATTTACTTCTGAGTCATGTGAGGGGAAAGTGTCTGGGCCCAAGAACTCCCACCCTACCACTTGTTCTCATAATGGTAAACAAAACTAGCTGAGGACCAAAGCAGACATGATGCTGGGAATTCCATGAATGGGCTCTCAAGTTTTTTAAAAACATTATTTTAAAAAGCAAGCATGTTATACAGTGGTCTTCTTTGGATCAAGTGGGGGGTTCTTCTCCATTTTCCATACCTGAAACTGCCCTATAGACCTGCTTTTTGCCTTATAGGATAAAAGTATAGGATACTGGATCAATAGGATACTGGTCAGTACATATATGTTTGTCCCAGGGGAGTATATGGCAGTTCTGTGGGACTGTTTGAGGTCAGGAAAACAAAGCAGAGGAAGTTTAAACTATGTACCATGACCCCAGTCCTAAGTGGGGTCCCTCCCAGGCACCTTCTTTGTATGAGAAAAATAATGGGTGTGCATTCCTGAACTCCAGGTGTCATTTCTGATTTGACCCTAAGATAATGAACTTAAATGCCATAACAGATATGATACCAAGGATCGGTATTTGAATCTCCTAGATGTGCCAGTGTGCCCAGGTCAGGATCAGGACCATGGTGCTGAAAAAGGAAGGATTTAGCTCTCTCCTCCCACACTGTTCTCCTGATCACAAATGGCCCTCTGATGTAGTAGGGGGAAGGACAGGTACTGGCACTGCGCCTCTTTTCTTTCCCTTCCAGGACTCAGAATAGCTTAGTGGCAAGTGTTTCTAGTGGGGAAACTACATGAAAAGAAAGATTATTCCTTTCCCCACAATTCTGATCCAGAGCAGGCCATTCCGCCACAGTTTTTGACAGATCAGTTTCATGTCTGTGGAACCAAACACAAATCCCAAACGTTATCTCTGCTTTGCCTTTAGAATTTTAGTGTTTTGAATGTCATGGTTCTGGTTTGGGTTCTGAGGTCCTGGATCTATAAAGGTAAAGGTTTCCCTTGCTCGAAAGCCAGTCGAATCCGACTCTAGGGTTGCAGATTTCATTTCCGTTTCCAAGACAAAGAGTCAGCGTTCTCTGAAGACATCTCCATGATCATGTGGCCAGCATGACTAGACAACAAGGTGCACGGAACGCTGTTACCTTCCCACCGAAGCAGTACCTGTTTATCTACTTGCAATTTCTTGCTTTCAAACTGCTAGGTTGGCAGGAGCTGGGACCAGAGACGGGAGCTCACTCCGTCACTCGGCACTCAGGTCTAGAACTACTGACCTTCAGGTCTGCAGTTCAGTGTCTTAACCACTGAGCCACCGCGGCCCTTCCTGGATCTATACTGCATTGTAATTGCTGCTGCAGCTCTGTAAATACTTGTTCGATCTATGCATCTGTAAATAAATAGATTATTACTAAGAGACAGAATAAATCAATGCCAATTTTGGTTTTAAGGAAACTGACTGTTTAATGGCTGCTATGCACTGTGTTCTCATGCGTTACACTTTGGGGTGTGTTATGGCTGTGAATCGTAGCAACTGCTCAGGAACAACTCTGTTTTTAAACTGACGTACCGTGCTGTATCTAGCACATACCACTGCAGAAGGATATGGATACCTTCCCAGAAGTGCAGCCTAACAGGTGGCGGCAGCATCTTCTCACCCACCAAAACTACAATGTGAATGATGTTCACACAGTCATAAATAGCAATTGGGGGGGGGGGAGCAATTTGGTAGGTTATTTATTTGAACAGCTTAGCTTGTTACTTACAAGCTAAACACAGATATTAACAAATGTAGATCCAATTGGCAGGGTAGATGTTTTTAATGGATAATGACCAGAAAGACTGTGAACCTTGAATACGGGTCTCCATGTGTGCAAACACTGAATCTGAGGACTTTCAAAATTCATACACTCTATTCTTTACCAGGTCTTTTTCTTTCTTAACAACTTAGTCTCAGGTGATGATTACTGTATCCCCAGGAGGGTGCAGCTATTTTGCATGCAAAAGGAATGTGCCTTGGTTTGTCTATCTAGTGCTGCCAACTAACTACCCCCCCCCCAAACCCCAGACTTGAATAGCAAGGTGTGGTTCCAATAATTCCTTATTACACAGTTCGCTTGAATATCCTTTTTAGCATTTTGTTGGTCATCCTACTTTACAATAAATAGAGGGGAAAACCTGATTATCAGTCATCTCTCTTCTCCTATATCTGTTAGGCAGTCCACTTTTAAATGATGCTGTGAGTATATTTTTTCACTTACATTTGTCTCTCATTTTTAAAAATAAGATCATGGTAAGTTTCAAAATAGTTGAAAATCTGTTCCAAAGAGGAAAGAAAGAAACTCTTGAGATAGCCACACTGCACACTGCTAGCTTCTGCCTGTGCTCTATCCTAGAGAGAAGATTCCACGTTTGAACAAAATGTGGTGAGTTTCCATAATGACTCCTCTGCTCAAATTATGTATATTTATATGAATCATCACTCAGAATTGTCCTCTGTACAATTTGTGGGCACATTGACTGGTCCAGCCTCACCTCAATGATTCAGGTGATCATAGCATTGAAAATTGTTCTACTATAGAAGTGGAAATCACCATTGAGAAAGTGAGCATCTTCTCTGTTGCAGGTTCATTACCTATTCTCCCCTTCAGTGCCTCTTTGGCACACATTGTGTAGAGGAAGATTTTGACTGGCTTAATAAGTCGCTTTTGAATTTATTTTCTCTAGAGCTCTGTACCAGCCTAGTTTGTTGCTGTTGTTTGTGAGTTGCTGTGTCCAGTGACTTGTTTTTTTAATTTCTATCCCGCCCTCCCCGCAAGTGGACTCAGGGTGGGGCACAACATACAAAACAGGGGCGTAGACTTTTTAAATTCCGGGGGGGGCGGGGGGGCGGTGGCTCTTTCGTGCGCGACCATGTCCCCGCTGCTCTTCCCCCCCCAGGAGCCGCCGCTTCCCTCCCCCGGGCCGTGCCCGCCCGCCCGCCGCGCTCCCCGCCCCCCTCCCTCCCTCCCTCTCCCTCCCCGCTCACCTTGGGGATTGCTGCTGGCTGCTGCTGCCTGCAGCCGGGGCCGGCGCGTCTCCCTTGCGGGCCCCAGGCTCCCGCTCCGCCTCGTGCCTAAGTTTCCCGGGGGGGGCTCAGCCTCCCCCGGCAAAATGGAGCACATGAGGGTGGCCAGTCAGCCGGCCGTCGCCGCTTCTCTCCCCCCCCCCGCCCCAGGGAGGCAGGAGGGCAGGCCGGCAGGGTGCTCCATTTTGCCGGGGGTGGCTGAGCCCCCCCCGGGAAATTTCGGGGGGGGGGGCTCGAGCCCTCGAGCCCCCCCGTAGTTGACGCCCATGATACAAAGTACTAACAAAGATCAATCAACTTTTTAAAAAATCAACCATTCCGAATTCCCTTAATAAACAAGATGGCATTCCAAAAACTTGTGGTGTCCTGGACTCGTTTCCATCAGAGTGGGTATGGAACCTGATTGGTATGGGTTCTCAGAGTGGTAAATTCGCTGCCATCAAGATTAAGGGCAGCTTGAGCAGGAGGAGCCAAATTGGTTGGACGTCCGTTGCCTCAACCAAAGGCCTGGCGAAACAGCTCCATTTTACAGGCCCTGTGGGACTGTAATAGATCCCTCAGGCCAGGGCTCTAATCTCTATTGGGAGCTTGTTTCACCAGGTTGGGACCAGGGCTGAAAATGCCCTGGCCCTGGTCGAGGCAAGACAGACGTCTTTTGGGCCGGGGATTACCAGTAGCTGTTGATCTACTGAGCACAAGGCTCTTCGGGGCACATATGGGGAGAGGCGGTCCAGCAGATATGTTGGTCCCTGGCTGTATAAGGCCTTAAAGGTTAACACCAACACCTTGAAGCAGATATGGAACTCTGTTGGCAGCCAGTGCAGTTGGCATAGCAGCGCCCGTGGAGATGTCAGAGTCAGCAAGCGCGCTGCCACATTTTGCACTAGCTGCAACTTCCAGGTCATGTACAAGGGTAGCCCCAAATAGACCAAGTTACAATAGCCTAACCTGGAAGTGACCATTGTGTGGCTCACCATAGCCAAGTCCTGGAAGGAAAGGTTGGGAGCTAGTTGCCAAACCTGCCAAAGATGGGAAAAGGCTGATTTGGCAACTGTGGTGACCTGGGCCTCCACTGATAACGAAGCATCCAGTATCACTCCTAGGCTCCTTACTCTTGGTGCTGGCGTCAATGGCACTCCACCCAGAGCTAGGAGCTGAATTCCCATTACCATGTCCTCTTCAGCTCAGGTACAGGACCTCTGTCTTTGATGGATTTAACTTCAGCTAGCTGTGCTGCAACCAGCCAGCCACAGCCCTCAAAGCCCTGTCCAAAACTTCTGGAGCCGAGCCCAGCTGCCCATCCATTAACAGGTATAGATGGGTGTCATCAGCACCTCTCCAGGGAGAGGCTCACCCTCTGGTGAACACCACAATCCCGGTCTGCTGGTCTCAAATCTGAGTATTCTTTGGTTTCTGTTGTTTTGTAGGCAGGCAGTTTAGAAAATAGGTTTCTGTGTATGTTAAACCTTGTTTTAACTTCAGTCTTGTATTCCAGTTAAACATTATGCTGCCCATATCAGTTTTCCTTATCCCTTAGTACCTCTGAAGTTATGGCAACTTGTGTACCAAGGAAGGTTTACCACAGTCTGCTTTGCTGGTGTTCAGTTCTATCCTAACAAAGTGAATGCTTTACAATAATTGTCTTGATGGTTAAATGGCTTTTTCTTGCTTTCCACTTGTCTTTTCCCCCAATAAAACCCCAATTGGCTTGTGCACTCTATGTAATCCTAATACAATTTCGCTGTTTTGCCCTCCATGCCTCTCTTCCCTCAAACTGGAATCACACCTTGCAGATTCCCTTTTGTGTCTTGACTTTCTCTGTTAAGTATAATTACTGAGGACCACAGGGGTGCTGTCTGTCAACTCCTGTGTGTACCTGGGTGCACACATCCTCCATTGGCTTCAGTAATTACCCTTTTCACCCCTTTACAGGTCATGATTGTATTTCCTTGACTTCTGCTTGAGATGTTAAACATTATTGTTGCCGTAATGCTTTGCCATTGATCTTAAGTGTGGTCTGCTATTCAAAAAAGGCCACTGAGGTTCCTGTGCAGGCCATGTTAGCTCCATTTCACTTTTTCTTTTGCCACTGGTTTCAGACTGGCACCCAGGGAGTAAAGTCAGGGGACCTTCTGCCCTTGCTCAGCTGCCTGTGGAGGTTACCAGTTTGGGCATTTACTGTTGCCCTCCTCCTCTGTCTCCAGGCTTAATGGGGTTGGTAACTGGTTATGTGTTGCAGTCTCTTGTTTTCAGAGCCCTCTTGGCACAGATGTTGACTCATCAGGCGGGTGCATCTGAGTTTAATTGAAGCAGTAACAATGCAATCAACATGTCTCTATTTTTATCTAGATTTCCTCCTCCTCTAACCGATTCTCCTACTGTGTGACTCATTCTTTCTGTGTCTCAGATCTTGGCTCCTTTATTTTGGGGGGGCAGGGAAGGAGCAACAAGTGAAACAACCCCCCCCCCCCCAAAAGGGTTAATTATTTCAGAAATTTCATTTTGTAACAATATATTTCTAACATTTTGTGTATTGCTTTGCCTTCTTTGATTGTGGGTTAGGGTCTTGTTTTGTTTGGTTATTGAGCCTTGGGGACAATCAGTAGGAAGACCTTTCATTAAACAAAATAACACAAAGGAGTGTGCAACAGATCAGGCTGGATGTTAAAAAAACAAAAGGGGGGATGAGAGAAAATTTTAATAAGGCCATGATCTTAAAGCCTCTTGCCCACATCCTTCGTAGAACACTGGCCAGGTTTTGAACAGATAAAGCAGTGCTGGTATCAGGTGCCCCTCAGAATATATAAACTGAATGGTTGTTCTTGATAACTTTCCTCCAGTTGAAGAATCCTTCCCTGCATCAGCTAAATTCTCTCATCTTGCCAAATCAGACAGGTAGCAGGTGCTCATGTTGGCCCAAAACAAATTCCAAAATGAAAAGCCAAGCAATCCCTTCTGCAAAGACCAACTGAACTGATGCAAAACAGAACACATGCTTTTAAGTTCTTCAGAACTTGAACATTAGGCTGGATGTTTAAAAACATTAAGGAAAAAAGAAAAAGAAAGAAAAGATGTTCTATGCCATGATTTTAAGGCCAGTTGTCTGCATCCTGTATAGAAAACCAAGCAGGTTTGAATACATAAAACTGTGTTGTATGGAACTGGTATCAGGTATACTGATGGTATTTGTCCCTTCCTGTTGCATTCCCATGTTTTCCTCATCTGGATCCCTCCCCCCCCCCCCCCCACTACTTCATTTGTCACAATTTATTTGAAGCATGCCTGTAGCACAGCATAACTCCTGTAGACTATTGTAGCACTATTAAGGCATGGTTTTACTATGAAGGGCCAAACTAGACAGTACAGCAGCCACAGCTTTTAGCCCGTGGCCACTGCCACCACTTTAGGTAAGAATTTAACCATTGTTTTAAAAAGCTGTGAGGCAACGCACAGGGAAGGGAAACCAGGCAATCTTATTCCCCTGTGTCTTTTCAAGTACTGAAATAGCGCCCCCTGGTCTGTGACTCACCCCAAATTGACTTCAACTCCACCAATTTTCCCTGCGAATATCTTCTTCCCTTTCCCTGACGATCCTCCTCATTCATAATTATGCATTTTTCATCTTTCCCATTTTTAATATAGGGTCGTTGCTGCACACCTCTGATTAAATGCCTTTTTTGACATTGTGAGGTTAATTATTATTCTGATATTTTCAGAATAGTACAGGGTTATATAGATTTAGAAGTTCATATGCATTATGTGTTCCAAAAGTAAATAAGTGGGAGGAGGTGACCCAATCCACATGCAAAATCAGAGGCCTTACCATCCATAACACACTGCTGGAATCATGTAGATGGAAATAGTGGGTATCAGCAAAGGATATATTATAGTATCTGCCATGGTATGAAATTACTGCAATAAACTTGCTTTCACATGAAAACAAGCAAGAAATCTCTCAGAATTCATCCATTGTCCAAAGGACTCAGTGGGTGGTTGTCATTCATCAGCACCCCATTAATAAAATGTGCCTACTTCACTAGAGTGAATAAGATAGCCATGCAATACAAAGTGTCAATAATAATATTATTTCCCATGCTGACAAAACACACACACACTCACTCAAATATCTGGTCTGGCCATAATTAAGAACAAATTTTCTTTCCTTTTGCAAGGCTAGTGCCTCAAAATATATGCTGCCACCTAGGGATCTGAAATATTTTTTCAAGCTCTGAATATTTAATTGAGGCCAACATACTGGTGTGACTTGTGGGTGGCCCCATGGATGCACCTTTTCTTTAAATAAATTAATACTGTTTTCATACCAATGAAAAGGTTTAACATTAGAAATGGGCTTAAACTGGGAAAATGTGGTTCATGATGGTTTGTGGCATGCCCAGTTTGCGAACCATGAACCAAAATAAACTTTTAACAGCTAAATGAACCAGTTCAGTTCATGAGATTCATGATGTGATAGAAAAGCCCCCTCAGCATGCTAGAGACACCAAACTTGCAGGGGATCTCCAGCTGACACTCCTCTACCTGCCCTCCAAGATTGGTGAGGATTGGATTTACAGGGTCCAAGTTATGCCCCCTGCATAAGGTACCCCATCCTCCACTGTTTCCAATGAAGGGGGGGAAAGAGCAAAAAAAGCAAGGGCAATAGAAGCCCAGCAGAACAGAATCAAAGTCCCAGAGAATCTCTACAGTAGAAACAGAAGGTGGGAGGCATCTTTGCAAGCCCAGCAGAACCAGTGCAATATACAGAGTGCCCAGCAGTACTAGTGCAATTAAAGAGTGCCCAACATAATCCATTGACATAGCGGCAATGCCAGCTCAGCGGGACTGATGTCTAGCACAAAATCACATTCTGACCAAGGGGAGTTGCAAGTTCAGCAAAACCAGTGCAGTGTACTAGTGTGCAGCAGAACCCAGTGGCATTGTAGCGATGCCAGCTCAACAGGACTGATGTGAAGTACAGAATCCTGATCCAAAAAAGGGGGTGGGTTGCAAGCAGAACCCAGTACTACTGTGGCACTACAAGCTTAAAAGGACTGATCTCAAAGTAGAGTCACAAGAAATCCAAGCAAGGGGGAGATTTTGCAAGCCCAACACAACCAGTTACAATGTGCCTAATGCCCAGCAGAACACAGTGCCACTGACATTGCAAGCTTAAAAGGATTGATCTCAAAGCACAGAGTCACAAATCCAAGCAAGGGGGGATTTTGCAAGTTTTGTGCAAGAAAATGGGAAGTGAACACAAAGGAATGCAAAGGTGGGGGAGCCCTCTTGAAACTGACATGACTAGTTTGAAACTGACAACAGTGTTTCTAAGGCTGGAGAATTCCTTCCCTCCCCCACTTTGAAGTTCAGTAAACATTTTGTTTGAATGGAGACAGTCTTTCTGGAAGTGTATCCATTCATGAACTGGCACAAAGCTCTACCAACTGCTAGAAGGTTCGTGGAAAGTTCATGCCAGTTGACCTGCTACAAACTTCTATTAACAAACTATGAACTGGCCAAAATTCTCCACAAACTTTCATTTGTGAACCAGTTCATGCCCATCCCTATTTAACATCACCCCTTCTGACAGGTTCCAATCCATTGTGCTTTAAGTATCCTGGGATCATGATAGAACATAATTGGACTTCAGCTTTGATCATAATTGCAGTGTGGTACAGTAAATGGTAGCCTTGAATCTGGACGAAGTCCCTTCTGGTTTATAAATGCCTTTGGAAAAGCATTATCCCAGAGTTTTAGTTTCCCGTCTATAAAATTAGGAAACTTGTGACCTACTTGTAAAGGTTATTGTAAGACTAATTAGCTCTTCTCACAATAAAATAGCTACAGAAAATGGGTTGAATCCAAATTATTATGAGCACTAAAGCTTGTGGATTGGGCTTTCCTACCTTCTCCTCATGTTGCAGCCCACTGAGCTCACTGATTTCTGCTAAGTGGGGTGTCAAGGGACATTCAGAAGCAAAGTGGGGGTCAGCAGTGGGATGGGACAATTCATGATAACCTCCCAACCACAGTGTCATTCTGCCAGAGAAGTATGGTTTCACCAGTGGAAAGGCACCATTGGGTCCAACTAGAGTTGGCCACACCAGTTTGGGAAATTCCTGGAGATTTGAGGATAGAGCCTGGGAAATTTGGGGTTTGTGGAGGAGGGGTAACTCAGTAGGGTTTAATGCTATAGAGCCTACCTTCCAAAGCAGCCATTTTCTCCAAAGGAACTAATCTCTGTCACCTGGAGATCAGTTTTAATTACAGGGGATCTCCAGACCCCACCTGGAGGTAGGCAACCCTAGGTCCACCACATTATAAATCAGTAGTTCTGAAAACAGGATTACTGATAGTCTTTCAAAACTAGTACAGTGATTGGGTAGTTCTCTGAAACTAGGAGCTACTGTTTTCACTCGCTGCTTGGAACATGTCCTGCCTGCATATACCTTCTTTTCTTGTTCAGCAAGAGCAAATATGGCTTCCTGGCTGGTACCTAAGCTGCAAAAACTGGCCTAACCAGATAGTTTCAGAGGGTAGCCATGATGGTCTGCTGTAAAACAATTAGATTCAAGTCCAGTAGCACCTTAGAGAGCAACAAGAGTTTCCGGGTATAAACTTTCAAAAGTCTGATGAAGGAAGGTTTGACTCCTGAAAGGTTATAACCTGAAACTCTTGTTGGTCTCCAAGATGATACTGAGCTTGAATCTAACTGGCCCATCCAGAACTGTTCCCAAGATATGGCCTAAGAAATCACCAATAGTTAAAACAACAAAAATATTTCAAAATACCAGTAGCTAGTTGTGACAATACCATTATTATGCTATATGAACTTCTCAGTATACCTTTGTTACCTATAGAGACTTTAAATTGTGTGTTCCATGCCTAAGGTTTCCAGCTCTATGATGAGAAATCCCTGGAGATTTGGGGGTGAAGCCAGGGGAAGGAAGGGTTTGAGGAAGGCTGGACCTCAATGTGGTTATAATATCTGTTGTGTTTGTTTAGAATATGAAGCAGTAATAGCTTGAAAAGGGCTCTGGTATCCTAAAGCTCCAATTCCTATTGGCTGATTAATAAAGACTCCCATTGGTCCTGAAGCCAATCTAGACACCCAATCACTGAGCCCTGCTTGGGTCCAATAGTATTGCTTGTATATAGTTACATTGTTGAAAGTTATGTGTTGGAACAGTATAAATGAAAGTGCTGCTCTCATAGAGCTGTCTTTTGAGCTGAACAATGTCACCAAATAAAAGCCTGTTTGTTTGAATTCATCGCCCCCTGCTCAATACTTAAAAATATCATAGAGTCTGACGGCAAGGTCAGCCATTTTTTTTCCAGGAGAAGTGATCTCTATAATCTGGAGATCAGGAAATTGCCAGGCTCCACCTAGACGTTGGCAAACCTAACCCCTTCTAAAGTGCCAACAACTGACAGGGCCTTTTTCACTAGTGATACCACAGAAAGTGCTGCTGAAAAATGTTCAGAGTGGCCTCCTCACTGGTGGTACTCTGGAAGCAGGTGGCACCCATCTTATTTCAGCGGGTGGAGGAGCCTGGCTAAATCTAATTATGGCACTTGACTGAGCTGGCTTCATTTTTGTAATTTTTATATCTCTGTCTTTATTGCATGTTTGATAGTGGCAAGCTGCTTTGAGGGCCTAGGTAATAAAAAAGCAAGGTATACGTGTTTTAATAAGTGGAAATATATACATAATTTCAAAAATCTGCTTGGTGTCTTAGGCAAGCCCACAAAACTGCCAAAAGGGAATATGTTTAAGTGGTCACAGCCTGTATTTTAATTTCCATAGGTCCTTATCTTATGATCAACTCTTCCAACATTAGGAACAGGTTATGCCATAAAAGGGGATTCATTGAAGGGTGCACCATGCAAGGCAAGCACTCCAGCCCTCACCACATTATTCAGATCTCCCAGTCCATTGCTAAGAAGGAGGATTAGAGAATGGACTGCTGGACTGGGCGTTCCACAGGAGAAGACTTTTCTTTATCTGTCCCTTCTCCCCCACAGCAGCATTGCCCCTCTAAAATAAACAGTCTGTGTTTGAAACAAAGAAAATAACAATTGTAAAGTGTATGTATACACCATTGCTTCATAGGCCCCATATACGTGGTTTACTAGTGTGGCCTAAATATCACTGATTTTTTTTTCCTCCAAGGGTCAGAGCCAGTGTGGTGTAGTAGCTAGAATGTTGAACTAGCACCTGGGAGATCCAGGTTTGAATCCCCACTCTACCATGGAAGCCTGCTGGGTAACCTTTGGCCAGTCACAGACTCCTAGTCTAAACCACCTCGTAGGAAGGATGATAAAATGGATGAGAAGAGAATGATGTAATCTGCTTTGGGTCACCCCATGGTGGAGAAAGGCAGAGTATAGATTAAGTAAATAGATAAATCTGTATATTTCCAGTGGACCTATAACCCCCATCTACCACCAAGTAGAATCAGACATAACTGGTGCAGACATGCTCTTTCACAAGCCTCACTCTCAGAAGTGGTACAACACCTGTGGCATCTGTCTGTATAAATGACTTGTTACATTTCTTTTCCTTAAGTGTGGGTGTGAGGAGGGAAGGTGCAGCATTTTGTCTGTGAATGTGCCTGTACAAAGGCTGTTAGCCGGTTTCAGGCTAGCACAACCTTAACTTCTCCTTATCTGTTGTGTGTTTATACCTCTGTCTGGCTGTTCCCGTCTTTGTGTATCTCCATAGGCAGGGCTTTGAGCATCTCCAGACAAGGCTGTGCGTGTATTCAGCCTATCTGTCTCTCTGCATTTCTGCTCCTGTCTGTTTGTCTGTTCAGCAGAGTCTGGCTGCGTCTCTCCGTGTGTGGTGGTCTGGGGTTTTCAAACTGAATCCAGGGATTGTTCTCTTGTCCAGACGGGAGGCTGCATCATTTTCCTCTTGTACCAGAGAGAAAAAGTGGTTGCCTTAGTGGCTCCAGTGGAGTGAAATAAAATGTTCTTTTGAGTTGAGGGGATCCAGGATCATTCTCAGATGTCCCCTTCTTAAAAAACGCTCCACCTAAAATGTGTATGCAAAAGCAAGGCAGAAAGATGTTTCTTCTCATATATGGGTGTTGTTTTTAAAGTTAACTCCTTATTCTTTCCCTTTAAAAAAAACTGCATAGCTCCAAAAGAGAAGATCTTCCAAGAACAAAACAAAAGGCAGCTGTCAATTTAATCTGAGCTCCCTGATAAAATTCCAGCAGAGTTCCTCCCCCCCCCCCAAACGATGAAATAAGAACCCTGGCAGACCCTCTTGACTGGCCACATAAATCATTTGTGGTAATTGCTCTGTGAGAGAAAACTGCTTCTTAGGCACTGGGAAAAAAATAACCCTTTCCAACCGTGTACCACTTCAGGTAGCTCAGCTGGGGGAGGTCATTAGCCCCCTTCTCCTGTGAGGAGGGGGCGAATTCTGCTCAGGGGTGGGCCTGTGAACTGAAAGAGCATAGCACAGAGCACAGATAAAAGGTTTTCATGATTCCTTTGCTTTGTTGTTACCTCTGCTTTTAATCGTACTGGAAAGGTTAGAAAACAGACAATGCTTTTCGACAAGAGGGAAATATGGACTTGGGAGGTGCCCAGGGAGGAAAAAAAGAGAGAGCATGGAGATAAAGGGAGAGAGGCTGCAATGACTGGCATTCGGAGCTCAGGTGGCACCATTTCAATTAGCTAATATCGCTTTAGCTCATTGCATGACTCAACATGTGCCTCATCTCTCAGGTTAGATGTGGAATTGCTGTAAAAGCCCAGCGCTTAGAGCTGCTGTTGGTTTGCTGGCTGCCGGAGCACAGTAGGACAGCTGCTTGTGAAAGCCGCAAAGCTGTGATAGCGCTTTCCCTGGGTAGTCATAAAGATAGTGATAATAAAATAACAGGGTTCCAACCAAAGCAGCAGCAGCACCAGCAGCAGCAGCAGCACCACCATCACACCAGCTACAAGCCAGGAAGAGTAAAGCCTCTTCTTCTCCCTCCCCCCACCTCTTTTTGTGATGGTCAATGGAAAATTATATATAAAATGTCAGCTATCAAATTGTACTCTCCTAAGCTTTTAGGGAAGATAGATGCTATGAATATAGGCCTGTACTTGCACCAATAGTAGAAGTGAATCCTTAATGGAAGATGGCATAGGCTGGACTTCACTTCTGTACAGAGTATGTTCTTGGGTAAGAACAAGGACTACAATTCTGTGAAAACTATATATGTATTAAGGTCTAACTAGAAGTGACATCTGCATGGCCAGTGTGATATGGGCAGGCCTGGAAAAATACAAAATGGAATGTAGGTGAACTGACGTGAAGAAGGGACCCTTCCCTATTGATGTTTTTCCTCCCATTTGCCTCAGTGGCCTTGTCATATAGCCAAATCTGAATGCCTATGTGGTTTCACTGTATCCAGGAAGAGAAGACTGATCTGAAAAAAACAAAATGGCACCAACAACAGAGAGTCTACAAAGAGGGTGTCACCACCTGAGGGAATGGAATTGCCTCTGAGAAAAGACTGTCAATGAGAAGCATTGCTGCTGAAGAAGAGGGTTGCCTGTTGGGTGTGGCAGCATTTGTCAAGGGGAGACTTCAACAAATTTTGATCCCTGTCATTGACTGAAAGGAGGATGCCCTTTTTAGTGAGCAAAGTTGTGCATTAAACATTCACCCCAGTTCAGTCCAGCCCTATAATTCATCAACTATTGATTCCCTGTCTGTATCAACCTGCTTGGAATCTCAGGCATCTGAGATGCACTGCTATGTTTGTACACCTAGCATTGCACACTGCAACCCTATTTTCAAAAGACTGGTTGTTTTATGGTATTTGGTAGCATTTTGTTCGCCAGCAGTTTAATACGTACGCCAGAAGTCAGAGCATTGAAATCCTGTCCAGGCCATCAAAAGCTTGTACAGTGGAGAGCCAGTGCTACCATCACAAGGTGTAGTGTCAACTCCCATCAGATCCTCAAACAAGCACTTTGTCATCGTTATCAAATGATGTGCCAAACTGCCACTCTAGGCACACATTTGGTTTTTAGTAATTCATGTTTCTGTGCTTTGGCAGAAAGTTGTATGTTTCATCATGACATAAACACTGGTTGTGGTTACACGCACGAGATAAAGCAGGGGGGAGGCTATTTCCTCCATCGGAAGTTGACCCGCAGTTGTGCAACCACACAGTCTTTTGACGCTGTGAGCACAGCCCGTCACTGTGTGATCAGACACAATCACGGGTGAGTCGGAGGGGGGGGGTTGCCGTTTGTCTCCAATGCACTTAAATGAGGGATCGATCATTCACACCTCAGCCCTGAGGGCTCCCTACGGAGTGTGCAATGATGCACATACTGAGATCAGACCATCCTGATGCCATGAGAGCGTGCTGGAGTGATCAGGCGTGGGAAATTCCATCTGAGGCCTGTAGCAACCCGTTTGCTACTGGACTTTCCGAGGTGTCTTTTAAATCCGCTTTTGCGGCAGAGCAAAATGGGTTGCCAATGGCTGCGGGGCGCTTCCCAGATGCTGTTATCTGATCACGCTCCTTTAAACTGCCTGGCATTTGCACCTGTGTCAGGGCTAATTGCGCATGTGATCGCAACCATGGTGAAGGAGTTCAGAATCAGAGAGCAGACAAAATAAGATATCTGAACATATCTAGTGTTTCCTTTGAATTATCAGTTTTGTTTTATATATACATTATGTTTGCTACTAATATTCCCATGCTATATCTGGTTTCTCTGTAATGCACATTATTATTGTAAATATTTCTGAATATTAGTGGCAATCTAATAATTTTTAGAATTGTTATCTTTTTCCAAAGTCTTTGTCTAGTAAAAGATGTTCTATAGAAAGAAGTGACATCTAAATCCAAACTAGCAGTGCCACTGGGGGGGGGGGGGGGGGGGACTTAAGCTCCTAGTTGTGAGGGTAGACTGTTTTCAGTGACACTTTAACATGTTTCCAGATGGGAATCAAACAACGGTGCTCATGATAGCTGGGGAAACAGAGCAAATAAAATGTTTAAGCAAGAGAATCCTATTGTTTTGGCATCAGGTTGAGGGGGGGAAATCCATAGCAATGGCAGTGAGAAAGATTGGTTATGGCAACGTGATTGTGCTCTGAGCCTCCACTGGAAAACAGTAGTGGTATTAATCCAGCTCTTGACCTTAATTTAACCCTAACATTGTGAAATGCATAATCCAGGGTTATCCTTTACTTAACTGTAAGCGGTTTCTGAGCTCAGTTTCCAACTGTGAATGCAACCTGCCCCCCTGACTGCAGTGCTTGTGGTATTGACACATATGTCTGTTGCTGGCTGACACTTGGAGAGCAGAATTGATTGGATCAAACAGGAATCCAGAGATTTATTTGAAGGGTCATGTAGGTTCCTCACAGCATCTCCTCAGTTCAAGCTGTCATTTCTTCCTTATGCTCACTGGTGCTGAAAGGTAGATGTACTATAAGCACTTCAGTGGTTGAAACCTCTGCGTCTGTGTTAAGTGCCGCCAAATTGCAGTCAAGTTATGGTGACCCCATAGGGTTTTCAAGGTAAGAGATGTTAAGAGGTGGTTTGCCTCTGCCTTCCTCTGCATAGTGACCCTGGAATTCCTTGGTGGTCTCCCATCTCAATACCAACCAGAGCCAGCCCTGCTTAGCTTCTGAGACCTGATGAGATCAGGTAGCCTGGGCTATCCAGGTCAAGGTGGTAGAAATGCAGGCATTGTTATTGCTGGATTCCAGAAGTTCAAAATTTTCTCACAAAAAGATCTGAAATCTTGCAGTTTGAGCATGATGAACGGGCAGGCAGGCAGATGCAAAGGAAGATGAGAATCATGTGTCTGGTTTCAGGAAGGTAGCTGTGTTGGTTTGCAGTAGAAGTGCTAGATTCGAGTCCAGTCGCGCCTTGGGAACCAACAAGGTCTTTGGGGGATAAGCCTTTGAGAGGCAAAGTTCCCTTTGTCACAAAACTGACAAAGGCAGCTTTGGTTCTCAAAAGCTTATACCCCCAAAATCTTGTTGGCCTCTAAGGTGCCAGTGGACTCGAATCTAGCACTCCTGTATCTGTAATAATGGCAAAAACAAAATTTGGTTGGTGTGGCTCGTCATGTGGGGGTGAGAAAAGCTACCTTTGTAATATTCCCTCTCTTTTTTGCCATAAAATCACAGCCGACTTATGGCAACCCCTGGGGTTTCAAGGCAAGAGATGTTCAGAGGTGGTTTGCCATTGCGTGCCTCTGCATAGGAGCCCTTGACTTCCTCACTGGTCTCCTAGCCAAATACTGACGAAGGCCAACCCTGCTTAGCTTCTGAGATCTGACAAGATCGGGCCAGCCTGGGCTATCCAGGTTAGGATTTTCTCTTCTACACAACTATTTTGGGTACAAAAGAACTGCCCGTCTTGTCATCCATTCACTCTAAAGCAAACATGCATTCATGCATATATTATATATATGCACATATTTTTACTCCACACTTCCATGAATATATTCTCTAGGTGACTAACAAAATTCAGAGGCACATGTATTTGGATGAACCCTGATTAGCACACGTATTAATCTGGTAGGTATTCCTTGGAATTTGACTGCATAGTTAGTCTAGGCCAAGGAGTAAAGCTGCAAGGAACTTGGTCTGGTTACTGCTGCGGTTCTGAAGGACATTCCACTATGTTCCTGCTTTATGCACAAGATGCATTTTGATGTTGATCTTCATAGATTGTGATAGGGAGGGGCAGGCAAATTGTTCAGCATCTCTTTGTAGCCCAAGCTACAATATTGTCAAAGATTTCTTCAGTTCTGCTGTCAGTCGCCGCTCTCGGGAAGCCACAGTCCCAAAAACTGCAACTACAACCCAAACACACCTTGAGCTGTTAGAGACCAAGGCCTCTGTCCCTGCATTTTTCCTTAGATTGTGCACAAAAAAAAAGGAAATCAAAGGGGAAGTGGATAGAGCTCTCCAAAACAATTTGGTCAGGCATCTGTCAGGGATGGTTCTGGTTTAATCAGTTCTGCCTTAATAAAATGGGATGGACTGAATGACCTTTTCAAGACAATCTTTGGAAGAACACTCAAAACCCATTATGCTGCTGCCTTCACTGATAACATAGGACACTAAATGTTGTCACTTTTCCAAATCTCTGATCTATGAACTACTGGAAAATGGCTGTGGATATCTAGCTACATCATACTGTTCCATTAAACAGAACAGGATGAAAGTTTGTACTGGATTTAAAGTTATTCAGTGTTAGCCTTTTTTAAATCCAGCATTACTCAGCTTTCACTCACATTCCATGCTGTGCGCGTTATATGCCATCAGATCACGTCAGTCTTATGGTGACTCTATGAATTAATGACCTCCGTCTGATCACTAACAGCCTTGCTCAGGTCTTTGAAACTGAGGGCCGTGGCTTCCTTGACTGCGTTAATCCATCTCATGCTGGGTCTTCCTCTTTTCCTGCTGCCTTTAACTTTTCCTAGCATTATTGTCTTTTCCAGTGATTCTTGTCTTCTCATAATGTGACCAGTATGAAAGCCTCAGTTTGGTCATTTTAGCTGCTAGGGGAGAGTTTTGGCTTGGTTTGATCTTGAACCCACTTATTTATCTCATTCCATGGTACAAATAGCAATATTACAAACAGAGCCATGTTGTTTCCATTGTTTTGTGATAGAACTTGGCCTACAGGAAAACTGATCAGTTCCTATCACAAGCATGAGGGGTTAAAGCCCAGAAAGAGAGAGGATAAATGGATGGAGCAATAAATATAATCTGTGTTAGCTGTTGAGAGAACAAAGTTGTATCAGATGTTGAGGAGGAGGAGGAGGAGGAGGAGATTGGATTTATACCCCGTCCTTACAATCTCCTTTCCCTTTGCACAACAGACACCCTGTGAGGTAGGTGGGGCTGAGAGAGCTCCTTCGAGGACTGCTCTTGAGAAAACAGCTCTGAAAGAACTTGTAACTGACCCAAGCTCACACCAGCAGCTACCTGTGGAGGAGTGGGGAATCAAACCCGGTTCTCCCAGATTAGAGTCCATGCGTCTAACCACTACACCAGACTGGAATGAACACTGAGAACATAATGAAAGTATGGTCATCTAGGGATATATTGAAAGTAGACATTTCTAAGTAATTAAGACTGATAAGAAACAGACATAAATAATATGTGGAATAAATAAAACATATGAATTTACATCTCTAGATCATGTTCAGAAAGTTATTTGGAAATTGTTTTTATTTGTCATAATTAGGTAGTTGAACTAGAGAACAAGGACAGAAATATAGATTTCCCCCTCCTTGACCCTCAGCTCAACCTCCTTTGTCAATGCTTTGGACTTGTAGAATTGTCCATGAATTCATTCAAAGGAAATTATGAGCACTGCTCACCAATGGAATTTGTTAAAGGTCAAGAGATGCAGTATATTTAGAAAGTGGAAATAAATTACACCAGCAAAAAATGACAGAAGGAGGAGAGGTAGGATCCTCCGCTCAGTTTTGTTGCTAACTCTGAACTCTGTGGGCAGCCACCTAAGAGACATTTGAAGGCCGCAGTCCTAATTCCTGCTGTGCTCATTGTGTGACCCTTCAAAACTTTTTGGAATGTGCTGGGCAACACTTGCAACATGGTTCCTTATACACTTTTAGAAACAAAAATGATCTGCCAGAGTGGAGGAGAATGCATTAATGCTGCCAATTTAAACCAGTAGTCATTTCCTGTTGCCATGGGACTCTGGGAATGTAGCTTCCTGAGAGGGATGACTAGTATCCCTGACAGAGAAGTCTTGGTCAGCATCTTGTCAAGCTGCAGTCTCCCAGATTCACTGGGGAAACCCATAGTAGCTAAAAGTGTTATAAATTGTATGCATTTGCGGAGCTGAACAGAAAATATTTTGAATAAGGTGGCAAGGAATAACACCGGCTCAGAGTATACAAGGAAGAGAGTGACTTAGAAAGCTTGAAACAGAAATGAAGTTAGCATTCCTTCTTGTATGTAGAAAGGTGTTTTCCAGGCTAGCTTTTCTGTTCTCTTTGGCAAGCAGGCGTAGGTTTGTTTATTAGGGCTTTATATGTAGAAATCATATATTGTGTTTTTCCATTTGTAGCTTCTAAGGACATTATCATGTAGGTATTAAGGCAAACTTTGCATGTTAAGATGAGATTCAGAAGCTTTTATTGTCGTGCAACATGGTCTGAAGAGGAATGTACATCCAGCCAGGACTAGAGTTGCTAACCTGGAAAATGTCTCTACACTTCTGCATACATAGACCCATTTTACTGACCAGGCTATTTTTGGATCAGTGGTAGCAAAGTTCACCAGCAGACAGTAGCCTTGTTCAGTGAATGGATTTATATTCCATGTACACTTGATTTTGCTTTATGCATGTGCTGAGTAATTTTCATGTTACAGTCAACACATGTATAGCTGAATGTGTGATTGAATCTGCACATTTATCCAGGTCCTGGTCCTGGGTTTCATTCACTTAGTGAACGGATATTGGCTCTTTCTTATGAACAGGTGAATGAAGATGACCACAACACTCAGGTAGGTTCATAAGGGATTAGGCAGTCCTTCAGGTATGTTGGTCCCAAACCATATAGGGCTTTAAAGGTCAACAAACCTTTGTGCCTGTAAACAAACTGGAGGGCTGTGTAGGTGGGCCAAGACTGGAGTGATATGGAACCTATGACCCACTCCAGTCAACATCCTGGCTGTGGTATTCTGTATCAATTGGTTTGAACACTTTTCAAGGGCAGCCACACTCAGATCTCATTGTAATAATCTAATCTTGATGTTAAGAGGTCAGGTACCACAGTGGCCAGATCTTTTCTGTTTAGGAAAGACCGTGGCTGGTTAGCTTTGACTCTTGGCCACAGCTGCCACCTGCTTATCCAAGAATAGGCCTGGGTTCAAGAGCACTTCCAGACTATGGTCTTGTTCCTTCAAGGGGAGTGCAGCATTATCCAGAATAGGTGATACCTTAAATCCCAAGTACCGTAGAGTTTTCAGGCGATTGCTAGAGCGCCGCCCCGGCAAAGTCCCCAGCATGATGACGTCACTTCCGGGTGACATCATCACGCTGGGGCAGTCGGCCAGATCGGGCCTCTTCCGGAGTGGGGTTCCCCCGCTGGCCGAATCCAGGCCGGCAGATTGGGGACCCCTTTAGTGGGGGAATCCCCGCCCCCCAGGGGGACTTGGCAGCCCTATAAGGATCCCTCCCAGAAAGGCCAAAATAGTCATGGAAAGGGCTCTGCCCCCTTCCCCTGCCTTTTACTGACAGAACCAGTTAGAAGCACCCTTCCCCTCCCCCAAGAAAGCTTTAAGAGGACAGTGGAGCCCACAGCAAAAGAAGTAGGGGTGAGAAGCTCAGTTCCCCTGCTATTTAGCCATTTATACTGCAGGAGGAATCCTTTCCAATCCCAGCTCCATTTCTGCTTTTGCTTCCTCCCCTCTCTGTTTCTGTCTCTCTGTGGCTATCAGCCAGTCTATTTCTCACTGTCAATTTGGTGGGGCCTGGAGTAGATCCCTGCGGTGGCCATTTCAAAAGGTACTGGTAAGGGAATTCAACCCTCCCTGAGGGTTTTTTTAAAAAAACTTTTTGGATTTTTCAGCAGACCCACAGAGTCCCCTGAGTCTGTAAAAAAAAACCTGTTGGGTGAGAGTGTGCCCTCTTTATTTTAATATAAAATCACTTCAGTTTTTAAATAAAATTGGCTGTTGTCAGGCCATACCTGGCAGCCTCCGAAAACTTGGGGGCTGAGGACATAGAATCATATAATCGTAGGATCAAAGAGTTGGAAGGGACCTCCAGGGTCATGTCCAACCCCAATATAGGGACACTGGTATCATGGGTGTCATGATGTCACTTCCAGGGAAAACCAGAACTGAAATAATCTCACTTTAGAAATCCACCACTTCCCTAAAGCAATATGACATTAATTCTGGGGTTTTCCTGTAATTATGCCACTCCACATGCAACACTCGTGTGTTAAAAAAAATTTCTCCTGGCGCCACTTGGAACAGCAGTGGGCAGCAAGAGGTGCTACTGGGAGGGTTGTTACAGCAGGAGATCTGGCAACCCTTCTTCCAGTTCTGGGATCTGGGGAGGTCCTTTATCATATATTATAGTACTCATTATATAGTTGCCAGGTCCCCTTGCTGTCACAGTGGGGGGATTTGGGGAGCATTCTGGGGCTGGGCAGGACATCACAATGATGTCACCCAGAAGTGATGTTAGCATGTTGGCAATGTTGCATGTAATGCTCTGGTTTGGGGGCAAAACTCTATGGTTTTTTGCCTTCAAAACCATAGAGATTGACCAAAACCAGAGCATAGCTGTGTGACTTCCCTGATGCAATGGCATCACCCAGACAACACCAGTGCAACATCCCTGTTTGGGTGTAGGGTTTCCCCTGCCAGCCAGCTGGCTGGTGGTGGATCAAAGCCCCCCAAAGCAGGGGAACCACTTCTGGGACCTGGGGGCTGGCAACCTTAGCTCATTGTGACCTTTAAAACCCTAAAAAATCTGCTATCAGGGCTCCCAAGGGAATACCTCTTCCTGCATAAACCTGCCCACCAGCTGAGATTATCATCAGAGGTCCCTGTCTTCTAAGGCCTGGACTGTATCTGCAATACAATGAACTGGCAGGATTCTGGGTTGGTTGAATGGCCTGTGGTGCTTCTGACTGTAGCATTTTTATTGCCCCTTAATAAAAAAAAAATTCTCATATAAAAATATCTGCATATGAAGGAAAAATGTTCTAAGCCTAAGAACACAGTGTGCTAGTTTTTTACTTGCAAGGAATTATTAAGGATGGGGGATTTTGAAAAGTGTAATCCCTCTCCTGTAGGGTTACCGTATGTCCGCTTCTTAGAGGTCATGTCCTCTTTTTGGTGTGTCCACGCTCTTTTGGATTATTTAAAAAAAACCTGATGAAAATGTCCTCTTTTTGTGTTGGAAGGTTAGGAATATTTGTCATAGTGATCACTTGTTTGAAGTAGTCAGTCGGGAAATATGGCCTCTTTTTTGCTGTTCATAATACGATAACCCTAGACTCCTGCTTTCTGAAGTGATGCAATCTTATCTACCACTTTAGCACTCTGATGCCTCATTACTGCCAATTCTGCTGCATATATAGACCTGGCCTGAGATGAGGTGCTAGCCACCGGCTTTTAGGACGCAGCTTTGTGTCTGTGGTGGTGGTGGTAGTGGGGGGTGTTTAGTTTAGTTTATTATTACAGTCTTAAGACCAACGTAAGCATAATATGTGAAGTGGGGGGGACAGCCATAATATACAAAAATAGAAATCTGAATTTAAGAACTTTTAAAATGCTATTCCCATAATCTAAAAATTAATGCACAGAACTCAGCAGCTGATTGTGTAACCTCTGCATTCTTATCTGATAGGAACCAGTGAAGCCTTGCTTTGTTTGTATTGATGTGCCCAGGTGTGTGTGAGGTGTGCGTGTTAGTTTCACAAGTTCTCTGTTGGTTTGTCTGTCTTTATGCTGCTGGCCTGATTGGTGTTGCTCTCCAAATGGTGGTAATAATGGGTTGCTATATTTTATAGATATTTTATAACACTTATTTCTTGTCAGCTACCTTGAATTCAACATTAGGACAAAAATGGCCTAGAAGTGGTTTTAAAATAACTATATAACCTCTCCTTGTTTCACTTCCCCTTTCCTTTACGTTTTCCCAATTCATCCTTTCTTTAAATTCTCAGAATATACATTTATGGCAATTGATTTTTGTTCCCCTTGTTTACTTTTTGTAATATGATCTGATTATCAGTGTGATTGACCTCTATATATTCTGTTATACTTTTCCTCTCTAAAATTAATTTAAAAGCTCCTCCCCCAAACTCCAATCATTGTATTTGTTTAGGTTTTTTGGCTTTTGCAGTCCACTGCACCTTTGCTTTTACAAGTTTGAAATAAATAAAAAGTTTTAAAACCAAAGATAAGTGCAATGCAAAAGCAAATAGCCCTAAACAATACAGTGAATATTAAGTCAGTGGGGATCATGTATATGATTATTTTTTCAGGTGTCATTGCCCCTCTGACATTGTCCTTTGAAGACTTATTCTCTCTCAGTTTTTGTTGCCACAAGCCCATTGTGATCTTCTTTGTCAGCTTCACAGGGGCTGTTCAAAATCACTGGGAAACATTTTGGGTCTGAGTCTCCAACGAGAACAGAAAGTTGGAGGAGAGGGTTGTATTTATTCAAGAATATCTTAAAGACATATCATGTCGATATCTTACTTCCCTTGTTACTCTGTAAAAGCTTATGTGATTCTTCCCTCATGAGTGAGAGATACAACATTTTTTTAAAAGCATGCAGTTTCTGCTGTGAAATCATAATTGAGTACAAAATAAGTAAAATTTAGGGCAAAGAGTTTCCTAGCAGTGATAATTCCACAGCCCACAGAGTGCCACTGGCCTCCTGTTTAATCTTCCCAATCATGAAAATTGCTGATTTCATAATGCATTGGAAATATTGGCACATTTTATCCTTGGGTTTTCTCGGACTGGTATCTTCACTTTTAAGGAATATGCTGCTGTTACAACTTTCTTACTGGCTAGCAGCGATGTGCTAATGTCTGCCTTCTGTATGAGGCACATAGGCCAAATCAGTTCTACTGTGCTGCCAATCTGTTGCAGTCTCTTTATGACGGGCTTGTGCAAATGTGAGACTGTGTTACAGTTTTTGAAATGTCTTTAGGATGATGAATGAGCCATTCCAAGCTCCACCCATCTTCTTTCTCTCCTCATTTATGTGTTTTGCCCATATATCATTGTTCTATAGCTGGTGGCATAGGAATTTCTGTCTGAATAGAATTTTAGGCTATGATGCTTGCTGGTGTCCTAGGTCCATTGTAGCTTGAAGCTGCGATTTGTAGATTTGATGTTGTTCTAACAGTGGTTGTCATTGTTTCAGATAGGAATATAACTCCCAGCTCTGTACATTTTATTCTCAATTAATACCTTAGTGAGTCTAAAACTGAGAGATGCTTTGTGTGCATTCAGCCATCATGGAACTTTCAGGAGGAAGGAACATTTTTCACATGTGCATAAAACAAACAAAGAATAATACATCTTCACTGTCATTTTACTTCTGACATAGTAATTAATGAAAGTATGCAAATGAGGACAAAAGACCTTTTGAATAATTAAAAAATTACCCACCCTAAATCCCACCCTTTCTGCAAAGCCAGTTCAGGGCCAAGTAATATAAATATTATTGCGATGAGACATAGATTTGTCTCTAGCCATAGCCCTACCTTTATTAAAGCTATACTAGTTTATTTTTGAACTTTGAAAGTAGAAATCTAATGCTTAAGGAAAATATACAGGGGTAAATTTACACGCAGTTTTTCATGGTGGGTGGTTGTATTCACCTTGCTCTGTAGATACTTCTCTTGCCTATGAAAGAGTGACAACAGTTAGGTATTGTGCTAATTCAGGACATGGGAGAGTGGAGTTAGATTAAATAAATTCACCTTTTGTCTGGTAAGAAACAAATTGTCGAGGAAGCATTTGCATGTTAACAAAGGGCAGTGTTGTCTTGTTCCATAGATGCTCAGGATTATATGGAAGAAATAGCCTCCCCCATGTTTTCAAGCCATCTATCTATACAGTGACTTGGCGGTCAAGCACATGCTTTACATGAAAAAGGTTCCAGTCCAATCAGCGGCATATCCCATTAAAGGCTTCCAGGAAACAAGTTTTGAGAATGACCTGCAAGTCAGAGTAGAGAGAATTGGGCTATGAGGGCTAGTGGCCTTAGCACAAGGAAGCCTCATACATTCATCCTTCCAACTATTACTACCCAACTACTCATGTACGTATTCTAGCAGTAGATAATGGATCCTCGTGGCTTTAAAACCCGGGTATTGAAATTATTCAAAAAGGTTAATAAATATGAAAACCGCTTTCTCTTTCTTACACTCTTGAGTTACTTCCAGTACTACAGTGGTGGTCCCTATATCACAGCTCACTCTGAACCTCTACACATTATGAATCTCTGGGGGAAATTGTCTAAGTCTTCTCCAAACCTCAAGAATAACCTCTTTCTGGCAAACTGCAAAAGGTGGGTTTGCTAACTTTTGGCCCATTCCCCATAGCTCCCCTCTTTAATAACAGTTATGAACTACAGAAATTAGCAAGTGATAACCTTTAGCTCTATGCCAAGATCTTCACCTGTTGGTTTCTACATCTCAAACATTTATAAAAGGGACCAGAGCAAGTGCACCTGCCCATCCAGTTGGCTAGAATACACAAAACCCTTTCATTCAGTATCAGATCCCATGGTTTTTCTAGTTAACTGAGTAAGATTTCAAATGTAGTCTTACCTAGAGTTGTTTTCGTTGAAATCAGTAGGATGTACTTCTGTACAAATATGTATTGTAGCTCCCTGCAATAATGAAATTGTGGAAATCACTGTTGATGGATGCAGGAGTGATATGGATGGCTTTAAAAAGGGACTAGATAGATTCATGGTCCATATCCATTATGATTAAAATGAGCCTCCATATTCATATATTATAATATTAGAGTTAGGAGGCAGTATTAAAAGACGACTTTGGCCTCTATTCCCTATTTGTTGGCTCTCCAGGGCAACTAGTTGGCTGCTATGTAATGCAGGATTGGTGATTACCAAAATCCTGCTTTCTCTCTGTGAGGCATGTTCTGATGTGTAGGAAGGACTAATGACTGACCCTAGGTTTTTAAATACTTCCTGTTGAGGTCTGCTTGTGTGACATAATGGTTAAGAGCGGTGGACTCTAATTGGAGAACCAGGTTTGGTTCCCCACTCTCTAGATGAGGCCTGCTGGGTAACCCTGGGCCAGTCACAGTTCTCTTAGAATTCTCTCAGCCCCACGTACCTCTTGGATGCCTGCAGAGGAGAGGGCAAGAAAAAGGTGATTGTAAGCCACCTTGAGACTCCTTAACATAGAGAAAAATGGGGTATAACTATGTACTCTTGTCTCTTCTGTGGTTGATTCATGTGCGCCATGATCAGACGTGCCTTTATATCCAATTCAGCTGTGAATGCTTGACAGATCTAAAGGGCATGATCAGACAGCAACATCTGGGAAAGGTCCCACAGCCATCAGCACCCTGTGCTGCCCCACCACAAAAATGAAGTTAAAAGACATCGGGGAAAGTCTGGTCCTAATGCTTGCCGATGGGCTATGGACAGACTTTCCCCTGTCTGGTTGCTCAAGCGTGCTCTCATGCTGTTGGGATGGTCTGCTTATTTCATCCCAACTCAGTGCCGTTTTCCCCCCTCGCTTAGCAGTATGTGCATAATTGCATACTCCATGGGGAACCCTCAGTACGGAGGTGCAATTCCTCATTTATGCATATGGGAAACAAAAGGCAAAAAATCCTCACTTGCTGGAATGTGCCATCTGATTGGGCAGTGACAGGCTGAGCCCACAGCTACAAAGGAAGTGTGATCATGCAATACCATGTCAATTTCCACCAGGGGAAATAGGCTTGCTTCTCCTCCGCACGAAATGGCACATCTAACCATGGCCATGGTTCCCTTGTATGTCACTTGACATCTCATTGTTGGATTACTCAGTGGTTCATGGCTCATTCTTGAATGTGTGAATTGATTCTATTGAAAAATAACACTATAGGAGATAGAAGAGTTTGATTCTGTAGTGTTTGATTGACACATTGATTACTGGTTATTTGGGCTTTCTTGTACTGTGTCTTTTATAGGATGCTTTTATTGCAGTGTTCCTCAGTTTTGTTAGCCACCTTGGTTTCACACACAAAAAAACCTGTGTATATAAAAATGTAAATTCAATTAAAAAAAATACTTACAAAATTTATATCCTGTCTTTCTGCTCTTACAAGGGCCACCAAGGTGGTTAGCAATTTAATACATGCATGCTAAAATACGTTATGAAATCATTAGAGTAAACCCCACTCCCAAACATACTTCATTAAAACAATTTTTAAAAGAGTTTAAAAACAGAAATAAAATACATATGAAATACATACAAAACATAAAACATTGGTTAGGAAGAAAGGATTATTTTGAGGGAATTCCAAACAAAACAAGTCTTCAGCTTCTGGTGGAAGTTGACAACAGAAGGGGACAGATGACCATCCCTGGGGAGAGAGAGTTCCAGAGCTTTGGTGCCATGACCGAGATGGCTATCTCCTGGGTTGCCACCCACCTAATCTGAGAAGGCAGGGGCACCAAAGATGACCATAATGTTTGGGTGGGCTCATAAGGGATTAGGTGGTCCTTCAGGTATGTTGGTCCCAAACCATAAAGGGCTTTGATGGTCAAGACCAGCGCCTTCAATTGTGCCCAGAAACAAATTGAAAGCCAGTGTGTAGGTGGGCCAAGACTGGAGTGATAGGGTCCCTATGACCAATGTTCCCTCTAAGCTGAGTTAGTGTAAACTAGCTCATAATGTTTTAGCTTCTGGCTCATACATTTTTGTCTTAGCTCAGGAAGGATGGCTCCAGAGCAAACTGATTTATGCAACAGCCAAATCGCTCACTCACAGCTTTAATGCCAGTAGCTCACAAAGAAGAATTTTAGCTTATAAGATTCCACAGCTTAGAGGGGGCATTGCCTATGACTCACTCCAGTCAACATACCGGCTGCAGAGTTCTGTACCAATTGAAGTTTCTGAACACTTCTCAAGGGCAGCCCCACGTAGAGCACATTGCAGTAATCTGAGGAGTGCATGTGAACCCCTTTCACTGACATTGCTGCCATGAATGTTTACATAAGACATGCCAGCTGGGAATAAAGACAGCCACTTTAGTTGCCATTTCTTTATTAGCTAAAGTGGACCTATAATATATGCAAATGAATTTTTACTCATTTAAGGACTGGCATATGTAAGTCTTTTTCTGTAACCATTTACAAGAACAGGGAAGCCAAATTATAGGCGAAGCCCCCCCCCCCCATCTCCCATTTACTAATGTCACAGTCACTCTCAATTTCAAATTCATCTTCAATTATTTTGTTAAAAAGTCTCCTCCTGTAAACCCTTTTGATAAACATTTGCAATGTTTCTGCTTGAAATCCAGACACAGAACAAAGCACTTCTTGCAATAGACACTAAGCGCAATTATTTCTGCTACAAAACTTATTAAAGTGGTCCTTTTGAAATCCATTCATAAAGCCTGTAAACATGGGCCAATTATTGTTCAATGACTCCATAAACCAGGAGTCAAAGAGACTTTTCCTCTTGTGTTTTATTTTTCTAGCCACAGTCATTTCATATTTTGATTGTTTAAGTATCACCTGACCCTAGGGTTGGCAATTTCCAGGTGGGGTTTGGAGACCGGGGATAATAGTTTCTCTATGCTACAGAGAACAGTTCCCCCAGGAGAAAATGGCTGCTTTGGAGGATGGGCTCTATGGTATAATACTCCACTAAGGTCCCCCCGTATCCCAAACCCTGCCCTTCCCAGGCACCACCATTCAGATCTCCAGAAATTTCCCTACACAGATTTGGCAACCCCCCCTGACCCCCCAAGTATCCAAATGTTTTGAGGAAACTCTGGTTTGTTTATTAAATAGCCATGAAGGAGGGGGGTCCCATACTGATTTTGTGATTTGTCATTGTGTTCTGTCGTGTTGTGAAGCATGAATTGTTGCAAGTGAATCTGAAGGTAACCGTTCCAGCTTACTGAGAAAATAGCCAAGAAAAGTCATCTGTCAGCAGGTTACCTGTTCTGGAACACAAATGTGATGCTCGGTAGAGGAGGAAGAGTCAGGCAGTGAGACGGAAGGGATCATTATTTAGGCAATTTGGGAGTTCTGATTTTTTTAAAAAAATGTAGGTGGAAATAAGTAGAATAAGAAAATGAATGCTGTGGATAAAGATATGAAGGTCAAAAGATCAAATGAAGATATGAAGATACGAAGGCCGAAAGATCAAATGAGAACAGGATGGCCGCTGCCTGCTTCTGCCTACCCAATCTGCAAGCAGCCGGATGAGGCAAAGGGAACTATAAATAGACTCTGGTAACAACAACTGGTGTCCCAAGCAGATGGAGGAACTGCATGCTCTGCCACCTTGTTTGTTCCCCTCCCACCATCCTGCCTGTGAGATCAGTCATGGGAGTCGGAGAAAGGAAATAGGAAAATAATAGAATAGAAAAAAAACAGAAAGGTTAAAAATAATCAAATAAATATCTTTATGACAAAATTTCTATTTTCTACAAAAGATGTAGTTATCTGTGGCTGGTTATTATTAATTAGGGTAATCATTCTTAAACTAATATCTGCCCGTTCATGGTGAGAAAGAAGGGGTCAGATCCCACTGCAAACAAGGACGTAATGCGTTATATCTGCCTCTGTAAATAAATTCTGGCACATTTCTAGTGTCATTATGACTGCTGAACTTTTTACGATCCTTGGCCTTGACAGTATTTCAGGGTTTGCCCTCTGACATATATTTATTTAAAGACCTTAAAACATGATAATACATGATTAAGGCTGAAGATGAACATAGCTAATGAAATTTGTGGGCCTTTAATTTCATAATGCCCAGGTCAGTTATGTCTCTAGTTTCATAAATACCATTTTCAGTGTGTTCTTGTCCACATAAACTCCGAATGTTCAACAGCTGTCAAATATTGCATAGGATGGCTGGTTTCTGTTCTGCTGATAAACTTCATATCCTGAGTTTAGATCTTTAGCTGCTGTAGAAGTCCTTTTAGCAAACTGAGGGTACACTTGAAGGCCCTCATTTCAAGGAAAAGATTAGCAGACTCCCCATTTTTCCATTAAACAACATGCAGAATTATTCCTCCACCCTCTAGCTCTTCTCCCTATACACCAGTAGCTAATCAATTACTTCCTAGTTTCCAGCAATTATTTTTTGCTTTCCTTGTGAACTAGGTTGCAGTAGCATACCCAGCCTATTTGGTGCCAGGGGCTGATAATTTTTTAACACCCCCTGCTCTATTTTCTTTTTGCCGTCAAGTCACAGATGACTTAAGGTGACCCCGTAGGGTTTTCAAGGAAAGAGACGTTCAAAGATGGCTTGCCATTGCCTGCCTCCGAGTCAGCTCTGCTTAGCTTCTGAGATCTGAGGAGATCAGGCTAGGCTTGGGCTATCCAGGTCAGGGTCCCTCCTCTATACAACAAAATTATTTTCAGTAATAATTATGAAATAAAACAAATAATAATAATGGCCAGAAAATAGATTCACTGTGTGACTAAAAAGTATGCTGTGTTTATGAACTGTTTTAAACAATATGTTCATTTTAAAACACATCCTGTTAAACAGAGCTTCTGCCTGAAATGTTGAAGGTCTACTGTTAGAGTTATGCATATCCTTACCCCCTGATATTTGTAATTGACTTCATCCAGGGATACCATTTTCCTACTTACAAGGAGGCCGCCCAGTGGTTGGGCTCTCCCTCCATCCCACTCTTGCTCCTCTGAGCAGCGGGAGAAAAGGCCTGATCTGGAAATGACATCAGGCAACACGCAATACTACATCTGCCCAAAAGCCTGGATATGATGTGTGCTGGGTGACACTCTGGCCATCCCCCAAAACTCTGTGATATTTACCATGAAGTTTTCAGGGAGGGCCAGAGCATTGCCTGATATGTTTGCTTCACATTTGGGTTTTCTGGCAGAAACAGTCCCATAGCCAGAAAGAGTTTGATGGGGGGGCATGTGGGAGGGGCAGACCAGAAGTGGCAGGGTGTCTTCCCTTTCCTTCCCCAGCCTCCCCGCCACTGCTGGGCTGGGGAAGGAGAGAGAGAGAGAGAAGGCATTCTCTCTCTCTCACTCTCTCCTTCCCCAGCCCCTCTCCTGTGGAAGCAGGCAGGCTGGGGAAGAAAAGGGAAGTGGCAGGGTGGTTTCCCTTTTATTCCCCAGGGCCCCCCCCCATGGTGGCAGGGAGGCTGGGGAAGGAAAGGGAAGCTGTCCTGCTACTTCTGGTCAGTTCCACTCCCCTCCCATCAGCTTTTAGGTTTAACAACTGATCTGCAGGGAGTGAAACTGACCAGAAGCAGCAGGGCCACAGAGGGGCAAAGGTAAGGGGCATGGCACACTAGGGGTAGGGGGTCTGGCATCCTCCCTGGGTGGGGCAGGGCTCATTTGTGGTGGGGCTGTGCCCCCAAATGCCCCACCATGGCTATGGGCCTGGGCAGAAAGGAAGTCAAGTGTTACCAGACATCATTTTCATCCATTGCTCCACCCAGAAAGCTCCTATGGATGCCAGACAGTGGCCTGACAATCCTAGCTCCACCTCCTATGACTTTTATTTTGTGGTTGCACCTATCACTCTGTGTCAGAATTCCAAAGGTTCCCACAAACTCTAAAAGATTGGAGTCCTTTGCATTATAGAAAGCAATTCTGGTTACTGCTTTTTTATTTTGAAGAGGGATTTTGCCAGTGCAGGCAGTAGCCAGTCAGTGTGTCCCTGGCAAAAGCATGGGTGTAGGACTAGCAAACTGAAAGATGCTCTGGTGTGGTTCAGATCAGACTAAAGCATCTTTCATACTGCACCCGTCTTTCGAGTTGTCCTTGCTGTTATTGCAGTTTTGACTATTGTACTTTTGTTGCAACCAGTTCACACTCACACTTTTTACTAAGGCATCTTTCACACTGCACCCACCTGTCGAGTTATCCCTGCTGTTATTGCAGTTTTGACTGCAACAGTATTGCAGTTATTTGCACTTTTTCTCAGATGTTCCCCATCAGGGTTCCATCCATTCTCATTCACAGTACATCAGTTTTTTGGGGGGGGGGGGGGTTTCTCCTTTTCTTTGCACATGTGTTGGGGCCCTGAAGCACCCAGCAAGCTCAGAGGGGCTGTGTTAAAAACCACTCTTTTCCCCTCATATGTCACCTGAGGCTTGCACCTGGAGTAGGTGACTCTACACTGATTGGTGCTCTCTTTTTCCATGGTAGAGTGGGACCTCTGATTGGCTTCCCCGGGGAGTTTGAATTTGTTTACCTGACTTGCATTAGGTGAGTGACTCACTGCCCCATGCCACAGCAAGGATAATGGCTGATCGTGCTTATTTTACTCTGGCAGCTGACAATGCTTGTTTTTTAAAAGCTGCCTAAGATTGTGCATTATTTATCAAAGAAGCACCCACAGAAGGTATTGCCTCTTGAAACAGAAGCGGGCACACATGGGGTTACTACAAAAATTCAAAAGGCAAATCCACACACTGCAAAAATGATTTCGAAAATGCTGCCCGAGGTCGAAAAAAATGTGCTCTTAAGTGTGAATAGAGAAACAGCAAGGAAGGCAATGATTGGCTGCTGGTCCTGGGCCTCCCTAAGAGGACGGAACTTTTGCCAGTGCAGGTGCCCTCTAGCACTAAAATGCTGAAATGTTGGCATGCAGATTAAAAATTTTAAAACTGCCAAAACCTGACTCTTCAGGGCGGGCTTCAGCAGGCGCATTGCCTCGGACCACCAACGCAAAAAAACATTATTTGTATTTCTAGCTTAGGGTTTTTTGTGAATACATTTTGCTTGCCCCCCCAAAAGAGTGTGGGAGAAACCAGGTTTTTAAGGAAGGGGGGGGGATGGGGAAGGAATGAAACAGCGGTGGGATGTTTTTGAAGTTGTGAACATGAGGAAAAAAACATGTTTAAATCAGGTAATGTAAGCCAGAGTGAAAAACACCTAACAAGGGCAACCATTTTTAAAATGCTGGGCTTTTATGTGATTTCTGAAGAAAAGGGAACTTTTTCTGTCTGAGGCAGGTGACAAATGAGTCGGTCCTCTGTTAATTAAAAAAATGGTGATAGGTGGGGGAATGGGGGTATTGATGCTGTTGAATAAATTAATTTTGTATGTAGTTACAAGTAATGATTGCCAAAGTACTCAGGGACATACAGAGGGAACTTAATCAAGGATGGAATCTCTCCTCAAATCTCTCACCAGTATGGTTTTCTAATGGAGAGGATGGTGTCCCAAATTTCTGCACAATTTCTCAAGTCTACATTTTTTTTTAAATTAAATGCATGTTATACTTATGGAGAATCACCATAGGAACCAGATTCTTATGGAGGATTGCCGTTGCATCCAGATGGAAGATCATAACATCACCTGGCAGTCATAGTCCAATTGGAAAGAGAATACAGTCATCTGTGTTTGGGTAGCAGTGAGGGCAGCCTGTGTTTCTTCCATCTTACGGCCGTGAATGAATGAGACAGTGGCACTGCTAAGCCATCTGGACCCAAGGAGATGAATGTGCCCATTGGTGTGTAGCACTCAAATTACACTTGACAAAAAAGAAACAGATTGTCAGATTGCAAATATACAGCTGTCAGCTCCTAACAACCAGCCTAGATCCTTAGTTTCTGCAATTCCGTTGCTGTACCATGCATTAATTCTGAAAGTAAACAAAGACTGCCTTGAAGAAAAATACAATTACCCTGGTCATTGTGGAGTCAGAATACCATACTTTCCAGATTCGTAGCAAAATTATTATATTTTCCCCAGGTCAGATAGCACGCAATCAGCCACAAGGGAAGAACAGAAGATAAATATGAGTAGCACTGGACTAAAGCCAAAAGGATGTTCAGTTATTGATGTGAAGGGATGCAATAAGAAAGTCCAAAGCTGTTCAACACATATAATAGGAACATGAGAAGTATAAATCAAGATAAGCCTGAAATTATAAAATGAAAAAATGAACATTTAAACATTGCAATCCTGGAATTGAGTGAACTAAAGTGGACTGGATTAGGACATCTGCAGTCAGAAAAATACAAAATGTTTTACTGAGGATGCAACAAACATGGAAGAAACAGAGTTGTTCTAATAGTGAGGTGAGATGTAGCACAAGCAATTGGGCTATAATGCAAAGTCTAATGGAATAATATCCATCAGATTTCATAGAAAGTCTATCAAAACATTCAGGTTTACACCCCAACTACAGATGCTGATGAGGAAGAAATTGAAACCTTTTATGCAAGTGTCCAGGAAGAAACTGATCACATACCTAAGCAAGATGTGCTGATAATCATGGGTGACTGGAATGCAAAAGTGGGAAATGAAGCAGAATCAAATTTTATCGGAAAACTTGGGCTAGGAGTACAAAATGAAGCAGTAGAGCGACACATAGAATTCTATGAAGACAACAATTTGTTCATTGTGAACACATGTTTCATGCAACTGAACAGACTATTGTATACATGGACATCATTAGATGGCCAACAGAGAAATTAAAAAGGATTGCATAACTGAAGCAGAAGATAGAGAAGCTCTATTCTGTTTGCTAAAACAAGGCCAAGGGCTGATTGTGGTACAGATCATTAATTGTTAATATTGAAAATTAGAATAAAGCTGAACGAAAACTCTAAAACAATCATAGTACTAAAATACAATCTAAACAACGTTCCTGATGAGTTTAAAGACCATGTAAAGAACAGGTATGAATTACTAAGTTCAAGTGAACATGAACTAAAAGAACTATGGGTTGAAACCAGATATATTATTAAGGAAGAATGCAAAAAGATTATTTCTGTAGCCAAAAGAAATGAACAGCCTCAATGGATGACCAATGAAACTATTAAAATTGCTAAAGATAGATGAGAAACCAAAGTAAAAGGTGACAGCAATAGAATCAGAAGCCTAAATGCAGCATTCCAGCGGCTGGCATGTAGAGACAAAGAGAATTACTATGATAACCAATGTAATGAAATAAAAGAGAACAAGAGATCTATTCCACAAGATCCAAGAAAACAAGGGGAAATTTAAAGCACAGTTAGGCATGCTGAAAGATCAACTTAGAAATATATTAACTGAACAGAACAAAATAAAAGAAAGGTGGGAACAATACACTGAAGAACTATACAGAAGATATTAGAGGATGACAGATTCATTCAATGAAGAATCTTTTGAAGAAGAACCTGTAATTTTAGAAAGTGAAGCAAAAGCACAGACTTGAAATGCTCAATCTACGTTCCAATTCCAAAAAACCAAAACAAGATGTCACAAAGACACCAGCAACTATTGGACCATTGCATTTCTGTTTTGAGTAAAATTATGCTCAAAATCTTACAGCAAAGACTGATACCATGTATGGAATGAGAAGGTGGATTCAGAAAAGGCACTGAACTCTCCCAAGAAGCTAAAATGACCAGACTGAAGCTATTGTGCTTTCATCACATTATGAGAAGACAAAAGTCCCTGGAAAAGTGAATAATAACAGGGGGAAAATAAAGGCAGCCGAAAAAGATTAAGACCTATCATGAGATGGATTGATTTGATCAAGGAAGCCACAGCCCTCCTGGCTGTTAACAATGGGATGTTCAGACATCATTAATTCATAAGATTGCCATAAGTTGGAAGCGATTTCATGGCACTTACATACACACCCACAAGTTAGGAGGATTCTCCTGGTTCAATTTTCACATTACCCCTGAGTTAACTAGGCAACATCAAAGAAGTCAGAGTTCTGAGCCTCGGGCTTCTTATCTCAACATTTGCAATGTAGGAATAATAGCACTAGGCTTACTTACAGGTTTTCCCCCCAGTTTTTCCTACAATAATATGTGTGAAGCACTCTTGAACATTTCAGAAAAAGTTACTGAACTTATTATGGTTAATATTATATAGAACACAAAAATGATTGTTACATCTCTTTGAATTTCTTTCCTGTATTCTTTGTAAAGTTTTGCACTCAGTACCAAAAATATAGGCTTGCTATTTGTCCACCCACAGCAGGTAAACCCCCATCCTTACCTTCAATCTTTGAGAAATTTAGAAGTGGGATAAAAAATGGCCAGAAAAGCCTTCTGTAGTGATGCTTTAGGAATTTCCCTGTATCTCTGTTGCCTTTACCATAGAGATTAGGGGAGATTCCTAGAGTATCACCCAGAAGTGATGTCACACCCTCCTCTAGGACCACCCTCAAAATCTCTCAGCATTTGCTGAGACAGTGCTGGCTACAAAATTACAAAATTATAAGAATGTGAAAGCATATCTATTATACCTTACTGCAGTTTTGTATGAATTGTGTTAGGGCATCTTCACAGACATTTTGCAGCACTGTCATTCAGTAAAAGACACTCTGCTTCAGGCAGCGACTGCTGCTGTTTTGAGTGCAAGTAATAAGGAGTAAGGTGGGTCAAAAAATAAACTGGAATAAGATTAAGGGTTTGGTTATTTGATTGCACTAGTAAGTTTTACCCAGGATCCAGATGGTAATTTGTAAACAAACACCTCCTAATTAAGCACAGAAGTGCCTCACATTGTGTCTATTGGGCCACAATACAATAATATGCTTGAATAACCCAATTTTTTAAGGATTCAAATGGAATGAGCTTTCATTCAATGGAACCATGGAGTATTGGATTCTTTGTTTTGTTTGTGCTAGCACAATTGCAATTTAGATTTCATTGGTGTGTACAGCCAGAAGTCCTTGTGTGGTTTAAGTTGCTGTTAGCTTGAACATCCTGTACTCTCTTTGAAGACAAAAGAATAAATATTTGAAGTTTATTTTATTAGGGAACAAAACAAAAAATAAAATAATCCCCAAACCTCAAGTTTGCCCTTTGTGAACCATAATATGAGGTACATTCTGTAACCCTCTGTGCAGGCAAAAAGAGCAGAAAACAAACTTGGCTTGCATGGATAAATCAGTAGATCATTATAGGATATACAATTGTAATCTCTGATGGTGGGAAGCTAATGACCACACATCAAAGTTCTGAACATATTGTATTCCCACAGCCATGTTGGAAACGTTTCTGCACTTCTAACACTAAAAGCTATGATGGTGCAACACATGTCATTTCTATTTTAGTTCTTTAACTTCATTTATACCACACCTTTCCCTCTAATGGGGACCTAAAGCAGCTTATATCCTTCTTTTCTCATTCATTTTATCCTCACAACAATTCTGTAAAGTGGGCTATGCTGATAGTGTGTGACTGCCCTAGGAGGGCCATCCAACTAGCTTCCATGGCAAAGTGGAGATTCGAATCTAGCTCTCCAAAATCCTAGTCTGACACTCTTCCCAGTACATCACACTGGTTGTCATGTGGCATATGAGGTTTGGTGGTGGTGGAAAGTGCTGTGAAGTCACAGCTGATTCATGGCGACCCCCGTGGGGTTTTCAAGGCAAGAGATGCTCAGAGGTGGTTTGCAATTGTCTGCATCTGTGTCACAACCCTGTTATTCCTTGGAGGTGTCCCATCCAAATATTAGCCAGGGCTGACCCTGTTTAGCTTCCATGATCTGACAAGATTGGGCTAGCTGGGAGGGGGAGACATTTGGAGGTACAACTTGACCATGTTTAGTGCGGTGTAATTCTCGATATATGCAGAACGATTTTTAAATGCTGGATCAGATCCAAGGATCCATTTAATCCAGCATCCTGTTTCTGACAAATGCCAGCTGCCTCTGGAAGGCTCAGAAGCAATGTGAAGTAGCCATACCCTACTTTTGCCACTCAACAACTTGCATTCACTGGCCTTCTTCTGAACCGGATGATTCTCTTTAACTTTCATGTCTAATGTTGATAAATCTGCCTTCCATGTATTTGCTAGGCTATGCTAGTGGCTATTACCATATATCCAGCTGTTGTCAGTGTCATCTCCTAGAAGCCTGTACTTGTCCAGCCTCAGGTTTTCTCTTATGCTTATGCTCAGGTGGCTGACTAGGGCATGCATACAGGCTGTTTACAGAGTCACAAACTGAGATCAGAGAAGCTTACTCTGAATGTTGTAAATGTTGTAAATCATGGAGCTGCTGCACCTTATATCTTTACTAGCAATGGTGCTGGGGCACACTTGGATAAGCCACATCTGGCATGTTTAAACTTCTGGAACAGCACTAAGTGAACCCCTGAATAGTATCAACAGCGTTAGACTTCAGTTTATGATTAATGTTATGATATTTGTATTCATAAACTGTGGTCTGTATTTAGCTCTCTCCCATTTTCGCCTTGTACCACTGGAGCACTTCCCAGCAGCAAATACTCATTCACTACAGGGGCATTCAGCAGGGAACTGTAGCCCATTCTGTCTCCCAAAAGTGCACACTTCCATGTATCCCAGCCACATGTCCTATCATGCTTTGCCACTTGCATGGGACACAGTTTGACGGGTATGCATTCAGTGCTTTGTGTGTTTGCAGCAAACACATGATGTTTGCAGCAACACTTCAACCATGAGACTGGATTCTGACCATCTGTATTTTCCTCTTCTTTGGGATGAGATGGGAGTGTTCTTCAACCACCACTGATGTTGCAGAAATATCAATAGAAAAGTCAGATAGTGTTAGTAGTAACCATTGTGTTAGTAGTACAGCATAAATACACTGACTTGCATAAGGTACACATCTGTTCCCCAAGCTGATAAAGCTCAGGCATTTTAGAGGCTGTATGGGGAAACTGGTGTTAGTTATCTCTAAGAACTACTGTGGGTGGACAGCTACTAGTCCAAGCTTACCCTGTAAACTTAATTGTGGCTGAATGGTGAGTTGAACCTAGGTTTCCCCCAACCTGCTTCCAGCACTAACCATTGGCCTCAGAAGGGAGTTCTCTTTCCATTTGGAGGACTGTAAGTAAATCAAGCCCTTCCTTTTCTGCACTGAACATCTGTAGCTCCTGGTTGGAGCAGGATTGCAGAGGGGAAGGGATACTGTAGAGCTGGCTTACCTGGAGCAAGGCTGAGCAATTTGTCATGGCAAGAAACAGGAAGTTTGCATCTTTTTGCTTGTAGCTTTTTGCATCTTTTTGCTTATAGCTAAGGGAAAGTTGGCTCAGTGGTTAAGACACTGAACTGCAGACCGGAAGGTCAGTAGCTCGGCAGTTTGAGACCTGAGTGCCACATGACGGAGTGAGCTCCCGTCTCTGGTCCCAGCTCCTGCCAACCTAGCAGTTTGAAAGTAAGAAATTGCAAGTAAATAGGAACCCTTCGGTGGGAAGGTTACAGCATTCTGTGCACCTCGGCCTCTAATCATGCCAGCCACATGACCATGGAAATGACTTCGGAGAGTGCTGGCTCTTTGGCTTGGAAACGGAGATGAGCACCACCCCCTAGAGTTGAATTAAATTGGCTTTTGAGCAAAGGAAACCTTTACCTAAGGGCAAGTTGATGCTTCCATGTGCCTTGTATAAATAAACAGGAGTCCTATGTTACCTTGAAGACTAAGAAAGTGTTATTCCAGCATAAGCTTTTGTGGACAACACACCATTTCTGAAAAAGTGGGCTCCAGTCTTTAAGCTGCCACTAAACTGCTGTGTATTTTTGTAGTGACAGACAAACATGGTTACTTTTCCGATACCATATTTTGTGCAGTGAATATAACAATATATTGAACTTCACTAGAAAGCGAAGTCTGGTGAAGTCATTTTCGTTATTCACTGCAGCATGCAGAGATTTACAATGTTTCTCTGTCTTGAAAATCTTTGAGAAGTGGCAACATCCAGAATTCAGGGGGATGGTGTATTCTAAAGAGTGCTCTGACATGTCAGAATGGTGAGGAAAAGTGAACCTCCCTGTTTAAAACAGGCCTTCTAAGGATACGGGAAGAAACACATAAACATATATGATGTCCTCAGAACCCCTAGGAAGCCAAACATTTTGCAAAACAGAACCTTTTCTCTGCCATATCCTCCCAAGATGCTTGGCGTTTATTTCATGTTTGTGGGTGTCTGCATATCATGTCAAGGCATTTTAGCAAAAGAAGAACCTCCACTGTTGCTATTTTTAGCTGGTCGAGTGCCTTCTGTCTGCCACAAACTCCAAACACTGGAGAGTTGAATCCAGCCTCCTTGCTCATTTGAAATGGAGACTGCTCCAGAATTCTGACCACCGCAGCACCACTTTTTACAGTTGGTCATAAATTTCCAAGTATGCCACGATATCTTTAGCTTGGACTCCAGAGATTTCCTGTTGAGCTGCAAGATGCAGTCCTGCAAAGCTAAATATACCCTAGTCCCTGGCATAGCCAAATAAACAAGGACAGCTTCAACAGAAGTTTTTTTTAACAGTGCAAATCAAACTTTCTTTTTTTCCCAAGCGAGATTAATTGGGGAATGAAGTTTATTTTGGCAGTGAAAGAAAGCTCTCTGGGTACGACTGAACTCTTATGCCAGTGTTGTTTTGATTCCTAGTCTTGGATCAAATGCTGATGAGCTGTAATTGGCTGTATATGGAAAGGGGGTCTCAGCAATCTTTAAAGCAAAGGCTGGACAAGCTGTGTGGCCCCTCTATGGAAGCCCCATCAGTTTCAAACCTGCCTTGGCATGTGGCAGTGGATGGGCTGCTGTTTGAGAAGCAGAAGCCCAAAGCTCCCTTGAGTGCTGGGGTTAACTGCAGGGGACTTCTTCTAGAGCCCAGCCTGCAATACATCTGTAATAAATCTGAATAAATTATAGATGTAAACATAGTTTATAATTTGCTCATGCTTTGGCTTGGGTGGTTGCCAGTATGGCATAAATGTACATCAAAGAAACCTTGCCACATGCTTTTCAATAAGTTGCTTCTGTAGCAAAATCATTTATAAGCTTGGTTGAAATAAAGCATTTGCAGTTGAGTGTTGGGTATACCAAGGATGTGCATGTAGTGGCCTATAGAGAGGATATCCCCCCCCCCTTCTCTTGCTCTTGGTGGCCCAACCAAAAACATTTTCAATTTGTTAGAAATGGAGATTGCATGCTTGAATGTTCTATCTCAGTTGTCTATATACCATAATATTTTTACAGGCATGGATTCTGATGACTGGATTACTCTACACAACAAAAGGAATAGTAATGTGTTTTAGTAATTGTGATCTTAGTGGGCTTAGGAAGTGTCTCTGGCTAACTGCTCCTTCTCTGGCAGGTATATCTGTGTGAAAAGGAAACAAGGGAGTTTATTTTATTCTAGAAGAGGCAAAGAAAGAAAGACAGTGCTGTGAGTTTCCTGAAGCACCTTGGGGTACATACGCTTTATAACGATGAAATCCTTTCTTGTAGTTTGCACCGACTGTATTATAGAGCTGTCTTTTGAAGCTCTTGGGCCACCATCTGGAAACCAAAGTAGCCTCTGCCAGTATATGCCTAGGCCCTTTCATGGGGTGAGGGCATGTTTCTTTAATAAATAATAGGTGAATCCAGAATAATATGAGGTGTGAGCCCTGTACATGCACAGAAACAAACATCCAGGTGGATGAATTCAACTGCATTCCAGTTGTGGAGAGAGTTTCATCATGACATGATGAAAACCCACGACATTTCCAAAACATTAGCCAAATAGCCCTCCAGAGGAGCAGTGGGAGCTGCAGCCAGGATGTTTGAGGGAGTGGTAATATAGGAGATATGTAATTTTCTCTGCAGGTGAAGAATGACGGATCAGAAATCTTCCTTGTGTTACGTTAAAGGCTTCTAATGCATTCCAGGAGAGAGACAGCAAGAGTCGATCAAGCCTGTCAACAATTGAGATACATGCAAAGACCAACATCATATTGGTGACTGGGATTAGAAGAGGGCACTTGTCAGCATGCCATTCATTGTTATCTCTCTGGCACCCCACTAGCACTGAAGGGCCCAATGGCATTGGCTGTCATTGCAGAGCTACCCATTTCGCCACATTAATGAAAAAGTCCTCCATTTTTATTCTAATAATACTGTCAACCTGAACTTTTGGAGGTTTGTTTTGGCAAGGGTTTTCAAGGTGTGAAGTTAACAAAATGATGTGATGGGAGGGAGGGAGGGAGGGAGGGAGGAGAGGGCACATGAGCCCCTTCAAAGGTAATTCTGAAGCCTCCTCAGCATTAGTCATTCATGTTAGTGAGAGCTCAGGGAAGGTGCCACAATTGAGTGGCAACCGCACCAATTAATGTTGCTGCTGCTGGTTTGTGAATTGCATGTAAAATGTAGGATTTTTGTCCAGAAGAGCTCATGCAAATTGCCCGACAAAAATGTGCCCCACCATGTCAAGCTTTGTTGCTTTCACTGACATGACGATGTCTGTCCAGATTTCTCAGATGGGCAGGTTTGCTTGACAGCTACCCAAAGGGAAATCTTTCTAGTTAACGGTGAGTTGTGTTTCTCAGAACATGGGTCTAACAAGGAGGACTAGTCACTTGCTATGCAACACAGTCTTGATTCCTGTTTGGAGAGGGACTGTATGTAACTGACTTTGATATCTACATTTAAATAGCAGCTGAATGAATATCAGTGCTTATCCGTGCTCATGCGTTAAAAGATATGGCTCTTCTACTGTCAGGTGCACAAGCCCCTTTACATTGCCTCTGTTCCTTCCATTTTGTTGTTGACACTTTCTGCCATGGAACACAGAGTTTACAGTCAATCATGTTGGGAGCCAGACATGTGAATTCCTTGTGTTTGGAGCCAGACATGTGAATTACCATTTTTCAAAAGATATCACACACAAATCACGCAGTTGACTTTCATCTGTGAATAACTGGGATATGTTGTTGGAAGTTCACAGCATAAATGCATTTGGGGCTCTGCTCACTCTGTTAGTAATAACTGTGCGAAAGTTATCTGCAGCAGTGTAAGATCTGCATTAAGAAAAGAGAGAGAAGATGAAAGAGAAAAGGTGGCTGATGGAAGGAAGGAGTTTGTCTTAGGGCTGCCAAGTCCAACTTGGGAAATATCTGGGGACTTTGGGGGTGGAGCCAGGAGACTTTGGGGGTGGAGCCAGGAGAAAGGAAGTGACATCATTTTGTGATGTCACATCCTGTGATGTTGCTTCCACATGCTTCCACATGAAGTTTCCTAATACTGAATCAGGCCATTGGTCCATCAAGGTCAGTATTGACTACTCAGACTGGTAGTGGCTCTCCAGGGTCTCAGGCTGAGATCTTTAATGTCACCTATTACCTGATCCTTTTTTAGCTGAAGAGGCTGATACCTCCTGCATGTCAAGCAGATGCTCTATCACTGAGCAACGGCCCTACTGAATCCTTCCTCATCTCGGCAGAATATGAAGCCCTAAGTGCTACACAAGTGCTAAATATGATTTTCATATCATAAGAACAGGAGAGAAGCCACAGTGGATCAGGCCAACAGCCCATCCAGTACAACACTCTGTGTCACACAGTGGCCAAAAATACCAGGTGCCCTCAGGAGGTCCAGCAGCGGGGCCAGAACTCCAGAAGCCCTCCCACTGTTGCCCCCCAAGCACCAAGAATTCAGAGCATCACTGCCCCAGACAAAGGGCTCCATTTAGACCTTGTGGCTAATAATAGCCACTGACAGACCTCTGCTGGATGGGGACGGGGACAGAGAGAGAGAGAGAGACAGACAGACAGACAGACAGACAGACAGACAGTCAGCTTTTTCACTTACTCTTGCCCAATTCCCAGGCTTTATTTCTGGCCCTTGTTTCACCCAGCTGTTGTCCATGTAAGTCCCATAACTTCTCCCCCCCCCTCAGCATAGGCTTTTTGGTGGCTAAAGAGGACCTTTGTCCTCCCCTTTTCGCCAGCAGAAAAGCTAGTTGGATCCATCCCTAATTTAAAATACCGGTTACTTGATGTACAAATGCTTTTAAAAATGCAGATTTTTACTGGGGGGGTGGGGGGAACACGGTTGAAAGAAACAGAAAATTGGCATAAAAATGAGGAATCCCAACTTTTATTTGCAGAAGGGAAATGAGGATTGGGGGGACCCAAGCAGCCACGACAAGACATTTTAAACAATCCCACTCCCAGACCTTCTACAGGCAACCTCTCCTTGTGATGTTTACCTCTTTGGAAGTGACAGTTTATTCCTTTGACAAAACCACAGTGGACAGACAGACAGCAAAAAGAAAGAGGGGGAGGGGGAGAGACAGAGAAGGAAAAGAGCTCACAGACCCCAGCTTACCCCAGCAGTTTACTCAGCAGCAACCTTGCACGCAGTAGAAAGAGCTTAGTCCCGCCTTAATCTCTGGGCGGGGCTCTCTTGCTGGCTCAGCTCTTAAAGGGGAAATTTCCCTTTTAAGAAGTTCAAGAGGCCAGCAGGGCAGGCTCCGAGGTTCCCCTGCTGGCAGCCATTTTGTCCCCCCGGTGGCCAATTTTGGAAAAGCGGGGGAAAGCTTTAAAAATCGGTGTTTCCCCCGCTCTACCGGGGGACTTGGCAGCCCTAGTTTGTCTAGACAGCCTTGTAAACTAAGCGCCCATTCAGTGTTGCAGAAGTAGCTCATGGTACAACTTTTCTTAGATAGTAGTACCACTTCGTACTGCCGGGGGGGGGGGGGTGTCATGTTTGAATGCCCATGCATTAAAATAATTATACATAGAAACAGCATATCAAAGAGTGAAAGCTCTTCTGCTTTTCATGGCATATTTTCAAGTAGAGGATTTGGGGGGCCCAAGTATTCATACATGAGACCTTTTCTCCTTTGCAGTCTAAAGCAGTTTAAATCAGGCAGGCCTGTTCCAAATACTATCACTGCCTAAGCCATTCCCCATAGTGGTGGTGCCTTTATATCTTTCCCCATAGATCATTCCACTACAGAAGAAGGCCGAGGGACCCTTCCCAGTGCCATTCAGACTTGAATTTATTTAAAATACTTGCATACCGACCTTTCTCCTCACCAACCCAGAACTGGAGGTGGGCCTCTTTCTCTTTTTGCTTGCACCGCCCCCCCCCCCCAAACCTTCAACATGATTTCTACTTTTTTCCCCTTCATCTACCAGTATTAGTAACTTGTTTTTTGGAAGAAAGGAAGAAAATTGAGATGTATAGGAATCCATTGAGGCTGTTGGATTCTATGGCTGAGGACAGACTGGCAAAATGAAGCTCAAAGGAAGCAGGGCAAAAAGACCTGGGCCGAGTTGTCACGGGGCTTCTGTTTGCACTGTGTAGACTGATGCAGGACCGTACTGGGGAGGAGGCGGACTGGAGTGTTTGCACTGTGGGGTGGCCCCTGGCGCTGGCGCTGCGGTGGCACGCAGCTTTGAACCATTTTGCCAACCTCCGTGTGGGTGCATAGGCGCATGGGTGCATAGGCACATGGCTGTAGCAGCCAGATCAGCAGGTTCACATTACCGGTGCCGCTTGATGTGCGGTTTATTTGCGTCCACACTGCTAGGAAGCATGAAAACGCACCCAGACAGCTTGACACCGGTTTCACCAGGTACCTTTTTAACACGGGATGAAAGTGCTTCAGGATGGGGTGAATGCGGCACGGCAATGCCAGGCAGCTGTGGCTGTGTGAACAGGTTCTCTTAATCCGCTTGCAAAGCGGACCTATATCGGGCCAAACTGCCAGTCTGAACTCAGTCAAAGTTAGCTGGGTGATCTTGCATACTAGGGTGCAGATTTCCAGAGCCCTTGTGTTCCTGTCCGTTCATGACTAGCAAACTGCTAATTCCCGGTTGAGATTAATGATAATGGATGAACAAAAGAGAGAGAGAAAGAAAGGAGAAAACAGTGACGGAGGGGGAGGAGGTTGTATTTCTAAGTAATGAAAAAACACTCTTGTTATTAACAGTGGAGAACAAAACCACCAAAGAGAATGTTACTAAAGCACGCTTTGTGACAGTTTAGAAAGACAACAGCAACAACAGTTGGAACACAGCCATCTTTTAAACATATTCTCTAGACTCTGGAGCAAATGTATAAAAAACTTGCTGTTGCAAAGTGCTTCAGACTAATTCCAGCAAATTCCATGTGGTGATAGGTGATGATAATTTCCCGAGGTCAGTCCCTTAGAAAGAAACAAGCTTTCTGGTCATAGCAGCAGAGTGACTGATGCAAACCGCCAACCAAAAAGCTCAGGCATGTCTGCCTTGAACTATGCCCTACTTCGGGGTTATATCTTACTTGCTGAGAGTATTATGAACTTTTGTTTCCATAGATGAGTTTTTTTCACTGGGCCTTTTGCCCTCCCACTGTCTGTATCCTAATGAGTGTATTTTTAAAACCTTCTGCCTGCAGTCAGTGTATCTCTCTCCCCTTTTTTATTGTGAACTGTACAGTGTTGATTATCTCCAAAACAGTCTTTTTTTGCTCTAGTAGAAACAACTACAGTTTCCAGAGCCTTTCCCTATGATTATTATTACAAAGGGAGATCCATATGTTGTGGTATCTAATGACTACTTCCCTATCTGTCTTGAGCTGAAGCTTTTCTGTCTGCTAACTTAGGCCTGTATGGCAACTTCCCTATAGGGTTGCAGTGAAGATGCTGAGCCTATTGGCTTTTAAAAGCTGGATTCCTGTTTCTGGAGCTCCTAAACAGTCCCCAAAGCCAAGAAGCTCAAAATTACAGCCCTGTAGAGAAATACTTCTAGAGCAGGGGTGTAAAAAATGTGGCCTGCAGGCTGGATCTGGTTCTTGGAGGGCTTCTATCCAGCCCACCTGGAACTGGCTGTCTTCTGCTTCCTTCTCCAGTTCTACTGCTGCTGCATCTGCATTGCAGCTTGCTTTGCCAGACTCTCAATCGCACAGGAGAGATAGATAGGCAAGCTTCTGATCCCTGCACTGGCTAAGGCTCCTCCTCCTCCCTGGGGGAGGGAGGGAATGAGCCAGAGCTTGCTTCCTGGCCAGGTCGCGTCAATCGCACAGGAAACAAAGGCAAGTCTTTCTTCCCTCCATTGGGTGAGGCTCCTCCCCTTCACCTTGCCTTGCTTTGCTCAGCTGCCTCAATTGCACAGAAAAAATACAAAGCACCTTTAAGACCAACAAAGTTTTATTCAAGGTATGAGCTTTTGTGTGCCTTGCTACAGTGTGTATTTTGTTGGGCTCCTTATGCCAGGGCTCTCCTGGGTGCAACTGTGTTCCCTCTCCCCTTTCACTGAATTCATGCTCTCATGATCCAGTCTTTCTCAGTAGGAAAGTCATGTGAACTGTTTAGATGAGGAATAACAACAAACCAGTGAGGTGGATTAGGCTGAGAGTGTGTGTTCACCCAGCACATTTCCTTTGTAGACTGTGGATTTTGAACTTAGACTTCCCTGATAGTAGGCTGATACGGACCACTATACATTGCTGTATCTCTATTATTGCACTGCCTCATAGGAGTTGTAGTTATTTCTCTGGGGGAGACTATAGTTTTTGTAGACATATAGCTCTCAGTCTGTATCATGTTTCCTTCACATGTTCTTGACCAGCACATGAAGCAACTTACGCACAAAAGCTCGCAATGCCCAACCATTTCATGTTTTCCCCTGAGTCCTAGGCTCAGAACACTGAGCGTGAGATTTCTGTAATGAATGTTGATATATCAAAAGTAGGCTTGCAACTTACAAATACACACCTGAACAGCATACTCAAGATTGCTGCAGCATGGACATTTTGATGCAATAATTCAGAGCAAGAGGTGTCAGTTATCAGATGTTAAATAAACAAAATATTGCAAGAATGCTAGTGTTTTAAGCATGTTTTATTTAAAATTTAAAAATCTTTAATTGTGTTTGTGTCCTTTATAAAGTTTACTAGGGGCAAGGCCCATTGTAGGCAAAAATACAACAGATGCTAGCAAGAGGGGAGACATTGCGCCGCTCCAGTGCTCTGTACCCGGTGGCCAGACCCTTTGGGACAGGCTGGCACTGGTTCTGTGGCTGGCTGCATCCACGGGTCTCTGCCCCAGTGGTGCACCACCATCTGCCGGCACCAAGAACAGTGACATATGGGCCATCACTGTTCCCCCCCCCCCGGGCACCCGGTCCTTGGTACCGGCTCCCTGCCCATGGGCACCCAGGGGCCTGCAGGTCGGCCCCACCACCCTGTGCCCCTCACCCTTTTAACTCCATTTCCTCCCTCCAGGCCCCCGACCATCTCAGCTCTTGTGCATGGTGCATGTCACTCCCAGCGGGGTCCTGGCGTCCCCGGCGTGTGCCATTCCCAGGGTGGGCATGGCACCGCTGTGCCTGCCTCCCCTCAGCCTAGCTGCCCTCTGTCCCTCCATCCCCTCCGATTGCTCCTCCTCCTGGCACTGTGGTTGGGGCAAGTAAAGGTGGCAGGGGCAGAGAGGAGGTGAGAGCGAGCTTGGCTGCGGCGTCCTCAGCTCGGCTCCCTTGTGGCGAGTGGAGGCAGCGGGGGCAGAGAGGAGGCAACAGTGAGCATGGCCATGGCACCCTCGCCTCATCTCCATCATCCCCCTCTGTTTGGCCCGTTTCCAGCTGTCCACCACCCTCACTCTGTGAATGGCAGAGTACGTTCACCCCAGCACCGCCTCTGTGGACAGGCACCGGAGACCATGGCCAGTAGCCAGCATGGGTGGCGTGAGTGGCGGCTCCCTCAGCCTATGGCTGAGGAAGCGCATCCTGCGTGGCCACCCCAAATCCACTTTATAATATAGAGAGATATCTCCGCTACCTGGCATTACATTTTATGACACAAATGGCCCAGCCCAACAAGGTTTCATTTATGTCAGATTCGGCCCTCATAACTAATGAGTTCAACACCCATGCCCTAGAGGCTGAGTTTAGGAGCAAAAGTCAGGAGCTAATGTCTTCTCTATGCCCTTTCTTTAGGCTACAGGCATTTCCTCCTTATTATTCTGCTGTGCTGGGTATGGTACTGTTGGAAGGAGCTTCCCTTTTAAGCCCCCAAACTGTGATTTGCAAACCATGGGGAAATTCCCTGATAGTTCTGCTATTTGGGTGTCAAAAGAACAAACTGCATATCTATACCTCCCCTCACAGATACAAACAAAACTTCTCTGCAAAGCCTAGTAATGCAGCTCTGGGAATTCAGCATCCCTGCCAAGCTCCAATACTAAGCTTTACAGTGCTAAGCAGATATTTCCCTTTGTTGGTAAGGATGTGGTATAGGTAATGAGCTTGCTCCTTGCCCAGTGCCTCTCCTGAAACACACATACAAATAACACAGTGTCTCTTTAAAATTGGGTCAAGTCTCAGATTGGTTCATCTTGTCCATACTGTTTGCTGCCTGATTCAAAATACCAAGCTGGGCAGTTTTGATAGAAAAGTTTCATTTCACCGCTTCCATGCCCCTGCAGTTAGGAAACCAGGTTTCCCTAGGGTCTTGGTCAGGTCATGTCCTTAAAGTGCACAGATCACTCAGTTTGCCCCAGTTACTTAGGGAAGCTACACTTAATGCCAGAGAAGTTGCAGAAAGCAATTATCATGGGGACAGTTTGTCGCTGATTGGAGCAATTGGGGTGCTTCTAAAGTTGTCAGTGTTCAAGGCACCCCGTTGGTATTTTTGGCAGCTTAAAATTTGTAAAAAGATAGTCTTCTTACTACCACAAGGGGGGAATAAACTATAAGTCCCATGAGGCTGTGTGAGAATGTGTGTGTAAACTGATCTAGAACCAGACAATTCAGCAACCACTAATGTGCAAGCTGTCAGGAAACAGGAGAATGCACAGAGGTGAACACGCCAGTGCCTACGTGGGAAATTTTCATAATGTAATATGATTTTTTAAAAAAAAAAACCCGTGTGACGATTATGTTGATGGTTGTAGCAATGACGGCAGCTGTAAAAATGCATTTCTGTTCTGTTCCCGCACAGAGGTGGCATGGGTAACACATTTGAGCTCACATATTCCAGTGTGAACACATGTACACGCAAACTTCTGTTTGTAAGAAAGAGCCAACAGACATACACTTTACAAATGAATCCGGGCACCAGTCTTTGAATTAATGTGGTATTTAGATCACACATTCCACTGTTCATGCATTGAATGTAACATGAGAATTATTGAACACATATATTAAAAAATCAGTCCAACACTACACTGATCATATATGTGTGTGAGTAGGACTTTGATTGTGATGTGAATCGAACCAGCAGGTGCTCAGGTGTATCATGTCAAGGAGACTTAGCTCAATCCTATGCAGCTTCAGCTTAATTCTGGCCATGTTGGAATCCTGATGACCAAGCAAAGAACAACCCCTCCCCAGAAACACCCTTCCTCATTTGGTTGCTGAGCAGTTGTTAACTTCCAAGGCAGAAGACTAGATCTGCTTCTTCTATCTGATTCTTTCATAGGTAGCACAGGGTTATGTCCTTGGGTAGTATAAAAGTGCTACTGGGTTGCACACAGATATGTTTTATTTGTTAGAGCAACCAATTACTGTGTAAGTTTTTTCAAGAAATACATGAATTAGAAAGCTGGACATTTTATTTAAATCCATGATTTTAATTGCATCCTTTCTTGGTGTTTTAAATCACCTTGATTGAATTCTACTTACCCTGCAACTTACATATGTGAACAGGCTAGAGTCTAGTTAGAATCTGTCTCTGTAACTTTCCTTGCTGTATGAGTGTATTACTGTGAGAAACTGCTGTCTCGTCTCAAGGCTGATTCACAAATGTATTAAGATCATGTGTGATCTCCTTACTTGGGCCGCAGTCCATGAAATCCCTGTCTGAAGTTTTGTTCTGTAATGACATACTCACCTCACACTGATTGTTGTAGTCATCATGTGATAAGCATATACGAATGAGCTCATACTGTGTTTCTGTGGGAGGAGAGGGTAAAATAAAAGGACACTGGAGTGCATTTCTTGAACTGAACTTGTAACATTTCCCACTTTGTGGGCTGCAGTCTGGGCAGCCCTTTTGTCTAGTGGCCTTTGCTCTATCAGAGGAAACAAAAAAAGGGATCATTTTGGTCCTAGGCACATTTACTAAGGAGTTCATTGATTTCCATGGAGAGTAATGTATCATAGCCCTATCGTAACCTTGTGATGTTGGCAGAAGATTGCTAATGGTTTTGTGTATTGGCACTCAAGTAGTTATTGGTATGTTTACCATTTGATATATGCTGGTGCAGCAAGGCTTCGGAGCATGTTGCAAGTTACTTCAGTAAGGTGAAAGGTACATAGAAATAATTTCCCAGCAAGTAGTATTTGTGGCACAGGAAGGGGAACATTTTTTTATTAGTAATAGGGAGAGGTGAAACACAGGGAATGGGAGGTTAAAGCAAAACAAATTGGCTGCACGCAGAGGTCCTGTGTCAAACGTCAGAAGGGTCTTGTTCTCAGAGATGCTGTACGGCATGACCATGGAAACAGGGCAGGGAAGAGAAAAAGAGTGTGGCAGATTTAAAGCTCCTCCCTCATCGTAGAAGACAGAGCAAACAGACTGACACTCAGAGGAGCACGGCAGAGTAGTGAATCCACTGACCCTAGATTTTGTCTGTTTTTTTTAAAGGAAGCAAAGAAAGGAGCTGTAATTCACTCAGCTGGGTAAACTGAACTACAGCCAGAGAGGAGCTTGCTTTACTAGTCCCTTCTTCAAGAAATGGGTGCCAACATTCTCAAGTGATTACTAGGCAAAAAATTTTCCAGGGGGAAGCAGCCCGTTTTCAGCTGAAATGAGGATTTCCAGCACAGATAAAACTTTTAGACAACGCCTTTTATTTGAAATCTGGTGCAGTCCTTGTATAGTTTTAAAAGTTCAAATGGGTCAGTAAGACATGCAAAATAAACCGCAGAACAGCACAAAATGTAGAATATGCAGACACTGGACAATGGCTTGGTTCATGAATAATATCACTTGGCAATATGATCCACAAGAGCCGCATGATCTTTCCTTCTCTGTTCCTCCTCCCTTATTCTTCACACCTAATTAGCTACTTCCTGTCAAGCGCAATGGAGCTGTGCCACACAAGGAAGAAGCTTCTGAACTGGGCTCTCCAAAATCATACCTCCATGGGTCAGTGGACCCCAGACTCACCATGGGGGTCAAAGTGGCGAGCTCCAGAGAGAGGGCAGAATAGGTGAAAATCACCTTCCCCGTCTTGTATGAGTAGAAGTATCTCCCATGAGCAGAAAAGGAGGCTAGGATCCAAGCCTTCCTCTTTCACAACAACCTGGCTTTACATCTGAGCCAGCAAACTGGTTTGTACTTTTCTTACAAGAACAAGCCACTGTTCATAATCCAGATTTGCAGGGAACTTGTAATTCGCCAGGTGTGTTGTGAAAACCACATGTTGTGTTGTGAAAATGACATGTAATTAATAAACTCACGGCTCTAGTGGGGAGTAGGGATTGAGTGAGCCTCAAGTTTCTTCAAGGCTTGTTCCTATATTGGCAAATCACAGCTGGACATTACATATGAACCAAACCTGAAAATATGAGAAAGAGCAAGGATCACATTAAAACTGCAAAATTTAGAAACCTGTATTGCAGACTGGCCTTAGAGGCAGCACCTGTGCAGATGGAAAATGGGTTCAGTTCTAGTGTGTTACTTGTTGGGGGAGAAAAGATTACAGTTTTGAAGCCTCAGAGTCACTTAAGACCCTATTGCTTCACATATGTTTACATTTATGAAAGTTGGCAAGACATGGAAAGTCCATGGAAGTTCACTGAAAAGCCGCAGCCTTTAGCTTACCAATGAGGACAGAAAACTAGATGTCAGTTATACAGAAATCAGTGCCGACTGGCTTATTGAGGAGGCTGTATCAGTGCTGGGTCTGTTTATGTAAGTCCTCTGTCAAGTATGAATGACCTTAAAATTAGCTATGCCAGAAGACCCTAGGTTGGATCCAGGCACCTTTCCCAGTCAATCTTGCCCTATTTACCTCCTTACTACAGCTCCTATCCTACATCACCAGGAGAAAAGCTAGTTAGATCCAACTCCCTGCAAGGAACCAGTGAGCTGGTCTGATTCAACTAAGGGACATGGCTTTTTGAGGCACAAAGATATATCTGAAAGCCAGTCTTTGTCATTAGAGTTTCTAGCTGGTTTCAAAATAATTAGAAGATTAGAAGAGGAGATCCCACAAAACATGACATTAACCAGAACAAAATTCTTCTTTTGGTTGCTAGGACTCCCCACCCATTCAACGTAAATGGTAAAGCTTTTACTAGATGGTATCACTCAAGGCAGAAGATGTGGAACCACATGCTTGAATACCCATCATCTTATACAGATAATGAACCAACTGCCTGCACAGGCAGAAGTAGCCTGTTAGGAAGGTAGTCAGTTATGTTCCTATTAGAGGGCAGTGTTTCCATGCATCTTGTATAGCTCAGGTACAGCTTTACTACCACATTCTGATGGATGAATAATCTGGTGTTCATGCAGAAGCTATCAAGCACAAAAGTCTAAGCTATAGAAAGTTTTCTGGGACTTTCTTTCCCAGCACACAAACACCCTGGGCTGTGAGAGACTATCGCCACCAATCACTTGGGCTTCTCTTAGATAGTTGTCATTCAAAATTTGCAGGCTTAATGTATAGGCCACATGATGGTCCTTGGTTATTGCATTAAGAAAAATGTCACCATCCAAACCCAGTGCATAGAGAATGTATTAATACAGAATAAGGGCAATTCCTCTCCCCCCTTTCTGTTACCATGACACTACTCTGACGCAGTATTAATAGCCTGATAACCGTATTGACCTAAAGATGGGGAGCTTTGTTGCAGGCTGGGGAGGGGGGTGGCTTCTGTTCACTCATTGTCCCTAAATAAAGCAACATCCCCCAGTCCCAGACAGATCAATGGAGTGGTGAAATTGATTAGAATAGATTACAAGCAAACTTTGGGTGTAACCACTCCTAAGGGAAATTTCAGTAACCACCTTTTTCATTCTGTATGAGCAGCTCAAGTCATCTGCAGAAGCCCTGTTTGCTGAGACCCCTCTTATATCTCCTGGAAAGGGATGGATGGTTACAAGAGACAGGGCTGTCTCTGTGTTGGCACCTTGGTTATGGAATGCCTTGCCCTATATCTGTTTGTCTGGCACCAGCCCGCTTGGCCCACAGTGCTAGGTTAAGAAGCGTTTGTTATCCGGGCATTTTGCTGCCTCTCCCTTCCCGCTCCATTGATCATATCTCTGAAATCTTTTTGTTAGCCGATTTTAATACTCCTCTCTGATAGTTTTTACCATTACAATCCAGTGCAGTGTTATTCCAATCTAAGCCTTTTGGCTTCTATGGCTGAGACTGGACTGATTCACATAGGATGGCACTGTTAATCTCTCATACTGCTTCTAATGTTGCTGACTGTGGTGTTGCTGTTATTAAGGTTGTTGCTGGTTATTTTATTGTTGTCATTCATAATACAATTTAGTTGCATTTTAACTGTAGGCCGCTCGGGTAGCAAACTTGATAGCAAGTATAGGATAGAAATGTTTTAAGCAGCATGTACCCTTTCATGTACTTAACATATAATTCAACAAAAGGCAACAATTAAAAGGGAGGCAAGGATAAAGGGGGAAATGAGATGTCCCCCACAAGCCCCTGAGTGTCTTCTGCTTGTACTTTTTTATTGCAGCAGGAGCTAGTTTCAGCTTTTCCAGGGTACAGCTTGAAGCCTCCCCAAACCTGCAAATCAGGTGAATCACAGACTATAATAAAAATACGAGAATGACCATGCATCCTGCAGGCAATGCACTTTCTACAGTGCTGCCTCCCAGTCTCAGAATAGCAACTGTCTGCACACAGCCAACCAGTAAGAATAGCCCTGCTATAGCCCAGGACCCAAAATAAGGCTGCATTAAAGGACTGACATGCCCGTGGCAGCTCAGGCAGGAAGCATTACGGAACATCATGTGGCCACTCCTTGCCTGCCTGCTTATTTAAAGCCAGACTGATTATGCTGTGATCACTGGAACTCCTGTCTGCCCATCCAGTTCTTTTCAAGTTCTTAATCTGAGAAGGGACTCAGTCCCAACTGCCTAACAAACCTTTCTATGAATTCCTGCCAACAGCTTTCATTACCTGCCCACAAGGGAATCAGCCATCCTGCAACACAGTGGTCCTCCCCCAAAGTGTTAAAAACATACTTGCATATAACTACAGGCAACTTGTACATGTATGCTCCCAGTGCTGACTGGCAGCAAAGTCAAGGGTGGAACAGCCATCACACATTCAAAGTCACAGGTAATTTCATCTTCTCAAAGACATTTTCAAAGTAGTTCAAGTTGCAAGTTACTGACTGACAGACACCTCAACCAAAACACGGGCATGTGTGAATCAGACACAAGCAAACCTTGGAAGGAGTTAGGCATTCTTGTAATGTGCTTGTATTTAGTCTGGGTCTGTGAAAAAAGCCTTCCTTTTCTGGGGCTCAGAGCAGCTGGTTTGATTTATTTCAAATCTTTAGAGTTCTTAGAGCAAGGGTTGGAAAACGCTAGAGAGAATATATTCTTCTTATTGATCTGATTAGCATTAGCTTGATTGATGATATTATATGATGGAGAACTGGGGGGTCTCAGTGAAGTTCAAGGCACAGAAGAGGGAGGGGGCAAGTGAGGGCGCCCACGACGGGAGTTGTCTTTTGTGAGCTGTATTTAGTTAGGCTTCAGGCTTCTACCACAAAAGGTGTTTATGCATTTGGGGCTGGGGGGGGGGGGGAGAACCCTCCTGGTGATGTCACAACAGTGCATGTCCTCTGATCCCTCTCCTTTATGCCTCCCCATATTTTTTCTCTCTCCCCTTGCTCCTTGTAGTGGCTGCCACAAAGGGTTTCATTTGGCTGACTGATAGCACTTTTGTCTATAAATGGAGGCAGTTGGCCCATCTCCCGGTATAACACGAGATAGGCCTGTGCATCAGTTATGCAATCTTTAGCTTGATTACTTCATTGAGCCAAGAAGAGGGGAGTGGATGGGGAATCTGGGGTGGCAGAAGACAGCTGATGCCTCCTCCTTGAAGCAGAGAGAGAGAGAACATAGCATACGGGTTGGGGGGGGGATGCGTAAAAGGGCTCAATTCATAAAACAGCAAAGGGATTATTAGCAGGCTGCATTTTGCCCAGACAGGCCGCCTGGAGTATGGAACAGCTGCTTTGCTCTGCTCTGCAGGTGACACATCCCTTCTGGCTCAGCCGCTCTTTGAGGGTGTTGCAGGCAGTTGTTTTAAGCCTTAGCAGGGGAAAGAGGCAGAAGCACAGGGCAGAGGGAGGAGGGTACCTTGGACATTTAAAATTGGGACTTCAGAAGAAAACTGACACAAATGCCTGGATGGGAGATGTTCTGGGAATCCAGACATCCATGATATAGTGTATCAATAAATGTGTGTGTGAGAGGTACCTTTACACAATGAGGGTTTCAAGGGTTACCCACACAATGAAGAATGTAGTCAAACTTAACATTTATGTGGTCTTTAGAACGCTTGAAGCACTTCACATGCCTGGTTTATACTCCTTACAGCAACTTTTTAGTATTGCAGATCGCAGATGCAGGGTAAAATGTAGATAGTGGCTTGCATAAGGCCCTCTAGTGAGTTCGTGTTAAAGGTAAACTTGGACTTATGGGTCTATAGCTCAGTCTTGTCATCCCTATGCTTATAAACAAGAAAAAATATAATTCTGTGACTTATCCTCTGAGAAGTGCTCTTAAATGTGAAGCCACTTATTTTAGTTAAAAGCCATGTTTGTTTTCCCTCTGTCAATAACCCTCCAGTTCTGAACTCTTCTATCGTCCTAGCACACAAGAAGCTTTATAAAAATGGAGGTTTATACAAACTTCAGTGCCCCAAATACGTGTGCTTGGATTCACTGTTTGTGTGAATGCCCTCACAGATGGGGCAGCTATCCCTCACAGATGGGGCAGCTATCTTGGTCTTACTCTCTAGCTTTCCCTCTGCTTTAAAGGTCCCCTTTGACCACCAGAAAAAGCTACTCTGAGGTTCATTGGACCTGGGTGTACAGAAGTCGTGTGGGATGGGGGATGTAGTGAGGAGGCGACTTTGGTGAAACAGAGCAGAAAAGCTAGCTGGGTGCAACCCTTGCAGTTATCTGCTGTCTCCCTCCTTGTTTTCCACAGCCATTGATTTCTTTGCAATGAACATGGTTGCCCTCTGCCTTTTTCCTGCTGTCTCACCATTTTGTGAACCTCTACATTCATTGTGCTTTTAAAAACATTTTGTCAAGAAAAAGCCCTTCCCTCTTGGGCTAGGTTTTTGACAAGAGCGTAGCTGTCTCCCTCCCACACTCACTGCATGCAGACACAGTACCAAGCTATTGTTTTCCAGACTGGTGTATTATCATACAAAATAGGAAATGAAGTTAGGCATGTTTTAACTGACTGTGTGGGAAAGCCCCAAGTCTGTTCGTACCTCTTCTGTGCTTTCTCCCCCTCTTCCCTGTAGATTATGTGTTTTCTGCAGTTGCACACAGACATGCAGTCTCTCCCCCTCCTCCTGTACCAAAACAAGGTGCTGAGATTGATAAGGCAAGGATTTTCAGACACTGGACTGAAGAAAAAGATCAAATCCTTCCCCTTTTGAAACTGGAGAGAAGGTGAAAGGGGGCTGAGGAAAGCTCTCTGCTGGAGATGCTATGGCTAAGAGCAGAAATTAATTTTCAAGACAAGGCAAAACAACCTGTCATGAAACAGCTCCATCCACGACACCTGAGCCAGTTTCAAAGGGAGGCTCTGAATGTGTTCCCTCTAGTGTTTAACTGGTCTCGTTTTATAACCTTTTGTAAAAATGCCAGCATGGGTGATGCGAACTCTTCCTGTTCGTGACAGCAAAGAGCTTACAAGGCAGGTTTTTGCTCTTCAAGACCTCGCTTTGATCTTTGGTGGGCTTTTCTTCCTTAATATTCTTTGCATGCGCTGACAGTTTGAGAATCTATAACAATGGGGCCTCTCTGGGTATCCATATTACTCCCTGCCCATCATAATGATTTCTCCACCATGTCTGGAATCACCTCCTCCACAGAATGGGGGGAGCCTTAATGTGGGCCCCTTTCATGGCCTCATTTCTTCATTGTCCATCTGATAATAAGATGTGGCTTCAGCCATCTTCTGAATACCCTCCTTTGCTGGGTTGCCTCTGGCTGTCTTATAGACAACTCTAGTTATTTAGGGGCCATTATAATGTATTGTTACATTTTATCATCAAAATGTATACCTGGATATTTTCCCCAGAAGGAACACAATAAAGCTTAAGATAATCATTGGACAAGTCCAATATATGATACGGGAAAGATTTTCTGAGTTCATGAACCCCAGTGTGCCTGAGTAGTGGGACCAGAATTGGCTGGCCCAGTCAACAGAGGGTGCTTTCATAGACCTGAGGAAGTCAGGTGCCTGTCTTATAACTGTAGTGGAATATTCCTGATTTTTCTGTGGTTCACAGTTTGACTTTTTACCAGGAAGCTGGTTCCTTTGTGTTTCTCAAGTTTGAAGTGCTAAATTATCCCTAGCCTGAAGACTTAAATAATGCCCCTGAATACACCTAGCCAGAAGACTGAGTACAATGGCTCCTCTTTTTAGTCCCTGAATAGGAACTGTGTTTTCATTGTATTGGGTTTTCTAAATCAACAGTTGGCAGCCTCTGCCAAGCATGCCACACAGCAGCACACCAGACCATTTTTCTTAGTGCCAGTTTCTGTGCCCAAGCAACCAAGGACTTGGTGGCAGCACCACAAGGGGCAAATGGCATGGTAGAAGGGGATGGGGATTACATGCCCATCTTTGCCTCCTGGAACCAAGTCCAAGGCAAAGCCATGGTGCTAGCAGTGCTGCTGAGGCATTGCCTTGGCCTATCCCTGCTGTTAAGCCAGTGCATGGTACAGTGCTATGGCATGTTAGAATTGAAAATGTCTCTGTAGGCATCACTATACGTTATGTGTGAAGATGGTGTGTACCACTCAGAAGAGGAGCAAATGTTTCCACAGATATGTACTATGATGAAAATTAGGTGTGATAACAGAAATTAACTGCCTTGGTTTGTATGTTCTTACGTTGGCCCATTGTCCCTCTCTCCTCCACCCCACTGCTGCCCCCTTTCCTGCTTCCATTCAACCAGACACAAAAAATACCCACAAAACCTAGTGAATATATTTTTTACCTTATTTGTTGGGCTGACAGTTGGCGGTTCTTAGTTTGGTTACACAGATCTGCTACATGAGTATTTCTTCAGTTGTGCAATGAATCCACAACTAACCTGGAGTTTGAACTCAGGTCTCCAGAGTCTAACACTTTATTTATTTATTTGTTGGACTTTTATCCCGCCCTCCCCCGCAATGTGGGCTCAGGGTGGGTTACAACAAATGGATAAAACAATTAAAACAGTAAAAATATTCTTCCAATTAAGCTATACAAAACAACAAATAATACAACATACCAGATGGCAATCAGGCATAGGTGCACAATGCTCCTATAAGGTCTATATAGAAGTGTGCCCACAATGGCAACTACTGGGTAGTGGGCAAAAATCACTACAGGTAATATTGAACCCCAGAGATGGAACAAAGATTTGCCCATGAGGCTCTTGGGTCCAGGCATGAGTCCTGGTTTGGAATTAATGATATGATTTGAGATGCTGAGATTTTTCTCCTCAGCCGTAACAGCTACAAGTGGGCTTACAAAGGCAATGAAATCTGAGCATCCACTACAGAACAAGGTATTCTTTTAGAGGAGCTGTGGTGTACAGGACTGCCACGTATCACTCTTTCTGATTGCCAGGCTAGCCTTACAGGAACTCTGGAAGTTTGCCCAAGGTTTATTCTTGCAGCAAGAGCAAGTCAGTGTCTGATGGCCAGCTCTGACCTTAGGATTGGAAATCCTATTTCCTTGCCCGTAAATCATTGCTGGGGGGGGAGGTGGGGGTGGGGAGACACCTTCAGACTAGGACTGGGGGAAGGGGAAGAGCACTCTGAAGGTTAAATAATCCCACTGCTTATTCAGTGGAACTCCAAACCACCTTTCTTTAGGGTACGTTTACATGTCTGAGGATGGAAATGGTTGTTTTTCTTTTGGAGAAGCCTATTGTGGTGGCCTTTGAAGCCCTTCCCTTCCCTTCCCTCCAGCTTGCTCCTCAGGAAAAAAAATATATCCTCCAGCTTTGCTCCCTCTCTCCTGAGCCCCCTCACAGACACAGATTATGCATTGTGTTGGGAAATTTGACAGCCTGCCTGGGTTTGTCTCAGCTTCCTGAGCTCATTAGTCAAGAGCAGCATGCTCCCTGGAAGAGGTGACAGGAGTCCGCCAGCATTGCTTTGGATTTGGAGGCTGAACCCTCCGTGCTGCCAGCAGCTCTCGCCAGTGTTTGCACCTTTGTTTTGGAGAAGAGGGTGAGGTGCAGGATCCAGGGCTGAGGCTTCTTTTCCCAAGCATCCCCCCTCCCCACAACTCCCCCCCCCCCCGCTCTCATAACACGAGGACAAACAGCCAAGTGAGCCTTTGTGTTGTGAGCCTTGAATGAGGATTACCTGTTGTGCACGCTTCTCCCTCGCGCTCTGGATTCTCTCCACTTTCCCAAAGACAGACAAGTAAGCAGTTTATCAGGCGAGGATTTTGTCAGGGAGCCTCTTCCTCGCCCCTGCCTAGTCTAGTCTTTTATTAATTCAGGGTGGCTTGAACTTATCCTTCGGTGTGTCACCGCGCACACCACCAGACCACTGCGCTTTTAGTGCTGTTAGCAAAACAGGAGTAACATGAAATCAGTTTAGTGGTTCAATGTCAGACTGGCAGGAGAGGGCAAAAATATCCCCAAAGCAGCCAGCAGGCTCTTTTTTTTTTTTTTTTTTGCGTAAAGAGGGCCTCAAACCACCCGGGAATTCCTGGATTGTCTCAGGCTGTCGTGTGTGATGTCCATCATGCTGTACGAACACCATCTGTTCGGCATTATACTCTCAGTTGCCAGGCTACCTGCTCTGTGCTGTAACACTTGACTGCCTGGCTCTACGTTAGCAGCATTATCCCAGAAGTACTGGAGGGGAGGGGGTTAGGGGGAGGAGGAGGAGGATGGAACAGTAGTCATGATTAAGCCATCTGCAAGCGTGGGGGAGGGGGGAGAAGGAGGAGGGGGGAGCCTTGGGTAGCGATCAGTCAGCCAGCCACCCAGCCCGCCAGCACTGCCAAGGCTTAGGCTTGGGACGCCACCTGCTGGCACAGAGCAGGAGCGGCGCACCAAGCCAATTTTCCACACACCTGCTGCTTCATCCAAGAGGCTGCCTAGAGTATTAAGACGTGGATGGGTTTACAAGGAGAGGTGAGATGTACCCCCAGCATCCTGTGCAGCATGTGAGACCTCCGCTCAGAGCTTAAAGAAGATTTTGCTGGTGCTCAGGGCCTTATTAACGGCAACACTTGCCTCTCAAGTTCTCACTTGAATCTTGTAAGGGAGGAAAGGAGGGAACGAGGGAGCAGAAAGTGTTTTTCTAAGAGGCATAGCCCTCCCTCCAGTCGCGCCTCTCAGGGCTGCTCATAATTAAGTTCCAACCTCCTGGGAGAATTCCCGGTGCATCTCTCCTGCATAGCAATCGCCCTTGGTTACACCAGGAGAGAAGGAAGGAGGCGATCGGCATTGTGCTCACGGAACTGCTAACAAGCATCCTTTCAGGCCTCTCTCTCCCTCCCTCCCTCTCCCTCTGACCAAGCCTTGAAAAAGGCAGGCATCACAGGAAAAGATGTGGGAAAGACACGGGGTGTGAGGGAGATTCACACAAAGCAGTCTCCTTAAATCACAGTGAATCCCGCCGTCAGGCTCAGATCTTATCTTCACTTAAACGGATATAATGGAGCTGTCTTTTGGGTTTAAAAAACAGTCCTGTTCTAACTGCCTTGTCTGAGCTCCCTGATTGTATGAACACAAAAGAGGACCAAGGATTTTGAGAGGTAGCTAAGTGGTGACACTAGAGAACTTTGCTATCATCCCTTTAACCTGAAAGGCATGATGAGGGTGCCAAAATTGCATTTTGGCCCAAGATTGTGATGAAGCTGAAACTGAATGTTTGGCAGATGAACTGGGACCCTGATTGTGTTCTGTGGCCTCATCTACTTTGCATTCTCCTGCCATCAAGTATGTGAGATGTAAATCCTAAAGTTCTTAGAAGGGGCAGAGGCTAGATCTTGAATTTCTGGCATTGCAAATGACAATTAAAACTTTACCTGGAAACTCCTGACCCATCCCCTGCCATTCCTTTAACATAACTTATCCTCCTTTCTCAGTTAATTCCAACCAGCCCAAGGTCATTGGGTTCATCTGTGTTGTTTCTCACTGCTCTGAAGGAGTATGCACAGATCCATTTGTTTGCTGTGCATCCACAGCCTGGAAACCAAATGAAATTTTAGAGGGGCTTCCAGTTGCTAAGGCACAGGTAGTTGATCATTTTTTGCCTCCATCTCTGATTCCTGTTTCTTCTCCTGTCCCTGTGCTCCTTTTGGCCTCTGTCTCCTTTCCCTCCTGGTTGTAGGTCCAGTTTGAGCTAGTGCAGACAGTGCACTCCGTACAGGGATTGGGATCCCCTTGACCAGTTTCTGGTCACTTAAAGCAACTCACTTTGGCAGGCCATCACATGGTGAGGTTTCCCCCCATTCCCTACCAGCAACACCATCAGTGTGCAGAAATTCACAATGCAGAGGCCTCCAGCTAGGGTTGCCAAGTGTTACTTTGCTTTCAGCAGAGGGGAGTCCTTGGTGCGCCGTGATGACATCACCCGGAAGTGACGTCATCGCGTCAGGCACATTGGGGCAGGACCTCTGTAATTCGAGGGGAAACCGTAGCATTTTCCCTCGAATTATAGAGTGTCTCCCCCCCAAAACGTGCCCAACATGATGATGTCACCTCTGGGTGATGTCATTGCGCGAGGCACGTCTCCTCAGCCCGGCAATTTGGGGGTGAGGTTCCCCCCAACGGCCCAATCCGGGCCGGTGGGGAGTGGACCGATCGAGTGGGGGTTTCCCCGTCCCCCAGGAGGACTTGGCAACCCTACCCCCAGCTGATGTGTTGAGATATACCAAACAGCTCATGGCATCCCAGTCCCCACAACAAGCATAACGTCTAGTCCTTGACAGCATATTTTGCAAAACTCTGAAGTGCTATTATCAGAACTGTTCCCGCAAATACAGGCACAATTACTACACAACAACATGATTTGTCTGTTTTGTTTGTCTGTCTAGGATCAGCATGCGGTGGGACTGTCTCGGCCCACGGGTCCTATGCAGTCCTCTGTGCCTCAAGGGTCCAGTAATGTGGGCACGAGTCCTAGCAATGCCAGTTTCCTAAGCAGCCAGCCTCAAGCCGTCATCATGAAACAGATGCTGATTGAGCAGAGGGCCCAGCTCCAGATGATGGAACAGCAGAAGCAACAGTTTCTAAGGGAGCAACGGCAGCAGCAGCAGATCTTGGCAGAACAGGTACTGCCTCTTTTGTCCCTGACATTCCATTGCAAACAGAGAGACATGAACAAGGGAGCGACAGAACTACAGCTTACATTTACTTTCGTCCCTGGGACCCTGCAACTTCTGTTTATTTGGCTTCATGTTTTCAGGCAGCTCTTGTTCTCAGGAAAACATTAGCAATCCAGCCCCTAACCTGTACACTGGGCTTAGCCCCAGAGGATTTGGCTACTCAGCCTCCTCCAACTGTTGATTCACTGTGTGTTTGGCAGCTTCAGTCCAGCAGTTTCTCTCTCAGGCTGTATTCAGACATCATGAACAAACTCAAGTTTGTCCATGACAAGAATGGCCCTGGTTTATTCTTGGTTTCCCAGGCTTCACCATCCCATTTCTCCTTGCACAGAACTAAGAGTGAAGACTTCCTGGTACAATTTGTTGTGACATGATGAGTCAGCACATGATGAGATTAATAAGATTGTTAGGCAAATTCTCTGGTCTCACTGAAAAAGTTACTTGATTATCTTCTATCTGATAAGAATGCCATGATTGCTCATCGAGCAGCCAGATTCTGTCTGGTGATATTTAGGTCTCAGAAACTATATTGGATTTAGAGTTTAATTTTAGAAGAAGAAGAAGAGATTGGATTTATATCCTGCCCTTCACTCACATGGAGTCTCAGAGCGGCTTACAGTTTCCTTTCCCTTCCCCTCCCCACAACAGACACCCTGTGAGGTGGATGGGGCTGAGAGAGCTCTGAGACAACTGTCCTTGAGAGAACAGCTGGTACAGAGCTATGGCTTGCCCAAGGTCATCCAGCAGGTACAAGTGGAGGAGTGGGGAGTCAAACCCAGTTCTCCCAGATTAGAGTCCACGCACTTAACCACTACACCAACCTGGCTTTTAAATCATTTTGTTTGGTCTACTGTATACCTGAATTCATAGGTGTAAACTCCGGGGGGGGGGGGGGGGGGCTCGAGGGCTTGAGCCACCCCCAAAATTTTCTGGGGGAGACTGAGTCCCCCCCCCGACAAAATGGAGCACCCGCCGCCACGCCTTCCTGCTGCCACACCACCGCCTAGATTTAGATAATGCAACCAACTGTGGTTCCATCAAAAACTTCCTCCTCTAGGAAGCTCTTAGTCTTGGTTTTTGAAAGTGAGGGAGGAAGGAAAAAGAGGGAACGCACAGCCAGCATCAGCCAGGCTGCTCTGGTTTGTTCTTGATGTCTGAATACTGGCTTAGATTGCTTCCCATTCTCTTTCAAAATAGTAGGAAGAGGAACACAAAACACATAAAAATGCACTATAAATAATAGTACTAAGTTATGCTACAAGTGGAATTGCAGTTATTTGCACTGGTCTTTAAGGGCACTGAGCAGAGGAAAAGACCATGTACACGTCGAATAAATTTTCAGTCATCTCTCGTACTTTTTTTTTTTAAATGTTTTTATTAATTTTATACATTAACACCATTAACATTAACATAACAACAACAATATTAATAAAATACTATACCAACTATCCTAACAATAATCACTATAATAAAATAACTAATAAAATACAAAATTCAAGTATTTTTTGGGTAATACACAACAGTTTGTAGATGATTTCGAAATGTATTCAAAAAAACAGAACCATTTTTCCAAGAAGTTATTTTTCACTGTTGGAACTTCGCTGGTTTGTATTTGAAGAGCTAATTTGTCCATCACAGCATAGTCCCATATTTTTAGGAACCATTGTCTTATTGTCGGGCATTCTTTTGCTTTCCATTTTTGCGCAATCAAGGTCTTAGCTGCCGTTAAAAACAAAGATGCCAGGTCTTTAGTTTGCTTTGTTGATTTTATATCTGGCCAATAGTTTAATAAGACAGACTCAATCGTAAAAGGAATAAAGCAATTCAAAATATCATTAATCAAATTTACAATTTTCTTCCAAAATATAGCAATTGCTGGACAAGACCACCAGCAATGCTTAAAGGTTCCAATCTCCCCACAAAGCTTCCAACAAAATGGTACAAAATGTGGGTTCACATGGGAAATTCGCAGGGGGGTCATATACCAGCGAGAATATAATTTAAAGTTCTGCAATTTAATATTTAGAGCTTTTGTTGAGAAAGAACTGGAAGCCATATGTCATGCCACTGTGCTTCCGACCATGATACGTTGCAGTCTCGGTGCCAAACTTTTTGAAGAGAAGACATCTGGCTCCATATATTTTTATTAATCATTTGATAAATTAAAGAAATTAGCCCTCTAGAATTTTGTGATTTGTCTGCCAAACGAGTTTCAAATGGGGAAAGAGCTCTAGTTAAAAGGGAAATAATATTTGGATTTTTAAGAAAGTGGTTGATTTGTTGATAATGTAACCACGGAATTTTTATTTTATATTTATCTTCCAACTGTTCCATAGAAAACACTCCATGCTTACCACAAAGGTCACCCAACCTGAATAAACCTTTTTCTTTCCACTTATCATATACCGGATCCTTCATTCCGGGCTTATACCAGGGTTGACCCACAAATACTGTTAACGGAGATACCTCTGGAGCCAACTGTGAACGGTATCTATCCCAAATTTTTAATGTAAGTGCTAGATATGGGTTAGGAGGTTTCGCAAAATTTCTTTCCTGAGGCTTATTCCATATAGTTTCAAATAAAGCGTTATTAATTAGGCTCTGCTGTTCAATTAAGGCCCACGTTTTAGTTTGATGAGGTTGGGCATATGTTACAATGTTCTTGAGTTGCGCAGCGCTGTAATAGGTTTCAAGATTGGGCAGACCAAGACCACCCGTTTTCATTCATCTCTCGTACTTAAGATTGCCTTGTAAATGGTCTTTCAGAATTTTTAGAAAGGATGACAATGTTTGATTCAGTTTTTACACACCAGGATGGATGCTGTTTACAAGGCAAGGAATGGATGATTCATTTGTTCCGGTGCCAGGAGGGCCAGTGCTATTGTTCCCCGATCCCCAGTGCTGCTTTCATACAGAGCTCCAGCCTAGTTCCGAATTGAAGAACTGCATGGGATCAGATGGGAACAGCCACACTAGTAGTCTTCTCCCTCCTGGAATTCTGGGGTGCCTTTTTCCAGGTCTCCCTTACTTTTTTATATAGGTCCTGTATTATTGTCATGGCACGGGGAAAGAAACAGCAACACAGGAACCAGCTCTAAGTAAAACTGCAAACCAATTCAAACCCCTGATGTCAGCAATTCGTGCTGCGTGCTGGATGAGAATGTGAAAAATGTCCCAGAGTCAGCACTGCTTTCTGGAGGGGGAACCCCCTTTTTTACCCCAATTTGCTATTAATCATGAATACAAGATAACGGTTAAGTCTCTCCAGGAAAAAACAAAAACAGAAGACCTTTCTCTGCGTTTCTTTCTGTGGACTGTGTATTATAACAAGTGCTGTGCTAATGGCGTGTCCCTTTGTTGACTCACTGCACAGGGAGGGAGAGTGGGCACCAGTGCAGTGCCGCACCCCTCACCTCTGTGCTGTTGTCAAGTCATCTGTACAGCGCAAGTGTGTGGTGGAAGTACCTACACACATGCTCCCCTCCTCATGATCAGCAGTGTTTGGAAAGCAGCATCAGTGACCACAGGGAGGGAGGAGGGGGTATAAGAGAATCACTATATAAAGCAGCTGAACTGGAGGTATTATCAGGTGCGCCCGGCTTTTCTGCACAGTCATTTCAAGTATGCCATGAGTACATTTTAGGAACTCAGCAATCCTTTCCCAAGGGCTTGTTATCCGCCTAATAACCTGATATCTCAGTTGTGCATAAGAGATGGGCAGAAAAAGTCTTCGTGCTGGAGCATTTACTGTATTGCTGCTTGCCAATTTTTGTCAACAAAGTTATATATATATAACATTTAGACGTATAAATGACTTTGTTTTCCACAAGCAAGATTGCATATCTACCCAGTACTTGAGAGAGAGCTGCAAACTCAATACTACCTTAGCACATGTATCTTAATTTTGACTTCTGAGAGGTAAGAAAAATAAAAGTTCCAATTAAAAGACAAATTTTGTAGTAAACAAAGAACCTATTTTATTTGAACAGAAATGGTCTCACACAGTCACAACAGAACTATCAGCATATTTGAATATAGCAGTTAAATTTATAGAGTAATACAATAAAACATAGTATATTAACTATGGACATTAGTCACATTTAAACAATAAACAGATATTTGAAAATATGTTGTCCAGTAAACAGAAGAATTTTAATTACCTAATGTCATAGGTTTTTGTACTTTAATATCTTCACACTGCACATTCTGAGTAAGCAACACCTCATCTTATGAAGCATTTCATTCATTCCAAAAGGTAAAATATTTCACTGGGTTTTTTTAAAGGTGTCCCAAAATTTCCAGGTTTTACATTTTAAAAATGGGAGAAAGTCCTCAAGGGCAAAAAAATCCCCTTACATTTTGCATGTCTTGTTGTTCACATTTCAGATGTTCTCACCTATATCTAGCTTATATATTCATATCCTCCCCTTCCCCTCAGGAGCTCAAGGCAGCTGATATGGTTCCCCCTTCTCTCCACTTTATCGTCACAGCTCCGTGAGGTAGGTTAGGCTGAGGAAGTGTGACTGACCCAGTCACCTTCATGGCAGATCTGGGATTTGAGCCTGGGTCTCCTCATTCCTGCTTCAGGACTGTATCCACTGCACCATGCTGGCTTTTCTATTGAATCCAAAAGTCATCAGCCTGCCACAAAGAACTCTGACTCATGAAATCAGCTTCAAACTCTTTTGAGCCCTCCCATCTCATCACCTCCTCTCCTTTTTTGAGGTTTTGAGGAAGTGCTCAAGGCCCTTGGGAAGTCAAGAGAGGGAGCTGAGGTGGAAAGGCTTGGTGGTGCTTGGAAGCACAGGAGCTGAGTGCTCTCAACAGGACTCTTCACACAAAGGCTACTTACCACTCTCTCTGCCTGCCACTTCCGCAAGGCACTTGTCCTTCAAGAACACCTTGTGTGAGAATGTCAGCACTTGCCTCTGGTTTGCTGTCATAAATCGTAATTGTGCAGGCTGAATGCATCTTCCCTTCCTGACTCCTTTCCTCTCACTTCGGTTTGCAGCAAATGCAGCAGCAGACCCATTTGCCACGGCAGCACCTCCAGCAACAGCAACGGAATCCGTACCCTGTGCAACAGGTCAACCAGTTCCAAGGTAAGAGTTCACTGTTTCTCAGGGCCAGCAGCTGCCCCTCTGGTGCTATTGACATGTTTAAAAATTTGTCTGAAGGCTCTATTGACCACACATTTGAGCCACAGAATGGGCTAATGGCCACTTCAGGAATAACAGAAGAGTGTAAGCAACACAAAACCAGACTGCATGATACCCAGATGACATGTGGTGGCAGCAGGTATGTGTGTCCAGAGCCCTTTCCCTGCCTGCTAGACATAGCCCTGCTGTTCATCTTTCCAGGTACTTTTCTCCCTGTTGATAGCTTTCCCCTGGTGCCGAGCTCTTCTTGTTCACAACATTTTAGAACATGTTTATTGCCTGGTATCCTGAAATGGTGCACCTTGTGGGGGTTTCTATTAATTTTTATTTATTAATTGAGCTTTTTTCAGGAATTACATCCACACATATCAGGAACCCAGCAACCGCACATAGATCCTCTTAATATGCAAGTCACTGTGTTGTCTGAATGAGGCAACTCATGTATTTTACATACCATATAGTTTCAATACGCAGAAACTGACCATTGGGTTTTCCAGTGTGCTAGTTCATGTGTACCAAAGCTGTAGAGACATGTAAAAAATGTGTCTTGACCCTGTTAAGACAACAGTTTCAGTGAAGTTATGGATAGGTTTTCTTGGGTGCATCCCTCCAGAACATAATAACTACCAGCGATTCACTGGAGCTGTTATATCTATGGCCAAAAGGCACATTCCTTGAGGATATTGGAAAGAATATATTCCAGGCTGAAGCAGAGCAAGAGGCTGTTATCGAAATTTCCTCAACAGCGGACTTCCGGCAAGACTTGCGACCATGGCGGACGCGCTCCTCCGCATCTGCGGGGAGCGCGATCCGTACCCGGCGGGAAGAAGGGGCTTCGGACTGGTGCCGAGCCCCCAGAGACCCTAGTGAAGGGGCTCTGCCTGGGGTGGCACGAAGGGGATCTCTCCCTACGGTGGCGATCGAGGTCCCCTTTCATCACCCCCATAGGTTCTCCCGTCCGTGGGAGCCGTATGGCTAAAAGCGCAAAACCGAGAAGCAGCAGAGAGTGCGAAGCTTTGAAGCTGGAACTTATAGTTACGCACGGAGAAAACGTGAGTCTGAAGTAAAAATAAACAGAACACAGCGGGAAAGGCGGGTGGAGCAAACCCCCCCCCCTCTCGAGACTGGCGTACTTACGGGACTCTTTACGTGGCGTTACTGCATGAAAAAACGTACGTTCGGCTTGCTAGATGGCGGCATCGCTCTTTAGAGGATATGAACTTTAAAAAGATATAAGCGCAGTCATTGAATTTGCTTCTTTCGTTCATCTTATCTAACTATCAACAAAGAAGCGCAGCCTCAACAATGGCGGGGAAACCGAAACCTTCCCCCAAACTAGGAAGTACAGCTCCGAGTTCAAAGGTTGATACCACAGAGATGAGCACTGTGTTCTCCTCGTTATTGCAACCTCTAGTGGACCAAATGACAGCTCTCAACGTCAAGATGGACAAGATGCAGCTGGACCTGAAGGAGTCGAATAAAACTACAGAGAAGCTGCAGCGAGAACTTCTGGAAGTTAAGACTTCAGTAAAAAATCATGATTCAAGGCTACAAAAAGCGGAGAAAGAAAAGGCCTTCCACTCTGATCAGCTTTTGAAACTACAGATGGAAAGATCGAATTTTTTCCTAAGACTTCAGAATGTACCAGAGGATAAAGGAGAAGACCTTAAAAATCTGTTAAGTGAAGCGCTTGAACCAGTGACGGGCTTAAAAGCAGCGGAAATAAAAAGCGATATGGATATGGTTTACAGAACCTATCCAGACTATACTAAAAAGAAAAGCCTGCCTGGTGAGATTCAGATAAGGTTCTCCAAAAAGTCAACAAGAGATGTGGTGCTTAGGACCACAAATAAAGCGGTTCTGAAGATCAAAGGAAAAGAAATTAAAGTGATGAAAGATATCCCATTTGAAATAAAGAAAAGAAGGAAAGCCAATGGAAAACTGACATCTTGGCTTCAGTCTGAATCTATTATCTACAGATGGAATGTTCCGGAAGGACTGAGCTTCAGCATCAAAGACAAAAAATATAAGATTGACTCTGTTCAACAGGCAAAAAGTTTTTTGGAAAAAAGCAAAGAAAAGAGAAAAGAGAGAGACTCAGATGGTTCGCTGGCATTGCAAGAAAGTATGTATGGATTTGATAGCTCAAAGAGCAAAGAGGAAATTTCTGACTCGGAAAAAGGAGCAGCAGCTCCAAAGGTACAAGAAGAGACTGTTAAGACAAGAAGAGGATGAAAGAAGAAATAAGGGTTGAAATGTTTTTTGAAATCGCACTTATATATTATATATAATTTGTATAATTAAGCATTCCTTCAAAAGAACATGTCTGTCAAACAGCTTTTTTATTTTTCATATATCATCAGTAACAATTTTAATTGAATATTAACCAAGGCTTAAAATGCTTCATATGTATTAATGGTAAGGTAATATTAAGCAAATGTTAAAGCACACTCTGTATAAGGTAAATATAGCTTAGAAAAGTAGCGATGTAGTAGTAGAAATAGATAAAATCAATAAATAAAAAATAAAAAAAAAGAAATTTCCTCAACAGCAAAGACTGAGAAGTAGCAGATGAACTACTCCATGAACTCGTTGCTGCACGTAGACAAAAATGGACTGAAGCAACTGTGAATTTGGATTTCAGGCAATCGAGTAGGAAAAACTGAAGCATTCCAGTAGGAAAGCCTGCAAGATCACCTGTGCACTAAGGAAATCCAGAGGTAACATCAAACCAGGTAGCTGCCTGGCTGGTATATCTATCCAGAGCTCCAAAGGATTGAAATTTTACAATTGGGTTAAAAAAGAACTCCAGATTTTGAAACGCACCAGCCCTGAAGACTGCGAGCTGTCAGGGGATTTCGTTGCTGATGAGATTTCCAAGGCATTGAAGGACATCAAGTATGGAAAGGCACCAGGCTTTGACTGCATCCATAATGAGTTCCTGACAGCCTTGTAGTCAGGAATTTTGGGGGGGGGGGGCTACCGGGGCAGCACTATTTCAATTAATTAAATTAAGATTTGCTGTGTTGTGTATTGATGCAGCGGTCGCCATGTGCTCCCACAATGGTGACCGCCACGTGGACCTTTGCACGTGGTCCGAACCTACCTGAGCTTCGGCCAGGTAGGACAATAGATGGTCGGATCCTGAACGGCCACCAATCCTGTGCCTAGGTTTCCCCCAGGGGACCTATGATCTGCAACCGTGAACTTAAGGTCCTATCAGGACATTTGAGCAGGGTTGGGGGATTATCTCCGACCGGCATAAATGCAGGCATGAAGCCCGGGGTTTGCATGTGCCATCTGAACCCAGAATAAACTACTATGCTGTTTTCACCATTACCAGCCTCCCGACTCTAGTACTTTTCATGCTGGCAGCTTTCTCTCCCCCCCCCCCCCCTTTACCTTGAGTGCCTCACCAAGCCTTCTTTTTTCTCGAGTCCCTTGCCGAGCTCCAGCTCACTCCCTCACCTGGCTCCTCAGTTCCAGCACCCCACACACACACTGAACGTTGTCACTGGCAGGCTGGGGCTGCAGTGACAGTGAGAAGAGCAGCAGCACCGTACCCTGACTCGGGCCCCAGCCAACAGACTCCACTTCCCAGGATGTATTTCTCTAGTCCGGCCAGGGCTGTTCTGAGAGCATTATCTGGGCATGCTGCCTTTGTGTCACGCTGCTGACATCTTCTTGGGGCCAGCCTCAGGGCCAGCCAGTACTCCTGAGGAGACACCAGGGCAGGCAGTGACTTGCCTTAAGAATCGCTCTTCAGACTGAATTGCAGTCCCAGTACAGTTCTCCCTTCAGGCCCAAACCACTCCACCTCAGCCAGGGAGGCAGGGGCACTGCCCTGTGCACCCCACTGCTGGCTACAGCCCTGGTTTCTGATCAACAGCAACATGTTCACTAAGAAGTGGCTAGCAAAGTGTCTCACTGACATCATGGAAACGGAAAGACTCCATGGGGAATTCAAGAATGCAAAGACAGTTGTTATTCTGAAACCTGGAAAACCAAAACATCTGGCAGAAACTTACAGACCTATTCCCCTTCGGCGCTCCTGTTATAAACTCCCCGAGAAGCTAATCCTGAACAGAATCAATGACAGAATTACCAAACATGTCCCTATACAGCAAGCAGGATTTAGACCCTATAGTTGTGAAGACCAAGTTCTCAGCTTAACAAATTTCACTGAGGCAGGGTATCAGAAGTGTCTTAAGACATCAGCAGTTTTCATCAATCTGACTGCTGCTTATGACAGTCTGGAGGGATGGTACAAGTTTTTACAAGTTTTCCCCTGTGGGACATTATTTTGACTCCTAAATAACATGCTGAGTGATAGAACTTTCCAAGTAATTACAGGTCAGTCAATCAGCAAGCAGAAGAAATTGAATAACGGTCTACCCCAGGGCTCGGTCCTCACTCCAGTTCTTTTCTATCTATACATCTCTGATGCTCCCAAGACAATATCCAGGAAGTTTGCTTTTGGCAATGACATGGCAACTACAGTAAGGCACAAACCAATTGAAGAGACTGAGGAAATACTGACTAGGACCTCAAAATTTTGGTTGACTACTACTATAAATGATGGCTTAACCCAAGTCCAGGAAAAAACAGAATGCTCCTTTTTCCATCTCAATAACAATCTTACCAACCATGAACTGAATGTCTACCTTAATGGCATCCAATTTACATACAACCATACACCTAAGTATGTTGGCATTACCCTTGACACCACCTTGAGTTATAGAAGAAGAAGAAGAGATTGGATTTATACCCCACCCTTCACTACCCAATGGAGTCTCAGAGCGGCTTACAAACTCTTTCCCTTCCCCTCCCCACAACAGACACCCTGTGAGGTAGGTGGGGCTGAGAGAGCTCTGAGACAACTGTCCTTGAGAGAACAGCTAGTACAGAGCTATGGTTTGCCCAAGGTGATCCAGCAGGTGCAAGTGGAGGAGTGGGGAATCAAACCTGGTTCTCCCAGATTAGAGTCCACGCACTTAACCACTACAACAAGCTGGCTCCTGGCACCAAACACCATCTTACTAATGTAGCAGTAAAGATACACATGCAAAACAACATTCTTCCAAAAATTATGTGGTACAACTTGGGGTGTGTCTGCTACAACACTTAGATGCTCAGCTTTGGGGTTGGTGTATAGTTCTGTGGAATATGGTGCTTCAGTGTGGCTCAATAGCCCCCACATCCATAAACTTGATGTCCAACTCAATACAACAATGAGAACCATCAGCAGTTATATTAAACCCACTCTGACCTATTGGCTACCCATGTTGTGCCACATTGTTCTCCTGCATCTCCAAAGACAAGATGCTCTTCTTCATGAATATATAAAGATTTTTGAAATCAGAGTTGCCCATTCACAAAGACATGGCTGATGTGGGCCTATCCAGACTTAAGATCCCGACACCCAGAGATAAGTTCTGCACAAATCCTGCAATCACAAAATTTTGATCTAGGGAATGAACAGTGGTGAACACGGATGCAATCAGTTCCACCTGATATCCGTAACCTGATAAACACCAACGAGAGGCCCACAGGATTTGACTTGCCACATAAATTATGGAAGGCAGCTAATAGAATACAAACAGGTTCTGGCAGTTGTGTGCAGACCTGTTGTTTAAATAGGGCAAAATACCAGGACCCGAATGCAATTGTGGTGCAGCCTCTCAAACAATTTTCCATCTGTCACAGGAATGTGAGCATCATGCTTTCCAAGGTGATGTGACAGAGCTCTTTTAACTCTCCCCAGCTCTGATTGAGTGGATTGAAAATTTAGATATTAGTATTTGAGGGGATTGCCCAATTATTCTGCATACTCATTGTATTAACTTGGTTATGTATTTTATAGTATTATATTCTTCCTGTGTATAACTGTTCCATATGATAAATAAATCACATGGTGACCATATATACTGGGAATATCACAGCATCCTTTCCCATTAGACATGGTTGCCAGGCTCCTGGTACACTTGACCTAATGGCCTCAGGTCTCAAGAAAGAAATCCAGACGAGTGGTTAAGAATCGATTCACTGTTTCTGTTGTACTCACTTGAGATGTTTGTGAGCTCTGTGAATGAGAGAGAGAAAAAATCACAGATATATTTAATTCCTATATATTCTTTCTCTCTCTCTGTGTATATATATAGAATATTCTGAATGAAAATGTTATGCATTTTTAAAATTCTGTTTCTTTTACTTTACTGAGAGCTGGAGAGAGAGAGAGAAAAGTCCTTCTGGGTGATTTACTCTGGTATTGTATTGAACTGAAGCCACAATGAACTCTTGGCATAATCAGAATTCCAGTAATTATTTTTAAATAAAGGTGATAAACACAGGAGCGTATTTGCTTCCCAGAAATCAATAATCCCTCCCACCCACTCCTCTCTCTCTCCCCCTCCTCATCAGGAAACCACCTAGTTCAGTTATTTGCCAGGGTGTACAATTTAACAACCATAGGAATTTCTGGCTTCTCATCTTTGGTCAAAGGTAGAGTAAATGGGTTTACAATATTGATTTGTTAATACACCATCTCTGTTTTAAAATGTCCAGAAAAAACATTTTTCTTTTTTCCATAGACATAATCAGTAACAACACTATAGAAAATCCATTCACTTATGCCTCCTAAGCTGTAAAATAATTGATTGGCCACTCTGAGTATGACAGTTCTATTTTCATGGCTTAGTTTTGAAAGATAATGGAAATATTTAAAAGAGTTTTTCAGATGGCTAATGGTCAAGGCATTGTTTGCTCAGATTTTTTTTTAAAAAAAAGATGTCTAACTCACACACACCTAGCTCATTTTGGGCCTGATCCTCTGTTTGTGACTGTCAGTTCCAGGTTGGTCAGTTGCAGGAAAAAACAAATCAGGACACAGATTTATAGATAACTAGGAATAAGGCCCGTTGTGGAAATAAATACAACGGGCTCTAGAAAGAGGCTCTGGGAGAGTGTCCCGGCCTTGGGCACTGAGTGTCAATTTGCTGTGGCAACCTCAGCAGGGTATAATGACACAGAGTCCATAATTTTCTCCAGGGGAAGATCTCTGCCATCTGAAGAGCAGTTGTAATTCAGCGTGATCTCCATTCCTCCCCTGGAGATTGGCAACAATGGTTCCCCATGAGGGAATGGGTGTTTTGAACGGTGGAGTCGATGGCACTGAACCTGTCTGAGGTCTCACCCCTGCTAAAACCTCACCCTCTCCAGGGTTCACCCCTCAAATCTCCAGGAATGTCCCCACCTGGAGTTGGCAACCCTATCTCCCAGCCAACTGTTAATGTATCATTATCTGCCCACAGGCTTCAGTTTTCTATCTCCTCCCCCGTCCCCCCTAGAGAGCAGTTGTAATTCTGAGTGATCTCCAGCCCCCACCTGGAGACTGGCAACAATGGTTTCCCATGAGGGACTTGCTGGCTTGGAGGGTGGAGTCTATGGCATTGTACCTGTCTGAGGTCCCACTCCTCCTCAAACCTCACTGTATCCAGGCTCCACCCAAGTCTCCAGGAATTTTCCACCTGGAGTTGGCAACCCTATCTCCTTCCTGGCCAATCATCAACCTCACTCTTCAAGTTTCCATTCCCCCCCCCCCCGCAGCCTCCACCATGCTCTGAAGCCCTGACTGCTATGTCACATTGGCTGTCATAAAGGGTCCATCTCAGCAGGGTATGAGGACATAGAGTCCACCATTTTCTCCAGGGGAACTGATCTCTGCCATCTGGAGAGCACTTGTAATTTTGAGTGGTTTCCAGCCCTCGCCTGGAGATTGGCAACCATACTTCCCCTGGTGGAAAAGTAGTCTTTCTCTGCAATGGGGACCGAAGCAGCTGACATCATTCTTCTCTCCCCCTTTTTGACTTGCACAACAACCCTATGAGGTAGGTTAGGCTTAAAGTCTGTGACTGGCCCGAAATCACCCACTCAGCAAGAACCTGGGTCTAGCAGATCCTGCTCTGAAGCACTGACTGCTACGCTTAGGGTAGCCTACCTCCAGGTGGAGCCTGAAGATCGCCAGGTATTACAATTGAACTCCAGACAACAGATCTCCCCCCCCCCCCCCCCGCCTTGGAGAAAATGTCTGCTTTGGAGGGTGGCCTCTATGGCATTCTGTTCAGCTGGCCCCAATGAGTTTTCTCCCAAAGGCCATCATAGGTGTGGAAAGGAGCTTTCAGAGAAGCAAGCTTGGTTGCATAGCAACGGGCACTGAGGAGAAAGTTGTCAGCTCTGATGATGGAATAGGGCTCCCAACCTCCAGGTGGTGCCTGGGGATCTCCCGCTTTTACAATGGATCTCCAGCTGACAGAGATCCTCCAGCATAACTGGTTAGCCACTGCTTGAGATAGGATGCTAGACTGGATGGACCACTGATCTGATCCATTTGTTCTTACATTCTTTTTTTTAAAAAAGCCTGGAGCAGCATTTTCCCAAAATCTCTGGATTTGATTTTCAGAAAGTTTCTTAGATTGCACTCATAAAATCCAAACAAGACTGAGCTATATCACATTTGCCACCAGCCTGACATTGATTTAACCAGTAGTTGACTTGCAGTGTCCATATTGAAGGGCAAAATGTGACATATGAGAACTGTGATTAAATTCTCCCAGTATGTGTCAGATTGAGTAATTCAGCTGCCCCAGGCAGGCAGCCTCCCATGCTACCCCATCAAGGCACAGGGCAACAAGATGGATGGCACAGACTGGGAGGCAGAGAGCTGCCACCACTCAGGTTGAGGACACGATCTGGATGTAGTGCCTCTGGAGCTCATCCCAGACTTCACAGGGGCAGCAAGACTGGGAGGAGGCTTCTCCCATCTATGTTCCCACTGCTCATATCCGGGGGGGGGGGGGATGTGTCCTGCACATATCATGCGTGATAATGGCAAGGGTGAAAGAAGACAGTGGCAGGCCTGATTCAGGAAAATAGAGATTTTTTTAGGAAAATATTTTTATTTTAAAAAACCTTTCAACGTACAAACTTAGGAAAACATTTTCAACATTTCAACATTCAGTATTCACAATACAAAATGTAAAATACAACACAAATAACCAATTAGAAATCCAACATCAACATCTTACAATGCACCAGTTCACTAATTCCACAATTCAATATTAGCAAGATTAACCATTTCAGCAACATTAATAATATTAATAACATTATTAACATTAATGATAATATTGATAACATTAATTACATCAACACCATTAACAGCTTTAAAAACAGTGATAACACTAAGAACATTAGCAACATTAATACCCTAATCTAACCGACCCTTTCCTACAAGGAAAGAAAGAAAGGAATTTAAGGAAAGATGACCTTTGCTCTCACCCGTAACACCTGGTGATAAGCTTGCCACCTAAGGTCTCTATAGAAATAAGGAATAGTCCGGTCACAAAAGGTCGGAATTGGGACTGTCTGCCATCTAAGATATTCTGAAAGATTTTCCTTAAGACTCCTTCCTTGATCATATAGTTGGAGCTTGCTCTGATCCAGTGCTGTCCAATATAATTGGCCAGTTTGGCCCTTCTTGCCAAAACAAATATTTTTAACCCAGGAGGCCACTATCCCATACTTTTTAGTAGCTTGAACCGCTTCCACCAAAAAGCTTGATAAAGGTCGGGTTACAGTAACAGTCAAACAGGGACATGGGTTTTCGCATAGCCACTACTCCTTCCCCCAATGTGTCTCTATCCAACTACCTACAAAAGTCTCCCAAATTTGTTTATTATGTGATGTGGGTAAAGATGCATCTCCATTATTTTGCCACACTCCCCAGTTTGTACTAAGAAAAATACAAAGAAACCATAAACCAAAGTCCAACAACCCTAACCCTCCACTGTTCTGTCGTCGATAAGCCACCACTCTAGCCAACGGGAATGTTGCTGTTCCAAATAGCCATTTAAATACTTTTCTTGTCACATCCAACATCAACTTTTCAAGAGGGGGAAACACACCTGCTAAGTAATTACCCGCTGACACACAGTATGTTATAAAATATTGCACCTTCTGTGCAATTGTTAGATGCCATCCCTTCCACATCTCTAACTGGTCTAACGTTCGCTGATACCACATCCTCCAGTTCTTCTTCCAACCATCGTTCTCCAAAGAAAACTGAATTCCTAAGATCTTAATTGCTGGTACTAAGGCTTCTTCACCTGTTGTCTCATCACCGGTCAACTCTACCGGTTCTACCGGTCTCACCGTTATCCTTGCCCTCCCTCCTTCCAGCATAAACAGTTTCTCCATGTTTATTTTCGCTCCCAATGCTTTCTGATAATCATAAAGATGTTTCCTAGTTCTCTTCAGGTCCTCCTCATTCTTCAACCATACATATGCATCATCAGCGTGTGCCATGCTAACCAGCCAAAACATTGGGTTACTTTGTGAGGTAAGGCCTTTTATTTGCTCATCCTTCTGAGTTGCTCATAACAGTGGTTCCAATGTGAGTACATAAAGCAGAGGGCTGAGTGGACAACCCTGACAGAGGCCCCTACGAATAGTAAAAAAGGGCCCCTTACAGAAGGGCCCCTTCTATGTACTGTCGTACTATTGAGTTCTCATACCACACATAAAAAAAATGGACAAAAGCAACTGGTATTCTGTACCACTTTAGAACTTTCCATAAAAATTGATGAGAAATACGCTCAAAGGCCTTGCTTTGATCAAGCTGTAGTAACCTCTGATCTTTGTTTTCTTCTCTAATTACTTCAAAAGCTTGTCTAAAAGCACAAACAGAGTAAATCATTTTCCTCTCTGGGACAGCACTTGTTTGTCCCAGGGAGACCATTTTGTTTCCCATTTTCTTTAACTGAGTGTTAATGGCTCTTGTTGAAATTCTGTAGTCAATGTTAGTCACAGTGATGGGTCGCCAGTTGGATATCAGTGAAGCGTCACCACCTTTATAAATCAATGACATTCTCTACAACTCTTTCCAGCTCTTTTGTTTTGCCACATAGTATTAAATAATTCCATTAGTATAGGAACAAATAGATTTTTCATTTCTGTAGAAAAACCGTAGGTCAGACCATCGGGGCCTGGTGCTGATACACGATTCCCAGCGAACAGTGCCTGAGCGATCTCATCTTCCATGAAAGGTGCCATTCATGCATCAAGCTCTTCCATGCTCCAGTCCGGTCGCTGACTTTCAATGGAATCCAAATATGTCTCTATTTCTTGTTCGTTCCACCCATCTAAATGTTCTTGATAAAAGTCTTCATAATACCTTGAAATAAAACATACTATTTCATGCTTTTCTGTAATCACTCCCTGATCAGTTTGGGATCTAATTACTACCAATCGTTGTATGGGCTGTCTTTGTCTGTCTTTTTGCCACTCGCCTTTTTGTAAGACAGGGCCTGAGAATCTAGCAAAACTCACCAGCCGCCTTCGTTGTCTCTGACATAATTGATAGCTCTTCACCATTTTTTGACATCTTTCCAGTCTCTCCTTGTCATAATTCAATCCTTTATCTCATCACCACTGTATAGCCAAAATGCTCTGAATAGCATTATGATAACTTTGAAGCTCTCTCGATGAATTCTTCCACTTCATTATCTGGTGAACCCTTTTGATTGCTCCTTTCAGAGTTTCCCACCACAAATCATGTCCTCAAATGGTTTAAGAAAATTAAAATATTCTACTTTTTGTCTCACTTCCTGTAATAGTTGAAATTTTTTAAAATCTCTGTCCTGTAATTTCCACCTAGGGATTGATTTGGGAGATTGAGATGGTGTGACTTGGGTCCAGAAGCTCATCTGCAGTAGTACATGATCCGACCAGGGTGTAAAAATTAGCTTAACTTCTCCAGTATGAAGGGCAGAATCGTACCACACTCTGTCTATTCTGCTCACTACTGATGGTTGATAGTAAGTCATTTTACTACCTTCAAAACGCTCATATCTCCTCTGGAAAAAATCTCTGTGATGGATTGGTAAAAACTCCAGAATGCAAACCGAATTCAAAGCAACATCCTTTAACTGTAGTTGGGTTTTCAGCAATTCCTTAAATCTCTTCTCTTCCACTGTCAGTGGTTTAATTGGCTGGCAGTCTCCAGGTCCCCAATATATTCTATCATCTGGTTCAGACCTAACACTGAAATCCCCTGCTATAATTAAAGCTCTATGAGTAATCAAATTATCCTTCAAAGTTCCCCATAGCTCTTTCCTTTTCTCCTTATCTACTGGGGCATAGAGCGTTATCAATCTATACATATAGGCCAGAATTACCATCGGTATTGTCAAATTAAAATTAATAACTACCAGGTGTCCTGGACATGCATCTATAAATCTAATAATCTGAATATTCTCATTCAATTTAAAAAGTACTCCTATGCCTCCTGCCCCTTCCTCTAATTTCAGAGACCATACAGATAGGCCCCATGTCCAGTCTCTCTGAGCACAACTTCTGTCCCTTGGCGCCTTGATGTTTGTCTCTTGTACAACAATAATATCCGTCTGAAGCCTAGAACAATTGTAGAAAATCTCCTCTCTCCTCCCTGCCTGCTTTAAACCCCTACAATTACATGTAGTTATTGACACCACCATTATTCGATGTTAAAATAATAATAAGGAAAAGAAAAAGACATTCCAGGACTGGACATGTATGGTACTCATATTATATTCAAATAGTAAGGACGTCAAGCAGTAAACTAAAATACAATCAATTTACATAAATAAATAAAATTACAGAATTACAAAAATAATATGTTGACTGCGGCCTTTTCCTGTTTTTATTTCCTATCTTGTTGCAATTCCTTCAAACCCTTTGACAGTTCCTAATCTAGAACTTTGTCTTCCACCCCTTCCTGAAACTCAGGAAGTGTGGCCTTACTAGTAGTAGATTTTATAACTTTAGAACCTATTTTCTTTGATCACTCTAAAATAATGGGCGGTGGATAATGTTTGTACTCTACTCGACCCAATGATTCCTGATTTAATAGAAGTTCCATAGAATCCTGAGATCCCTCGTTATCTTCTTTCTTCTTTGCAACATTTGTATTCACTGATTGGTTTCCCATCAGAATAGACTCCTCACTCTCTTCTGTCTCCTCTGGTGTATTGTCTAAATCCTTATCTTCCATTTCTTCCTGAATAACATTGCTGTGTTCCCTTCTTAGATCTGCTTGGTATCTATACACCGCTAACTTAGTTCTCAGCTCTGTTATTTTCTCCTGAAGGTACAACCGTTGTTTTTCATATCTCTGCCTCAGTTTAGTTCTTTCAGAAGACTGCACATATGTTTTTAATTCTTGGCATTTTCCCTTATACTCCCATTCTAAGTCCTCCATTGTCATATTAAATTCTTCATACTTGTGTCTAGTTTCCACTATCACCTGCTCTAGCTCCTCATCTGTCCAGGCCTTACACATTTCGCTCCATATAGATGGGTCAGAAGAGACTTTCCCACTATAAACCAAAGAAGCATCCTCTCATTTCCCCTCTGTATCCTTTTGCTTCTCTTTTTCCTTTCTATCTGTCCTGTTTTATAACCTGCTGAAATGAGCCCCCCTCCTGTTGACTAGAATTTTCCTTCATGTTTTTTCCTAATTTCTCCTCTGTAAGCAGTTTCATCTGTTCTTCACCTATCTCCTCCTGATCACCCAGCACATTAAATCGATTGCCAGTTCTACTATATACTCCTTCTTTAACTGACCCTCTCAATGGTGTGGCCTTCTTTTTGGAGACTTGACTCCAACCCTCCTCTCCCAATTCCCCTTGTGATAGCCCCTTTCCAGGATCATCTGACATACCAGAGTCCTCCTGACCAAATGATGATGACCTTGGGGAAGTCCTCCTAGAGTTAAATAAGTGAGAGTGAGCAGCTTGTAATTTTTCATATGCTCTAGGATATTCTGTATTGTAAAATGCTAGAGGGCACAACAAATAAGTATGTCCATGGTTACCACACAGGTTACACAGAATGCCTTTCTTACATAAATTAGACAAGTGACCCTTCTCACCACAATTGGAACACAAAGGGGATAGACAATGTGGTCATACCCCACACACTGAAAACAAGCAGGGGGTTGACCACTGTGGTGCGTTACTCCTCTGTCTGCCCCTAAAAAGAAATACTTAGGTAGATGTTGGATATGACTTCTGTTATCCCTCTGTAAGGTGATAATTGCTTTATATTCATCACCCCAGTATCCCCATTCATTCAGTTTCTTTTTTGGTAGCATGAGTACCCTGCATTTGCTCTGTAACCACAAATCAAGATCTTGTTCGGGTATATTGGTTGTTCTGATTCAGGTATAGGCATGCACTTAAGTAGCCCTAGGTGACTAGTTAGTGTTCCTGTATCAGATCATTTATTTCCTCACAAAGAGGTACATCTCAATATTGGTTTGGGGTATCGTACCCAATTAAAAATATTACTAATTCTTGTTTCCATTTTGTGTTTTACTGAAGCATACCTATTTACATCTTTAAAAAAATAATATGCTATACCACCCATTGATTCTACATAGATAATTAAAAGAGAGTGATTACTTGAGCCCATTGATTATTTCTCACAAAAATAAGCAGGTTACATGCAAGGAAGCTCATCTAAGAAGAAGTTGATAATCAATGCAGATTCCCATATTTATAGGTTTTAAAAATCATCTTCCAACAATAGCCAGCTGTCCCACTTGATAAGGCAAACGTACTTGGCTCAACTAATTATAAGCGCAAACACCAGTTAACTATTACTGATACATCTTATAAACAATGTATAAATGCCATGTTACAAAATTTTCACTACTTTGTCATAACAAAAAGTATTAATAAATAGTGTTTATCTGTTGGGCCTCTTACCACTCTCGGACTCTTCTTGCATCTGGGCCCCAACACATATTACTCTGTTATGGGCAAGACAGTTTCTGATCTACCAATGGCCACAGAACTCTGCTACTTCTTTGTTCTTTGCGGCTGCCCAAGGCAGTTATAATATGTCCCGTCCTGAACGTTAGGGGTGGGTCACCTCTTTCCAAAGATAGTGGAGGCCTTCTGATTACTGATGGAAATTAATTAATTTAATTAGTTGGTTATCATATGGCATTGTGTGAAGACTGGCCAGTAGATCCAAAGATTGTCTGGCAGCCACAAGTTCCAGCTCTTAGAGTTATGCTAGAGGTGAGCTAGACTTGTTTTTAGGGGCTGAGAGAGCTCTGAAAGAGCTGTGGCCCACGGTCACCCAGCTGGCTTCATGTGGAGGAGTGGAGAATTGAACCTGATTCTCCAAATTAGAGTCCACCACTCTTAACCATTACACCAAACTGGCTCTATTACAGATGGAAAAAGAGCAGTAGAGACTATGGCCAGCTGGTCCAGAAGGAACAGTACAGGATGGCCAAGAGGCTGGGGGGGGGGGCATGTTGCCCCTGTCATCATGCTGCCCCAAACAGCATTGAGCCAGCTCTGTTCCCAGTTTTTTAAAGGCTAAAAGCAACCATGGAGATGCTGATTCATACTGGAGCTGTAGTGTATCTTAGGGTTGCCAGCTCTGGGTTGGGAAATACCTGGAGATTTTGGGGGTGGAGCCTGAGGAGGGTGGGGTTTGGGGCGGGAAGGGATTTTAGTTGGGGTATGATGCCAGAGTCCGCCTTCCAAAACAGTCATTTTCTCCAGGCAATCTGATCTCTGTTCCCTGGAGATCAGTTGTAATACCAAAAGATCTCCAGCCACCACCTGGAGGTTGGCAACCCTAGTGTATCCCTTTCCCTCTGCTCATCTCAATGCAGAGTGTAACCCCCCCCCTTCACATGCATGCCATGTTATGCTGTTTTGCACCCCAGTCCACACAAACAGCTTGTATAGATGTATGTTTTCCCTTGCAAGGCAAATAGCATGTATATTTTCCCTTGTTTTCCCTTGCAGGGCAAATGGCAGCAAGGAAAGGGCTTTGAGATCAGCCAGACAATGACCAAGGACAGACTGGTGCTCCGCCGTGCTATGGAAGCGGGGCGGTGCAACCCAGAGGCGAAGTGTCCCAGAGCTTGCTGTTTGCACTGCACGCAGTGCAGCGCAAGCAGTTTGGGGAGGAGGCGGCCCACAGCGTTCACACTGCAGGCGGCTCCTGGTGGCGGCAGTGCAGCGCGCGGGCCCAGCCAGCTGGCCACCAGTTCCACCTGGTGTATGGCTGAAGCGGGAGCACAGCGCCGCAGGACCCAGTAAAAAGGCACAGCTCCACCAGCCAGCTGCGGCTGTGTGCACGGGCCCACTTCCTCCGCTTGCAAAGCAGACGTAATGCGGGCCAGAACGCCAGTCTGTCCTCAGCCATTGTGTGCGTGTGTGGGGGCGGGGTAAATCTCTCTCAACACATACAGTGCTATACGCACAGATCGAATCAGGCTCTTCTGCAGCCTTTAAAAGAAAACAAAAAGAAGCTTTAGCTCATAATAAAAAATCTGCCGGGTGAAGTGCGGTTTGGCCCATTAATTGGAGCGAGTCTGGTACCAGGAGAGGTTGTGTTTACCCGAATCAAGAAATGCTGCTTTAAAAACAGGTGGACATTCTAGATAACACTGTGAAGTATGGAGATGGGATATATGAGGTAACTCTGTAATTGGCCACTATAAGGCCCATTCACATAACTGTGGCTGCAGCAGGCCTCTTCTAAGTTCCATGCACGTCAGTCCATTGCCAGGTTATACTGTGAAAGCTGAGAAGACACCCAGAATTCAGCCTCTTTAGGCTCTTGGCACACCTTTGTTCAAAAGTGACATTACTAGGCCATGCTGAAAAAAATCATTCAGGACAGACTATGCCATTTGGAAAACAGTGGCTTAGAGACCTGTGCCAATAAAGCCTTGGTGGCTGTGTGTGAATCATATTAATGTCTATCCTTCCTTCCTTTGCCTATGCATCACCTTAGCACATTCTCTCTCTGGTCCAGTGTTTTGTTGTTTCTCTGTGAGTTTTGCACAATCCACCATCATGCCATGGTTAAAGGAGCAGGTTCAGATTCTCACTGTGCCACAGAAGCTCACCAGGTGATGTTGGGCAGGTCATTCTCCACTCTCTCTCAGCCTAACCTATCTCATAGAGGTGGTTGTTGTGAGGATAAAGTGGAGGAGGGGAAAAGATGTTGTATGCTGCCATGGTTCCCCACTGAGGAGAAAGGTAAAGGTTTTCCTTGCTCGAAAGCCAGTCGAATACAACTCTAGGGATGCAGTGCTCATCTTCATTTCCAAGCTGAAGACCCAGTGCTGTCCAAAGACATTTCCGTAGTCATGTGGCCGGCATGACTAGACACCAAGGCACACAGAACACTGTTACCTTCCCACCGAAGCTGTACCTATTTATCTACTTGCGATTTCTTGCTTTCGAACTGCTAGGTTGGCAGGAGCTGGGACCAGAGACTGGAGCTCACTCCGTCACACAGCACTCAAGTCTCGAACTGCTGAACTACCGACCTTCCGGTCGGCAGTTCAGCATCTTAACCACTTGAGCCACTGCAGCCCCCTTTGGGGAGAAAAGCAGGATATAAATAAATATATATAATGATGATACATGAGCACTGCAGTTAAGCCAATCTATAGTAATGGAAAAATACATACCACTAGTATTTTGGACACAACCATTTTGGTACAGTCTAGCTAGCTCAATACTATCAAAACACAAAGTGAATAGCTGTCACAGCAGTTGATGGGCAGAGACAATGAAAGCATAGCTTAATGCATTGGCTATTTTTGTTGCTTTAGGCAACAGTCTATAGCCAGCTTTACCCTGGACTCAGCTTGGACCAGAGTAGGAGGACCAAGGCTTGCCATCCTGATCTATTACTGTGGCCATTTCCACATCGGTTATCTGCCCAGATTAAAGGTCCCCCCCCCCTTTACTCTTGTGTTTCTCAAACCTGCTTTGCTGCTAAGTTTTGAGAAAGATCACAGCTAAGCCTGTATGGCTGCTGTGTGGGTGGGAAAATTCAGGTTTTCCTGCCCACGTGGCAGCCATTTTCCCTGTCCCAGACTATGGCAGCAATTTTCTCCCCTCTGTACTGGATAGGGAGACAAGGCATTCCATTTTAGCAGGAGAACCCCCAGCCTCCTCTTGTTGTACCCACCACCACTTGGCTAGGCCTGGGAAATGCCTGGGAAAATCAGTGTTGCACCAATGGTATAACATCACTTCCAGCAAATACCTGGAAGTGACATCACCAAGCTGGTGCAATGTTCTAGGACTTTCCCAGAACTCTATGGCTTTACTACAGAGGTTGGGGCAAATCCTAGAGCCTCACATCAGTGCAATGATGTTGCTTCTGGATATTCACTTGAAGTGACGTTGTATCATCACCACAACATCATTCTCTGTGTCTCCACCCCCTGCCTGTTCCAATGGCGGGTAACCCAACCACAGAGGGGGGGCTTCTTTAAAATAGCAATTTTGTATCATTATACCAACATACCATTATAACAATATGTGTAACAGGTCCTGTGAATTCCCAGTTTACATTTAAAAAGTAAATCTCTAGTTTCTGCTGTTGTGAAAACATAATGGAAAAGGCTGGGGATCCACAGAACCTGTTACACTTCCTGTTTTTCCTCTCTGTTTTCACGCTATGACCTGTTACTACTTTTTTATAATGGTATATCAATATGACAATGAGAAATTGCTGGGGTTTTTAACTGCAGAAGCTGAAGTGGCCGGGGGTGGGGCTGTTGGTCATTGCTGGGATCCGAAGCAGGGAAAATTCAGAGAAACCAGAAATGAGGAAGCCCTGTTGCTGCTGTGCTGTGTCGGCAGCTGCACTGGCAATGGGGAAACCACGCAAGCCTTTACCAATGTGGAAACTACCTCTGTGTCATTAATATTGTTGTAGACCAGCACCCTAATAACCAGGGCTCTTTTTCAGTCGGAACGCACCAGTACGGCGTTCTGGCTGGCATCCGAGCCCACCCCACTGGTGGGATGGGACCAAGCCCCACCCCCTGCTCCCAGGACACCTCAGTAGAGGGCCATGAGCAGAAAGAAGCAGGCAGGTAAGTTGCCTGCAAGAGCCACTCCCCCCACCACCTTCAAGGTGTTCCTGCTGCTGCCCGCCGCCACATTTCCTGGGTCCCGCGCCAAAGCGCAGAGCCCAGGAAAGCCCTCCCCAACCCCCTTCCTCACTTCTCCCCAACCCCCCCCCCACACTTTTCCCAGCTGGTGCCTGGGCGCCAGCACAGGAGAAAAGCCTCTCCCAACCCCCCCCCCTCGCTTCTCCCGGCTGGCACCTGGGCGCCAGCATGGGAGAAAAGCCCCTCCCAACCACCCCCCTTTGCTTCTCCTAGCTGGCACAAGCCTCTCCCAACCCCCCTTCTCTTCTCCCAGCTGGCACCTGGGCACCAGCACGGGAGAAAAGCTCTCCCAACCCCCCCTTCACTTCTCCCAGTGGGGGAAAAGCCTCCCCCCTCCTTCCTTTCTGTCTCTGTCTCTCCCCCAAACCTTCCTTCCTTTCTTTCTCTCTACCTACCTACCTACCTTCCTTTCTCTCTCTCTCCACCTACCTACCTACCTTCCTTCCTCCCCCATCTTTCTTTCTCTCTCTCTCTCTCCTTTCCCCCACCTACCTACTTTTCTTTCTCTCTCTCTCTCCCCCACCTACCTTCCTTCCTTTCTTTCTTGTTGTTTCATTTTGTTCTTTGTCCAAAGTTTCATCCAAGGTATAAGCTTTTGTGTGCATGCACACTTCTTCCATCTGAAGAAGTGTGGTTCTATCTGAAGAAGTGTGGGTGCCACATGAAATCTTGTACCTTGAATAAAATAGTCCACAAACTACTTGTCCAGTGCATACACAAACCTAGGGTTCTTCTGCCAGTGAAGTAGGGTTGCCAACTCCAGGTTGAGGAAATCCCAGGAAATTTGGGAGGGGAGCCTGAAAAGGGTGAGGTTTGGGGGAAGGAGGGACCCTAAGCAAGGCATAATGCCATGGATTCCACTTTCCAAAGCAGCCATTGGACCTGATCTCTGTAGTTTGGAGCTCAGTTATAATTCCAGGAGATCTCCAGACCTCACCTGTAGGTTGGCAACCCTAAAAAATCATATTCAGCATACTAGTTCTGCAGGAAGGCAACCTGATTTCCATGGGAACCTAACCTTTAGGAATTGATTCCAATCCAGTGTGGGAATAATGGCTGGACATAAGATATTGGTTCAGACAAGATTTTGTATAGATGGGACAGAAAATAATGTTTGTATTGGTTTTGCCAAAACCGCTTTCTTTCTTTCTTTCTTTCTTTCTTTCTTTCTTTCTTTCTTTCTTTCTTTCTTTCTTTCTTTCTTTCTTTCTTGGATTTATATCCTGCCCTCCCCGCGAACGGTTTTGACAACACAACAAACAAGGTAAACAGAATAAGAAGCAAAAGTTGGGTGTCGCTGGATGACCACACTTCTGGTAACATGGGTGTGGCCTAATATGCTAATGAGTTCCTGCTGGGCTTTTTCTACAAAAAGAGCCCTGCTAATAACAAAGACATTGAATTCCCTGTGCTTTGCTTATGAGAGAGCCAGTGTGGTGTGGTAGTTAGAATGTCCAACTAGTATCTGGCATACCTATGTTCAAATCCCCATGCTCATTGGATTGTCTTGGGGCAGCCACTCACACTCAGCCTCATCCTACCCCTCTGGGTTGTTGTGAGGAGAAAAGGGAGGGGAGAGCCATGTACATTGCCCTGAGCTCCTCTAAGGAAAAGCTGGATAAAAACATGCAGCCTATCAAATGGGTGTGTTTGAGACCACAATTTAGGCTGCAGTCCACAGTTCCAATTATCTTAGAAGATCTGCTGAACTCCTCAGGTGTTATTTGAGGACATAACAATAGTTGTGATTGTTTAGTATCATTCATATGCTTGTGTATTAGCCATTACCCTCTCCAGACACATTTTAGGTGTTGTTGGGAATTACTCTGATTGTATTGATAGCATTCTCTACAGAGCCAGTGTTCCGCTTTGCAAACTGAATATAGTTTTGGTTTTGCATCGGCCTGCAGCCCAGTTGCTTCTTACCTTCACAGAGATTGCAGTTTGTATGTCAGAGCTGAGGTCACAGCCAGGATGGTGTGATGAAATGTAACAGATCTGAACTTTGGTACCAATGACTGGGTTATTTCTTGAAGGACTGATATCACTGTGTAAAATAATATTTTTCTGAAATCTTATGGCTGAATGTGTCTGTGTTTGGCAGAAATTCACTATATCGTATTGTTCTTTCTCCTCTTCTAGGTTCTCCGCAGGAAATAGCAGCAGCAAGGAACCAAGCAGCCCTTCAGAGTATGAGGACTTCCCGAATGATGTCCCAGAACACCAGCATGATGGCCATGGGGGCCTCCCAGAATGCCGGGACGATACCTGCTGCCACTGGACAATCTGAAATGGGAATGGCTCCCTACAGCAGCCCAGCAACCAGCCAACCAGGAATGTACAATATGAGCACAGCAATGAGCCAAATGTTGCAGCACCCAAACCAAAGTAGCATGAGCCTGGCACATAACCCAAGCCAAGGGCCAAGACAGCCCACCTCAACACAAGGGGTTGGCATGGTTAGCAGCTTTGGTCCAAACATGCTGGTGAACTCCACCTTATCTCAACAGCACCAGCAGCTGAAAGGCCCTGTGGGTCAAGTTCTGCCCAGACCACAAGCTCCCAGGCTTCAAAACATGATGGGGCCTGTCCCACAAGGCACACAGAACTGGCAGGCACGAGGCTTACAAGGTATCCCTGGAAGGACTAGCAGTGAAATTGGATCTTTCAATAATGGCACAGCTTATCCAATGCAATCTGGTCAGCCAAGGCTACCTAAGCAACATTTTCCACAAGGCATCAGTCAAGCTGTCATGGACTCAAGTGGAACAGTAAGGACCCTCAACCCAGCCATGGGAAGGCAAATGTTGCAACAACTTCCTGGACAACAAGGAACCAATAACCAAGCCAGACCCATGGTTATGCCTGCAATAAGTCAGGCAGTTTCCACAATGACTGGTTTTAACCAATCCCCTGTACAACAAATAGCAGGGGGTAACTTCAGTCAAAGCAACCAAGGTCAGGTGTATGAAAGGAATCCTACTCAGGACATGTCTTACACTTACAATAATGAAGGAGCTGGAGGTTCCTTTCCAAATCTAGCAGAAAACACGGACTTGGTAGACTCCATAATTAAAAGTGGACCGGTAGATGAGTGGATGCAAGAACTCGATGAGTTGTTTGGAAATCCATAGTGCATGGGGGTGTATACAGTTACAAACTGTCATGGGGGTTTTAAAAAAAATGGAAAGCAGGATGTGGTCCATCCTTGTTTCTTTGTTTTGTTTTTCAAGCTGTGCAAAACCAGCTGATTGCAAATGGCTTCAATGGAGTTGAAAGTGTTGCCAAGCAGGCCTTGTAAACTTCCCCACAGCAGGCTCCATGCCATAGGGTGACCGCTGCTTGTGGGAGAGAGGCTACCAAAACAGCTCCCCCCACCACCGTTGGGCCATGAAAAGGGCTTGGCGGCGCCTAAGTGTGGCAAAGTGCAGGCTGTCCCGAAGCAGTGCAGTCTCCCAACTGTTGTAGCTTTCAGGATACAGGCAGCTGCTCCCTGCAAGAAGGCAGGGTGGTGCTTGTACACACCATGAACACACAGGTCAGAACAGGTGCTGAACATGGGACTGAAGCAGATACCAGTTTCCTCTGTATACTTATGTCTGTAATGAATAGTGAAGCCTGGGCTATGTGGTTACAAAACAATCATGGATTGTGAGTGGAAATGCCCATAGCAGAGTAGGTTCATTTAGTGGGCTATCATATTCTTTAGGTGCAGTGAAAGCTCACATCTGGATCATTTGCCTTTCCTCTGCTGTCCAATTCCTCAATTTTTGATTCACTTTAATGATGGAGGAAATCTAGAGATCTCTTGCAGGCAAAGGCTGTGGGGCTCACATGCTCAATATGTAGCAGCCACCAAAGATAGGAACACACATTTTTTAAAAAAAAAATGGCATTAAAAGGGGGGAGATACATGTCAAAGAATTTGAAACTGTTGACTTCTACCTTGTTCTTTTCCTGGAAATGCAAGATGAGTGGGGTCTTGCATGGGTTGGTATACATAGGGGTTGGTAACTTGATGTTCCAAGTCTCTGAAATATTTTTCTGGTGTTCTAAGGAGTTGAGGAGGACCATGAATAAAGGTCACACAAAGACGGGCTGATTATTGTGCTGGCTATCCTTAGGCACCAATGTCATTTATCTCTGTTTAGGTTGGAAGCAAGTTTATGGTAAACATTTGTTCAAATCGTGCTGTCATTCATGTTTGCTAATATAAACAAGCTCCTGAAATGCCTAAACTAGTCCAGGAGAAACAGAGTTAGGAAGGAGAAATTGTTCCATTAAGGTAACTTCTAGTGGTAACTGAACGTAAGTTTTTGAGCAACCCAAAAATCTTCACATGGAATTGTGTAAGCCACCGTTTTGTGTGACTAGAATTGAAAATGCTTTGTGTATGCCCTAAAGAACTAAAAGTTAAGTTTCTGGTTGCATTCATACATCTCAACAAACCAGAGTTTACAAACCACTGTTTGATTAATGTCCAATTCTGTGTGACGTCTGAATGCAAGCTTATCAACAAACTGAAAAATAAATTCAAAACAATATTATCCTTGGCTTGTTATATGGAATCTATTGTCATGTCTGAATGAACTGATGTGTCACATTTCTGGTGGCCTGAGACCTTTTGCCAGTGTTGAACATAGAACTGGTATTAAACAGATCACTTGGGCTTAACTGCATGCTACATACAAATGCATGCAACAGAAACTCAATGGTCTTTCCCAGAAAAAAAAAAAACACTGCTAGAGCAAACTATTTTTAGCAGAGAAGCAGCAATTGGGAGAGGTATTTAACCCTTCCACATGATCCATTGCTTCTCCACTTGTGTGTGTGTGTGTGTGTTGCAGGAGCCAATTGAAGATTGGAGGGGCACAAAAAGCCTTTTCCTTTAAACCAGTAGCTAAGGGGTGCAGAAGTGTAAGACTGGGACCAAATGGCAGTTCTCATTTACCTCTCTCAGATAGTTTCCTAGGATGGACTACAATGGAAAGAAAAGGAATTTGGGACTCTGATTTGCACAAAATCTAAAGAGCAATGAAACTTCACATTTGCCTTTGCAGAGAGGTTCAGGGACTAGAATTCAGTTTGGTGATCAGGCCTCAGAATCGATTATCTGTGTAAAGCTTCCTCCAAATATTCTAGACTGGGACCAAGTAATAAAGAGTCAAATTTTAATCTCTTTGTTTTATTGTTTTTTTTAACTATGGTGCTGATGTATATGAAACGTTTTAAAAAATTATTTGTAAATATGTTTTTACAATCCTGCAGATATCATTGGGTCTAATCTGTAAAATATATGCATATAAATATAAATATATATATAAATATAAATATATATAATGTTTGTTTAAAATAGAGTATTTTTATTTCATTCTTTAACTCATCCTCACTGCAGTGGTATTGCACTTCAGATGTCTAATTACTAATTTGTACTGTATCCTTGCTGGCAAATTGTTCCATTTTATTCAGATTTTTCTAGTTTACTGTTTTTTACTTTGTACATTGAACATTGTTTATTTCCTTTTGAGGACTGTACAGAGCTCTGAAAAAAAATGTAGAAAGAAACTAATAACATACCAATTTTAAAGAAAAAATAAAATATTGCTATCTGAGATGTGTTCAGCAATAAATTTTAGGACTCTTGTCTCCTCATACCTTATCTTCTGAACCAACTGTGGTGAAGCCAGGCCAGTTATATTCAGAGTAAGAAAGGATGAGGTCACTAATGAAAGAAATAGGATCAATAATCATTTACTAAATGTACGTCAAAATTTAAGGGAGGGCACACAGTACAGGCCGTACATGAGCCACTTTAGAATTCAGATTTCTTTAAAAAGTACCCCACGTTACAGATTTTCTTCCTGTGGAAATAGATCATGCTGAAGCTTCTAAATGTGGAGCATTATATCAAGGGAAACCAATTTAACTTTCTGCTTCACTTATGACATCTCTATAGTGTATAGACTTGTCATAAGCAAGCAGATTTTGCTGTGAGAGTGTTTTAAATAAGTAGAAGTCCAAGTATAGGCCCTAGAAGTGGAGGGTATACCACTTTAGGACGAATATAGCTGAATCTGTTGTACATGTGCCTCAAGTCATCATGGCCTCTTATAAACCCATGGTTAAAACAAGAGATCTGTTAATCTGTAGAAAGTAAACTATGCGTACCCACACAACCACAATTTGAATCAGGCTTGTGCAGGCAAGGAAGAGGGAGATTTAAGCTTTCAAACCTTGCTTGGTTTTACTAAACAAAAATGGGCTTCCAGCATTGTTGTTTGTGGGTTTAAAGGTGGGGGACAGACAGGTTTTAAGTGGGACCTGATGTGGGGAGAACCCATGATAGATGACAGATGTATATGCAGTACATGTGGGGTGTTCATTTGACTGATGAATTAATCTTCTCCAGTGAAACCAATTCTGTGCAAATGTTCCATGTAGCTTCTCAGTCATTCATTTATTTTTACTTTATGGACTTGTTTATTTGCAAGATACCAGAGCCTGTGTGGATGCTCTGACCTGCTCAGTTCAGGCAAGGGAGAATAGCATGTTTTGCACAGCTGAATCAATTCTATATTCACATTTACTATTAATTACACTGTTTGAACCCTCTTACACAACCTTTTGACATTCTCCTTAAATGAGAAAGATGTTCAAAAAGGTATATTTCTTTCAGTCTTCTGACATGGGACCAATGCTTTCTCTAAGCTGTGGAGTCTTGTAAGCAAAAATTCTACCTTGTGAACTACTGGCCTTAAAGTTGTGAGCAAGTGATTTGGCTGCTGCATCAATTAGTTTGCTCTGGAGCCACCTTTCCTGAGCTATGAAAAAAATGTGTGAACTGGAGGCTAAAAAACTGTGAGCTAGCTCATACTGACTCAGCTTAGAGGGAGCGCTGCATGGGACTGTTTTCCTTAGCCATCTGGGCTAGGCTTTTGGCTGTCCCAGCTTGACTTACAGCTGCACCTCAGTTCTTATAGTAGCAGACAAACCTGCTAGGTCAGATTCTTGCTCCTACTTAAGTGCTTGATTTGAGCCATACACATGGGATAAGTGGGGTTTCTTACTTGCAATAGCTGTCAAGATGAAAGCTTCCTAGTACTGTAGCTTATGCTTCCTTTCAAGTTCAGGTGCTCCAAGAGACCCTGTTCTTTCTGGAGACTGGAATCCATCTCAGCTTACAGAGTATAATTAACTGTTCAGGATTTAATGCGGCCCTTACCTTTTTTTCCTTTTTCTCCCACATTTATACCCTCTCACCCCTCCTGTGTGTGAACACCTCTGTGTGCTGTAAGGGTTAAAGTGGGTGTGAAGGGTGCTTGTTGTGGGGGGAAGAAGTCATCAAGCCCCTGCTTACCACAGGCCCAGCCCCCAGGCACCAAACCCATCCTGCCAGGCCACTGGAGCCCAACCGTAGCAGGTCATCACCAGGGATCTTGGAGCATCTCTCCCCAAATCTGTTCCTTGTCCTGGGCTCTCGGCAGAGACAAAAGAGTTGTTAGCACTGCCCAGAGACACCTGCAGTTGCTAACACTCTCTGGAGAGGAGGACTCTGACAGCAGTGATTCAGAGGGTGAAGGGGAAATATCGTCTCCTTCCATATCCCAACTTCCTGTTGCTGCTCCCACCTAGAGTACACCCCTCTATGGGTGCTCTATGTGGGAGTACACCCCTCTATGTGCTTTCCACCTTCTCCAATCCTGGAGCCACAATCTGGAAACATTTCCACACCCTCCCCAGTGACTCCTATGAGGCAGAGTGCCAGGTGTGTCACACCCATGTCTGGAGGGGGGCAAAAACCCACCCCCAACTGTTGTCCTTCCCCACCTTTTGCAGGCACTTGCAAAGGGTGGACTCCAGTTTGTGGCCACTGGAGGAAAGAGTGGCGGCCAGCGGGAGGAAGAAGAGGCCCATTCCCTTTCAGCAGGGAGAAGCAGAGAGGAAGCTGGAGGCCCCTCCAAGAAAGGCTCCGCATGCTCAGGCTGCCGTGGATGAGACAGCAAGGTGGGCCACCCTCCAAGAGGTCAAAAGGGCTATGTGGAGGGCCTAGGAAGCAGTCACTGGCCTCGTCGTCACTCAGCAAGAAGATTGCTGTGGATGGCCAACTGTTCTCCCTGCTGGTGCCTGGCTGCCCACTTCTGGCACTGCATCATGTCTGCCCATCTGCTCTGTGAGAGGTAGGGGGAGGAGGAGGAGGAACTCCACCAACACCATGATTTCACATTTAGTGGAGCAGAAGAATGCCACACAAGATGTCATCTCCTCCATGACCATCCTGCACAGTGAAGAGAGGTTCACCATCAGCTCCAATGACTGGCTGACCCTCTCCCAAATGGTGCAAGTCCTTGAGCCCTTCCATGATACTGCCGATGTGCTGTGTGACCTTACAGCCAACCTGGGGCAAGTCATCCCCCTGATTTGAGGGCTGGACCAGGCACTGGCCTCCACCATAAAGCCAGTTGTTCTCCCATGGGTCAGAGCCCTCGCAGAGAGGTTGCAGATGGGCATCATCACCAGATTGCATTCTCTCTGCAGTAAAGGGGAGTACAAGCTGGCCTGTATAGACTGTGGAACTCCCCCCTCCCCCCGGATAAAAGGCAGCATTGCTTTCCTGAATTCAGAGCTCTTGCAATGGAAGTGTGAGCTCTGCAAAGACTGCAGAGGCTACGGGCCAACAGATGTCGCCAGAGGGAACAGCAGGTAGAAGAAGCTGGGGAGGAGGAAGAGGAACTGCAGCCAAGCACCTCTGCCTCAAATAGCTCAACCAGGGTGAAGACCCACTACTGGTTGTCAGTAGTGAACTGGGAGGTCAACAGTGGTGGAGATAGCAGGTGTGCAATGGCGGAGGATTTGGCAGAGGTTATGGTGAAAGATTACCTTGTCAAGTCCCCTGAGACCGCCAACACCAGTCCTCTGGAGTACTGGTCACACAAGGCTGTCATCAAGCCCAGCCTCTCTTGTGTGGCCATGAGCCCTGAGTCCACAACACCCAAACCCCAGTCGGGGAGAGGAGTTCACAATCAGGAGAGATTGTGTTACCTAGTTACCTAGTCAGTTACCTAGCTTTCAACAGCCTAAGTATAAAAGTGAGACTATGACATCTGCAGCGGCAGCAAGAAAGAGAGAGAGAGCAAGCAGGAAGGGCCAGACTGATGGATATGATGCTTGTCTGACAGTTTCATTATGAAGCCTGACTCAGAGTGCTTCACATCTTGTTTTTATCTTACTTCTTGTCTTTGGCTTCATGTTCAGTCCTTCACTCCAACCACTCACGGTACAAACGAGATCAAGGACAGATTCAATCCATTATTTTCAGGAGGGAAATATTTTTATTCAAATTATAAGTAATACCGATGCTCTTCTCTTCCACTGCAAAAGCTCAGTTTACTAGAAATTAGTTTAAGATGGGGTCGCCCCTAACCAGAGACACAGTGTAAGAACTTAAGAAGAACCCTTCTGGATCACACCAATAGTCCTGTCTCACACAGTGGCCAGCCAGTTCCTCTAGACAGTCAACAACAGAGCATAGAAGCTGAAGCCTTCCTGATGTTGCCTCCTGGCTCTGGGATTCAGAGGATTAGTGTGTGGAGGTTCTCCTCAGTCACCATGACTAGTAGCCATTGATAGACTTATCCTCCATGAATCCATTTAATCCCCTTTTAAAGCTGTTTATTCCTGTGGCCATCACTACATCCTCTGGCAGTGAATGCCACATTTTCATCACTCTGTGTATAAAGTAGTATTTTCTTTTGTCTATCCTGAACTTACTGCCCATCAGTTTCATTGGATGCCCTCAAGTTCTAGTATTATGGAAGAGGGAGAAAAATGTCCTTTTGTCAACTCTCTCCACCCCATGCATAATTTTATAAATCTCTTGTCATGTCCCTAGTCTTCTCTTTTCTAAACTCAAAAGTCCCAGACTCTTCAGCCTTTCCTCCAAGGGAAGGTTCTCTGTAATGATTTCATGTTTTGGTGTGTGTGATCCTTTAAATGTTTAGTGTGAGTGCAGTAATGTAAGAAGAGTGATGGGGAACACAAGTGTGATTTTGATTGGCTGATGACTGAGAGTGTGGGAGGAGATGTTCTGAGAGGAATCTGTGTGTGGGTGTCTATAAAGGATTCTATGTGTGAAGTTTGAAGAGTAAGCATAGTCTGTGTGACTAGGGGATTTTGAGTCTTTTTCTGACTGAATAGGACCAATAATTTTGTCTGTGTGACTAAGAGAGTTGGTTCTATTCTGTGTGAATAAAACAAAGAGACTAGCCTCTGTGGCTATATATATATATATGAGAGTGTCGGCATGTAAAACAGTGGATGCCAGCAAGATGACAGCAAGTCAGACTGATCACTGTGATCTAAGTGACAGCTAGGAGTCACATGACTGGACAGGTTGCAGCAATCTAGAGGAGGAGCTCAATGACTCAGCATCTCTGTACTGATTGGACACTGAAATGTATATATCCTGTTCAGCACCTAGCTGTATATACCAGAGTGTGCATCAGTTGCCTTGCGAAGCATTTTGTCGGTCTGAAGAGCAAATGCTTTACTTTGAAGGACTGTGTATATATCTTGTAAATAAATTGTAAATATCTCTGCACAAAGCTTGGGTGTGCGCAGGACATCATTATTATCACACCGTCAGAGAGAGAGAGATATAAGCCTGTCAGAGTGGAGTTTGGAGTTTGAGAGACTGTTTGTAGTACCAAGCATTGCCAGTTATAGTTACAAGTTCCTTTCTTCAGCAGTTGTTCAAAATAACCAGAAACCTATTTTTTTCTTTATTACATAAATCAATGTTGTTTAAACTTATCCCAGAAACCAGTACAGTACTTCTTCAGGGCCACATAGTCCTCTGAAGTGCCCAGACCCTAGGTCATTCTACCAAAAGAGAGATATTTGGAATTTTTAATTCCTGATGGCAGCAGAACACTACCAAGTTTATATACACAGAGAATGTTTAAAAGTAAAACTGTCTCCCCAGTAGCAAGACCCTCACATGCTCCAATCCCCTAATCATCTTGGTTGCTCTACTCTGTACTTTTTCCAGCTCTGAAATGTCCTTTTAGAAATACAGTGATTAGAACTGTAAACAGTATTCCAAATAATACTGTTACCATACCGGCCATTTTATTCTCAGTCCCTTTCCTAATAATCCCTAACATAGAGTTTGCCTTTCTCACCACTGCAGCAACCTGGGTTGATCCTATTAGCCTATACTTGAAGTTGGGATTTTTTTTGTTCCAAAGTGCCTCACCTTACAAACAGTGTTTACCAACACTGAATTTCATTTACCACATTGTTGCCCACTCACCCAGTTTGTGGAGGTCCTCTTGGAGCTCTTCACAGCCAGACTTAGTTTTCACCATCCTGAATAATTTGGTGTCAACTGCAAACTTGGCCACTATACTACTAACCCCGAGTTCCAGATCAATTATGAGCAAAATAAATAGTACCAGCCCCAATACCGATCCTCATGGGACCCCACAGCTTACTTCCCTCCATTGTGAGAACTGTCCATTGATTCTACTCTTTGCTTCCTGCAGGGCCATAACCAGGATTTTTTACTTTGGGGGAGACATTGAAATAAGTCGGGGGGACACTGTGTCAGGAGCAACAAGAGAGTAAAAGTTTTAAAAAGTTACAAGAGAGAGAGCGAGCACTGGAGTAGGGAGCAGACATGCCCTGTGGCATGTCTCACCCACAGCCAGCCAGAGGTACACTGCCAGCAGGCAGGGCAAGGCAACGATTTGGCTTGGCGTGGGCATGGCACGTGTGAAAAATAGAATAAAACAAACTAGCTGGATGGGAAGTCAGGAGGCCTGGGCAGGAAGTTGGGGGGCCTGGCTCCAAGATGCCCTGCAGTAGCTACGGGCCTGGCTTCCCGTCATGTAAGTACTTTTTAATCTGTAAGATTACCCATCCTCTTACCCTATGACTGCTAAATTTATTCAGGATTCCTTGATGAGGAATCTTTTCAAAAGCCTTTTGAAAGTCCGGGAATATAATATCTACTATGTCACCATTGTCCACATGCTTGTTCACTTTCTCAAAGAACTCCAAATGCTTGGTGAAGCAGGACTTCCCTTTCAGAAGCCATGCTGATTTTCCCTCAGCAGGCCTTTTCCCTCTATGTGCCTAACAATTCTATCTTTGATTACAGTTTCCAATAAATTGCCTGAAACAGATGTTAGGCTGACTGGCCTGTAATTTCCTGGTTCCCCTCTGGATCCTTTTTTAAAAATTGGTTTAACATTTGCTACTCTCCAGTCTTCTGGTACAGTAGCTGAATTTACTGATAGGTTACATATACAGGTTAGTAGATCAACAATCTCACATCTGAGTTCCTTAAGAACTCTTGTGTGTTTGCCATCAGGACCTGCAGACTTATTGATTTTTAATTTCCCCACTAGGTCTAGAACTTCATATCTCGTCACCTCAATTCAGCTTAGTTCTTCAGACTCCCTTCCTCAAAATGAGTAGTGGCATGGGTACATGCCCCACACTTCTCACAATGAACACAGAAGCAAAAAAAAGTAATTGAGAGCTGCTATGTCATCTCCCCATCTTCCTTCAGTAATCCCTTTATTCCTTTGTCATCCAGAGGCCCCAGTACTACTCTGGCTGATTTCCTGCTCCAGATATATTTTTAAAATGTTTATTGTTTGTCTTGGTGCTGATTCCTCCCCAGCAATCAGCCTATCTAGACAGCACGTGATTTCACACCAAGCAGGAAAGTCACCATGCAGTCAAAACGCCTGTCACAGACCCCACTCTCTATATTTCTAATGATTGAATCACCCACTACCAGAAGCCAACCTTCCCCCCAGCCCCCCAGGGGCATCCTCAGTGTGCGAGGGTATTGGTCCATTGCCCAAGGAAGGGATCCCTTCTAAGGGATCACATCCCTTTTCCTCAGATTGATGCCCTCTGATCTCGAGACTCTCACACTCCACAACAGCAGAAGAGCTGTCAGAACAGGAATGGGGCTATTATGGGATGTCCCTAAGGATCTGTTCCCCAAACCTCTCACTCTGCCTCAGCTTCTCCAGGTCGGCAACCCTAGCCTCAAGAGAACAAACCTGCTCCCTGAGAGCCACAAGCTCCATGCAGCAAGCACAACCCTACAATTTTCACCGAGTTAGTATGTGGCACTCTCTGCAAAACAGTGGATAGCCCCTGCTCACCTGCTGGCTTTCTACCTTCTTAACTGGTTAGTGCTTTAAAAGTGTCGTGAATGATGCAGAGTTCTCAGGCTTGATCCCCAGGCTAAGAACCAGAGGCCAAGAGCCCTTTGACTCTTGCTAGGGTTACCAGTCCCCAGGTCCTGGTGGGGGTTCCCCTGGTTTTCGGGGCTTTAGCCTGCTGCTGGCCAACCGGCCAGCGGGGGAAACCCTGCTCCCAAACAGCCACATCCCTGTGTGACATCCCCGACATGATGACATCACCCAGAAGTAAAGTCCTCACACTGGAGAAGTCATGCGGAATGCTCTGATTTGAGGGCAAAACTCTATGATAAATTTGGCCTAAAACCATACCGTTTTGCCCTCAAACCACAACATTTCTATGCATGTCACTACTGCAGTGACATCACTTCCGGGTGATGTCACTGCACTGAGACATCCTGGAACACCACCAAAATTCCCCTGCCAGCGTGGCAAGGGTACCTGGCAACCCTCACTTTTGTCCTTCAGCTCACACCTCTGCCGAGGAGGAGCCTTACAGTTCAGAGGCCCGCAGCCCCCACCTCCCAGCAGCAACAGCAGACGGTAGGCCTGCAATCAGCCTCAGGCAAACAATATTTGTAAGTCTAAAATGTAGTCTGGAATGCCAGAATACCAAGACTGCCTGCCTCACCTATGGCTGTGTCTTAGTGGGATGGCTGCTGCCTTTATCTAATTTATCCCATTTATCTAATGGGATCTAATTTAGATTAAGGATAGTGCCCAGGAGTCACTCTCAGGTTGCATTTATTCCAGATTAACTAGTGTGGAATACAGCAGTATGCTAGTTTAAACCAGCCTTGATTATTGATGTCTAAGTAAACATCTAAAAATTTTCAAGAGGGAATTGGATACACATATGGAGCAGAGGTCCATCAGTGGCTATTAGCCACAAGGTATAGATAGGAACTCTCCATCTGGGGCAAGTGATGCTCTGTATTCTTGGTGCTGGGGAGGGGGCAACAGTGGGAGGGGTTCTAGTGTCGTGGCCCCACTGATGGACCTCCTGTTGGCACCTGGTATTTTTGGCCACTGTGTGACAGAGTGCTGGACTGGATGGGCCATTGGCCTGATCCAACATCGGCTTCTCTTATGTTCTTATTACTGAAATTCTTACTTTAGTAAGAAAAGGAAACGGTATCCTTGTAAACTTTTCATCATTATATATGATAATATTATTACACTCAATGTTTGAGGAAAAGTTTGAACAGGCCTAGGACAACCAAAACTCTCTGACTGATCCACCTGGCTCATAATTACTGAGAAGGCACTGCTTGTTCCCTCTTCCCCAAACTCCCCCCTCCCTGTAGGCACAGGCATTACAGACATTCCAAATCAATACAAACATTCTAAATTAAAAGCAAAGATGAAGAATCCAGGACATTAGCCAAGTTCAATGAGAGTAGTGTACACTGCACAACTGTTCATATTTTGGCTCCTTGATCTGTAGATGGTTAAAAGTTTTCATTGTCATGCAGAGTACAGAACAGGAGTCTCAAAATATAAATGCATTTTAAATAGTGACTGTCAATCTGACAGAATTTTTCAGCATGCGTGAAAATAAACAAAATTTTAGAAAGTCATACATTTTGCATTGCAAGTGAATGCTAGTGAAAAAATCAGGCTGTTTGCAATTTAACTCATACAGCTTATCTCCCTTTTTGATATCCAAAAAAAGCATTTGCCTGATTTATGCATAAGAAGAATCTTTAGATCAGTTTACGCAGTTTCTTTCCTATATTGAAGTCCAAATATTCATCCAGAAAGCTATTCACAATCCCTGTGGTGCCCAAGGCAATCAGAAACAACAAAACCACCAGATTCAAATAAAAGCCTGTTAACCTAAAAGAGAGAAATGGAAAAGAAGAAAAGTTAGACATATACACAATAGTATGCTTTCTGCAGCTATAAGAGCTACAGGGAAAACCACCTGAGAAATATTTTAACATAGTTCTCATTTAATCTAATTTCCTCTCTGCTTTTTAGAATTATATGATTTTACTGCTTAAAAACACATAGCAAATTCACAGCATTGGTATACCCTCACAAATGTTTGTAGTAATCTCTACATCAGTTAAAACACAGGGATGTAAAGCAGTGCATTTCAAACTTACTCCTTTAGGGAACCTGTCTACATAAGTGATAGCTCAGCAGACAAGCTACATCATGCAGGGGAGTCTGGAGCATGATTTCAGGCATACGCCCAGCTCATGATGAGCTTGAGCCAGACCTCCTGGCAACTTGTAGAAACTGTGTCCTAGTTTATGATATTCCCTCAAGGCCAGTGTTCCCTCTAAGATGAGTTAGTGTGAGCTAGCTCACAGTTTTTTAGCCTCTGGCTCACACATTTTTGCCTTAGCTCAGGAAGGACGGCTCCAGAGCAAACTAATTGATGCAGGAGCTAAATCGCCTGCTCACAACTTTAATGCCAGTAGCTCACAAAGTAGAATTTTTGCTCACAAGACTCCACAGCTTAGAGGGAGCGTTGCTCAAGGCTGCGCATTACAATGGAAGAAACTTGGCAAACTATCTTTCAAGGAAGTTCTTCTTCCATTGATGTCTTTACTACTGTCTTTACTATTCAGGAGCTCCCAAGGTACACTAGAATTCCTTGGAATACAGGCAGCAAGCCATGCATCTAATAGATATAAAAAGCTGTCTTGTACTGAGTCAACTCAAGGGTCTGTATAGTTCCATCAGTTCTGCCTACTACCTAATCCCAAACTTGCACCTCTAAAAGTTTCAGGTAGCTAGTAACAAGGACCATGGGGATTATGGGGTTTAAAGTATGGTGCAAAGGTACCAGGCTGGATATTAGGAAAACGTTTTTTACAGTAAGGGTAGTTAAGCAGTGGAATCGGCTGCCTAAGGAGGTGGTGAGCTCCCCCTCACTGAGATGAACACTTGTCAGGGATGCTTTAGGCTGATCCTTCATTGAGCAGGCAGTTGGACTAGATCGCCTATAGGGTTCCTTCCAACTCTGTCATTCTACACCAGCTAAATATGTGATCTACCAGACAACAGAGAGACAGGTTCTGCTACAACAGTATTGAGCTACTCAGTTGTCTCTTATTCTGTTGTTTAACACAGTTAAATTTCAGGCTGGGTTTCTGCTGACCAGGCCAACAGTTTTGCAAAGGATCTCCACTGTAGCCCTTTCATGCATCCTTGTAAATTCCTAAGTTTTCATGGCTGTGCATTAACTTTCATCTGGAGCCAACATGAGCAAAACTGGCTATCTTCCTTACCTTCCTTTCACAGACTCTGCATAGCCATGAAAGTATTTGTGACGTGCAAACATATATACCAGGCCACCAATTGCAGCTATTTCTGAGAAACAGCAAAGAAGAGAAAGTCAGCAAAACCATAATAAAGCCCTCATAATACTTAATTGATTATTTGAATTGAAAAGTGCATAATCTTTAATCAATTATTTCAACATAATTAATTTAGTAGTTATTTTAATCACTTCCATTCTCCTTCTTCTCCTGGGCCCACAGCAATAAACACAAACTGTTACACCCAAATATTCCAATAAATGTAAGAACAGTTCATGTCTGTCAAGAGGAAACAATGGGGGGAATAAACAGCAAGCAGAATATTCTCTGTTTAAACCAAGGATAAACATGGAGGAACCACCAAGGCACAGCAGTAAAATGCAATATGCAATACATATATTTTAAAACAAAATTATTTAACAGAAGCAATTGTGACTACCTTGATTGAAAAACCATCCAGCAATCCACAAGGTCACTAGGAAGATAGGGTAAAACTCCACACAGTTCTGCCTACAAAATAAACTGATTAGTATATGATCTAAACAAGCAGGGTGGATATAAGAAGCGTACACCGTTTTAAACAGCGGTAGGGTTGCCAGCTCTGAGTTGGGAAATACCTGGAGGTTTGGGGAGTGGAGCCTGGGGAAGGACCTCAGCAGGGTATAATGCCACAGAGCCCACCCTCCAAAGCAGCCATTTTCTCCAGGGGAACTGATCTCTTTAGTTTGGAGATCAGTTCTAATAGTGGGAGATGTACAGGTGCCACCTGGAGGCTGGCAACCCTAAACAGCAGGTATTTCTGTATCAGTAGAGTTCATCTATTTTTACATCAGTGGCCAAAATCTTCCATTGCAAATACCACAGAAAGCTGTGGTGCTTCCTACTTTCAAGATAGGTCAGTTCAAGAGTCAGAGGAGTTGATGGAAACCTCAGATTAATACAAGATTTCAATAGGCAACTGTTTCGGGTAATCCCCGTCCCCCACAGACTACAGCTCAGAGACCTTCAAGAGATGCACAGAGAAAAGCCTGAAGGAAACTTGCTTCATTTTTTAGTATTGAAGCAAGTATCAAATTTGCAAGTTAGGGCAAAACTAGACATGGCAATGGAATCTGTGTATTTATTCATGTATCTGATTGTTCGTTTGCCAAGCAGGAGTTGTGGGTAGGGGGTGTCCTTTTTTTAAACTAAGTGTGTGGTGCTGCCAACAAACTTTCACTGTAGGTTCCATTCAAACATCATTGGATGTTGCAGCACCATTGTACTGTAGTGGCAATTCACAATCGGATTGGATTGTCCCACACAGTGCTACCCAAAGAGGCAGTCTCCTATTTGGTTGGGGGAATTAGCTTAAAGGAGGCAGAGTGAGAGGCAGGTAACTGGGATCTCCCCCAATGTTTACAAGGATTTTTCCCTTAGAGAACTCTTGAAAATAAACCAGGCAGATGTTCACCTGGAAAGGTTTTTATTGAAAAATAATAAAAACAGCAAAAATATACACACAAAGCACATGGGTAACACATACTAGCTAAGAAGAAGATAAAGGGAGTAGCAGGGGAAAGCAATTCAGTCTCCAAGGCGACAGTCTGGGAGAGTGAGGTCTGCAGCGGAAATGAAATGACCAGCGTTTCACAGAGAGAAGGAGGCCCACACACAAGTGGGGTGTATGGAGGATCCAAGATACACACACACACAGGCTAGATGTGCCTGATATAGGGAGAATGTTCCCTGGGGCTATGCTGATGTGATCGGCCCAAAAAAATTAGCTTTCCGGTGATGGATGAAAGTAGTAGTAGTAAGTTTATTGGCCGTTAGAATATAAAATATACACAGTATAAATTTAAGGTTCAAAAATACTGTTTAGAATACTGTTCTAAATACTGTTTAGAATACTGTTCTAAAAACAAAGCCTTCAGAATAAGACTATATAACATTTCAACAAATAAAACAATCAGAGTTTTAAATTCATAAAGGTTATGCTACCAGTTTTGTAGCTCTATACTAGACAACACTAGAAACAGCCTTGGATCTAACTTTTCTGGCTGCAAGCGCAAAAAGCGCTACCTTGCGTTTAACCAAGGGATACATATCCGACAAGAGAAAAACCAACTTTTCATTGTCAGGTAAGTTATAAAGTTGGCTAAAAATTCCAGATAAGAATCTGCTTCTTATATAAATATAAAGGACAAATCATAATGTAATGAAATAGATCTTCCAGGTGATGGACAAAAGGCTTTGATGTGTTTATTTGGAAAAAACTTGATGGGTTTTCCTGAGGTATAACCTAAAGGTATGAATGTTCCTTGATGAACCTACGATTGCTGGATGGAAAAACTACCAGCTTTGAAGTATTGCTAACTTGTGGCAAATGGGTCAGGAGAGAAAACGAGGCTGGAGTCTTGGGAAACCTATTGTCCTTAATTATGCATCTCCTTAGGGTGGGGAAGGATCGCTAGTCAGCCAGCCAAAATGACTCACCTTCAAAAATAAAGAAATATTGCCCTGACCTGGATAGCCCAGGTAGGTCCGATCTTGTCAGATTTTGTGAAGCTAAGCAGGGCCAGCCCTGGCAAGTCCTTGGAAGGGAGACCTCCAAGGGATACCAGGGCTGGGAAGCAGAGGCAGGTTATCAAGTCACCTCTCTAAAATGTCCTAGCCCCACTAGGGTCGCCAGAAATCACCATGATTTCCAGGCTTGCAAGCACACACACACACACAAAATACTCCCAAAATAGTTTAAAAAAAGAAAAGAAATATTTTCCCAGGACTGTTTCTGGCTTGTCTCTTGGTTGGACTCCATTTTGTGTCACTTTGGGCCAGACAGCGTATATATATATTTAGGATTTTTGAGGTGATGCATGTATGGGGAGGGGGGGTTCCTTCTTTCTCTGTGTGTGTGCTAAACTGCCCCCCTGTGGGAGGAGGATTCTGATGGCTAACAACAGGACAATCCAATTACAAATGACTGCTGATAGTTCACTATTCAATGATGTATGGATGCAGCTGTAATTTGTCTTTCTCTCTCCCCTCTTTGAACTTGATGAGTTTTGCTTCTCCCAGTTGATGTAAAAGCCAGTAAAGGAGGTTTGCCACATTACTACAACAAAAATGGAGAACCAGCAGAGCAAGCAGAACCATGACTAATCTAATCACATTGACTGAGGAAGACAGCCATTCCAGACAGAAGCCTTGCCTCACCCAGTACTGGATAATCAGACTGTTAATTAAGGCCTTTCAGTAAGTAATCAACATGCTTTTAGCTAGAAGAGAACCCTGTCACATTAACATTTCCCAAAGAAAAGTTATCTTTCCTCCAACTAATCTAATCTGAACTATTTATAACTACCCCTGAAGTCACCAATCAGGCTAATTAAGTTCCAAAATACCCACCTCCCCACCTGAATACCTCACCTCTTTTGCCTTTTTTGAAAAAGTACCCAAGTCCATGAATCATTCCAGCCTCATTCCAGTCCAGTCGTGTTGAACACCTGAAGTCCCGGACTGCCCCCTCTGTTCTTTCCATCTTTTGTTCTTGAACCTGACTGCCTATTCTGTAACTGGTGAAAGAACTGGATCCACACCATATGTTCCTCTAGATTTACTCCCTGTGTGCAGTTACAGATGCTTCCCATTCTGGGCATATGAAACATCTTTCAGGTTCTCTTCCTTTTTGAACTGTTTGCTGCTCATATCCTTGAATCACTGATTTATAATTAGAGCTCAGAAGAATACAGACAGACAGGTACAGCCAGCTCTGCTCGCTAGCTCACTCTCGGTCTCCTGCTTTACCTCTTCTTGCCTCTGCTAAAGTGAGCCAACCATATTGAATGCTTGGAGTGATTGGCTTTTGATGTAGACTTCTTGTATTGGGCAGTGTAATTGTGAATACCTGGTATTATTTTGACTGCTCATGTTGCTAATACTCCATCCTTTCATTATTCCCCTCAATAAACTTTATATCCCAATTCACTATATTTCCATTCTCAGTGTTCTTTTCAAGTTTGTAGAGGTGACTCGCTGCTTTCTCAAAAGATCCTGTACAGCCATTTGTGTGTCACTGTCTGGATTGAGGGGTGTTCCTTTAAGCTGGATATAAACATAGAACCTAAAGCAGCAGCTCCTTTAGCACAGAAGAGAAAACAGAAAGAAGCTCCTTATGCTCAGATGACTTCAGAGCAGATTTGAAGCTAGGCTGTATTCACACTGACAGGAGTATAGTCACATCCTCCAGAACATGCATGAGAAAAGGAGATGAGGAAAGCTAAATCCTGCACCACCACCCTTCTTACCTCACGGTACTCTGCTACTTTAAGCACAGTTCTTCCAGTGAGGCTCACTTCTGATAACAAAACACCTTCCTCACATTGATCTAATTAGAATTACCCACCCACACAGGGTTGCCAACCTCCAGGTGGTAGCTGGAGGTCTCCAGCTATTACAGCAGGCAATATAAATCAGTTCCCCTGGAGAAAATGGCTGCTTCAGTTGGTGGACTCTATAGCATTATACCATGCTGAAGTCCCTTCCCTCCCCAAACCCTTCCCTCCCCGGGCTCCATCCCCAAAATCTCCAGGTAATTTCCCACTCAGACCTGGCAACTCTATTTAAACCAGCATGTCCCCAAATGAAACTGTTTAAAGAAGATATGGGCAGCAACGTAAAGAGGGGACAAGATTTCACTCCCCTCATCTGTGTGCTCTGTTTTCAGTTTATTTAAAAAAGACAGCCCTCCTCCACTTTACACAGGAACAGTGAGACCTTTCAATAAATACATAGTGGTCTGTCTTGCATTTAGTTTGGCCCTCAGTTACGTATGTAAAAATGGCCTTTTTAGTGCACTTACTGAGCACGGAATGTCCTCTCAAATTCTGGTGCCCCAGAGACAGCTGGTGGCATGATCTTGTGTTTTAGTCTTAACCTTCCCACAAGCCAAGCAAAGTGACCTGCAAGAAAAAGTGAAAGGCCAAGGATTACAAAATGTGTGTGTTCTTCAGAAGGGCAACCAGTCTCTTATCATACAGTACAGTATAGTAGCATGATTACCAACATAAATGTTATGTTTTAAGCCTTGAATCCAAAATGTTCTTGTCAGCTAGGAGCACTTATCAGAACTTCAAAAGTGCATCATGAATGGCACAGGCATTTTTTGGGAGGTGCAACAACTCCAGAGTGTTATGAAGATGCTCCACTCAAATCTGACCTGCACTTAAACAAACGGCTTTTATTTAAAAGGCAGGGAAAACAAGGGTAATAGAATTGGGAGTTTTGAACAAAGCAATGTTAATAATAAAAATATGTTGAGTAGTCCCACATTTTGGGTGAAAAGAGAAGTAAATCTCCTTAGTCTCTGGGCTCTGTCTCACAAACTACAAGCAGATCCCACTGGATGTTTGGGTGAGGTCTCTCTTCTTCACAGACTCTGAGGAGCCACTTTTCCTCACAGCCACAGCAGGAGAAAGCTCTTCAGCATTTCAGAACAAAAGGCCCATGGCCAGAAGAATGGCCATTCTTCTGCCAGTTGCCCTTCTCAAGGCTCCACAGGCTTTTCTTTGCTGAAATTTCTTCCATAGAAATTCTCCAGTCCCCTCAGGAGACAATAGGGTTGCCATCCTCCAGGTGGCAAAAAGCAAAACAAAACTGTGCACAAAATATGGCGAGAAACATAAACATTTGTTTGAAAAATATTCAACAAAATCAGTACCAAGAATAATCTTTATGTAAATATTATAAGACCACAATATAAGGCTTAGTGTAAATACCAGTATGAACACTGTTGATACAATATATCTATGGCGTTCACGCAGGATACGCCTATAGAAGAAATGAAAAACACCTCTAATGTGTATGTTCCAAAGTTCCAACAATTCACTTTGTGGTGTACCTGCGGGATATGCCTCAAACTAGATTGCAACTCCTGATGTGATGCGGTTGCTAAAAAGGCAAATGCGATTTTGGGCTGTATCAACAGAAGTATAGTGTCCAGATCATGTGAAGTGATGGTACCACTTTGCTCTGGTTATTTATTTATTTATTTATTTATTTTTCATTTATACCCTGCCTGTCCAGCAATGCCGGCTCCAGGCGGCTAGACCTCACCTAGAGTATTGTGTTCAGTTTTGGGCAGCACAATTTAAGAAGGATATAGACAAGCTGGAACATGTCCAGAGGAGGGCAACAAAGATGGTGAGAGGTCTGAAGACCAAGTCCTATGAAGAAAGGTTGAAGGAGCTGGGTATGTTTAGCCTGGAGAGGAGACAACTGAAAGGCGATATGATAACCATATTCAAGTACTTGAAGGGCTGTCATATAGAGGATGGTACAGAGTTGTTTTCTGTTGTCCCAGAAGGTTGGACCAGAACTAACAGGTTGAAATTAAATCAGAAGAGTTTTCAGCTAAACATTAGGAAGAACTAATGGAACAGGCTTCCTCGGGAAGTGGTGGGCTCTCAGGAGGTGGATATATTTTTAAATTTCTAACGCCATAGGACAGGCAGCACATGAATGACATTTATGATGGCCTCTAGGTTCCCGTTCTTGCTTGGAAGATGGTAAAGTATCAGATATAATGAGAATATCTTTAAGATTTCTTGTTCTTCTAAACCCAACTCTTGGTGAAAGTTGGCAACCAAGGATGCCTCAACTACATGCCAATAACGTTCAGTGATTTTCTTAATAGCATAAGCATGATGGGAGTACTCAAAAGAACAGGTGATTCTTTCTATTTGTGTGTTCTCAGGTTTTGATTCCTAGGCTGTGGTCACATGGCAAGCTTACCGTGGGTTGTTTCTGCTGCATATTTCATCGGGATTATTTATTTTCAAGTTGGGATGATCAAAGCACTTAAATCCCCAAAGTGCTTAAATCGCGCAATGAGGCCCCATGGGCTGTCCAGATAGCTGCACTGCCCAAGTGGTGGCGTGGCACAAGTAATTATTTTTAATATTCTTTGCACACACACTTGAATGTTCATGCGTTGGATACATGCAGCGCAGAAGCCGTCATGCACACAACAGCGAACTCTAAAAAAGTTCAAGTCAGTCTCATAGCAAGAGGCTGCAGTCCAGACAGGCAGAATTGCAGATTCATACCAGAAGAATCTGTTAAGTACTTGATTTTCCTGGTGTCGGAAGAACCACCAGTGAATGGGTAGTTGCAGTACTGAGTGGGATGCCAGATGGGAGGCAGATGTGCCTGTCTGATCAGCCCTTTTAAATCCGATAGGGAACGGCGGCGAAACCTGCTACAAGTGACCGTGACCAGAGACATTTCCCTCCTGTTAGCTAGAGAGGCTCTCCTACGTGCCTTTTTAATAATATGCAATAGGTAACCTCTATTTTCAAACTGCTCCCCCAATTTATCACTGTCCCTGTAGAAATCCTATAAAAAAAGTAGAGTTAAGTCTCAACTACAAAAATTCTCCATAAGGTATATGACTTTCATGTGAGATGGATGAAACAACTGGTAATGTAGGTACGCGTTACGGTTTGTAGATTTTTTAAAAAGTCCTAATTGCCAAATGATTATCTAAAGTTCTATAGACCATCATATCTAAAAAGGTGACCATCTCCCTGTCTGAGTTCATGGAGAACCTGATGGTTTCATGTAAACCATTTAACCATGAACAAAAATCAACTAATCTCTCATTGTTGTTAAATACTATGAAGAGATTATCAATAAATCTTTTGAAAATGATAATCTCATTGAAAAGGGACTGTCATCCTCACGAAAATATATTTACCTTCAAACCATGCCATGAATAAACAAGCGATGCTGGGGGCAAAAGGGCTTCCCATGGCTACCCCTCTGATTTGTGAATAAAATTGTTCTCAGAATCTGAAGTAATTTTTTCCCAAATTAAGATCTATCAATTGTAATAAAAAAGAGGTTGGTGGAACAGACTCAGATATTTTATTGAGATAAATTTCGGCTACCATTCTAGCTTCATCATGTGGGGATATTGGAATATAATGCACCCACATCCAAGGTCACCAAAACTGCATTCTCAGGAATAGTTAGTTCTTCGATTTTGGAAATGAAATCCGATGTATCTGTAACACAGCTGTGTATATGAGAAACAAAAGGTTTCAAATAAAAATCCACAAACGGTTATAATGGTTCTAAAACAAATCCTGAAGCTGATACTACGGGATAGCCAGGAGGGGGGAAGCCAGGTTTGTGCATCTTTGGTACTGTATAAAAAACTGGTACACACACATTTAACTTCAACAAAAACTTATGTTCAGTATCAGAGATACATATCAGGTGGCAGCTGGAGATCTCCTGAGATTACAACTGATCTCCAGGCGATCGAGATCAGTTTACCTGGAGAAAATGGCCACTTTGGAAGGTGGACTCTATGCCATTATACCCTGCTTGCAGTCCCTTCCCCCAAACCCCGCCCTCATGAGGCTCCACCCCCAAAATATCCAGGTACTTCCCCAGCTTGGAGTTGACAACCTAGGAGAAAAGCACCTCAGCTTCTTTTCCTTATCTTGGAGTTTACCCTTTTTCCTGTCTTGTTGCCAGATAACTGCTCACCCAGCCTGTGTGGATATCACCTCCCTCTAGAGGGAGGATGCAATATACAAGGGGAAACAGGTCACAAAACATTCTAACAATACAATAGATTTTAAAGACTTACAGGGGTAATGATAAATTCTACAATGCCCTGTACATAAACTAGCTTTACTGGTTTCTGTCTCTTGGACTGGGAAATAGCAACATCCCCCAATCTCTGTAGCAGTAAAGCCTTTGTGCTCATTCCTTAGATACCAGCAGTGAAATATCCACGGTGGAACCTGTCTTTGCAAGGTACAATGAGAGAGATTTTTTTTCTCCCTCTCTAATAATATTACAACTCAGGATCACTCAGCAAAACAAATGGTTAGTAGATTTGGGGCAGATGAAAGATAGCCACTATCTTAAGATTTTTTAAAAAGACAACTAGTACTTAATTACTAAGTTTTGGCCCCACCTCATTTCCAAAGGGCAGTTCCTAAAGGTTCCCATCTATACTGCCTGCCATGTTTGATTTGAATTGAGGATTCTAAGCTGGTGTATATGATATGCATATACCATGTCATGCTGCAGCTGCCACCATCAGAGCTGTTTTTGCATCGTGGCTCAAAACTTGTAGGGGGCTTTTTTCCAATGATGGTGCAAAGGGACAGTTTTAAAAAGGTCTCAGGAGGTATGCTAAACATTTCCCTACCATGTGACTGACAGCATACAAAACTAACGGTTTACCACATGGTGACAGCCATCAAGTATATGGCTTCCTGGGGCAGGTACAGCATGATCAGTGGCCCATAACTTTCAGAATAGGGAGTTTCCTCTGCTCCTGCAGGACATTTGTTCAGAATCTACAATGTCGCCTGTTTCCTTCACTAAGCTCACCTACTGCTGTGATTCTTCATTTCTTCCCTCCTCCAGCATTTTCTGCTTGGCTTAATCCTTTCCTGTAATGCTTGTTGCTCACACACAGATGGTTCTGGGACACTGGCAGCTGTACCTCCTGACGGTAGTTTGTTTTGCTAGGTGTGCCAGAGGTCATATTGCCCAACTGTTAACTCTCAGAACATATGCTGAGTGGAAAAGTATATTATAGGTGCTTTGTAGCTACCAGCCTTCCAGGAACAGCCAAGGAAGTAGATAATGGGGTGCTGGTGTTCTCTGACACATTCACAGCCCGTGATCCTTCCCTAAAATGCAGTGTTCCACAGTAGTCCCACTGGAATCAGCAGAAACTGATCTCTGTACAACATAGGCCTCAGAATGCAATTCTGTTAAATCCAGTATTATATGGAGAAAGGCAAATGCTACCATTTCAGAAGGCAGTTCTTTCCCCTTATGCCCACTATATTTATTCTGGTGTTTGCTAAAGCAAAATATGTTTTATGAATTAAAAACAAACAGAGCAACCCAGACTTCTAAATTCATGTTCACAAAATGATAACAGTTATTTACATGGGATTGAATTTCATTTACTTCATTCAATTTTCTTGAAACTTGTGATTCTTAGAATGTTTACTTGGATAGCCCCAACAGTGTACGGAAGCCCCTGCATGTAAAAACCTGACTTTACTGAAATACTTTTGTTTTGCTTTTAAAAAAATCTGATCCCATCACCCTGGCACAGTATGAAAACTAGACATGATCTGATTGATAGTATAATCTGACAGCTCTACATGATGGACTTGGATGGAAGTCTTGCTGCTGTTTTCACTTTTAAACATGGTGCGCATGTATTACCAGAACATATGAAGCTGCCTTACATACCAGTGACCACAGTTAGTTAATCTATATCGATATTTATATGGATATTTATAAACTGATTTTCTCCCCAGTGGGGACCCAAAGTGGCTATCATTGTTGTCCCCATTTTATCGTCACACCTCCCTGTGAGCCAGGTTAGCGTGACTGGCCTAAGGTCCCTCAGCCATCTTCCACAGCAGAGTAGGATTTGAACCTGTGTCTCCCAGATCCTAGTGCAACACTCATTAATACCTTGATTGGCTCCCCATGATCTTAAACAAATTATTTTCATTTATCACTAGTGATGTCACATGCGCTAAGTAATTAACTATAAATACTCACACATCTGTTACACTAGAGACTGATATTCTTGAAATGCTCTCTTACACTGAAAAGTAAGAGTTAATGCTTACAATTGCATGATTTCTTTGGCACCCATTTTTTTTCTTCAGTTGATGCCATCTCCTTGCTTCAGAGAAGCATACAGCTTATTTTGCAATGAAGAAAAGCTGCCAGTTTGGCGTGTCACCATCTCTACATTCCTATTGCATGAGTTCCAGATGTGATAAAACTGATGCCCAGAAGAGACAAAACCAAAGAAAGGGCTCACATGCTTTTGCTCATTGTCAACTTTAAGAAATTCAGTCCTCTGGAAATTTGAAAATATTCATATCAATGAATCAGTTCAGCCTAATGAGTCAAAAAGTAGACCTCCCGATAATTTTGTAACACAATTACATGTGTGAGTGTGTGTTTACGAGGTAGGAATGAATAGCAACTAGAAGGGTTTTTTTTTTACTAATAACACAATTTTAAATTCCCCTTCTGAATGTTTGATGTTTCTAAAACATTTACTATTTTAAACTACTGAATTTGTTCACAGTAATTTTCTCAGTTCAGCCCTTGATTTATACAAGTTCAATAAGGAATTTAAATACATTTTTTTAAATAGCTAACACTATCTCCACAAAGATATTCAAGCTGAACAAGAACATCAAAGTTGCTTCACTAACTTTGAGTTCAGATTGCACAAGTTGTGATTTGCAGTAACTTTCCAGTCATTTACTTGCTGTTCCTTGTCTTAGCAGCTTGGACTTTAAATGGGGCAAAGTGCAGACATATCTATAGGAGGAACTTTCAACTCTCACCCCCACAATTTCAGATAAGAGAAGTGCCATATGAAAACTTTTATCATTTCCCCTGGCTGAAGGCTATTGCCCGTGGTTTAAAAAATAATAAAACTGGCTGCTGCAAAGGGCAGGGGAGAAGCAGTTGAGAAAGATAATTTTCCAGCACTCAACTATAGTTCCTGTCAGGGAAATGTAATGTTCTTTGCTACAATCTGAATGCAATACCACCACTGAAAATTTGTAGCACATCAGAGAACTGCTTCAAATACACTGGGTCAGATCCAGCCACTTCTTCCACTCAGTCTCACCCAATTCCCCCCTCCCCATACTACAACCCACAATCCACATGGTTTTCATGTATGCAGGTCCCATGAATCCCCAGCACAGCTTTTTATGATGGTCACAGGGGACCCCTCCTTCCTTTTTCAACAGAAGAAAAGCTAGTTGGAACCAATCCATTATCTTCTATAATTCCTTACCTCCCCTTGGTAAGGTAGGGCAGTATTATTCCCAGATTGTACATGGAGGAAAGGGAAAGCCAAGACTGAAAAGGGGCAGTTTGCCCAAGACCTGAGAGTTCATCACTTATGGTGAGGTTCAAGTGAAGGACTTGTGGTGGTTCAGTCTCTCACTGCAGGTGGGCTGTGGCTGTACTATAGGCAAGGACACTTTATGATATTCTAAGACTTTTTAGTATACCAACAACACAATTCTGCTAGTCAAAGTTTGTTTTTCTTATGAGCTTTCTTTCCCTTTTAATTCTTGTCAGTGACCTTTCACCCAAACCCACCCAGCCCCTCACAGCAAGGGTCTACCATTTTGATAGCCCTCTAAACATTCCCCAGAGGCTGCTCTCCTGCACTGGAGTGCTCATCTCCCCTTAGACAGGCACACACATTAGACCGGTGGTTGCCCCACCCCCCTTCTGTAAGGGCTCAGAAGCTTTATTTCAAGGGAAAACACACACACCCTCTCTCTGTGAAGTGCCGCAAAGTCACAGACAAACTTATAATGACCCCAACAAGAGGCTTTCAAGGCAAGTGAGAAACAGAGGTGGTTTGCCATTGCCTTCCCCTGCAGAGTCTTCCTTGGTGGTCTGCCTTCTATGTACCGACCATACTTAGCTTCCAAGATCTGATGAGACCAGGCTATACGATACTGCCTTCTCTCCCCCTCTATCCATACAATGATTTAAAAGTTCGTTGACACTTGAAAATTTGCTCAAACCAACCAACACAATTAATCAATCATCACCTCATTTATTTTGAGTTACCAACATGGCAATGCTAAGACAATGACTGCAAAGCACTTGACAGTAACCTGGCAGCCATTCCTGCAGTTCACTGCTTATTCATTTGTTCCTAACAGTCCCCTGATGATCTCCTTCCTCTAAGCCATCTGTTTGTCACGGCTGGCCATCGCCTGTAGCTTTAAACTTTTTTTTTTCCTGGAAAAGAACACTCTTTTGCAGTTCCCAGCTTTGTGAGAGGCCTAATACAGTGATATCATTGCCATGTCTAAGATCTGAGAGTTATCATTAAGCTATCTGATTTTTTTGGTCCTCCATTTCACAAACGACATTCTGTGGGGGAAAGATACTGGTACATAAGCAATAATTTAGAAAGCAATGCTGTTTTATTGTTCCCGTTGAGATCTGGTCTTCACCAGCAGCACCAGAGAATCAGAAAGTTGAGGTGACTAGGGCCCAGTCTGCATTTGCTATGTAAAGCTGTTCCGTGTTGCTGTGATGCCGGCTTCCCATTTGGCTCAGTATAAAGCTCTCCTCTGTCTATATCGGGATGCAAACTGTTTAGAGAGAGTGCGAGAGAGAGGGGGTGGGCATGCTTCCAAACCCTCCCCCCCCCCCCCAAAAAAAAGAATATGATCACAGAAAAATGTTCCCTGGCTGCTTTTAAACACAGATGACTGGATTTTCGGGTAACTTTTCCTTTGGGACAATTTGCATATCTCCTTAGAAAAGATGGGGGAGAAGTCAGCTCCAGTTGTCTATTTTTCGCTCACAGCAGCTCGAGGGTGGGGAGGAGCAATTGTAGCACCTTAAAACCAAATCCAGATAAGGCGAGATATAATACCATAGTGACCTCGGAGTCACCACTAAATGGCAATAAAATGATGCAGACAGCCAGTGCTGAGATGAAACAACAGGAGAGTGGATGCGGCATGAAATGCAGACAGAAATTTGTGAGACGATGTGAGATCGTTAGCACAACAGTGGGAAATACCAATGCAGATTGGACCAAAGCCATCTCTAAGCAAGATCTGGTTCAGACAACAGTCACTCTGCTCCCCCAGAGTTTGGCAATTTCAAGCATCTCCACAAGCTCAAATACTCCCTCACCCTCTCCCAGTTTGCAGACATCCTACTGTTGTTTTCTTATAATTATTCAATTTCAAAACATTAGTCAATATAGATCTCAAACCTTAGAGACTGCCCCCCACCAAACTTTCCCTCACTACTCAAAGTGGTCTCCTTATAGCCCAGATTCAGCTCCAGTCAGGGGAATGGAACATCTTGGATGAAACAGGTACCCTGGTTCTTACAGTATGCTTGAATATTTTCAGTTGTGCTAACAACCATATTTGCATTTCCAGAACAGCTGATTTGAAGAGGGGCAAGTCACAAATCCAGGTGAGGCAATTCCTGGATATTTGGGAGGAGGTGCTTGGTGAGGGACCTCAGTAGGGATTTGATGTCACAGAGTCTGCCTTCCAAAGCTGCCATTTCCTCCAGGGGAACAGATCTCTGTAGCCTGGAGATCAGTTCCAGGACGTCTCCAGGCCCCACCTGGAGGCCAGCAACCCTGGGTCAGAATCAGGACCTTTGTCAAAGCATGACTGCATAAGCAGCAGTTGGGCAAAATCTATTCACTAGGGCCAACGAAAAACTGAGCACAAGCTTTTGAGTTCCTCAGAACACTTAATCAGGTTGAACGAGACAAACAAGAAGGGGGGGGGGCACAGAGTGAAAAAGAAAGACAAGGATGATGTAGGGCAGTCTAGTAGAGCCCACTGTAATGTTATTGTCTTCCAGTTCTTCCAGACTGTCTTGTTTTGCTACTTAAGACTGGAAATCACTTACACAGAAAGGCTGGAGGTTAGACAAAGGTAGTAGCAGCTTCGTGCTACCCACACATTTCAGAGAGGCAGACCTCTGGTTATCATTTCCTCCCTCTCCTCTGTTTTTTCCCCTCCTATTTATTCATACCCCACTTTACTTTCCGGGGGGGGGCACCAATTCTCTCCTCTTCTTAGGGCTGCCAACCTCTAGGTGGGGCCTGAAGATACCACAGAATTCTAACTGGTCTCCAGACCGCAGAGATTAGTTGCCCTGGAGAAAAAAAATGACAGCTTTGAAAGGTGGTTTCTATGGCATTATACCCCACTTGGGGTCCCACCTTTCCCCTAACTCTGCCTTCCCCAGGCCTCACTCTCAAATCTCCAGAAATTTCCCATTTTAGGCTGCAGTCACACATGCTAAATAATCTGCTTTCATTCCACTTTCCAACTGAATTTTGCCAGTTCAGACAGTAGAAATCCAGTTGGAAAGTGCACTGAAAGTGGATTGAAAGTAGATTATTTAGTGTGTGTGACTGCACACAGCCCTGGAGATAGCGACCCCACTATGAGGCTAGCCAGGCAGAGAGTGACTGTCCCAAGGTCAGCCAGTGAGTTTCCATGTCACAGGTAAAGGTTTCCCTTGCTTGAAAGCCAGTCGAATATGACTCTAGGGATGCGGTGCTCATCTCCGTTTGCAAGCCAAAGAGCCAGCGCTGTCCAAAGACGTTTCCGTGGTCATGTGGCTGGCATGACTAGACGCTGAGGTGCACAGAATGCTGTTACCTTCCCACCGAAGCGGTACCTATTTATCTACTTGCAATTTGTTGCTTTCGAACTGCTAGGTTGGCAGGAGCTGGGACCAGAGAGGGGCGCTCACTCCATCATGCAGCACTCGGGTCGAACTGCTGAACTACCGGTCTGCAGTTCAGCTTCTTAACCTGGGTCTCCCAGATCCTAATTCAATGCTTTAACCCTTACACCACACAAAGAAAACAGCTATGATTTGACAACAGCAATATGACTGAGGGGGGTGGGGGGTGGGAGACAGAAATAAATCTGGCTCAACTGTTGTTCAGTCTCTCCCGAAATGAAAGCACTGTGATAAGTGAGTGCGCAGGCACAATACAACAATTCCTAGCCTGTGCAGCCTGACGTTGTTTCCGCTTTAAAAGGGAAAAGGTCCTCTCTGTTTTAACGTCCATCAGACTAAAGAGAAGGCAAATCCCCCCTCCCCCGGTTTATTATTAAAGAATTACTCGAACTTGAAGAGAAGCTCTTTTTCCGAGTTCTCCCGGCCTTTCACCCCCCTCTCTCCCCGCCCATTCTCTTACATTGCTGGCAGGCAGACAGAAGGGATACTGCAGCAAGCCAAATCAAATCACCAGCCATTTTCTCAGCACCTTCCGGTCTTTCTTGCGGCTACAAAACCTGCGGCACGTGGAAGAGTGACTTGGGAGGAAAAGGGGGCGGAGGACAGGGCGATAGGTAGCGCCCTGTGCGAAGAACGCACCGTGCAAGGAATGCAACGGCGCAAGTTTTCTTCAAGGAAACGGAGCGCTTCATTAACTCTTGAAGCCGGTTCCCAGCCGTACGGCCGAAAACTGAACAGAGCAAACAAATAGGTCACCAAGCCGGGTGTCGACGCTCAGTTGTCCAGGCGAGTCTTCGTCAAGTTTTAAAGGCATGCGCAACCTCATCGTTTGTATATTTGCTGTGAAGTAAGATCCAGCTTGCAAGTAAAAATGGATTGCAGCGTTTAGATTATCACGAGAAATTCCATTCTCTGTTACTCATTAGCAGCCTTTCTAAATTGAACGTATTTACTGAAATAGTGACTGACTTTTCCATCTTTGCTGGATTCTTTTAAGAACTCGACAGCGTTATTATTTATTGCGTCAGAGATCCACAAGTTAATGGTCTGTTGTGAGTACAGTTGACATGAATATTCACAATCAGTTGAGGAAACTGTTCAAAATGCCGTTTTGCTCTTCAGAATTTGAATGCAACATTGTGAATTTGACAACTAAAAAAACAACAGAAAACCTTGAACGTTCATTGATTTTAACATTCATCACAATGAACACAGACAACCAAAAAAGGAACACAAAATCTCAGCTTTCCCATTCCCGCCACATATGACTCACATATAAATGGATGTGACCATTTTACTGTCGAATTCAAGAGCCTTACAGGCCTACCCTGAACAGAATTGTACCCTTCTAAGTGGATGCAGTTCAAGGTCATGGAGGGGTGTGACTCTTAGGATTCCATAGTTAGGCTTGCTAGCATATCTTCATGATTTGATATTTGCACCCAATATGAAATCTCATAAATTGCCATGTCTTATACAAAATACCACTGCATGTCAACTATGAAACAATTCATTTTTTTAACAATCTACTCATTTCACATTTTTTCATTATTTTTTCTTTGCAAATCTCTATTTAATAAAAATCTTAAAACTTTTTTTTAGGTTATTGCTTTTGAATTTCTACATTTTTACGTATTTATAAAAATTATAACCACTTTACCATAACTCCAACATCCAGTACAGTAAAAAGGTACATTAAAGGGAATAAACAATAATCATAGTAATAATAAATGGGAAATGGGGGAAATCCTCCAAGTGTGTGCAGTTGGGGTGGGAATGGAAGAGGGCATCAGGTGTTCCTGGCCATATAATATCACATTCCTTGGGACTTTTCAGAAGTTCATTTCATTCTCCTGTAAAATGTGTGAAGTGGAGGTCATACCACCAGCTGCACTCCAATTCCACCATTCAGTTGGCAAATCTGTGAGTGGATTTTACTCTCATACAAAGAGTAGAAAGTATATGTCAGTGTGAATGTAGTGGTTAGTGAGGATCTGGGAGACCCAGGCTGACAAGGTATATAATTATTTTATATTATTTTATCTCAGTGGTATGAAATTATAATTCTGTTGTTAGTTTCATATTCTTGGTTTTTCATTTTTGAAATAAATTTTGTGAATTCTTACTGAAATGTAACATCATTTAAAAACAAACAAGAACAAAGTTAAATCCTCTTCAGCTGTCAGGTCATACATTCCTCACAGCACTACGTCCAGTGTACTCCATGGGGATATGATGTATAGGTGAGAATACAGACCTTCTGAATATTACCTTGCCAAAAAGCTTTGGTAGGTTTATTTGACCATCAAAAGAGGACAAATGAAGCTGAGTAATCTCTTCTTGCAATATTCAGAAGGTATGTCTACTGCAGTGCTGCAGTGGAAGAGTGTATCAGCTGGCCTTCAAAATATTTCTAAATGGAAAATACACATAAAATTGGGTGCATTTTATGAAGGCAATTGAAGGCTTTGCTGGTGCTTTGTTTTGTTTAAATAAATAGACCAACTTGAGTGGTCCAGTAGGGGGATGTACAATCTCAAAAAGTTAACAACAGAGTGATTCTTATGGCAGAGGAGATCCTGGGGCACTCATGCACACTAGCTGTTGGTGCCCATGGCATACATTCAATCATAGTTCACTAACCACTCATAGCAACAAAGGTAATACAAGACAAGAGAGTATAGGTTATTGCCTTCCCTGCATTCCCTCACCACAAAGAAATAAGCGGTGTGAATGCTAGAACTATGCAATTTCCTTAAACAAGAAGCACTGTCTGAAGGGAAAGATGTTTGGATTCTACAAAACAATGGAGTAACAATTATTCTAATTTTGGAATGATGTTCAGATCCCTCCCCCCCCCCGCTATAATTACTGCCCCCTCCCATGATCAACTGAAAAGTGCCCAAGCAATAGGAAACAAATGGTGTCATAATACCCCCTCCTCTTCAATTCACCCATTGCCTGTCCAGTGCCTCTTTGTTACTCTACCCTGACCCAGCTGTAAAACTCTCTGCTGACCCTGCTGAGGAGGCAAATCTCAGCAGGGTGCTGAAGTCTTTTGCTACTAGAGAGCAGATGGCCAGGGAAGTGAAGCCACAAGTAATTTAAGTATGAACTCTGTTGAATTAAGAAAGCACTTTTAAGGGCGTTATTCTGACAAAGTGGGAAGTGTTTGCCTCTATAAAATAAAGCTGAAGTGTGGAGCTTTGGATAAGGCAAATTCTGTAATCTGCTGTAAAAACCTTCCTAACAGTGCAATCCTATGCAGAGTTACTCCAGTCTAAACCCATTTATACATGTGCTGACAAGTTTTAGGTATACTTTGCTACATAGTGTGTAACATTCTATGTTTTTCCCTTTCTGTACCAATTTTATAAGGCAGCACTAAAGGCTTCCCACTTTTCTCTACCCATATAGGGCAGGAACAAATTTATCCAAATTCTGCAGTTCTGAAATGCTTAGTTTTGGAAGGGTTATAAAATCAGTCCTGGGGAAAAAGCACGCAAGATACTTCTGCTGTGCACTAGATATATAATGAGACCACAGGACTTCTTGCCACATATAATTTGGTAGAACAAGGCCTCTTTCTTCTTGCATCTCAGCAACTGTGAGCTGTTCTAGCAGAAACTGTCTGTTAGTGGGGAACTTACTATAAACACAAACGGGAAGATGAGTATATCCATAAAGTGTACTGCTTAATTAACAGCGCAATCCAAAGCAGAGTTATACTTTCATAAGCCCAGTAACTGAGACACAGTTAGAAGGGTACAATTGTGCCTAGGATCATAGGCGTCATCTTCAGGAGGGCTGGGAGCTTGGGCCCCCACCAAAATTTTACAGGGGGGACTGAGCCTCCCTTGGGGCAACCAGTGCAAGCCAGTTCAGGGCACCCTTTTGTTCCCCCCCCCCACCCCCAGCCTAAGAACGGGAGGGAGCGAAGGGGAGGCTTGCAATGGCTGTCCGCCCTTTAAAGTGAGCAGCCTGGCAGGTTTGCCTGCCAGCTGTTTGCTTTAAAGTGGGCAGCCAGTTCAGGGTGCCCTTTCACTCCCCCCCACCTAAGAACAGGAAGGAGATCCAGCTGGGGGAGGGAGTCCAACTTTCTGTGTCTGTTGTGTATCAATATTGCGGTCGCCATGTGCTCGCGTAATGGTGATGGCCACGTGGACATTCGCACATGGTCTGAATCCACCTGAGCTTCGGCCAGGTAGAACAATAGCCGGTCGGATCCTAAACGACCACCAATCATGAGCCCAGGCTTCCCCCAGGGGACCACTATCTTAAGGTCCTATCAGGACATTTGGGCAAGGTTAGGGGATTATCTCTGACCGACATAAAAGAGGCCTCTGAGCCTGGGGTTGATCATGTTCCATCTTTTTTTTTTTTAATTTTTTAATTTATTTTTCAAATTAACTAACAGACAATTCAATATAACAATTAAACCAACCGTTACAATACACCTCTTTCACATCAGACATCAAACAAAAAAACACAATCCATAGTTTGTCATTGTTACCATACATCATCATGTTCCATCTTGACCCGCAATAAACTACAATGTTGTTTTCACTGTTACCGGCCTCCTGACTCCAGTACTTTTTAGTGGCGATGAGGATGGGATCCCATTGAGCGACACATCAGCTGAACCAAGCAGCGGACCACCGAGCAACGATCCGCCGGCACCAGGTATCGCCGAGCCCCTGCACTCCGAGGAACTGCTGCAAGCCCCTGAGGACATCGCTCACTGTGCCGCTCCTGTTCCGGTAAATATGGCTGATGTTCCGGGACCAATAGCCCCATTCGACCCGTCTCGTCCAGAGACCTGGGAGGCCTGGATCAAGCAGCTGGGCTGCACATTCATCGTCCGAGGCATCACCGATGCGGACATAAAGCAGGCCTTTCTCCTGAGCTCGTGCGGTGTGGACATCATGCGAGTCGCCCAGAGCTTACTCGCACCCCAAAATCCCCTCAAGGTGCTCTACGATGTCCTCACCAAGGCCCTCAGGGATTACTTCGCTCCCAAACCCTCCAAAATAGCCCTACACCTGGATTTTATCCGGCGCCAACAGCAGCCAGGAGAATCAGCCACCACCTTCATGGCTAACCTCCGTCGCCTACCTGTGGGCTGTGAGTTCTGCCATGTGGACAACCACGTGGAGACAGGTTTCATGGGGGGAGTGAGGGAAGCTAAATTGTGGCGCTGACTGATAGCGCTTCCTGAGCTGACTCTTGAGATGATGCTCCAGACAGCCATGGCCTTCGAGGCAACCATGAAGGACAAACCAGCCACCAAACCACACCGCACCGCGATCTCCGGGTCTGACACATCTGAGGATGAGGACGTCTGCCAGCTCCAGCAGCACTCACAAAAGAGGGGTAGCTGAGCCCCTCCACCGGTTGCTGGGCCGTGACACTTGGCAGCATTCAAGGCAGTAAAAGACTTGTTAGTTTCCAACACTGTCCTGGCTCACTTCGACGAGTCCTTGCCAGTGATCCTGGTTTGCGACGCATCTCCGTACGGGGTGGGGGCGGTCCTGGGCCATCGGCTTCCCAACAGGTGGGAGGTGCCAGTGGCTTATTATTCCAGAACTTTGTTGTCGACGGGGCAGAACTACACCCAGATCGATAAGCCCTTGCCATAGTCGCGGGAGTAAAAAACATTTCATGACTACCTGTATGGTAGGGTGTTCACCGTGGCCACAGACCACAAGCCACTCTTGGGCCTCCTGGCTCTGCAGCGCCAGACCCCGCACATGCTATCCCCGCGGGTGCTCCGGTGGTCCATTTTCCTGTTGCATCGCCCCGGGAAAGCCATGGGCCACACCGACACCCTGAGCCGTCTTCCGCTGCCATACTCAGACCCAGCGCTCGCCTTCCACGTCGCTCTCATCGAGGACCTCCCAGACCAGCCTGTCCAGGTACCTGATGTGGCCCACCGAACAGCCTGGGACTGAGTCCTCTCCTGAGTCTCAAACTGGGTGGGGAGGGGGTGGCCCGATCATCCAGGCCCTGAATTTGCCACCTACACTGCAAAGCAGAACGAACTGTCCACCCACAAGGGGTGCCTGCTATGGGGGACAAGGGTGTCATCCCGGGCCCGCTCCGTGCCAAGGTCCTGGCAGCCCTTCATGAGTCTCATCCTGGAATTGTCCGGATGAAGGCCCTGGCCCACAGCTATGTATGGTGGCCAGGCATGGACAAAGAGATCGAGAACCATGTCCACCAATGCGGCAAATGCCAGGAGTCACGTCCCGAACCCCCTCACGCCCCCATCCGGCCCTGGGAGTCGACCAACAAGCCCTGGTCTCAACTTCGCAGGGCCGGTCCAGGGCCAGTTGTTTTTTTATCATTATAGATAGCTACAGCAAGTGGCTGGAGGTAGTCCTGGTGCAGGCTACCTCAACCAAGGCAGCTGTCCAAGCCATGTGCCACATATTCACCACCCACGGACTTCCAGACACCCTCGTCACAGACAATAGGATTGCCTTCACCTTCGGGGAGTTCTAGCGCTTTGTGGACTCCCTCTGCATCCAACACATCCGTTCCGTACCCTTTCATCCTGCAACCAACGGGCAAGCGGAATGAATGGTAAGAACTACCAAAGAGGCCATCAAACAGATGGACCAGGGCAACTGGGAATTCAAGCTGACAAAATTCCTGTTCGGCCAGCAGTTTACCCCACACACTGGGACTGTATGCAGCCCGGCATAGATGGTTATGGGCCTCCACCTCAGCCCCATGCTAGACTGGCTCCACCCCGACCACGCTGCCAACGGCAGCACCAAGCCCAAGCTCCAGCCAGCTCCCTGAGGATTCACCCCCGAGGACCCAGTCTATGTTCGGAACTACACCAGAGGTCCGGCATGGGTCCCCGGAAGAATCATCCATTCTACAGGACCGATCTCCTACAAGGTCCTCACAGAAGAAGGGTTGGTGTGGTGGTGCCACATCGACCAGCTCCGACGGCGCCTCCTGAGCAGCATGCCCAGCGTTCCCAAGACTCCTGCACGCACAGAATGGACCAGCTCCTGCTCCAGGAATCCAGCCCCGACTTGGAGCCTGCGGAGATCCCGCCACCTGACAGTCCAGGCGAATCAACACCGCCGGCACCGCTGCTGGAACTCCCTACAGAAACTTCCGTACAGTTGCCTGCTGCCCCGCTCTCTGGTCTGAGCACCGCCCCGGGACCTGCAACTCCCTGGCGCTTGGGATGCGAACGTCACCGGCCGGAGTACTTAAAGGACTATGTTTGTAAGGGGGAACTGGACTATGGGGGGAGGGATGTTGTGTATCAATATTGCAGTCGCCATGTGCTCACATAATGGTGACCGCCATGTGGACATTCGCAGATGGTCTGAATCCATCTGAGCTTCGGCCAGAATAGCCAGTCGGATCCTAAATGACTGCCAATCATGAGCCTAGGTTTCCCCCAGGGACCTATGAACTGTAACCACTATCTTAAGGTCCTATCAGGACATTTGGGCAAGGTTGGGGGATTATCTCTGACTGGCATAAAAGAGGCCTCTGAGCCCGGGGTTGATCATGTTCCATCTTGACCCATAGACGTCAACTACAGGGGGGCTCGAGGGCTCGAGCCACCCCCGAAATTTCCCAGGGGGGACTGAGCCCCCCCCCCGAGAAAACGGTGTACCCTCCCCCGCGCCTCCCTCGGCCCTTCCTAGGGCCGCCGCCTCTCTCTTTTCCCCCCCGCCTGGCCACTCCGACCCTCCCTCCGTTCGTCCAGGGGGATAGCTGGGATGGAAGCAGGAGCGGTCAGGCGGGGGGGGAGGTGTCACGCACGCACAGAAGAGCCCCCGCCCCCCCCAGGAGTTTTTAAACTCTACGCCCCGGTCTTGACCCGCAATAAACTACAATGCTGTTTTCACTGTTACCGGCCTCCCGACTCTGGTACTTTTAAGTGTTGATCCTGTAAATTGTCCCGGGGGGGGGGGGACAGGAGGAGAGACACTGAAGAGTGTTTACAAAGGAGATGGGTGGGAGGGAAGGGCTGGCCTGCCCAGGCAGAAGCAGGAATATTTCAATGCCAGCAAGCCTGGCAGGGATGTTCGTCACTCGACTGGAATCTTCTTTCCTATCGCTTTTCTGTCTCTCTGTCTTCTTTCCTTCCTCTTTCACGCCTCTCCCCCCATTGTTTTTCTACCTCTCCCTTCCTTCCTTTCTCTCTTTCTCTCTTTGTGTTTCTCTCTCTCTTTCTTACTTTTGTCTTTTTCTTACTTTTGTCTTTTTTCTCACTTTCTCTCTGTCTCTTTCTACCTTCCTCTCTTTCTCTTTGTCTCTCTTTCTGTTTCTGTCTTTCGTGCTTTTTTCCCTATCTCTCTCTCTGTCTTTCTGAGTCCTTTTTTTTTTCTTTTGGTGCATAATGCCTTCACTCACACACATAATGCCACTTCTGTCACCTCTTCCAGATGATTCCTTAAAGTCCATCTTTTCTATGAATTGTTTGGAACAACAACTTGCAAATTTCAGTGCAAAGTCACCCATATGAATAAGGCAGAAACAAGACTCCTGTAAATGAATGTCCAGGGAAAATTTTAAAACGTTCCTTTACAGGCTTTTTTGTGTTGCCCTCCTTACTTTCAAATTTGTGACCATTTGTTTGTTTTATGCACATAGTATGTATATTTGCAGATCTTAAAAGTGACTATTCTAAAAGTGAATTTAAATAAAGGGCACAGCAGGAGACCACTGAGATACCACTATAACCACTGGCCAACTCCCACCTTTTCCTGGGTTTAGCCCAGCACAGGGGCATGGCTGGGGGGTGGTGGTTCCCAAGGGTTCCCAGCCCCCCCCCAAATTTCTGGAGAGCCCCTTCCTAAATCCCACATGGCTCCGCCACCATAGATAGTGACAATGGCCTGTGATGTCACCGGCTCCTCTCTATGATGTCACTAGGCCTCAGTTCTTTTAAGAACCTAGCATAGCAATGCCTGTGGTCCAGCCCGGCCCCAGCCCCACCTCCTGGGAAACTGGAAAGGCTACGCCCTTGCCTAGGATTGCACTGTAAGAAGAGGAAAGCTAATGCAGGTTGTGGTGCCATGGTTCTCTTCCCTTATTGAACATTTAACATATAAAAAGTTATACCACATCATAATAGTACTCCAAAATATTTGTTAGTGGCTTGTTTATTAAAGATATTTCTGTATCACCTCTTCACCAAAGTGCCTGAGGTAGTTCACAGAATAAAAATCATGAGCTAAAATTCCTCATTACAACCATAAAGTGTTACAACTTAGGATGTAGTGGACTTGGATCTGGGGACTCTGATTTGAATCCCCACTCTGCCTAGGAAACTTGTTCAGTCGCCATGGGCCAGTCACACACTTCTCAGCCTGACCTACCTCACAGAGTTGTTGTGAGGATATAAATGGAGGAAGGAAAATTATATAAGCCACTTTGGGTCCCCACTGGAGAGAAAAAAAGGTAAAGATTTCCCTTGCTTGAAAGCCAGTTGAATCTGACTCTAGGGGGTGGTGCTCATCTCCGTTTCCAAGCTAAAGAGCCAGAGAAAAGGAGGGTATAATTTAAGTAAATAAAAACATCACAAATTTCAATATCAACAATAAACAGGCAGCAGTAAATAGATCAGCAATAATTACGAAAAATTGAAGCAGCTAATTAAGACTATTTAAAGCCCAAACCCATGGCATGCACTTAAAACCAATTAAAAGCAATATTGGAAAACAGGAGGGACCCAGAAACCAAATACTGATTAATTAATTGGGGAAAAAAAACACTTGAAATGAAAACATTTTGGCATAGAACCAAAAGCCACTGAAGTCATATCTGGACTATGCTTCTGTTTATTGGCTCTCATCCAGCCCATTACTGCCTCCAGAAAATGGTCCGAACATCCACTTTCCCACCTGAATCAAATGGAGGGACAGAACAGCTTATCATCTGCATATTGATGACACATCACACTATAACTTCAGATGATTTCCCCCAGTGGTTTCAAGCAGATATTAACTTGGATCCTGCCTAGATTTCTATGGGTGAAGAAGTTGGGTAATTTTCTTTTATTCTCCTTCCTGTGGGAGACCTCTGATTGCCCCCAAGCTATTCCTGAGGGTCTCTTACCCTTCAGGAGCAGCACTTTGGGGTGTGTTTTGGGCTGCTGCAAGAGGGAGGGGATCACCCCCCCTCCCCCAGGTGGAAATTTAGATGGGATGCAAGCTATTAAATTGCATGGAGAAAAGTACTGAAGCCTGGAAAACACCATAGCACAGCTATTATAGAGCTGAACTAATGCCTGCCCTGCCTTCTGGAAACATTCAGCTGAAAAGAAGTAGAACCATCAAATCTTGATGCTTCCAGTCCTCATCCCAGCCAAATGGTCCAGGAGGATTTTGTGGTCAAAGCCAGGAATCAAAAGTCACTGAGAAGTCCAACAGAACAGAGATGCACTCCCCCTGTGTCGTTCCTGGGAAAGATTATCACCAGGTTGGTTATTCTGACACCAGACTTAATCCATCTAAAATGCATCTGGATAATCAATTTAATCTTAAATGGTTTAGAATGGATGGCCACCATCAGCTTGAGAGACTTGCCCTGAAACAGACTGTTAGCCTAAAGGGGGCTTTTCAATAGTAGGCAAACTGTTGCCTCCTTAATCATTCTCAGAACCATTCTCTCTCTCAAGAAGGCATTCACTACCTCCATGATCCATCTGGCCATGATGCCTCAGCACTTTGAAGAAGAGGTATGCCACATCCCTCTGAACTTGCTGATATTCACAGATCACACAAACTGAAAATCATCTAACAAAACATGACTAGAGTGTGCTCTAAAAGTATCCTGAAACTGAACTGTTACGACTGAGGTGTACAGCTTGTCACAAATGTGACTGATTTTATCTACAAAATGCCTTGTGAAATTCTCATGGTGAGCTGCTGAAGCTTCCAAAAAAGCATAAATTTGGTCAGTTTCAAAAGCCCCCTCACTACTTGCAGTAGCTCAGCTGGATGATTATCTGCAGAAGCAATGGTGATGGAGAAATAAGAATGCTTTGCCACCATCACCACCACTAAATGGCTCTCACCTGTGTTCATTTGAATTAATCTCAAATACATCTCTACAGAGGTTACAAGTTCCCACTTGCCTAAATCCCTCCAGGGAATAGTCTAAATTGGATGTGGAATTGTATGGTATAGCCCAGTCTCATCAGATCTCAAAAGCTAAGCCAGGTTGGTGCTTGGGTGGGAGATGTCCAAGGAAGGCTCTGCAGAGGAAGGCCATGGCAAACCATCTCTGCTTAGTCACATGCCTGGAAACTCTGTGGGGTTGCCATAAATCAGCTGCAGCTTGACAGCACTTTACACACACACACAGTAGTGTACATCCATGACAATGGGTTTGATGAAAATTACCCTCCTTTCAGAACATCTCACATTTGACCAGAGCAGAAGACCACATTGAAGCAACTGAGCCCACAAAGAAACCAAGCACCAGGGCCAGAAGCAGAAAGTAGTGATAGTGTGTCCACTCTATGTGCTCCTTCCTTGGCTACTTGTTGGTCAGGCCAATGGCTGACTAAAGTTTCAGTCACTCCTGTGGCAACAATAAGGTGAACTGGTGGACTTAGATAGAAATCTTCCTTGCCCTGGTTACCATACTAAACTGGATTCAAGCATAATTTTAGAGAAGAAGGAGACCGGGCAAAATTCGGGGAGGGGGGAGGGGGTTGACTGCAGTGTGAAAAGATCTGATGGGGAAAAGACATTAGGAAGGGGAGGAATCAAGGAAATCTGAAATATATACTAGGAATATTCAAACTACTTTCTTACCTCCTTTTCTTCACTCTAGTAATTCTCTGTGTCAGTGATGTAGTTCAGGTTTGCTAGATTCATATTTGGTCTTACAGTTCTGTATATGATGTTCATATTTTTTCCCTCTGTACACAATATCTCCCTGAATTGTTAAATCAATTAGTGTTGATCCAGTCAGAGTGAAACACTTTTGAGTCCCATTGATCTCAATAGAAGAGAACAGTATACATTCGTAAATATCTGCCACTGAAATCAATAGGTCTGCAGTGGTTTAGTAACACTGTGCTTCTTCACAGTGTGACAGATGTTCCAGGTGAACAGCTCTCACTGCGCAGTGCTTCAGAATGGCCACCAAGATGGAACAGTTCATGCACAGCCATCATTCTGTTTTTGACAGCACATATATTTCTGTACAATGGTGATACCATTTTAACACAGCCTAAAACTCCTTCACAAATGTTCCCTCTAATAGGACAAACAGTTCCACAGAAGACTGAAATGTCATTAAGTCTAACTTCACCCCCCATTAAAAAAATGTTATAAAATATGTGTGCTAATAATAACTTTTGGTAGTTTTGCCCTCAATGTGAAATAGATATGTGATGAGTTATATTAATATATTTGTATAGAAATATCTTGTTTTTAGTGGAAATTCATCCTATGCATTCAAAGAATGTGGTTAATGTATCTAAAATCAAACAAATGAGCAATTTCTCATGGTTTGAACTGTATTTCTGTTGACGTTTTCCGTCTCTTCGTATTCTTCCTTAAAGCAGTTGAGTTTGTTTCTGATCTTTCCCTTAGTATAAACTCTAATTGCTACAACTGATCCAGTAGTTCTATTTCATTTACATCTAATATCTTCCTTTTTTGTTCTGACATTTCTTCTCAAGATGCCACACAGACCTCTCCTCAGCATGCAGTCCTTCTACCCAGTCCTGCTATTACAAAGTATTCCTCTTTGTTCAAAGATATCCTTCTTCCCCGTGCAAGACATCTTCCTTCTCTTTGAGGGATGCTCACCCTGCCAGCCTGTGCTGCCTCATAAAATTATTGTATTTTAAAAATCGAGAGACCCATCAAGCATGTCAGCTTCATGACATAGGAGCAGGCCACCCATCCAGGCTGCTGGGTTGCCTAGCAACCTATTTCTCACTTCTCTGATGAGTCATTTGCCTATTGCAATGCCTTGCTGATGTAAGCACAACCAAGGAAAACAATATTGCAGGGGCAATTTTTCTTGTTGGCATTCATTTATTAATTATTAGCCCTATAAAATGTTTATTCACCATCTTGTTATGACTCCTTTCCTGTTCAAAAGAAGCAGATCATTGGAATTTGGGGAACATGGCTTCATCGCCTTTTGTGTGTGCTATTGCTGCAGTCAAATGACATCAAACATTTGAATTTCATACCCACAAACTAAGCAAACAGATGCTTGATTTTCAGAGGGACTGAATTTGCTTCCTTTGTAGTTGAAGACAGGTTCCTCAAAGGCCTCCACTTGCCCTATTGCGCATTTCTTCTTTTTTTCTTTCTCTCTGTGGAGAGGGAGCGAGCACCAAAATGCTAACCATAATAAAATTTCACCATGAGCATAAATATTCAATTAGTAAATTGAATCAGCTGGCTCCCCTCAGTGCCATCCTGTATACCTCCTTCCCCTGCTCTTCTTCTCCTCCTTTCAAAGCACACCACTAGGTGTACAAATAAAGGTCTCACTTACATTTCATAACTTCTCTGCAAAAGCTTTTCCAAGGATCAAAACGCTCAGATGTTGTTAATGCAACATGTTCTTTATTTGTGAAACACGGGGAAACTGACAGATGTCCAGCCCTTGCTGTTTGGTATTTGGAAGTGTGGGACTGGGCAGCTAGGAGGAATCTATCTCATAATTGCCTGTAACACACATCATTCACACCGTGTTTGCAGCACTTGTAGTGATGAACGGGATGTACCAGCTGGTGGGAGAATCATCAGGGCTTTTTTTCTGGGGGAATAAGTCGGAATGGAGTTCCAGAACCTCTTCGACAAAATTCTTTTTACAATGTTTAAAAGTCCATGAGTTTTCAGGATATAGACTGAAAACTTCATTTCTCTCTTGAGAGTTTTGGCACCTCTTAAAAAACAACAACAACAACAACCCTGGAGAATCTCATTTCCCATTTGAAATTTTTCAATCGCTCTGAAACATAATTTGCATTTTGATGCTAAATATTTGGATCCTATGCAACAAATAAGTAATAGTTATGTTTAACTTTGCCTGTATTCACCTGTCCCCTTCTGTTGCTATCTTCCACTAGCAGGTGAAGTCTTTACTGTGTCAAATGGCATTCCCTCAGTGAACACTCCATGCTCCCCAGTGTTTTAACAGTTGTTTTTATCATGTGTACTTATTTTAAGCTCTGTTTTTTAACCTTCTTGGTGGGCCCACAAGGGCAGAAAGGCAAGGTAAAGATCTTGTAAATAAATAAATAAATAAATAAATAAATAAAATGTATTTCAATGGACTATCAGTACAGACCCCTAAGAGTGTATGCCCAGTAAAAAGAGCAGCATTTATATAGAGGTCTAGAGTGCACAAAACTGCTTAGTTAGCTAGTTGCCAGGAAGGGCAAATTAGAGTCAAGATGCATAAATAACAGAGCAATAAGTATAGCTAAGATTGGATTAAAGCAGTTGGCAAGACCTGTGAATATCAGCAAATTAGCATACAGATAGTAAAAGAGTTGTCAAACAGATGTGAGGACTAAGTTTGAGTTCAGTGGCACCATTAAGACCAACAAAGTTTAATTCTAGGTATAAGGGAGAACTGAGTGCTTTAGCATGTATAGTGAGATAAGAACCTGATATCTCTGTTAAGCCCTGGGGATTCCATTGTCTTGAGTGTTGTAATAACTTGTAATTTAGCAATCTTCCATTCCAGTCTGTTTCTGAAATTCTTTTGCAATAAAACAGCTACTTTGAGTGCCTTGGGAGGTTGAAATGTTCTTTTACAGGCTTCTGAATTTTGTGACAAAATGCATCTTCACTCTAATTAGCCCTTCCAGGCAAATAACACCCCTCCCCCCATGTGTAATGGTTGAGGAAGTCTTGTTTCAATGTATCTGATGACGTGTGCATGCACACAAAAGCTTATACCCAGAATTAAACTTCGTTGGTCTTAAAGGAGGGGAGGGGCTGTGACTCACTGGCAAAGCATCTCCTTGGTATGCTGAAGGTCCCAGGTTCAATCCCCACATCTCCAGTTAAAAGGATCAGGTAGGAGGTGATGTGAAAGCTCTCAGCCTGGGGAGGTGATGTGAAAGATCTCAGCCTGGGGTTCTGGAGAGCTGCTGCCAGTCTGAGTAGACAATACTGACCCCTTGATAGACTGATAATCTGATTCCACATAAGGCAGCTTCATGTTTTCAAAAGTGCCACTGGAAAAGTTTCTTTTCCTAGGTCTTCCAGGGCAGTGCTTCCCAGCTTATGGGTCAGGACCCAAAACTGGGTCTCAAAGGCTCTGACAGTGAGTCACAGGCCAGCCCTCCCTAATGGCCACTCCTGCCCTTTGCATCCTTCTCTTTCTTTCCTTCCTCACCAACTTCTCACACTTCAGTCTTCTCCTCCTTCTTTGTGACAGTGATGAGGGGGTAGAAGCCATCCAGCAACTAGTATCTTCATGGTAAGAAGACATGAAAGAAGGCAGGGGTTGGACCAGTGTTCCCTCTAAGATGAGTTAGTGTGAGCTAGCTCAGTTTTTTAGCCTCCAGCTCACACATTTTTTTCTTAGCTCAGGAAGGATGGCTCCAGAGTAAACTAATTTATGCAGGCCCGTAGCCAAGATTTTTTAGTTTGGGGGGCCTTTCAAAAAGTCGTGGGGCACTGAAATTCATGTGCGCCCCCCACACACTGCCCTATTCCCCCCAAGCATTTAAAGGGTCTCTTTAAATGCTTTGAGGGGAAAACGGGGAGGCCCTGCGTGCACCTGCACTCCAAGGCATGAATTTGCGGTGGAGTGTAGGTGCATGTAGCCTCCCCCAGCTTCTCCCCAAAAGTCGTGGGTCCTTGGGAAAAAGTCAGGGGGCCACACCCCAGGAGGCCCCACTGTAGCTACGGGCCTTAATCTATGCAGTAGCCAAATCACTCACTCACAATTTTAATGCCAGTAGCTCACAAAGTAGAATTTTTGCTCACAAGACTCCACAGCTTAGGGGGAGTATTGGATGGGATTCCCTCTAATCCCCCCCTACTGAGTGGAGCAGTTCACATCCTGAGCAGAATAAAACTGGAATCTTAAAATGGGCAATGGGCAGTGCAAGACCCTGCACAGCTCCAGCCTGCTGTTGAGTGGGGCTTCCTGTGTTAATGAACGGCCTCTCATGCACACAGCTTAGAGGGAACACTGGGTGGGAGCTGTTTAGCATGCCATGGGAAAAAAAGAGAAGGGTCAGTTCAAAAGAGGCATGTGTGTGCATGGGCTCTGTCTTGGTGCTTCAGCAACCCAGTCTCTTGCCCAGCCTCCTGCTTTGCCTCACTGCCCTCTACCTGCTGTGGAAGATGTACTGCACGAAGTCCCTTGCCGCCAACCTCTTCACTCCCATCCATAGGCGTCAACCTCAGGGGGGCTGGGGAGCTGGAGCCACCCCTCTGAATTTTTCCAGGACATGCTGAGCCTCCCCTGGAGACAATGGCCTGTAATGTCTCTGGCCCAGCCCCCCACCCAGGAAATTGGAAAGTCTACGTCCTTGCTCCCATCTGACATCTGCACATATCTCCTCAAGCCAGTGCCTCTCAAGCATACCTCCTGGAACTCCAGCTTTGGCCAAGCTGGCAGAGGAGGAGGAGATGAGCTCCCACTTGTTTGGGGTTCATAGCGGGGAAAGTTGCACCCTTTTGTCTACTGTTTGTTGGCTTCTCAAAAAACATCTAGTTGTAGATGCTGGAATAGATGGGTGCCAAAGTCTTAGTTTGTCTAGGGCACCAAAAAACTTTGGGCCAGCCCTGGATGGATTATCATACAAAGTAAATTTGGAATTGTGGGTCACCATACCACAAAGGCTATTCTAGGGGCTACACACACTCTTCAGCATCCAATGTGCTGTTGGTAACTCCCAAGTTACTTGTTGGTGTTCCTTGCTCTAACCAAACTCTTGAGCCAACCTTGTTGGGGATCCAGAGTCCATTCAGGTTGTAGACCTTTGATACGCCTTTAGGCCTCTTACCTAAGGTGACACTCCAAACAACAGCCAAATCATCGAGAATATTATGAGGTTCAAGATACGAACATTTATTTCATAATAAAGATACAAAATACTGATGCTTAGTTCTGATCTGTGTTACACCTGGAACCTTTTTTCATTTGCTTGCGTCCTTGTTCACTTTCTTATATGGAATCCATCTGATGGCAGATTTTATCCTGAGTCTGATTAGTAAATATGACAGGCCTCTCTTTCTCAACTGTAAAATAGCACTGGAACAATTTTTGTGGGTAAAACGGGGTGCTTAGCCATTCCTTACCTGCCTTTTTTCTGTCTCACACATAACTTTTTTTCTTTCATAAACTCATCTTGACTTCTGGGATGAATAATGGAAAAGGAAAGGAAAATAAATTGGGGAAACTGCAAGGTAAAAGCAGTGGGTAGAGAAAGAGTTACTCCAACCTCCTGCCCGTCACTGCTCACCCTACCCTCCCATACCATTTTTTATAGAGAAGCAGAAGCTGAACATTCAGGATACTAATAAATTGGTCAGGATCAGGACCCAGAAGGACATATGCATACTGTTGCAAGCTTGGATTCTGGTTACTGTGGCTTGTCTTATGGGTTTAGCCTAAAGTGGCGTATCTGGGGGAAGCTGGAGCCCATGACAAAATGAATGGTAATATTTCATAGCAAGTGTAGGTATTATCTCAGTGGCTCTTTTTTTTTTGCATTTGTGCATGTGTGTGTGTGTGTGTGTGTGTGTGTGTGTGTGTGTGTTAGGGTTGCCAGCCCCCAGGTCTGGGCAGGGGATCCCCTGGTTTTGGGGGCTTCCCTCCATTGCAGACATGCTGGCAGGCAGGGAAACCCCTCCCCCCGACACGATGATGTCACCTGGAAGTGACATCATTGCATCGGGGATGCCACACAGGGACACTCTGATATTTGGGCAAACTTTATGGTTTTGAGGGTGAAAAAAAACACATAAGAATTTTGCCCAAATACCAGAGCGTCCCTGCATGACGTCCCCACTCACCCCCAGAATGCCCCCCAAATCCCTGTACCGGAGGAGCGAGGAGACCTGGCAACCCTAGCGTGTGTGTGTGCCTGTGCCTGGAAGTCATGGCGACCTCTGGCGACTCCTGCTGGGGCACGAAGGAGATTCAGAGAAGTGGCTTGATAGCCTGCCTCTGCCTCCCGGCCCTGGTATTCCTTGAAGGTCTCCCATCCAAATACTTGGCAGGGTCAGCCCTGCTTCCGAGATCTGACAAGATCGAGCTTGCCTGGGCTAGCTGGGTCAGGGCAGTGGGTCTTAATTGTTAGGACATGTCCAAGTACCCATCAAGTCCTGGGTGACCTAATCTCCTAGCGGAAGGCCCAGAGCTATGAATGTGTGTTCAAAAAGAGCTGGAAAAAATATAGAGGGAAACATATGGATATGGACATAGCTGTGAGCTGGAGTCGCCTGGAGGTGCAGGATCTCTCTCTTGGGGGTCTGATATTGGGTAGCAGATCTGTCTCTTTGCCTCCACAAGGCCTCTACCTGCTATATTTGCAAATAAAGCAAATATTATAACATACCAAATGCTCTCTCTCCTAAGAGAACCAACCCAGGTAAGTGCTACCCCTGGAACTTTTGGCTTTTGGGGAGCATTAGGAAAATGTAGTGGTACATTAAATTTATAAACATACTTTCCCACCAGAGTTCCTTTCTGAAGATAAAGTTCCTCATCAAAGGCTCCTAAGTAAGCTCTATAGTCATATGATAAAACGACAAGTCCTTTTGTGGATCAAAAACTAGCTAATGAAAAGGAAACAGAGAGTGAGTATAAATGGGCAATTTTCTCAGTGGAGGGAGGTAAGCAGTGGGGTACCGCAGGGATCAGTACTCGGTCCAATGCTTTTTAACTTGTTTATTAATGATTTGGAGTTGGGAGTAAGCAGTGAAGTGGCTAAATTTGCAGATGACACGAAGTTGTTCGGGGTGGTGAGAACCAGGGAAGATTGTGAGGCATTCCAAAGGGATCTGTTGAGGATGGGCAAGTGGGCATCAACATGGCAAATGGGGTTCAATGTGGCCAAGTGCAAAGTGATGCACATTGGAGCCAAAAATCCTAACTATAAATACACGTTGATGGGGTCCGAACTGGTGGAGACTGACCAAAAGAGAGATCTTGGAGTCATAGTAGATAACTCAATGAAAATGTCGAGACAGTGTGCAACTGCAGTGAAAAAGGCCAACGCTATGCTGGGAGTTATTAGGAAGGGAATTGAAAACAAATCAGCCAGTATCATAATGCCCCTGTATAAATCAATGGTGCAACCTCATTTGGAGTTCTGTGTACAGTTCTGGTCGCCACACCTCAAAAAAGATATTATAGCATTGGGAAAAGTGCAGAAAAGGGCAACTAGAATGATAAAAGGGTTGGAACACTTTCCCGATGAAGAAAGGTTGAAGTGCTTGGGGCTCTTTAGCTTGGAGAAACAATGGCTGAGGGGTGACCTGATTGAGGATTATAAGATTATGCATGGGATAGAGCAGGTAGAGAAAGAAGTACTTTTCTCCCTTTCTCACAATACAAGAACTTGTGGGCACTCCATGAAATTGCTGAGCAGTCAGGCTAGAACAGATAAAAGGAAGTACTTTTTCACCCAAAGAGTAATTAACACATGGAATTCACTGCCACAGGAGGGGGTGGCAGCTACAAGCATGGATGGCTTTAAGAGGGAATTAGATAAGCATATGGAGCAGAGGTCCATCAGTGGCTATTAGCCACAAAGTATAGATAGGAACTCTCAGTCTGGGGCAAGTGACGCTCTGTATTCTTGGTGCTTGGGGGGGGGGGGCAACAGTGGGAGGGCTTCTAGTGTCCTGGCCCCACTGCTGGATCTCCTGAGGGCACCTGGTGTTTTTGGGCACTGTGTGACACAGAGTGTTGGACTGGATGGACTATTGGCTTCTCTTATGTTCTTAAGATCCCCTTTGCAAAAGGAAAAAAAGAATGCTCTTTAAGGTTTTTCAGATTCACAATGCCTTTTCCAGATCTTGTGCAAGAGCTTTTCAAAGGGGAAAAAATCAGAGGAGTACTTGAATTAGCAAGATTTCCCCACTGAAAATCTCTTAAGTCAAGTTCCCAAGCTGCAGGCAGGCTTTTCAACAGGCCTGAAGAAAAATGTTCTGTCCCTTTAACAAAGGCTTAATGTATGGAAATAGGTAACTGCAGCTTTTCATGGCATAGAAGTAAATAATATCACTTGTAAATAACCAGGCCTCCATTGTTCAATTATTTAGAAATACATATGCTGCAAGTCTCACAGACATCCATATCACATATTTCCCAGTATTGTTACTAGGACTGAGAGAAACAGTTATTTCTAAGCATTTGCCTGTCATTGTAAGGGAGTTAAACTGTCACTCTGTCTTTTTCATAATTCATTTTATTCATTCCCTTTATATGAACTATCGAAGTATAAAATCATCACATACCAGTTACATTGTATCAGGCAAGTTTCCCTGCTTTTACTTCATTTGCATAATTTGATTCACTTGTTCTTCATTCAATATATTTGAATTGTGCCACTGGATTGCAAACTTTGGCAAAAACATAACCAAATAGTTCAGTTGTCCGATCTGCTTTCAGACATCATGTAGATGTTTGTTGTATTGTTTTCTGAGATTTAATTGAATAAATTCATTTTTAAAAAATTACAAAAGCATGGCAGTTAACAATCATATCATATTCCAATAAATTCCCACTTCTCACTTCTTACCCTCATCTGAGAGCTAGTTAAGAGCAAATGATTGCCAAGCAAAAGAAAACTGGGCATATATACAGGTATGTACATCTTCAGGGCCCTCTAGTGGAATTTACTCTTTCTTTTCTGCTTCATGAGTACCAGATATGCAGAGCAAATCATATTCATATTTACTTGTGTAGATAATTCCTATTTAATTCAATGGGATTTACTCCTTAATGAGTGTGTCTAAAAAGAAGCTAAAGCATGTATGTTTTTAACTGACGGGGACCTTGGTTTTGTTTCTGAAAGTATATGTATCTAATGGATAATAGTGGTATCTATTTGCATTCTGCTTGCAATCTGTCAAAAAAGTACTAGCAAAGGGGTTATCAGTGACTTAGTTCTTACTGACTTGATAAGCCTGTATATAGGCTGCACCACTCCAGTCAGCACATCGTGTAACTGAATGTTCTTCCAGGCAAAAAAGGAAGGGAGGGAGGGAGGAAACCCTGCAGTAGAAAATTAGGATGTCATGGAGAAGGTAAAGCTATCACCCTCCTCCTTGGCAACTAGTTTTCTATATGGAAGGAATTTCTTGTTTGAAGGAAGATTCCAACACCTGAGCCTTCAACTGCAGTCTAAAGTGGAAGAGGCCAGTTGCAAGTTTACCACTGCAATAAAAAATAAGCCAAAAATTAATCTGCAGCATGAGGTAACAAGGGAAGACTGTTCCCTTAGCTTATTGGGACAGTTCCCCATGGGCTACTGCCCAGGAGAGGCTCTGGCAGCCAGGAGCAAACTAAGACAAGTGGCTCCTGAGGTACTAGCATCATTGCAGGGATCACCTGCTCAGACTCAGGCCAGAATAATGATGGCCATGGGACAAGCCAACACCTGTTGACATTGTCACCATGGCTCAGGTGCAGACTGACCGGCCCCTGTGGCCCCAAGGGTCACTTGGCTCAGCTTGTTCCTGGCTGTTTTAAGATTGTCGTGTGACCCTATGTGGCAGAATGGAAGCTAATAGGGGGCTTAAGAGAGCAGCAGCTTGGTTCAAATTATGCTTTCAATTCTGTTTGATAAATTCTGGAAACTTTTTTGTTAATGAGATGTTTGTGAAACATGTACGGTAAAGAATATATGGACACCAGCATTTTTATTGTCCAGATCCACAACAAATTCTACCATCAGATGAATTCCGCATAAGAAAGTGAACAAGGACTCAAGCAGATTCAAAGGGTCCAAGTAAAATGGAGCTCAGAACCAAACATTTGAATTTTGTAACTGTCGTGAGGAAGAAGAAACAAACCATTAATGACTTGAATCTTCTCAGTGTAAAGAAATTAAATCTCTTGGCCATGTTTTTAAAACTTCATACCAATATTTAATTGATTCTGGATGCTCTGGCAGGGATCTTATGAAAAAGTTCTGTCAATGCTGTGGATCTGCTTCCTCTTGCACTAGCACTTCCATTTGCATAAGACTCATTAAAAAACATTAGTCCTGCATAAACAGAAGTGCTAGTGCGACAGGAAGCACGTTCACAGCAGAGACTATCTCGCATGCACAGAACTTCTTGACAGGATTCAAGCCTATATAAGTCAGACAAAGGACTGGAGAAAGTCCTTTCTTTCAGTGCTAGAAAATGTGGCTGTGTCCTCAAAAGATGCCTGCCTGAAAATGTATTATGCAGCTCGTCCACTAACTGACTTGGGGGGAGCAGAGAGCAGGCATGAAGATCTGTGGAGGTGGTGAGAGTGCTGTCAGCCATTTTAGGTCCCTGCTGGGGAGAAAGGTGGAGTATGAATGAAGTAAATAAATAAATACACAACTGACATCATGCAGATAAGCCTTGAAATTATTCTCATAATTTTTAGCTTTCGTAAATTAAAAACACATGCACTCCCATACCTTAACTTGTAACAAACTACTTTCTTTCCTATAGGACCTTATGACTGATGATTGCTGTACGAAGAAACTCAGTTGTATTGTGCTGCCAAAGCAAACCAAGCTCCATCATAACAATATCATACAACAGAGTAAGTCAGGCAAGAGCTCTGCAGTGTGGGCAAGCACTACAGGAAGGTACTGGGTCAGGAGGACCTTGAAAACTCACCAATGTCATGCAGATGGTGGCAGCAGTAACCATTCCAGTAGAATAACCAACCAGTAGAAGGGAAACAGTAACCACTGAGGTTGATTCACTGTGGCTGCGCTACATTACCACTAGGCTAACCTGTCCTGTAAGAGCAGCTGACACTCCATTCTCAGAGTATCACTCATTTGTGTTGTCCAAGCTCTGTCAATGCAAGCAGGGCTAGAAAGAGCTGTGCTTCCCCTCCTTCTATGGAAGGAAAGATGCTTATGAGTGTGCAAGGTTGAGGACAGCTTACTCCACCCCTCAGCCAGCCCTGCCCTCAGTGATAGTTGTTACATATTACATTTATATTTATTAAAATATCTATGTCCCACCTTTCCTTGTGGCTCAAGGTGGTTTACAAATCATAATTAAAAACATCACCCCAAAAAATCACCAAACAACCTCCCTCTACTCAAAGATACCTGTAGTGTGTACCTCATATGATCCCCCTTTGGGTCATTAGGCCTTGGATAAAGCACTACTACTCCAGTCTGTCTGATCATGTTCAAGCATCTTGCCCACATACTGCCCTTCACGGTCACCAGATATTGCATAAATATGAGACATCACCTCCTCCATCTTTAGGTCTTGCAGGTATTTATATATTAATTAATCACAACGAAACTACTCTGAACATTTTAACCTTAATTAGTATACCCATATATGAACTAGATTTATTTTATTCCTAAAGTAGAAAGAACTGGTTTCTGAAAGCATGTAATTGTCAGAGCGTGAAAGGGAAAAGATCTGCACATTTGGGATACATTCTGTTCATGCAGATTTGAAGGCAGCTATTAAATAGGTAATATTCTCTAGGGGGCGGCATTATACATTAAATATATAAATAAATATGTCAAAAATATTTAATTTTTTTTGAGGACAGCTTTTCAACAGGAAGCTTCAAAAACCTTTAGGTGCATTTGTATGCTGTGTTTAACTAATCCTGTAGTAAACAGGGAGGGATCCAGTGTCAACAGTCTTGAGATCTAATGCCAGTGAATGTCCAAAGGTTGGTTTGTCTGTTTGTTTCCTTGTTTAAAAACCAAGTTCCAAGTGTGTTTTTAGCACAAACTTCCCTTTTAGGAGAACAGGAAAGGCAAATGAAAATAACCAAGTCCAGAAGCCCTACAGTCTTCCAAAATCCTTTTGGCTAGCCTAAAGATGAGCTGTTCTTCAAACTGCAGAGGCTGTTCCCACTCGCCTTTATATTTATGTATTAAAATATTTGTAGCCCACCTATCCTCTTGGCTCAATGTGGCTTACTGATGTTACCCCAACACCTTTGTTCAAGACATAGGCGTCAACTTCAGGGGGGCTGGGGAGCTGGAGCCCCCCCCCCCCAAACTTTTCCAGGAAGTGCTGAGCCTCCCCTGGAGACAATGGCCTGTGATGTCTCTGGCCCAGCCCCAGGCTCCCCCCCCCCCAGAAATTGGAAAGTCTACACCCTTGGTTCAAGATGGGTGCCTTTTATTTTGTACTAGGAGTAAGGCCCGTTGTGGGAAGAAATACAATAGGCTCTAGAAGGAAGCTCCAGATGAGTTTCCCAGCTGTGGCTGGTGGGGCAGCAGAGGGAAGGGGAAAATAGTGGGAGGCAAGCCATGTTTATTTCCTTCTGCTTAGCTATAAGGCAGGGCTGCCCTCAAGTCATTTTGCTGCCCCAAGTGGCTAGTATGGGAGGACAGCCTCATGGTAAAAGGTATGGTTCCCTCCACCCCTGACTTTTGTTGATTTAGGGCTATGCAGTGGCAGCTAAGGTAAAAAAGCATCTCCTCCATGTCTTCTGGGTTCCAAGGGTATGGAAAGTGGTTCCATAGCCAGTTACAGGGTTACCAACTCTGGGTTGGGAAATACCTGTAGATTTGAGGGTTAGAGCCTGGGGAGGGCATGGTTTGAGGTGTGGAGGGACTTCAACAGGGTATAATGCCATAGAGTCCACTGCCCAAAGCATTGTCTTCAGGAGAACTGATCTTGGTCATCTGAAGATCAGTTGTAATAGCTGGAAAACTTTCTGTAGGAGAAATGATGTGCTGTGGTTGGGGAACACCGTGATTTCCAGGAGATCTACAGGTCCCACAGGGAGACTGGCAACTCCAATGACCATTTAAAGGACAATTGGGAGATGTATTTTACATCAGGACACATTCAGTGACTCCTAACAGCAACAGCAAACTGTTTAGAATGTAAGAGGCAAAGGCCAATCAGGCTGCATATGCAAATGACCTCTGTGTTCTGACTGGCTATGGCAGGGGGGGGGGAAGAAACAGCAAACTGTGTAGAATTTTGGTTGTGAGATTCAGGCAATGCAGCCAGTGTATAGGGACAGTTTCTGAGTGACACATCATGGAGCCAACTGATTTAGGAGCGTGTGGAATGTTCAGACAGTGCCACCCTACTACTCGGTTATATATAAGGAAAGATTAGGGAAATTTAGCAAAAAGGCAGAGCTAGTGAGAGGTGGGGTAGAGAGTGAGAACTGGCTACCAGTGTTTATGGAGATCTGTCACTTTAACCCCCCCCCCCCTTTTTGAGCCAAGAACTAGGCCAATATTAAAAGGGCACAAGTTTATTATAGAAAAATAGCTGAATTGAAATTCATACACACAGACTGAAGAGCATACACACAAGATATTGGAAAAGAAAAGGAAGTAGTGAACAAATAAGAGGGAATGGGGAGTTTTTGAGGTGATACATTACCAATCTTGGAGAGCCAAATTGCCTTATGTCTTTACTAAGCTTGGGGGAATTATGATTTTAAAAGGGCAATTGGCATATAGCATAGGGACCTAACCTGTGTATACCAGAGTCAGAATTCCCAGAGCCCGTGAATAGATGATGTATCAGGGGAGATAGCTTCTCTGGGTGCCCAAGCTCAATCACACTGGGCATGTGGTGGACTGAAGGTATGTGACATAGATGAGCTAGTGTGACAATGGTGTGATGGGATTCGTGCTGCTGGACAAAAGAAGTGTCTGAAGTTTCCCAAATACCCAGACAAAGATGAGATGTTTCCTAATAGGTGTAAGAATGAGGCTAGATGGTGATTATTCAGTTGAACCTGAATGTTTTCCTTGATAGCCTGGACTAAAGCAGGGAAAGTCCAGATGCAGGACAAACAACTGGAAAATTCTGACAGGAATGGATTAGCCAGAAGGGAGAAATATCACTGAATCCATAGTGTGACAGGATTTGAGTCAGGAAGTTGCTTACAAACATAATCCATTCAGACCAGAGGAGATGGTCTAGATGTAGGGTTGCCAGCCTCCAGGTGGGGCCTGGGGACCTCCTGCTTTTACAACTGATCTCCAGCTGATAGAGATCAGCTCCCCTGGAGAAAATGGCTGCTCTGAAGGGTGGACTCTATGGCATTGTACCATGCTGAGGCCCCTCCCCTCCCCAAACCCCACCTTCTCCTTGCTCCACCCCCAAAGTCCCCAGGTATTTTCCAACCCGGACTTGGCAACCCTATCTAGATGTGTTGCCCTTCTGTCTGTATCTTGGCAAACAATAGGCAGTGTCTTAGCCATTAGTTGTGAAACTTTGGGGCCAGAGGTAGTGATTATCCAGCTTTTGTTCCACAGCGGAGTAGAGAGGAAGGAGGGAAAATACTTGGAGGAATTTGACAACCTTGTTAGCCCTGTCAGGAGCCTGTGTCTCTTAACAAGACAATGTCTCGTAGTCTGCTTAGCAAGCTACTACTTATGCCAAGCCTGGCTATTGGGGTGCAGTGCTGTGAGGAGATTCAGAGGTTCTCCAAGATGTTGGGGTGTCTTTTCTTCTGTGGAAAGACCACCCCCTGTTGGAGGGCTGTTGCCACTGTTACACTGATAATAATGAAAACATTAACATCAAATGCAGTATTTAAAACCAAACAAATAAACACACACCAAAACCCAAGTACCTTCCAAGTACCCCAAATACCATGTGGTGTGCTAAAAAGCTAAGGCTATCTTTTCAGCCTCTGATGGCATCAGATGCCTGAGCTGCATGTTTCCGGAAAGGGGACAAGAACCTGGCACGGCATTTCATTACGTGGAGAAAGTTCTGCTCCTAAAACAGAAGTGGATAATCAATAGTGCACAGCAGCATCCTTGCAAGGCCACCATATTGTGCCACCATTTTTTGCTCCACGAAGTGAGGGCAGCCCTGCACAGCTGACAGATTGAGAGAGACTGATGGATTTTCCATATCAAACTGGAAGCTGAGGAGCATAACTCTATGCTTGTTCCCAAACAATACGTCCTGTTGTGAGTGAAGGTCCGAGCAATGTCTGTTTGTACAAGCATACTAGTACTCCAAAAGAGGGCAGTAGAACCAGTTAGGCAGATAGGTCAGATCCCTCCATATCCTTCCTCTTGTCTGTTCTGCTGCTGTCTCTTATGGCCAAACTAGACAAATGTCCTTGACTTTGCCTTCCCCCTCCCACACCATTTTTCCAAACCAAAAACAGTGCTGGGTTTGGGTTGGAAAAAAACAGGGGGGGTGGGAGTGGGAGTGAGGATCTGCTCTGCCCCTGTGCCACAGTGGTTCTGACCAGAATCAGGCCCCTGTAGTGCAGTTTAAACGAGTTCCCAGGTGGGAAGACACACTTTAAAATGGCAGTGCAGGGATGCCCGTCTTGTCTAGTCTAGCCCTTCGTTTACTCTCTGAGATTTCCCTCCTTCAAGCTGCCTCCTTCTGCTCCTGCTTTTGTCTAACCTCCATGACGGCAAGATGTGCTTTTCAGCATTTCTCTACATGAGTTCCTTTACAATATAGGACATTTATTTATTTTCTAAAGCAATAAGCCTTGTGTGGCCTTTTTCCAAAGTAGCACCCTCCCCTTCTGCTGTGCAAACCAGCTCTAACCTAAAACATACAGCCCCTGTTTCGAACCTCAAAGTTATCTCTCATTAGCAGTAGCCAGGTCAATAAATGGTGCCACATCCTTCTAAGGAACTACACTTTCCTTTAAAGACACAAAAACACAATATAGCAAAAACACTAAATTCAGTCCAAAATGGAAAGTTTATTTATTACATTTGCCACTAGGTGGTGCTGTTACACAGTTTCCCAACATCTAGAAGTTGTAATATTTGGTACTGCAGACTTGATAAACCAGGTGGTTGGTGTATGGAAGAAAGTATCTTTACTTAATAGTGTGTGACACTTACTCAGACTACTGTCCCCACAGTTATTTTTGCCACAGGTTTAGACATCCTGGTAGTGCTCTCATTACTTGCTTCCCCTATTACACCCATTCACCTACTGTGTATCTCCACTTTTAAAGTAAATATTGCCCTTGGTCTCTACTTCGGCTGAGGACAGACTGGGACTCTGACGTGGAATGGCAGTGGGGCAAAAAGCCCTGGGGCAAAGTGGCCCGGGGCTGGCCGTTCACACTGGCCAGACTCCTGCAGGAGCATTCCAGGGAGGGGGCACAATGACGCATACACACTGCTGCAGAGCGGTCCCTGGTGGGCCAGCCTCCGCGGCTTGTGGTGGAGCCGTTTCAGCAACTGGCGCATGGGTGCCTATGTGCATAGGTAGCAGCAATTCGGCCATGATCCAGTGGCACACAGAGCGCATAGGCGCATCTCTCCGCGGCGGTGCATTCACACTGCTGCCTCTGTTTGAATCCCGATTCTTCCCGTCCACACAGCCAGGAAGCAGGATTCAAGCGGAGGAAGTCCCCTGGACACCACTTTCTGCCAGTGTCCGACTGAGGCGCCATGAAAGCGCTTCAGAAATGGATGAGTATGGAAGGGAGACAGAGGACAGCTGTGGCTGTCTGAACTGCTTCCCTTCCCCCGCTTCTAAAGTGGACCTATCCCAGGCCACATTGCCAGTCTGTCCTCAGCCTTCATTTTTCTAATTTTTAAGGTTTGGTATCTGGGCATGCCTCTATCAAATCTTCAATCTGAGTACATATGTATGACTGATAGAGGCTTCGTGAATTCTTCTTTTATAGCTCAGTCCATAGATCATGGTACTCAGTGTTTCTTATCTTACATGATGTAGAACCATGATTTTGTCATTTAAAAAAATGGGTTCATCCTGCACCTTTAATTTCCTTCCATAGTTTCTAGTGCAGTCATTCCAGTAAACTCAGCTGCCTTCTACCATCCCTTGGCCATCACTGCAAAATAGCTGTTCACAATTAGCTGTATGACATTCCTTCCATTTTGAGATATGAGATTAGTAAATCTGACATCATAAGGCATAGTAACATCAACTTCCTTAGAACTTACTCCCTAGGCTGTTTCAACATGAAGATGATTCACTAGCCCTGTACACACAATGCCTCCAAGCACTGACTGAATACACAGGGAGGGATGATGGGTACAAGCACCCTGGCCCCACTCCCTACCACTTGTTCATCAGCAAAGCATCTCTGTGTGTGGAGGCAGTGCCCAAAATGTACAGCGCCATTTCTGGTTGGAGACACTGCTGTATCTGATTGGAGAGATGTTTGATGAATACAGTAATGATGTCTGCGGGGCTGTCATCAACATCCGTGCCAAGGGGGACAAGATTGCAATCTGGACTCAGGAGAAGAAGAAGAAGAAGAAGAAGAAGAAGAAGAAGAAGAAGAGGAGATTGGATTTATACCCCGCCCTCCACTCCCCAAGGAAGTCTCAGAGTGGCTTACAAACTCCCTTTCCCTTCCCCTCCCCACAACAGACACCCTGTGAGGTAGGTGGGGCTGAGAGAGCGCTTTCCCAAGCTGTCCTTGAGAGAACAGCTGGTACAGAGCTATGGCTTGCCCAAGGTCATCCAGCCAGGTGCAAGTGGAGGAGTGGGGAATCAAACCCGGTTCTCCCAGATTAGAGTCCGCGCACTTAACCACTACACCAAACTGGTGAAGAATTGAGATGGAGTCACTCATATTGGGCATGTGTACAAGGAGCACCTGGGCCAAGTGGCGATTGGTTATCAGGTTCATGCAGACTCAGCCACCAAAAGTGGTTCCCTCATGAAGAACAAGTTTGGGGTTTGAGCAGCAGTGATGGAGCCTCACAGCTGGCAGGGGTCTGGATGGAAGGAAGATGGAGATGGGTGGGGTTGGTGTATAGGGTAACATTGTGAGAGGTGATATAACATTGCTCTGTTCCTGAGAAACTAAAATTTTGCAGCCTTAAAAAAAGGGGGGGAGAACAGCTCAGCCGGCCTACACAGTATAGACACAATGGTGGTGGGAAAGTATTGTTCTTTTGCTGCCACTACGGCCATGAAGTATACTTTAAAATGACCTTAAGCTTGGGTCTTATTGGATTTGTCTTGAGTGTTCTTCCTCTGTCACTCTAGCCATCTCCCTTGCCTTTTCATTGCCTGCAGCCCCTCAGTAAACCTAGGGGATACCTGGCTTCAAAAAAGGGTGCCTGGGAGTGATCGTATGAACCGCCCAGGTCATTTTCGCATTCCAGAGGTCAATCAGGGCACCAACAGGAGCACCAACCATATCAACAGGAAAATCCCCTAAAGCCATCAGAAAGCCATTTGGATCCCTCTGGCTCAGCCATGGTGGTGGATCATTTTAATAGACTTTGTATCCCTGTAAGTCTAAACCCAAGCAAATAATGATCTGTCCATGACAAAGGAATCATCATCTACCCTCAGATCCCATTCTTCCCACCCAGAACAAAATACCAGCTGAAGAATTAAGTTAGAGTCCAGTGGCACCAGGTCAAGAATTATTACTTGAGACAGGCCCATGGCTGCCATGAAATCCTGAGCCGCTCCTGACTAGACAGCCTTGGCATGAATGTTGAAGTCCTTCAGGACAACTATCCTAGTGGTCTTCAATACCACCCTCAAGACTATGCTTGTCTGCTCAGGCAGGGAAGCCTATTAGGCAGTGAGGTGTACACCAACAAAATCCCAATCCTGTTTCTCTCTTTTCTTTATCATTTTTTAATTTTAACTTTTTATGGGAATACAGAATAAAGAAAGAGGGTAAGGGGAAAAGAGAAGAAAATAAAATTATAAAAACATAATACAGAGGGCAATTTTTATAGATATTAAGGATAATAATTGATTTAAAAGTATATAAAGCCCTAACCTGGATAGCCCAGGCAAGCCCGATCTCGTCAGATCTTGGAAGCTAAGCAGGGTTGACTCTGGCAAGTAATTGGATGGTGTTGCATAGCAAGGCACATCATGTGCTCTTATGGACTTTTTAGTGTTCATAAGTTTGAACTTTGGGTTGTTATGCTTTAAAGGACTACATGCACTCTTCGTTGCTGTAAGAGGCTCCAGTCCATTCCAGGAAGCACACACCCGCCATGGTTTATACAAAGAGACAAAGACCCCATTGCACAAGGGTTCTCCTGTCACCTCGCGCTAGGCAACCCCAACCCCCTCCAACATACCTGCACGGATTATGCTAAATGAAGTTACCTGGCAACTAATCTTCCGCCCATCAACTGGCCAGGCTAGGGCCATCAAGAGACAATAGGATGGCTCAGTGACTCATCGCAAGCTTGCCCAGGTGTCAGTTTCTGTCTAGCCTCTAGTGTTGCAATACTGACCCCCCCCTTCCGCATCCCCTCCTCTTTTTCCTTTAACCAATAATTGGGTTTGTAGGGACGGACTACCTGGAAGGTGTGTTAGTGGGATGTGGTCAGTGCCGCCTACCCCCAAATCACCTAATAAAAGAGGCTGCATTCCATGCAATCGGTCTCTTGAGCTTCCATGACCCCTATCTGCTTTTACTCCTCTCAAGTCCCGCTTGCTATCCCAATACCCTTCCTCCATCTTTGATCTCTGGATTTGCGACCAGAGTCAAGCGTGCTTCTGCCGGTTCAGAACACATCCCCCATTTTCTTTTCAATCCCTCAATTCTTCTTTTGGAACGGATAACCCATCTCCAGGACAGGCAAAGTATCTCCCAACCAATGTTTCTCCTGCTCATGCAAAAGTGCTACTTCTCTATCTAAGTTTCTTAGGAGCTGTGTATTTGTGTGTGTGATTCTGTTTTTTGTATGCTTGAGAACATTTTATAGTAAACATCATTTAAACTGACCTATGCCTCAGTGCCTATTTTCTGGGGACTCCTGGAAGGGGTGGGACCTTGGTATAGTTGGCTGTAACCCGGTTATTTGCCAATTGCTAATCCTAAAACCAGAGCAATTCAGCTAACAATGGGAGACCTCCTCGGAATACCAGCAGTCAGGAGGTGGGGGCAGGCTTTATTCAGCCACCTCTCTCTGAAAATCCTCCTGCCCCCCCCCAGTAGGGGTCAGTCACCAGAGCTCACCATGACTTCCCGGTGTACACACAGTCAGTCGCCAAAGGTCACCATGACTTCCAGGTGCACACACACATGCACATATGAAAAATACCCCCAAAAAAGTATATAAAAAAGATGTATAACGTGGTAGCTTAGTAAACCATGATAACAACCTACTCAAAATATTCTACTATTTACTCATAATGTGTTTTCATTTTTCTCCTATTATCAATTATAAAACCAATCCTGTTTCTCAACCCCAATATTAGACACACAGCTTTAAAACTGCAAATATCCTGGATGGGGGACTGTGCTAGAGAGACAGAGTCCATATAGACGACAATGACACTTCTCCCCACCTGCCAGACTTATGCTGATGTATCATCAAGTACTCTGGGAGACATAGTTAATCCTTTCCTCCTTCCCCAAACAAGTCTCAGTGATACATGCCAGGTCAGCCCTCTTACCCAGGATTTTTTCCTGTGACAGACCTGGCATTTTATAGCCCCTAGAGGGTTGCTGATATGGTTACCAACATCACCTCAGCTGGCAAAACAGTCAGAAAGGGCAACAGCATGCAGATGTCTGCTGTCCTTCCTCTTTACCTGGGCCAGCTGTTCTCCCACCACCATGTCTCCTCCTATTCCTATGCCTTTCTAACCAATGCAGTATTTTTCCTATGTATATACACACACCTCTCTCCCAGCACTGTGGATAGATATCCCTTGCCTTCTTCAAAATATCCCCAACAACCAAAGGACTGACACAATTAGCTGCCTTCCTATAGCATACAGGACAGGCAATTGTAGTAGTAGATGAGAAGGCTGAACCCCAGGCTCACTAGTAACTGAGCCCCTTTCAGGACTATCCCCTTTATTCTGAACTGTCACTGCAGACTCTGAAGCTTCCAGAGATTCTGAAACTCTCCAAGGACCAGAATAAAGACACGTGAAATGTTATGAGCCACATAAGTCTCCAACATTATTCACTTCCACTCATGAAGGGAAGCAGCCCAAAGTGAACAGTCTGTGATAGGAATGGAGGAGGCTGATTAGCTTTCCAACCAGTAATGAGAGTTAATCTCTTGGAAGTGACTCTCTGTCCATAAACAGCTATTACACCTGGTCACATTGTTTCCAGGAATGTTTGAAGAATGACACAGGAAACTGAATGAGCCATAGTCATCCAGTTGCCATATGCCCCTCTTGAGCAGAGCTGCAAAGTCTAGTTTTGGATCGAAAGTTCTCCCAAGTGTCTTGAGTTTATTTAGACAGAAGATCCCAAACCAGTTTGTCTCATTAGAAACAGACTGTGCAAAAATAAGATTGGAATTAGAACTGAGCCACAGCTGCTGGTAGAAGAGCTTAATTAACAGTAAAAGGAAGGAATCTCAGTCTGCCTTTTTTCTTCATTTCCTATTTATATTTAAGGATCAAAGCTGCATTTCTGCACATTTCATGTTCACAATTGGGACTTCATGCCAGGACTTCAAAATTAATTGGTTTAGCTTTTAAAAGAGCTTGTGAGGAATTATTATTCCCTGTTCTTTAAATATGGGGACTGTAACAGCCAGGCTAGCCTGGGGCACAAGAGGCCAGCATTAGTTAGCCCTGTAGGTGATACTCAGGAGGTGGTCCATAATTCTGTCCCGTTCATGCACGCTTGGGAAAGTGACATAGAGAAAACTCTCCACTTCCTTGCCACAGACCTACAGACAGACTAAGTGGCTGCGCTGCCACAGGCCTCCTCTCTAGTGCTATACAGCCTGGGAAGAAGAGTGAGTCTGCTGTTCAATGGGCTCTGATGAGCTCCAGAGCCATCAATGGGCTTTGATGAGTTCCTGGAATGTGTCACAGCCTCCTGCCAGGACAGGAGCTAAAACTGCTGCTGTTACTCCCTTTGCACAGTGCATTTTGTCATTATCTTCTCTTCATGGATCCCAGCTGCTTTCCATGTGCCTTTTGTCTCTTCATTCACAGTGTTGGCAGTAGCCTTTTCTCCCTTTATAGCATTGAAGTACTTGGAGAAGCTTACCTGCCCCTTTACTGCCTAAGGATTTTCCTCAACTCTTCCCACCCTACTCGTGTCTCAGTCCTTTACTTCTCTCACACACACATTCACGCTATATAATGTGGACATCAAAGAAAAGGCTATGTCACTTCTGTGTCCTGCAGGGTGCCCTGGATTGTTGGTACCAAATAGACAGTTTGGGTCCTGGGATTCTGATTTGAGTGGAAAGAAGCTAGCATTTTTAGTATTTATTTCACTAGATCTGAAGTCAATGTGATCTTTCTCTTTTTAAAAAGGGCTTGTAGGCCAAAGTTTGTTTGGGGAAGAGAAGTTGAATATGTTATTTGTGATAATTCAGGGTACAAGATGAGGTAGGGTGGGGTAAACAGAGTGAATTTTGGCAACAAAGGTATCTCCCCCTTCCCCTTCCCCCACAAATACTGGGACAATTGCTGTACTTTTGGACCTAGTCCTACTGTGAGAAGCACCTCCAATCGCTGCCCAAATCATTTATTTACACCAGCCCGCCCATCCCTTCTCTCAGCACAGAATGTTATGTAACTGAAGTGGAGATTGAACATGAAATGTCATAACTTACTTTCTGAGGTGGAATGACACTATTGTGCACAGCACATAATAGAAGCCAGCCTCTCAAGAGTCAAGCAGCCCCATTAGCACAAATGCCTGTCTCTTGCCCGGTACATAAATGACTTCTCTACTACATGTGCCCAGGCCTGTGGCTACAATGGGGAATCTCAGGGCCTGGCCCTCTGACTTCCCATCCAGCCCAACCGCTCCCTTGGGGGGGGGGTGCACGGGTGTGTGCCCCCTGACATATTTAAAGCCTCCCCCTCCCCAAATTAAAAAATCCTGGCTATGGGCCTGCATGTGCCCCTTGAAAACTTTGTCCTAGGAGGATGGAGTGGAGGACATTTGTTTTCCTTTGGTGCCTAAACTGATTTATCACTGTCAAATGCAGAGCAAAGTCATGAAAGATATATATTATTAAAATAGAAAGACTACTACTACTGAACCTGGGCTTCATTCCCTTGTTTCTGTCAAAATGGGTGATATATTCGGATCTCTGCACTATAACATCCAGGCAGTCTCCCTCCAAAAGCTGCTCTAAAGTTTCAGTGAAAAACAGGAACATTTTAGTTAAGAATCACCAAACCCAAATGTAAATTTGGATCCAGTTAGCTATTTGTCAGCAGGACTGGAAGGGCTGCAAGCCCAACTTCTCAAGGCACTGCTGCTCTTTGGTGCTGAGCTGAAGCAGATTGAAGACATACGTGTCCAGTGCTAATAAAAGATTTCAGTGACATACAGAGGTGTTACATGCATCATAATTATCTAGGGTTCCCAAGTCACCCCGGGGGGCAGGGAAAACCCCGCTCCAGAACCCCGCCCCCAAATTGCTAGGCGGCAGCGACATGCCCGGTGTGATGATGTCACCCAGAGGAGACATCATCGCGTCAGGCACGTTTTGAGGGGGATGCTCTGTAATTCGAGGGAAAACTCTATGGTTTTCCCTTGAATTTCAGAGGTCCTGCCCTAAAGTACCCGACGTGATGACATCACTTCCGGGTGACGTCATTGTGCCATGCACGCTTTGTGTGCACAGAAGAAGACTCCCAGGTGGGCAAGGAGTACCCCCGGCATCACCTAAGGTAGGACTTGGCAACCCTATAATTATCCATGGTGAGAAATTACTGTAGAAAGCATTTCGTTCCCTGAACTGGTTCCCTTTGGGGGAGAAAGCAATGGATGCTTCTAGCATTCTTGTAGTACTGGCTTTATTTACAGGCAAGCCTCAAGTGGAAGCACAGAGGCATTCCTATGGAAAAGCAGATCTGTAACCCCACATCAGATTCAGAGAGAGAGAGAGAGAGAGAGAGAGAGAGAGAGAAACAGGTTGCCATCACACAAACGAAATAAGCTACTTTCAATGCACTTTCAAATTGGATTTTGCCAGTTCACACAGTAAAATCCAGTTGGAAAGTGCACTGTGGATTGAAAGTGGATTACTGTGTGTGACCACAGACAAAGAGACAGAGAGAGAGAGACAGACAAGCAGACACACAGACAGACCTTTCAGGTACTTACGTCGACTCCAGCAGTGGCTGTCTCTCTGGCTGCTTTCACACACACTGGATAATGCACTTCCTTTTCTTTTTTTAATTTTTATTTTCATTTTTCATGTGATACAGTTATCAACTTGAAAGATGTCTGTATTCGATTACAACAAAGAAAATACACCATGTTACATATATTCTTTACCATGTTTTTACATGTATTGTATTTTTTGAGTCTGAGTTTCAAATTTAGTCTCTCTTTGGTGCCATAGATATACACTCGGGGGGGGGGGGGGAAGGGCCATTGGAGCTGGTGTGCAGCGGAGCGCCGCTCTGGGAGTGAAGAGGCTGGGGGGCAGGCACATGATGAAGCCCCGCCCCCAGCAGGGCCGCCGCTGCGTTCTCCAGGCCCGGCACCGGATGCCGGGCCTGGGAGACAACTTTGGAGGCTGCCTTCCCCTCCCCGCCACGTCTCCCAGGCCTGATCCCACCCCCGGGGAGAAGCCCCCATCCCTCCCCCCGCTCACCATTTCCGGGCCGTGGCAGGCCGCTGGCCCAGGGAGAAGCCCCCATCCCTCCCCCCGCTCACCATTCCCAGGCCGCAGCAGGCCGCTGGCCCAGGGAGAAGCCCCCATTCCTCCCCCTGCTCACCATTCCCGGGCATCTTTCCCCCCGCTCACCATTCCTGGGCCGCAGCAGGCTGCTGGCCCAGGGAGAAGCCCCCATCCCCCCCGCTCTCCATTCCTGGGCCAAGGGGGAGGGCAGGAGGAAGGGAAAAGCCAAGCAAGAGTGAGCAGGGGGGAGGGAGGGAAACGCTGGCCCCAGTGGCTGACAGCCACTCGGCCCCAGCGAGGGGGGGAGAAGCGCCTAGTCTTTCTTTCTTTCTTTCTTTCTTTCTTTCTTTCTTTCTTTCTTTCTTCCTTCCTTCCTTCCTTCCTTCCTTCCTTCCTTCCTTCCTTTTTTTCTTCTCTCTCCCCCCACCTACCTACCTACCTTCCTGTTCCTTTCTTTCTTCCTTCCCCCCTTCCTCCCTCCCTCCCTCCCTCCCTCTTTCTTTCTTTCTTTCTTCTCTCTCTCTCCCCCCACCGACCTACCTACCTTCCTTCCTGTTCCTTTCCTTCCTTCCTTCCCCCCTCCCTCTCTCCCTCCCTCCCTCCCTCCTTCCTTCCTTCCTTCCTGTGCCATCAGATAGGCTTGCCAGCTCTGAGTTGGGAAATACCTTGGAGATTTTTGAAGTGGAGCCTGAGCGGTGGGTATTGCCTTCTGACACACTTTCGTCAGGGGTGTGTGGCCTTCTGACACTTCCGTTGACATCAGGGGGTGTGGCATATGCAATTAAGTTATGCTAACGAGCTCCTGCACCTCTTTTTTTACAAAAGGACCCTCATATACACTTGACCATCTTTCCCAAAACAACCCTTCACTTTTATTTTGGGCATATTAAATTAGGTCTATCCATCTGAGCTATGTCTAGTATTTTATAAACCACCTCTTCTCTTGTGGGGAGTCTTGGATAATGCACTTTCAATGCACTTTAGCAATTGTTTGCAACTAGATTTTTCTGTTCTAGGAAAACTAGATGTAAGGGTGTGTTGTGTACTGAGCATGAGTCATCCCTGAGCTAGCAGGGTTGAGCTTGTTATCCCAGAACAATAGCTTACCTGGATTCAGGAGTGGGCCAACAGAGATGTAGTATTATGTAAATAGTCTGTTGTTGGGAGTGGGATGTGTTGGGGTGAAGTTGTTGCATACTTTATAAACAGAGCATCCAGCCGTGGATTCACTCTAGTGTTTCCAAAATCACTAAATAAACTAGAGCTGATCACTGCAATGCATCCAGAACCCAGTATTTAACAGGGTGTAAAAAGAGTGAATTTCTCACAGCAACTGATCAAACAATGCACATCCTCTAGCAAGAAGAAGTGATATAATTTTTCAGTGCCTTTGTCACAGGGGCGTTAAGCCATAGAAGAGCATTCTCCTTGCTGGATAAGTTCCAGGCTTTTAAATTGTTTGTTTGGTTTGGTTTTTGGCCTGGATTAAGTCATGCTGTATTTTTGTAATGCATTCTGGGATCCTGCTGAGGATAAAAGTAAGACAAAAATGCATGACATAAAAAGAATCTTGCCTCTGGATGGCAGAGTGAACAGCCATTTCCAATGCCCACCTGATTTGTTTTGTTTGGGGCAGCACAAAGGAAGTCCTATATGAAGGCCACTTTGCATGGCTCATCATGTGGGCTGGCTCTGAATTTATCATGTGGAGAGTCCACACTAATGCTATGCCAGCATGAAAACTCTTGCCACTCTACCTGCAAAATTCCACACGGAAGCCTCCACATGACTAATGCAACATATGAAATGGCCTAAGGAGAAGCAGGGATGAATATATTTTGCTTTATCAAACATTTCTTTAATATATCTGGAGCAGGAAACCAGCCAGAGAAACAGTTGGGCCTTTGGACAATAAAGGGATAAAGGAAAGGAAGATGGGGAGATGGCAGAGAAGCTCAGTGATTTTTTTGCTTCTGTATTTGAGGTGAGGTGATGAGAGATGAAGTTGTAGACCCATTGGGGAAATTAAAAACCAGTGTCTCCAGGTTCTGATGACATACACCAAGAGCTCGTAGAGAACTCAAATGTAAGATAGTTGATCTACTAACCTATATATGTAACCTATAACTAAATGGAGCTGCTGTACCAGAATATTGGAAAGTAGCAAATGTTACACTGGTTTTTAAAAAGTGACCCAGAGGGAACCAGGAAATTACAGGCCAGTCAGCCTAATGTCTGGCCCAGGCAAACCAGTAGAAACTGTAATCAGATAGAATTATTAGGCACATAGAGGGAAGTCCTATTGCCTCAGCCTTTTGGAGTTCTTTGAGAAAGTGAACAAGCATGTAGACAACAGTGACCTGGTAGATATTATATACTTGGACTTCCAAAACGCTTTTGATAAGGTAAGAAGAGGAAGAAATTGGATTTATACCCTGCCCTTCACTTGGAGTGTGGCTTACAAACTCCTTTCCCTTCCCCTCCCCACAACTGACACCCTGTGAGGCAGGTGGGGTTGAAAGAGCTCTTTCAAGAACAGCTCTGACAGAACTATGGCTTGCCCAAGGTCATCTAGCAGCTGCAAGTGGAAGAGTGAGGAATCAAACCCGGTTCTCCCAGATTAGAGTCTGCACAGTTAACGACTGCACCAAGTTGTAAATCACCAAAGACTCCTGACTAAACTCAGCAGTCATGGGTAAGAGGATTCAAAACTGCTTAAATTATAGGAAGCAAAGAGTAGAAATAAATGAACAGTTCTCACAATGAAGGGAAATAAGCAGTAGGGTCCTACAAGTATTGGTACTGGGGCCGATACTATTTAATTAAATTCATCAATGATCAGGAACTGGGGATGAGTAGTATAGTGGCCAAGTTTGCAGATGACACAAAATTATTCAGGATGGTGAAAACCAAGGCTGACTGTGAAGAGCTCCAAGAGGATCTCCACAAATTAGGTGAGTGGTTGACAATGTTGTTCAGTGCTGGTAATTGTAAGGTTGTACACATCGCTACATAGTCCCAATTTCAGGTATAGGCTAATGGGGTCTGAACTTGCTGACACTGAGAGACAAAAAGATCTCATGGTCATAGTGGATAGGTCAATGAAAGTGTCAACCCAGTGTGGTGCAGCAGTGAAAAAGGCAAACTCTATGTCAAGAATTATTAGGAAAGGGATTGAACTTAAAACAGTCGATATTATAATGCCCCTGTACAGATCTATGGTGCGGCCTCATTTGGAATATTGTGTACAGTTCCTGTCACTGTATCTCAAAAATGACATCATGGAAGTGGGGAAAAATACAGAACACGGCAGCCAAGATGATTAGGGGGTTGGAGCACCTTCCCTATGAGGAAAGGCTAAGGAGTCAGTTTAGAAAAGAGGCAATTCAAAGAGGGGACAAGGCAGAGGTTTAGATAGTTATGCATGGGATGGAGAGAGTTGACAAAGATATTTTTTTCTGCCTCTCCCAAAATACTAGAACTCAAAGGCCTCAAATGAAGCTGATGGACAGTAGATTCAGGACACTCAAAAGGCAATGCTTCTTTACACAGAGAGTGATTAAAATGTGGAATTCGTTGCCAGAGGATGTAGCGATGGCCACAGGAACAGCTTTAAATGGGGATTAGCTAGATTCATGGAGGATAAATCTATCAATGGCTATGAGCCATGGTGAGTGAGAGGAACCTCCATGTTCAGTCATACTCTGAATCCCAGTGCCAGGAGACAACATCATGGGAAGGTCTTGGCTTCTATGCCCTGTTGTTGGCCATCCAGAGGAACTGGTTGGCCATTGTGTGAGACAGGATGCTGGACTAGATGGACCATTGGTCTGATCCAGCAGGGCTTTTCTTATATTCTTATGAAGGCTTCGGCTTCCATGTCCTGTTGTTGGCCATCCAGGGAAACTTGTTGGCCACTGTGTGAGACAGGATGCTAGAGAAGACCACTGGTCTGATTCAGCAAGGCTTTTCTTATATTCTTACTAGCCTGATGCCCAAGCTTCACTACAGTATTTAAGTTCCGTAAATCCAGTTATAATACTGATGATGTGAAGTTTGAAATGTAAAATTTGGTGTAGGAATTCTAATGGATAAGATTGTAGTGTAAAAAACAAAGTGAGACATATGTACTGTTTTCTGTCTCTCTAGAAGAAGAGAAGAAGAAGAGAAGAAGAGATTGGATTTATACCCCGCCCTCCACTCCCCAAGGGAGTCTCAGAGCGGCTTACAAACTCCTTTTCCCTTCCCCTCCCCACAACAGACACCCTGTGAGGTAGGTGGGGCTGAGAGAGCTCTTTCCCAAGCTGTCCTTGAGGGAACAGCTGGTACAGAGCTATGGCTTGCCCAAGGTCATCCAGCCAGGTGCAAGTGGAGGAGTGGGGAATCAAACCCGGTTCTCCCAGATTAGAGTCCGCGCACTTAACCACTACACCAAACTGGCTCTCTACTGAAGGACCTCTCTGTAGACCACATTGGAGGCTCTGCCCTCAGGTTCTGGGATCACCAGGCTGCTTGGTGAGCTCACTCTGGAGCAGGCCACATAGCACTGTCCATGTGAGAAGCAGTCCTCTGTTAATTCCTGCCACCTTCAGTGTCTGGCAGACCTTGAGGGGAAACTGCAGCCTCTTGAACTTGCCGCATTCCTAAATTGCCTCCTCCTTGTAGTGTTGGTGTATCTGGCTCAATGTTTGCCAGGAGCTTTCTAGGGGGTGGTGGGAGGTGTGAGGGGGAGTTGGTCTGAGGGAGTGGTGATGTGGTGGACATTTCTTCAGGTTCATGAGGGAGCCATGCATCGAAATGGCTCCTAGAAAGGTCCTTTACAATCTCCCCATGAACATTCATAAATTCAATTGCCATGCTGGCTGTTATGAGAAATGTCTATTTGGGAGTCTTGAATTGCTGATTTCTATAACTGCCCTCAACTGTCTGCAGTCTCCTGTTTTTACCTCAGAACACTGAGCTCTGCAGCCGACCAATCGGAGAGTGGGGGGTACAAGGCAGCAGCAGCCTGGCAGCCACATAGGAATCAATGGGGGAGCACATTTCCCCCCTTTTGACCCACTTAGGGGTCGAATTTCTAAAAATCCCTTCTTAGTGAGCACCTACGCCACGGTAGGAATGCTCTCCCCAAATTTGGTGTTTCTCGGTCCAGTGGTTTGGCCTGGCGTTTATTTTACGGTAAGGGGACTTTCTTTTATATATATAGATGTGCCCCTCTCCCTGTCCCCCACTGTGTTGGTGACAACAATAGAGCACATTACAAGCTTCAATAGAGCTGGTAAGCCTGAGGTCTTCTTCAGCTGCATGGCTCAGTTTTATTTTTGATGGGAACTTTGCCTACCAGGAAAATCACCACTGAAGGGGAAGTGAAGTAATATTTATAACTGGCAAAGTAGAGCATTTCCATGAACCATGTGTCATATGCTTGGCTATTGCAAAATGTATGACTGAAAAGAGCTGGGTTAGGATACATTAAAAACAGAAACTACTTTTGATAGTGTGGTTTTAGGATTTTTTTAAACACATGATTTATTGTGCAGTGCTTTGAAACCAAATGCATTTGCCTGATGATCATGGTCCAAACCTCAGCTGCCTGTCAAACAATTTTTTTTTGGTCCTAGGTTACACAACATTGGATTTGGGCTTTAGGAAATCTGGATTCAAATCCCTGTTCAGTTCCCAGGGCTGATTCACACATAGCATTCAAGACACATTAAGGGTACTCCTAGAAGTGTAAAGTGTGAACATGACAGATAGTTAAGTGGAAAGCAGTGTTTCATACAGGTACACTCACAGGATTCATGATTGTTCACTCTGCGACAAATATGAGTTTGTCTTTAAGAAATGTGTGAAATAGCCATAACTGCCTAAGCTTGGTCAAGTTACTACCTCTCAGACTGGACTGACCTATTATGCAGATGAAGTACTGTTTAAAATTATTTGAAGGGCAGATATGCAAATATAATTATCTCCCCCCCCCCTTGAATTATTATAAAGCGAATTATTATAAAGCAAATTGTCATGGGTATCTCTGCAAATCACTTTGGGACTTATTTTCTTTTTGTAAGGTGCTCCCTTCCATGAAAAAAAGCAAATGTGAAATACATTAAGATAGCTGTTTTGGCCAACATGTTTCCAGTTTATATATTTGATGAGAAGTGGCCATGAGCCTTTATGTGTCAGAGCGTCATTTGTGTGAACAACCAAGAACTGCTTACTGTTGCCTTTTCAGGAGAACTGACCAACCCATCAAGCAACACAAAACTCTACACTTTATGTAACAGATTCAAGAAGGGATATTATTTCTGCTTCCAGCCATTATTCTATCTTTGTCGCTTCTAAAAAATGAGCAGGGGAGGAGGAGAGGTCATCTGGTTTTATTGTCTTGCGAGCTCCTCAGATCTTGCCATACGACACAATCCCCCCTTGACAGGAGCTGTCACACAGGGAGGTTATAGATTTTAAACACAGTGTTCTTAGACTTCCACTGAAGGTTCTGGAGCCTCATCTTGTACACTTTTCCTCTTGAAGAAGCTCACAGAAAAGTAACATTCAGTGTTGTTAATAATTCTTTTTTCAACCAATCCATTGGAAATTACCCCAAGTTTATACAGGACTGGCTGTATAAACTTTTTAGTGCCAAATGACCACAGCCTTGGACTCATGTTCTCTTTAATTATATAATGTCTTATGAAATGATAATTGAGTGGTCTATAAATTCAGGATTCTGCTTTTTCAGAGGCCTGGAGCCAAGATTCTCCCTGTCTCATGCCAAGATTCTGCCTGTCTCTGGACGTGGCAAGAATCACATCTCAGGACCACAGCTCAGATTTTGTAAGAGGAAAATAGTGTTATAATGGCTTTGTGCAAGGCAACAAAGTTGGGGAAATTAGTTTAACTGCTCTCAATCACTCACTCACTGCATTTCTGGGGAATTTGCAGGGATGAGACGCACCAGCTGTTTTTGTATTTGGAGTCTGTTCTTCTCGCACCCAGAAGTTCATTTTTGTTCATTAACTCACTTGCCCTTCTATCCTTCTCACTTCTTTATTACATTTGTAGCTCATTTTTCAAATACAAAGATTCTCAAACCAAGAAACGCATTTAAAAAGAAAGTAGAATACAAAATCAATCCACAAAAGAGGCAAGCCGGAATTATACTGCTGCCCCAAATAACTAAAACAAGACACACATTTGTAACATAAAAGCTTTTGCAAATAGTTTTATATAAATACTAGCAACATGTCAGAAATTGTTATATACAATAATATTAATTGTGTTAGTGTACTGATTTGAAAACAGTGCAACATTATTTTATGATGTATTTAAATCTTGATATTCTGATCATGGCAACATTCACAACAATGTTGCATTGGAACTCATGCCGCTGAAATATAGGAGGCTGGAAGTGACAGAGAATGGAAAATGGATATTTATGCAGCCAGGGCAATATATATTGTCTAGAATATGAAGCATTTACCAAACACTGGGATGAATTCAGACTATATTTTCCTCTCATAGAAAAGACAGTGGGACAGAACTTTCCAGCTTCTCCCCAAAATGCTGCTCCTTGCATGAGAGGCAAATCGGCAGCCTGCAGCAGGAAGGGAAAATAGGTAGAAATTATACCTCCCCTTCCATTAGCGGAAATTTTAATCTAGAGCTAACCCATGATACTGTTTAGATGGAATGAACCAGGAAGAAATCTTTAATGGTCCTTTGTTTCTATCCAAAGATCAAAATTTTATCATGGCAGTGTTTGTTAGTAATCATCCATGTGTCTTGACAGCTAGTGGTGACATAAGATACAGATATGGTGGTACCCTGATCATAAAAGCTTTTCTGCTGGCCGGATTATAGCACACTGAATGTGCAACTGTTAGTCATTTGCTGCTTGGGATCTAGTCATCTTTTCTCTATACTAGCAGCATGCTTGTCCCAAAAATGTTATATATTTTCCCAGCACAATAAATTGGATACTGGAAAAAGACAAGTTTCCCTTACTCTTGCAACAGTTGTGCGGAATACAGTTGCATGAATTTCAGAAGCACTAAATAGTATGATGCCACTGACCATGAATGGCACCACTTTTCTCATCCCTGTATATTCATTTAATTTTAAAAACATTGTGGCCTTTGTGGCTGAGCATTGACTTCATGGTCTGAGGGAACCTGCAGTTCTGGAACACTCATCAGTGCTAATTTTAAAAACCCATGGAAAGCAACAAATGACTCTACTTCCCTTGTAACGTCACTTCAGGAATCTTTTCTTGAATTCTTTAATGTGCGCTACACTGTTCTTCACTAAGTTAAATTAGCACAAGGCACTGCTACAGCCCCATTTTAAAAGAAAAATGGCAAACTGCTGCAAGGCAGCTGTCTCTGTGGCTCTATCCATTCTTTGGAAGAGAATACGTTGCTACTGTGATGGGTCAGTGCTGAATATAGCAGGGAGATAAGTGGGGGTTGTCTAGAAAGGCCCTACGGTTTGTTAGAATATGCTTCTAAGTAAGTATTGGACACGTCACACAGTTCTAGTATGTTCACTGTTTCCCATCTATAGGGACTAGTTCAGATCACTGACTAGGAGAAAACCTAAGCCCAAGATAACCATCCAAGGCTTCTGCAAAATGGCATGCTAAATCAAAAAACAAATCTTGGTAGCACTCTCATATACCCAGCACTGGCCTTACTGTGAAGCAGGATGAGGTGGGCAGCTCAGATGGCAGATTGGGGGTGCCATTAAGGGCAGCATTTTCAAACGGTAGCCTTGTTGGTCTGCAGTAAAAGAGCTACTTGAGTTAATTCACAAATTCAGAACAATGGACCCTCCAGGGCTGAACAGGAACACAGGATTCTTATCTCACTACAGATGCTAATTTTCTGCCCCTCATCATTTCTCCCCTGTTCTAATCAAGCTGGTCAGATTTTGCATTTGTACCTCTGCATCTTGACTACACCCCTCCTACCTTCAGGCTGGTTTATGAGGACTCTGGGATCTTCACCCCTACTTGTATCTGACAAAGAGAGTCCAAAATCTTGTTGATCATTAAGAGCAGCAAAGTGTTATGTGTGTATGTATTTATTTATTTTAACTCTTGGGACTGCCATGAGGATTTTCTGCTATAATTTGCAGATCACCACTTGTCTGTCAATGAGATGGGCAAGGAGGCTTCAGCTCTGGTTGTGTGAATTGTTTTTTGAAATCATCCTGAAGTGCACTGCTGCCATTACATAAATGTGGGTAATTAAAAGGGGGAGTGAAGCACCCTAGCTGCTTCAGGTTCTATGGAGCAACCAAACTGCCAGCCTAACATGTGAATGGGGGCTAAGTCTTCCAGAGCATATGCTTAGGACTGGGGTGCAAGGTATCAAGCCAAGAATGCAAGTGTGGAGAGTAGGTCTGTAATGTGCTAACACCTCAATCTAAAAATGCCACTATTTGAAAGTGTCATTGAAATCAGTGAAACTCACCAATGTCAGTGAACTTGAGAAAGTGTCGCTCTTCCGAAATGATCTTAGAAACTTAGATACATGATAGCAAGGCCTACAAAACCAAGCCTAGGGAAAGCAAGTCTAAGCAACTTGCTTAATCTGAGCCAGGGCAGATCCCTGCAAAGTACTTTCAGTGCCCTGTCAGTTCTACAGTTTGAGTAATAAAGAAAACACCTCTGCCAATGTGAAAAATGTATTTCCTTGGCAGTTGAATAACCTTAGCCTACCCAATCTGACCTTAAATGCAAGGCTTTGTTTAGCGTTGGATTCTCAGGCAGGCATGATGAACCCCAGCGCTTCTCATTCAAAAAAACCCACAGCAATCTTCCAACAGGGCGCGTTTTATGACTTCTCCCCGCTTAGCATTTAGGAGTACGGCGTCTTCTTGGACGTATATTTATATATCTTCAGATCCGGCACTTCTTGCCAGCAGAGTCACTTTTCAGTCGTTCTCCTAGGGTAGCCACGCGCTTCTCTCTTTGGCGGGCCGCGGTGCTTCTTCCCGCCCATGCTCTTTCTGCCGGCTGCCCTCCTGGCGCCCTCCCCTCGCGCTCGGCGGGGCCCCAAATCTTGCCCCACTGAAGGCCTTTTCAGCTCCTCGACCAAAACGAAGGCGAGCGAACACGTGCGCGGGCGGCCGGCGTGCCTCGGCCTGGATGGTCGTCTCGCGGGGCGGGGAGGAGGTGGACGGCGCGCCGGGGGCTCTCTCGGCCGATCACTCGTGTGCCGCCTGGTGGTCTCTGCGGCACCGGAGGGCTTCTGCTTTTCGGGGCTGCGCAGAGAGCTGTCAATCAGGGAGGGGCCCCAGCCCAGGGTGATGTCAGTGGATCAGCTGCTCTATAACAAAGCGGGGAGAGGCGAGTGTGGGGAGACAGAGCGGCGGCAGAGGCGCTCGCTAGCGTGCGCGGCGGTGGCAGTAGAAGAAGCAGCAGCTCCGTGCCTGTCTGCTCAGCGAGCGGTAGGGGGAGACAACGGCGGGCAGCCACCCGCTCGCCCCTCTCGGCTGGACTAGGCGGGCGGCAAGGCACGGGCGCGCTTCTGGGCAGGGCTCGCTAAGCAAGTTGCCTCCGCGGCCGGCGGACTCTGCCATGGACAGTGACGAGGAGACGCTGGAAGAGACCGTCGAGGGTAATTGCCTCCCGGCTGGGCCTGAGCGCGGAGCTGTCGGGGTCGAGGGCAGGAGGGGCGCCCCCCCCCTCGGGCAGGGAAGTTAAGCCGGGGCGCCTTCCTGCTCCGTCGAGGAGCCCCTCCCCCGCTGGGAGTCGAGAGTGCGTGCGTGTTTTTTTGGGGGGGTGGTTTAAAACATGGTGTCTGTTTCCCGCCTCCTTTAGCTTCAGCTCCCGGGTGGGGAGGGCGGCCAAGTGCACGAGGCGCGGGACCCTCCCGGGTGAAGCCGCTGGCCGAGGGGAAGTTGGCTCGGGGCGCGCGCGTGGCCCGGTCTGGCCTGCCGTCTCGGAGAAAAAGCTCCGACCCCATCTTCTTCCCCAGTAAGACCGGACAGAAATAGCTGCCCCCCCCCCCTCCCGAAGGAGGGTGAGCTTGCCTCGTCTCCTCCTGGAGCGACAGGTTTGCCCCCCCCCCTCTCCTGCCACCCGCATCTCTTTCCTGTGCTGAGCCTTTGGGAGGACGGGAGCGAAGAACAGGCTTGTGATGTCCGAGAACCTTAAACTAAGTCCAAGTTAACTCAAGAGTAAGTTCTGGGGGGACTGCTGGGAGTCTGGGACTTCCTTCCGGGTAAATCTGTTTGGGACAGTGATGGCAACAGGGAGATTCAGAATTCAGAGCGCATCTTAAAAACGTGCGTCTCTCTGACTTAGCTTAAGAGCCAGAATAATCATGTTGTCAGAAATGTTTCCAGCGACCATGACTGATGAGGAGAAGCTTAATGAAAGTTGAAGCCTTCATGATGTTATCACCGCTTGATTTATTGCTCTTTACAAATGTGATGCATGATCAAAATTGCAACCCTTCTTCTGCTCTCTTAATTTCCTCCCCCACCCTTTTTGGTTTGACTATATTAATGTGCCAGAAACATCTTTCTGCAATAGCTTTTAGAATCAGTGGACATTTCTAGAAGAAAATAATACTGAACTTGGCCTCTTGATTGCTGTGGCTCATTCTGCCCTATATTACAAGAGGAATGATAATGTATCTTTAGGACATGTAGATCTCAACAGGCCTTGAGTGTGGGGAATAGTTGTATTCAAGTGCCCATTAAGGTTTGGAAGAGGGAGCTTCCAGCTGAGCTAAAAGAGGAGCGGGCAGGTGTGGGTCTGTGGAAACACAGTTCTCTGATGCTAGAACACAGAGAGAGAGAAGCAGAGTTTGAGTTGGCTGGAGCAACTTGGGTGTGTAGAGATCTCTCTCTGGGTATCTGATTTAGGATAGCAGGTCTGCTGCACTGTAGGAGTGCCATTTTGCTTCCACCTGTGGTCCTGGACCTGTATGTTTGTAAATAAAGCAAACACTATAAAAACAGTTATCTCTCCTACAAAGGGCACTACCAGCCCAGGTAAGCACTGCCCCAGCAACTTATCACCACTCGGGGAGCATAAAATTTGTACCACTCTAAAAATGTTTTCATACAGCCTAGAGAGAGATGTGTGCTACTTTTACTCTTTAGGTTTTCCTCTCTGAAAAACATAGTTTCTTGCTTTTGTGTATATACTTCTAAATGTTGCTCCCAGAAAGAATACAATGATGCATTTGTTTTGATCATCCAAATTGTACCAGCAGACCTGATAGAATAGACACAGTGGTTATTATACATTGTTAGCATGAAATATGTTTCACTCTGGGTTGTAAACTATTAACTGAATATAAAACAATTGCAAATCTGGTACTCTGTAATTTGGGCATAACTATCCAGAGCCAAAACTTTCCCTCTTTTGTCCAGTATGAACTGTGGCACTTTAGCTCCTGCTGACTTCATTCCTGATGTGACTGTGTTTAAATGCTACCTTCTATTTGGAGTAACTCCTTGTTTATCGTGTTCTAATCCTGCCCACAGTTAACTGTTGACACTTCCCTAAGCACCACGGGATTGCAGCTATACACAAGCCTTTTTTATATAACATATCTGTGGAAGCTGAACATGCATGATAGGGGAAGGAAGATTCTGCATCCACATGCATGTGTTCAGTCTCCAAGGATGTGCTGCAGAAAAAGAATTATCTTGTAGTGTAAAATATTTTGGAATCTTTTCAAGTATTTGAAATGGTAAATTATTTTCCAGGGACAAGTATCAGTAAAGATAACTGAAATTATGGTGTGCAACTAATGATTAGGTAGTGGGAATGACAGACAACTGTTGCCTAATGTTAGCAAAAAATAATGTTTTTTTTCAAGCACTAAGTAGATAAATGATGCTTACTCAAAAATGTAGAAAATACTAGGAGTGGGCACTTAACCAGTAAAAAAAATTGGTCAGGTATGTTTAAAGCATGTTTAAAGTTTATTAGTACAAAAAACCAACCTTTAAACGTTAACAGGTTTGAGACTTGTGTTGATTACAAATATACAGCAATTAATTTTAAAAAATAATGTATTATTGTAACTTTTAAGAATTTCAGGTCAGATTTCTACAAATGTGAACCATTCATTGAACAGATCTGCTGTTCAGCTTTTATCATGGTGCGCTAGGGTTATTCTATGGTTTCAATTTTTAAAAATGTAGTTGAAATAGAAATAAAGCGAAGAAACATGGAAAGGATAGCTACTTTTTTCTGCATCGTGATGGAGATATGACCAGTCCTAGGCCACTGTGACTTCTTGTGTTTCTGCTCAGCTTGGAGAGGCCTACAGATGTAACAGAACTGAGCCCATTCGCGGGGAGGGCGGGGTATAAATATGAAGTATAAATAAATAAAAAATAAACAGGTGGTCAGTAACAAAAGCTTTGCTTTGTTGCTGGGTTTTCCTTTGACTGCAGCATGCTGTGGGGCAAGCAACACCCACTCTTGCCCTCACCAACAAACCATAATAAAACAAAAAAGATAAGCGTACACCTATAAAGTGCAGTTGTGGCTTTGTATATATAACAGTATTTCACCATAACCAGATAATGAGCAGGCTATCAACCAGTGGATTGATAATATTTGATCACATTTGTCTGATGTAGCCTTTTGGATGTGTCTGAAAACTATTAATAGGTGTTTTATTCCTTTGATATTAGAGTCATGAACCTTAGCAGCATGATTTGTCTCAGGAGTCCTTCACATTTCTGGAGTTCCCCATGACCCTTTCTCTGTGGGCTTTATCAACCAGCTTTTAGAGATGAGCAGTGGCTTGAGATTCAGGGGATATTCCATTAGTCATGAAAACAGCATTGGAAATATCTACTTGAGGAGATTGGTTGCTTGAAAGTAACCCGTTAAGTACTCTAAAACTGACTCTGTCAATGAGGGCCAGTGAATTCTGGCATGCTTAGGGCAGAGGGCCCTCAAAACGGCCCAATACCTTACCATGTAACCTTTTCTGTCTAGGGCAATGTTAATATAATGTATTTGGGGAATACTAGATGGGCATAATTAATAGCAAAGCCTATGCTTAATACTGTACAAGAGTGTACATTTTTTTAAAAAATGACATTGGTGAACAAAATGTCATAGCAAACAGATAATTATTTCAAATTTTTGTTTTTGTTCATATTGGAAATCCATTATATTGATTTTTAGTTAGATATTTGTATCCTGTTTTTCTCCCCGTTGGGGACCCAAAGTGGTCCCCCTCCCATTTTTTTTCCCATAACAATTTTGCAACGTATTTGTGAATTAGGTTAGGCTGAGAGAGTGACTGGCTCAAGGTCACCCAGTGAGCTTCCATGGCAGAGTGGGGATTCGAACCTGGCTCTCCCAGATCCCACTTGACACTGTAATGACTATGTCACGGTTGCGTTCTATGTATTATGTGCATTGGCTTTGACGGGGTGTGTACATGCGTGGGCAGGAGAGAAAATGAAAACAATAAGGTGAGCACTGTGGCTGCTTGGTTCACCCCTAATGCACAGTTTATTTCTTAATCTCTACTCTTGTTGGTTCAGACTGATGGGCCTTTTCATTGCCCACAGCACCTTTTGTTCTGCCCCTTCCATCTTGGCACTGTTTTTCTGCCTCTCTCTTATATGTTTCGTAATTTCTCACTTGGGGATGAATGAACCATGTTTGACAGTGATTCTGTATTTATACTTTAACTAAAGGGCTGACACTAAGCCCATTAAAAATTATTTTTAAACATTTACACATTCAAATCAGAAATCAATTCAGTGAGTAAGTCCCATCAAGACTCTGTAGAACAAATGTCAACTTCTGCTCTGCAGTGCAGACTGATATAAAGTTACAAGTTGAGCTTTGCCTGAAGACTGACGGTTGCACAATTTATGCTTCCTTAGATAGCCTGAGCAAATCATTCCTGCAAATAAGCCAAGCACCAGTGTCACAAGTCTCTCTGTTCATAAAAGAGCCAGTGCTTTTGGGCTGGCTCACAAACTGAAGACAAATATCTGAGGTGACATCAAAATGCTTGGAGCTTGACTGCTTGAAAACTGAACACATCGGGGCTTGTTTCGTAGCAGGAGCTCCTCTGCATATTAGGACACACACTCCTGGTGTAGCCAGTCCTCCAAGAGCTTACAGTAGCCCCTGTAAGAAGAGCTCTGTAAGCTCTTGGAGGATTGGCTATATTAGAGGTGTGTGGCCTAATATGCAAAGGAGCTCCTGCTACGAAATGAGCCCTGCATTTAATTAATTAAAAAAATAAAAATGGCTTTAATTGTATCCCAAGTGTTCATGGTATCAAAACACTATTCTCTTTTCTCTGTTCATGAATATCCAAGAACCTTAAGGCTGCTGCAAGTTTTCCTTTTGCTTGTGGAGGAAAAGAAAGGAAAGGGGGGACCCATAAAACGACAGCTGAGTGGCACATGACAGAACTGACAGAGTTTGTTGGTACACTCTGTAGCATTATATCAGAATATTTAAGTGCTTTTGTGTTTTCTGATGTTTAGGGGATTATGGGAGCAATCCTGTGCAGTTCTATTCAAAAGTAAGTCAGAGTTTATCCAGTGTGGCTTACTTTAAGGAAAGTGTTCTTAGGAGTACAGCCTATGTTATTTATCACTTTGGATCATGGTTGCAGCCAAATATGAGTGGAGTTAATTAAATTGATATAGCAAGATACACTTTATCATTACACTTTGTTGCACTCCATCCATATTCTGTGAAATTACTGTGTCATGCTTTAGTATGTTGGCTTGGGCTGCTATGGAATAAGTATAACATTTCTGAGCCACATGCCCTTTCAGCTGTGGTATCTACTTTAGGTAAAGGCCTGCTGGCAATGGTTTATAGTAGAACCATGCAGCTCTGTGTTTCAAAAATTTGTACAAGGCAGTCTTTTTACAGAGAGGATTAGGATTGTTGCCCTGGGCTATGGATTATGGTGTTTCATTGGCAGGTGGAAATGCAGTTATGCAGTGGTCTTTCTGAATTGTGTTGATTCTTTGGCTTGGATCCAGGCTAGACATTATTGCAGGCTCAAGGATTTCTGCCCTCAGAGCACATCCTAGTTCTGTAGTCTCTATATAGAGAGAGGAGGAAAACTTCAGGCTCACTCGGTTGCCTGACAAATTAGTCACAAACAAGACCATAGTAATTAATACATAACAATGTGCTTTGAGACACTGGGCTAGTATAAGCTGTTCCATCCCAAGCATGTATTCACTGGTGTAGTAAGTTTCAGGTACTTCCTTTTCTGTTCTTTATTGTCACCAGCTCAGTATAGATAACGTTATGCTATTTGCTGTGTTTACCTTTCCTGTATGAAGGGTAGGGTGGTATTTATTTATTTATTCAGTTATTCAACCCCGCTCTCCCCGCGAGCAGGCTCAGGGCGGCTTACATTAGTCGGTTCAAATACCATAAAATCCACATAAAATCATTTAAAACAGTCAGTTACAATGAAACATGAAATCATTAAGTGCTAGTAATAATTCCTTCATTGATTAAGATGGCATGCTATAGGATGTAAACAAAAGACAATTTCCAACTCAGTGATCTTCTTAGGTCACACGATGGTATGGCTTGATCTCAGAGCTGGAGCCAGGCTCATAACCACGGTTGTTGGTGGTAGTGGTGAGGGTGGCTCCTTAGTTGAAGGTCTGGTGGAAGAGCTCCATCTTGCAGGCCCTGTGGAACTGTAAAAGATCCCTCAGGGCCCTGATCTCTTCCGGGCGCTCATTCCACCAGTATCGAGCCACTACTGAGAAGGCCCTGGCCCTGGTAGCAGCGAGCCTGGCATCCTTGGGGCCCAGGAGGGTCAGTCGATTTTGAGACCTTGGCCGGCAATTTGGCATTTTTGACATTTTGAAGGATTAAATACCTCTCAGAAACTCACACAGGTTTCTTTAAAATGGTTTCACTAGTGTACTGTCTAGAATAAATTGTATGGATGCAATTGACAGCTGTTTTTATACATTACATAGGTTTCAGAAATTCGCTGAAAGATGATCTTACAAATATTATAAATACTTAAATTCATAGGATTTAGTATATTTACTGTATTCCTTTTTGTAGCCTGGTTTTATTATTATTTTTAGGAACGCTTGATGATGACGGGATGCCCCATGGATTTTGTACAGTCACATATTCATCCACAGACAGATTTGAGGGAAATTTTGTGCATGGAGAGAAAAACGGCCGTGGCAAGTTTTTCTTTTTTGATGGAAGGTAGGCATATTGTGATTTTTTTTTTAGTAATTGTTTGTGTGTACTCCACAGTGCTTAGAAGTTTATTCTTTCACTTCTAGTTGTCTTTTTCTGTAGGCTATATGAAAAAAAATAAATGGGACCAGTTTTGAAGTTTTATCAAAGGTGGAACACCGATAATTTGTTGTTTAATTCTGCTCCCAGTCTTCTGTAAATTGTTTATTGCTTTACTGTCTTTGCTATAATACACTTCACATGGGAATGCTTCTCATCTAAACCAACAATGTATAGTCCTTTGAAGATGAAGAAAATCGCTGAAGATAAGTGACTATCTGTTCTGCAGGCATACAGACTCTCCCCCATCTGTAATAGCTGCCCCATTCATCTCAGTGGAAAAGCTGCCCCATTCATCTCACTGGCCATTTGCCAGAATATGCACCACATTCACATCACAGCACATGCAAGGCTTCATGTTGGGGTGCAAAATACTTTATTAATTTGACTTGAAAATGAATAATATGTAAATAACACATATGGCTACTTTGCACTCTCTTTCTGTTTGCAAGTACACTTGAAGGATATTACGTTGATGATGCTCTGCAAGGCCAGGGAATGTACACTTATGAAGATGGAGGCACTCTTCATGGCTCTTACATGGATGGAGAATTGAATGGGCCAGCCCAGGAATATGATGCTGATGGACGACTGATATTTAAAGGGCAATACAAGGATAATATTCGACATGGTATTTGTTGGATATACTACCAAGTAAGTCTGTTTGACTTCCTCAAAATAGATACTTAAATGCTTTCTTGGTGGGTCACCGATAAATGTACTCGTGTAATAATGCTCTGAATCTTCTCTAAATAAGGGCTGGGGACAGAATGGCATCTGATACAATCCAATGGCAAAATGTTTTGTATTGTCAATAGAGGCTCTTGCAACAGAAGCCTTATGTTCTGTGCAAGTCCTTAATACAAAGGCTGTTTGAGTCCAGGAGGCTCAGTTTCAGCCACCATTGGCCTATTAGTATCCTAAGAACATTACACAACTGGTGAGGTGATAACTTTGTATTATTAGCAAATTACATGGCTGTCAAGCCCCGCCTCTGCCCCAGGTTGGTCTCCACCAGTGGCTGTCCCTCCCTTATGGTTGAGGCTGTTCTGGTTGCTGAGGCCGGGGGGGGGAAGGCCAGGGTCTAAGATTGGGCAGGGGACAGGGTTAACAGCAACCTTCTCGTCCCTCTGCACCTGCCAGCCTTTGGACACTTCCTCTCTCTCTCTCCTTCTCGCCCTTGGGAGCAGTCTCGGCCAGCCTCTCTTTCTCCTCGACCCTCTGGCCTTTCCTCCTTATATCCCCTAGCCCCGCTCCCAGGGCCCTCCCCCCTTGTCCTGTCTCTTCTCCCCCCGACCAGGCCCCATCCCCCTTGACAAGCTCCAACGCTCTTCCAGAGTTTGGGGCGGGGCAGGGCGGCAGACTGTAGCCACCCAGACCTCTGCTGCCGTGGCCCTTGTCACAGTGGTTGGTGTCTTGCCATCGCTGTCCCCTTGGTCCCGCCCCAACTTGCTTCTGAATCCCTGGCAGGGTCCTCTGCTGGGCATGGCAGGCCCTCTGCCATTGTCAGGGGGCAGCAGCACCTGACTCCCCTGTGGCTTGGCGGCCCGAGTCCCCCCTCTGGCCTTCTTCTGGGCTCCAGGTCAGTGAATGGTGGGTCTATGGGTCCAGCTGGGGGTGGGGAGGGAGTCCCGGCTGCTTGGGGTTGGGACAATGGTAGAATAGGATAGATTTGCCTCATGCTGAATGTTGCTTGTGTGGAAAGTACACTTTGTCACGGTAGCCATGCTTGCTATTATATTTGGGTCTCGTCATGAGTGAGGGATCTTTCTTGGTCTTTATTTCCCTCTTTTTAGGACAGGAGCTTGTCTTCTTTCTAAGTGTTTAGTGAATATCTGTCTTTAATGGTTCTAAATTTAAAGACAGTATAGCAGAGTTGCTTCTTGTTTTCAAAGATGAATAGCTCTATTCAAGCCATTCAAGCTAGTGACACTTTGCCTAAATAAATAGTGAATAGGTTCTGTATTGACCATGTACATGCTTTAGACATCAATCTGTTGTAACAAAATGTTCTGAACTCTGAAGCTGGAAAAACAAATTATGCTGTTTAAACTTCTACACTTTTTGCTTTCATCCCAAAAGAACAGTGATGAGACTGACTCCTGTATAAAGCAATGTAGAGAGATTGACTGTAAATACAGACCATTGGGTTTATGGATATTCCTTAAGAAATTAGGCCTGAGATCCTAAAACACTATCCTGGAAGTAAGCCTAATTGAATAAAATGGGACTTAATTCTGAATAGACTTGCTTAGGATTGTTCTTTAATCATTTTGTTAGTAGCCATATATAGGAATGCTTTAATCTTGTTGACACACTATATTTTCCCAATGATATGGAACCCTATGATGAATTAAACTGATATTGTAGAAAGAGAGACTAACATGGCTTGTATGACTTTCATCTTTCTGGTACACAAACTAACATGCCATCCTAAGTAGAGTTATGCTCTTCTTAGTCCATTGCAGTCAGTGGCCTTAGAAGGGTGTAGCTCTTCTTAGGATGGCACTTTAATTCCAGCTCAAGCCTTTCCTATGTGAATTGATTTTTTTAGTAGTAGAAAGATGACAAGTGGAGGCCTGTGAGATTCATGGGGGGGGAGGTAGGACTCCCCCATCAGACTCTCTTGCCGAGCCCAGAGTGGTCCTTGGACTCTTCAGTGGCTGCCGCCAAGTCCCTGGGCTGTGCCCAGCACAGCTCCTGGGCTGATCTGCTGCCACACCCAGTGTGGAGCCATGAGCTACAGGGATGCTGGTGCCAGGCCCAATGTGACTCCTGGGTTCTCTGGGAGCCATTGCCAGACCCAGCACAGCTCCCGGGCTGTGCTGCCAATGGCAGCATGCCCAGTGCAGCCCCCGGGCTACACCAGTGAAGGCATGGCCAGCATGGTTTCTAGGCTGCATGGCTGCCACCAAGCCCAGCACAATGCCCAGACTGCATGGCCACTGCCAGACCCAGCATGTAGCCCTGGGCTGTGCAGCTGCCATTGACCCCTGGAGGTAAGTGTTTTGCTTTGGGGGGGGGGTATTTAACACCCTCCATGTTGTTGTTGTTTTTTAATTTTCAGGTTTTTCTGCAAACCTGGGGAATGCCCCAAGTATTGCTGAAAAATCTTTTTAGGCTCCATATGGCCCCAGTTCACAGATTTAGCTCTCCTCAGATGGGGGCCATGGGTGGCTAATAGTATATGGCTGTTTAGCCTCCTTGATATTCAGTATTTGTTTTAGTAGAAATCGTATGGATTGTCCTAGGCATGATATAAATAAAGTAAATGACATGCAGACTATAATAATCTGATGAGAGATGGATGATGAGAGACCTCCTGGGACATCAGTGGGGTCTGGGAATACTTCAGGGTCAAGTGAAATTAACCTCTACTTGATACCTGTGAAATCACAATATTGTGTAGATATTTTAATACAGAAATAGTTAACTTTACAACTGACAGGGTCACAGTGTTACAAGAGAACAACATTTTCCCCAAATGCATACCTAAATTCTTGTTCCAATTTTATGATTCTCTTTCAGGATGGTGGGCATCTGGTTGGAGAAGTCAATGAAGAAGGAGAGATGACTGGAGAGAAGATAGCCTACGTGTACCCTGATGGGAAGATGGCCTATTACGGGCACTTCATAGACGGTGAAATGTTAGAAGCAAAGCTGGCAAATCTTGTATCCGTAGAAGAGGGGAAGCCACAATTTGAAGAAGTGCCAGGCAGTAAGTTCCCACCAGGGCTTTTTGTACCATGGCCTTTGTACTGTTGCATCCCATGATGTGTGTACGCTGTGCTTAACACATCCTTGAAGATGATAACGTCAAGTAAAAATGTTGCCCTGTTTAAAAAAAAGAATTTGCAAGGATTTTCTTAACAATGACTTAACAATTTGGATATATGGATTTTATTTTTTTCCTATGGAACTAAAAAACGGAGTACATGGGGTTCAAAGGAAGTCTCCCATACAGGCACTGACCAGACTCAGACCGGCTTCAGTTTCAACAAAGTTATTGTGTCCTGTGCCCTCAGATCATTCCTTCAGACCATGCTTATATGGATTGAATGCTTGCTACTATAAAACCGTATTTTGTACTTGGGTATGATTAACCGTGGAACGAAGTACACATGCCTTGTGCAGAGTTGACATGTATGGTTCATATATCACTTTTCTTGACAAAATACATCCTTTGCAAATTGTGGCTTCTGAAAGCATTCATAATGTTTATATTTTTGCAAAATATAAGCCCTCAGTGGGATGGTATCTTAAGAGTTTTCTCTGCTCATTTTCTTTTTAGGCTTTGTTAATTATAAGTGTTTATCTATAGATACACACAATGAGTACCACCATAAGGTTCTATTTCTATTGATGTTTCTGCAAGGTATAACCTGACATAGATTAAAAACACATAATATTTCTCAAACCTTTTCATCTCTGTCCAGCCTTCTAAACTTGCTCTGCTCTCTGGGCTCCATTTAATCCAATGCCAACATTTTGTTGGGCAGGTAAATGTGTAATTCTTTTGTCATGTTTCTGCTGATGAATCCTGGTTAATGTTCTTCCTTCCTTCCTTCTTTCTTTTATTTGTTTAGAAAATTTGTATGCTGCCTCTCTAGACCTGCTCAAGGCAGTTCACACCTAAAGCAATAAAATATAACCAAGCTAGAAATTCAAATAACCCAATAAAAACAATCACATCAATAAAAAGCCAAACCAATAAAATATATAATTAAGAATGTGATAATAAAAGCAAGTTGGGGCATTATAGCACAATAAACAAAATAGAACAATCTAAGATAAAATTGACAAAACAGTTCTCAAAGTATGAACAGCCAAAAAAAAAAAACTTAAAAAGATGGAACCCTTAGTTAAAAGCCTGATTAAATAGAAATGTTTTGGACTGATACCTAAAGGAAAGTAGGAGTTGTGGGGGAGAGTGTTCCAAAGGCAAAATGCCGCCACTGAAAGAGCCCTGACTCTGGTTGCCTCAACTTAATTCTGCAGGTAGAGGCACGAAGAGCAGGGTTTGAGAAGAGTATCTAAATTGGACAGTATGGGAAGATATGGTTCTTCAAGTACCCTGGCACCAAGCCGTTCTTCTTCTCTTACATTATATAACTGCTACACACAGAACTGGAAAGAAGAAGAGAGAGCTAGGTGCTGGGAGAGACAGAGAAAGTGCAGCTTGCTTAGTGGTAGCGGTGCTTATGGACTGCTCATAGAATCCCACTGGCTGCATGTATTTTGTGAGTCCTTTTCTCACTGTTTGAGAACCTAGGGCATAAAGTAAGAGATTGCAGGATTACATGGTAAAATGGTTGTTGTTTCAGAGCTGCTGAAACGAAGCTTACAGGACAACTTACTCTGAAAGTAGAACATAACTATATTCTAGAAAAGGCTGATTGTATTCAGACTATAGACCCAATTCTTTAAATTTTTGTTTCCAAGGAAAACATGTCCTATTCATCTTCAAACATCTAGCTTTCTTACCTGCCTGTTCTACATGCGTTTTTTCATGAAGAAAAGTACTAAACGGCTTATTTTAAAATGGCAGATATAAATTTCATATGTACCCCCATTTTATTAAAAATTAAAAAAATAGAAATGATAAAAAACATTTGTTTTGAAATTTCCTTTTGAGCTTTTTTGTTGTTTGTTTTTGTTATCCACTGGTGGACCTCCTGAGGGCGCCTGGTGTTTTTGGCCACTGTGTGACAGAGTGTTGGACTGGATGGGCTATTGGCCTGATCCAACATTGGCTTCTCTCATGTTCTTTAATTACTAAACTAATGTAACAGAACTTAAAAAATTATATGCAACTTCACTGCTCTTGTCTTAATTGTTTAAAAAGAATCTGTAAATCCAACTCCCATTAACTTTAGTGATATTTAAGCACTCACTACTGTTGTTGATAAGAATAAAGCTCTGATTAGTAGGTGATGGGAAGAGAAGAGGTAGTGCGTATGCAACACTTCTATGCAAAATTGGCCAGTTACGTTCTTTTAAGTAATTTAGGAAACATTGGGCTGGATCCTAAACCTTGATTCCTCTTGGTCCTCCACTGGAGTGCATATTCCTCAGATGCTAGGCATTTCTTTTCATTCAAGGTCTTTCAGTGAGCTGCAGTGTTCCTGGTGGAAGAGGAACAGGCTACACAGCAGAAGAACACCTTCCAATGGACAAAGGAAGATGAGTGGAAACAAGATATAGGATCCAAGCCATTATTTCTAAGTTGAGTAAACCTGGTCTCATCTTGATAACAAAATGATACATTTGGCCACTATTTGCAGTTGCAGAGAAAAGCAAAAAAGTGGAATCATTGGATGCAAGTTTAATTAGCTATTAAAACAACCCTAAGTAAAATATCTCTTCTTGCTTTTTTTACAAATAAAATTTCCTTGTGATTGTACTGAATGCATAACCCTTTAATAAGAAAAATACTTGAATTTTAATATTATCCATTAATTCCTTTACTGATTTTGTTTTTAGGCCCAGTATACAGTTTTGATAAATCTACTTCATCCTGCATTTCTACAAATGCTCTTCTTCCTGATCCTTATGAATCAGAGAGGTAGAATCACTTTTTTGTATAAATAAAACTTTCACCTGCTTAAATATTTTCAAGAAACTTTGGCTGGTCTGCTTGCATGCTTGCTCATCATCATACAACCTTTTATTCTTTGAATGGCGAACAGGATTCCTTGTGAGGGTGCTTGTAAGATCTGCTCTTTAACTTGAATGATGTCTTCAGTGGCTCATAGGATTGCCAGGTCTGGGTTGGAAAATACCTGGAGACTTTGGGGGTGGAGCCAGGAGACAGTGGGGTTTGGGGAGGGGAAAGGCCTCAGCATGGTACAGTGCCATAGAGTCTACCCTTCAAAGCAGCCATTTTCTCCAAGGGAGCTGATCTCTGTCAGCTGGAGATCAGTTGTAAAAGCGGGAGATCCCCAGGCCCCACCTGGAGGCTGGCAGCCCTAGGGGCTCAGCTGATTTGAAATGTTTTCCTTAGTGATTTTATAGATGTGTGATTGTAGCAGACAACCTATTCCTCTTGAAAGCAGTTTTAAGGAACTTTTAAATATAGAAGAATTTAACAGCAAGACTTAGCATCAGTTCAGACATCATGAACAAACTGGAGTTATTTGTGGCAGACATGAAACTGGTAAATTGTTGGGCTCACCCATTACCTTCTTTCTCCTACTTTTATTAAAGACTGAAGTGTTCAGAAAACTATTTAGTTGTGACCTCCAAATGTAGATAGCTTTACTTATTGTTACCCATTTCTGTCCCCATAACAGGAATTCTTATCTGGAATTAAGAATCCTAGAAACTGAGATAGAAATCAGTCTCAGTTAAGAAAGGTATACCCATATTTGGACATCACAACTACTTGGAATTTATATTGGCTTGCCATGTAAAAGGAGAGGGAGAGGGAAGAAGTCCAGCAATTTAATCAGAGTTGTGGTAGTGACAGGTGATGAGTTTATCATGAGCTAGCCCTCGCCTGGTGGAACATGCTCCTGATTGAGATCAGAGCCCTGCAGGATTTATTGCAATGCCACAGTGCCTCTAAAATGGAGCTGTTCTGCCAGACCTTTGGTTGAGTCAGCGAATGTCAAAGAACTCGGCTTCCCCTGCTTCAAGCGACCCATGGCGCTATTCACATCAGGGGCACCGTGAGTGACTGACCTGTTCTAGTTAGAGCGTGTCTGCTCTCTGGCATGATCTCAGCCTGCACTGAAATGAGAAACCATTTGTCGAGCGGCCAGGAATTACTTAAAACAGATAATTAAATTTTTAACTGTTACTGATAATGTTTTAATGAACTGGTTTAATTAATCTAATGTATGGTTTTATTGTTGAATGATATGTTATGATCCACCCTGAACCCACTTGCAGGGTAGGGCAGGATAAAAATTCCCAAAATAAAAATAAATAAAATAAATAAAGATGTGTACCCTTCCACCGACCAGTATGCAGTGTCAAGAAACCAAAGTGTTCAGGCACAGAATTCAGGAGAGGCAGCATTTTGTAAGCTGGTACAACTCTCTTTTAATGCAGAAACTTCAGTCATATTTAACATCTGTACTGGCATATTTCCTCTGGTTTAATTTTTATTTTCAGTTCTGGCTTAAGTAGTCCCTCTGACTAATCAGTGTAAAGAAAACATGATTTTCTGTACGTGTATTATAAAAATTATAAGTTATAAAAATTACACCCTGGAGAGACAGGAGAATAAAATGTTACATTTCTGTACAGAGCTGTAATTGACTGGTACTTAGCTGTGCTACATCCTAATTTAGATCCAGTTTATCTTACTTTGAAATCTTTTTAAGTATATTTGTACTTGCTCTGACATTTATGTTTCCATTTTTTTTTCTCTCTGCCATTTTGAAATATAATGTAAAATTGGACTGGGGCTTGGATCCTAAATTTTCCACTGAGTAAGTAAGTGGGCTTCCATTTGTGGATGATTATGCACTTAACAGGAGGGGACCTTATGCTCTAGTCCATTATACTTCAGAAAATTGCTGACAAGTCCTCTGTATAGTATCAGCATTTTTGTTTGTTTGTTTTCTTGCTGGTAGCTTCTCAGATGTATCCAAAGTAATATAAACTGTGTCAGAAATATCAGTGTTATCTACAGAATATAAACTATTTGGCTGTTACCTTTTTGCAGGGTGTATGTGGATACATCTCTCATTTCCAGTGCCGGGGAAGGGTTGTTCAGTAAAATAGCAGCTGAAGTTGGCACAGTTATGTCCTTTTACAATGGAATACGGATTACACACCAGGAGGTAAAGTATAAAACTTTACTGCTGTTCAAAATACACTTTGTCATAAAAACTCTCCGACTGATTGTTAACTCTTTTATACTTGGGGTATATTTCAGATTTTTCAGTATGTATGAGGCTTTAATATACATGCAGGGATTTTGTAAAATGAGTAATCAAGGACACAATAGCCATTGTGGGAAGGTGCCTTCTGACTGCTACACGTACAGGTTTTTATTTCACCCCTTGCATGGCCTGTGGCATGAAGGAAAGAGAAGCCAAAGAGCCCAACCATAGAAAAATAAAATTAGATTTTTCACAGATAATGTGCTCACTTCACTTTAGTTATTTATTTTACAGCATTTATAATCTTTCTTACTCAAAATGTTTTTATTGTGTGTATTGTTCTTAGAACTGTCAAGAGCTGTTTACTTCTCAGTTTCTAGAAGGAAGCCAGGGTGGTGTATCAGTTAGAATGTCAGACTAGGATCTGGGAGACCCAGGTATGAATCCCCTCTCTGCCATGGAAGCTTGCTGGGTGACCTTGGGCCAGTCGCACCCCCTCAAACTTTGCTATCTCACAGCGTTATTGTGAGGATAAAATGGAGGAGAGGAGAACTATGTAAGCTGATTTGGGTCCCCACTGGGGAGAAAGGCAGGGAATAAATGAAATAAATATATTATGAGTCCTGGAAAAATATTAAGAATGAATTATCGTACCCTAGTGCCACCAACCCTTTTTGGCAGGTATGCCAGAAATTAGTTGAGTGGTGCAATAGGAGGGGAAAGAAGGGTGGGAAGACTCTATGGACAGGATTACTAAACTGAGATTGTCTTCTTTTGGACTTGACTTCTGACACACTTGCCATAAAGGCAGTTCACTGAGGTATTCCTGAAAAACATGCAAGAAAAGAGGGGTCTTTTCTGTGTCTTTAATTTGAGAAAATATAGACAAAGTTAACAGTGCAGTACTTTTAATTTGTGTTAATTAGGTGGATGACAGGGACTGGGCTTTGAATGGAAATACAATATCCCTAGATGATGAAACAGTCATTGATGTACCAGAACCCTACAACCATGCAGCCAAATATTGTGCCTCACTAGGGCACAAGGCAAATCACTCTTTCACACCTAACTGTCATTATGAATCGTAAGTATTAAAGTTGAACTGAACATCTGATGCTGCTTTTGAAATGTGAGGATCTTATCTAGTAATCCAGTAATGTGGATTGTGTACACATGCATACGATCCTTGCATCCTCTGGAAAATTATCCAGAGAAGTAGGATCATGCACTGATTAATTAGTGCTTTTTAGAAGATCACTGTCTGAGTTACCTGCTTGGGCTTGTTCAGTTAAGCTAGCTCTGTGGAACCAGCCATTTAGCATGAGCAATCAACAGTTCCTTCACACCGGAATGGAATGACCTAAACTCTGTGTACAAGTACGTGCACATATGTGTGCTAAAACCTTATTCTCTTAATTATAGCTACATGGATGTGCCTTCGTTTGTATGGCTGTTAAGCGTCTGTGAGTAGAAATGTGGAATTCTGAGGCTTTTCCCCTTGCAGTGCTGAGTGCAGTGTTGCATTAGTGAGAAAACAGCATTCAGAAGCAATTGATTGCAGTAGACTTTTGTATTATCAGGGAAGGCTGTGGTAGATGAAAAGCAGAGAGAGGAGGCATGGGAATGTTTACAATATGATTTGTGCTATCTACACTGGTAAGACATCTCTTCAGCTTCCTGTATGAAAGAACACTTAAATAATTGCTATAAAATTTTCATTAGTCCTATGTCAATAATTCTGTTGTTAGAATGCTTCTCTTGTTTAAAGCAAGCAGACTATTTTACAGTTAGTAGCCTTGATTTTAAAAGAAGGAATTTCTAGATCTTCAGTTAGTACCCTAATTAGTAGTGTTGTTTTTTTTGGGGGGGGCATCGTCACAGCTGACTCATGGGGACCCCACAGGGTTTTCAAGGTAAGAGACATTCAGAGGTGGTTTGCCATTACCTGCCTCTGTGTTGCAACCCTGGACTTCCTTGGTAGACTCCCATCCAAATACTGACCAGGGCCACCCCTGCTTAGCTTTTGAAATCCTATGAGATTGGACTAGCCTGGGCTATCTAGGTCAGGTGTGAAACTGGGAATATGCAGAACATTTAGAAGTGACTTCTCACCTTTTGCTTTCCAGAACTCTCACATTATGCAGGTATCTGTCATAAATTTACTGGGGGTTCAACAAAATCAGTTGTCCAGATAAATGACCACTCTCTCACAAAAATATCCAGGGTAGCCCAAAATTGCAAAGGTTTTTTCAAGAAACATAATACATGTCTGAGACCAGACTTGTAGTGAATTCTGAACATGGAGTTATTTATTCCTGCCCAAAGAAATTAGTTGCATGTGTAGTGTTGGCAACTTTTAAACTGGCCCCTTTAATATTTCATCTTCAGCAATGATCAGGTGATAACATTCATGCAGCAAAAGCTTCACCTGCCTGTTTCCAGACATTCTCTGCTTATGATTGCACTTGAAAACTGCTGTCTCTTGGCATTCAAAATCCTGAGTGGTTCCAGGAAAATCATGTTGGGGAACACCCAGTATACTTTCCTAAGCCAGAGAGTTAATTTGTGTAGGTTCAAGCTAGCAATTCAAGGCTTGGTGAAACAATATAACTATGTACATTGTGTTTATAAATGTAAAAGAACTAACTTTTTAAAGAAGTGCCTTGGGCAGACTAAAAAAAATGAAAACAGATAGTTTTGTGTTTAGGGATGCCAGCCCAGAATTACAACTGATCTCCAGACTACAGAGATCAGTTCCTCTGAAGAAAATGGCTGCTTTGGAGAGTGGACTCTATAGCATTATGCCCTGTTGAGGTCCCTGCCCTCCCTAGGCTGTACCCCCAAATCTCCTGGAATTTCCCAGTGCAGAGTTGGCAACTCTGTTTCGGCTGCTTTACCCTTTTTGTGCTTGAAAACGTAACAGTACATTTTTCTTTACTTTCTAGGTATGTTCATCCTCGTTTTGGGCTGATTAAATGTGTTCGCACTGTAAGAGGTGTTGAAAAGGATGAAGAATTAACAGTGGCATATGGCTATGATCACAATCCCTCTGGACAAAGTGGGCCAGAAGCACCAGAGTGGTACCGCGTGGAACTGAAAGCCTTCCAAGCTGCCCAGGAAAAGTGAAATGTATACAGCTTCCTTCCTCAGCAAACTGGATCTATGCACTACTTTCATACTTAAAATGGGACAGCCAGAGATTTTTGTTCCCATGGTTCTTCACTCTTTGTTAGAGAGGGATTCCTTGCATACTAACAAACTTTAACCTTCTGAGCAATTTTTAAACATTTAGCTAGTGCTATGAAAGAACTATTTAACATGCTATACAAGACAGTGTGACCATTTGGCAATCTTCATCTAATTCTCATATGCAAAGATGCCAAAATTTAAGAAGAAAGATATGAAAAGATTGGGGTTTTCCCATACAGTCTAGTTGTTACTGTGCAACTACATTTTGTATAGATGCCATTTATGATGGTATTAGAACTGTGCTGTTTTAATATTTCTGAAGATTAGTGTAATTTTAAAACCTTTGATCGACTATTACTTTAGAGCAGGTGTTTATCTTGGAGCATAGGAGTCTGGCCTTTTAAGTCTACTCCCTGAACATTATTACTTTCTAAAACTTGTTTCTTCTGAGTTTGCACAAAGGCTTAACCAGAAGAGCTCTATTACAGGTATGTGTGGCTGGATGGACAAAATCTTTTTTTGACATGTTCCTATAAACAGCAGGGCTGGTGTAAATCACACTTGGATAATTTCTAGTTATTGATATTGTTGTTTTAAAAAGTTGAAAAAGGAGACAGGGTACTTTATAAAGAGATGCTGCTGGTTAGAATCAGTGTAGGAGAAAGTGATTTAAAATTGAATCACAAAGTCTCTTATTTGCTTGAAACTTTTCCTTTCCTTTCCTGCCTCTGAATGACCATGTTGTTTCCAGGAATACTGAGAATGAAATACATACCTCGGGAGAGGGGGAAGTTTATTTGGTGTGCAAGGACAAAGTCATGATAGGAGAGCATTGGAGCTGCTTTTATTGTATAGGGCATGGTATAATAAAGAAAATGAAGAGCAATGTTGAAAGGTTAAAGGCAAAACCCTGAATTGGTACAGTAAAGCAGAGCATTCTCTGCATATTTAAATATATTTTACAGCTCTTAACTAGCATTTATCAGTGATTTATTTAAAACAGTATCATTATAGATTAATAACTTTTCAGTGGCCTGTAATCCTGGAATTTAGCTTTTTAAATAGCTTTCTAAATATTTGCAATGCAATATTAAATCATTTGCTGTGTAATTCATGTACCAGGAGCATTGCATGCATGCCACTAGAAGAATTTTTTTATTCATAGTTTTTCCTGTAAAAATAGATTTTAGATCATTTTTGTTAACAATCTACTTATATTGGGATTAAAACCACCCATTATTCAAGCAGATATGAAATTCAAATACAAAAAAGGTCATTTTTTTCTGTTCTTGGGTAGATTTTAAACAACTACATGCAAAAGGTTGTTATATGGTATCTGACAACCATCAGTGTAATTCTGATACCTTGCTATTAATAGAATGTACTGATAAAGCCTTATTTATTTTCAGCTTTTTTTTTTTTTTAAAAAGCATATTAATCACAGAAACTTTTCTGATTGCTGTTATTTAGCCCTACACAGAAAAGTAACTTTTGATTGTCATGCCTGCCTGAGATTTCTTGGCAAAAAGGCTATGAATTAGGGTTTTGTCAGTATTCTGATTTTTCACATTGGTGACTCTAGCCACATCTGTTCTGCTTCTTCAAGTATGGGAGGAGGTAGACACATTTGAGATTTTACTGACTCAGATGCATTTACTGAGTCTGATCTGATTCTTGCTAATGGAAGTGAGCTGCAAAAGGCTGAAATGCTAATACTGCTTCTGCAAGTTGGTAGGCACAAAAAGTTAGCCTGAAACTTCTTTCTTGCACATAAGAATTTAAGCACACCACCAGTGAAGTTGCTTTTAATTTACAAATATATCTGTAGAAACATACTGCTGACTTCAATATTGGTTGGTGAAATTACCTAGGACTCAGATATTGGTTCAGCGGAATTACCTAGTACTTAAGAAGAAGGCATGGTTTTCTGCTAGTATCCATCTTGAGTTTGCCCGCATGCATCCCTTTGAGAGAGTACTTCTGGGGTTTAAGGTCATAGTCCTAAACAAATTTATATTGTGACTGGCCTCTGATGAACGTGCTTCGGATCACACTACCTAACTAACATTATAGCCGATGCTGTCTGTAGAAGCACTCCTCATAATGCTTTGTTTTCTCTCTAGGGCAGTTTCCACATGGCAGCTTTCTTACTAGACCACTTTTATGTTATAATAATTGTTGCAACACTCAGGTAGTTACTCTGAACTCCCAGCTTTTACAAATAAATGGAATTAAATCTCTAGCCCTAATTCAGAGGAACTCCTATATTGTTGGAATAGACTATTATGACATGATTATGACATGATAACAATCTAGCAATTACCTGTTTTGTAAAAAAAAAAAAATAGCCACAAGCAGCCTTTCAATGGCAGGGTGGGGAACATGGCGGCAACAAGGGACAGTAGGGAAGGAAACCAATGCCGATGTGTGTGAGACTTGGTAATACACACTTTCCCTGCCAGACCATCTGATAATGTGCTTGGACCTGTTCTCAAAAAGATCAGAGAAAGGTCTGAGAGAAAGCATACTGGGGGTGGGGGGTGCGAAAAGGATGATTAGAGCCTGATTCGACTGTGTGGATGTTCCAAAACAAAGTGCTTCAGTTTGGAAGCTGAAGCAGAAGAAAAACCTTCATGTGGAAGCAGCCTAGCAAAAAAAGGATTTTTCCCTATATTGATAGACTAATAAGTAGTGTTGGTGTAGCAGATGGACTAGAAACAGGGAGGTCTGACTTCATCTCCACTCTCTGCCATAAAGCTCAATAGGTGACAGTAGGCAAGTCACTCTGTCTCAGGCTAATTTGCCTCACAGAGTTGTGAGGCTGACAATGAGAAGGGGAACAGTGTATTCTTAAAGCTGAATAGTGTCCCAGATTAACCATTTCTATCTTTTATCTATTTTATAACTTCTTGTATTACTTTAATCTTTCTTCTCTCTTCTGTAGCTTTCTTGAGATTGGTAGTCAGTAGGCAGTGTTAAAAAGAAAGTTTGGCCTAGAATATGCCATGTTGTACCTATTTTGGCTTTGTTATCCAAGGGAATTATGGTAACCAGTTCTGGACCTGAGAGTTCCATCAGTTGGGATTTTAGTATGAAAAACAAAAGATCTTTCTGAAAAGAACTAGATTCAAGTCCAGTAGCCCCTTAGAGACCAACAAGGTTTTTATGACAATCTAAGGTGCTGCTGGACTCGAATCTAGCTCTTCTGCAGACCTTCCTGAAACTATCTACTTGAAAATAACTAGGATATTTTGGAAATTACTCTGAAATTAACTGTAGCAATGTAGTCCTAGAGCAGGCTAATTGGGTTTTTAAATCCTCGTTTATTTGACTAAACTTGCTCATGAAAAAGTTCACCCTCCCGTGACTGGTAAAACTACTTTGGACTTTCCTTAAAGTTCCAAGCAAGGGAATGCATAGCATAGACCTGGCTGGGTGAACACAGGCAGAAATTAAGAGAAATATAACAAGAACTCTGTGCTGAGTTCTCTATTTCAGTAAAGCCGCCTCCCTTTCATTTTTAGAATTATTTTTCTGCAAAGCAGTTTCTGGGAGGTGTACAGATTCTTGAAAGTAGAATCCGAACTAGTTTCTTGTAGCACATAAACTACTTACAACTTGCACTAACCTTTTTATTTGAAAAATGGTGGCAGCCGTTTTTAATTTGAGTGTGCTATTTTCAATAGCTGTGTCATCTGCAGCACCCTATATCAACCTTATCTGAATTGTCAAAAAGTCTATCATCTGCAGAAGCAAAGCAGACAAAAAGCAGCTAGAATTAAAAATGTAATGACTTGCAATATAGAATACAATCATTTTCATCTCTGTTCTGCAGATTTCTGCCCTACTTGATCTGTAATTGGGCAAGCACTTTATCAGAGATCACTGCAGATCTGCTTTGAATAAGTTATGTGTACAGCAGCTACCTCCGTGTTGTGGAAAGCACAACTTAGAGGAGTTACCAGAACCTTTAGTAATTTTTAACCTCTTAGTGTTGTGTGCTGTGTTTCAGACTAGTTTCACATGAGATCACTCATTACGGCTTTGTAGCTTGGCTCTTGTGAGCATAGATGGGCTATTAGAGTAAATCTAGTCAGTGTGATATATGCGGGGGCGTCACAGAAGCAAAGTAGATCTGTTTTCTGACACGTGAATTTTTTTCATAGTCACCTTGTGGTTAATAGCCTCTTTGCTTGATTTGCATATATCTGTGGCAGTAGTAGTCGGTTGGTTCTCTCTTCCTCTTAACATTTTCAGTGACTGTGGTTTTATATATAGGTGTCTTCCAAATGGGAATTTTGTGGTTTCCTTAGTGATGGTGAAGCTGCAGATAAAGCGCAACAGCAGTGCGGCTTCAATATGGCAGGTTTTCCTGCGGTTTCCCTTCCCCAGTCCCCCTGCAGTGACCCCCCCCTCCCCCGGGCCACTACAGCATTTGCATTTTTTTAAATGGGCACTAGAATATTGTTATATTGATAATACTGTTGTGACAGGAGATGTAGAAGATTCTCTGAATTCCTAACTTTCATTACCAAAAAGTAAGTTTCTAGCCCCTTTGGTTGTAAAAGTATGCCTTTTCCCTTATATCTCTGCAAGGGATGATGTTAAAGGCATTTTTAAAAATGAGAACTGGAAATACAGAGAACCTGCTACCCCTATTGTTACAAGGTGTGCCTATTCTGGTGCCAATTACTAAAAAAATTAAAAAGCCTCCTGGTAGTAGGGGGAAGAAAGAGGAAATGGCTGCCATGTGGGCTGGAAAATTTGATTTTTCACACCCGCAAAGTAGCCATCCAGGCTTTACTGACATGTTTCTCAAAACTTCAAAGCAAAGCAGGTTTGAGAAAGATTGGAAAAGAGCCAGGGAAACCCTGGGAAGGGCACAAATGGACCACGATGCTGTAGGGAGGCAGGAAAAAAACCCACTTCCCAAAAGCTTTGAACTTGGGGCAGATAACCAAAGTGGAAGACATCATAATCTCCTGCATTCTGCTGAAATGCTTTGCCAAATTATGATGTGATCAGTTCTAAATAAGTCTCTGCAGTAAGTTGAAGATTTCTTCTAGATGGTTCCTATGATGGATGCAGAATATTGTCGATGGATGCAGAATATTGTCTAAATGGGATAAATGTTTCTATTTGGGTTTCTAGGTTACAATATACTTGGACGTACTCACAAACAAGCCTGGTAGCAAATAAATGCTATACTAATGCTTCTTTGCATTTTCTTTAATGAATAAGGGCAAGTCTTATCCATAGAGAAAAATTTCTGCTTTTATCTCTTGACACAATAATTCAGGGATAGGAAGTGTTAAGGCTCATTGGCTACCCTAGGCTTTGCCTCTGGTCCGCACAGACACAGGCTGGCATCATGTGGTGACTGTGTGAAAATTGGGTTGTCCTGTGTTTGTGTGTGTGTGTGTGTGTGAGTAGGTTAAAACTTTGGCAGGCTAAACGCTTTCTTCTTTTCCACACATGAAAAGGGAAGATTGCATCCCCTTTGATCACAAAAAAGGTTATGCTGAGGGTCATGGGACCCATATGGACAAAAGACAGGTGGAACTGGGTTGTAATAAAGAGGGTAATTGGATCAGATTGAGGGGAAAACTGGCTGGATCCAACCCTATGAACTTATGTGAGTTTGTGCAATCAGCACATGGCAAAGAGTTGATACTTTTCCCCATTAGTAGAATTATAATATATTTGCAGTTTTTTTCTAATGACTTTTACATATATATATATACACACACACCTGTGGTGATCATTTAGAAGAGTGCCAACTTCAAAGTAAGTACAGTTGTGCAATAATACTCTGCAATCATTATATTACTGGTAAATTGAGCCTAGCCTTTATAATAGAACTAGAAGTTTTATCTAGAAATACTTACATTCTTTAGCTAGTGAAGAATAGGTTAGCTGCAAGATGCTTGCACAGATCAAAGGTTTTGACCATTACTGTTTCTTACTGTTACCTATTGCTGCTGTAAGATGGCCTTTTCCTTCTTATATTTTTACTGACAACCAAAATGATCATAATATAAAGCTGCAATTTGGAAAAAAATACTGTGGTATTACCTGGTGAAAGCAATGAAATATTCAAGCCATAAAATAATGGGCAAAGGGAGTTTACTTCACAGGTTTTTATGTGTATATAAATAGATATGTGAAAAATATTTTTATGGCAGAATGCATATGAAACCAAGACTTATAAATTAATTTTATAAAAATTAAAACATACAAGCAGACGAAATGCTTTACAATACAGAAATTAAACTGATGTCTTACAATAACAACAAAAGTTAGTCCAAATGTATATATATATAATCATTTTAAAAAAATTGAATTTAGGCGTATCTGATACTTTTTAAGCTCTTCTTCCTACCATTATTTGTTTAACACCAACATTGAAGTCAAAGAGTAATAATTGGGGTGCTCGATGCTGAAATAGCTGCAAATTGTTATAACAACATCTGCTTTTCTGAGATATGCATCCACAGATTCTAGTATGGCAGCCAAATAAAATGGTAGGTTTGTTGTTTAAACCTTTTCTGTGTCAAATATGAAAACTGCATCTACTTCTGTGGTTTTTTAAAAAGATCAATGCATCTATTTGTGAACATTTAAAATAAGTTTTTAAAGTGGTATTTAAAATATTCTTTAGTGTCTTATTTCATGTTTCATTTTTCAGGTAAGTTATTTGAAGTCTTCACAATATTCTATAACTGAGGGGAATAAAAGTGAAGGGAATCTGCTCAAGAAGTCAGAGCGTAACAGCTTTTGCACCTGTAGTCAGGTCATTCTTGATCTTATGTCAAGATACCAATTAGAGTGGTTTGTGCTGCACAATAACACTTCTGATGTAATGCAGGTTGTGTTGCCTTGACAAGCCATCATAGAATTCAAAAAGTGTATTACCCACCGGCCTTGCTATTGAAAACTTTTGTGAATACTAGGATGGGGGGGGGGGGGAGCACACTTCTTCAAAGAAAACTACCACAGAAACATACTATGGTAGAAGGTGGAAAGAACAAGAAAAAGAAAATTGGAAGAAGACAAGGCTAAGAAACACCAGTCAGGGTTGGTGAAATCCATACACCAAAAAAAGTAGAATATCTATAAAAACTAAAGTACTGGCAGACATGCAAAGGGACAAAGAGATGCTGTAACTATTAGGCAGGTACTTCAGGGCTAGGTTGCTCCAAAAACTTGCCAAGCTTTTAGAGGGGGGCTGTTTCAGTTGCTTTGGAAGTATGTGGTAGATTGTCTTACCTGTGTTCATGGTGCATTTGTGAGGGCAACTACATCCAAGGTAGCCAAAATTTACAAATTTTACTGATGGAAGCAATTTAGGCAGGAAGGAGCATATCAGAAATTGTTTCAAAAATATTGCAGTAGGTGCAAGGGATACTGACATAGTTGTCCAATCAATAATCAGAGTTACAAATTTTTCTCATAAATTGTGTCTTAGGTGTGGCAGGGGTAAAAAAAACAAGCTAACCTGCACAAGATACTACATAAGCAATAGGAGAGGACAAATCTGAAGCTTTAGTAGGGAAATAATGGTGATTCAATGTTCACGGAGAAGGAAAAATCAGAATGGAAGACATGATGGACATTTATAAAGTTACAACTCCTTTATATAACAGTGACCACTTACCTATGTATCAGCAGTTGATTTCACAAATGGCCTTGATGTTATAGAAAATGCAAGTAAGGAACTGCAGAATTTAAAATTTTAAAAGTCCCAAGTATTCTAGCTTATTGCAGGCACTGAAGCAACATACTTTGTTAAGCTGCTTGCTGACGTTATTTGGCACTAGCAAATACATGTAGTCCTTGACTCCCCTCGCACAATGAAGCTATTGGATGGTCAGTTGTAGCAGGAACTGAAGGAGTCATAGCTTTTTAATTTAATTTCTCAGACTGCTGAAATGTGCTTGCTAAAACAATGTACAACAAAACCCTATGGTTGCCTGCAGTCAGGACTATTTGTACTATGCTGTGTACAAGCTGCAAAGGAGATTTACTGGATTTGATTTGTGCATTTTTTGGTAAAACAGTGGTTTGTGCTGCACAATAACACTTCTGATGTAATAACACTTCTTAACAATGCAATTTATTTGTCAGTTCTGTGTGTATATTAACAAGACACTATTTTAAAAAGACACTGCACATTGGGATATTATTCATTTTATATAGCGGTAGTATGCAAATGATTCTTCTACAACTAATTAGTCACTAGGAACAGGTGTATTTCCCATTACCTTGGCACGATGAAGATAAGATTATTTTCATGTAGCTTGTTCTGTGTAGAAATCACACATTACATTTAAAAATTACGAAAATATTAAATTGCTTTTTTATTCAGAATATGTTTTACTGTTCACAAATGGCTTTCTTACCACAGAACTGAAACTATGTGCATTCTTGTATGTGATATAGAAAGGTTTAAAGTTGGGAGGAAAGACTTCAGTGTTTTTGCATAGACACCAAATTGTGATCTGTGAATTTTTCATGTAGACGTGATACTTAACTATCCTGTAAAAGGGCACCTTATCATGATTTGGAATATTGGAGTCCCAGTTGTGGGTTTATCCGTTAACATATTTTATAAATTGAGATGCACTGGTTTTTCTCTCATCCTGTAATCTCTGTGAAACCTTACAACTGTAACTATATTCTGTTTTCCAAAATTGCTGCTGTATTTAAAAGTCTTGAAAAAAATGTTTAAAAAAAAAACATAAATCCAATTGTTTCTCAATATCCTGCTGGGGCCCCTCCCCCTCAGGTGAGATTACATTTTGAGAGGTGTTAAACGGCTTCTGTTTACAGGCAATCCCAAAATATTTAACATATACTTGATGGTATAAAATAATTATACTAGAATGATGAGCCTTATTGAAATCCATAGGTTTTTTCCCATAAAGCTATGGATAATTGTAAAAGAAACGTTTACATGAATGACAGTTGCACTTCCTGTTTTTATGAATGAGGTTTTTTTAGTATGTTTTGGGTGCTTGTACAGGGAAGTAGGGAAAATGTTTCTGGAGCAAAAAAAGTACTTGGAATAATTTTAAAATTTGCTTTAAAATGTGCTATGAAAGCAATTGCATTAAATGAATTAAGCTACTACTTGCCTCTGTCTGAATAATTTTTCTGTTTTTAATTGCCACCATGTTTGTATGCATCTGACCAAATACTTCCTAAATGAGAAGCAAAAGAACTGCTTGATTGAACGCGAATACAAAGTATCATTTCTGCGGGCTGTTTCTTTCAGCTATGTGGGCCTACTGAGGGCAGAGCTACACGTTGTGTGCAATTCCATGATTTTCCCCCCTCCAAGGATTATCTTCTAAAGCAGTGGGAGTTAAGGGTTTAAGGGCAAGCCCTGCTGTGGAGGTCTCAGAGAAACCGTTTCAACTTTTTTCATCCTCTTTCCAAAGGCTCAAAGTCCCACCCCCCCTTTTTACTGTTCAGTAAAAGAGGGACCGGGGGGGGGGGGGAGCGCATGCCCCTTCCCCTATGCCACGGTACACGACATGTAACTCAGAGCTGTAAAAAAAAAGGGCTCAGCTGAACCACAGACCCTCATGGAAGAAATCTGAAACTGAGTCGGTTTTTTGGATCATTGAAGCGGCTTCCTCCTTGTCCAAATGGTAGAAATGACAAATATAAATAATCACTCATGAGAGTTGCCAACTTCGAGGTGCTGGCTGAAGGTCTCCTGGAATCGCCACTGGTCTCCGGACAACAAAGATCTGTTCTCCTGGGGGAAAATGGCTGCTTTGGAAGTTTGTCTCTATGGTATTATTACACCCTGCTGAAGTCCCTCCCTAGGCTCCACCCCCCCGTCTCTCCAGGAATTTCCCATCCCAGAGCTGGCAACCCTGCTCGTTATTTTAGGTTAATTTAAAAGAATTTATCCAGATATTCTGCTGGCCTGTTAAGCAGAGGGTTTAGAATCCCACTAATCGCGGCATTTAAACTAACCGTAGGATAAATTTAACAGCCTGATATAAATTCTACAGGTGTTATCTGACATTTAGGCGCTGAGCGCCTCAGAACAATCGTCTGGCTATATTGCATCGCGCGGAGCTCTAGGCGGCCAGTCAGCCCGCTTCCTGCCCGCCCCCCCCCCCCCCCCTTTGCTCTTATGTCTTTGTCGAGCGTGGCTCCCTCTGTCCTTTCCCCACGGCCACCTGCGGGACGGGTGGCGGCACTAACAGAACCTATAATGGTGGGGGTAGAAAGAGCCGTCAAGTTGCAGCCGATTTATGGCGACCCACCCTATACCCCCCTCCCCCCGCCTTCCCCTTCCTTGTCCTCTTCAGCCAAGCACCTCTTCCCTCCGTTTCCCCCTCTCCTGATCGTCGCGGATTGTGTCGCCTTTAGACGGTGAAGTCCGGGAGAGCGGGACCTGCTTGCAGCTACTACTATGGATCGGGCTCTGTGGAGTTAATGCATAATGTTAATGAAGTTAATGCTCGCGCGCGGATTTGGGGGGGGGGGGGGGGGAGAATGACTGCGACCTGGAGCCACACAACGCACGTTGTTAGACGGAAGGGCTGTATTGTACTTGGATGGAGGGAGAGCCCCTGTGGTGCCACGGTTAGAGGGTGGGATTCGGTTCAAATTCCTCCTCAACCTGGGTGACCTTAGACCAGCACTCACTCCCTCTTCCTGACACGGATGAACAAAATGGAGGAGGGGAGGAGGAACCGTGTAAGCCACTTTGGCGGGTCCCCCTGGAGAGAAAGGCAGTGAAGTGAATACACGGAAGGGGCTTGTACCCATCTAAGCGGATGCCCTGGCACATCAGTTTGGTGTTTTATTGCCCTTTCCCAGCAGCTGTCTCTGAACCTGAGCAGATCACTGAGATTCTAGAGGAGGAGAGGGAAATGACAGGTACTGGCCGAGGCTTCAGAGCACCAGCTTTATAAGGAAGCAAGTTACCTGACTAAAGTCCTCATTTCGACAGGGAAAGCGTCTGACCATGCGCCATCCCCAGATAATGTTCAGCAGGTGTGTTTTTAAGCAGCCCGGGGGGGGGGGGGGTGTACACACACAGCCGCTGAAGGCTGTGAAATTTCTGCGGGGGGGGGGGCTGATTTTCCGAAGTCCCTTGGGCTGGGCAGAGGAGAGGTGCTGAATGAGCCAAGAGTAGTTGGTGTGAACGCTGTGGGGCACTCCAAGGGTTAAAAACCAGGAGCGGAGGAAAGGTGCCACCTGCACAGGGGCGGGCTGGCTTAGACAACAGCCGGGTGGGGCAACCCTTGTTCAGACTACAATGAGAAATGAATGGGAGGCTGGAGGAAACCCAGGGCACCGGCTGACTCACCCTGGCCAAGGCAGCAGCTTCTCTAGACTGGGGTGTGTGTGTGTGTGTTCCTCTCAAGGTTGCCTTGCCAGAGGGAGGCAGGGGTGGCTGAGGTAAGTGACCGTCGCTGGTGGCTGGAGCTGAATGGGTGCCCCTGTTGCCTCTTCCTCTGACTCCCTTCCTGCTCGATAGGCAGGGAGCTCAACCCGCCAGGTACTTTCCTCAGAAAATGCTCAGAGCCAACGACTTCTTCTTCAGGACATTTGCCCTGGACAGCCCGGGTGACCTTGTTATGCACCTCATTCCCTCATGGAGGCAGCTGGGCCAGTCTTATTAAATCCCCCCCCCCCCCTTTCTCCTTTTCCCTGTGCAGAACTTTTCCTTTTACTTCAACTTACAGCTTCCCCATTGTCTAGTTATGTGGTCGATGTCTGTTGAATCACTTCTAAATACTGTTGAAGCCTATTAAAAGTTTTAGGGGATTGTTTATGCCTGGTTTTTGTGGGATGCCCTTCTGCATTACAAGAGAAGCTGTGCCCATGCCCTTCGCTCCCCCTCACCAGCCTGAAACAGAGCAGAGCCACACCTGCTATGCAGGTGCAAAGGCCAACAGCTGCTTTTTCCAATGGTTAGAGCCACTTTCCAGTATTAATGCTTGCTGATTTACCTAAAGGCGCAAATTCCTTGGTCTCATTAACACTCAGTAAAAACCTAGGGTCATTTGGGCCCACTATTTACCTGGTGCTTCTCTTTCTTTCATTTTTGCCAGTTTGTGGCTTGGCTTGTTAACTTTTCCCTTCTGTTGTGTTTACAATGCAAGACTCTTCTTTGAAACAAAACTATAAAGACATTTGTGTTCCGTCTGACCAGCACATGTCAGGGTGAGACACAGAGTGAAAAAGATTATAGTTCGAAAACTGAAGTAGTGAGCAGTGACTCGTGAACGCTCATATCCTGCCACATATTTTGTTAGACTTTAAGGTGCTACTGGACTCTTGCTTCCAGCAACACTTCTAACTTTTTTAATTGAAAAAGTAACACAGCAAGCAACAAGCACAACACTGCAGATAGATTGGATGAGGGCGGGGAGTCTTGAGTTCTCTTTCCATCATCTGGAAACTTTCATACTACTGATTGATTGCATTTCTACATGCTTCTTTTCTTCCTGAAGGGACTCAAAGCAGCATATACAAATTTAGCATGCCTGTTTTGCACTATGTGAACTTCGAAATGCTTTTACTTTGAGAGTTTCATCATGTATCCAATTCTGAATCAAATAATATTTGACATTAATTTTTTAAAAGCCCATCAAGTTTTTTTGTCTATATTTTGAGTGAATGTCCATTTGCAGGCCTCCATATATGTAGCAACTCTGAACGTTGACACTTCTGGACTCTTAACAGACCCTAATGGAATGGCATGTGAACAATTTGTCAGATGATGCTTGTTGGAGTGTTGACGCCTTTTTTTTTCTTTCTTCCATCTTTTGAAGGAACCCTTGCTTCTTCTCATACTTGAATGTTCCTGATAATGTGTGGATGAGCTGGAATGGATCGCTACAGATATTTCATCTTCAATCAGAAAAGCATGGTTGTCTTGGGGCTCTTACAGATAGCTTTTGCTACAATTTGTATCATCAGTGGATTAATAGACAGTGCTCACAGAAGAGAATCAGCACTGAGTAAAACTAGGATACCCATCTGGGCTGGAGTGGTAATTTAAAATATATATATTTTGAATGTTGACACTGCTGAATATTAACAGTTTAGTTAACTGAAGTAATTTTAAATATAGATATAAAGCCTACCTTCTTTGTGTTTATTAGATTAAAATATTTTGTGTAGCGTGTGTTTCTGTTCGAAGAACCTTTTATCTTTTGTCTAGTAGACAGATGTTAATCTACAAAAGTTCAAATGCAAAATTGTGGAAAGGTGTAATGTTGCATATCTTACTGGGACTACTCATCATGCCAAACCATTCTGTTGAAAGTGAACATTTAAGTTACTTGAGCTCCCCTTCCCAATCAAAATCTGTGCTGTATTTTTGTTTTTTGTTTTTTAAGATTCCACTTCCTGACAGGATAAAAATTAAAGGTCTGCAGGATTTAGTCTCTGCATGAACCTACAGTGGAAGCTGGAATGTCTGATACATGTTTGGTAGAAACAAGAAACAGTCTCAAGGCATCTTAAAGATCACCAGATCACTTGTATGTAACATGAACCCACTTAATCAGATGCATGAACACACACACCCCTAGTAAATATGTATACATGATAGTCAGTGTGTTGTAGTGATTTAAGTGTTGCACCCTGGGGAGACTTGGGTTCAAATCCACACTCAGCCATGAAGCTCACTGAGCAACAGCGGGCCAGTCACTTTCTCCCACCTTAACCTGCTTCACAGGCTGGTTGTGGGGGCAACCAGATATGCCACCCTGAGGTTTAATGAAGGCTGGGATAAATACATGACTGACTGGCAGACATCCACATGGGGAGAGTGAACTGGGGGCTAAATGGTTATACAATGTAAGAGCTATCATCTTTGAGACTTCTGTGAAAGAAATCAAAAGTATACAAAATGAGCATGGTGATTATCTGCAACAGTTGCAAATGATTGCTATGTTTAAAATGTTCAGTACAGAAAAAGACTACTAGGTTTTTTTGTCCATATCTTTAGTGGATGACAACTTGTGGACCTCTGTATTTTGAATGATGACACTGCTGAATGTTGACAGTTTAGTTAGTTAATTGAAGCAATTTGCAGTGCAATCCTAAACAGAATTACACCTTTCTCAGCCTATTGACTTCAGTGCACTTAGAACAGTGTAACTCTGCTTAGGATGGCACTGATAATTTTAAAAAGCTTTTGACTTCAAATATCTTCCCCTTTTTCCCTGCCCTTCTAAATATCTGCAGACTGATATTTCTCTTTATACATTTGATGAAGTGGGCTCCTCTTGCTACAATTAATCTGATAATCTTTTGGGTGCAACAAGACTCATTTTTGCTTTTGCTACTACAGGCTTATATGGCTACCCTACTGGAATGTATTAAGTGAAAGAGTGCAGGAGGCCTGGCTGCTATATTGACTGACTCTGGTTTGGACCAGTGTAATTCATTTTGGAATCCTGCCTATTTGAGATGGCATGGCTTCTTTGTTTAGTCCTGTTTCTTTAAGCCAGAGGTAGGGGAGCCCAGGCTAGCCTGATCTCATCAGATCTTGGAAGATAAGCTGGGGCGGCCCTGGCAGTATTTGGATGGGATATCTCCAAGGAATACCAAGGTCATGACATGGAAGCAGGCAATGGCAAATCACCTCTGAATTTCTCTTGCCTTGACAACCCCACAGGGTCACCATAAGACAGCTGTGACTTGATGGCCCTTTCCACCACCAGGGGAGCAGAAGACTGGATTGCTCTGAAAGAGAGCTCTGGGCAGTCATGAGAGGGCATAGCCACAACATCCTCCCTGTTAATTTTCTCCAACATCTGATCATTGGAAGGTATACTGCTTCAGAAAATGGAGATTCTATTTAGCTTTCATAACTGAAAGAGGGACATTCAAGGGCAGAACAGGAATAGAGTGGGGCAATTAGAGGCAAAGGAAGATGTGATGGGAGTTGTTTGGCAGGTGGAAGAGGCTTTTTGGAGGCCCAAGGTATTCAAGGGGGAGGGGAATGAGATTAAGAAAGGCAAATGTTTATTCCAGAATGAATTACATTAGTCAAATTTAACTACTCTGGTTCTGCTACTAGTTTAAAAAACTAGAAACAACTTTGTTAGTGTGGCATGTGGAAGCTGCAACAAGAACATTACAAGCAAAAAGCAGCTGGGAATGGCGGTAGAGTAAGCAGAGCTTGTTTTTTGACAGTGCTCACAGGTACTGAGTAGCAGCACCCCTGTTCCTCGTGAGCTGGCCCACCCTACTCAGCCAGCAAAAGAGAAAATGGAACCTCAGGAAAAGCCTAGTGGCCACCTACAAAGTGATGGGGGGGGGGGGATTGGTGCAACCTTAAGTATGAGTTACTGGTGCTTTTTTTTGAAAAACAAAAATAACACCAAGAGTAAGTAATTAGAGTAGCTTACTCCAGTACAATGATTTGCTCCAAATGTCCTTTACTTCTGCTGTCAGAGCCCATTATCTTTCGCTATCATCAGCAGTGAATTGGATGACATAATTTATACTTCAAAAAGTAGAGGCACATAGTGCCTCATCTAAATGTTTTAATGTCATACAGTGGGCAATCGACCTGAAGACCATCCCCGGTGGGTTTAAGACATAAAATCAGATTTCCACTAATACAAAGAGAAAGCAAAATGTGGCAATTATTAGGACTCTCAGCTCTCGAATGGACAGGTGAAAAAAGCTCCATTCCCTCTGTAGTGTCAAAATGCTCTTCTCCATGTCCTACTTAAATGAATGGAGACTGCACAGCTTGAGCCCAGAATCTTTCTGTAGCAGCATGTCTCTAAGATCATGAAACGTCTTGATAACTTATAGAATTCATTTTGATCCTTGTGAAACAGATTTTGACTTTTTTCTATGCTAAAATTTATGCATAGTATAGATGCATAATTGTGTTTACTTTTACTCTTCCCTCTCATCTTTTGCTACCTTCTATTCTGCAGTTTATGGGTGTTCCTGGAGTAATGGCTTTATTTTCTTCTCAGAAAAAGAATCCAGTTCTGGTAGGTTTCTATTATTTACTTATAATTTATTCTATTTATTGCTATTATTTATTGGTTGGTTTAAGAGAGATCCACCATCACTTTTAAATATAAGCAATATATTACTCATATAACTTTTTATGTTTAGATTTTTCTCTTACATTATCTTGAAGTTTAAGAATACCTCCAAACCAGTTAAATATTTGTTCATTCCGGGGGGGGGGGGGGGGGGAGGGTCAGTGTAGTATTTTTCTTCCTGATCACTTGTAAGCACCTTCCACTTACATGAAACTTGCTTCCAAACAGGTATTGGGGGGGGGTAGCATAACAGAGATTATTTATGATCTCCTAATCAACACCTCCTGGTGGTTCCCAGCCCCAAGGATGTCTGACTTGCTTCAGTGAGGGGCCAGGGCTTTTTCGGCCCTGGCCCCTACCTGGTGGAAAGAGCTCCCATTAGAAATCAAGACCCTGCAGGACCTATCACAGTTCCTCAGGGCCTGCAAGATGGATCTCTTCTGCCAGGCTTTTAGTTGAAACACCTGCTATTGGCCTCCCCTCCAGTGACCTCAGATCCGAATGCCCCCCTGGGAACACACTGCACCAGTCTTTTACTGAATATTGTTTTTAGATAGGTTTTTAGATATATTTTAACTGTCCATTTGTTATATTATCAATTTTATGATGGAACCCTCCATGAGCCCGCTTGCGGGGAGGGCGGGAAACAAATCAAAATTTCCTAAAATCATGGGTACAGTCCATCATACCTGAGTTGTTCTGACTTTAATGGAGGTTAGCCATATGACCAATTAAAAAAAGAATTTGGACAACTGATTAGTCAAATTTAGTTTTAATGCATTGGTTTTTATTAGAAGAAAAATAAAGACAGTTTCATTGTCAGTCAATATGATACTTGTACCAGTTACAAAAAGAAATTCGTTTGTTGTGAAACAACATTATAAAACTCTAATGATGATGATTATAACCTTTGATGAGGCTCAGTACATATGAGTAGTTGAATAGTTCTTCTCTTTGGCTTTTATTTTGGAGCACCAGGTCAGCCTCTTTTTTTTTTATTAAGTAAGAAACAAATTATATCATCTATGAAAAGATTGGGCAGTTTTTAGGTAGGCTGCTAGGCCTGCTCCTGACTGCTGTGTCAGTAACAATAACAAATAAACAACAATAACAATAACAAAATGACACCCTAATAATCTAATATGGGTAAACTGCCACACAATGGCATAGACTTTCCAATTTCCCAGACGAGGCTGGGGCTGGGCCAGAGGCACTGCTATGCTAGGTCCTTAAAAGAACTGAGGCCCAGTGACATCATAGGGAGGAGCCAGTGACATCACATGCCATTGTCACTTTCTATGGAGGTGGAGCCATGTGGGATTTAGGAAGGGGCTCTCCAGAAATTTAGGGGGGGCTGGGAACCCTTGGGAACCCCCCCTAGCCATGCTAGGGAGGTGGGAGTTGGCCAGTGGTTATATTGGTATCTCAGCAGTCTCCTGCTGTGTCCTTTATTTAAATTTGCTTTTAGAATAGTCACTTTAAAATCTGCAAATATACATACCATGTGTATAAGACAAACAAATGGTCACAAATTTGAAAGTAAGGAGGGCAACACAGAAAAACCTGTAGGGGAACATTTTTATTTTTTTCTGGACATTCATTTACAGGAGTCTTGTTTCTGCCTTATTCATATGGGTGATTTTGTACTGAAATTTAGTAAATTATGGCATCACAGATGCCTTTGTTTGGTAAATGCATGGTTGAAGTCTCTGAGCCAGAGTACCAAACAGTTGCTGTGCACTCAATTTCTGAACAATCTACAGAGTTCAGAGTAGCAGCAATCTTCTTCTCACTTCAAACCAGGGGTCATTTGGGGCCGGAGCGAGGCAGAGCGGTGTTCTGCCAGCCCAGGAGTGGCCACTAGGGCAGCCACGGGCTGAATCAGATTCTCTGATCTGATTGGGCCTGCCACCGAATTGCTGCCGAAATTTGGCGGCAGTTTTAAAAGTGGCTGGAGGGGAGGGGGTTTGAGCGAGAGGCTCCGAACTTGCAGGGTAGCTGCTGGAGCCTCTCCCCAAAATATCCACCAAGTTTCAAGAATATTGGACCAGGGGGTCCAATGCTAGGGGCCCCCAAACAGGTTTTCCCCCATTCTCTCCATTATTCTCTATGGTAGGAAAAAAGTAAAATTTTCCCCACCATAGAGAACAATGGAGGGGATGGGGCAACCTGTTTGGGGGCCCGTAGAATTGGACCCTGTGGTCCAATCTTCTTGAAACTTGGTGGGAATTTCAGGGAGAGGCCCCAGCAGCTATCCTGCAAGTTTGGAGCCTCTCCCTTAAACCCCCTTTCCTCCAGCCCCTCATATACCCTATGAGTTTTTGCCATTGATTTCAATGGCCCATAGGGTATAATGGAGCTGAAACTGACATTCCCTTTCTGACACACTTCCAGTGATGTCAGGGGATGTGGCATATGCTAATGAGTTATGCTAATGCATTATGCTAATGAGCTCCTGCACCTCTTTTTCTACAAAAGAACCTCTGCTTCAAACTCATATCCTACAAGTGAATACAAGTCCCAGAGCACTGAGCCTATTCCCAGGGGCTGTCATTCCACTTTGCAACCTGTTATTTCAGTCCCACAGTACAGATTCTATTGCTAGGGATCATCATTCCACTCTGGGGACTGTCATTCCAGTACCAGAGCACAGATTATCTTCTTAGGGACCGTAATTCCACTCTGGGGTCTGTCATTCCAGTCCAGAGTAGCCTATCTGGGTTCAAAGACCTTCATGGAAAAACCATTCCACATTTTGTTTGCAACTTTTTTTGTGCTGCAATGTATTTCAGTGGAGCCCATGGAAGTCAATTGGCATTCCTGGCTCCCATTATCTCCAGTGGGCCTTATCTCAAGCCTCTCCCATTCCCTCCATTCAACAATGGCTGACTAAAATATGGGATTATTTTATTTTAAGTAAAATGTTTTATACTATGAATAATTATTCAGAATCCCAATACCAGAATCAGGTGGTATCAATTTGGTTTCCTATTATAAGTTAATGGGGAAAAAATTCTTCCTAAAAATCCTTTGTACCACAACTTGATATATTTCTAATTGCTTTGGTAAACACAATGTATAACTGTATAACTGTACAACATTATATTTGTTGTTTTGTTTGTTTGGTTTTGTTTGTAAAAAATGTTTAAAAGTGTTAATTTAAAAAAAGCCTCTCCCATTGTTTCCAATGGGCAACCTGTCATTCCTTTTATACATCCCAGTTAGTTGTCCCTTTGAAACTGTACCACACCATTTTAAGTAACAGCAAAATGAAGAGTATGAACATGTACAGAGTGCACATTTCTTGCCAATGTTCTTTCTGGGCTGCACACAGGGCAAAAGGAAATTTTAAAAGGCCTCTGATCTTCATGTCCCCCCTGTTCATGCAGATGGGCTTACCATGTAAAAATGAAATGGCAATTGAAAGAAGAGCTTAGGAGTGGTTGAAGCAGGGCCCCCCCCCCCCGCTGAAAAAAACAACTGTTCTCAATCAAGTATATATAGACCCAAGTAAAATAAAATAAAGACACACTTTCCCCCCAAAATGTAAATTGGAGCTCAACAGAGGCTTTGCAGTCTGACTACACTGCTACACTGAAAGTGTGTGGAGACAGCCAGGGTTAAGGACTGTACTTCCTTTTCCGACAGACAGCTGTGGACTGTTGTTGGATGGGAGACCATAAAGGAAGCCCAGAGTTGGTATGCAGAGGCAGGCAATGGCAAACCACCTTTGAATGTCTTTTGTCTTGAAAACCCTACATCAGGGGTGGGCAAATGGCGGCCCGGGGGCCACATGCGGCCCGCCACAGAGTTTTTTGCGGCCCGCCAAGACAGTTGGGCACTGTCAGCACCTGAGGAGCTGCAGCTTGAATTTACTGACATGCAGTCAGATCACACTGTGAAAGAAATGTTTAATGCTGTGACATTAGTTGACTTTTACAAATCTTTGTCTGCTGAAAAGTTTCCATGTATGAAGAAATTTGCTGGGAAAATGTTCTCTATATTTGGGTCTACATATATTTGCAAGCAGTTTTTCTTGCATGAAGATCAACAAGAGTAAATATATACATTAACAGACATTTGACAGACATTAACTTGCAGGCTGTGATGAGAATCTCAACAAGCAATCTCACTCCTGATTTCAGAAAAATTGTAGAAAAGTGTGATAGGGTACATTTGTCTCATTAAACTGATTCTAAAATTAAATGTGCTTGCAGCTATAGATGATATGAAATTAGCACAATAAATAAATTGAATAAAACTACCACTATTTTATTTAAGTTATATTTATGGATTTTGATGATACAATTTATACCTTTTCTGAAATGCAAAGTTAACTAATGAATGCAATCATTTTAAAAGGTGCGGCCCTCCGCTAACCTCCGCTCCCACAAAACGGCCCCCGAGCCAAAACAATTGCCCACCCCTGCCCTACAGGGTTACCATGTGTGGGCTATGGTGCTAGTTTTAAAATTGTGAGCTGACTGACTTTAAAAAAAAATTATAGAATCTATTTAATATAATCAAACTTCAAGAGATAGATAAACAGACAGACAAGGTTAAAGAGAAAAAATATGCAGTTTAATCTGAAGTGGTAATGGTCAATTTCAGCAGAAAATGGGGATTAGGCAGTTGTTCTAAAAATTCATAGAAAAGATGGACTTTAAGGAATTATCTGGAAGAGGTAACAGAAGTGGCATTGTGTGTGAGAGCTGAAGGCATTCTGCGCCAAAAGAAAAAAAATGGGCTAAGACAGAGAGAGAGAGAAAGCAAGAAAGACACAGGGTGCGATCACATGGGCATTTAAACCCGGGTTCTCCCGCGCTGCTCTTTCAAGCGTGATGGCTCAAACGGAAGGTACTTGTTTTTCCTGGTGGTTTGAAAGGCGGGCTCGAATGCGGGGGGGGGGGGGGCGGCAGCTTCGAGACGGGAGACAGATGCGGCCATCTGGTCAGCCCCTTTAATTGCGATACGGAACAGCCGCGAAGCCCGCAGTAAACGTCCGTGTGATCGCACCCACAGAGAGAAAGAGAGAGAGAGAGAGAGAAGAAAAGAAAGAGAGAGAACAGAAAGAGAGAAAGGAAGGGAGAGGTAGAAAAAAGATGGGGAGAGGAGTGAAAGATAGAAAAACGAAAGGGAGGATAGAGACAGAAAGAGAGGCAGAAAAATGATAGGAAGGAAGATTCCGGTCTAGTGACAACATCCCTGCCAGGCTTGTGAGCACTGAAATGTTCCTGCTCTCACCCAGGCAGGCCAGCCCTCTCTCTCCTACCCCTCTCCTTTGTAAACACTCTTCAGTGTCTCTCCTCCTGTCATCCCCCCCCCCCCCCCAGTGACAATTTACATTCCTGGAACATGGATGGAATAGATATAGACAGGAGCGGCTCCTTTTTTATTTGTGCGGCTGGCTCCCGTTGAGGTGGAGCGCAGCCCTTCTGCATCCATCTGCTCCTCCTGCACGGAGATGGGAGAAGGTGCCTTCTTCACCCCAGAGTTGTATGGTGAGAGCCACTTCCCTGTTTGTCTCTCTGCCATGGCAGAGCGCAGGGCGCATGTACAATGCAGGGCAAAGGATTGACATGGAAAGTTGGCCTCTCTCCCCCCCCCCCCCCCCGCTGGATCTCTGTCCTGTTCTTTGGTGAGGGGGAGTGAAAGGCCACCCTGAACTGGCTGCCCACACTTTAAAGCCTACCTGCACTGGTTGCCCGGGGGAGGCTGAGTCCCTTCTGTAAAATTTCGGCAGGGGCCCAAGCCCCCAGCCCCCCTGAAGTTGATGCCTATGCTGCCACATAGACATGGAGTATTTTACTAAGATCAAATAATTCAGGGAGTGTCTCTGTTTTAGTGGGGAAAAAACTGCTTGGCAGGAAGAAGGTTCCAGGTTCAGTCCACCAACATGCTGACCCTACTGGAGGTTAAGCTTGTCTTGATTTTGGGCCTGGTTTTGGGCCCATACTCCAGACATTGCTCTGTGAAAAAAATGCTTGCCTTTCTGTTCTTGCTGCAGACTATAACAGACTATAGCAGACTATATACAGCAGCTCTGGAAATTGTTGTTTGTTTGTTTTTTGCACTGTTACATTTTAAGCCCAAACTGAGTTTTTTATCCCTTCTCTTTCACTTCCTTGTCTTTCATACAGGTGAATGCAATGATAATTGCCTCAGTATTTTCCTATTTCACCACTCTAATTGTAGTTGTCTATGCCTCTCTAACATTAGAGTATGGTGAAAAATATGAGTTCAGCGATGTGTCCTTTCATCATCCGGCTGTGGTGAGTGCTAAATATTCTGGCAAACTATCACACTTCAGTTCCTGCCACTTTGGAAGCCCTGCAAATATTCAGGAAACTGTAATTAAAACTATTTCAAAAATAAGTCTTAAGGTTGAATTAAATGTCATAGATAAAACCATGTTCATGCATTTCCTGTGTGTGTGTTTTTTTGTATCACAGGTGTTTGTGCTTGATCAGCTTGTGGAAGGAGCCAATGTAACAATGCTGATTGCATCTATTTTTAGTGCTGTTACTGTGCTCATTATTATTTATATCAGTTGCCGAAGCCTTCCATTTTGTTCATGCTTTGACAGTGTAACTGGACTTGTAAGTAGCAATATTATTAAACCTGATATATTGAATTAGCTTGAATTATTGAATTAGTTTGATTGAAAATCCTCTTGGGATTCTAAAAAACACCTGTTTGGGGTAATTTGATATGCTGTTTTATTTCTTTAGCCAATTTTAAAGAGGCTTGCAATAAATGGTCTCTTCCTATGTGGTATGTAAACATCCAAATATATTTTTAGCACGTTGCACTGCAAATGATCTATGAGCAATAAATGCAGTAACACTGTTGAATGGCCATTTTTTTTCATGGTATACATCCTGTTATGCATCTCTTGAGCTACATATGTTCATAAAGTCTTGTGGGTAAGGTTAATGATTTCATGATTTCATTTTCCCCCTTCCTTTTTGTGTAAGGCTTTTACTAGGGTTGCCAACTCCAGTGAGGTTTGGGGATGGTGCCTGGGGAAGACAGAGTTAAAAGAAGGGGAAGGAGTTCAATGGGAATGTAATGCCATAGGATCTGCCCTCCAGAACTACCCTTTTCTCCAAGGGGACTGGTCTCTGTAGTCTGAAGAGCAGACACCCTCTCTGTCATGGCTAGAACTGTCTGATTGTAATGGCATTTGTTAAACACTATTCTATGAAAACACTATTCCATGAAACCTAGGTTCATATCTATAGTCTAACATTAATCTAATTCTTCTATAGTCTAACATAAAATTCTTATCCAAGTCTATGGTCTTGTTCTTAGGAAAGACTCCAGTCTAATGAAGACCAGCTACAAACTGCAGAACTAGTTTGCATGTCGCATGGTGCGTAGCCTGTTTTTGCAACTTTGAAATTAACTGTAACTGCCTTATCTGTCATTCATTAAATATATGATCAAATCCTGAGGAAAATATTTGGGGTTTGGGGGAAATAACAATTGTGCTAATGATAAACTGTTTTTTTCTTTCTAGGTCAAGCGGATAGAATTTTTAATTCTCCAGGACTATTTCCAGATCTAAATTTAGAAGGAAATGATGAAATAACCAAGCCACCTCCATACACCAGATTTTCTTAGCATTTTATAATGGATAATAGGTTTTATCAGAATGAGTGTTGCTATAAACTTTCAAAATCTTTTACATCTGTCGTTCTTAAAAAGAGACCATGTAAAATACCACTGATTGTCATGGGCAGAAGAGCTTGTAGGCTTCATGACTGGTAATCTATTTTTTGCACAGCCAATATATCTCACCCCATCTCTGACAAAATGTGAACTTCAGTCCCCCAACAGTTATGTGAGCTAAGAAACAAAATACAATTAAGTGATGGGCAATTTTCCCTCTAAGCTAATATATATAGGTTTTTAACAAAAACAAAATAACAATACAACCAAAAAACTTATAGGAAACGTATATACATTGTATATATTCACAGATTTAACCTGTAGTGTTTTACAAGGTTATAGTCATAAACTGAAATTAGTCACCATAAGTGAAGTATATCTATTACATTTGGTATTTCCTTTTGAGTTACAAGATACGATAAGACTGGGAACCATATAATTGTAAATTTGCTATATTCAGTATCAATATCTACTGGTCTTAACCTATCCGTTAATTTTTCCATTCTCTCTCTATATAATAATTCTCTGATGGTGGTGATACTCTCTAGAACATTCCACACGCCACCCCAGCCTTTGGTCCCCTGGCCTGTCAATCAGAAGCTGTCCCTAGCCACTGGCTGTGAATACTTGAATGCCATTGGCTGGGTCTGCTCCTCTTCCCAACCCACTCCTTCAGCTTCTGTGCAGCCTCTGGCAGACAGTTTTTTGCTCTTGATGAAGACACTTTTCCAGCTTCCTTCCTGTGGGGGGATTAACTGTTACCTCAGCAGCTGTTGGTAGGTGAAACAAAATGACAGTTACTTATGTTTATAAGATGGCTGCTGCCTGTGGTTTAAAATGTTCCTACATAAGGTTCAACTGTTACCTCAGTGGCTGTTAGTAGGTGAAACGAAATGACAGTTACCTGTGTTTATAAGAGGGGCTTCAGAGCAAGGTAGGCTGATGCTTGGCTGGGAAGGAGATGGGGTTGCCAACTCCAGGTGAGGAATTCCTGGAGATTTGAGGGGTAGAGCCTGGCGAGGGTGAGGTTTGAGGAGTGGGGCCTCAGACAGGTACAATGCCATAGACTCTGCCCTCCAAACCACCTATTCCCTCTTGGGGAATCACTGCAGCCAATCTCCAGGTGAGGGCAGAAGATCACTCAGAATTACAACTGCTCTTCAGGTAGCAGAGATCAGTTCCCCTGGAGAAAATGGTGGACTCTGTGTCATTATACCCTGCTGAGGCCGCCACAGCAAATTAACGCTGAGTGCCCAAGGCCTTTACACTCTCCAAGAGCCTCTTTCTAGAGCCTGTTGTATTTATTCCCACAACAGGCCTTATTCCTAGTATATATATAATTCTCTTGACGAGTTGGCCATTTCCACCTCTCCCATTCGCTGTGCTGTGCGCTCCATCAGCCATTAGCCCATCAACTGCTACTCAAGAGTAATCGTGTGCCATTGGCTGGGTGCTGGGTCTGCTCCTCTTCCCTGCCCTCTGCTTCCTCAGCTACTGTTCCTGTAAGAATAACTGCCCAAACGGCTGTCTCTCCTGCTTGGTTCTGACATGGCTGGCTGGCTACTGAGGTGGGCCAGTGACCGTCAAACCATTCTCTTCAACCCCCTGCTGTGTGGCTGACTTTCCCCTAGGGTTGCCAATCTCCAGGTGGGACCTGGAGATCTCCCACTGTTACAATTGATCTCCAGATGAGATCAGTTCCCCTGGAGAAAATGGCTGCTTTGAAGGGTAGACCCTATGACATTATACCCTGCTGAGTTCTTCCCCAAATGCTGCCCTCCACAGGATCCACCCCCCAAATCTCCAGGTATTTCCCTGCTCAGAGCTGGCAACCCTTCTTTCCCCTCAGTGCCTGTTGCTAGGCAACCAAGATTGGTTCTATCAGTAAAAGGTAGCAGAGGGAGAGCCTTTCCACGCCTATTTTGGTCTTTGGGGAAAAAATTGAGGCCAGTCCTGACCAGGGTTGCCAGCTCCAGGTTAGGAAATTCCTGGAGATTTTATGGTGAGTCTACGGAAGCCAGAGTTTAGGGAGGGGAGCAGCTTCAGCTGAACAGAATCCCATAGAGTCCACCCTCCAAAGCAATTATTTTCTCCAGGGGGGGGGGGGAGATCTGTTGTCTGGAGTTCAGTTGTGATACCAGACAATACCACAGTCAGTGTGGCTTAGCAGTTAGCGCTTCAGAGCAGGCTCTGCCATACCCAGGTTCTTGCTGTGGAAGCTGAGTGGGTGATTTCAGACCAGTCATAGACTTTCAGCCTAACCTACCTCAGTGTTGTTGTGCAAGTCAAAGTGGGGAGAGGAGAATGATGTAAGCTGCTTTGGTCCCCATTGCAGAGAAATACTGTACTGTCCCTCCTGGGGAACCATTGTTGCCAATCTCAAGGTGAGTGCTGGAGATCATTCAGAATTACAACTGCTCTCCAGATGGCTTTGGTCAGTTCCTCTGGAGAAAATGGTGGACTCTGTGTCCTTATACCCTGCTGAGAGCCCCCCCCCCCACAATGACAGCCAGTGTGATGTAGCAGTCAGGGCTTCAAAGCAGGGAAGAGGCTGCAGGGAGGGAAGAAGGAAAGCTGAAGTCAGAGGGGCAAATAAAGGTAGGTTGATGATTGGATGGAAAGGAGATAAGGTTGCCAACTCCAAGTTGGGAAATTCCTGGAGGTTTGAGGGGTGAAGCCTGGAGACGGTGAGGTTTGAAGAGGGGTGGGACCTCAGACAGGTACAATGCCATAGTCTCTATCCTCCAAACCAGCCATTTCCTCTTTCCCACAAATACAGACCCACAAGCCCTCAAAACTCTCATAGTGCTAATTCAGACACTGAGTAACAGTCTTATCAATGCTAACTGGTAATCTAAAGTAAAATAAAAATGGAGACCAAATGCGACAGAATTGGATTTATTCATTTTAAGACAGTGTCATGCAATGTGGTTATTCTGACAAGAACACATACAAATAAACCCTTCATTACTTTGGTAGGATAAAAAAAAATACAAAATGACATTGATTTTTGTACTTAAAGCATTATTGTTACATAGGGAATCATTTTGGATTAACTGTGTTTATATGCAGAAATATGATTAAAAATGCTGTTGAAAAATGTTACATAGCATAATTATTTTGTTTTTCAGTAGAAGAATTCTATACTGTAAACAGTTATAAGTTCCAAAGTAACCACCTCACAGGTAGTATTGAGTGCCAGGACCTATTGGACTTTGTTCTTTCACTCCTTATCCACTTCATTAAACCCTTTGTTTAAACCCTTCATTTTGTGCTTGAATTTTTTTTTTAAATTTATAAACAAACATTGATATTACATTTACACTAAATCCTTTACTTCATATTCTTAATTTAAGTAAACAGGTGAGTCCTCTAAGAGAGGAATGTAAACCATATTTGAAAATCATACACATTTAAGACATTCTTTTATTAAAAATAATTACACACACTTAGCCAATTATTCATGGAAGCAGTATAAACTAAATAAAAGCTACTTAAGGTTTAGAACAGTAAAATTCCCTTTTTTGAGTATTGTACAAAACCCCCCTTGTAACAGCTGTACTGATAAGAGAAAAAGAATATATAAAATCCCGAGCACCATCCACATGCGTGCTTAGACTAGGGTGTCCATGGATCATGCCTTTTAGTGACTGAGTTGCAATTAATAAAACCTAGACCATAAAGCTAGTGTTTTGTACTTTAGTAATTTACAACAGAATATCTTTATTCATTATATATCTGTAATTATCCTAAAATGACCGATAGTTATATTAAGGTATATTAAGGTAAAGGTTAAAAGCTTGAGAAGATGCTCATATTTACTTTTTTCCCAACAGCAGCATATAATTAGTGAACAGCGTCAACAAACTACATTGGGCAACTTAAGTGTTAACACACAATACTGATACTTCAAAGGTCTCTATATACTCCACAGCTTAGTTTCCCTTTTTAATTTCAGGTAATCAAATGGTTACATGGCTATAGTTTAGAAGAGGCATTGTTCTTTCCCAATGTACAGGAAATAAGCCATTTTCTTAGCCTAATGCCACAAGTACATTATCTAAAAATAAAAAGTATGCTTTAATCTTCACAACTGTTGTTTTATTCTCATGCAAGTGTATGTTACTTTAACTCATTAAAGAAACCTTGATTAATTGTATGAGTTTTAAGTGGGCAACAGCTTTATAACCAGAACTTATATGAAACTCAGGTGGTCTGTCTGTGCAATGAAATTAAAAAGTAACTTGATGTCAGTTTTCCAACAATGCTATCCAGGAAAGTGGTGGGATTTCCCACTGCCAGTACTGCATGTTATGAGATAATCAAGGGAAGGCCCTAATTTTGAACTATTCATACAAGCAGCAAAGCTGTTGAGGTAAGAAACAGGCCAGCCTTAGTTTTAATTGTCATCAAAAAGGGTTTTTGATATTGTTTGCATACGTGGAAACATCAAGCCAGGCCGGTCATATGTACTTTTATAGTTGCTTCATTTACAGAAAACAGCAACTAATATTCATTTCTATTGTTTCCCTTGTAAAATATAGCAGGATAGTCTGTATCATCATATACTAAGGCACATAAGTTCTTACATACTGGAAACACTGCATTTCAGCCATGTTATTTTAAAAACATTAAAACAACATGAACACAGGTCAACCAGTCACACAGGACAGTATTTGTTCTTCCAAATCAGTCCATCTAAATCTATATTTGCAGTTCACTGGACCTTTTCAGTAGTGTTACCACTGCTTCAATCTTAACCAAGTTCACCGGACCTTTTCAGTAGAGTTACCACCGCTTCAATCTTAACCAATCTACCTACAGGTTAAAGCTTCACAAACTAGTATCCTGATCTAAAATGTCTGCCTAGAACTGTCTCATGCTGTGACTGGTTTGGATGCCACACGGTAGAAATCTGCTAAGACTGCAAGTCTCCCATGAGGATACACCACATTCCACCACAGTAAGAGAACACAAAATACAAATTGACTGTTAAGAATTGCTGATCTCAATGGTGTCAATACTTTTAAAAGCTCGTAAGTGGTGCAAGGGGAGCACCTAGACCCTCATGTTGTAAAATGGAAAGTTTTGCTCTATGGTGGGCAGGATAGGCAGGTGGACAAAGGCTGGTGGAGTGCAAGTGGGAAGGACGTGGCTCTTCTTATGCTGCCGGACAGCTCTTAAAGGTATAGGTACAAAGTTAAGATAAAGTGATCATATGGATTGTTCCAGCTCCAGAATACAGTTACAATTACAATATACAGTCTTATACAGTTACTGTTTTTCCCTGCCATTTTCAATGTTTCTTTAGAGTCACACGATACGCCTATCTGGTAACAGATGACAGCATGAGGTTAGGTAACAAATGCTGGAATGATTCTGGCTATTCTCTCAAGTCTTTTCTATAGTTCTCTCACTCAAGAATAAGCACAAACCTATAAAGAGGGCTAGTCATACGAAAAATGACATTTTGAATTTCAAATGACATCTTTATGCAGAAAAGAAAAGCTCTGAAAGTGCATCCCTTCATATCAGAAGAATGTGAGAGACATCCAACACTAGTGCTCAAGTCAAATCTTTCCATGCCACTGTGCACAGGTCAAAATAATGCACCTGAAAGATTAATTTCACAGAGTCATTTACCAAGTATACAACATTATTACTTTGGAACACTTTAGTTTCCTACAGAACTGTAGTTTAAGTGGCACACTAACTGAGCAATCCTGAGCAGAGCTACATCCTTCTAAGCCAATTGACTTCAATGGTCTTACAAGAGTGTAACTCTGCTTAAGACAGCACTGTAAAAGTATTAGAAAACTGGCATTTTAATAGCGCCCTTCTTTTAGTGGAGAAAATATTCTGAAACTATAAGCTACTTTAATGGGATTATGTCAAACTTCACTTGGAAAGCTAATTTCCAGAATCTACAGTAATTTGGATTCAACAATTACAAAGTGCAAAGAGTATAATACACTTAGACATAAAAGCACACAATAAAGTGCCAAAAAGATCCAACATAATTCCTGCTGCACTGGATTATAACCAAGGCCACACTCTTAAAGCGCTTGCACGCTAGACAGGGTGATTAAAAATACTACAAGTTAACACCAACACGTCACAGCAGGTTTTGGTTCAGCTTCTAATTGTACTGTGCTATGATTAGGTGGCTGACTAAGCATTAACGGTTTATGGCTCTTGAGCTTATGAGCCAGGGTCATAAATATGGCTTCCACATGATCATTGTCATCAGGGTTTTTAGCAGATGTTTCAAAAAGTGGCATGCTATGAGTATCAGCAAATTTCTGTGCCATGTCCGTAGGTACCTGAATCGCACTTCTCAAATCACATTTATTTCCAACCAATATCCGGGGTATGTCATTGGTGAACAAATGTTGCTTGCACTCCTCGATCCACAATGGCAAACTATGAAAACTTGCAATGTTTGTCATATCATATACAAACACGACAGCATGTACGTTCCTGTAATAGTGTTGAACCATGCTCTTCCTGAATCGCTCTTGCCCTGCTGTATCCCAGAGCTGGATCTAGAATGGTCCAAAGGATCAGGGGTGGAGAAAAAAGAGAAAACACAAATAATTTCACTCACTGTGGCAACAAGATATCAGCTCAACTCTTTAGAATCAGATCTTTTCTCTGGCCAAGAGTTTTGGTTACATGGGCATCTTTCAGAAAGCCTCTTAAGGGTGAACAGATGGCTTGTGTCCACCATTTTAATGCCTGAAGGGAAAAAGATGTAAAGTTAACATGACATGTTAACAAAGGTTGCTGCACACTTGTGTAATGAACCTGTAGGTCTGTTACTTCATTATACTGTTACCTCACCCTTCCTTTAAGGAACTTCAAGAAGTATTCATGTTTTTTTTTTCTCTTCACCATTTTATCTTCAAATGGAAGGAGTGAAAAGGCCCAAAGTCACTTCATGGCTGAGCTGGGATTTGAACATGGATTCTCCCAAGTCAACACTCCAACCACACTGCATGCTTCCTCTAATAGGATCTCTTAACATGCCAGCTCTTGAATGTAACTATACCGGACAGTGATGGCTAGGTCTATAGCTCACAAAGCTAGTATGTAATGTTATCAACAATTTTACAGTTTATACACTTCTGGCTTGGTAAGAAGTCACTGAAACTTTTAAAACCGCTCTCAAGCCTAAATTTTGTTTCTGCAACTCAAGAGGCACAGCTTAACTCTTGATTTTAAAAGTTTAGGTAAAGCAACTAATCAGAGCGGCCTTAAATGTACTTGATGTCATTAGTGACACCTGGCGAGTAAAGGCTAGAATCTAGGTCCAAGCCCCGCGCTCGTCCTCCCCTCCAGCCTTAACCAGCCCTACAGGGTTGTTGTGAAAGTAAAGCGCCTTATGGGACGCAACCGTGCCAAGCTGCCCGCACGAGCCCAAGGGGGAGGGAGAACCTACTTCAGCCGGTGGCGGCCCCGTCGAGGACTTTTGCCTGCAGCCTAACCGTACCTTGATGCGCTCCCCGTCGATGGCGACGGCGCGCTCGCGGAAGTCCACCCCGATGGTGGCCTCGGTGCGCTTCGGGAAGCGGCCAGCGCAGAAGCGGAAAGTGAGGCACGTTTTGCCCACGTTCGAGTCGCCGATGACGATGATTTTGAAAATGCGGGAGCGCGGCGGGGGCAGCGTCCCGGGCTCTGTGCCGCTGCTCGACAAGCTCAGCTCCAGCGACGACTCCACCTCGGTCGCCATCGCCGGGCCCGGAGCTCCAGCACTGACAGCGGCGGCACTACCCCCTCCCCTCCCCCACCGTCCAATTCCCAGCCCCACCGGGCGGGGGGGGGGTTGCACGCATGCGCACCCGCCGCCCCAGTGGTCATGTGAACCGCAGGCTTCGATAGGCGGAGGCCGCTCCTGAACCCGCTTCCTTTGCCGCCTGAAGCTGTGGCGGGCGGGACTCAGGCAGCCGCGTCGGAGGTTGCTCTCTCTCCTCCCCCCCCCCCCCTTATTTTGGGGGTAAGGACCAAGCGGATAAGCGGAGAGCGAAGTCAGACGGGAGGCCCGCCTAGTGGATGCAGGACGAGACGGGCGAGGAGGGTCTGTCGGCAGCCGGAACGCGACCTCCCTCCGGGGGAGAGGAGGAGGAGGAGACCTCTGAGCAGGAATCAGCGCGTCGTTAACGATGGCTGCTGAGGGCGCGGCTTTAAAAAGAGAGCATTCACTTCTCTCTGCTTACGGTGACTTCCCGTGTTGTTTGTTTGCCCTATTCTAGGCCTGCCTACGGACAGAGACACTTGTCTGGGCGTCCCAGCCGGTACCCTTGTTAGTCTGTTGTCGCGAAACTAAAGTCCAGCGGCATGTCAAAGACTAAAAACCCAGGAAAACTTTCCGGAAACCCGTGCACGGAAAACAAACCGAATACAAATGTGACGAGCCCATCTAGAGCAGCAGCCGTTCTGGGCTGGGAACCCCCCCCCCCCCCCCGGTTTATTCTCTACTCCTTTCAAGTACCAGAAAACCTATGGGACAACAAGTTCTCCCCAGACGCAAAGCCTGATTGTACATACCTTGCCTAAATGCGTGGTTGCACATAAACACAACCCTCCTCCCAAGCTAGTTCACTTACAGATATGCTTAGAGCTTTTATAATCCAGTAATACCACCCCATTCCTGCAAGTATTAAAAGCAATTATGCATAAAATGGTCAGCTGTACGGGAATGGAGCTTGGAAAATACTTAACTTTCATTTACATGTATCATGGGAATTTAACTACTTTGTGTATGCCTGCTTTATGGCAAGAACAGTGCTATGTTATGGGAGCACTAGTTCCTTGCTTAGCTTCCCTTGCCTTCTACAATTGTACTCAAATATTATAGAAATGCTAAATAGGGCAAAGCTGAGATGTGTAATTCTGAACTTCTCCAAATTTCCTATCTGCAATTACCAAAAGACACCCAAGATTGAAAAGTCATACAGAGTAGAGCCTCAAGCTACCAACTATCTCTGAACAGGAGGAAAAGGAATGTGAGAGACCTGTATAGCCACCCATACCTACACTTCAGCAGAGCTCACAAATAATAGTTTTTATCTACAATGACAAGGCTGCAGCAGCATGGTTTCTATATACATCTTGTCATCTGCACATGTGGTTTATGGATGATGGTTGTCACCAACTCCCAAGTTTTACAGATGGACAGCCTGAGATCCTTGCAGACTAGACATAATCTCCCTCTTAAATTAGTGGTTTACACAGTATTTTTTCACTTGAGAACTTGCTTAAATACTGGCCCATGAATAGAGTGATTAACATAAGATTATGACAAAACTAATGTTGTTCATTAGTATACATTTGCACAAACAGTATATTTATAGATGATGAATGAGGAATCCATACTTTTCTTATCACAGAAAGAGTAATGATCTCCCTTAAAGGAATGCACAACAATGAAAACCACCAAAATGTCAACGGTCAAATTTTGACAACTGGCAACAATTCAGATATTCCCCCGCTAAATATTAGGCTTCTAGTTTGAAGTATTCTAGTCTACGTAAGTTCTCATTTAATTCAATCTCTTCCAAAACAGGGTATTTTTCTAAATCACACCCTTTGCCAACTCGTAAGCTACTATTCACAGCAGCAGCCACTGGTTTAGATTTATTGGGGAAGAAGGGTGGAAGGGAGTAGTGTCTCCAAGCACTGTTGCATTATGCATTGTGGGATTTCACCAACACTAATATACTCCTACACATTACATTGGTCTTGCCCTACTACTATTGACCTAACAGCAGCTTTCAAATTCTCCAGGCACACAACTCTCTTTCAAAACATTTTATTGCATTATATTTGGTACCTTATGTTTGACAAAGGAAATTACATCTGTAACTGCAGGAATAAGAAGCTGGTCTGTTATTGAAAAAAAATCTTGGGCCCGTTAAAAGTTACAAAGTCATGGGCTTGCCTGAAACAACTGAGCAAGAAATATATTCTTAGAAATGTAGGGCTTCAAGTATTACAAACCTGTGACACTGTGGAAAAGTTCCAGAGGTATCTAAACTGCAGCACTTTTTTCTGCATAACGTGAACAAGGCCTGCTGAGGTTTTAAGCAATTAGTCTCTTGATCGGTCAGAAATTGGTAGTCAGGAGTTCTGCTCTTTGAAATTTCAAGCCGTAGTTATGTTCATTTATATTTCCACTGTACGTGAAATATACATGCTGTCTTTCTAATGAGTTGGTGCCACATCACAGTGCATAATTTCATTTGGTTCTTGCATGACAGTTTTAACAAGTTTAGCCAATCAGTGCTGTCAATACTTGTCTCCAAAGTAAGCAGCTGAGTTCTTTTCAAATAGTTAATTAAAACAAAGAATGTTCTAACCAGTTCCTTCATTTAAAAACTGTGGTGCAAGAACACCAAACTGATCACGTGCAGTGAATTTCGGAGACACAACAAGCTTATTGAACACCTTATGTTTCGTTATTTTGCTTCATATTTTATGTCCCAGTCTCTACAACAGTATTGTATGCGTGTTGCAGGTTTGTCTGCAAACAGTGATTCACATCGCATACTTCCAAAGGGTAGAATCATCTTGATATCAAAATCAGTCAGATGCTAAAGCCCCAACAACTCTTTGTGCTCAGTGAAAGGATCCAGTGCTAAAACAGCAGTTCTGCTGTCCGAGATAGTCATCTCAACAAGACAAATTTAAAGTAATATTTCTGCCACACACCTGCTCCCATGGGTGTTAAGCCTTCAGATTCCATATAAATTAGTTTAAAAACGGGGCATGTAGATAAGGGATACTTTTCAATTTTAGCAGTGCTTAGTTTTTCTTTAACTGAGCCACCTATATCCAGTAATACGTTACTTTATATTATATACTTCGTCAGCAGGATAAAAAAGTAAAACTTTGAAGGCAACCATTTTTACTTCTCCATTCTCTGTGTACGGTAGAACAATTCAGCAGGTGCGTGACAAAAATATTATATACCAGATACGGTCCAAAAATTATTCCACTCTTTAAAAGTTCATATTTCATTGGCCAGTTCTTCGGTTTCTGCAGATATATCTCCATTAACTGTGATCTTCATATCCTCTTCATATCCAGGGGGCATAAAAGCCAAAGCGTAAGGGAAAAGCTTATGACAATTTGCTCTGTATGCTTCAGCTGCTTCTTTACAGTCTCCAAGGCTACCATCATTCAGTGCTTCCAATACCTCCATACAAGTCTGAAAAGTGAGGAAAAGAGTGTTAAACCTTTTAGGGGCTTGTCTACATCAATAATGCACATTAACACTGATGGAAAATGTTGCCCTGACCTGGATAGCCTGATCTCGTCAGATCTTGGAAGCTAAGCAGGCCCGATCCTGGCAAGTAACTGGAAGGGAGACCTCCAAGGAATACCAGGGCTCAGGAGGCAGAGGCAGGCTATCAAGCCACCTCTCTGAAAAATGTCCAAGCCCCCAGTAGGGGGTCACCAGAAGTCACCACGACTTCTAGGTGTGCAAGCACACACACGCACACAAAAATAAAACAAAAAACACTGATAGAAAATGTTATAGCTAGCATGATTTTTTTAAAAAAAAGGTTTCATTACTGTAAACATCTGTTATAACATTATTTGAGTAACATTATTAACTGCAGTGTGCATACATGTTTGTAATGTGGGCTCTCTAGAAAACAGAATGTTCCCACAGCAGTTTTTAAAAAAGAGATACTACTATCTTACTTGGAAAAGTCATTCCTGGAGCAAAGAGAATAAATAATTTTGCGTTATCAGTAACATTTACCTGAAGCTTTCTGTTCATAAGAGATTCATCAAGGCAGGTTGCCAATTCCACAGCTCTTTTCTGGCTAGCAGGATCCAAATAATACACCATTTTGGCAGCTACAAGAAGGGGGAGGGGAAACAGCTCCATTCAGTTTATCATATAACTGGAACAATGCCAATCTCTTGAATTTATTTCAGCGATGTTGACCCTGATTGTTTTGCATAAAACACTCAAGATTATTGTTCTACAGAAATACATGTGGTTCTACTGTTCCTTCTACTGAAAAGAAAGCTTTCATACAGCAAGCAATATCTCATCATGTAGGACATTGTACAAAGGGCCCAGGATCAAATACATACAAGGTCTGGCACAAGAATAAGCAAAGTACTCACTTTTTCTTACCCCCCTCCCCGATTTACTTCATTTACAGTTTACTTCATTTGCTTTTAATATAACATATAAAAATCCTATGGGGTTACAGCTTTAGACAGGAGTCTAAAATAATTTAAAATAATTTACTTATTTAGAAAATAATAAATTTTAATCCACTGGGGTCAATGCAGTTCATTATATCACAGTATGAAATGAAGCCTAATACAATTGCTAAGAACATTTTCAACACCATGGAACCAAAAATGGATAAGTCAAATTCCACCTCTACAGAATAGACTATTTTCCAGAAACTTCCCTAACATACAACCATTCACGAATAGTGAGCTTTCAACTAAGTTTTAAAACTATGGGCAGAAAATCCAGACAGTGTTGGATTCCCCTCACCCCCATATTTCTCAAATCCCTGGAATTGCAGGACCTCTATGGAAAATACCACACAAGTCATGGTGGCTGCAGCAAAGAAGAGGGGGATAAAATACAAGCAGAGGTCAATGAATGGAAGATGTGGAAATTTTGGTCCCATGGCTCATGTGGCCTTTTGTCCACATAGTCTCTCTACTGTTATCATCTTTCTGCTCATCAAAGGGGACTAGTTAGGGAAAGGGGAAAACATAGAACATCTGTACATATTGTGCTGGAGCCTGGCTGGACATGATCCAATATAATTTTTTATAATAAAACTAAAGGGATTGGTGCAATTCTAAGGCTGAAATTCCACACTGTTTCAGACATAAGTTTGGTCGTTGCTTGCTATAGATGCTGTTCTCAGTAATCAATGTGTTTACACAGCTATTAAAGTATTCCAATAACGTTATCTACCTCATTGTCTTCAAAATACTTTTGTTGAGCAAGTGAGGTAAAGCGAATGCTTCCATGAATTGTGCTCATCTGGAGGAAGGATTAGGATTTTTACTATCTTCACCCAGCAGGACCTTGAAATCTGGTGCTAAAGGTCAGTGAATCTTTCACAATACTGTGCCATGTGGCACACAGGAAATCAGCTACCCCCCTCCCCTACTCTTGCAATGGGGAGGAAGGATTTTGCCAATTGTCTTTTCTTGCTAAGCCCCCCCCCCCCCTTTCAAATCACTATGTTCTGGGAAGGCCCAAACACTCAGTTGCAGCTCTGTGGTGAGAGGGAATTCTATTAATATGCTCCATTTGCAGAAGTGCTATACCCACGCCTATGACAGCCATGAAACTGACCTCTGCATGCCTCTTTAGGTCCTTGGTATGTGTACTCTATTACCCCCCCATTATTACAAAAAAACCCCCAACCTATTATTATTGTTGGATCAAACCCTATTTTACAGTTTTGCAGCTGATTCAGTACTTCTGCTAGAGATGGCAATAGTCATGCCATATCACTTCTAAGATACAAACAGTCAGCAGTTACAAACAATCAGCAGTTGCATACGATGGATCAAATGCTTGAATGTACCAAGAAATTAATAATTTTATGTTCAGAGGCATGTGGGAACCAAAAAGGAGATCATGCTAACTTTTGGTCCCTCACCCACAGTCTGAAGTGGTACCATCCAAGCAATAATCACATGAGGATACAAGAACTCGTGGGCACTCAATGAAATTGCTGAGCAGTCAGGTTAGAACAGACAAAAGGAAATACTTCTTCACCCAAAGAGTGATTAACACATGGAATTAACTGCCCCAGGAGGTGGCGGCGGCTACAAGCATGGCCGGCTTCAAGAGGGAATTCGATAAACATATGGAGCAGAAGTCCATCAGTGGCTATTAGCCACAAGGTATAGATAGGAACTCTCAGTCTAGGGGCAAGTGATGCACTATATTCTTGGTGCTGGGGGGGGGGGCAACAGTGGGAGGGCTCCTAGTGTCCTGGCCCCACTGATGGACCTCCTGATGGCACCTGATATTTTTGGCCACTGTGTGACAGAGTGTTGGACTGAATGGGCCATTGGCCTGATCCAGCATTGGCTTCTCTTATGTCCTTATGAGGCTGATCATGTGACTTGGATCTAACATTCCTCTTGCACCCTTTGAAAGTAGTAAAGGCTAGTATGTTTAAATTAATAAAAAGTGTATGTAGGCCCAAAACTGCTACATTACCAGAGAACAAAAAATTCTTGAGGAAATACAGAGGAAATTACATACCAGATAACCTGTGTGATAATGAATCATAGTTCTGTTTAAGAAAAGTTTCATTGAAGTTCTTTGGATTAGTTGCTCCAAAAAGCCGGTTCATTTCTTGATTCAACACTGTTCTGACTGTTTCTGGTAGATCTTTGCTTTCAGAAACTATAGCATTAAAAACAGACAGTTAACTACTTCAGGTTGTTTTTGGTTTAACACAGTGAGCAATTACAATTACTTCTATTAAATCAAAGCCACTACCTTGTCTTTACTGTACATTAGTTAAAATTTGTTTTGTACATTTATGGCAAATCATTACAGATACTGATGTGTTTTCTATGGTTATGTTCCAGCTTCATTTGTCTAAAAATTGATAATATTATTTTTCCATATAAAATCAAAATGTGCCAATTTATCCATGCAATTTAAGATATGGATACTAATACAAGAGTCTTTACAGAGTACAGCCTTAGACAAGGTAGGAGCTGGGGAGAACCTGATGTAGTTAGGATTAGTGATGGGCACGAACCAAACCATGAAGCAAAATTCATCACAAATTTTGCCCTGTTCGTGGTTTGTGAGCCAAAGTTCCTTCCATGAACTTTTAAAGCAGGTCATAGTGGTTTGTGGATAGAGCAGAAAGCAAGGGTTTAAAGGGACTCCAAATCCTCTTAAACCCCTACTTTCTGTTCCCTGCGGAAGCTGCAAAAATAGCTGAGTGGCAGGGAGTGCCTCCTCACAGCTCAGCTATTTTTTGAGGCTTCTTGTGCACAAGAAAGCCCGAAACAGGTTGCTCCCCATGGCTTAGCTGTTAATCAGGATTTCTGCAAATCCCATTTAAAGGGACTGGTCTCTTTCAATGGGGTTTGCTGGGCTATGAACCAGTTCAGTTTGCAAATGAACCTCCTGGTTCGGGGTTCAGTTTGTGGTTCATCAATGAACCAACCCAAACCACATTTTTCTGGTTTGTGCCCATCCCTAAGTTAGGACTGTGCATATGTATCCATGACTTACCATGGAAATTGATTCTGATTTAGGCTACCAGAGAATGAACTTCTGCAAAAATCTCCAAGTATGCAACCTCTGCTTTATATTAAGAATCAAGACACATTGGTAGCCAGAGCCTTTCAACTGTCTATCTGCATGACTCTAAGGGTACCACATTGATTCCAGTCCCAGCCCTAACATCTTTTCCTTTCTAACTTGATAATTCCTGTACTTAATTGAAGTACTCCAGTTCCGCAAAATCTTAAGTACTGTATAATTAAAAAAGCACCACCTCCATGCCCCCAGTGTCACATTTATATAGAAGTCAGATAGCATGGCATATATTTCACTGCTTTATATCCTGATATCCTGACAAACTATTTAAAACTTTCAGAGAGTGTAAGTAAATCTGAAGTGTGGAAGAAAAGAGGATAAAGGAAGCAAGGAGCTTTGGCTACATTAACTTATGAAGCTGCTTTATAGTGAATCAGACCATTGGTCCTTCAAGGTCAGTACTGTCTACTCAGACTTGCAGCAACTCTCCAGGGTCCCAGACAGAGGCCTTTCTCACCACCTACTATCTGATTCTGTTAAGTGGAGAAGCCCAGGATTAAGAAGTTTACTTGTAGCACATGGAGCTCACAGGCTGGATCCAGACTAATGTTTCTGCAGGTGCCAGTATTTCTACCCTCGGAGTATGGTTTTCCACCTCCCGCTCGCATAGCAGCCTGAACCCCAACCCTCAATTCTTTTCTTGTCAGAGAGGGGACTGTGGGCAGAAATCCTGGTGCTTGCGGAACTGTTTCAACTTGATCCAAGCCCAGTATAGGTACATCTTATGACTGCTTTTTAAAGAAAAAGATGTGTTACATATTGAGTAAAATATTCAGAATTATCAATTACAACAGATTACTGCCCATAACAGCTTCTGGAAGCATTTTGGCCAGGTTGGATTCATACCACTGCTGAAGAGGTGAATCATACACTCATGAAGCCATGGATGACTGGGGTCAATAGCAAATGCTCTCTTCACAGACTGCAGCATAAGAAGAAATTTTTCTGTTGGAAACAAAATAATTTGGCACTGGATTACACGTTTCTTGAGCACTTACATTCAGCAGAAAACTCAACCATGCTTTAATATCACAATGAAAATAAAGTTTGAAAGAATTATTAGAAGAAAAAAGTGGATGACCCATGAGAAATCAAAGAGACTCCACCACAGATGTGAAAGCACAGATGTGAAAGTTCACACACACACACAAAAACCACAGAGAAAATTGGAAATTTTGGGGACTTCTTAACAAAAAACTCATGAGTTCTTTTTAAAATGAATGAAATTATTTTTAAGACAAGGTGGCTGTGCTGTACAGCTCTTAAATCCAAGATGCATTTCTACACCTAGGAGGATATGGAATCTTCATGAAGGAAGGAAGCAGGGCTTTCATTGCTTCTCAACAGTTCTATGCCTTCTGTTGTTCTTTTGACCTGATGTGGTTGATCTTTTCACCTCTCAAACCACTGTGACACATTTACCTAAGTAGCTTATTGCTCTACATTTGCAGGAAGGAGAAAAGAGAGCAGAAGGAGGCGAGGCAGAAACCACTGAAAACTTAGATCTCTCTAACCTGATAGCAGAAATTAAGGGACGTGTGCTAAAATAGCAAGGTTTTTTCCCCCCCCAAGTACTGGGCATATTTGCTATTCTGCTTTCATAAAACTAAGACATTTATAACTTTTACAAATTCCTTAAATATGTCAAATACTGCAATTTTGTATGCTAAGTTATAAATTATGTATTTTATGTTGTTATAAATTTGGTTTACATTTTATAGGACAGTAAGTACTGCATATATTTCAGTTTTTCCCCCAAACCCCCCTCCCAGCTTCAAAATTTCCAGAAATTTTACATTGGTATGTGAGAGACTATTTTGGCCTCTGCTTTCAAATGGGTTTTAAACAATGCATTTCAAACTGGAGCCACCATTTTTTTCTAAGCATGTTGGCATTGTTGTTTGGTTTGGTTAGACTAAGTATAGAAGTAAGTACAGGTAAGTACAGAAACAAAAACCTTAGGGCACATAAATGGATGTCTCTAAACTAATGCACAGAGTATGGGAAACAATGTGGAGAAACTAATACAGGACTATGATCTAATAGGCATTACTGAAACTTACTGGGATAACACTCACAATTGGAATATTAGTATTGGTGGGTACAACTTAAAACTATGCTGGGTAGAACCCCATGGTCAGAAATACTTAAGGAGAAGGGAGTTCAAGAGGGGTGGGAGTTTCTTAAAAGAAAAATACTGAAGGAACAATCACAAACTATTCTTATGAGAAGGAAAAATGGGAGGAGCCTAAAGAAGTCAAGGTGGCTCCATAAACAGCTTTCTAAAGATTTGAGAAATAAAAAAGACTCATTTATGAAATGGAAGGAGGGCCTTATAACCAAGGATAAATATAAATGAATAACCAGTGCTCATAGGGAGTGTTAGAAAAGCTAAAACTCAGTATAAGCTTAGGCTAGTAAGAGATGCTAAAAACAACAAAAAAAGGTTATTTTCTTATGTTCAAAGTAAGAAAAAGAGCAAGAACATTTTAGGCCCATTGTGGGGACAGGAAAGTGTAATTGTAACACTTGATAAAGAGAGGGCAGAGCTCCTCAGTTCCTATTTTTCCTCAGTCTTCTCTTGCAAGGGAAACTGTGTTCAACATGGACAAAACAGAAAACATGATGAGGGAAGGGAGCTGCAGCCTACAATCGGCACAGGGGAAGTACATAAACACCTAGTTTCTTTAAATGAAACTAAGTCCTCTGGGCCAGATGAATTGCATCCAAGTGTACTAAAAGAACTTGCGGATGTAATTTCTGACCTCTGTCCGTTATTTTTGAGAATTCTTGGAGAACAGAAGAAGAAGAGGAGATTGGATTTACACCCCGCTCTTCACTACCCAAGGGACTCTCAGAGCGGCTTAAAAACTCCTTTCCCTTCCCCTCCCCACAACAGACACCCTGTGAGGTAGGTGGGGCTGAGAGAGCTCTGACAGAAACTGCTCTTTTTCAAGAACAGCTGTGCCAGAACTATGGCTTGCCCAAAGTCATCCAGCAGGTGCAAGTGGAGGAGTGGGGAATCAAATCCGGTTCTTCCAGATTAGAGTCCGTGCACTCAACCACTACACCAAACCAGAAGATTGGAGGCGGGTAAATGTTATCCCCATCTTTAAGAAGTGGGAAAAGGAGGATCTGGGTAACTACCGACCCATCAGCTTGACATCTATACCTGGAAAAGTTTTAGAACAAATAATCAAACAGTCGGTCCTTGGGCATTCAGAAAGGATGACTATAATTACTAAGAGCCAGCATGGGTTTCTCAAGAACAAGTCACATCATTTTGCTGAATCAGGGGAATGCTGTAGACATAGTTTATCTTGATTTCAGTAAGGCTTTTGATAAGGTTCCAAATATTGTTCTTGTTGACAAGTTGGTAAAATGTGGTTTGGATCCAATGACTGTTATCTGTGAATCTGTATCTAGTTGACAGGTCACTCCCAAAGAGTGCTTGTGAATGGTTCCTCATCCTCTTGGAGAGGAATAACAAGTGGAGTGGCTCAGGACTTATTTTGTTCTTTATAAATGATTTGGATGAAGGAACAGAGGGATTGCTTATTAGATTTGCAGGTGACACTAAATTGGGAGGGGTAGCAAATATGGTGAAAGCCAGAGTCAGGATACAGGATGATCTTGACAGGCTACAAAACTGGGCTAAAACAAATAAAATGAATTTCAATGGGGATAAGTGTTACATTCTGCATTTAGGAAGGAAAAATCAAATGCATAATTATAGGATGGGGGAGACTTGTCTTGGCAGAAGTATGTGTGAAAAGGATCTAGGGGTCTTAGCAGACCATACACTGAACATGAGTCAGTAGTGTGATGCAGTAGCTAAAAAGGCAAATGCCATTTGGGGCTGTATCAACACAAGTACAGTGTCCAGCTCACAAGAAGTGATGGTATCGCTTTACTCTGCTCTGGTTAGACCTCACCTAGAGTATTGTGTTCAGTTGTGGGCACTACAATTTAAGAAAGATATTGACATGTGCAGAGGAGGGCAACAAAAATGGTGAGGGGTCTGGAGACCAAGTCCTATGAAGAAAGATTGAAGGAGCTCGGTATGTTTAGCCTGGAGAGGAGACGGCTGAGAGGTGATATAACCATCTTCAAGTACTTGAAGGGCTGTCATTATAGAGGATGGTGTGGAGTTGTTTTCTGTAGCCCCAGAGGGTCAGCGCAGAACTGCGGGTTGAAATTAAATCAAAAGAGTTTTCAGCTAAACATTAGGAAGAACTTGACAGAGCGGTTCCTCAGTGGAACAGGCTTCCTCGGGAGGTGGTGGGCTCTCCTTCTTTGGAGGTTTTTAAACAGAGCTTTTTAGACAGAACCATCTGACAGCAATGCTGATTCTGTGAACTTAGGCAGATCATGAGAAGGAGAGGCAGGAATGGTTGAATTGGTGCTTAGTTCTTTCTTTTTTACATGCCTAGGGAAATGTCAATTGTCCCTTTGGGGTCAGAAAGCAATTTTCTCCAGGCCAGTTTGGCCAGGGATCCTAGAGGGTTTTTTTTCCGTCTTCTGGGCATGGAACAGGGGTCACTGGGTGTGTGTGTGGGGAGGTAGTTGTGAATTTCCTGCATTGTGCAGGAGGTTAAACTAGATGACCCTAGAGGTCCCTTCCAACTCTATGAGTACTTTAAGGTCAAAGGTAGTCTCAAGTTATTGAGGCATGCACAAAATAAGTACAGCTGAAAATGTAAAGAAGAATTTGCCTCCTAAAGTTGTTTCCCTATGCAAAGCACACTGTAATTTTATTACAACAGTTAGACCACTTTTGACAGGTACTATTATGAAATAGCAAGAACTCCTCATTTTCATACATGAGGAAGGTATACGTGAGCAGTGAGTCTCCTAGACTGTTCAGGGCATACCAAAAAAGCTTGCAACTTACATTTGTATACATTTTCTAAATTACTGATGCTGTTCTACTTCGTGGCTTCTTCCACCTACCTTTCCTGAAGTAAATTTCGAAGGCAAAAAGATGAGTTTCTATTTTGTTCTTCACCAAATTCTTCAATGGAGTTAAAAACTTAATGGCTTCTTCTAAAGGTGCTTCAATCTGAAAATGCAAAAAATATTTGCCAAAAGAGGAGTGAGACATTTTAGACAGAATTGTTATGTTTAAGCTGACAAATCGTATAAAAAGAACCAGAACTCCTTATTTTTCCATGTTTGGGGTTCCCAAGGGAGGCAGCAGATTAAGCCCTAACCCCAACTGTGTCTCCAAGTGTGATATTTCAGTTTTCTTTTGTGTCAATGGCTACTATTCCTTCCTCTGGGAAAAAGTAAAGGGGATGAGGCAGTAACAAAGCCTACCCTTCATCCCTGCCATCTAGTGGCCATGTGTCTTTATGCAAGAGTCTTTGCAGTGAACATGTATTCATTTCACAGTCACCAGCAATGACTTTATGTGAGCTAACATATGAGAAATGATGCAATAAGGACTGATGAGGATGCCTGAGAAAGGATGGTCAAAATTTTACTCTATGAAGTGATTTTCTGTTTAATTAATTTTCTAGAATTGCATGTTCAAACTAATATTCTAAAAAAACACAAATTACAGTCCACAGTTTGAATACCTTTGCTAGTTTCTCAGGAATAAGCTCTTCCTTCGGTCCTCCAATTTCTTCATCATCATCATCTTTCTTTTTTTTCTGGTTTCTTTGCTGCTTTTCCTTTTCTGCATTCTTTTTTTCTTCCTCTAGCTGAGCTTTTTTCTGAGCTCTCCGCTGCTTATTGCGTAGTTTCTTCAGTTCTTTATCAGACATATTTGCTTTACAGAAACCACATTTGAAAAAGATTATGCAGAGAATATCCAGTTCTTATCAATATAGTAAACTTCAATTTTGGTGGCTCAAGTTATTTACTTCTGTTAGTTACATTTTCTAGTCCTAACCCTATCAGGCTCTAAATTATGATCCAAAGTTGGGATGCTAGAAAATTAACACGTTTCCCTCAGCTAGAGACATTCTCCTATTCATAAAAATCAAAGAACCTTAAAGAAACTGTCAGTAATTTACATGTTTAGACCAACTGTATGACAACAGATCCCTATTAATTTTTGGCTTGAATTTTGTAAAGGAAATGCAGAATGGTAAGTACATTTTATTGTAACTGCAGTGTCTTAACTGAACATTAAGTTCCACAATTTTCTTTTAAGAACATACAATGCACTTTTAATTGATAGACAGTACTACCCACTGATTTTCCACTTCATAACAGCCTAATTTCTGACACAGCAAAGGCTTTCTCATACAGTATAAACAGAAAGCTAAAACCCAACTATACTGTATGCAGTGAGTACTGGAAGTATCTTATACCTGTATCAGCCTCATGCTCCTTATTCTCATCTGTCAGGGGGTTATCATGAAGTTTCAAATATATTTCTATGGCAATTCTTGCTGCCTTAAAATAAAATGGATGTTGCCGAAGTACATCTTCTAATTTCAACAAGTCCACATAAGATCGAAGTGTGATTTTCCTCATACAATATGTGTGGAAGTCAAATTGGTCATCTGTGATTTCTACAAAATGCTAACACAATACCAAGTCATTTAGTAAGTCTCAGCAATCACAAAGATCTTAAACATGATTACAGAAGTTATAAAGCTAAATGGTTCTGTACTATGAAGTTAAAGTCAACATACATCAATAAGGAGTAAACTTTAGCACTAAAGAGGGGCCAGTTAGGTGGTACAGTAAATGCTATGTGGATAGAATATAGCATTTAATTCTCAGCTCTCAGGTGGCAGGGCTCAGAAAGATGTCCTGAACAACCAGTACAGAGGAACATGAATAAGATTCCATCAGGCAGACCCTTAATAACCACACTAAAAGAATTCACAAAGCAAGATAAGACCAGAATAATAAATCAAAAGTAATTTGGATAATATTTCATGAGCACTTTCTGGGTGCAGGGAATGACTAGCAATAGGGGTGTGCAATTTATTTTACTGGTATTTTTCAGTTTGGGTCTATTGTACCCGATAAAATTTTGGGATTCTGGAAAAATCGCAGATCCAAATACCAGCATGGTATTCAGATCCAGGATTTTTCAGAAATCCTGAACTTTTTGGGGTCTAAAAGACCAGAACTGAAAAATGCCAGTAAAAACCCCCAATCCAATCCTGGGGCTGGCTTGACTTCTCCTGCTACCCGGTTTAAACCGAGCTGCAGAAGGCAGTGGAGAGCTGTGCCTGTGGGGAGTGATGGACAGAAGTATGTGTGAAAAGGATCTAGGAGTCTAGCTGGGCTGCCCTCTCCTGCTGCCCAGTTTAAACTAGGTGGCAGGAGAAGGCCACAAAGAGCTGCACCTGCAGGGAGCCATTGGTGCAGCTCTAGTGACTGCAGCTCCAGTTTAATTCAGGTGGCAGGAGACAGCAGTGAGGAGCTGCACTAGCAGGGAGTTCTCAACTCCCCACCAACCTAGCTGATTTTGGGTTGGCTTCTCTTGCAGCAAGAGAAGCCAGCCACAATTGAGGTCGTAGGGAGCTCTCAGCTCTCCGCCACTCAGGCTGATCCTTGGGCTGACTTCTACAGTCCCTTTGAAGTTTAAAGGGATTGCAGAGGCCTGCCTGACAAAAAAGCTGAGGAACCTCTCTGCTGTTTTCAGATCTACCTGAAATTCCTGAATATATCCCCCCCCCCCCTGCCCCCGGTTTTCCTGAGAAAACCCAGATACATTTGGGAAGTTGAAATATACCCCCAAAATACTGATACAGTATTTTCTGGGCATATTTTTGGCTCAAGTAGATCCAAATGCACACCCCTAACTAGCAAGTTAGAGCACAATGCAGAATTCAGTAATTCAATTCCTGGGTAACAAAGAAGTCCATTACACTTTAAAGACTAAGTTATACTGGCAAATATTTTCATGGGTCTCTTTTTTCAAGGCATGAATTCTTAAGCATATTTTCTGTGACCAAATTTAAGGAGGTATATCATGCCAAAAGTCTGGTGGGTTTTTTTTACACCTGATATGCCTCAGTCATACAAGTTCTTTGGAGATAGCATACTTAAATTTGCATGTTACTGAAAAAACAGTTATCAGTAACACAAGTTTCAGACTTTTGTGTGGGTCGTACGGAGCATCACAAAAAAACCCAATACAAGTTCAGCCTTCAATGCATGTTCAATATAGTCTTCAGAATACACTGCAAAATATAGTTTTTAGGTAGAAGAATGCTGCACACCATGGATACAACAGCCTTACACAGGAATCTGCTCACCAGTGGTTTAATCTAGACATAATGTTAAGTTATAGCATGGAGATGCTCTACTGCGCATGTGTTTCCTTTTCCTCTTTCCAACTGTTGTTAGCCACTGTTCCCCAACATTTGAAATGACAAAGCATGATTAGTACCAGGACAGTAAACCCTATGTATACTTCAATAAAATCACCATGCAAAACTACCGTTTTCAGGTGAGTTGCAAACTGCGCAAGGTGCTAATCACAGTTTGACAGTTCAGACGCCAACAAGACAGAACTATAAACCAGTGTCAAAACCTGCCACTCTTAGGCAGATATTCTTGAAGGGTTTGATTTGCCTAGGCTAGATGACATTGTGCTGTCTATCCAGTCATGTGAAGAGCCTGGAAGCTGGTTCAGGATGCAACCTTGCTTTTTGAGAAACAACTTGGTACTGGGACCAGGAGTACTTTCTTCCAGTTGCATCTCATCTGAAAAGCTCTCTGCCCTTCCTGACCAAGTAACACTGATCCATGCTTTTGCAGCCTCCAGAATACTGCAATGAGCTCTACTGAGGACTGCCCTTGAAAGAAATTGGTAACATTCAGCAGGTACAAGATGCAGCAGGTCACTTCTTAGATGTGGCAGGGTGCTCTGTGCATACAATACCTTTTTTAGAATAGCTGCACTGGCTTTCTGTTTCTTTCTGGGCACAATACAAGGTACTGGCCTTAACTCTTCAAACCTACTATGACCTTGGAATCTTATCTGAAGGATTGCCTCTCTCCCAATTCATGCTTACATGCCAGGTAAGGTAGGCTCAGCAACTTTTGTTAGAGGTCCCTATCTATCAAGAGCTTTATCTGGTCATCGTAAGAGTTACAACGCTTTCTGTAGCAGCTCTTGTCCTCTGGAGCACTTTATCAAAAGAGGTGCACAGGGTGCGTCTTCTCTGACAAGGTTTAGGAAGCGACAGAGTGATTTGCTGATTGTTCTACAGCTGGGGCAGTTGGTTTCTAAAGTCTCTCTGTGGGAGCAAGACTGGGCCTATGAGTTTGATTACCGGATTGATTTAGAGGAGAATTTTTCCATACTGCTGGGAAGTGTTTTTTTTGGGCTGCTATCTTATTGTGATGTAAAATTATTCTCGCAGGGAGGGCGGGGTACAAATTGAATAAATAAATAAATAATACTGCATAGTCATGAGGTTATTGTTTGGAAAGCTGCAACGTGCTTTGAAAAAGAGGATGTATATAAAAAAGGAGTGCATATGAACTTTTAAAAATTCTCAGAAAACCTAGATTTGTGAGAATGTAATCTTGAAGTGGGCAATCAGGAAATATTAAATTTAAATTCATTAGGTACATACTCTCTCAATTTCGTGGCATTTTTTAAGTGCTTCACCAAATTTATTCATCGTTTTATAAGCTTGGGCGCATTCTGTCTGGAACCACATACACTGCATTTCATTCAAGTTTTCTACTGCTGATGTTCCTTCCTGAAAAGGAAATTTTAGAAATGTTTCAAAGCAAAGTCATTACATGATTTTTTAAAAATCAACTCTGAATAAATGATATTTTGGTCTGAAATGTTCTAGAAACCATTTATCAGTTCTTAGAAAAAGAAATGTGGAGAATACAAAGTCAGCTGAGGGCACTTGTCAGAAAAGCAGGCTATAACCACAGACATCAAAAATGGAATCTGAATGCAACACTAAGAATTTTAAACTTAGAAAGAGTCATTCTAGGATGTGTGTTAATTCTTTAATAGTGGTGGTAGTGGGGTCACACATCCCAAAAAAACTTTACTGGAAAGTTTATGGTCACAGTAGGGCAGATATTAGCAGCACACATCAGAAAGTCCTAAGGCATATTTTTGCTAACATTTTTAGCAGGCAAATAAATCAGCATAAACTCAATTTCTTTACAAAGCAATAGCTAAACATTCTAATTACATTTTTAAACTAAAAAATCAAAGTAAGCTGCACAAACCCTTGTAAACTTTGAACACATTTCTTCTGCCTCTTTTATTAAGTTAGCTTTCAACATGTATTTTGCACATTTGGAGTTAATAAATCTGTCTGCTGTGTCCAGCGCTTGAGCCTCATCCATCCATCTTGCTGCTTCTTTTATGTTTCCAGCATGCTTAAAAAGAAAACAAAAACAAACTAAATAAATTCAACAATTGATCTGTGTCATAATCTAATCCCTGATGGAAGTTACAATCACTGCTTACAAAGCATCAAATTAGTGTTCAGCACTGATCCCCAAACTAAACTACTAGGCCAACAAACTCCAATACTGAATCATGCAAGTCATATTTTCTTATTAGTTGTTGTTCAAGTACTTTTATCCATATCTATATCAACAGATTTCTCAGGAAATGGACGCAGGACAAGGAGATTGGGAATAGGTGTCAAAAGAACAGAGAAGCCAGGTAGCAAAGTACAAGCACTGAAATCCCACTTTGATCACTCTGTAATCACACATCTTTGTATTTGCCAGGCACTGCTGACATTTCCAACCATAATACCATTTTCAATACCAATGGCGTTTGTGCCAGTGTAGGGACAGAGACTGGAAGTTAAGTTTGTTTGCCTGTTTAAAATATAAATTAATGACCTTATCAGGAGCGCAAGGTCTGCACCAGCACCCAGATTTCTTGATGGTATAACACAGGGGTGGGCAAACTGTGGCTCGGGAGCCACATGCGGCTCTTTCACATACATTATGTGGCTCCCGGCAGGGCGGCTGGGGAAGCTAAATATCATTAGCAAACAAATATCATTGGACAAATTAATATCATTATCAATATCTGCTTTAACCCTCTTTGTTATTATTTTTGCCAGTCTCATTTAATGTTAATAAAAAGCAAATCTGCTTATTTTCCAATAAAAGCAGGTAATATTTGTTCATGTGACTTTCAAACATCTGATGTTTATTCTATGAAGCTCTTACGTTAAGCAAGTTTGGCCACCCCTGTTCTAGGTGGCTCTTATGCTGAGTAAGTTTGCCCACCCCTGGTATAACAAACCTGTAGGTTGATGGAACATGTACTCAAAGCCCTGACCATTGGCCAAAGAATCTGCTGATTCTTTGAATACAAGAAAGGCAGTGTTGTGCGGTACATACATACCCATCAGCTGCAATAAAAATGAAGTTACCTTGTAGATTTTAGCCTTTACAAGGAACAGTTCTATCAAGGTGGGTGTGCTTTCTATTGCAGCATTAATGTATTCCAGAGCTATAGATGGCTGCCCTATTTTGTCATAGTGTTGAGCCAAGTAGTACTGGACCCAGAGCAACGTAGTTGGAGGTTCTTCTTTACCATCATCTATTTGGAAGAAAATACCATTTTATATTAGATAACAACAAGAAAATGCAGTGAAAAGAAAATATTTGCTGCTTCTCACCAACAGGTAGGCAAGTTTTATAGTCTCAGGAGTCACCACTGTAGCATATTTCTTTTTTTGGGGGGAGGTGTGGGGAGAAGAAAGAAAATGCTGGCTGTCAAAGCTAGATATAGGATGTTAAGAGCTGACATTTCAGCTTATCAGTTTCACAAATATGCTCTTATTCCTTTAAAGACTATCACATTCAAGATATACAAATTACAAGAGCATAGAACACTTCAGCCTTCTAAGCACATCTTAAGGTTAGTTATCTGGTGAGCACATTCCAGGCTACAAGACTCAGGAACTAGGGACATGTCCAAGTTGTAGGGACGTTCAGTGGCATTATAGCAGCAAGCTGGGGGCAGGGGAGTGCTATACACATACGTGTGTGCCAATGATGTAGCCCTTCATCTAAGCCTCTGCCATGAGAACCCAGGACAAGCTAGATATAGGTCCCCAGGCTCAGCCTTTCACTTGCACTGCAGTGAGTGAAGACTGGTGTTGACCAGCCTGTCAGCAGTGAGAGTGGTGTTCACAAACTGAAAATGACCCCAAAAAGCACACAAAGAATGAGTACAGGTGGTGCCAGAACTGCATGCTAAGGGAATTACTAGCACAATCTAGAAATGGGTAAGGAGACAAGACGTAATTAAGAGGGAAGCCAGACAGTATCTTCTACAGTATTACACTTACCATTTGGATTAAATAATCTGCAGCTTTTAAGGGAAGTTTCATAACCTACTACCAGATCTTCTATGATTGCCACCTATATTTGCAAGACATATAGTTATGACAAATACTTTAGTTTAACATGATCTCTAAAAGACTCGAAATCATTAACATGTATACGAAGTAACAGTAGAAACCAGAGCTGAAATGACTGTGAACTTGTCCGCACACATCTTTACGCTACCATTTACTCTCCTGGTCCTCAGTTAAATTTACAAGAGGCCACTTTATTTCATCCTCATAAGGTGATGGGCCAGGCTGCACCCTAGCCTCACAGGCCATGGTCACCAGTCCCTCCACATGTTTATCTTGCCTTTGCATTGACAACTGGAGGGTGAGCTTTGGATCTGCAGGGAGGCGTCACTGCATCCCCAGGAGCCAATTTCTTACTACACCCGATATTTTGTGACTGGATGTGACCAACAGAATAACAAGAGATACTTTGTAGTTTAGGAAACTTAACATTACATTTTTGGTTCCAGGATACAGAACCGTAAAACAAATCAACAATTAGGTGGAAAGTCTGTGTCTGAGTACTAAAATGTCAGAACAGATGTCTTCTGAGATTCCAAGGGGAGTTTATTATTTACAAGTTATCTACTACTGCACATACATATGACTCTGTGAAACATCTTCAAATAATGTCTTTATTTAAACAGCTCAGAGCCCAGTTTTACAACCTACATCCTAATTCCCTATCATAAAATTTTAATACAGCTGCTAATTCAACAAAGATGTTCTTTACAGTTCATGCAAATATTATTCCTTGAGTAGCATCCAGAGTGTGCATGGATTCAGAATCCTGTGGGGAAACTATGCTGGCTGCCCCAAAAGGCACTTCAGCCCAGAAAGTATGTTACAAAGACACTTTGATTCTTCTCTGTCTCCAACATAAACGGTTAGCATATGAGCCCCATGAAAAATGATGCTTACAAGGGGGATTAATGAGAATTTCTCTATGTATCTCTATTAAACCAGCAGGATTATGTATGCTAGATATGTGCTTGTGCATGTGAGTCTAAGGAAAACACCACACAATGTATATTATGATTACCTTTTCTTTATCTTTGTATAATGATCTCAAAGTATTGAAGACAGGTGGGCAGCCTTTGCTGAAATTCATCCTTAGAAATTTGTCCAAACATTCCTTAAATTTCTCACCTTGGGAAGAAAAATATCTGTTCATTCTCTTGCATTACTTCAGAATTTTGGGTTGGATCTTGAAGGAGTTGACGGAATGGATTTCCCCCACCTTCCCTTTTCCCAAGCAGCCTGCCGTTTGTCCCAACAATTCTGAGTTTCAGAAGAGCTTTGCTAGCAAAATCATCCACAGGAAATCATCTCTTTCTCCTTCTTGCCACCTTCAACTTGCATCACAGGAAGGAGAATGAGATTATTATTGCTCAGTTCTCCCTTGTTGCTGCAGCACCCTGTCCTTTTGTGCATTTTCACTGAGACTCTCCTAAACCTCAAAGAGGTGATTCAAGACAAATGGCACATTGCTTGACAAAGGCAGGGAGAGGCATATTCCAGTAACTCCTTCCTTGAATTCTTCCACTTGATCAAACCCAGTATCTAAATTCAAACCAAACAGCTAGAGTAATCACTGCCCATGATATTACCTCTCACTTTATGACATTGCAGATGTGCACCCCACAAATAAACAGGTTGCCTACCTCTCACTTTATGACACTGGCACATGTGCACCCCACAAATAAACTGATGATCTTCGAGTGGTCATCTGTGCATTCACACTGATGGGTTTCTGCACCTGTGCAGGAATCCTTTGGTATTGTAAAAAGCTCTAAACGGATTTTCGCACCCAGCGCCTCCAGGCATGCGCAGAGCCCCACCGCGCATGCCCAGAGGAGTGGGCGCGGACAGCCTGCCAGTTTCTTCTGACTGCTGCGTGTTAATGAGGAGAAAGCCTGGCAGCAGAGGGGAAGGATGGGCGGGTAGTGTGAATGCACAGATGACCACTCGAAGATCATCAGTTACAGGTAGGCAACCTGTTTATCTTTGACGTGGTCTCTGTGCTTCACACTGATGGGAGAGTAGCAAGCAGTGTCCTACCTGGAGGAGGGAGCAGGCAGGCTGTCACTGAGAAGCAATGGATAAGATAATGCGGACCCATCACAGAGTGGGCAGCTACTCGAGTGTCCAGTGTATAGTGCCTGATAAAGGTGTCTGGAGTAGCCCAAGTCGCAGCCGTGCAAATGTCTGTCAGGGAGGCACCTTTGAGAAATGCCATAGAGGCTGCTATAGACCTGGTGGAGTGTGCCCGGATGGGCCCCGGAAGTGTTGTCTTGGCGAGTTCGTAGGCAAGTTTAATAAGCTCCACAATCTATTTGGAGAGTCTTTGGGCGGTGATAGGTTTGCCCATTCTGTGTGACGTGTAGGAAACAAAGAGCCTGGGTGTTTTCCTAGTCGGCTTAGTACGAGCAAGGTAAAAGAGAAGCACTCGTTTTACGTCAAGGGTATGTAAGAGACGTTCTTGTTCAGAAACGTAAGAAGGGTAGAAGTCAGGCAAGATGATCTCAGATTGCAGGTGGAAGTCGGAGATGACTTTAGGCAGGAACGAAACGTCTGGAACCACGCGAACTGCCTTCGGTAGGAAGCAGAGGAACAGAGGATCGTGTCTGAGGGCTAGGAGTTCGCCAACTCGACGAGCAGAAGTGATGGCAAGTAAGAAGGCCGTTTTCCAAGCCAGCAGGCAGAGATCACAGGATGCCAACAGTTCAAATGGCTTCCGAGTGAGTGTGCAGAGGACCAATGGCAGATCCCAAGATTGTGGTGGGACTCTGGTGGGTGGAGAGAGATGGAGGAGGCCCTTCAGAAAGCGTTTTGAAAGGGGGAGGGTGAACACAGAAAAACTGTCAATTCTGTTGTGGAACGCCGAGATTGCAGACAGGTATACTCTCAGAGAAGAGTGTGAGAGTCCAGCATCCGCTAGGGATAGGAGGAAATCAAAAATACGAGACAGGCCTGCAGAGCAGGGTTCTATGTCAGACAATGTCACCGTTCGGAACCGGCAATATTGGATGAATAGGTTGAGGCCTCAAAGGTCCAAGATGGGTTTGGTGCCACCGTCCCTTTTGGGTACTGTGAAGTATCTTGAGTAGAAACCCTTGCATTGGTGGTGAGTGAAGACGGGTTCTATGGCACCCTTGTCAAGGAGGACCCTCACTTCTCGAAGGAGGACATCTGAAAGGGCGGTGGTGACGAAGGTAGTGGTCAGTGGGGGTTGGAGGAATTCGACGAGGTATCCCCTGGAAATAATGGTGAGGATCCAAAAGTCTGACATTACCTTGTTCCACATAGGAAGGGGGCAAGACGAGTGTGAGGGGAGCCAGGACAGATAGTCAAAGGCCCTGCTTGGCCTGCCGGGACTGTTTGGAGCGGGCAGACAGTTGGGCTGGCGAGAATTTCTGTTTCGGGACATATGATTGCTTCTGCACACCTGGGGAAGTACATGGACACCAGGATTTGTCCAGGGAGCTCCGGTTTTATGATCTCCAGGACCAGGGTCTAGACCAACTTCGTGGTTTGGATTGCCGAGGAGCAGAAGACACCCCTAGTGTGCGGGAGGCCTTGATGCTTTTATCAAGGTCCTGGAGGACGAAATCAGTGGTGGCATGGAACAGGCCAACTCCATCAAAATGGAGGTCTTCGACTAAGGGTCTGGTGTCCTGTTGCAAAGTGGTAGAGCGTAACCAGGAGTGAAGCCTCAGGGCTATGGCGGACATCATGGTTTTAGAGAAGCTGTCTAAAGCATGTTTGGAGATGTTCACCTGCTGTTTAGTAAGGGTGAGGCCTTTCTATTGTATCCTTCTGGCAGCCAGTCTCTGGTCCCCAGGGAGCAAACTGATGGCTTCTGAAAGCTGTTCCCACAGTGATACCTTCCCATGCAGGCAGAGTAACTGGTGACTTTCAGTCCCAGAGCCCCAGCCAAGTAGAAACGACGTCCGAAAGCGTCAAGCTTGTGCCTTTCCTTATCCGCAGGGGTAGAGTGTGTCCTCCTGGATCTGGAAGCTGAGGTGACGACCATTGAGTTGGGGCGAGGATGGTTTGTCAGGAACCCAGCATCAGTCTCCTGGACCCTGTACATATGATCCAGGAGTCTGGTAGAGACTGGTGTCGACGAGGGTTTATCCCATACTGATTTGGCAGCTTGGAGGAGGACCGCGGACATCGGCAGTGCAATGGAAGTGGAGGTGTCCATTTGTACGATGTCAAACACCGGATCAGTTATAGCAGGCTTTGGTTGTACAATAGGGAGACCAAGGGAAAGGGCCATTCGTTTAATCAGGTCTCCGTAAGAGGTGAGAGCCTCTGATGGGGAGATCAGTAAATTTTCTGTCACGTCAGGTTTTGGGGAAGGGTCGACAGGGGAACTATAGTCGGACTGATCGCCATAGGAATCCCGTTCGGACGAGGAAGAGACAGGTGCTGCTTCCATTTGAATCGACTGAGCCGCGGGTGGGGTCACATGGTTGAGGGTCGCCTGTGTCGACCGCGGGTCCCGCACAGAGTGTTTCGATGCCATGGCCGTTGGTGGTTCAGTGGCACTCAGTGCCAATGGCAGAGGAGTAGGACGTTGCTGGTTCATAGTCTGGGTAGGGGGTCTAGACTGTGCTGCAGAGGGCAGTGGATGTGATCTTGCTGGCGATCGAGATTGAGCCCGATGGGAATATCTATCCCAGTCAGAGTGGGTGACCGGGGGGATCCAGGGCATCGATGTCAATGGTGGGTAGCCTCTGTACTGATAGGGAGGACAGTGCCGATCCCATGGTGCCATCGGAGTAGCATATCCCCAGCGCACTGAAATGGGGGATCGGTGTTGAGGTGATCCATACCGAGGAGACCTGTGCCTCGGGGAGCGGTATCGGGGTGGCAGAGGCCGATAGTCGTGTCTATCGTCCCTGTCTGGATGAGGAGGATTGGTCTCGACGTAGGAGAGGGATCCCTCAGATGGCGATCGGGACTGAGAACGAGAGCTCAGGCGTCGTGGTGACGGAGAATAGAGCTGTTCTTGGTTGGTCTCGAGGAACTCCTGTGACTCCAGAATGTGGTCTGGTAGTGCCTCATGCGGTTGCCAAATGGGCGAATCCAGAAGAGTGATAGTGGTCACTTCAGTAGGTGGTGGAGGCATGATCAAGGAGTTATCGGTACCGTGGTAGCATCTAATGGGGGTGCTACTGGTTCAGAAACTAAAGTAGGGGCCTTACTCAAAGGCTTGCCAGTGGCTGCGGATAGAGCCTTGTGGCATTTTTCCGACTTATCCTTCTTCTTCTTTTTGATTGGCGTCGAAGCCGTAGACTGCGTCGGAGCCTGGTGTTTCAATACTGGTCGAGTTATATCGGATGACGGCCTTGATGTTGACAGGGCCGCGAAGTCGGCTGTCAATACCGTCGATGTCAATGGGAAGGAGGTCATCGCAGTCGAGGTTGATGCGGGAAGCAATGCCGATTCCAGTAAAGCAACCTTCAGGCGGGCTGCTCTATTTTTCCGAGTTTGGTTGCTGAACTTGGCACAATGAGGGCAGAAATCTGGCTGGTGACTTTCTCCGAGGCAGAGAATGCACAATGAGTGGGCGTCAGGAGCCGCTAATTTGCTGCCACAAGCCGAGTAATGTTTGAAGCAGCCCCACTTTGTAGCCATAAAGTAGGAAAAACAGAGATGAGAATCGGGGGGGGGGGGGAGACCCAGAGGCAGAAAGGGAAGAACCCCACCAACGAGGAGAAAGAAATTTTTTGTATATACTTTTTGACAGAAGAATATAGAAAAAAAGTGTTGAAACTTAAGGAGAAAGAGTGAGGAGACAAAGAAAGCGAAGTGAAGGAGAGCTTTCCTCAAAGGATTCAGCTAATTGCAGAAGTTGTTAGCAGTGCGGCAGCCAGAAGAGAACTGGTGGGATGTTTGCACCCGCTCCTCTGGGCATGCGTGTTGGGGCTCCATGCATGCCTGGAGGCACTGGGCGCGAAAATCCGTTAAGAGCTTTCTACAATACCGAAGGATTCCTGTGCAGGCACAGAGACCACGTTGAAGATCATACTCGTAACTGAACCTGGGAATATGTGCTTGCATCTCTAACTGAAGTATGTAAAGCACGTGACGGGCAGAATGTTCACACAGAAGGTATTTCTTTATTATTTTTTTATTTGAATTTATATCCCGCCTAGCCAGCACAAAGCCAGCACAATTTCTACGTATCAACATGCCTATCACCCTACATGCAAACTGTCACAGATACATTCTGGAATGAATAAAACACACACTCATGAAGCAGTCTACAGACACTAGCTGAACTGAACTTAAACAAACCCATTACTGACCCAGATATAGTATAGCAGTGCTAATACTTAGGGCTATCTACAACATTTTTAAAAAGGTAAAACCATTTATAAGAAGCAGCTTCTTATACCAGTTAAAACATACTTCATATGAAGCCATTTTCCAGACCAGTTTAAGAACAATTTAGCAGACACATTAGATGTTCACATGTCAATGACAAACCATGGTTTATCAGCATGAGAACAAGCCTTGGAAATCCTTGGGTTCATATGCTTCCTTCTTCCTCCTCAGCATGGCCTGAATTTCAATCACTTCTGTATTTACCAAAATCTGTGATTTTGTATGAGATTTAGTCCTGATTTGGAAGTAAGAACACAAAGATAGTCTGTTGTTTGGCCAAATTAATTATGGTTTATCATGATTTACTGATTTCTGAGCCATGTAAAGAAGGACAAGACAGGAATTGTCTTGGGGATTCAAGGCTTGCTCCCGTAATGGCAAACTATGGTTTGTTATATTTGAATGCAACAGCCAGTATGCCTACAGGAAATACTGGGGGACAAGTGTGTCTCTTCCCACAAGCCCCGTTTTGGAACATTCATCAACAGATTTTTCATCAAACTTCAAAATGGGAGATAAGTCTACTTTAGATATAGGTTAGAGAAGATCTTTGATCTCTCTGTTCTCCAAACCAGGAATGCTCCCCTCATCAGCAATCATCTTCAATAAAAACAGCTTTTCAACAAAATTGCTGGTGCGGGTGTGTGTGGAGAACCTCACCGTTGTTCAACTGCTATACTGGACTGATATTATTGGACATTGTGGCCGAGGACAGACTGGCAATCTGGCCCGCTCTGCCTCCGTTTTGAAAGCAGAGGCAAAGCGGCAGTCCAGACTGCCACATCTGCTTGGAGGATGCGGGCCGGACGCAACATGTCCAGTGCCGCGCTCCTCCTGCAGCAGCTGGGCACCACTTAAAAGTGGTGTCCCGGCTGCTGCAGCGCATGTTCCACCCACTTCCGGTGGGTGTGAACGCGTGCCAGCCAGGGGAGCCGTGCAGCGTTCTCACACCGCCGCAGGAAGCCACCCACAGTCTGGACACTGCGGGCGGCTTTCTTCCGGTGGCATGCGAACGCCGCACGGCGGGGGCAATTCCCCCCGCCTTGTTCTGCCGTGCCACGGAGGCGCGGCAGAACTCAAGTCTGTCCTCAGCCTGTGTTTTCCCATCCTAGAGTAGATAATATTTGCAGAACAACTTTTAAAAAATTAAATTCAGTCCCCTGTCCCCAATACAAGATGGCTCAACTTGGAAACAGCACACATTTATTTTTGCTGCTACCTTTTTGAAGAGGTTGGGTGTGCAGGACATCAAATCTCTCCAATACTAATGCCCTGGCTTTCTACCCTGCCTTCTCTGAACAGCTGCCACTGTAACTACTCTAACAAAAGGTAGTCACGACATCAGAAGCAATCAGCAGTCCCAGTCTGTAGACAAAGGAACAGTCAATCTAGTATCTTCTTATGTCCAAAGCTGATGATCAGAAAGAAAAATTCTAATGTCATTTCCAAGTTACTGATGAAAGGGTGATGGAACATGAAACATGATATTCTCTAAGGTTAAAACTATTCTATTAAGTTGCCAAAATATATCTTACCAGATAAGAAGTTTAATGGCAACCTTCTTGGAACCAATCCTCTTGGGTACTTAGTACAGGCTTCTTCATAAATCTTGAACCGCTCTAACATGTTACCTTAGGGGAAAACAAATCCAATGAAGCTTGCAAACACTAGTAAAATGATTTTTTTTTCTATCCACTTCTCTGGAAATCGTAAGGTGCAATACAGAAATACATTTTTAAAAATGAAAAAAGAAACTGTGTGTAAAGTTTTAGACAATAAACCTTACAATAACTGCCACACATTTCAACAATAAAATCCTAACTAAATGGCATTTCTAGTTAACCAAACATGCAGTCAAGAGAGTTTTAGGTGCTCCTAAAGGCTTGAGCATGACCAGTATTTGATGTTTCCCCATGCCAAGTAATGTTTGGAGCTACTGAAAATTCCAACAGCAGCTTCTTATACTGTGGAGGAGATTATTAGGCAAAAACAGTCATCTTCTTCTGGATTGTTGGTCATTTGTCAGTTCCTTTTGTTATGTGGTGGTTTTAAAGTGAACTTTCCCTTCACTTTCACTGCTACCTACAAGAAACAAGCTGATCACACTTCAGTCAAGTGTGTTTCTTTTATCAATACTGTATTGCCCCTTACGATTTCCAGAGAAGTGGATAAAAAAGAATATACATGAAGTTACTTTTACTGAAAGTTATAATACACTGAAATCTTTGAACAGACAACACAAAACAAATTCAGCTTCTATCATTAGGATAATGTGGACATGTACACATTCAAAATGGATTTGTTATCTACCATATTTCATTTTCCTGCAAAAAAGCAAAAGTAAACTACTGCAATTCCATATGCTACAGAAGTAACCCAAGATAATTAATGAATGCACTTGTTTTCCATAAATCACATGATACTACCTCATACTGAATCAGACCCTTTTGTCCATCAAGGTCAGTATTGTCTATTCAGACTAATAGCGACTGCCCAGCATCTCAGGCAAAGATCTTTCACATCATCTACCAACTGATTTTTTTTTAGTTGAAAATGCTGGGGGGACTGAACCACATGGAAACTTCTGCATGCCAAGAAGATGTTCTATACTCTGCTCTAAATCCTCCCCTAAAACTTTTAACTATTTCACAGGTGCACACTTATCTCTGCCCCAGCTTGTTACCTGGTTTAAGTGCCTTTTCTAAGCCTTTGTAATAAGCCCAGTTTTCAGGATTTCTTTCTTGCAATCCTCTATAAATCTCAGTTGCTTCTTCCAGCCTGCAGAGTTGTAACAGAAGTTCTCCTGTTAAAAATGTAGAATTATAAATCAATTGTGAGAACAGGCTTAATATCTATTGCATGAAACAAATTGTTTTAGACAAAATGTATTTAATTCCCCCAAGCCATCAATTCATCTTGCCAGATTTAAAGAATCTATTTATCACAAGCTGTAAAAGGAAACAAAGGTATCGCTGAAAAGGCTTGCATCTATTTCAGCGATCCTCTCATTCTCCCCCCCTCCCCCGCAAAGTGGGGTGGGGAGCGAAAGGGATCACTGAAATGCTGAAATGGCTTGCAAAACCAAAGGCAAAACCATTTCAACAATCCCTTTTGCGACCCTGCTTGGAAGCGAGAGGAATCACTGAAATGCTGAAATGGCATTTAAATGCCTTCCCAGTGCACTTGCTTTGTTGTTCTGCCCCAGTGGCATGAGTTAGTGAGTCAACTTAAATGCCTTCTTTGTTCACTTTTGAGTCGTGCCATTGTGGTGACTTTGGCGAGGCTTCTGACACGAACCACACAAACCCACATGGAAGGTTCGCTGGAGGTTTGTGAGGCTCGTGAGGGCATGATGGCACGAACTTCGGTTCATGAACTACAAACTGAATGAAGTTCATTACGAACTTCGGTTCATGGTTCGGTTCATGCCCATTCTTAATGACAACTTGGTGATCTAGTAACCCCAGGTCTAGTAACCCCAGTAACTATTAGCAGTAGCATCCAGTTCAGAATGAGTGTGATTTTATCTAAACTGCTTCGACTGCTGGGACATGTTTGTTACTGAAGGGTCTACAGAGTTATCAACTGAGATGCAGTATATGTCATTCAACTGCACTTCATTGTCAATCAAGGGGCTGTTAGTTAGGAATTTTTAGGCAGGATGGTAAAGTATCAGCTGTTCTGGATGACATAACATTCCCTCTAAGGAAACAAGTTAAAAGGTTGGGGATGCTTTTAGATAAGGCCTTTCCTTTGGATGTACAAGTGGTATTCAGGACTTGAAGCATCTTCACAAATTATGACTGATATTGCCAGTTGTCTGCTTTTTTTTTTTAGAGCCAGCTACAATTCTCCATGCTCTCTATGGGTTGTTTCCAACCAGCTTTTCCATTGGTGAAAAAATGTGGAACAGACACATGACAATTAAAAAACTATGCTAAGAATCAATGGACCTGCATGGATAGAAGTAATGTGGGAAGGGGAAGCAAGTAAGTGAATTAAATGAATAACTGTCTGGAACTAACCCTAAGTGGGGCTGCCTTAGAAGACCTGACAGAAACTTCAGCTAGGCCAACATGATGATGTTTTAAATTTAAATTTTATTGTATTAACTAATATATTTTGTATAAATGAGCTGTTGTTACCCGCCCTGAGCCTGCTTCTGGGAAGGGCAGGCTATAAATGTGAAGAGATAGATAGACAGACAGACAGACAGACACCGCAGTGTTCCATATGTTAAAATGCTACACTTGTTACCAATTTTGGTTACCAATTTTATTTCTAGGCACAATTCAAAGTGCTGTTTTGATCTTTAAAGCCCTCTGAAAGCTGGGAATGTGAAATACCATCCTCCCCCATATGTCTGTCTGTCCATTAACACCTTCCTGAGAGGATCTTCTCCATCTAGAAATTCTGAAGCCACAAAAAGTTGTTTTCTGCAGGAGAGTTTTTTTTGGGGGGGGATAGAAAATTTGTGTAAAATTGAAATAAGCCTAAACATATTTTACCGATTTAACAACTTAAAATGCATAATTTATAACTCAGAATATAAGATTGGAATATTTGTATATATATGGTGATCAGAAGCATAAATGTCTTAGTTTTCTACAAGAAAAATTGAAAATACCACACTCTATGCTACCTTACTTAGTAAAAGTATCTTAATTTATGCTACCTGGTAGTAGAAAAAGTTGAAGACAGAAAACAAATTTTATAGTAAACAAAATAATGCGTATTACTTGGACAGAAACAATCTCATACAGAAATAAGCATGACTACCAGAATATCTGGATGTTTTATAACACTAAAACCACTTGTTTATCTAAAGATAGTGAAGCATCCAACTATCTCTCTGTCCATACAACTACATATCTGATCTTTCTGAAGAACTATAGTTCTATCAAGAACTAGTGGTGTATCTATTCCCATATTACTGAAGTAGTATTTTCACACAGTTATGACACCCCAACCTCACCTTCCTCATCAAGGTAACACATGCCAAGACAGCCCCATTGATCCAGGATCCCCTCCTGGTTGAGAGGTTCTATTTCTATTTAAATGCAGAACTTTAAGACTCAGTGGTTCACTCATCTGATATCCAGATTACCTTTGAATAGGAAAAGGATCAGAATAGAGATACACTCTGAGGTATCTGGACTCCCTTCTTGTAACCTAGCTATCTGGTTCATATTACTAGTAGAATGCCAAGAAAAGCAGAGAATAAATATTTTAAACAAAAATACATATACTAATGTAAGAGTCTTAATCATGAAATATTCTGAGTTATTGTCAAGTGTTATGCAGGGGCACTATCACAAACTATTAAGAACATACCATGTGAAATCAGAGCTTCTATTCGACTAAATTTTGTTTTAAGTGCACGTAATGCATTCATGTATGTATTCATTTTTTGTTTGTGTGTTATCTTCTGTTCCCCTATTCAGTTTTCCACAGGTAGAAACAAAGTGGGCCAATGGAACAATGGCCTGCTTAGGTGCTAACAGAGGAATTCTTAAGTTCTTACCTCTCTCAAAATGTGCCAACAAAGAACTAATATTAGGGATAGGAGGGCAGAAGAGGAAACACAAACTCAAAATGGAGTACCAGTAAGCATTTTCTTTTCAGTTTTCCAGTTATGCTCAACAAGAACTGTCTAACTGTTGTATTTTCCTAATCTTTTAAATTGTTTAGTAATTTATGAATGTGTTTTTATTGTTGTACACCGCCCCAAGCCTTGTTTGCACTGAGGAGAGCGCTCTAGAAGTTTAATCTATAAATAAATAAGAAGTAAAGCCTCAAAATTATTCAGCTAGAATTCTTCATGTTTTGTGCACACTAAATGAAGCTTGGGAGGAAGACAGCGGGTCTATAATGACTTCCTTATGATTTCAATGGAAGGGCACAGGCTACTTAAGATTGTCAGAAGCCTCTTAAAATAATCATCTCTACTAAAAACAACACATTTTGAACATATGCCTATATAACGTTCATAGGAATGAATATCCATAGCTATGCATAAGGTATTTAAATCAGTATGAATCACACATCTTGGGTCACAGAAGCATTTGGACACAACAGCAACCTGCAATAATCAGTTACCTTTTGTTTCTTCAACAGCTAATTTGTCACAGATTTGCTTTTCATAGGTACTAAGATGATCCAAAGCTTCTTTATAAAGTCCTGCTTCTCGGAGGACCTGATTCTGGTACAAGAGCAGCTCGCTATATTCATAGTCTACTTTATCAGGAGATGTCTGCATATATAAGAAAACAGTCATAATTTTAAATTCAACAATAAAACTTTTAAAAACCAAATTTCATCCCAGTCCAGCAAAGGTAATCTACACATCTGAAACAGGCATTAATACATTAATTTCCAGATGTGATTGTGTCTAAAAAGGTGCTAGTATGGAAAAAAAACCCACATCTAGTTCCTGGAACTAGAAATGCAATCTTCGTTGCGCAATTAAGATGCCTTTGCCAAAAAAAAAAAAAAAAAAAAAAAACGCAAAACACCACCCAGCAGCTACTATTCTTGTATGTGTGTGGAAGGGAGTACCTAATCCACGCACTACTCTGTTCTCCTGTAAACAGGAAATTGGTTCTACTGGTTCTTTAGAAAGTGTTTTATATGCAGCTGTATGCATATACTGTCTCTATATAAGGATATATTAACTCCCCATTTGCTGTTCTGATCACTGACTCATAATACCTGTTGAGTCTTCCTAAATTCTTCCAAAATCTTTGCCGCCATTTCATAATCTTCCAACAGATGATAAGCTATAGCATAGCCAATCCACGATGCCCGTTGTGCAGGTCGGAGTTGAAGCAACTGATACCTGGTTTCCTGCAGGGCAGTAACAAACCAGCAGTTTTTACTGTCTAGTATATCTGTGTGTTTGTTACTGAAATTCTAAGTCAATAACTTTGAAATCTATTACAGAGAGATGTTATTTTTCAAAAAAAAGCTTCATTATGCAACTTTTTGTACAATACTTTGGTCAATCACGCTGGCCTTTAAAAAATTATCTTTCTTTAAACAAAGCTTAATGCCTTACTAGATACACAACAGAGGACACTCAGTGTTTTTCTTAAAAACTGTGCCAGAGGTTGGTCAATATTATCAGTGATAGCTTTGGTTCAATATAGCTGAACCATGAAGAATTAGAGGAACCACTTTCAAGTTGAAGGCTTGCACAGCTCTGGGAATATACCCCTTATACCCTGGAAACTTTGTCTTCTTTGCTCAGTGATAAGGATCCTGAGATCACTCTGGCCCTAGCAAAATTCATTTCAGTCCTTTTAGCCCTTCTATCCAAAAAATGAGGAATGAGAATCTTCTGCTGCTCAAGATTTGTTAATCAACGAGCTTCAAAGGGGACTAAAGGAAAGGAACAACATACAATACTTCTATAATGACAAATGACAAAGATTATTGACAGGATCTAAAAATAGCACATATCAACAGTGAAGGTTAGTTTTAACACATCTAGCTCATAAAAAGAAAAGTACTGAAAAGAACAGCCAGTGACACGCAGCTAAGTGGTTGGAGAAAGAAAGATTTCTCTAGATTATTCAGCCATTTCAACAAGGCAGCCAAAATTCAATCACCACTAAGTTTGGATGTGTGACAACAAAACCAAAAGGTGAACATTCTTTTGCTCTGTAGTCTTGATCACCTGGAAATATTTTGAAATTTGGAGACATTCTACCAGAACATAAGTACTACCCAAGCACTTTAAATATTCACAATAGCAATGTCTATGAAACAGTGCTACAGTGAAGCAGTACCTTATTCAAGGTTCTTAAGGACATAAACCAGTTCCTATTCAAGAGACTATATCCAAAGAGCTACAAACAGCACTGAACTAACGGAATGGATTTTTTTCTACTTCCCACTGCAATCCCATGAAAAGCCAGTCCTGAGTGTCAGGGAACCATCAGAAATGGTGTGGGCACCACAGTGGAAAGAGAAATCTGTGGAAATTGCTTCCCTCTCTTACATGCGTGGAAGGGGAGTTTGGGCTGTAACCCATGGGAAGGTAACAGAGAGGGTAAAGAGTCCTACTTTTAAGAACAAATCAGTTACTGAACTTGTAAAATAATGTTTCAAATTTCTCAGCTCACCCTGTAGCCTTCTAGATCCCTCATTTGAATTTGTAGCAAAGAGAGGTCTCTCAAAATTTGGAGATTGTCCTTATCCCATTTCAGTGCATTTCGATAACATTTGATGGCTTCATCATATTTCTTGTCTGACCTCTGGAGTAGACCATAGACATGCCAACCTGGAAACTTTAATTAAGGGTATCAACAACTTTGCAGCAATTGAAAGTAAGAGAAATATTTCCCATGTAAGTATTCTGTAAAAAATCAAACCTTTTCCAGAAGTATAAGAGAGTTTACACATCTTATACAGATGAACTATTATAGCAGTTCACATGTGTAACAATTAAATATGTGTGGCTCTTATTAACATGCATTACTTTTAAAACATGGACAATCAGACAGCATATGAGCACAGTTAAGTGTACAGCCCAAGTATTTCTAGGACTCTGCCTCTGTTTGAATACTGGCACACAATAAGGTACCCACCCAAATCCATAAAGATGATACTTTCAAAAAGAGGGTACACAACTTATTTAAAAATAAATTTCATTTGTAACATAGGCTGTTTAAAGGTACTCAGTATCACTATTCGGCAAAACACCTTTTAGAAGTATATATAACAGAGTACACACAAACGAATCACTTGCATACTTAAAAGATAAGCTATTAACCAGTTTTTCCCCACTGAAAATGAAAGGTATAACTTAAAGGATACAGACATGACTCTTCAAATCATTTCGTAGGCCCCTTCGCACCAGTTCATATGCCTCCTCTTTTTTACCTAAACAGTTTAATGTTAGTCCTTTCATAGCCAGGGTTTCTACAAACAAAAACATGATACTTTGTCAAGCCACAATTATAGCATCAGAGAATACACACACACACACTCTTAAATCAGAAAAACTGGCAGTGCACATTTGGGTATACAAACTAAACTTAAGATTTCTGTTGCGAAATTTCAACCCACATTTCTTTTAAATCTGAAAGCTGGCTATGCTTTACAGAAGTTCAAATAGTTTCTGTCAGTGTAGCCACTGGAAAACGTTAGAAAATATGTAGCTGCACTGGTCCAAAGAAAAATCCAAATGCAAAAGCCACGCAATACCCGTTATTAATATCAACCAAAACTCAACACACCAAAATTTCAAGTTCTACAAAACTCTTTACCAGGATGGATTTTTTAAAAATGAGCATGGGGGAAATCTCTTTGGCCATAACCTTTAGGTATGAGGATCCTCATGAAGATTCTAAGGATCATCTCCTGAAAGACTTTTTACTCTTCCCCACTTCTAAAACAACTAGACCTGCAAAGCACAGCATACAGTCTATGAGATATATGTACCCTAAGTTTGGAAAATCCCCTCAGGTGAAATGTTACCAAATTTCAGGGGGTAGAGAATCAGGATGTCCACTCCCAGACAGAAATCAACAATCTAACCCCTGTCCCCACAGAAATTCCTTGTCAGGTCCCAGCAGGGACATAGTGGGGAAAAGATCAGAATACTGACCCCAAGCTTCAAGTTGGCTTCCTCATCCCCCCTTCCTGGAAACTCCTCACTGGGTTACAGCCAGGGGCATGATGAGTTTGGGAGGGAAGCATTTCTGACACACACACACACCCATATCCAGTGAGGAGGACCAGAATGTCAAGAGGCAGTGTTCTGATCTTCACTGACTTCTTGCTATGTTCCTGGGATGTGGCAAGAACTGGGGGACGGGAGAAAGCAGAATGCCACCCTTCGGAAAAGATTCTAACGCCCTTTACACAGAAAGCACTTGGGGAGAAATCTAAAATTTGTAAATACAAGAAATTTCTCCATTGTTGCTCAGAAGCTTGCAAATGTTAAGAACCTGGGATCCAACAAGGAAATTTCTCTCAAGGTACTTGCAAATGCAAGAGATTTCTATATTGGATCCCAGGGACTTGCAAACACAAGCCTGAGATACAATGGATAAATTTCCTAGGGGCAGGTCAGAATGCCACTTCTCAGCCCAGATAACAGCTGAGAAATGGCAGTGTACGTGCCCCCTCAACAATTACATGGGTCATAATGAAGCCAGGTGCTGCCATCGGGTGGACTACTTAAGCTCCAGTCAAGATTCCTTATGTTTCACCTCAATGAGCTGTGCACCCTGACCTAGCCTGTTGAAGAGCTCTAGATAACTCAGAAGCTTGCACACTGTTATTTTGGTTGGTCTTAAACAATATCACATTCCTTTCATTCAAACAAATAATTTCTTATTTACTTGGACTAGATTCAGAGAAGAACTGCTGACTGAAGTATGTTCATTACATAACAATGTATATGATGGACTATCCCAAAGATTATTTCCCCGTAACAAACATTCTCAATGTCTTGAATAAATTCCACAAGAGATTCATTTCTTCTGCAGACTGAAACCTAAACACAGCAAGAAAACACTGTAACTTAAGTAGTCATGTATATAGGATCTTAAGGTAAAAATGGATGTGAGGCCTATTTAGGGCATGGCTGAACAACTTTTTAGTGTGAGGTTGTTTCAAGCACAGAAGCACTGAGAGGGAATCCTTCCTTTACATATCAACCCTTTCCACAAACTGCCTTTGTCCTGAATGGATTTCAAAATCAGAAATAAGAGAGGCAAGGCCTTTTAATGTAGAGTGCACTCTGTCATGGGATGAAGCTTTAAGATTTCAGTGTAGTTACTCATTTTCAGTTGACGATTTATCATTAGGTAATGTATCAATATATTGCTAACCATTCTGAGCCTTCAAGTTTGGGGCAGGTTACAAACACCAATTTCAGAATTATCTACTATTTGTTCTAAATCTATGCATTGACAAACTCACCTCCATGTTCTGCAAACTTTGGATTGGAAAGAATTTGTTTGCAAAATTTCAGACCATTCCTGTATTGTTTATGTTCATAACACCTCTGTAAGAAAAACAATCAAAACTCTATTAGCATAAATGCAACAATATACACAACTATATTTGCCAATTCTCTATTGCATGATGCCAGTCTACAAGTTAGATATCAACTTTCCTGGGGTCAAATGGAAGTGCTGAGGAAAGGAAAAACAGAAAGAAAACCCTACTTCTTACACTTACAGATTGTAAAATCCAACGTAATAATGATCTCTCCAAATTCTTCATCAAAAGGAAAGAAAAAACAGCTGTTTGTTATCCATATTACCACTTGAAGTCTGCTTGTTTCAGAGCAATTAGGGTTTTTCCCCTGGATTCAAAAATGTATCAAATAGGTGGCTGACACAGTATAATACCTATTCCAGAATGTAAATATGTAAAATAACTAACTGGTAACAGTGATGACTATTAATTTCTCCATCCAATTGTTCTTAATATAATCACTGCCAGAAGCCCCGAATTTCCCCCATCCACATAAACAAAATTTAATCCTTCTGCATAAACATCTGTCCCCTGCTCATTTCAGCTCAAAATTGTGGTCCTCTGAGGACTATTATCCTAATATAAGAATTAATGAAGAATTATATTATGAATATGAACATTTCAAATATTCTTGAAGGACTTTTACCATAGGTATTAGTAAAAAAAATGGGACACAGCCTTTATATTAGGCAGCTTCATTATTAAGACAGATTACTACTGCTATACGTCATTTATTTCTAACTGAAGGGACAAAATATTGTGTTTCTTGAGATGTTTAACAGTAAACACTCATACCTCCCATATATTCAGCAACATGACTGGAATAATGTGGGGAGTATAATTATAATCAGCCACTGTCGTGTAGACCTATTAAAACACATGGGAATAAATACAAAGGCTTTGCGACAGTCATCATAAACTGATGTAAAGCATTATATTACAAAGAAAGTAGGCACTTTGGCCGAAGACAGACTGGCAATCTGAAGCGGAGGCAAAGCGGAGGGAACTGGAGCGGGGGAAAAAACTCACGGAGCTGGCCGTTCACACTGGCCAGAGCAATGCGGATCAGCGGCGATACGGAGCATTCAGACTGCCACGGAGAGTTCAGACTGCCGCATAGCCAGCGCGCGGGGCTCGCGAGTGCCGCTGCACTTTTTTTTTGTTTTCCTTTGATGTTTTTCGCATATGCGCATATTTGCATATGCGCATATTTGCATATGCGCAAAACTTTTTGCCGTGCGTTCACACTTCCTCCGGATGCCTCCAGCTTCTTCCAGTTCACACTGTTTGGAAGCGGGAGGCATGCGGAGGAAGGCCCCTGAACACCGGTTTTACCCGGTGTCCGGGTAAAGCGGAAGGAAAGCGGCTGGGAGACGGGTAAGTACGCAACGGAGCCGATGGGCAGATGCGCATGTCTGAACGGGCTCCTTTCCTCCGTTTGCGAAGCGTGCCTGCCCCGCTTCAGATTGCCAGTCTGTCCTCGGCCTTTATATTTACAACTTCCTTTTTTGGCTGGTGGTTTAAAGATGAACAGATTATCACTAATTAAACTCAGTACTGACTACTTGGATAGGAAGAGGTTTTCCAAACTGTTGGAGAGAAGTCATTTCCATTGTGACCACTTAAGATACTGAAATTGAAATGGATTGAACTTGATCTTTTCTACATGCAAAGCATGTGTTTGTCTACTGAGCTATGGCACCTCCCATAACAGTACAGATTCCATTGTTAAAATAAAACTTAGCACCCATGTAAGAGTGGCAAATACAGGTGAGAACCAGAATAATGAAACATTTACTTAAGAACCCTTTGGAAAAAACAGCAGAACAATTTATATTACTCCAACTCAAAAGCAGAGCCAAATCTAATCCAAGATCATTCTAAAGTTTCAAGTCTCCCGAATGTAAGTCAAACTGAGGCATTACCAACTGTTTGCCCAGGGGGAACATAACTGCCCATGTATCATGACTTAATTAGAATGTATGTATAAAAAGAACCATAGCTCTCAATCTTCAAATTTTGAAGGCTGTTTTTTTTGGGTGGGGGGGGAGGGTATAGTACTCTCACCGTATGCTTTTGAAATGTGGAGAGTTTTACTGCATGGGCTCCTCACTTGTTGTGCTGTCCTGGTTCCACAGGTGAAAGATAGTGTGGCAGGGCCGTAGGCTTGGTGGGTCCTGCGGACTTTCCCCTATGAGTGGAGGATTAGTAGAGAGAGGAGAACTGAGGGCTATGGACCTCTGAGCACCTGCTCTCATCATCAGATGGCTTCAGGTAGGAAACAGAAACAGAGAAAAAGAACTGCTGCTTCCTAACTTTAGTCAGTCAGCAGTGGAGAAATCACTAAAAATACAATGGAATATAGTTTCAGTCCAGCAGACTTTCAAGAAGCTGTTGGCAAACCCTGTCCTCTCTATGGAGAGAAGCTGGAAATTGAGTAGTTACCCATTTAAGGGTTCAAGAAGATGGTGTTTTTGGTCCTGCCTCTGGAGGAAATGGATGGGAATAGCAGCCCATTCCAGGATGTATTTCCAAATTTACCCACTCTTATCTCTTAAGTATTATTGGGGGGGGGGGGGGGGGAGAAAAGTTATTTCTTATGGAACTTCTTTTTAATTAAGCTCCTATTAATAAGCTGTATTACAAAGAAGTTATTTAGTCTTCTCATTGTTAAAGTAAGATCTTAGTTTATAACTTGCCTGAAAATTTGTTTGCACAATTTGCATTCAAAAATCGCTTTCCTAGGATAACACCTCCTCAACCATCATCACCAATACACACAAAACAATACCACAAAACATTTAGTCTTGTGATGACTTGATACACGTAATTCCTGTGATGATGCAGCTCAAATCAATCCTGCAGTAGAAGCTACATATTAAAACATTGTGGCTGAAACCCATGCATTCTCACTGGAGTTTGACCTATCCAATAATATCCAGTTTTGTTTACAGCTGATCTACTTAGGCTGATCTTGTCTTGCCAAAACAGCATAAACCTGAATGAGATTAAGATGTTTTAGTGGGAGCAGCATGATTCTGTTGAGTAGGGCAGCCTTCCAAAGATTCTATCAGTGTCTCTTTAGGGTGTGCCCTGAAGTATTATGCTCAGCTGGAAAAACAGCAGCATGTTTCCAAATCACTGATCAAGGTAAGTATATTGGGATAATTGTCTATTTAGGCCCTCTAGAATAAGTCAACTTGGAAGGGCCAAATCACCTTCATAAACTGATATATAGTTGCTAAGTGTAATTGTATCTTCCAACTTGCCCATACAGTTACTGAAAATATGCTCTACACATGCAACTGCAACACTATAAATGAAAAACAAACCATTCACATACACACGAAGAAAGTATCTGAAACACCATGTATTTTATGTACCCACAGAATTAAGCCAATCTGAAAACTGCCTAGTCATTTAAACGCAATTAAGCGGTGTCATGTGTGGCTAGCTGCAACATAACATACTTCCACCAATGCTTTTTAGTGTTCATAGCCAGTTAGAACAAATAAATATGAAACAAGTGAAGTGCATTAGTTCCCTTTAGTTATAAGACTTAAATTCTTCACAATGTAAACGAGTGTTTTTAAATAAGTGGATGGAGAGTCTTTTTAAAAATCCACAACACTCAGTAATATGTTATCAGTTCCATGTCACCATAACTTAAACAGTTGTATTTTTTTAAAAAAAGCTATTAAAACAGAACATTTTAAAGGGACAGTACTGCAAATAACAGGAATTTGTACAAAGCACAAAATAAAAGCATATACTTATTATACTGATTGGCTAGAAACAAAACCGGTATGCAAAAATAATTCTCATATGACATTGTGTGTAGAATAACCAGGAGATCCTAAGATTGCCAGCTTTCAAAAAAATGGGGAATCTTACGTATCCTTCAGTGAGTAAACTCTATTGAACAAAGCAACACAAGTAAATAAGCACAACACTGCACTGCACAGGAAGCAGAATTTACTTATGAAGCTGCAATCTGAGCCACACTTGTTACATTCTGGGATAATGAGTGGATAAATACACCAATCATGGATTTATAGTGCAGTGACATTTAAAACCATGTTGCACCAAACTCCAGATTATGTCGAACAGCTCTCTCCTAATTGTTACAACTGGTTCATGCATAAACCTTTATTGGCAACTAGATCCATTAACTCCCAAGAGTGTTTTTTTAAAGCCAACTAATTTGAGAAGAAGAAAAGAAAAGAAAAATGCAAGTTAATTTTTTCAGTGGAAAACAAATCTAGGCCCACATGAAATGGATCAGGTGGCTGGGTTTTCAGAAGTGACTGGCTAGCATTTAGTAATGCGCATTTCAAATATTCAAAGCACTTCATATATATTATTTCCCTGATCCTTAGTAAATGCTCTGTAAGGCAAGCCAATAGTGATCCCTAACTGCAGATGGATAAAGCTGTTAACTAATTCAAAGCCACCTACAAAGTTTGTGGCTAAGGTGAAACTGAACCATGGACTTCATCGTTCATTATACAAGTCACAATACAGCATTGACATCTGTATTCCTGCAGACACTTGCTTAACAACTCAGATGCTTCTAGGCAGGCCTTTTCTCATCAAGTATAGTTGAAGAACATGTTTTGAACAACCAGCAGTGTAATGTAACTCTACCACTAACCTTAACAAACTTGGGCAAAAAGAGAAAATAGTATTTAATCTTGTACAGTCTTCTGCGACTCTTTTAGAGAAGTTCAAGATTAAAGGCATGCAAGGTCTTATTTGCTGTTCCCTCTCAATTATACTAAGTTGAGATGCAAGTCACTATGCTGAAAACTGGACATGACTGGACTCCTATTCATCTTTGAAATGATGGGAGTAGGCAATTCTAAAGAGAATTCTCAAACAAAGAACTAATTTTTTTTGCCCTACATGACAATAATTATAAATGGCTTCATTAAAGCCATACAGATGATTCCATTGCAGTCATAATGATATGCATTACAAAAGAAGGAGGACGAGAAACATTCAACAGCAATAAAGGGAATGGACCCCATCAGTTTTAAGGCAAGACAGCTAAGCAAAATTACTGTTTGCAATGGTTTACATGACTTAATTACCATTAATGTAAGGATAAGATGAAGAGAACATACAGGAATGTCATTCTAAGAAGCGGGTGGGGAATATGTGGTAAGTATTGGGTGTAATCTCTATAACCAAATGCTGCCAAGTTGCTTGATTTCAGAAAGTAAGGTTTTATTTAACCCTGGACTTTTAAAGCATACTGGATTCATGATCCACTTTAGGTATGATGCAGCCCAATCACATCACAGTTGAAAAATTAATTCGACTGAACTGAAAATGGCTCCAGATTTAAAACGTTATGTTATAGTTATTTGTAAAGAAGTAAAAATTCCACTATAAAAATAACTGGGGTGAACAACACCCAGAATTTTTAAACTTTGCAAGGTGAACTCAGCTTGATTTGCAGGACATTTGCAAAAAAAAAAGGATATGCAATTTAGTTACATGTTCACACTGTGTGAGTTACTGTGGGGGATAGGAAATGTTTGAGGGACTGCATTTGAGGAGATGTAAGAGTTAACAGCAACTAACATTTTGCAAGACCAGTTCAGTTTGAAAGAAATGAAATCTAACGCATTATGGGAAACAGCAATCTTTCCTATTATATAAAGCTGTTTTAAGATTTCAAGGGGCAAGATTCCATGGGGCGCCAAAATCAGTTCGCTGGATGGACTGCCACTCAAAAGGGGGTCCCTGGCCATTGGCTGCATTCTCTCCCTGCTTTGCCTCAGTCCCGCCCACAGAGCCACCACCACCGTCCCGGCCTCAGTCTGGAGGGAGCCAGCGAAGGCGAAGGACCAACTGGGTGCTGGGTCCACTCTTTTTCTCTGCCCACTGCCAGGTGGGTCTAACTGTCCCCTCAATGGCCTGCTTCTGTCAGTGAAAAGACAATGGACTATCAGCATAACCCCCTCCACCGCACACTGCCAGCGTGCCCAGAATAAACTGTCAGAAACAGGGGGCCATTTCACACAGCACCCCGCAGAGCTTCAGAACTGGAACAAGCACTGAAGAACGCTTGGGAGGAGGTTTCAAGCTCAGGAATGCTTCCCCAACAGGAGAGGCACGTTCCTGTGTGAAAGGGCCAATATGTTCCACTAGGGAACCGGTACTAATAAAGTTCTGTGTAAAATGCCTGACAGAAACCGTTACTGAAGAGTTCCTGAAACGGAACATATTGGCTGTGTGAAATTCCTCAGGCCCTCTCTCCTGCTTAGCTCCACCACGGCTGGCTGGCTAATGAGGTGGGCCAGTGACCATCAAACTGTTCCCTTCAACCTCCTGCAGTGTGGCTGATTTTCCCCCTATGGTTGCCAATCTACAGGTGGGACCTGGAGATCTCCCACTGTTACAATTGATCTCCAGATGACAGTGATCAGTTCCCCAGGAGAAACTGGCTGCTTTGGAGGGTAGACCTTATGGCATTACTGCTTGCTGAGTTCTTCTATTCCCCCCCCCCCAAATGCTGCCCTCCACAGGATCCACCCCCCAAATCTTCAGGTATTTCCATCATACGGTTGCCAGGTCTGGGTTGGAAAATCCCTGGGGACTTTGGGGATGGATCCAGGAGAGGGTGGGGTTTGGGAGGGGCCTCAGCATGGTACAATGCCATAGAGTCTACCCTCCAAAGCAGCCATTTTCTCCAGGGGAGCTGATCTCTGTCAGCTGGAGATCCATTGGAAAAGCGGGAGATCCCCAGGCACTACCTGGAGGTTGGGAACCCTATTCCATTATCAGAGCCGTCAACCTTCTCCTCAGTGTCCGTTGCTAGGCAACCAAGCTTGCTTCTCTGAAAGCTCCTTTCCACACCTATGATGGCCTTTGGGAGAAAACTCATTGGGGCCAGCTGAACAGAATGCCGTAGAGGCCACCCTCCAAAGCAGACATTTTCTCCAAGGGAGGGGGGAAGATCTGTTGTTTGGAGTTCAATTGTAATACCTGGTGATCTTCAGGCTTCACCTGGAGGTTGGCTACCCTAGGCGTAGCGGTCAGTGCTTCAGAGCAGAATCTGCTATACCCAGGTTTTTGCTGAGTGGGTGATTTCGGGCCAGTCACAGACTTTAAGCCTAACCTACCTTACAGGGTTGTTGTGCAAGTCAAAGACGGAGAGAGAAGGATGATGTCAGCTGCTTCGGTCCCCATTGCAGAGAAAGATTACTTTTCCCCCAGGGGAAGTATGGTTGCCAATCTCCAGGCAATGTCTGGAAACTACTCAGAATTACAAGTGCTCTCCAGGTGGCAGAGATCAGTTCCCCTGGAGAAAATGGTGGACTCTATGTCCTCATACCCTGCTGAGATGGACCCTTTATGACAGCCAATGTGACATAGCAGTCAGGGCTTCAGAGCATGGTGAAGGCTGCAGGGGAGGGGAATGGAAACTTGAAGAGTGAGGTTGATGATTGGCTGGGAAGGAGATAGGGTTGCCAACTCCAGGTGGAAAATTCCTGGAGACTTGAGGGGTGGAGTCTGGAGACTGAGGTTTGAGGAGGAGTGAGACCTCAGACAGGTACAATGCCATGGACTCCACCCTCCAAGCCAGCGAGTCCCTCATGGGGAACCATTGTTGCCAATCTCCAGGTGGGGGCTGGAGATCACTCAGAATTACAATTGCTCTCTAGGGGGATGCGGGGAGGAGATAGAAAGCTGAAGCCAGGGGACAGATAACGATACATTGACAGTTGGCTGGGAGGTAGGGTTTCCAGGTGGGGACATTCCTGGAGATTTGAGGGGTGGACCCTGGAGAGGGTGAGGTTTCAGCCGGGGTGAGACCTCAGACAGGTTCAGTGCCATCAACACCACCCTTCAAACCACCCATTCCCTCATGGGGAACCATTGCTGCCAATCTCCAGGGGAGGAATGGAGATCACGCTGAATTACAACTGCTCTTCAGATGGCAGAGATCTTCCCCTGGAGAAAATGGTGGACTCTGTGTCATTATACCCAGCTGAGGTCACCACAGCAAGTGCCCAAGGCCGGGGCACTGAGTGCCCAAGGCCGGGGCACTCTCCCAGAGCCTCTTTCTAAAGCCCGTTGTATTTATTTCCACAACGGGCCTTATTCCTAGTATTTAATAATTTTATACACACCTGGGGTGTCATGCAACATCCAGTAGCTACCTGCCATAGTAACTGACTGAGGGGGTTGAAATGACCTGACAGCTAAACAGGATATTTGTTTTCCAACATAACATTCCAAGTAACAAATACAGCACTTAAGTTTCAGACTATGGAAAGGGTAACTGCTGAGAAAGGAATATGAAGGAATATCAAATTTGTAAATTGGTTACCAGACTGTGATTTAACTTTTCACAAAGCCATGAAACTCACTTGATGCTCAGCTGCTCTCTCAGACTAACCCTACCTCATGGGGTTGTTGTGAGGGCAAAAGGAGGAAAGGAGAATCACGTATGCCACCTTGGGCTCCTTGGAGGAAAGGTGGGATAAAAATGAGATAAATATTATAAATACCCCAAGTACATGTTTTGTATTTTCCCCCTGTACATACACAAAACAGGACGTTGTAACAGACAAATTTATGTTTAGGGTCCATATAAACCTGAAACAGGGTTACTAATACCCCAAAGATGTTCTAGTCTTAACTTTTTTAAATTAAAAATGAAACACAAGGGACATGAACCAATGTGGTGCAACTAAATCCATTATACTTGAGAAAGGTGTGACATGATACCTGAAAAGCTGTATGATTTTTGTACACATCTGGAATACCACAAAACTCTTCTGTTGAACAAACTTAATGGAGTATACAGTCATAGAATAAGTACTATTTAATGAACTAAACATGATTAATTCATCTGCATCAACTTTTTAGTTAAGTATATTTAGGAAGTGCAATGGACTACACATTCCTTCATATACTGTTCAGCCTTTCTCGTCACCATCAGAAGGCCGCCATTTCCTCTGATGCAGCAATTCTAATTGAAGTGGTCATTCTGCCTTTCAGTCCACCCACTAGATTTGCCAGTGACAAGTTATCCCTTTGAAACAAAATGCAGTAAGACAGCTAGCAGGATTTCCTGAAATCTGCTGCTACTATCAAAGATCTAATCAGCATTTGACACAGTATTAACAAAATATGTTTCTGAGCAACAAAAACAGTGGACACCGTATTTCATAATATACATCACATCCCTAGGTTGTAATTTCCTACCAGTCCTCTAATTATTTTAACAATTAAAAAAACCCTTATTAAGTCTCTTCTGAAATTTGTACAAGATCGTCAAAACCATAACAATTTAAGTATCCTAGAATTATTCCCCTCTTTCCTCTATGTACCTATCATAGCAGCAAGTCATTCATTTTAAACCTAATCATACAATTAAATCTGTTCATGCAATCACTTCTGAGAAGTGGGTAATTCCTCTATTTCCCCCCCACACAGGTGTGCCCCCTTAAGGACCAGGACCACATGGAAAAGCAACATTTTTATCAACAGAGATCCCTTCTTTCCAATAGCTATTTTAACAGCAGATGAATTGACTGCTAATGTGCACTTTTTTATGTTGTTACACAATACTTTTTTGGGGAGGCACAATTAAATACCAACAACACAAAGATTGTAAGACAGTTTGCAACAAGGCATGCTATTTACTGAAGACAATCCCACTATCACTAATTTCAAAGTTTTCTAATATTGAGAGTTCATTATTTTTGTCCTTGCTTCTTTGGTCTGTCTTGCAGACAATATTGGTCTGACACACACTAATGCAGCAGCAATGTCACTATTCATACAATACAATTTTATACTGACACATTTGGCAGGCCAAGAAAGCCCATATTGGTACACCATATTACAATGCTTCTCTAGAAGATAAGAGTATTAAGAAACAAAGTTTGCACTATTTGCTACATCCTATCTAGATTAATACAAATTATTCAAAAGATTACCGATTCAGCACAGACAATCAGGTTCTGTAGCCTTCTGAACATGAAAGATAATCATTACTCTGATGTGCATCTAACACATCTTTACAGAGAGACTTGCCATTTCACCTTAAAATGTCCAACATTCACTTAGTACTAGCTTGTTATAACTTATTTTAGGAAGGGAAACCTGATGGCAAGAAACCATAACCAAGATTTGCTAGTCTTTTGTTTAGAAATATACCCATTTCTACTGTCATACCAGTTTACAGCATGAGTAACAGCTCAACAAATGAAGCATCAAGGCTTCATAAAACAAATATGTACATAATATTACTTCTAGTTTTGGCATATATGGTAAATTATCCAAGAAGTCGACTCAGTCAACTTATAATCATTCAAGCAGGGAAGTATAGAGAGATAAAACACCAGAGTTATTCATTAAAAATGGAAAAGGAGAATATCTACCTCTTCCATTATTAAGGATCATCCTACCAGCCTTTGCCTTCATCATTAAGTAAAACATTTCATAACTCAACATGGATGTCACCAAACTGATGGTCCATTTTGATTTTGTTTCGATTGCTAGTTCATGTCCACCCCAATTGCTCAAGATAACTCAGCATCTGCTGATGCCTAAATCTCAGCCTTCATTGTCCCAGGCACAATTTGCTATACTTTTGTCAAGTATTTTGCTGATAAAATATTGAGAATACAGGCTTATCTGGATGTCAGCTGTAAAATCGGTACATGAGAAGAAAGACCGTGGCAAGTTTCTGTGATGGATGTTGACAAGACCACTACTTTTACCCTGGACCTTTGCCCATCCTGGCTGCTAAAATCATGCAAGGGCCTCATCAACAAACTCTTAGCATCTACTACAAATCAGTCACTAACTCAGGGCACCTTCCCTCAGTCACTCAAAGAGGCGGTTATCCAACCATTACTTAAAAAACCATCCCTACCGAGAAATGATGTGGTCAATTATTGCCAGGTCTGTAATCTACCCTTTCTCGGCAAAGTAATGGACAGAGCAGTAGTAGACCAACTCCAAGTCTTCTTGGATAACTCATCTATTCTAGACCCTTTTCAGGCCAGCTTCAGACCAAGCTATGGGACAGAGATGGCACTGCTAGCTTTAGCTGATGGCCTCTGTCTGAGGTCATGCTTCTCTGTTCTTCTTATTGGATTTGTCTGCAGCCTTTGATACAGTAGATCATGCCATCTTGTTGACAAGCTTGGACACAGAAGCAGGTATCGGGATGTACCTTGAACTGGTTCAAATCATTCATCACAGATCAGACTCAAAGGATTGCTACTGGAAACCAGGGGTCACCAGTGTGGGAACTGTCTTGTGGAGTTCCAAAGGGTGCAATTCTATTCCTCATGCTTTTCAATCTCTACATAAAGCCCTTAGGTTAAATCATTTGCAGTTTGGGGCTAGGTTGTCATCAGTATGTTGATAATACCCAGCTCTATATATCCTTATTCAAATCCCCTGGTGATGTCATAGAGGTCCTATATATCTGCCTGGCTGCTGTGGTTAACTGATTAAAAGGGAACAAACTGAAACTAAACCCTGAAAAGACAGAGGTAATGTTGGCTGGGAAGGCGGAAACCTTGAAGGACATTGTTCTCCTCCCTTGTGATGGAGTTCAACTGACCCTTGCTGACTCAGTTAAAGCCTTGGGGTTATACTAGATCCAACTTTACTACTGAAGAGCAAGTTAATGCAGCTGCAAAAAACAACTTTCTTCCAACTCAGCCTAGCCCAGCCCAGCCCAAAAGATGGCCATTTACATTGCTACCGCTGATCTGGCCACCTAGATCCACACCACAGTAACAACAAGAATAAACTACTGTAATGCAGTGTACAGTGGTACACCTCAAAATCAGCTTAGAAACTCCAACTGGTCCAGAATGCTGCAACTCAGCTACTATCGGGTACTAGACAAAACATGCATAATACTCCTCATATCACTCCACTGGCTGTCCATTTGTTACTGGACTCAATTTAAAATACTGTCTATTACATACAAAGCCCTTCATGGCCTTGGTCCCCCTGATCTGCAGAACCATCTCTCCCCCTATGCTCTGCCATGACAGCATTGCTCATTTGAATAAGGCCTTCTGCAGGTACAACCTGCAAAAGTGCAAAATCAGCAACTGCCCATACACGTGTTTTCTTTGTTGTGGCGCCCACCTTGTGGAATGGCCTGCCTGAAGAGGTCAGGAAGGCTGCTACTTTCCTCGCTTTCTGCAAACTATGCAGAACTGAATTATTCAAACCGGCCTTTCTGCACAGATAATAGGTTTGCACTGTACAAAATGATTAACAAACTTATTTGCTTAAATGATTAGGGACTGTGGTCTATACAGCTCTGCATAACTTACTGTAACTAGGATCCTATTATGTAATTTTTGTATCGCTTAATGTGTTATATTAATACTTATGCTATGCTTCAGTTTTTTCTGGATGGTTCCAAATTTATACAACTAATGCACTGTTTATTGAATGTCCCATTTTGTTGACTGTATTTATTCACTATGCGTAACTCACCTTGTGTCCCCATGAGAAAAGAGATTATAAATATAAATAAAAATAAAATTGTATTATTTTTGCATTTAAGAAGCTATACATATATAGCAAGCTACCATGATTCCATAAGGGAGAAAAGTGACTAATGTTTTAAATAAAAATGCAGCATTTGAATATGCAGTGTATCTCACCTCTTCAATTTTAGCATTATACTGACAGTTAGAAAAATAAGCTATATACCAATTTCCCCCCCCCCCCAATGTGCACAACATTTTCCTAATGAAAATGGGAGTTGGGGTGAAATGACTGCACATATCAAGACATTCATAACTAAGCATGTATGCTGGTCATATTTAGATATTATGCCAAGTAAGTGAAGGCAGAGTTGCTATACTGTGTTGCATGCCCCATATTCACATATTCTGTTGCAGATTCATCAAAGCACAAACAATTTTTGCATTTCTGTCCTAATTTATTACTGCTTGTTCAGCTGAGAAGAGTTCTAGAATTAGGCAGAAAGCTAGACTACAAGTTTGATTAGCTGTGATGGGTCTAAATCCAAGTCACTGATAGTAATTGGATGTGAACGGAATTCTTAAAATGGGGCTGCATTTGTTTAATTCAAACTTGACCCTGAAAAAGTTTTAGAAACCTAAGACCTTATCCATGAGAGTCCCTTAAATGTGCCCAATAAATTTTTTTTACAGATCTGCTTATTTGCATAATAATATTGAAATGTGTGCAGGCTGAAACAAGCAAGGAACATTAACTTCCTCATCCTATGTCTAACTGGTTGTTCCAAAAGCCTACTCCCAACTCCAATGTGACCACAATGGAGTAATAATCACTCTCTAGTTTTACAAGATTGTGTCATCCAGTGGGTAAGATTCAGGACTGACCTGGGACCCAAGTCCGTCTTAGTCATGGGCAATGGCTGGGAGTACCCAACAGCATTACTGAAACTAAACACATAGAGTCTTCACAAGTGCATGAATGGAAGGCTTTGGGGAGCACCAAGGGTAAGGTGCACTGAGTTTTAAGGAAAGAATAAGATTAAAAAGTAATGTAAACCTATTATAGTTTATATACACATCTGTACATTAAATATTCTACAGGCAATCACATAAATTACAGGCGGGATCACAATTTTAAAAGCCAGAAGACACATTTTTTCTTATCAGTTTCATTCTGTTTACAATACATTTATGCCACAATTATCTTCAAAGAACTGTTGCGTGTTGTTTATGCAAATCTCATTAAGTACAAAATCTGGGATCAATTTAGTGCATGTATAACTCTCTGAGAGGTGAGCCTATGTGATTTATTGTTCATTAAAACATAACATTTTAATATCAAATACTTTAACAACTCAGGAACAATTCAAGAATTCTCCTCAGTTTTTCAAAAACACATACTGTTCCAAATAAATATCAACAGATGTTTGTAAAGGAAAACTAGTAGCAGAAAGATCAACATCTGTATGTGACTCCAGTGATTATATCTGTAACCTACAGCACTGATATTAATTAATCTAAACTTCTGCAGTATTCTTGGCTTCACATGTTGTATCAAAAGAAATGAAATAACATATCTTAACTGCAATGTTGGATAACTAACATGAGGCTGGCCTCTAAATATTTCAGCAAAGCTACTTTGCTTTTAATTCTAAGTAGATAATACAATGAATTTCCAAAATTTTAAACAGATTAGTATTTTTATGATTTGCCACTACTTTCCAAGTAAAACTTGGAGCTTGTAAACAAATATTGAAGATTTAGATTACCCACTCCCAACAATTTCAAAACTAACCTATTGTTTTTAAAAAAACCAAGCTGATTACCTTTTTGAATGTTTCAATTATGTTCAAATAACAAAATTCATTCTTATGTCAATTTAACCACAATATTATTTTACAGATGCTCTAACCTAAAAAGACTCTGTACTTTCATTACCACATAGAGAAACTGGGTGACAAGGCCTATTTTAAAGCAATTTACAACAAACCATGAAAAACTAGCAAAGTACACAAAATTACCAGAATCTCTCCCCCCCCCCCCCCCCGTGTCAGTCTTTGAACTAATTCTCAGACTTCATAAGAGCAGCCAATTCTCCAGGAGCTTACAGCAGGCTGGGATAATAAGTGACAGGCTGTACAGACCTTTAAAAAATGCTGCCAAGGCACTTTTAAAAACAATTAGTCCCAACTAAAGACGGGCTAGTGAGACAGTAACTGAATGCTTACATCTTCCCTTAATTAAATGTCTGTAAAGAAACACCTGCAATGAATAAAGAGTTCAGAAGGGGGAGGGGACAGGAGGCACTTGGGGCCTAAAAGTTACAAGCAATGTGCCATTTAAGCTGTGGAGCCTTGTGAGCAAAAATTCTACTTTGTGAGCTACCGGCATTAAAGTTGTGAGCGAGCGATTTGGCTGCTGCATAAATCAGTTTGCTCTGGAGCTATCCTTCCTGAGCTAAGACAAAAATATGTGAGGAAGAGGCTGAAAAACTGTGAGCTAGCTCACACTGACTCAGCTTAGAGGGAACACTGGTTACAAGTCCTCGCCATACAGTTTTCTTCCCTTCCCCGATGATTTCACTTTTACAAGGCAAAACAGCCTGGCCATTCTGAAGTCTGGAATGCCTGTCGCGTTCTCCGGACGCGGGAGGTTCTAGAGCGAGGAACACCGACTTTGCCCAGGAACTCCCCGGGCGCAAGGGGTGCCTGTCAAGTCGAAGAGCTGAACCCCATGTCAGGCGCAGAGCGGCCCAGGCCGCCTTAAAGGGGCTGAGCCGAAGGGACGCAAGAGAAGCGAGCCGAGTCCGAGCGGGGCCCCGCTTCAATAGAAAGCCCCTCACAATCCCTTATGACGGATCGGCCTCCATCCCTCACTCACCAGGATGCGCTTGAAGAGCGCGTTTTCCTTGGGCGGGAGGCTCACCGACGGCATCGTCTCCGCTGTGGATGCCTTTCCTGTCGCCGCCGCCGCGCCGCCTCTCCTTGCTACCAATGCGAGCTCCGGACTGGTCAGTCGGGTCCCTTCTCACTGCCGCTGCCGCCAACTCCCAGGAGGGACTCTCCGCCAGGCCGCCGCCACCAGCAACAGCCGAGGTTTGTTGCTGTGGCTGCTCCTCGCCCTTCCGTTCTGCGCGGCCTCTCCCAGCCGCCCTTGCCTGCGCCCGCTTACCCCTACCCCGCAGCGAGCCCCAGGCGGCGGGCGGTTCACGTGGTAACTGAACAGGCCGGAGAGAGGAGGCGCCGCCAAAATGGCCGCCACCGAGGGCTTCCCCAGCCGGGTCACCCAGCCGCGAGCGCATGCGCCACGACCCCATCGCTTCCCTTCCTCAGGACCTGGAGGTGAGTCGGGAAATTGGGCACGTTCGCTCTTCCCTCCGCCCCTCTCGGCTGCTGTGGAGGTAGTGCGCCTGCGCCCGGGGGAGAGGGCGCTGCGGAGCGCGCTTGTTGGGGGTTGCCCTGTGCCTGGGACGGAGAGTGTATGGGCATCCCCGTCATCTTGCACAATCTTACAGGATAGTTTATTATTTTTAATTCACGTTATTTATAGTCCGCCTTTCTCACTTGATCTTGAAGGCGGATTTACACAGCGTGAGTAAATATAAGCGACATGGAGTAGGACATTCCAAACCAAACTTTCAGAATCCACTCCAACAGTTGCGTGAAATGAGCTCAAGAAGTCCCTAAAGCCTGTGACAGGACAAAAGCCTAGTCAAGGCGCCACAAGACTCCTGCTTGTTCTTGCTGCAAACGACTACTACGATTATCCCCCTGGAGTCTGGAGTGAATCATAGCCAAATAAAACTGTGATAAATCTAAAAAGCCAAATAAAACTATATTTATTGAGAGAATGGCAGGTTTATAAATATTTTAAATACATTTTAGGAGCCAATTCATGGGAGGAGGGGTTGGCCATCTTCTTGGTGAAAACTACCAAGGCAAACTCATGGTTTTATTAGGACTGGCTTCTTTCTTCACCCCTAGTGAAAAACACAGTGTCAGATTAAGGATTTTACACCTCCATATTGTTCCTTCTGGTTGCTTCACTTTCACAATTAGCCACAGTTTGCTGGGAGAACCAGGTTTTAGGCCACATTCCTGCAAGGGTGGAGGCACTTTATTCAGTTCCAGCCCATGGTGTACTGTGTTGTAATTATGATGCAATAGTAAATTGGTTTGAAGACAGAAGGTGGCTTTCAAAGAATGAGGTATATAATCCTAATCCAACTAGTAGTAGACCTGTTACTCTGCCAGGTGTATTTCCTGTCCTTAGTTTTTGACTGGAAATTAAGGGATCAAACGTATGAGAAAGACTGAAGTGTTTGGTGCCTATGCCTTTGTTGTAGTGGCTCATAAACTAGGGGGATCTATTTTTGACATATTTTTGACACTCTAGTTTTGTGGAGAGTCCTCTGTTCTTCTTTGATTTTACTTTTTTATTTTGTAGTTACTCTCAATGCAAAAAAAGATGGTAGCCCCAAAGATGGAGCAAAAAAAATTACAAGGAAAAAAAGTTCCCACTGCAACAATTTCATAATTTCTCTGAATTTTTCGTTGCTGTGAGAACTGCTTGATGCAAGTATACAATGCACCCTGAAGAAGCATGGGTGAAATGTGTAGGGAGAGTATATTTGAATAACAGAACTCTTTTTTTCCACTGCACTATATTTGTTGTTGTTCTTTTGCACAATTACTCTCAAAACATTCTTATACATAACCTAAATTAAATGTGTTGTACAGAAGAGTTTTACAATGCTTTTAACAGTAGCAGATTCCCACAAAGTTTGGGCTTTATTAACAGTCATAGGCCCAGTAATGACAAGTCAGCAGCTTACATTTATAAAAAATAAAACAGCAGTCCAATGGTACTTTAACTAAACTTATTCCAGCATAAGCTTACTTCATCAGATGCATGGAGTATGCCCACATAATTAGACACATACATTTATATTTACACCAGGGCAGGCATAGCAATGAGAAGTCTGTTTAAAACAAGATCCAATCCAGAGAGTAAAAAGTTCACTCAGAGTACCTGCAGGCCACTCTTTAGTTATGTATTATGCTAATCATATTTTGAAAAGCAAAAGAACAGGACATAGTTCCTGACTGACTACTTCAAACAAGTGATCACTATGACAAATCTCATTTTAAAATATTTAAACTGTAATAATTGCTACTAAGTAGGAATTTTCCCTACTTTCCAACCCCAAAACAGGACATTTTCATCAGTTTTTTTTAAAAGAGCCCGAAAGAGGACAGACACCAAAGAAAGAAGGCATGTGCTTTAAAAAGAGGACATCTGGTACCCCTATATTATGCAGATTTATGAAAATTATACTAGTACCACAATTTCAGGGAGAAGGAGCTTAAAACAGTTTCAATGGTTTATACTATAAACATCAAGAAGAACAAAAACATATTTTTTAAAAAATAGCCTACGGATGTCATGCTCATTTTAAGGCTACGTTGAGAACTGTCAGGGCTAATCGTTTCAGTAGGTAGTCTGCGCCCGCTGCCGAATTGCTGATAGGAATTACTCTTCTGTCTTCCGATCCCGCCCCTAAAGCTCTGTGATTGGTCGCTCCCATGGAAGTTTCCTAGAGGAGAGAGGAAACCGACATGGCGGCGCCCTGGCGAGTTTTGCGGCGCCTTCTGCGGTTCTCGGGAAACCCAACCCCCAGTGAGTGAACTGGGCTGCTTTCATAGCTTAACCTGACCGGGAAAGAACGGGGTGCGGAAAGAGAAAAGGGCTCCCACCCCGTGCAACCTCGCTTCTCTTGCTGTTGTTGGGTCTGAGCTTTTTATACGGGTCCCTTGCATGTGACCTTCAGATTTGGTCTTCCTTCCTTGCCGCAGCAGCTCCTGGTTTTCTCTTTGCTGAGCCCGCTCTGATGAAGGAGACCGATGGATGGCTGTGTTGCAGCGGGCTGTAGGAGACATATTGGCCGGGAGGGGGGGGCGGGTTGTTGAGCGAGCACGGAGGGTTGTGACAGCAGCTGAATGGGCCTTCATGGATAGCGGCTACCGACTGCAGGTTTTCCATCCAGGAGTATGGTCTGAAAATACAGGATATGCTGCGCTGTGGCTAAGCAGTTCAGGGTGGGTATGGTTAGTTCTGGGACAAGAGACTGCTTGAGAGAGAGCCCTGGCTATGCATGCTGCCCTGAGTTCTTGGGAGAAAGGCAAAACACGTGTTAAACTTCCATGAATTTTCATCCTGATAGTTGGGATGGCTCAGGAACAAAGCATCTGGCCACCCCTGACATCTCCAGTTAAAATGATTGGGTGCTGTTCAAGATCTCCACCTGAGAGATTTGTTGCTAGTCAGAATAGATAGTATTGACCTTGATAGACCAGTGGTATAGTTTGTGTGTATAGTTCTCCCCCCCCCCCCCCGCCCCTGCCTTTGACACTGCTTAACATTCTCTAGGAAAAGAGGTCTTTCATGTTTCTTGCTGAATGCACTGTTATTGTTACATATGTTGATATGCTTTTTTCCACATACTAACAACCTTTTGGGGTCTGGACCTTTAATAACATTTTGGAAAGGGTTCTAGATTAATAGCAGAACATATGCATTTTGTGTAGAGGCTTTTCCAGTTTTGATTGATGGTGCTTCTGTTTTTGTTTTTAAAAAGAGGGATTTCTAATAACAGGGCAGAGAAAGACAGTTATACATCTTTCTCTTCTGCTTCCTTCCCCATACCTGGATCTTGCCTCCTGTTTTCTTCTGAAATCCCCCCCCCCCCATACTGTGTCCTTTGGCCCTTGCTATCAAGATTCTTACTTGCCCTTTATCTTTCATTTTGGCTTCTAGGGAGAGTGAAGTTATCTGTTCGCTAAACAAATTGTCTGTGTTTGGATATTATAAATGCAAAATGACCCTAAACATTTGTTATGTTTTTAATGAATATAATGTTTCTCTTTGTGTCTCTCTCCTCTTTTAAAGCTGTAATAAACACTTTAATAGCTAATAGGTTTTCAAAACGTGGCCTTTATTGTTACTGTGGCTCATGACAGATAATCTCAACAGGCAATGAAAGTCAGGAGAAATTGGCTGGTTTAGAGAGTGGGTGGAGCTGAGTATTTCTGAGTATGGCAAAGAAACTTCTCATTTGTTGTCTTGCTTCTTACTAAACGAGTTACTCCTTTCTGTTTCCATCCCCCCCTCAAAAACTGTTACAAGATCAAAACCCCGTTTAAAATTTTTAGCACATAGTTAACTCTCTTGGTTCAAAGAGTTCCTTCTATGGTGAGCGATGCTTTTATGAAGTACCAATTCATCTAGCAATTGGTATACCTATTCAAAATTATCATATTAACTTACTATTTTAAATTTCTGCAGGCTCCCCCCCTTCTCTTTTTATGATTCCCAATATTTAGAGAGAAATCACTTTCACTAGTGATTCCTTTGTATTAATAATCAAGGATAGTAATCCTGTGATTCAAGCAAACCGTCCCCTCACTTTAACACGTTTGTGTGCTTCTTTATTCTAGCATTATCTCGTTCTGCATTCACGGCAAGGAAGGATGATCGAAGAAATCCCGACTGGGTGAAAGTTAGTGTAACTCTTGGTTCCACAATAGCTATATGGGTTCTGGTAAGAATAATTTAAATAGTTTATTTATTAACAGAAATAACTCTTCCTTAGTTTCAGAAATAACTCTTCCTTAGTCAATTCCTTTCCTTAGTGAAGGAAATGTGATATAGTATTCTTAGGTCAACTGTCTCTCTCTTGGCTCTTGAATCTCTGAGCACTCACAGCCCCATTTCTATAAAGCAGCTTGCATATATGTGTTTATGAGACTGGAAACATGTTATGAGATTCCAAAGTGAATTTTCTGTCTTTGTTACAGCTTTTTAAACCCGAAGCCAAAAGACACTGATAATGATTCTAAATATTTGTATAGGTCCAACTGCAAAGACATCAGGAAAGCCCTGCTACTACTAAATGCCTTGTTTTGACTCCACTGGGCTGACAGACAATAGCACATTAGCGATCTAAAGATAATTTTGCTTTAATCTGTTAAAGGAATTTGGTAACTGGCAAGAACCTTCCCTGGTTGGATAGTTGTAATGAAGATTAACGGCAACCATGGAAGTAAGGGGCACTTGGAAATTGTCACATGAATTCAGTCTCTTGGTTAGAACCCTCACACTACAATATTATTCTTGTGAATAAATAGAGATTGATTTTTAAATGTTGACTGTCCCATCTTTAAATGCTGACCCGGTATGACTCATGCTTTAAAACTACATGTGTTAAATTCCAGCTCTTAAAACAGCATAATGAAGATATTAAAGAATATGAAAGGAGAAAAGCAGAGAAAGAGTCTTTGTAGTTGTCCAAAGACGGTGAGTATAAACATAATACTCTATGATTTGCCTTTCCTTAAGACCCATTATTTTCATTAGTGAACAGGAGCAGCCTGTCTACTAGGTAGCCCTAGGAAATTGCTTAGGAGGCCAGTGCAGAAGGAGTGTCATCCAGCCCTGTCAGCCTGTCTTTGCCTACCCCAGAATTGGGGTCTACCCTGGGAAGCACTCCTGACCCCTATGCGTGGCCAGCAGGGAGCTGCTCCCTCCCTCCCTCTCTCAGGTCTGGCCATCTTCCTCAACTTAGCTGTGCCTCACCTGACTGTGGTGGGGAGGGCAAGATGGTGGGTGGTGGCTTCCTGCCATGGTGCAGGGAGTGAGAAGGGCAGGTGTTGCTGAGCTCTGCCACCAGGGGACAAAGAGGGTGGCCACTGTCTTCCGACCTCCCTGCAGGTGAGCGAGGAAAGCAGGCACCATCTTATTGCCCAGCGGGCAGGGCTGGACCATCATAACCCATTTTAGGCAGCTGCCTAGAGTAGCCCCTCAAGTGGGAGCCCCGCTGGCCTGCCGCCCTGCCCCTCCCTTGCCTAAACAGGGTAAGAAATCGCAGGCCGTGGCCCACCCGCTTGCCCAAGGGGAGCTGAAGGCAGCTGTGGGATCCGGGGTGGCAGGCCAGCGCAGCACCCTCCTTAAATTAGGCGATTGATTGCCATGAGGAGGGCGCTGTGCTGGCCTGCTGCCCCACCCCTCCCTCACCAAAAGCCCGCTCTGCTCACCCTGTGACTGCTCCACCCCCCTCTCCACTGGTGGTGGCTGCTGCTTTTGCCCAGAAAGCAATGCTTGGTTGGAGGAGCAGGATGAGGAGGTAAGAGGGCTGAGGCGGGCTGGCATGGCTGGGCGAGAGGGGCGCCGAGCTGGGGGCTGAACCAAGTCATGGCTTTGGAAAGGGGTCCGCTACAGCTGGACGGCTAACTGCCTTCTCCTTACCGGGAGCGAGTCAGAGCCAATTGTTGCGGGAAGCGGCTAGCTGACCTGACCTGACCTACTGGTGGTTGTGGTTCTGGCCAGCTGCTTGGCGGCAGTGGGGTGTGTGGGTGTTTGTGTGGGGCACACAGGGCGCCTTTCCTTTCCCTACACAACCCTGCAGCTCTGATTGACAACAAGGTGACCTGGGCTTTGCCTCGGAAAGTCCTTTAGAAGGTCCTCAAGAGGCAGTTCTCGGGTTTTCTCTTCTGCTGACTCTCCACCTCTGCTTAATGACTTAAGGAAATGCAGCGCCCCCCCCAGGCCAAATAGATTGGTGATTGGGAACTCCCAGGAAAGACACCCCCCCCCCTTCGAGAGCCGATGCAGGCAACAATTTGCAGTGTTTCCATCTAGGGAGGTGAAGCGGGCAGAGCTGACTTGCCAGCCAGAGCAACTAACCTTAACCTTGCGGTGGCCCATCCCAAATGCAACACCTCCGGGTTGAAAAGCCTCTCCCCGCCCCCAAGCCAGGCCTGCAAAACCCCAGCCGCCTTAGCCAATGCAGCGTGTGTGCGTGGGCGGGGCGTGTTGGTCTTCAGCCCTCAAAATCGACTGATATTTAATTGGTTTTGCTGTTTCTGTCCCTTCTCTCCCTCCCATTTATTTCATTTTAAAACATGTTCGTTTAAGCTGGAGTCGATCTTTGTTCCCTGGGAGATGCAGACCTTTAGGCCAGTTGCGGGGGGGGGGGGCGGATCCTAATAGAAGTGCGGACACTCTCTTCGCTCCAGGGCTGCACCGTCATTTCCATTAAGGGGTGTGGGGAGAGAGAGAAGGAAAAAAAGACGGTTGATCAATAATGTATACCAAGAGTCCCAACTGCAGACATAATAACTGTAATGTTTGCGAAGCAATCTCTGGCTCGCCAGGCTTCAAAGCAGTCACACTGTTAATTCCACCTCCCTTTTCAAGCATTGAGATGCAGCCTATAGGGAGTGCTTCACCTGTTGCTGTCATGCCACAGGCAGCTGCTGAAAACCACAGGAGTCCTGAGAAAGATGGCAACCCTGGATGGAGGACTACAAAGTGTGAATTATTATTTACATAGCACTGTGAATGCCCATGGCAGGTTACAGAACAATATAATTTTTTAAAAAAGAACACGTCTCTGTCCAGAGGAAATTACAATCTACATGGAGAAGATGATAGAGTATCAGCGTGAGAAAGGAAGCTCCACTCTACCCCTTCAGTACAGAAGGGACAAACTAGTCATATTTGTTTCTTGTTTAACCTCCAAATTCTGCTTCAGTGGAATAGTACTTCATGCCATTTCCATGCATCACGCTGTCCCCTCGTTATCAGTAGGATAGTCAGCCTGTCCTTGCCTACCCCAGTATTGGGGTCTACCTTGGGAAGCAGCCCTGGCCCCTGTGCGTGGCCAGCAGGGAGCTGCTCCCTCTCTCCCTCTCTCAGGTCTGGCCATCTTCCTCAATTTAGCTGTGCCTCACCTGACTGTGGTGGGGAGGGCAAGATGGTGAGTGGTGGCTTCCTGCCATGGTGCAGGGAGTGAGAAGGGCAGGTGTTGCTGTGCTCTGCCACCGGGGACAAAGAGGGTAGCCACTGTCTTCCCACCTCCCTGCAGGTGGGCGAGGAAAACAGGCACCATCTCATTGCCTGGGTGTGGGGGAGGAAGATTGACATTGTCTTCCTGTGTCCCTGTCATGTTGGCGAGGTGGCTTGGCCATGCTAACCTAGGGCCCCTAAAATCCTAGAGCTGGCCCTTTTTTGTAAAATATTAAATTTTGTAAGATGTGTTGCCTTTTAACCATGAAAAGCATGGAAATTATGGAAATTTCATTTCAGGGTATTTTCTGTATGGGTCTGTCTGCCCAGTCTAATAATATAAATTTCTGTTTATGTTAAAAACACACACACCAACCCCCCCCCATATTATCTTAATCTGCTTGTTACACTACTGTTTCTAATCCAGTAGTGTGTGATCTGTGAAAGTTGCTTTCAGTAGGCCAGTTAACAGGAGCCTCCTCAATCAGCTCTATATTCTTCTGTTCCTCATATTAGCCTTCTTCACTGCCACAGAACACATGGGTGTTCCCAACAGTACCCAAAGTACTAAGGCCTGTGTAGATATTTCATGTACTTCCTCCCTACATGCAAACTGCTTCATATGTAGGGAAGGCAGTACAAGGATGGAGAATCCACGTGATGCCTAGTTAACGCAATATGGTGATCACATGTCCATGAGGTGCATTGTGGGGACAGCACACTTCTGATATGTGTGGTTGGTGTGAATCTAATGCCTACAGAAGGCTATCTTTCCTCTAGGTTCCAGCTGACAAAATGGGAGGTAAAAAGTGAAATTCCTGCTGAGATGGAGCGTCTTGTCTTCTGCCATCACCTGCTATGGTTCAACAATAATAAAGAGTGCTGTCTCAACAAATCAGGTATAAATATACATTCACAATTAATAAGGCAAGACTCATAATAGTATACACTCCAATCACACTGTAATGGAAACCACAGGAAATCTCATACACATTTAATAGTCCAATTGTTTTATTCTTCTTGCTTTCAAGTAGTCACTTGCTTCCAAGTAGTTATATCCAAGTATTTTCAAAGAGTAGAATGTAATACTTCTTCAATGGGATTTGCTAGCCTAAATGCCACCATTTCACTGAGACTTCTTCATAGATGGACAATCGCCACATACTAAAAAATAAAATATCTCCTAAGGTTCTATAGCAGAAAAGCAATCACATTATAAAGAAGCTACCAAATTATACCTAAGCACTCACCAACATGAGATCATCTTTACATTTCATAGACAGCATTCGTATCTTCAAAAAGGTTTCCGTACATTCAATTACATGAGAACAGCATATCTAAAGTTTATACAGTTTGACTACTTGAGAGCAAGAAGCATAAAACAATTTATATATCTTGTCCACAGAAACACTTTAAAACTTGTATATTACAACCATAAATGACAGCAGTCTACTATCTTTAAAGAAGCACTTTATTGATAGCACAGCACTTTACTTCTTTTTTCCTGAAGATAATGAATATTGGTCTATTAGAAGTATATGCAATATCCTGTTGTTTCCATCACAGTGTGGAATGTATACTATCTTGCCTCATTAATGTGAATGTATATTTATACTTATGACTTGTTGAGATTGCACTCTTTATTACTGTTGAAATATATACTCTCGTTAATATAACCGGAGTTTGTTCTGTACTATACAACTTTATTTCCGTGGTTCTCTCCTTATATTGTATCATCTGCTATGTACTTAGATGAGAAAGAGAAACATTGCTTAGAGCAGGGGTATCAAACATATGGCCTGCAAGCTGGAACCAGCCTGTCCAGGGCTCTTATCCGGCCTGCAAGCAACTGGTCATTACCTTTATTGCTAGATGACAGAGGTTGTGCATTATGTCTCTGTATACTCTCCCAGTACTAATGAGTAACGAACAGTGGAAGTGGGAGGGTGGGCATCAGGGAGATACTTTAAGGAAATATGGTAAGTGTGTTAATATTTAAAGCATGTTTGTATATTACTAATTGGGTTATATTGAGTTACATTGGGTTATATTGAGATATATTATTTGCCTGTGTCCTTTATAAAGTTGGTATCTGTGGTACCTTAAATTACATTTTATGGCACACATGGCCCAGCCCCACAAAGTGACATTTCTGCCAGATCCAGCCCTCATAACAAATGAGTTCAACATCTCTAGTTTAGAGTATGGAATCAGGATCTGAAAGACCAAAATTCAAATCCCTGTTTTGCCATGGAAGCTCATGGGAAGACCTTAGGCCAAGTATTTTCTCAGCCTAACCTGCATCACAGGGTTGTCATGAGGATAAAATTGCAGAAGGGAGAATGTTGTATGCTGATTTGGGTTCCTTTTGAGAAAGAAATGGGGCATAAATATCTAAATAAATACTACAAGAGAAAGGCAAGGCAGCCATGATAGTTGTCATCCCAGTTTCGGTGGTTGCAAACATCTGGTTTGTGGCAGTGCTTGCAGATACTGCAGATCTCTAGACTGGCTACTAAAACTGATTTAATATTCACATGGTACAGTTCCCATACAGTATGCTGATTCAGGCACTTTGGGTGGAGGCAATGCCTCCTGCCAAAGCCAGGATTATGCTTCATTTCTATAATAAATATATCTGTCCTGGAAATAAACTTGCTCCTTGTTTCAGTATTGGTTCGCTTTTAACTGGAGTATTAATGATTTACTTTATCAGAATGTGAACATACAAAAGATTAAATATTGTATTTCACTGATAAGCCAAATGGCAAAATAAATAGTTTGTGCTTTGTCAGTTTTCATTGTCAAGAGATGTCTCAAGACCCGCCTGCAAGTTGTAAGAGTCTGACTTTTTGCTTGACTTTTGGGGAAGGATTGGATATGATTTAGAAGAGTCGGCATTGAGAGCCATATTTCATTGTGATTGCTATTCTTACGGTATGGTTTCATCTTTTAAAAAATCTTTTCTAGGTTGAAGATGTGCTCCTAAGAAGCTCCTATAGCAGTTAATGCGTACTGCGCAAGGCGATTACTAATTTAAGATAACCCATTGGTTCATATTATCTTCCTGATATAAAACTGTGACAAGAAGGAAAAGTGGCTGAAATGATCATGTTTTATTTGGTCATTTCTGAAGCTTATAAATAAAACCTGTTACTCTTAAGACTTCTGTCTAATTTGATCTTTCTGTGCATAAAATAGTATCTAATTTGTACATGAAGTTCATTTGTTTAGGAGAGCAGTCCTCCAAGTGGTTCCCGAGGACACTACAGAGCCCATTGACACCTTTCCTGGCACCCATCAAGTGTTTATAAAGGGGGTGGGGCCAGGTGGGGCTTTTCCAAACAAAATTTTTGGATGGCCATTAGAGATTTGATTGGCTGTGCAGATTTTTAAAAACATTCCTTTGGCAGCAGCTGCCACTGCAGCACAAGGAGCTTGACTGTGTGTCTGAAGGTAAGCTGTGGTAGCCACTTTGTGGCTGGCTCCACCTTTTGTGGCAGCCATTTTGTGGTTGTGCCCAGCATACTGTGTCACAGGGCTCTTTCTGTAGAAAAAGCCCAGCAGAAAATCATTAGCATCCTAGGCCACACCCCTGACAGCACAGCTCATTAACATATTAGGCCACACCCAGTGTTACCAGAAGTGTGGTCATCCAGCCACATCCACCTTTTGCTTCTTATTCTGTTTACCTTGTTGTCAAAACAGTTTTGACAAAACCAATAAAAACATTATTTTCTGTCTCATCTATACAAAATCTTGCCTGAACCAATATCTTACGTTCAACAATTATTCCTACACTGGATTGGAATCAATTCCTAAAGGTTAGGTTCCCATGGAAATCAGCTTGCCTTCCTGCAGAACTAGTACGCTGAATATGATTTTTTAGGGTTGCCAACCTACAGGTGGGGTCTGGAGATCTCCTGGAATTACAACTGAGCTCCAAACTACAGAGATCAGGTCAATGGCTGCTTTGGAAAGTGGAGTCCATGGCATTATGCCTTGCTTAGGTCCCTCCTTCCCCTAAACCCCACCCTCCACTCCCAAATCTCCAGGGATTTCCTCAACCTGGAGTGGGCAACCCTAGTTCACTGGCAGAACAACGCTAGGAGCCAGTTTGGTGTAGTGGTTAAGTGTGCGGACTCTAATCTGGGAGAACCGGGTTTGATTCCCCACTCCCCCCCTTGTACCTGCTGGATGACCTTGGGCAAGCCATAGCTCTGTACCAGTTGTTGTCTCAGACCTCTCTCAGCCCCACCTACCTCACAGGGTGTCTGTTGTGGGGAGGGGAAGGGAAAGGAGTTTGTAAGCTCTGAGACTCCCTTGGGTAGTGAAGGGTGGGGTATAAATCCAATCTCCTCCTCTTCTAGGTTTGTGGATGCACTGGACGGGAGTAGTTTGTGGACTATTTTATTCAAGGTACAAAATTTTATTCAAGGTATAAGATTTCATGTGCCACCCACACTTCTTCAGATGGAAGAAGTGTGCATGCACACAAAAGCTTATACCTTGGATGAAACTTTGGACTCCCAACTTTGTTCCGCTGCTTCAGACCAACACGGCTACCCACCTGAATTATTACACTATAATAGTTTTTACAAGCAATTATGTACCAGTGGAGTGGTTACCATGCAGAGTCTGTCCCACAGGTAAAATTATCCTGTGAACAGGTAGTCTTTACCACATCAAAGTATCACTACCATCACAAGATCACCAGTCGTTGGAAGTCAACTTCTCAGAAGCAGAAATCTCTCTTATTAGGAGGTTTAAGAACATCAACTTTGCTGGCCCATTAAAGGCAGATGTCAGCCCTGTGGCAGGAGAAGAGGGACAATCATCTTCTTCAGAAACTCTGCCCACTTTTTAAATTTCACAAAACAGGCAATCTCCAAATTTCACAAAACAGGCTGACCATGCTCATTTTTAGTTACAACTCTGTTTCTCTGCAGATATCCCCCATGCAACAGTCAAGTGTTCTGCCAACACACACAACAATGAAGCTACTTTTTCAGATGTTTTCTCTTGCATGGCAGTAAGCACCAAACCACTTTAATACAGACTTTAGACACACATACATTTGCAAGCCATTCCCAACAAGACACAACAATGAACTCAGGCTTCAAACTTACTTTTCTTAAGCAGAAGATGCCATGAGAAAACTAAAGAGATTCTCAAAAATTAAAGATATCGTCAAAACCAGCATTTCCTGAACTCTCTGCTTTTTTACATTCCTCCCCCTTTTCAATATTTTTTTTATAAAAACACAAAGAAAAGAAAGGGAGGGAGGGGAGAAAGAAAGAAAGAGGTGGGGAGAGAGAGAAAGGAAGGAAGGCAGACAGAGGAAGGTAGGTAGGTAGGTGGAGGAGAGAGAGAGAAAGGAAGGGGGAGGGAGGGCGAGAGAGAAAGGAAGAAAGAAAGGTGGGGAGAGAGAGAGAAAAAAAGACAGAAAGGTGGGAGGGAGAAATAAGGAAAAGAGATGGGGGAGGCACTTACCGGACCAGGGAGAGTGATGGGACATCGGCAAGCCAAATGCAGAGTGCAAAGAGCCTAGCCCCTGTGCTTAGTCTTTGGGCGGGGTTTCCTCCTGCTGGCTCTCTGCACTTAAAGGGAAAGCGCCCGGTGGGGTTTTTTCCTGCCGGCTCTCTGCAGGAACTTTCCCTTTAAGTGTACACAGCTCAGGCCCGGCAGGGAGGGGGCGGGGCAGGCTTGGACGCCAGCTGGTATGGCGTTCCGGTGCGTTCCTGGAGACCCCGGTTTAGGAGAATTGTTAGATATTCTTAATCAGCTGTTTGTTAATTGCAGTCTTAATTGGGCATTTAGAAATAAATAAAACTTCTTGATGTTGAGGATGCTTCCATTATAGTCTACCTGGAGTCCTTATGAGGAAATGTTGCTGCTGTTTATCCTCTTACTTAGGAATGATACACGCAGCATAATCAGTAAGAACAGCAGCTAGAACTCCCATCTTCAGTCTCAGTGCAGTCGACCTTTTGAGTTCTTATAAACTAAAAGGGTGCTCTTTTAATAGCAGCTAGCATCATGTATTATCTTGAGATGCATCTTTGGTTTTTCTCATGAGGCTTCAGAGGGTTAATTTTTCTTTTTGGCCATCTATACTAGCAATCTGTATTGCCTCTTGTATTTGATCCTAGAACTGGCTTACCTTTTGTGATTTGTTTTAACTATTGTACGTTTTGTGACCCTTTTCCAGCTTGGGAGAAATAGCTGTGGTACTGTTACATGCTCACTGACTGAAAGCCAAACTTGCATTATACTCTAATTTACAATTATCAGCCTAGTTTTAATCTGTGCCTTGCTGCATTATGTTAGCAATGCTTGTTGAGCAAAGCTCCTTTAGTATAAACTAATAAAATTTGTGTCTGAGGTCAACCATAAATTATCTTATTTGTAATTCCATAGTACACGAGCTTGGCCCTGAACTAGTTTACTGGGGTGATCTACTGATTTCAGTAGGAGTATAATTTGGGTAAGCATGCTTAAGATTGGAGCCTAATGCTGCCTGAGATGAAGAACACTGTGAATAGAGCAGGCTTGTAAAGACCCATTGACATGGTTGCCTATAATACAAAGAATGTTTTCCAATTCAATGGAAGTTGATTCTTGTTTATTGTGGACCATTGATATGCCATAATGGGTATTTAGGGGAAGGTTGGATGAACTGCATTTTTGTGGACCTCAGCCAATGCAGAGGCATGTGATATCAGTCAGAGCAGAGAGCTGTGCCTCTTTAGAGCACAATGCTGTGTGCATAAAAACTGAACTACATTATTTTGTGCTGGACTGAAATTCCTGATAATAGAAGCACCAAATTCGGGGAGAGCGCTCCTACTGTGGTGTAGGTGCTCACTGAGAGGGGATTTTTAGAAATTCGACCCCCTAAGTGGGTCAAAAGGGGGGAAATGTGCTTCTCTCCATTGATTCCTATGAGGCTGCCAGGCTGCTGCCTACTTGCACCCCCCACTCTCTGACTGGTCAGCTGCAGAGCTCAGCATTTTGTGTTAAAAAAAAACAACGCAGTTACTGGAGACTGCAGAGAGCTAAGGGCAGTTGAGGAAATCAGGAATGGCCAACAACCGCCTGTGAGGTGCAGTAATGAACCTAAAACTAGGATCCAGAAAAACTGAACCTAAAACTAGGATCCAGAACTTGAAAAGGTTAGTCAAGTAAAATAGAGGCCAATAACAAAAGCGTAATATATAATGTATAAAAAGATACAAGTATTTATTAACAAAGAATTAAAAAATATATAGGGGCCCAATCACACCTCATGTAACTGTTTCTAACACACAAGGGGTAATAGACTTGACCTGACGCATTTCGGCCTGTATAGGCCGTCTTCAGAGGTCAAACACAGTGAGGAACATATTGGCTTAAATAATATTACAGTACAATCATACAGTTATACAGTATAGATACAAGATGGACCAGAAAAGAACTGTTCCAAACTGAAACCACTAGGCACAGAATAAAAGTAAGAATGAGGCCTCCAAAGATGCAATCGCATGCCAAGTGATATTTCACTGATAATTTCTGGTCCAGAAAGTGCCTTCTAATGATTGCTACAGCAAAACAATCCAGGAACACAAGTAGAGAGGCCATCATTTTCGTGGAAGGCGGCAGGAGTTGACTTAACAGAGGACTGCTTCTCACATGGACAGTGCTATGTGGCCTGCTCCAGAGTGAGCTCACCAAGCAGCCTGGTGGCCAGAAGCACCCGAGGGCAGAGCCTCCAATGTGGTCGACAGAGAGGTCCTTCAATAGTGAGACAGAAAACAGTACCTATGCCTCACCTTGTTTTTTACACTACAATCTTCTCCATTAGAATTCCTTCCAACAAATGTTACATTTCAAACTTCACATCATCAGTATTACAACTGGATTTATGGGACTTAAGTACCCTAACGAAGCACGGGTGTCAGGCTTGTATTGTATAAGGAGACCGGAGTCCTGATCTTTAAAAACATGTTTTAAAGCTGAGCTGCGGCTCAGATACAGTAGTATCACTAACGACACTGGCTAACAACCCTGGCTTTCCACAAACCAGCTGGTGGCTGTGGCAGTGGGTCTCAGAAGGTAGTGCTCCGGTATTTGCAGCGTGCCCAGACTCCTTGGGGCGCTCTGTAGATTCTGTAAACGGCAGCAGCACGGGCGTAGCAGCACCAACCCCCTGCTGCCCTGAGCGTGCTGAGTCAGGCGCCTCCTCAGGCAAAGCGCTAGGCTTTCACCTTGACTGGACGCCTCCGATTCCGCCGCGTTACGTCCCTGCCCTTCGGGGAAGAGCTGGCCTACCCGGCGAGCAGATTTGTCAGAGGGAGGAGGAAGCAAGGGCAAAGCCGGAGTGGGCTACGGCAGAGGCAGATAACGAGCTACATTAGCCAGAAAGCAGGCCGGGCACAGCCCGCGAAGAAGAGCCTGGATTGGGCAAGCCTTGCTCAGTCCCCGCCTCAGTCCTCCCACTTGCGTGAAGCGGCTGGGACTGGCTGTCATTCTCTCCTCGGCTAGTGGCGGCTCGAACCTCGGCGCGCCTGAACCCCCGGCGGAGTCACTGCAGCCACAATGCCTCTTTGCAGGGTCGCTTGGCACACTTTAGCCTCTCGCTTCGCCAGGGCTGCGCCCCAGCTTCGTGGACGCGGTGAGTGAGGGGGCGGGGGGGAGCACTGACGCGCCTCACGGTGGGGCTAGGCATGCGTGCCGCTGCTGCTGCTGCTGCGCCAGGTGAGCCGTCGGCGGCAGGACAAGCTGTTGCGGGAGGCCGAGGGAAGCGTACAGCCTGCGGCCGGACAAGGCGGGAGGGGGGGGGCGGGGAGCGCGGAGGTATTTGCCTGGGTCGCTGCGCGCTGCCTGCGAGAGGAGACGTGAAGGTCATGAAGCTTAGGCAACGGCGTGGAACCGAGCCCAGCCCGTGTAGGGCTTGTACTGGGATCCTTTGCATTCGCCCAGCCCCCGCCAGCAACCTATTCCTTGGAGATACGGGGCCTTGAAAGTCCAGACTCTCCCCGTTAAGCCATGTGCCTTGAGAGGGAAAACGAAACAGCCTCCAGGGCTTCGTGGTCCCTTTGGGCTTCGTCCCTGAGTTGTTGGCGGGCGGGGGGGGGGGGGGTGAAACCCGGTCCGCTGGAAAAGAAAATATGGGCCGAGAATTGTACACACACACACCGACAAGCCTCGCATGGGCCCAATGGGCAATGAAGCCTGGGCACAGAGGCTGAGCAGCTGACACAAATTCGTGCTGAAGGGTGAGAGAAGCAAGAATGTGGAAATAAAGGGCCAGTGATTTCCCCTTCTTGTTCGGGCACATAAACAGAGCTGAGCTGGCACCCACAGAAGTACCCAACACTGGGGTCAGTGAAGAGAACTTGCTGATTGTGTTCAGTGCTGACAGGTTGCATTTATTCTAGCATATTCTTCGTTCAGAGCAATGAGGGATTGGAATGGTGGTGGCTGCCTGGGGTCTAAAAGGTGGATTCTGCCCTTGACGTGGTATTTATGGCAGCCTCAGTCACTACCTCTGGTGGCATAACTTGGACAGAGAGCCTTGCCTATTAATTTGCTGCCAGTGGATGTTGTGATGGCTGTTAGCATAGGTGCAACTTGAAAAGGAGTTAGACAGGTTACTATAGTCCATTAATGGTTGCTAACCATGGTGATTATGGGCAATAGCTAAATCCAGTGCAAGGAAGCAGCATCAGAGGAGGAGGCTTGATCTCTCCAGTGGGGATCCAAAGTGGCTCAGAGCATCATTCTCTCTTCCCCCTTATTCTGGGGTAGGTCAGGCTGAGAGGTAGTGATTGGCCCAAAGTTCCATGCCAGACTGAGGATTCAAACCTGGGTTTCCCAGGTCTTAGTCTGACATACCACTAAACTAAAGGTTTCCCTTGCTTGAAAGCTAGTCGAATCCAACTCTAGAGGACAGTGCTCATCTCAGTTTCCAAGTTGAAGACCCAGTGCTCTCCAAAGATGTCTCCATGGTCATGTGGCCGGCATGACTAGACGCCAAGGCGCATGGAACACTGTTACCTTCCCACCGAAGCAGTACCTGTTTTTCTACTTGCAATTTCTTGCTTTCAGACTGCTAGGTTGGCAGGAGCAGGGGCCAGAGATGGGAGCTCACTCCGTCACATGGCACTCGGGTCTCAAACTACCAGCCTTCCAGTCTACAGTTCAATGTCTTAACCTCTGAGCCACCATGGCCCCAACCACTAAACTATGTAAAGTAATTGACCTTTAACTCTTGAGGTCAAGCATTAAATATGTGACTAAATAATATCTCCATATTTATTTTATGTTATTTATAGTCTGCCTTTCTCACATGGACTCAAGGTGAATTACACATACAGTACAATCAACAAAATGGGATATTCAATAGACAGTGCATTAGGATATTAGAAGACTGGAACCATCAGAAAGAACAGGAGCAAAGAGCATAAGTATTAACATGACACGTTAAGCCAGAGGTCCTCAAACTATGGCCCGCGGGCCACATGCGGCCCACCGAGGGCATTTTTCTGGCCCGCCGGGTGTGCCACCAGGGGTCCGTTGGAGGGGGAGCTCACCGGAGTGCCGCTCCGGGAGTGACGAGCCTGGGGGGAGGACACATGATCAAGCGCCACCCCCTCCCCCCAGTCGGCCAGCAGGAGGCAGAAGGAAGAGGGTAAGTGTGCAAGGGCAGGCGCTCTAGCTGGCCCCAAGTCCCCTAGCCAGCTCAGAGGCCTCTGAGCCGGCTAGGAGACCTGCGTCAATCCTGGGCACCCAGGAGCCGGGTGGGGATGTTTTCCAGAATGAAACATCTGAAATCTCCAACCAGATCTAGACTAACTGATGCACAATCACTTGTTACGGCTAGCAGTGACAAATATGGAACCGGACATTGACCATCTCATTAGCCAAAAGCAGGCCCATAGTTCCCACTGAAATACTGGTAAGTTTGTTGATTTAACTGTACTTGTTCTTCATTTTAAATATTGTATTTGTTCCCATTTTGTTTTTTTACTTCAAAATAAGATATGTGCAGTGTGCAGAGGAATTTGTTCATAGTTTTTTTTTTTTTAAACTATAGTCCGGCCCTCCAACGGTCTGAGGGACAGTGAACTGGCCCCCTGTTTAAAAAGTTTGAGGTTAAGCGGTACAGAAATTACATAATAGGATCCTACTTACAATACCCTATATACAGCAGTGAGGACCACAGGTTCCAATCCAAGTAACTTTGTGAACTATTTTATTCTGTGCAGCCTCATTACCTGTGCAGAAAAGCCCTCTTGAACAGTTCAGTTTTGCATAGTTTGTGGAATGCCAGGAAAGTGGGAGCTTTCCTGACCTCTCCGGTCAGGCCATTCCACAAGGTAAGAGTCGCAATGGAGAAAGCACATGTATGGGCAGTTGTTGATTCTGCCCATTTGCAGGTTGGCACTGCAGAGACCCCTGCTGACACAAGTGGAGTTGTGGTGGAGCATAGAGAGATAAGAAAATAGAAAGGAAGATGACTCTTAATGTAAGACAATCCCACTTTAAAAATAGTTAACAATTTTCTAAAATTATTGTACACAACTGTAACTTGTTTGTGTATTTAAGATGGCCCCATCTTTTATTTGATGGCACATGAGGAAAAACCCCAGTTTTCCTTTCAGGTAAATAAAGCATTATGTTATTGTTTGAATTATTATATTTATATGTCAACCAAATAGTATAGACAACTAATCCCATGAAGAAACCTGCTCCATAGCTAAAAATCCTTGATTCCAAAAAAATCTTGGAACTTCAGTTCAGTTCTTTATTGTTACGGTCATTTGACCAAACATATAATCAGTTTTACAGTCTTGGAACTTCAACACTGTCATTCTAAAAAGAGTTATACCACTATAAGCACATTGATTTAAATGGGTTTAGCAGGATATAACACTGCTTATGATGGCAACTGTATGCGTCTTTAATTGCTTAGTGTCTCTCCACATGGGAAAAGAGAATGCTAAACAAAAAATCTTAATTTCACAATTGCTTTCCTAGGTAGATACGCTTTCTGTAGTACAAAAGAAAGGCATGTGATATGGACTGTTGGGTCACAGTTTTTAGTTCGGGTAGTACAAAAGCATTCTGAAATTGCGAACGTATGTTTTGTTAGTTTCTATAAGAATTACACTAATAATTAGTCTTTCTTAGAAAATCTATGAATTGGAATGCTAGATCAACGATTGCAATCAGTCTACTACACCACAATTAAAATCTTCCATAGTGTCTAGATGTCATGCTGTGTCTAAAGTTAGATAAAATTGGGCTGCTTGCTACGAAGTACTGGAACTAATAACAACTCTGGGCCATAAAACAACTTAGTATGTATCTACTCAAAGATAAGCTTATGCAGGGGTGTCGAGTTTTCAAATTCCTGGGGGGGGCTCTTATGCATGTACGTGCCGGGATGATGCCGCTGCCGCCTCTTCCCCCTGCCTGGCCACTCCTCCCTCCTTCTCTCTCCCTCCTTCCCTCCGGGGGCCATCCGGGCGACTGCCCAGCATGGTGCCATAGAGTTTCAGGGTGATTGCTACAGTGTTGCTCTGGCAACATGCCCAGTGTGATGGCATCACTTCCGGGTGACGCCATCATGCTGGGCAGTCGCCTGAATGGCCCCAGGAAGGAGAGAGGGAGGAGTGGCTGCAGGGGAGCCGGGGGGGGAGAGGCTCTTGTGGCGGCGGGCAGGCCTAGGAAGGGCCCTGGAAGGCAGGGAGACGCAGTGGCGGGTGCTCCGTTTCGCCGTGGGGGCTCAGTCCCCCCTGGGAAATTTCAGGGGTGGCCCGAGCCCTCGAGCCCCCCCGTAGTTGACACCTATGAGCTTATGTAATCATCCTGCCCTCAAAGCAACAGGAAAATGATAGACTCTGAAGCATTAAATATGTATGACCCAGAGTCTCTGAATTCTAAAATGAAAAATGCCTTAAAGATATTTCTCTTTTAGATTGCTGTATTGGTTGTGATTCCCTAACAGGTGATATTCTGCAATGGAGTAGAACTTTCCCCTGGGTTCCATGTTCCCAATGCATGGCAATGTTTATGGTTTTTATTGTAGTGAAGATGATAAAACAGCTAACACATTTTAAGTAATTAGCAAATATAGTTTATTTTTTAAAAGACCTATATGAACATATTGCAATCTACTGATGCAAGTATTAGTTTTGACATGTTATTCTAGCATATCAGCTATGTATTACATGAGCAAAGTTCCCAACCTCATGCTGGATAAATAAGGCCTGTGCAGAGGTGTGGAACATTGTCAGGGAAGAGTTCACAGGTAAGGCTGCTAATGCCTGTGCCTTCCACACTGCTTCCTATTTCCTGTCAGCTGTTTTTCTTCCCTCTGGCCGTTTTGCTCCTGTTTCTCCCACCCTCCAATAAGTTTGGGTGGGGGGCTAAACATCTGGGACAAGTTGCAAGGGTGGGAGAGCAGGAGGCAGTGGAGGCTGAAAACCTTCAATTCCCACTATTCACTATTAGAACCCGTGTTTGCAGACACAACGGCTGCATTAGAAGTTCTCATGTTCACCCTGCCATCTACTTGAGCATGGACCTGTCCATGTAACAAGTATATTTCCTGGGTACTACTATGATACTCTGTGAAGGGCTCATAAGCTTCACCTAAGTCCAAAAACCCAGTGACTGCCAAACATTCTTCCAGCTACAACTTGAAACATGTAAAATAATCTGTAGTCTATAGCCAAGTGCTATGTTACAATTGCATTTGCTTTGATCCATCCAACAGGGAATCTTACCTAGAGGATTTGCAACAAGAAGTATCAGGTTTATAATACCCACCTAATGAAGTAAAGAAACAGATTGAAACAGCCAGACTGGTACCGAGAGAGAGTATGCTACAAAACATATCCAGAGCAGATGTTGTCACCTATATCTCACAGTTCAGTGTGTCATCAGTGAAATTCAGACTCCTGGATAAGGATATTTCTCTTTCACCAGCCTTGGGGAGAAGGACTCACCTACTGGCAGCTTCCCAAGCCAAAACACCTTCTCATCAATAAGAATGGTTATAGCAGAGAGAAAGATGCATGAACCAAATTCTGTAATACATCCCAATGCAACTCTATCCTCATATGTTCTCTGGCAGTACTATTATGGGACCTGATAAAATTAGCATATACCATCTTGGGCTCATCTGCTTGCTTGTAATTCAGTTTAATATACGCCATCATGCAGCAACAGTGCCCTTCTAGCAGATACATTAGGCAAATGGACATAAATCTGACATTTAAAAAAATCATAGCATTCAGAAACTCGTGGGAGAACATTTTAATTTTTCTGGACAGACTGTTGCAGATCTTCAAGTCACTGTTGTCCACCATCACCACCCCCAATTAAAAGAAGACTCTAACATGAAAGTGCTGAATGAGACCTCATCAAAAGAGTGAACACCAGCCCTGACCTGGATAGTCCAGGCAAGCCTGATCTCATCAGATCTCAGAAGCAAAGCAGGGCCAACCCTGGCAAGTATTTGGATGGGAGACCTCCAAAGAATACCAGGGTAAGGAGGCAGAGGCAGGCTATCAAGCCACTTCTCTGAATATCTTCCATGCCCCAGAAGGAATCGCCAGAGGTTGCCATGGCTTCCAGGCATGGGCGCACACATACACACACAAAAATGCAAAAATATCACAGAAAGAGAGAATGACCATCACACAACATCCCAGCTTAAATGAAGACTTGGGTTTCCTAACTCACTATGGATGGTAACAGTTCAGCAACATAACCCACACTTTAGAGATATTACTGAGTTTTCCTTTATCATGTTATAATCTTATTATTATGCTGTATCACACTGTATTCCTTTTCTGGCACTTCATACTGCAGTGTACAAATACAGGTGCCTGGTTTAACTAGTGTTTGTTTCCCACCCGTGAACTGGAATTCTAAGTCACAGTTTTAAATTCAGGTGTAGAATACTGAAAATGAACTCTAGCTAACCTGAGTGCCTGCATTTATATATTATGGGTATCCAAAGTTTGTTTTAAAACAGGATTCTTTCATCACACTCCATGTAAGGAAGAAGTAGGAGTGTGGTGTGAGCCAGGATATAAATGGGATTTGTGTGCAGTGTTGGTTTAATGTGATGCTTGAATGCAACTACTGTGTACTTCTACCCTTAGCCTTTTTGCATAATCTTTGTGACTTATTTTGTACAGATCTGCACACTTAATAACCACTTTGCTTATTAAATACCATATTCATTGGGTGAGATCATTTTAGAATGATATTCATTTTTTTTTAGTACCTCTCCGCCAGATGTCATCTGGAAGTGTTCCTGGACCTTCTGGGGATAATTTGATTTACGGTCTGTTTGTTGTTGGTGCTGCTGGTGCAGGTATTTTTTATGTGAGTAGCTGATTTACTTTTCACATATTTTTGTTCTTTCCATGAGCCTTTAAATCATGTCAACAATACTCTGTATGAATATTTTATTGTGATGCTAGGATTTTATTTTAATTTCTTATAGTTACAGGCATGGAGATCATGGCAATGATAATACTTTGTTCTGACAGTCTTTTTTTTTTTAATCTTATCTACATAATTCTTAGACAATAAATGTCTGAGGTTGTAATCTTTACAGGGGAGGAAGGGGCAGTGTGGTAATGACTTATATTTCTTTATCATTATACTTATTTGTGCCCTGACCTGAATGACCCAGGCTAATTCAATCTCATCAGGTCTTGGAAGCAAAGCAGGGTCAGCCCTCGTTAGTATTTGGATGGGACACCCACAAGGAAGTCCAGGGTTGCTACACAGAAGTAGGAAATGGCAAACAACCTCTCAATACCTCCTGCCTTGAAATCTATGCAATTGACATAAGTCAGGTGTCACCTGATGGCAGTTTCCACCACCATCATATTTATTTATTTAAAATATTTTCAGCTAAATAGCATTTAAGATGGCTTATAATACAGAAATATCAAATGGTATTTGTGTCTGATACTGGAGGAATTGGTATGTTCTAAGTTTAAAAGCCAATGGAGCAATGGGAGTTATTTAAAAAGAACTCTTCAATCCTGATTGACTGGTTAGTCACACGGACTGTAGAACACAAAGGAAAGGATCTGAAATGATGAATCTGGAGAAGTTAGTTTTGAATTGATAGTTCCAGGATCCAGTGTATTCTAAATTTCAGTATACTCATCAAGTTAAGGGAGATCATGGTATATGTTCATCTTTAAAAGCAAAATTATAGCTGTTCAGGGTCTCAGTTCAGATTGGGCCATGGGGGAGGTATAAGGGAGCTTCACCTTTCTACCCTCACTTATTTTATGTTTCAAAATCCATTATCCTGTGCTGCTGTTAGACTTGTAAAAGAGAAAAAAGATGGGTGCTTAGTTTAACCTTAATTTGAGTCCAGTGGCACCTTTTTTTTCAAGGTATAAGCTTTTGTGTGCATGCACACTTCTTCAGATACAGTGAATCAAGACATCTTCAACCATTACATATAGGTAGGGGGGCGGTTAGTTAGAGTCAAGATGCATAAGTAACTGGGCCATTATAGCTGAGATTGCATTAAAGCAGTTGGTAAGATCTGCATACAAATACAAGAGTTAACAAACAGATGTGAGAACTGAGTTTGAGTCCAGTGGCAACTCCAAGACCGATAAAGTTCAGTTCTGGGTATGAGCAAGAACTGAGAGACTTAGCATGTGTAGATGCATACTTCTTAGATACCTTAATTACAGTGTTGTGGCTCAACCTATGCTAGCTGTGATTTCCCAACCCATCATTCCCAAGATGGAAACTAATTTATAAGGTTTACTAAAATCACCAATGGATTTCCCCTCCAGAGGAAATGAACTCTGTAAAAGATGCACCAAATTTCCTACCAATCAGAGAAGTGATTTTTTTTTAAAAAAAATCATGAATAAAGATCAACTTTAATACTGAAACACAGAGAACTGTAAATTTGGACATTATACACAGGCTAATAAAAACCGTATCCTAGGAAGCAACATTTCAGTAACAGTTTACTATGTACTGGCTTAACATTCATTCAGATTCATATATTTTTGACATTTCCCCTCTATAAGTCTTATAATGTGTTTAAAGGTACATGTAACCCATTTCTTCTAACTAGTACCTAGTGAACTGATAAGTAAATGAAATGCATTAAGCCATTTAAGTCAGACTTTATGAATTGCTTGGGCTATCATGCTCCACACATTTACTTGGAAATAACTTCCCTGAGTTAGTGCAAGAGTTTTACTGATGCGTACGAACAGTGATGCATATGAACAGTGATGTTGGTTCAACCATTTTTATTGTTGTTTTAAATTATGAAAGTAACACTGGTAGTTTAAATATTATCCCAAGCATAAGCTGTATATATCCCAAAAGCCATTCAAACTGACATTTGAATGTGTTTTAAGAAAATAGCAAAAAGAATATAAAAAGCAGTATTACAGTTGCCCTAACCTTGACATAATGAAAAAAATGTAGAAGGCTGTTCTTCATACAGCAAAAAGCATTTTTTCTTAAACTTCCATTTGGCTTCTTTATTGTGCATTTCTAGTTGGTATGAGGTGAAGGTTAGTTGAACTTTTAAGTTATTTAAAGCTTCGGCCTGAATGGATGGTCAGATCTTGGAAGCTAAGCAAAGTTGGCCCTGGTTAGTACTTGGATGGGAGACCACCATGGAAGTCAGGGTTGCTACACAGAGGCAGGCCATGGCAAACTACCTCTGTCTGTCTGTTGCCTTGAAAAACCTACGGGTTCACCATAAGTCAGCTGCAATTTGATGGCATTTTCCATCAATACTATGAGGTGAAAGTTAATAGAACTCTGACTTTAAAGCTTTTGCCTGAATCCAAGACACTTGTGAGGAACTCCATGCACACAGCAGGGGTCCTGAAGGCCAAATGATGTGTTGCACTTAGGGCTGTCTGATCACAAATCTCCCAAGTAACTAGTGTTGCCAACTGATCTGGAGAAAATAGAGATTTTAATAGAGGCTTAATGTGTGGAAATGAGCAGGTAAAGCTTTTCATGGCATGGATAAATATAATTGTTAAATAATATCCCATTAAGCCGCTGTTAAAAGGACAGGGCATTTTGTCTCCAGGCCAGTTGGTAACTCTAGATACATAAGAAATCTCTGGATAACCCAATATTTTTATTTAAGACTGGACTGCAGCAGAAACACTGGGAGAGGAGGTGTTTAACTCTTCCATTTGTGCCATTTTCACTATCATTTCCCCAAACTGCTATTAGCCACATGGAGTAAAAAATATAGTATTTCCCCCCAAAATGCAAACAATGGTTTATAGGTGGTTGTAGAGTGATTTAATCTGGGAAAATCTTCCCCAGGGCTATAGCTTTATTCCAATTCAAAATTCCATTCAGCTAATTTAGAGTTAAAATGCTGAGAGGTTCATTCATGGATGTAATTTCTAGTATTATGTTGTAGATTGATCCTGAGGTCTCTCTCGACTACTGTTTAGATTAGAAGCAAGTCTCCTCCCCCCTCCCCGCATTAGACAAACAGATGCGGAAATGTGGGAGAGTGGGGAGTGATATCCAACACAGTGTGAGGAGTTGTAGTGGGTAAAAAGAGGCGAAAATTTCTTTCTTATCCACCTGAACGTTTGTGGCTTTAACTGTTTTCTTGTATTTTTAAAATGCTAATTTGCTGGTTTCTTGGGTTTGATTACCTTTTTGTTTTTAATTTCGCTATTTATTTAGGATATTTCTTTGCTGCCTCTTCAGAGTCCTGCTCAAGGCAGCTTACATTTAAAATCACAGTTACAATTAAAATCACCGTCGGAGATAAGCAGCGTAGAATTTTTGGTGAAACAAAAGCAGACCTTTGCAAAGTTAGTAACACAGAAACCCCTAATTGAAAGGCAAGGTATAAAGATGTGTTTTAGGCACCACACAAACCTCAAAGGGGGAGGGCATTCCAAAGGTGAGGTGCCAGCACAGAAAATGTTGTTCAGTCGCACAGCTGAGTCCGACTCTTCACCCATGGAGTACATCACGCCAGGCCCTCCTGTCTTCTGTTGTGCTCCAGAGTTTGCTTAATTTCATGTTTGCTGCATTGACAGCACTGTCTAACCATCTCATCCTTTGCTGTCCCCTTCTTCTTTTACCTTCAGTCTTTCCTAGGATCAGGGTCTTCTCCAGTGAGTGCTCCCTTCTCATTTGGTGGCCACAGTATTTGAGCTTCAGCTTCAGAATCTGGCCTTCCAGGGAACAGTCAGGGTTGATTTCTTTTAGGATTGACTGCTTTGATCTCCTTGCAGTCCAAGGGACAAAAAATACCTTGTCTCTAGTCAACACCTGCCTCATTTCTGAAGGCAAGGGCACAGAGAGTAGGGCTTGAGAGACAGATCTGAACTGGAGTGTTGTACAATATGGAAGGAGGTTGCCATTCAGGTTGATTGTGTATTGTCTCAGCACTTTTTTAGTGGAGAGGCAAACCTTATTTACTGTAGTCTTTATGAAATCACAGTACATCTGCAGCAATGCTTTCGTGTAAGGGACTTGTTATATCCCAGCCTGAGTTCATGGAGGTGAGTGCTGTCATGTAATCTTTTTTTAGGCTTACAAAGTGATCGTTTCAGATAGTGCCAGGTATAATGAGCGTCTTGAACAAATTCAACAAAGAAATACAGAATGGAAACCAAAGCCCTGGCCCCCTCCATGTAAGTTCAATATTTATTAATTTCTGCATGTATGCTAACTGTTAATCTTCAGAGCTTAATAAAAATAGAAAGGCAGTATTTTAAATTGCACTACTTAGGCCGAAAAGAGGGAGGAATAATATCCAACTGCCTGTCCAATGGATTTTTCACTAAACTTTTAAAGGGCTACACAAGGTTGGCATTGCCAACGGTAGGTTAGGAAATTCCTGGAGAATTAGGGGAGGTGCCTGGTATGTGATGGGGAGGAATCTTAGCAGGGATTCACCTTCTGTTGCTGCCATTTCCTCCATGGGAACTGATCTTTGTAGTCTGGAGATCAGTTGTAATTCCAGGAGATCTCCAGGTCCTGCTTGGAGGCTGACAACTCGAGGGCCACACACAATGAAATTCTGGCTAAGTGTTCTGGAAAAGACAGTAGTTCCTACGAAGATGAGCTACAAAGATATTTAGATGGCATGTATATTTTCTTGTTTTCCCGGATCATTCTTTTGATTCTACAGTAAATGCAGCAAGTAGTTCACTTAATCATTTGACTTAACAAAGATAATAATTGATTTACAAATTACAAAAAAAGTATGATGCATGAATAATTAAACATGCCAAAATACATAATGCAACCAGAATCAATTTGTGCTTTCTGTGGGAGGAGATTATAGTTCCACTCAGCCAGCATTTTCATGGCTCAGGCCCTGACAGACAACACAAACTGTGCCCTTCTGAGCTATTTAAGGTGTGTGTGTGAGTGGAGGGGGGAGTACAATCCAGATAGATATTCAGCTTAGAGCAGGACTGATTTTTCAGAATCCCCCCACAAAGGTCTCTTTTTCATTAGATATTTTTTTCTTAATATTTTAGATTTATACAAATACTAGCCTAGGGTTGCCAAGTCTGGGTGGGAAAATACCTGGAGACTTGGGGGTGGAGCCAGGAGAGGGTGGGGTTTGGGGAGCGGAGGGGCCTCCACATGGTAGAGGTGGACTCTAAAGCAGTCATTTTCTCCAGAGGAGCTGATCTCTGTCAGCTGGAGATCAGTTGGAAAAGCAGGCGATCCCCAGGCCCCACCTGGAGGCTGGCAACCCTATACTAGCCACTGGGAAGTCACAAAGGTAGTGCTCTATTTGAATTGTGTTTGACCCAGCTTCCCATCATGACTGATAAGAGTTCAGCTTCACAGCATACGAAGAAAAAGTGTCTTTGAATACATACAGAGATAATAAATTGATCACAGCCTTAAAAATGTTTAAGTATATCTCTGTATGCATTCAGACACTTTTTCTACATATGTTGTGAAGCTGAACTTAATAAATGTATAATAATAACAAAGTTCATAAACTTAATAAATTTAATAAATTTATCACAGCTTTAAAATGTTTAAATATAAGTTTATGAACTTGGATGAATAATCAATGTTATCTGTATTGTGAATTGTATGATTTCTTCATTACTATTTTGAAGGAGGAAAGAATAAAGGTACATTATGGTTGACTTGAGTACAGTCATGGTGAGCTGTGCTCTATGCAAGTTGCTTGAGTTGGAAAGGCAAAATAAAAAATAAAATAAAATTAATTAATTGCTTCAGAGCTTATACCTTATTTCTTGAAAACACTTAGCTTATCACGTTGGTTCTTTTTTGTGCAATCCTAAATAGCAGAGTTACATCCTTCTAAATCTATTGATGTTAATGGGCTTAGAAGGGTGTAACTATGTTTAGAATTGTGCTGTCAGAAATGTTACTGTAATCTTACAGATGTTATTTGCACTTGGTGCGTATTGGTCAGTATACCTGCAGTCTACAAATTAGTACGTTTACTTCTTTGGAATTGAGCTCCACTGAATTTAGTGGAATTCACAAATAAATAAGTTTAGCTTCAAAGTCATGTTGATTCCAATGCAATGTAGAAACAACTAACTTTTGGGCTGAGCCCAGTCACTACAAATTACTTGTATAGCTTTCTCACTCTTCATCCTCAAATGTCTTATGTTGTTAGTATTTCTTTTGTCTCCTTATCTAAATGCAATAAAATGCAAAATATCTCTTTTGTATTTTTCCTGTTCCAGATTTTCCTCCCTTCTGTTTGCAATTATGTGAAATAATACCTCTGGGCTTGGTGTATTATTAATTCCAATATTATCTACTGTTTTCTTCTTCTCCTCCTGGCTTTCTGTCCTTTTCCCCATGTGGTATTGTTTGAGAAGAGAACTGGGTTATGGTTTTCCTTGGGCCATTTTTTTCCTTGGGCCATTTTCCAGAAATGACCTTGTTCCTCCTAAACTGTGTTGTTCAGATCCTTTAAAGATGAAATTTACTCAGAAAAAGAAAATAAGAATTTCCATTGACTTCTTAAAGTATTCCATATTTCAAATTCTCTTATAATCTGGAAAACCTATTAGATTTAGTTGTAATGTTTTTGATTCTTAATCTACTTTTTTAGGTTTAAACCTAAGATATTTTAACTATACATCCTAAAACTATAAAGCAATAATATAGTGTTGCAGCCTAAAGAGCCCAAAGTAGTCTGAGCTTGTTGGGGCTTAGAAGCTGAGCAGGGTCAGACATGGTTAGTACTTAGATGGGAGACTTCCAAGGGAAATGAGCATTGCTATGGAGATGAAGGTGATGGCAAACCACCCCGATCAGCTCTTGACTTGAAAACACCATGAGAAGTCAGTTGGTTGCAACTTGATGGCACTTTATTATTTTAAGAACATAGCAAACATTTTTTCAAGAACACTGATCCTATCTGTATTCTTGTCAGGGAGTCTGGGTTTGCTGCCATGTGAAGTAGCATTTATTTCAAGCATTTTTTTATCCCATCATTCCTCTAAAGAGCTCAGGATGGGGTACATGGATCTCCTGTCCTCTGGCTCATCTTCACTACAACCCTATAAGGTAGAAGAGGTGAAGACAATAACTGGCCAAAGGTCATATGCTACAGTTCATAGCAAGTAGTGATTTGAACCCCTGACTCCTCAGTACTAATCCACTGGGGGAACGCGTCGGAACAATTCTGAAACCTTGAACAAAATTGTTTTTTAAAAGTTTAAAAGTTCATGAATTTTCAGTATACAGATTGAAAACTTCATTTCCTTCTTGAGAATTCCGGCACCTCTCTCTCTCTCTCTTTTTTTTAAAAAAAGCCCTACATGTAAGTAACTTGATTTTTAAAACTATGCCAATAGCAGCTCCATGGGGTGCAAAAAAGAGCAGGTGCAAAAACAGCAGGGCAAAAGCAGACCTATGGCGCAACACTCCCATTGCACATGTGATGCAGAGTCTTAGGCTGTGGTCACACGGCACCGGATTTTTTTTTGGTTTTTTTATTTTGGGTTGGGATGTTCATACATCCCAACCCCAGCAGCAGCGGTGGGGGGAGGCACACTTCCTGCTCACAGGAGCACGCTCTACACCTCCCTTCACTGCTACCAGCTGCCACCGCTGCTGCCAGCCACTGCCGGATCCGTCCTGGCTGCCTTGTTTGCCCCGCACTCCACTCCGGGCCCCGAGCCTCACCGGTCGCCACCTGGTAATTTTTTGGGTTAGAGAATGCAAGGGGGGGCGAGGTGGTGGCACCTGGTGGGGTTCGGGGCCGGGAGTGGAGCGTGGGGCGGGGTTTTTTTCCTGTTTTCGCACTTGGGCGCTTGAGTGCCCAAGTGCAAAAATGGGGTGGGGGGGGGAAACATGGCCGGGACGATCTGAACAGCCCTGTCTTGCAATAATTGCGAGAGAGGGCTGTTCAGATCGGCTGACTCATGGATTCCTCGCGCTAACACCTGGAAAATACCTGATTTTCCTGGGGGTCCAAAACAGCATGAGGAATGCGCGATTGAGCCCGCTTCGGTGCAGGAGTGGTCCCGGCCTGTATGAAGGGTCCCTTTAAATGCGGAAGAAAACAGCAGTTCCTCCCATTTTAAATGGCCATGTGCCCACACCCTTAGTGTTGTTCCCCAACAAACATGAGGATTTTGTAATGTGCAGGTGAAGCCTGACCTCTACAGTATGAACATGGTAGACTTGGGGGGGCGGGCGATAGCTTAAATGTCAATGGAAACACCCTGTAAAATTTGAATATATTGTTTATCATGAATGTTAATTACATAATTTTCAGAATAATTAGTTTTTATTATGTTCTGAGTGATTTCATGTCATTCCATTTTTCAAACTCTTGTTCCTGGTTTCCTGGTTTCTGTCTTAATCTTTCTTGCATTGGAAAGGTTACATTTAATCTTTCTAATTGTTCCTCTGCTTTTACACTTTCAGAATAAAGTACAAGGAAAATCTCTTTCCATACACAAGGAATAATTTTTAAAAGGACAGTCCATCATTATGTACTTTGCAGCCAAACTTGAGAAAATCATCTGTGTGGGGGATATTTTTGTCCCAACAATTATATCTTTGCAAGCCTAAGAAATAGCACTATTTAAAGCATCCTGCAGAAGATATTGGCATTTGTAAGACACTGGCTGTTTTGAATGAATGCACTTATAATTTGACTGTCCAATAAAGTACACTGTACACTGATCTTGCTTGTCAATCTCTTCTTTGTCCAAACAGGTTCATTCTCTTGAGAGGGACAGTGTCAGGTATTATGGCCTCAAATATACAAGTATGCAGGCTGGAATTTTTTTAAACAGCCAGCTGCATCTGCTCAGAAGTTAAGAACATATTGCTGTACTGGTGCTCAGGATTATTAACTGATGTAAACCAAAACAGCAATAATGCACCCCCCACTTTTTTCACTGTTTAAAATTAACGAAGTTTAAAACTTAATGTTCAAAACTTCCTTGCACAAACTATTTTGATATTTGGAGGCCTAGTTCACATGATAGAATGATGAATTTGTAACAATTGTTGAGGACAGGGTCATTATATAACCTGACAGTGTCTCTTTGTATGTATGGTTTGTTTGTACTGCATGTGAAGCACAAATTCCTTTTCTGCTTTGTCTGTCACCTGAGTAGGTTCTGGGAATGAATGTCAACTAACAAAGTTTGTACTGCACTGTTTCATCTGTATGGTGTAGTGTCTGATCTGTTTAATCTTCCTTTTGCATGTCTTCTTATCTAGAATATTTTAAAATCCTTATTTGAAAATGTTTCTTCCCATTTGGGGGCTGAAGTATTACGCACATTTGAGTGAGCTTCACTGTTTCTTGCAAAATGACACATGCAGTCACATTTCACCAATTGGTTAACTGGGCTCACAAATACATTTGTCTGATTTGTGATACTTGCAGTTACTGTTTGCACTGATTTGGACTGAAGAATTTCATTCTGCTAAATGGGGAGTCTCAGTCCAGAAGATGGGCAGTTGATTTAGTAGAAAAGGAATCCTTTGAGTCTGTCGCACCTAAATTGGCTAGCTTTTAATATAAATGTAACCACATTCACTTCTAAGAAAGAGGGTGTTACATATGTGGGATGGTACCCTCCAGTGGAGAGAATGGAGACTTCCTTGCACGAATGTGAGCTCAGGATGTAAAATGGTGCTTGTGTAAATTGGAATATTTTCTTGGCCCAGCTGATAATGTGGCTTGTTAGTCCCAAATACCTATGGCCATTTTGATGTACAAATTTATAGTGTAATGCTGTGCAACACAGGGGCTTCTGATCATGGCATATATAATAGGAATATGAGCTGAGTGTTTTCAGTGGAATCATTTCCATCAGTTTTTGTAATGACCTTTATGCATTATCTTTTGACAGTGCAGTCCTAAGCCATGTTACATTCTTTAAGCCCACTGACTTTAGTGGACTTTGAAGAGTTAGCTCTGCTTAGGAATGTACTGTTAATTTTGCTTCTGTAAATCACATCCAATAACACAGCATGTTTCTGCTTATTGTGTTAAGTACTTCATAATAATTTTTTCGCTTCAAGCCACAAATTCATTCCATTATGGTGATGTAGTAACAAATTAGTTTTTTAAGAGTCTGACATAGTACTAGTAGTCATCTTAAAGTAGCTATGGCCAATTGCATCCACCATCTTTATTTGTTCTTACTGCATTGCATGCCATGCTTCATGATTTCTCTGTTGTATTAAATGAAGCCTTAGAAAGTGATGAAACGGAAACAAAAGAAGTTACCGATACAAATGAAGAGGCGAAAGATGCAGCTGCAGAAGAGACTGAAGGAGTAGCTGCTGGTGAATCTCAAGTCCAGAGTGAAGAACATGCAGAATCTACAGAATCAGAGAAGGGAGAAGAATCACCTGTTGAGGAGGCAACCTCTAGTGTGCCAGGAGAAGAGCAGGTTGCTCCTGCCAGCTCAGAGGCAACCCAAGGTCAAGGTTAATGTTAGTGGAATTTCTGTTTACAGTTTTGTCTCCTTCCACAGGAAGCACAACGACTCTGCTCCCAGTAGAATCCACAGTACTCCAGATGGATGCATGATAAAACTTTAATGTTCATTTAAATGCTTTTGAGACTTCACTTCAGCCATAGCATTAGCACTTCTTCATCTGGTAGAGTTCCTTCCATCTATGCTGGAGAGCTTCTAGGTTTGTCCAGAAGAAAAAGCAAGTATAGTGTAAGTGAACCAACCCCTAAAAATGCATTGTACTATTCTCCCAGCATGGAAGACAACTGAAATAATAGTATTTCAGTTCATTAGACTGCTCAAAAAATTGTAGTGTGTTGCTGCCCCCCCCCCCCCCCCCCCCCGTTCTGAAGGGAAAAAAAATCATTTGGCATTCCCTTTTCTGGCTGAAGAAGAGGGGTAACATTTTAAAAATGGAGTATATATCTTTACAAGGTATCATTCAGTTCCTTTCAGAGTTCCTATTACCCAATACATGCTTTGGAAATGGATGCGGAAATAATTTGTGACAACCCCCCCCCCCCCCCAAAAAAAAAAAAAATTGAACAAGCCATACCAAATTAATCTTGGTGGTTGTAACCCAGCAAGTGACTAAATGTAAACACAGCTTGGGCTCTATTCCATTGTTTGCTAAGAGTCATCCTCTGGTTAGGTTTTTCATCTTCCATTACTGACCGTGAAAGTTGGCACTTTACAGCATTCTGTTGGTAATAGGCAGTATTTTCAAGATTAAGCTGATAAACCAAATAAGAAAAAACCTAGATCTTTTCTTCTCCTCCTTCTCCTCCACATGCAGCTGCTGGTGTGACCTTGGATCTGTCATAAATTCTTTCAGAGGTGTTCTCTCAGGGGCAGTTCTTGAGAGAGCTCTCTCAGCCCCATCTACCTCACAGGGTGTCTGTTGTGAGGAAGGGAAGGAAAAGGGATTGTAAACTACTCTCAGACTCCTTCAGGTGGGGTATAAATTCAATCTCCTCCTCCTCTTCTTCTTTATTAAGGAGTCCCCAGCATGTTACTCTCTGATCTGTGATCTAAATTCCTTTTGATATTATGTAAACTGTAACATGAATTCTGATTCTCTATTACCTGCAACATTTCATTTTAAAAGATATTATCTTCCTGCACTTTCCAGGGAAAAAGTATAATTTTACCTAGTTTAAGCTTTAATAATTTTTTTTGAATCAAATGGTTCCCCCCCCCCCCCGCATTGATGTCTGCTGACACTTTCCAGTAGGCTCAGAGGGTATTATGAAGAGGAAATAAGGCCTTTGATTCATGACATATTTTTTATTAAAAACACATGGTTTGAAAGGTTTTTTAAATAAAACAAAACTAAATTTACAGGCAATATATTTAAAAAACCAAGGTACTCTTTCAACAGTTGAAATTTGAAACCATCTTTCCTATTATATAAAGCCATTTTCAAGTGGCAAGATTCCGTGGGGCGCCAAAATCAGTAGGCTGGATGGACTGCCACTCAAAAGGGGGTCCCTGGCCATTGACTGCATTCTCTCCCTGCTTTGCCTCAGTCCCGCCCACAGAGCCACCAGCCAGTGTCCCAGCCTCAGTCTGGAGGGAGCCAGCAAAGGGGAAGGACTGACTGGGTGCTGGGTCCACTCTTCTCCTCCGCCCACTGCCAGGTGGGTCTAACTGTCCCCTCAGTGGCCTGCTTCGGTCAGTGAAAAGACAATGGACTATCAGCATAACCCCCTCCACCGCACACTGCCAGCGTGCCCAGAATAAACTGTCAGAATAAACGGTCAGAAACAGGGGGCATTTCACACAGCACCCTGTAGCGATTCAGGACCGGTACAAAGAACTGAAGAACACTTGGGAGGAGGTTTCAAGGTAAACCGGCTCAGGAATGCTTCCTCAATGGGAGAGGCACGTTTCTCTGTGAAAGGGCCACTATGCTCCGTTAGAAAACCGGTACTAATACAGTTCTGTGTAAAATGCCTGACAGAAACCATTACTGAAGAGTTCCTGAAACCAAACATATTGGCTGTGTGAAATTCCTCAGGCTCTTACTCCTGCTTAGCTCCACCATGGCTGGCTGGCTGGCTAATGAGGTGGGCCAGCAACCATCAAACCGTTTCCTTCAACCCCCTGCAGTGCAGCTGACTTTCCCCCTAGGGCTGCCAATCTCCAGGTGGGACCTGGAGATCTCCCGCTGTTACAATTGATCTCCAAATGACAGATCAGTTCCCCTGCTTTGGAGGGTAGACCTTATGGCATTATAGCTTGCTGAGTCCTTCCATTCCCCCCCCCCCCAAAATGCTGCCCACCAAAGGATCCACCCCCCAAATCTTCAGGTATTTCCATCATAGGGTTGCCAGGTCTAGGTTGGAAAATCCCTGGATACTTTGGGGGTAGATCCAGGAGAGGGTGGGGTTTCGAGAGGGGAGAGGCCTCAGCATGGTACAATGCCATAGAGTCCACCCTCCAAAGCAGCCATATTCTCCAGAGGAGCTGATCTCTGTCAGCTGGAGATCCATTGTAAAAACGGGAGATCCCCAGGCCCCACCTGGAGGTTGGGAACCCTATTCCATCATCAGAGCTGGCAACTATCCCCTCAGTGCCCGTTGCTAGGCAACCAAGCTTGCTTCTCTGAAAGCCCCTATCCACACCTATGCTGGCCTTTGGGAGAAAACTCATTGGGGCCAGCTGGACAGAATGCCATAGAGGCCACCCTCCAAAGCAGTCATTTTCTCCAAGGGAGGGGGGAGGATCTGGAGTTCAATTGTAATACCTGGCAATCTTCCGGCTCCACCTGGAGGTTGGCTGCCCTAAGCGTTTGAGTTTGTGTATGTGTTTATGTGTGTGTGTGTGTGGTGTGTGTGTGTGTGTCTTTGTGTCTCTCTCTGTGTGTTTCTCTGTGTTATTGTGTTTGTGTGTGTGTGTGTGGTGAAGAGGCTTGGAAAAAAACCGGCATTCTGAAATGGCAAACCACTCCGAAGACGGCTCCAAAATGGTAGGGGAAGGGCTGTCTGAAACAGCTGTCACTGTACCAGTTTATTACAAGCCAGTAAGCAGGATCTGCTAGATCCATTGTTGCCAATCTCCAGGGGAGGGATGGAGGTCACACTAAATTACAACTGCTCTTCAGATGGCAGAGATCTTTCCCTGGAGAAAATGGTGGACTCTGTGTCATTATATCCTGCTGAGGTCGCCACAGCAAATTGACGCTGAGTGCCCAAGGCCAGGGCACTCTCCCAGAGCCTCTTTCTAGAGCCCATTGTATTTATTTCCACAACGGGCCTTATTCCTAGTTATTTCATATAACAGTTTCATTAAATTTAGCAATAATTCTCCTTTCCAGAATCTCAGGAGTTTTTTTCATAATCATGGTACCTGAAATACTGATAGATGAAGATGCCAAGGATGGAAACTGGGTCCCTTTATATGCAAAACATGAATTCTGCCATTGCAGTGTAACCTTTTCCTTGCTCCACAAAGGTTTAGGTGTTCACACAAAGCTCCTACAGAAGTAAAGTTTTCCTATTTAATTCACTCTCCTGAGATGGTTCTGCGTACACAACAGGTATTGTACACAGTGCTGTCTCAGATGCCATGGTGAGTAGGGAATGGAGAAACCCTTGGGAGTGTGAGCTTTCATGTGTACAAATAATTGCTGAATCAGGATTATCATCTCGTTTGGGCATTTGTATTAAAGTAATACAAATAAAATGTCTATGTAGGTTGTAGTCATGCCTATTCTAATGTTTAAAACACTTGCTAGTATAAAAATTGGTTGTGTTTGTAACACTTCTAATTTATAAGGCTAGAATTATCAGATTGTAAGCGTTTTTCTGCACATGGGCTATTAAGTAAATTCAAGAATGTTATTTTTCATAAATCTGATAGAAATACATCTGTTTTATCCAGTATTTGAAATTAAATAAAAGTGCACTCAGTCATTGCTGAAGCACCTCTTAGCTTATTTTAAGAGGGGGTGGGCTGAATATTAATTAAGTATGTATAGCAGGAACAATGTGTTAACCTAGTAAATATTGCACTGAAATATTTTGTAGAAATAGAACTGAAGATGCTTATTCTAATTTCTGCAATGGAATAATTATTTTTGCATACAGAGAAATGGAACGGATTGGTTTCTTGCCTACCTCTTACTAAATAAAGGGTCTCATTTTACAACCTGTATTTTGGTAAAGCCTTCTGTATTTTCTGAAACTCACTGTGTATTAACTATTTTTTTCTTTGAAAAATTACCTGTGAAAAGGTAAAGAAATGATATTCTAGTGTGATGACCTGTGATGAAATGCTGCAGCCTTTCAAAGCTTTGCATGTGGGTTAACTTTCCACATGCACTTGGAGATGTATTTTTTTCTATTGTCTCACATTGTTTCTTTCACAGGCAAGTCCTTTGTAGTCTACTATTTCCTGCTCAAATAAGTAAATAAAGTGGCTGCAATAGAATTTTGAAAAACACCTCTGCTGTGTGCACAGTTTTTCCCAGTTGTGTCATCAGAGGGTGGCCAAACTGGGTATCTTCTTTAACAAATATACCAGCAGGAAGCCCATCAACCAGAGCCTTCCAAAGATGCTGCCTTAAAACTCTGATTACACCATTTGAACAGACATCAGTCAGAACGCTGCTCTCATCTTTCCCTCTGTGTTCTTCTAGAAATGGTAACTCACATGAAAGTCAAGATTACTAATCTGCTTGCTGTCTCTTCCCTCTTCCTGATAGGGGCTTCCCATTTCTGTGGAAGAGAAAATGGAGGAGGAAGGAACTTGAAGTGCTGACCGCTTGCTAGCTGTACATTACTCCTCTGATCACAATGAGCCAGCCACCTGCTCATTGCACTTTCCCTACTCTGGTAATGGAGCTGAGCAGGCAGGGTTTCTTATTCAGTGGTGTCCATGTCTGCCGACCCAGAGCAGTGGTGTGTCAGAGGGTGCACAGAGAGTGCAAGTGACTTGTTTTTGGACAAGGCTTACTAGCACCTCGATGCAGGCCTGGTTCTTTCCATGTAGTTTTGTAGGGGAAGATGAGGAAGTTTCTGCTATTGCTTGCACCTGCCCTGTCTGGGGCTCAGGTGGCTTGCTTCCAGTGGCAGTGGTGGCACATATGATAGAATTTTATACTCAGGGAAGTATCAATTTAAAACCCATTTGATATCAGGCAACAAAGCATTTCCATCTAGCTTAAACGCACAAATAATGTATATGAAAAAGGATAAATATCAATATCTAAATTAGCAAAATGTTTCTTTCCATTACATTCTTGTTGAGTAGAAATTGCATTGAGTTGTAGTGTCAGAGAGAAACCCTCAATTTGTATGTTCATAGTAACTGAAGTTACTAAGTAAGTGGATATTTTAACTACAGTGTTTTTGTACTAATTTTGTAACCCAACGCTACCTCAAAAGAAGAAATATATAAGCAAAGCCTGGCAAGAATTAGAGGTCATTTGGACAGACAACTTTTCTCCTTCTGTTAAGATGTAGCTGGCTTATTCACATTGATCTCAGTGGCAGTCTTGCATGTAGTGAAGGACAGGAGAAAGTATGACGCTTCCTTGTCCTCTGAATATAATATGCTATTTCCCCTGTATGTGTCCTATTATATGGAGTGGCAGATGATAAGAACAAAATCTACATGTATGTTATAGTTTCAGAGGGCAGTTGTGTTGGTCTGTAGTAGAACAGCTAGATTTGGATGCAGTAGTACCTTAGAGACCAACAAGATTTTTGGGGTAGAAGCTTTCGAGAGTCAAAGCTCCTTTTATCAAATGTTATGTAAAGCAGAGAGCATCATGATGATAGAAAGTATCACATTCAAGTCCCAGGCAGTCACTATCACCGACCATCCCTGTGCCACTTCTGTGTTCACTGTATCTCATCAAAAAGTTGAGTGGACGGCTCAATGGGACAGCATCTGCATTGCATGCAGAAGGTCCCAGGTTCAACCCCCGGGATTTTCAATTAAAAGGCTGAGGTAGTAGATGATCTCAAAATCTCTACCAGAGACCTTGGAGATCTGCTGCCAGTCAGGGTAGACAGTGCTGACCTTTATAGACTAATGCTTTGATTCAGTATAAGGTAGATTCACGTGTTCAAAAATCATTAGTCCTGCAGCCAGTGTTTCCTCTAAGCTGAGTTAGTGTGAGCTAGCTCACAGTCTTTTAGCCTCCGGCTCACACATTTTTGCCTTAGCTCGGGAAGGAGGGCTCCAGAGCAGCCTAATTTGTGCAGTAGCCAAATCACCTGCTCACAACTTTAATGCCAGGAGCTCACCGAGTAGAATTTCTGCTTCCAGGACTCCACTGCTTAGAGGGAGCATCTGCAGCTGTGATGTTGCAGACTTGCAAGAAAGGAGCCATAAGCTAAGTTTCTACATCAAGTTTGTTTCGCTACCAGACTCTAGCTCAATGTCTATTTGAACTGTCTTCACCAAGCTTCAAAGTGTTCCGTCTAAAATTCTCCCAAACCAACACCAAAGTGAACAAATACATCCAACCCTGAGGCTAATGTGTTACTGTGATGTTCCATTAAATGCTTGTGACATGACTAACTGACTTCTGGCATGGGTGGCAGGAACTTGGGGAGGACTTCTGGACAGATGCAGGATGCCTGTAGGTTTAGCTATGACATATACTTTGCTTGTTTTTCCAGTACACTTGAACCAAGCACAGTGAAAGGGCAAGGTACAGTGTGTGTTGTACTGCAGCAAATGTTAGAATAACTCTGTCTGAGACTTTGAACTTGACTGATGATACAACTACTAAAAAAAAAAGTTTGACAGTGTTACCCCTTCCCTTTCACAACTGAAATCTGACACATGAAAAAGGATGTACATTGGATTTTCTTTTCTGCCCCTGGGATGATCTGGTAGGATTGCTGTTACAACTTGTGCCATAGTCAGATCACTACCTACTGAGGGTGAAATTTATGATGCCTGTCTCATCTTGCATGGGTGGAGGACCTGTTAACATGGTCTGTCCCCAGGGACTGATGGATCCACTGAGTTTCCAAATGGCTCTGTGGACTTTGGAGTGCCTGGATGTTGACTAGAATGCTGAGTTGCAGGGAACCACTGACAGAGTTGCTCCTTAGCACTCTCCCCCTACCTGAGGAGGGTTCTGGCCCCTTGTTTTATCAAGGAGCTGGAGGATATGAAGAGGTTGGGGAGACATGTTAGAATGTGGTTGGTGAAAAACTTACACTCATACAGAACATGATATGGGGCTCATTTAAGGGCCTGCAGGTTGGCGGCGATGGCTGCAAAGAAGGTTGTCTTTTATGCTACCATTGTGTTGGTTGAATCTTTTACAGCAAAATTATTCAGGGTGATTTAGGGCCTAATGTCATCTGGGGCTCACACTCCTGAATCTGATATGTAGATGTTAGCTTTGAAGTTAGCTCTGAGACAGCCAGTTTGGTGTAGTGGTTAAGAGTGCACTCTAATCTGGGAGAACTGGGTTTGATTCCCCACTCCTCCACATGCAGCTGCTGGTGTGATCTTGGGTCAGTCACAAGTTTTCTCAGAGTTTTTCTCTCAAGAGCAGTTCTCTCAGAACTCTCTGAGCCCCACCTACCTCACAGGGTGTCTGTTGTGGGGAGGGGAAGGGAAAGGATTTTGTAAGCCACTCTGACAGAAGGGCAGGGTATAAATCCAGTCTTTTCAGTCTTGTTCGGTTCTTGGCCAATAAAATCATCTGGTCCCCTTAGATGCCAGATTGGGAATAGGTCCTGTGCTGGAGGTATTGGTGGTCAACTCTTGTCAAAATTGTATGGTTAGCTTCAAGTTGGTTTTCTTGACTCAGGGGCAGACTGGGAGACAAAAACAGTCCTGAAGAGAGACCTGTCTCAGGCTGTACCCCCCAGCAGAGGGGGAGAACAAAGGAAAAAGAGGGGTCATGGGCTGCTGAAGTGGCTTCCATCCACACCAAGCAGTGGCTCCTGAACCCACCCGCCAGCATCACAGTGCCGTACTATGCAAGCAACAAAGGGGAAAGTGAAAGCACATTGAAGAACCAGCAGCAGCTGCTTTAGGCTGAGGCAGTTCTAGGCATCTGCCCCTTTTTCTCACTCGCCCATCTCTGATTGAGGCACCTCCTCTCTCAGGTTGCCTGCTTTGGCTCCCTCACTTTGCCTCAACCACAATGGTGCCTGCCTTGGTCCCTCAGCTCACATGAAGCTCAGTGGAAGATGCCTGATGATTGGCCCACAGAGACAGCAGTGCTGATTGGCTGTGGAACTCAGACTTGATACTTCTCTGTCTCTGAGGTCAGTCCCATTAGATGTGGAGCCTGGGAAGCTTTTTGGTGTCTGCTTCTGCAAGTCCCACACAGGACATGGGCTTGCTCCCACCAGTTCTGCATGAGGTCTGGGCAGTCAATTCACGGCACCAGCTGCAGCTAGTCCCATCACCCCCATGTGGGGCTCAGGCTGCTACTTAGTGGAGGCAGTGGCTCTTGTTAATCTCATATGGGGCTTAGGTCCTTGATTTAGAGCAGCTCTTGCCCACCTCATGCAGGGTAAGGGCTGTCCTTTGCTTGGGGCTGGGATGGCCTCCGTGGGGAGGCAGACATAACAGGAGGGATGGCCATTGGCCCACCAGGACTTTTCTCAGTGGTCTTAATGGGCAACCTTCCCCTGTTGTAACTGATGTTGATGGGCAACCTTCCCCTGTTGTGACTGATGTTGATAGTTTGAGATCGTGAATGCCACTTCTTGAAAACTAGGACCTTGACCAACCTGGCTATTAAAGTCATGCTGCAAGAAAGTGGTATCATGCTTGGTGATTATTAATATGTTCTTCTCAGTTCAAATAAGTTGTGATAAGCCCCCTGCTTAGGTCATCTTTGAGTAGGAGGAATGTGGGCAATTATTTCCCTTTCTTTGGCTTGGTGATAGAGCAGGTTGTTGTGGCAAAGCAATTGCACACATTTCAGAATAAAACATCTGCCCTTAACTTTTTCAGTTTGACTTTTGTCCAAGATTTGTAACAGTTTGGGCTGATGGTCTTCACTTACAGTTGGGTAATATTGCTCATATCTCATTATCCAAACCTCTGGAGGCAGCTGTGAAGTCCTAGGACCATGTTTTGAGGCTTAATTTGTTTCAGTCCTATGGCAAACAAATTGAAGTTTTATTCGGATAAGATGGAGGTGAAGCTGGTTGGGAAAGTGGATTGCTTAGCTGAGAGTGCTTAGCTGGAGTCAATCTACCAACCTTAGATGGGTTTAAGCTTTCTCTGGTAGATCATGTTAAGAGCTGTGGGGTGGGTTTTTGATGGGTAAGCAGGTGGATGCTGTTGCTAGGATCTCCTCCTTTCAGTTATGTCTAGCTTGTAATCTGGCACCTTATCTAGATCCTGCTGACCCAGCTACACTAATCTATGTGACCGTAACCTCCAGATTGGTGCATTAGTCACATGCTCTGTTCCTTTGAAGATGTCTCAGACGCCCCGGTTGGTACAGTGAGTAGCACAGTGAGGCTCCCCTCTGGGACCAGCCATTCAGAACACAGTTAAGTTCTGCAGGTAGCCTTCTTGTTAAGGCTCTTCTTAAGGCTCACCCTTAGGATTGCCCACATGGCTATAGTGAGATCACAGGACTTTTCTATGGTGGGCATAGTCCTTTGGGCTGGCCTGCCAGAGTAGGCAAGGAGGGCTCTTTCACTCACCATATGTAAGGCAGGCTTACTCCAGAGAGCTTTTGGAGCGTAAACTGTTCTAGTAGATTTGACTGTGCTTGTTGTGCCCCTGTGTTTCTTGATCCTGGGCGTTTTGATTCTTGTGTGTGCTAAATCTTGAGTGCTTTTAAATTTCTAATTTGTGTATTTTAATCTGTGTTTTGTTTTTGTTGATTGGAAGGCAGCTTGGTTGCTGCATTGTTCACTGCCTTGAGTCTGAGGAGAAAAGCCGGGATAGAAATGTTTAATCAAAAATCAAATCAAATCTGTAAAATAGTTATACTGAGATGGAAATATAGATTTTTGAGAATTTATGTATAATAATGTTTAGCAGGATTATTAACCAGATTTTGGGAATGACAAAGGCAAAAGGCATTGTGTCAAGATCCATCCTCCAAGGTACACATTTCTAATCCTGCAAGAGTGCCTAAGCCCTACCTGTTACTTTATCAACCAGTTGCATCCTGATTGGCTGAGGGGACTGAGAAGGAAGAGTATGTTGATCTTTGTTTGAGATCTGCAAACTGTTTGCCATTTTGAACCTTTACTCTAGTACTTGATTGGCCTGCACCTTGGTGTATTTGCACTATTCTGTTCCAAACATTTGTCTGCAGAGATTTAAGACTGCTGGTGCTTCTGTAAACATCGGTCCTAATCCTGTCTAGCATCATGAATTACCATGAACCTGAAAATTTAGAGTGCCATAAGACCAGCCCTAGCCCTCAAACCTTTATAGCATAGCTGGAGGGGTCCCCCCCCTCACTGTGATCTAATTAAAACATTTCAAAGTAGTCAGGAAACTCACCTTGAAGATCAACAAGGTTTTAATGTGTATGAGTCAAAAGCTGTACATAAAAATGGCAAAGAAATTTGTTAGATCAAAAATAAACCCAAACTGAGTAGCGCTGTTTTTACCACACAGTTTAGGATATGAAGGAAATTACACTGGATTCCAGCTTTAGTTCATGCTTATCCCACAGCTCCAGGCAGATTCCAGTTGTGTTCTGCTAGCCATCTGTTATTATTTTACCTTCATGGATTTTTGAAATAAATATTTGAATGACATTCTGTATTAGAGGAAATGATATCCTGATGGCAGAATTAGTGCATAAAATGGTTCCTTAAATAAAGATGTATTTCACAAAGAAGTCTTGTACACAGAGATTACTTTAGTCACCTAAACACTACTTTAGATGCATCAGCTGTATAAATAGTTTATTGCACACATTTTGGGGAGCAGGGATTTCTTCTTCTAAGTCTACAAACTTATTTTTTTTACCAAAACAGTATTTTCTCAGAGAGAGAAAGAGAGAAGGGGAGGAAGATGAATAGGAGAGAGTGGGGTAAAACAAACCTTGGATTGGGAGCCCATGGTGGGAAAGCCAGATGGGACAAACAACTTCCTTAATCTGTGATGTGTAACAACAGCATCCTAGTCATGGACAGTGTAGTCTGGCCCCAACTTGCTTTTCAAAACTTTACCAAAATTCATATCCAGGAGTATTTTTCAAACAAAGTGAACCAATTGAAAATAAGCATATAACAAACTGGGGGGGGGGGGGATGTGTTTTCCCTTCCCAGACTCTAAGAATCTACTTCTCAGGGCTCTAGAACAAAGTTTGAGTCCAGTGGCACCTTTAAGACCAACAAAATTTTATTCAAGGTATGAGCTGTCGTGTGCATGCACACTTCATCAGATACACTGAAATGAAAGTTAACAGTTTATACATATAGGCAGAGGGTGAACAGCAAATTAGCATACAACATAATGAAGATGTTTTAACAAATGCAAAGACAAATGCAGGAATAACAAGCTAAGTTTATATAGTCACCATTTGTTTGGATTTAATTACAGGGGGAAACACAGTGAAGCAAATATGTCAAAATAGGAGACTAATGTTTAAATGTATCTTTAATTGTGGGATGTTAAGCGTAATTAACTGATATCCTTTTGTTATGATCCATTTGTCTCCTCTCAATTAATTACTAATGGCTATGCCCAAACTATGATTTGACACTGGACTTTTATGATCTACATTTAAAAAATCATGCAAACTCAGGAGGGTACATATAGATCCCTCTAGGGTGTGTTCAGACAGGCAGCTAATCCCGCCATTGGCCCGGCTGTAATTTGAGCTAGATCTTTTTGATCCAGCATTGCAAGATCAGACAGCTCGTCTGTGAAGCGCTTTACCGCATGTGACTCCCGTGGTGGATTGTCTAGATGGCATCCACCGCAAGAAGCCATGCGGTCGGCTTTTTTTTAAAAAAATCCTGTCTGCATATGCACATATGTGCTTCACCATATACTTGTTTTTCCGCACGACTAAAACGGTAAAAGCACCACCAGCGGTACCTTCCTCTAGGTACCATTTCAGTTGATAAAGTTCAGGGGACTGTCAGAAACATAAAATTGTTATATCGCTTGAGCGGAGCTCTGGGAACATTGCATGTTTAAGCAGTTATGTGCTCATCGCTAAGAGTTTTTTAAAATGGTGGCCATTCGGGATGGTCTGGAGACCATCCCTACGGGCTGATTGCGCACTGGAGGTACGACCTGATGGTGGAAAGTCCAGCATTGGCCCGTCGGCTAGCTTTAGACCGGACTTTCACTACTATCTTTTAAGCATGGATCCCTGACAGGATCCGTACCTAATGGAAGCGGCACAATTCCCAGATGGTGTGATCTGGATGTGCACTTTAAATCCACCAGGCACTCATGCCTGGCGTGGCTCAAAAAAGCTGTATGAACGCATCCCTAGATCTCTTTTTCCCCATGCTCCTGAGCATGGAAGAAGCCTGCAGACTATCCAAGCCCTATCTAAATTTGCTGCTGCAATCTTTATAGAAAGATGCCACTGCTATAGGAGACTGAGGCCTAACCATACTGCATAGTTTAAGCCCTCTGGGCCATGGTCCCCATCCAAGATGGAACCCCCCCCCCCATGTGTCTGAGAAAGTTCAAAAATTGCTGGGAACTCTAAAAATAGCATATATCTGCTTTGATAGGATCCAGAAACAGTAGAAAATGAGGTTAAGCCTGAGGAGAACAAAAGAGCTGCTACTCCTGCTGGTGTTCCTCCATCTGTTTCCTTCCATGCATCTGCTGACAGAACAATTTGGTTCCTACTGTCATAATGTCAGCGAAGTCAGTCCTTGCTTGGATCAGGCTCCACAGTTTATGGCCACAGGGTGTGCCTTTAGTTTCTAGCCAGCTGTATACACTGAAGAGAGAACAAGATGAAATTGGAAGTCAGAGAAATAAGCTGAGGTCGGTTCCAATGGACAGTCCATGCAGATAAAGCAAGTATGGAGAAAGAAACAGGTAGTGGGATTAGCAGAGTCAAGGAATGGCTTCTGGTGTGTGTGTGTGTTTGTGTGTGGGTTAAAAACAGAGGCAAAGAAGTCTGAAATTCAGAGCAAGTTTTTTGTAGTGCTGTCAGATTTCTGTTGCAGTGGCATATATCAAACAGAAGAGGGCACTACGTCAAAGACAGTAAGGTTGACAGAGAAAGCCATGCTGCTAACAAGAAATAACTGGAGGAATGTATCAGGTATTTTTTTCCAGTGGGCAAGGCTGGTGCAGTTAAGTACACCTTAAAATGCAACACGCAGTATTTCTTTTTCAAAGCACCTTGGTTTGATTTGCACCACTACTGACTGGTGGTAATTTATTATGTTTGATGTATTAGACAAATGTGCAAAGTATTCTGTTTTCCAGAAGCTCATTTATGATACACATAATGAACTGACACTTGGATACAAACCATATTGTTGTTTCCCAGCCATAAATAACCAGTTTCTCTCTTTCTGCACTTGTCATAGACTGATGTCAAATTTGTTTAATGGGGTAAACTTTATAAACCTTTTGAAGTGTTTAATTGCTATTTTTAACAATGCAGGTAAGATTTTGATAGAATAATTATAGTGACTGAGGTTAATTATTCCCTGAATTGTTCAGCTAATACAATGACAGGTACTTTTAGTTTAACCCAATTTAGGCCTTGCTTACTGGTAACTCCCCCCCTCCTCCAATGATTTCACTTAAGCATCTGTTGTCCACTGTCTTTATTCTCATCACATTTATTGTTTGCAGAAGTGTGGAAGTCCCTAAATAATGCACACTTAATGACACACATCTAATTGCCTACTATTTGCCAACTTTTGTTACCCTTTCACTTAACGGATATGACTGAAAAACAAGCCAACAAACTGTATGTTCCTGGTCAAAATGGAAGGCTCTTCATCCAGTGGGTTCATGTAACCACATTTCTCTAGCAACAAAAGAGGGCCCGTTTGGTGTAGCAGTTAAGAGTGATGGAATCTAATCTGGAGAACCAGGTTCGGTTCCCCACTCCTCCACATGTAGCCAGCTGGCTGACCTTGGGTCAGGCACAGCTCTTCCAGAGCTCTCTCAGCCCTCCAACAAGAGTCTAGTTTGCCACAAAAAAACCCTAGAACTTAAGGCTGCCAGACAGTCTTCGGATTTCCTGGCTATACTACACACAATGCCATACATTAATTAATTCTAGCTATGAAACATGTTTTTCAGATTGGTCTTGAGAAAGGGAAGGTATCACAAACATAATTTGAATGAGGAACTAATGTTAGCATTATTTCTGTATTTAGAGTATTTCTGTGCCTCATGTTCAGAGTCTTGCTTGATGCAGCTTACAAGTAAAAACCACAGTATAAAACACAAACCATTATAAAACACAAGCAGTACAAAAGTTATATACAAAACATAGCAGACCATTAAAAAGGCGATGAACCCCTAATTAAAAGCCTGTATAAAACAATGTCTTTTAGCCTGGCCCCTAAACGAGAGTAAAGGAGGTGCCAGGCAAGCCTCAGGGGGAGGGTGTTCCAAAGGCAAGAGAGCAGGACTTAACTGGTGGGCAGGACAGTATGGGAGGAGACAGTCCATCCATATATAATAGCTCTGACACAATGACATCATAGCGATGATGACTAAGAAAAAACAGGAATAGTGGAAGATTCCCCCACTCCCCACCCCCGATGAGATACAGCCCCTCCGGAACTTCTGTGTAATAGGAGGAAATTTCAGGGTTTTTTTCATCCTTGAATGACAAGTTGTACCTATCAAAATGTCTTCTTCCATGCACTTACTAAAGGCTTAACACACCTGCACAGCTCTACAACCTTATTTAAAGATAATGTCACTTCTCTATTAAAAAGGTTTAACTACCATCAGAGTTGTTTGGAGTGAAAGGTGACCTTATATTCAAAGATCAGGGAATATTTGGCTGCATTCCAATAATAATTTTCAGAATTACAAACCCTTAGCGGCTTTTCATTTTTTAGTTTGAACTTGGGCAAGCAGAAAATACATGAAGCGCTGTTGAGAAGGCTGAGGAAGGCCACTAGTGAAAACGTAACAGAGGGCACCAGTGGGAGGCAGACAGCTTAGCATGAACATGATCAGCTAGAAGTCTGCCAGATAACAGAGATCCTCAGGGTCTGAAAGTCCATTCCCCAGTCAGGCTGTTATACTACGGTCACCTCGAGATTGGACTACTGTAACACCCTCTACATGGGGCTGCCCTTGGTGCAAACCTGGAAGCTGCAGCTGGTGCAGAATGCCGCGGCCAGGTTAGTGATGGGTCTCTCAAGACGAGACCATATCCGACCTGTGCTAGCAGAGCTGCACTGGCTGCCTATAGCATACCGAGTTCGCTTCAAGGTGCTGGTTCTTACCTTTAAAGCCCTATATGGCCAGGGTCCAATATACCTGAGGGACCGCCTTTCTCCGCATATACCCCAGCGAGCACTTCGGTCAGGGTCGTGTCATCGGCTTCGTGTTCCGGGCCCCAGAGAGGCCAGGCTCACTGGTACCAGGGCCAGAGCGTTTTCGGAGGCGGCTCCAACCTGGTGGAATGAGCTCCCGGAAGAGATCAGGGCCCTGCGGGACCTGATGCAGTTCCGCAGGGCCTGCAAGACAGAGCTCTTCCGCCAGGCCTTCGGCTAGGAGCCGCCACCGACCTCGTAACAGCACTGTAAGAACATCTACAGTAAAATTGGTCCAATGCAGCCCTGACTGATGGCTGTAACTGGAAGGTCCCTCACTAGAGAGGACGCCATTTTAAAGAAACTGGAAGCATTTTAGTGGATATTTAGTTTTATTGTAGTTGTTATACTCCTGTGTAATGGAGTTTCATTATTGTTGTGTTGAAATGATTTTAAATTGTTTTATATGTATGGCTCTGAGCCTTTGTTAGCCGCCCTGAGCCCGCTTGCGGGGAGGGCGGGATATAAAAACTAAAATAAATAAATAAACAAATAAATAAATAAACAAATAAATAAATACAGAGTCAGGTCCAAAAGACAGCAATGGTTTGAGTCCAGAAGTAAGGGCAGAAGGTAAGCTTGTGTAGGTGGTTTCAGCTCCATATGACTAAATATTTGTTAGCAAAGTAAGGGCCCACCCTGGATGCCTGACTTTATAGTGTTAAATAAACAGCTTAAAGCTGTAACTACAATGTTGGAGGAAAATGAATGAGAGAGCAATGGGGGGAAAAGGCCCAGCGGTTACACTAAGTGTATTTAGACAGGGTTGTTAATTGTCTTTAAAAAGTATCCTGCTTTGTTCCAGTGCCTTTAACAGCAATTGCATTTAACATCTTACCAGGTAAATTGTTTATATCATAGATAAACATTATTTAACACTGTCCAAAAAGGTAAGCAGCCTTTGGCTTAGATCTCAACTCAAGGCAAGAACCCAGTGATTCTAACCACAACAGCAACCTGATAATAGATTGGTTATAAAGCATATTATATATGTTATGATCCAAATATCTATAAAGCTGCAATGTTATTCATACCCCACTGAATTCAATGAATCTGGTCACAGTTACCCATGTTTCTGGTGTGAATGGTACTGAAGTCATTGTTCCTGAACTTTATTTAGATAGTGGAATCTTTCTGGACCAGTCAGATATGTATTGGGAAAGATAAGTGGTGGGTCAGTCAAACAACACTGCACTTTTCTAAGGGAACACAAGGATGTAGGAATCCCAATTAAACATCAGAGGCCCTGGCATACTGTACTGTTGGTTAGCATAAGAGTAAAACAAACACACTGATAAAATGGCTTATAGGCATGCATTTTGTGTACAAGGTGACACACATCAATTGGGGCTGTGGTAAGGACTGCTAGGTCACTGCCTAGAGACAGTGCCTGATCATATATCCTTCAATGAACACAAGAAGTGGCTTCTACCTGGTCAGACTATGTACTGTCTAGGGACAAAAAAAGGGGAACCAACTTAACCCTGAAACTTGGAATCAAGAACCTGAAGAGGTAAGTCAAACAGTAAGTAGAGGGCCAACAATTCTTAATGTATATAATATAAAAATACATGTATTTATTAGCAAAGAATTAAAAAACATATAAGAGCCCAACTACACCTCATATAAAAATACCAAAATCATACACACACTTGTCAAGTCTATTGGCCCTTGTGTGTATGATTCTGGTATTTTTATATGAGGGGTAGTTGGGCCTTTATATGTTTTTAAATTCTTTGCTTCTATTATTGTTGTTGTTGTTGTTATTAGAATTTCTACCCCGCCCTCCCAGCCAAGGCTGGCTCAGGGTGGCTTACATAAAAATAGTAAATTTACATAATAAATACATGTATTTTTATATTATATACATTAAGTTTTAATTGTTGGCCCTCTACTCTGTTTGACTTACCTCTTTAGGTTCTTGATCCCAGACTATGTACTGTGACAGGCTTTCCAAGGTCTCAGGGAAAGAATGGGTTTCCCCCCTTAGCATCTGCTACTTGTGATTCTTTTTAGCCGGAAATGCCAGGGACTGAACCTAGCAGGTGTTTACGGCTGTATGTAACCCCCCCCCCCCCGGACACGAAGACAGGCTGCAACCTCAAGTTATACATGCTTAATAGGACTGTCTTCAACAGACCACTGATTACAAAAACTGAACCATCAGGAGAGTAATTTAAAGACAAGAGAATCAAGGTCCTGGGTCTCTTAGATTATACACAACTATTTATAAGGGGAAAGTAATTCAGTGGCTTTACTTCAAAAATCTTTTTTTTAAAAAACAACTAGGTTTAAACTTGCAACTTTATGGTGGCTACGGAAACAGGCCAGACCTTAACATTCAGAACTATATCCAGCAAATCTACATTTAAGAAGAAGCTGAGATGCCAGTAACAATAATCGTGGTGGAAAGTGCTGTCAAATCACAGCTGATTTATGGCAACCCCATAGGTTTGTCAAGGCAAGAGACATTCAGAGGTAGGTTGCCAATATTCATAGAGAAAGGGAAAAAGTCATCAGTGTGTTGTAGTGATTAATACTGGACTAGGATGTGGGAAACCCAGGCTCAAATCCCCCGTCTACTGTGGAAACTTGCTGGGTGACCTCAGGCCAGTCACTGTCTTTCAGCCTCACCTACCTTATAGGGTGGTTGTTGCCAACAGGCCTTGAAAAAATGACAGTTAATAGTAGTTTCATGTATGAAAATGGGCAGCTTGAGCTTTTCATGACATGAAAGTAATTAAACATCCCATCAATCTTATATTATAAGGATAAGACATTTTTCTCCTAGCCTGTTTGTAACCTTACTCCACAGGATTATAGTAAGTACAAAATGTGAGGGTGGGAAGGTGAGAACCATGTATGTCCTCCTCAACACTTTACTGAAAAATCAGCATACATTTGCTATAGTACAGCACTGCCACTCTGTAAGGGGTGAATGAGATAAGATTACTTCCTATGTATTTCAACAAACAGTCTTCTTTTTCTACTAAATTACAGAAAATACATACCTTTTATTTTCTCTTCCCTGTAGGCTCTCTCCTTTTCCTGCTTTCTTCTCTCCTTTTTATCCAGCAGCCAAACTACCTTTATCTGTTTCTCTTTCTTCCCTTTCTTTCCTTCTCACCTCCAGCAGCCTCTGTCTGGGAAAACAGTGGGAAACCTCCATAGACTTGGAGGTGCATACCTCAGGTTCCCCTGATTCCCCTTCCCTATGCTATTTCCTTTCCTCACATCCTCTTTTCCTGCTTTCTTCTCTTCTTCCTTCCCACCCCCTTTCCTTCCTTTTATATGCCTCCATCCTCAGCTATATTATTATTTTTATATACTGTGTTTTCCCACAGTGGTGACCTGATGCACCTTATATAATTCTCCTCTCCTCTTTTTTATCCTCACAACAACCAGGGCTATTTTTGGGCAGGAATGCACAGGAATAGAGTTCCAGCTGGATTCTGAGTTGGCCACGCCTACAGCCCCCCCCCCCCCGGTTCCCCAGGCGCCTCGCAAACCGCGGGACGCCTGGGGAAGCCAAGCCGATCCAGGGAGGGCAGGCAGTTTAAACTGCCTCCCCTCCTCGGGTTCCCCAGGCGCCCTGCAGCTGTGGGGCACCTGGGGAAGCTGATCCAGAAACTGCCTTCCTTCTCTCGGGTTCCCCATGCGCCCTGCAAGCCATGGGGCACGTGGGGAAGCCGATCCTGGGAGGGAGCTGTGCTGTCAGGGGTGTGGCCTAATATGCTAATGAGTTCCTGCTGTTGGGTGTGGCCTATTATGCGAATGAGTTCCTGCTGGGCTTTTTCTACAAAAAGAGCCCTGACAACAACTATGTAAGGTAAACTAGGCTGAGTCTGTAGCTCAAGATCACCCAGTGAGCTTCCACAGCAGAGTGGTAATTTGAACCTAGGTCTTCCAGATCCTGTTGTGATACACTTAACCATTGTAACACACTAGGTTTTGTGGGGTGGTTGCTGTTAAACTGTAGAAAGCAGCTGGGCCTGAGTGAGTCAAGCAAGTGGTATGGCAGCAAGTCGACTGGTTGCTGATGAGCTCACCCTAGGAATTCCTCTCTTAGACATCAGAGCAGCCCTAGAAAAGGCGATATGTTCCCCCCCCCCCCCCCCCCGGCTACTGACCGAAACCAAGGCTTGAAAACTGGCAATATAGTTGCCTGGCAACGGTCATTGAGGGCATTGCTTAAAGCTACAGGCTTTTGTTGTTCAGTCGCAGTCGAGTCCGACTCTTTATGACCCCATGGACCACATCACGCCAGGCACTGATCCTATTATTTGGTTTTTTTACCCCCTATGTATTTTTATATATCTATATATCTATATATCTATCTATATCTATAGATATATCAGATTATTCTACAAACCCAGGGCACTTTGCAGATTTGTGAAAAGACTGACGTTTTGAGAATTAGAAGCACTGGTACCTTTATTTCTCTCCCCCCCCCGCCCCCTTTACCTCCTCAGCAGTCAAGAATGAAAGTAAAGGCAGAGCTAGAAATGTGAAGGCCCGGAAAAAAACTGGAAAAAATCAGGAAAAAAACCATTTCCCCCCTGTTTTTTTCCTGAAGCCTTTTTTGTTTTTTTCTGAAAATTGGAAAAATTGAAAAAGGAAAAGAAAAAAATTTGATTATGGAATGTTTTATTTTAACATGATGAATAAAATATTTTAAGACAAGGTGTTCAAATATTTTCCAAATCATTTCTAAAAAATATGTATGGTATCAGATTAATCTGATTTCTGCGCACTGAGGACAAGCAAGTCCTAGGTTACAAATTGAACTCTCCAATGCAAGAATAAGCTGCATTTCTTCCTTTAGGAGGTGCTATTGTCACAAGAAAAGAAAAAGGTTTCAGTTTTGTTTTTGCATGTGGGTGGCTATACTGGCACTCAGGCTTCACTAGGCCTCAAAGCATTGGAAGAAAATAAAGAACAGCAAAAAGGACCTGAAAGTATAGTTTTTAGAAGTCCATAATAACTATGATAATGACAGACACAACAGAGTAGCTGCAGAGACTGAAACTGGTACTGATAATTACAGCTCAGAAAATGATGATTAAATTTCATGCTCATTCATTGAAACTTAGTCCCACACTCCCTTCTATACACTTCCCCCCCTCTTCAATTCTTTTTATGAGAATGGGTTTTTAATTTTTTTTTAATACTATGGAGAGGAAATATGAATAATTATTACTTCTGGATTTTTAAAAATTGTTTTGTGGAGGTTTTTTGTCTGTTCCGCATAAACTAGTAAACAGTTCAGTAGATCGTTGCTCCATTTGTTACAATTACAAATAAATATTATTTAAAAAGTAAATTCTGTTTGTAATAACTGTTTGGATACATTATATTTTTAATATGCTAGTTGTGATAATTTCATGCCAAGTGAAATTGTCCATAGTCATATTTTACGTTCCTAAAGTAACAGAATGTCTTTCAATCTGGAAAAAAAAGAAGTGCTAATGTAGTTTTTTTTTCAATTTCCCCCCCAAAATCCGTTTTTCCCCGGAAAAAACGGAAAGAAACTGGTCTCCCTCCCCCCCCCCCCAGCTTCAAAATATCCGGAAATTTAACATCTCTGGTAGAGCCACAGCCGCTTCCCTTCACGAATGGGCATGTGCGAGCCTTGCGCACAAGCCTACCAGCCAAGGGCGCTTCAGGTGCTTGAGCATGTGCAGAAGCAGAGGGTGAAGGCCGGTCGCGCGCGGGCTGCCCTGAGCGGGTGGGCGAGTGAGGCAAGCAGGGCGGGCAGCCTCGGCTATCGCACGGGCCCAGCTCGCTCTTCCCTCCCTCCCGTGTCTCCTCCCCCAGCGTCGGGAGGCTGCTGTTAACGAGGAGCGCCCCCCTTTCCCCTCCTCCCCCGGAGCTGCTTCTCTGCTGGTTGTGGCCGCTGCTGCCGGCTGTTTTTCCTCCCGCCGCTGCTCGGCTGGAGAGGAGAGAGGAGACGTGACGCTTCCCTTTGACATATAAACAAGGTAAGGGAGGGCGAATCTGGGGGGGGGGGGGGGGGGGTTGCCTTGCGCCGTTGCCTGCGCGGCGTCGTCGGAGGCGACACTGAGCTTTTTTGGCCGCAGAGAGAGAAATGGCAGCGGCCGCTCAGGGGTTGAACCCGGCCTCAGCAGTGGTGGCCGCCGAGGCTGAGGTGGACAAGCCCTCGCCTCGCCCCCCCCCCTTCCAGTGGAGTGGATGCGTTCGCAGCGGCGAGGCCAGACGTTCTCCCTTGGTAGGGGGCCGCCTCATCAGGACCGGGTGGGGGGGGGGGAGAGATGTTTGCCTCCCCCCCCCCCCAACACTGCCCTGAAGCTCTCCCCTTCCTTTTTTTTTGGCTTTTGAAAAACTATGATCGGTATCTGAGCACTGGCTGGCCCTAAAAGGATCTCACTCCTCCCTGCCCCCGAGGGTCTGGAGGGTGTTTTCCGTTGTGGGGAGTGGGGAACCGTCTTCTCTCCCCCATCTCTGTTTCTCTGTAGGTTTATTTCTGCGTACCCACGGAGGTCTGGTCGAAAGGATCCTGGGTCATAAACTGGATTTGGAAAGTCCCTGAATCCCCGTAACTGGGATTCCCCCCCTCCCCCCTCTTGGTTAAACGATTGTGCAATTTTTTTGCGTGTGTGTGTGTGTGTGTGTGCACAGCTAAGGAAACGAGAGCGGGCACGGATATAATCTGTGAGATGGTTGACTGTGCCGGCTCGGCGAAGGCTGGTCTGTCAGGTTTTTGTCAGCTCGTGTCATCTAAAAATTTGTGGGATACTCGAGTCATTGTAGAGGAACCCGGGGAGGGGGAGGGAGATGTGAAAATGTCAGCGCAGCTCCCTCTTGCTCCCATCATTGCTGGCTTGGCTTTGTTGACGATAGCGGGAAGGGAGGGGAGCATAAGTGGGGTAATCGAGGCCATCGCCACTGCTTGGAAATGAGGCGGATTCGGTCCGTCCCCTGTCAAATGAGATGACTATACTTTCAAGCCAAGCCATTTCCCTCTTCTCTGTCTCCCCCCCCCCCCCTTTACTTTCAGTTTCTCGTGTATATATGGCCTCCCTTCCTGGATGAGACTTGAATATGTAAATCCTTGGTAGAGTGTCGGAGAAGCTGTTGTCGGAGAGCGTTCCTCTGGCTCTGCGAAAGATAGCCCCCCCTCCACTTTTAATGACAAAACAACAACAATCCTGTACCCGGCGTGGCTTACAAATATTTTCCACGTCTACGAAGAACGGATGTGGATCACTGCCCTCTTCACGTGACTATTTTTTTCAGGGAGGAGAGTTGTAAATGCGCCTTGACATGTTCTTCTTGCTGTTGGGGGTTCTCTGTGTTAGTCCAGTAAGATTAAACGACTGCTGTAGCTTGCTATGTTTTCTTCTATTCTTCGTTGGTCATGGGACTCGAACGAGATTTCCACTTCTTCTAATTGAGCGCAGGAAGTAAAGGGAATGGTCATATGATGATTCAGTTCTAGAAAGGGAAGGCAGATTGGCTTCTCCTATCCCAGCACTTCTCTTAAGCTGTCATGATTTTAGGGAGATATCTGACCACTGCAGTCACGTGAGTAGAATATTAGGCCTATGTCTATGCACATCCCCAAAGTCATAATGTATTTCTATGTTACAAAGAAGAAAAAGTAGGTTTGAGCTAGCCACCATTTGAGCTAGTTGAAACTCACAGCAATTATTTGATATTTAATAATAATAAAAAATCCTGTACTATGGGAGGGACACTTGAAGATCTGCAGTGATGCAAATTTCCTAGTGTTAATTTTGGGTGTTTAAGGTGACATTGGTGATCTATATGGCTTATTTTTGCAAGTTTTACTTGAGCATGAAGCAGGAACGAGGTGTGCCAGGTCAGAATATTCAACTAAGTTCTGTGTCAACTCATGTTTAGAACTGAAATAGGATACTTTGATGAGACACACAATAGAAGGATTGTGGCTTGTACAGACAATGCCCTGTACAGAGACATGGAAGTGTCATCATGCTTGTCTGCCTTTCTGTTGCCCTTGCACCTCTGTCACCAGCAAACCCATTTTCAGGGGTTTAGAAATAGCTCAGGAAACAGTGTCCCTTTCTCAAAATGCAACCAGTATTGCTGTGATGTCTATATATTATTGTGAGAACATCAGCTTTCAAGTGGTGTCTGATGTTGGTGAAATATTAGTTCACTGCTCTTGCCCATGCAATTTTGTGACTATCTTGAAATTATTTTTTTAATGAAAATAGTATATCTAGGATTTTGCAGTGACTTAATTGCTTTAAGTAGGCCTGCCTTATAAGACTGAAAAACAAAACTTTATACATGTAGATATTTAATTATGTACAAGGATGTTTGAATATTGTTTATATTAAGTTGTAATCAATAATGCTGATTGATTTTAAAATGTTATACACAGATGAAGTCTGGTACCTGCATATAAGTTGTGACTGTTTGCTTTGTATGAAATTGGCTTTACTGTCTTGCTTGGTGGTTCCATAAAAACCGATTAATCAAAATAAAGATGAGCTGATTGAAATATAAAATTAAAATCCTATAGTGTAAAAAAGATCCAAACAAACCCTTTTTCAATAATTTGTGGTAGAAAATGGATGTAAAACAAGGATGGGTTGCATTGTTTATGGCTGTTTATGACCCTTTGCGACTTTTTCCTTGTCTTCATTCTACTGCTATTGTAGTGGTTCATTTGGTGGCTGGTAACTGCCCAGGTACAAGCCTAAGTTATTTGGATACACTCTATAGGTCTTTTGTTAGTCTGCTTCTGGTTTAGTGTGCTTTCTCTGATATAGAGAGATAAAATATCTAGGAATTTTAAATGAATAAAAACTCTTTTCTTCTGACTTTTTTGGGAAAGAACTGAAACTTTTTGGGAAAACAGTAGTAGTGACATAAAACAAAATCTTTTATCATTTTAAGGCCACGAAATATGTAATTTACTTAAGTTGGCATAAAAGTGGTATTTTGGTGTGTATATGAACAAATTAAAATTTAGGGGTATAACGATCTATACAAGATTGTCCACTAATACCCTAGTTATTTGAATTTCAAGTAATAACTGCAAATGTGAGATAACGCTGTAAACAGTTGCATCCTGAGACTGCTGTTTACTGCACACTTAAGAGCAAAGGAACATAATGGCATTTATTTCAATGTAAATTCAACGTATCATAAGTTATCAAAACTGAGGTATTTGCTAGTTGCAGGAGGGGAAAATGACTTTCTTGTTTTAATGATAGTGGTAGAAGATGAACATATAAATTATTTGGACTTAGAAGTGATGTATAAACATAAGCATTATCATGCAAAAATGGAAAACACTCTGTTTTAAAGAAAAACTTAGAAATGGAACAATCCTCTAATGCCATTTAGGATTTATGCTGTAATTCTTAAAGAGAACATTTCTGAAGGTGTTTTTCCCAGCCTTGGAAAAATAATGAAAAACTGTGTTTTCTGTCTGGTTTGTGGACATGTACATTCAGCTGGCAAAAATATAACTTCATGCACTTGACCTAGCCCCCCACTCTGGTGTGGGCTTTATCCAGCTTTTAGAAACTGTTATCACTAGCATTGGAGAAACATTGGAAACTTCTAAGGTGTCGTTTAGAAAATGTTATCAAGATAGGTGAATTAAAAGTAAAACAAATGTGAATAGCAGCTCAAAAGGTTCTCAATTTCTGTGATAAATTTTAGGAATTACAGTAATAAAACTGCTTTAAATTTTTTTTGGTATTTTTATAATAGAACAGGCAAAAAATCAACTTTGGGAGTATGTCCCATTGAACTCAGTGGGACACTGAATTCAGTAAATATGTAAAGAATTGGGCTGCATGTGGCTTCTTTATTTACTTCATTTATATCCTGTCTTTTTCCCCAATGGCAACCAAAATGGCTTATGTTGTTCTCCATTCCAACATTTTAACTTTATAAAAGCACTGTGAGGTAAGTTAGGCTGAGTGTGTGTGACTGGCCCAAGGTCACCCAGCAAGCTTCCGTGGCAAACCTGGGGCTCCCAAAACCTAATCCAGTGCTCTGACCGCTACACCACACTGACTACACACAGGTGGTTCTAAATCCACACTGGCTAAGTTTATGAGAGGCACTTAAACTCAGCCCCGTAGTTTGACCTTTTCATGGGGGGGGGGCACAGTTGCTAATTTAATTAACAGATCTGCTCTAGCCAGTAAACTAGCCTTTCCTTCTAGGAAGGAATTTGTGACCCTGACCTCAGTGCTCTCTGGGGCACATATAGGGAAAGTCGGTCCCTCAGGTTGGCAGGCCCCTGACCGTATAGGGCTTTAAACAACTACTACTACTAATAATAATAATACATCCCCCCACCCCCAGTATGGGCTGCTGCACAAGTGTCTCTTGCTCCGGCTTGCAAACTGCACCAGAGTGTGGGCTGGGGGTCTTCAGGAAAAGAATGTCGCTCCTCTGGGAGAAGAGAGCAGCACAGGGCCTCTGCTGGGCTGGCTCCAGGGAGGCAGCACATGGCTGCTTTGATGCACGTCCTTCAGGCCTCTTTGCCCAGAGAACGGGGACGGCCTGGCCTTCTGGGGCCTTTTGCCTGGAGGGGCAGGGCTCAGTGGCAGGCAAGGAATGGCACACCAGAGCTCAGAGCCTGCCTCCCTGGGGCACCAGGGAGGCTGCATATCTAGGGGCACCGAGCATGGCTTGGGGGTGAGGCTGTGCGCTCTGCATGTGCTCAGAGGAACCAGGGCTGCTGAGCGCTTGACCCCCGCACAGGGCTGTCTCACTGAGCAGGTGGCGATGGCAGCGCTGCTTCTCTTTTTCCTTCGCTTCCGGTTGGACTCCGGTGACTGCTCGAGCACACAACAACTCCTTCCTGCCTGGCTCTGAAGCACTGCCCTGCTCTGGGAAGCGTTGGGGAAGGGGTCAGAGAAGATTTGGGGGGCAGGGAAGATTAGGGGGGGGGGTGTTGCCCCAAGGGTCCCATGGTAGCTACAGACCTACTTAAACTGATGCATTGATAGTTGCCTTTTGGGTATCTGAAATGGGATAGACATAGGATAGGGTTTTTTCAAGAATGGTAAGGCAGGTTTCCGCTAGTATAGATATATAATACCTTTTACCAGCTTTTATTGTTATGGCAGTTATAGTCACTCTTGGAGAAACTAGACTTGGCTATGGTATGCCATGCTGTGGTCATGTCTAGGTTACATCACTGTATTTATTTAATTTATTTGGAACATTTATATGCTGCTTCTCTAGTGGTTTGCTTGAGGAGGCTTACACAACTATATTGATAAAACAATTCTCTGCCCTTAATATAAGCTACTAAAAATAAGAAGCCATTAAAACCAGGGCATAGTATAAAATACACACTGATCAGCCTAAAATTATGTGTATAAAATGAACTTTGGGGCAGAAGCAGGGAACAAATAATTTAAGAGATAAAAGCCTGCATAAAAAAGAATGTGACTGAAGGAAAGTAAGGTGGGTGCCAGGCTGCCTCATGGGAGAAGGCATTCTAAAGGCAAAATGTCACCACTGAAAAAGCCCTCTCTTTGGTTACCATCAACATAACTTCTAAAGGTGGGGAGCAGAACTTCAAAAGAAGATCTTAACTGTGGGCTGGACAGTACTGGTGGATATGGTCCTTCAAGTACACTGGCCCCAATTTCTTTAGGGTCTTAAAGAATCAGCAATTTGAATTGTGCCCAGAAAAAAGATGGGCAGCCAGTGCAGATCTTTTAGCACAAAGGTGACACAATTCCTGTATCCAGCCCCTGACAATACCCTGGCTGTCGCATTTTGGACCAAAATGACACTTCTGAACAGATTTCAAAGGCGTAGGCTCAGTGTATTCTGTGTGTAACCCCCACCAGAACAGTCTGACTTTCATTCCTTAAGCAACTTTGTCATTAACCAACAGTACCTCAATAATAACCTGACTACAGCAGTTTATAGTAGTTGGAGGTTCTAGACAATCTTCAAAGGTAGCCCCAGGTGAAGCCCACTATAGAAGGTAATGAGGTACGTGGTGACTAGAAATGGGGATTTTTTAGTGGTGGCACCTGGTCTGTGGAGTGCTGTCACTTACAAGTGAGGCTGAAGCCTATTTTACTGTAGACACCAGGTAAAGACTAGTTTCTTTGCCTGGGCTTTTAGTTAAGTTTTTCTTGGCCACTTTTAGTAGAGATTTATTTATTTATTTATTTTCAAATCTTTATTTTTATACCCCGCCCTCCCCACAAGTGGGCTCAGGGCGGCTTACAAGGGCATAGATGCCAGTTAAAACAAAGGCATAAATGCCAGTTAAAACATCATATAACAATTTAAAATCAACAGTAACAATAATAATGATAACAATAAAACACCAGAAAATTACAGGTATGTAACTACAATTCCTAATAAAGTGCTTCCAGTTTTTCTACTCAGATGGCTTCCTATCGGGTTGGGGTCCAACCAACCATAACCATCGGGCCTGAGCTTTTTGTCACTTCGTGCCTTTTTTTTGGTCACTTCATGCTTTGCCTGTAGTTGACTGGCCCTGTTTTATACTGATATTGGGTTTGCCTAGTGTTTTTTTGGGGTGGTGGTTTATTTGCTGTTTTTTCTGATATTCTAGTTTTAGATTTATTTTAAATTGATGCCTTACTGTAAATTGTAAGCAGAGCTTTTTTTCTGGGAAAAGAGGTGCCAAAACTCTCAAGAGGGAAATGAAGTTTTCAATCTGTATACTGAAAACTCATGAACTTTTAAACATTTAAAAAAGAATTTTGTCAAAAGGGTTCTGGAACTCAGTTCCAGTGTGTTCCCCCAGAAAAAAAGCCCTCTCTGTAAATAATATTTAGCAGTTTCCTGGAGAGAAACAATTTAAGTAAATAAAACTTTCCATGTATTTCTGAGCAGTAGTTGTCAGTGGTCTCCAGCCAAAATAAGTGTGGCACCTGAGGGATTATGAATTGTAATGTAAAGTGAGTCAGAACTCATTTTGTCACATGCAAGAACTTGGACACTCATTTGGCAAAAATAAGCATCCACAAGCCATTAGCAGAAGAAGGGGGATGGCAAGGAGCATGACAGTAACCACTGGCCCAGCATTCCAGGACATAGATGTATTACATTATATTTCAGAGCACCAGTGAAAACAGAAATCCAGCTAAAAGAATAAATCATCCATCAGAAGTGATATGGGCCACCCTCAGCAACTGAGCAAAGTAGGATGAAAACAAACACCTGTGAGAAAGGACGGCTAATATCTGTAATGAGCTGCTCTCTCTTGAATCTTACAGTATCAAGTTTGCATGTGAATTCTAACTTATCCTGGAGATTGCCTTTGAATTTATTATGTTGATACACTCACTATCTTTGTATATTACCTTATGCTGAGGAGTAGATGACTTGAGTATTTCATTTTTAATGTTTCATTTGGGTCTGTCGCTTATTTTGTGTACAATGAGTCCAGTTTGGCCAAAGTAGAAGGGTATAACTGGCACTTAATGCATATTTCACATAAGAGGGTTGTAAGGTGAATGAGCTAGCTGATGGTATCACTGTTACTGCTGGGCTCTGTGATAGTGGGTTTTGAGTAGATATGAGGACAGAGTTGACACTGGGGATAGCTTCAGAGTCTAGTCCATGCGTTTGCATCTCTTTTAGGTGGTTCATTGCTGCTGGTGAGTTCCTTTGGACTGGGGTGGTGGTCTGTAAGTAATGAGAGGGGCCTAATTCTCATGGTCTGTGAGAAGGAAAGTCCATTTTCTAGGGGAGGTGTAGATGTTGAATCATGTGCTACAAGTACTCGTGCTGACCAAGTGTGATTATATTTTAAGAGCCTGGATGCATACCACAGACCATGTAGTATGCTCTGAACAGTAGCTGAAAGGATGTATATTGTGATCAGTACATTTCAGGTATAAAAAGTTTATAGTGTAGTTGTATGGTGGGGTCTGGAAAGTGACCCTGCTACATAGACGTGTTCATAATCAATTGTTAAAAGTGTAAAACTGCTCTGGGGATTTGGGATTGTGATGACTGGCCTGCTTGCCTGTTTGTGCTATGCCCAGCTAGCTTCTGTTCAGACCTGCAGAACAGCTTTCTCTTGAGTTTGATTTTATAGAGGAACAGATACATTTCACCACTGTTTTGTATATGTTTTAAATACATCCATCTCTGTCAGTGTTTAGGATTCAGTGACCTGACCTGGATAGCCAGGCTAGCCCGATCCCGTCAGATCTTGGAAGCGAAGCAGTGTTGGCCTTGGCTAGTATTTGGAAGGGTGACCTCCAAGAAATATCAAGGTCATGACACAGAGGCAGGCAATGACAAACTACCTCTGAAACATCTCTTGCCTTAAAAACAAATCACCTAGTGGTGCATAACGCTAAAAGAGCTAAGACATCTGGCTGCCAGATAATCTTACGATCTCCTGGCTATTCTACACACAATGCCATTCGATAATTAACTCTGCATCAGTTTTGCACTAGAATTATATCTAAATAAGTAGGGAAGCTGCAAGGGCTTGTGGGAGTCAGTTCATTTCCCCTTGTATCCCGTTCTTCACACTACTTCCTCTTTCTCTTCTCCTGACAGTCCCCATATACGCACCCCCTTTTCCTGCTTCCTTCTCTTACCAACCACACTTCCTGTTATCTGCCCCTCTGTTTTCTACTTTTTAAAAATTTTATTTATTACCCACCTTTCTCCACAATGGGGGCCCAAAGCACCTTACATCATTCTCTTTTCCTCCATTTTATCCTTTGTGGGTTAGATTAGATTGACTGGGCCAGTGTCACCCAGTGAACTTCCACGGCAGAGTAGGGAATTGAACCTGGGCCTTTTGGATCCTAGTCTGGCACTGTAACCAGTACATGATACCGGCTTTCAGCTTTCCCTTGCCCAGGGAGTTGCTCTCTGGGAAAAGCCTGGTCAGGTTGCAAAACTCATAAGGCAGCGAATGGCTCCGATGAGCTGTGTGGTGGCCATTGCTTGGGCCAGCTAAGTTGTGCATGTTTGCTGGAGGCTGCCACTGGGCCCAAGCAAGTTGTGTGGTGTCAGGTCATAACCATACCTTGATGAGTTGAGCAAATTGCATGGTAGCAAGTTGTCTGATAGTGACAACTGGCCCTGGCCCTTGATGAGTCCTCCTTCCAGGGCAGGAGGGAGGGGAGCAGGGGTGGACTAGGAGGTCAAAGTAGTCCTGGAAATGGTGTTGGCCCCCATGCCTTTTACTCACAGAAACCAAAGTTTGAAGGCTAGCATTATTATTGTTCTAGATTCAAGTCTAGTAGTACCTTAGAGACCAACAAGATTTTCAGGGTATAAGCTTTCAAGAAACAAAGCTCCCTTTGCCAGATACTCTTGAAAGCTTATAACCCCAAAATCTTGTTAGTCTCTAAAGTGCTACTGGACTTGAATCTAACTCTTCTACTGCAGACCAACACAGCTAGCCTCTGAAAATGTTTTTGTGGTTGCCTAGTAACCCCCACAATGGCCACTGAGAGGGCATTCATTTCTTATAGGTACAGGCACTGCTTGTACAGGCACTGCTTGTATTATTGGTGGTGATGGGAGGGGGAGATTTCAGATTTCTTTGCAAATTTGGGGCTTTTCTCATTTTAGTAGAAAGCTCTTTCTTTTCTGCTAACGTCTCTATTATCTGGATTTAAATATCCATAGATGGGGCCATGTTGAGAAATAGATTTTTTTTTTAAAGAAAACAACTCCATCAGTTGTCATATGGTCTAATAGTTCCTGCACTGATATTATGGCTTGATAGTGGGGCCAGGGACTGGAAAGTCACACAGTGTCATTTATTGATTGATATGGGTGACCACCTACTCATACTTAGGAGTTTACCTGATCTCTGCAACTGGTCCTCTATGCTAATTTATAATTACATATTATACCTTGCTTGTTTCCCCAATGGGAACCCAAAGCAGCTGACATCATTCTGCTCTCTATTTTATCCTCACAAAGAGGTAGGTGAGGTTGCAAGTGTGTTACTGGCTTAAGGTCACCTAGTTTGCTTCCGTGGCAGAGAGAGGATTCAACCCTGGGGTTCCTGCATCCTAGTTTGACACCCTAACTGCTACACCACACTGGCGCTCTGGCCACATATGATGTGCTCCCTCAGCCGTAGGCTGAACGAGCTGCCACTCAGCCTGGGGACCCTGGCCACTGGCTGATGCGGCACTGGCCCAAACGTGCCCCACGATTGATCCATGCCACACCGTAGTCCTGCCCACAAACCTGCTGCCCAGCTGCAGTAGGCTGTGAGCCCACGGATGGAGCACACGCTCCGCCGGTGGCTGAAAGGGGTGGCTGACAATGCTTGGACATCGCAGGACAACAGAGCCACCCGGACAGCAAATCTCAGCTTGCTTCTGTCGCCGCTGTGGCCAACGCCTGTGGGGACCTGCTGGCAAGCACCACCGGCCGCATGCAGGTCCTCAGGTTGCTCCTGATGATGCCGCAACCAATGCCCACAGGTACCTGGGGGGTGGGGTGGTGGGGAGAACGCCGGCAGGTGGGGGGGGGTCGTATGAGCCCCGACAGCTGCTAGAGCCTGTTGTATTGCTCTACAATGGGCCTTGCTCCTAGTATATAAATATTCCTAACTACATAGCAGCCAAACAACTCACAAATGAAAAATGTTAATTTAAAGCAATAACTGCTGTTCTGTTGCTGATATGTGAGGGCTGACGCTGGCAGGCTATTCACAACACACAAATGCTGTTCCAGAGTTGGATAAAACTTTTTCCTTTTCCTTACTTCTGTCTTTTAGGATGTATCCAGGTAGCGAAAAAATGCTTGCAGGCCCACTTACTTTTTATTCGATTGTGCCTTTTCTTGTGCTTTGTGTGCCCATCCTCATTTATGTATGTGTCTAATGGAAGTAACAACCGCCTGTGAGGTTCCAGAGAGAAGAATCGGGCAGGACTGTTACAGGCAGTGTCTTCTTGCTACACACCACTGTCCTATGAAACAGGACAGTTCTCCAATAAAATCAGCGATTCAACAGGAGGAAAAGCTGCTGAAACAGCAATATATTCAGGATTGCCTTACTGGTTTTCATCATTTGGCTGGGGAGCAACAGGAGGAAAGAACCCCAACAGACTTCTGTTTTTTTGTCTCTTGCCTGGCAGTAGATATGGTTCCCTTGATGAAATAAGAACTAGAGTTTCCTACAAATAATGAGCCAATTTCCCAAGTGGTACCTTTTGTTTCTTCAAACTTAGAATGAGCACTTCGGCAGAATTCCATCCAGGCTTATGGTTCCTGTGACCCTTGAAATAGGTTGCCTTCCCTTTTGTAGACCATGCAATAAATTGTTGTGGTATGGGGTTGTATTCCTTGTGAGGGTTCTCTCGAGGTACTCTCATGTGATAGGTGTAAAGAATGTGATACTATTGGTGCACTTAAATGATGTGGAGAAGAAAGAAAACAGCATGAAAGAAGGGAAATACTTTGTATTTCCTGTTTATAGAGGATGATTCTACTAACCAGACAGCAAAGACAAATGCAGAGAGACCTATGCATTAGGGAAATTCATATTAAAAATTTTAAGAGCCAATCTTTTATGTAGTTTTAGTTCCTCATGGATACAATATTGAATCAATGTAGAAAATAAATTATATTTTTTTTAAAACAAAATTTTTAACTTTCCAGTCTCAAGATTTTGGATACTAGGTGTAATGGATTACTTATGACCTCTAACCAAGTATAGAAGCAGTTGTGTGCTGGTGAACTCAGTAGTCACATGTTAACATATTAAACATTTGAAGTCAGTGTAATCTAGGTATGTAGCAGGGGACATGAGGTTTTCTTTGCACAGCAGTGTAGGATAAGCTTTTGGTTTAAGCAAGTAGGGTAACAGAAACAATCCATTTGATCATGTGTGGGATAGATCTTGCTAGAAAGAAAGAGACTACTAAGAAAGATGGAAGATACTAATTCTTAATGCATGTTAGATTTTGTGTTACCTAAACTCTCTTTGCTACTTTTTCATGGTTCCTTCTCATGCTGACTCGGCAGCAGAACTACAATTAGGGGGAAGGAGTTTATGTATTTGCTCTCAATGACAGTGCTGCTTATACCCAGGGACAGTGAGGCTGTCATGGCAAGTAGCCATGTCCTAATCCTGTCCCTGAACCGGAAATAATCAGCGTGTTGTAGAAAGATTTTTAGCACATGCCTTGTTGCTGGTTGTGTTGCCTGTTGTTGTAACTGACCTGGAGATCCCAGATCACGTTTTGAGGGGTGTCAGGGCACAGTATGGTTAATTGCCTGTATAACTTCGTACAATACTCTGGAATAGTGATTGATTAGTATAGTAGAAATTTGAGAATTTCTCTTTACCTCTATTTCTTTTTGGACGGCAAGGAAAAAATGGTAGTGTGGATGGGCTTGTCTTTTGGGAATCCAAAAGTACTGGCCCTTTTCATATTACAGTGTGAAACCGGATGTTGTTCGTTGTTGGCCTGACTTTGAGTAAAGCCATTTCTGAAGCACTGTGGTCATTTCAAACAGTGCTGGTTTTTTTGCTACACAATCTTCCTTGGACATTTTTAAAATGTTCTAATGTGAGGGCTATAGCAGCACCATTGAGATGCATTGAGTCAGTGGAGTCAATGCATCTCAGTGGTGCTGCTGTAGCAATGGTAGTGCTATAGTGCTCACATTAGAAACTTTAAAAAAAGGCCCGAAGAAGATCACACGGTGAAAAAGGGTAGGGGGGAAAGTGGCATTGTAGGAAGCACTATGGACATTTTAAACAGCCCACCACATCAATTCAGAAGCACAGTAAAGGGGTTGAAAATGGAAAGAAGCTGTTTCCCTCAAAAGTGGCTCAACCATGCTTTGCTAACTCAATGCAAGCAATATGAACAGGTAAATAAATTCCGCTAGCAGCCGGTTACTAAAACAGGTCTGTTTGAAATGACAGAAAAAATCCATTAGCAACCAGTTACTAAAACAGAATACAAAGGCAGTTTGAAAAGGGTCACTGTCTATTGGAAACATTGTTTTAGTCTTAGCTTGTGAGTGAGCAATGTCTTGTGGACGAGGGAAAACACCATGCATGTACTTTGAGGTATTGTTTTTTTTTTTTTATGGAAGGGCATAGCTTGCATCAGGAGCTCCCTGCCTTTGAATTAGGCTAGGTTATTACTGTATTGAAACAAAGTTTGGTTTGCTCAGTATTCTGTATCAGAACACTTGAGTTCTTAAGAGTACCAGATACTAATTAAGTTTACTAGTTCTTATATGAAACATATTAATGAGCAATGCTGAGTATATAAGAAAATCTGAACCAAAATTTGGACAAAATATATTTGTAAATGTAATGTATTCGGTAGAAATGGATTCTCCAGATCTGAATCAGATCTACTGGGTCCCCCACTTTTCAATTACAGCTTGACCTAAGCATGAAGCACTGGATACCGTGACCAGCTGACAGGAATTTTAAGAAAGCTGCTGTACCTGAGGAATAATCACTAGCACTTTAATATGCTTTATATACCACTTTTAAAAATTTTTATTAATGAATTTTTATTGTGCATGGAATTGCTATTCCACATTGTTTATATTGTTGTAAGCCGCCCTGAGCCAGCTTGCTGGAAGGGCGGGGTAAAAGTTTAATAAATAAATAAATCTGTAACTGTCATGTGATGCCATAACAGTAAGTCTGTTCAGAGCATTAAAAGTATCACATTCTTTTTTGTTTAATTATCTGATACCCTGTTTTGATGTACATACTTTTAAACTCATATTTTAACTGACTTTTTTCACTTATCTCTTTCAGGATTTGTAATCACAGTAGCAGAAAAGCTGAATCTTGGAAACATTCTTCTTGATTGACAAACTTCCTATATCTCAAGCTTCCAGCATTGCCATCATTGGGAAGATTTGGCTACTTTGCCACGATCCTTGTAATCATTCCAGGGAATGCACCATGACATCAGCAGTAGTTGACAGTGGAGGTTCAGGCCTGGAATTTGACAGCAATGGAGTACAAATTCAAGGCGAGGTCAGGAAATGTTAAATAGCCCATTTTCATGTGGTCTTCATAAATGTGGATTAATGGATAGTAGGGGTGCAGGTTATAAAGGAGATTGTCTAATGAAGACTTGTACAGTTTACAATAGGAGGAAAGGTGGTGTCTGATGCAGTGCAGGTTTGATGCGAAAAATACATACAGTGTGGTTAGTGATCTTCATGTTCTTTACCTTAAAATAAATAGAACAGGCCTGGTCTGGCTAATTTAAACTATGGGTCAGTTCCAGCAGAAATTTCTGCTGACACAAGTGATTTCTATCAGTAGATGTGACTTCCTTACCTCCCTCTTTCTGTTGCAGTCCAAAACACCCCCAAAATGTGCTCCTGGGACATAAGCCCCCCCGCCCCCCGAAACAACACGAGGGGAATTGACAAAACATCCCCTCACCCTGGGTCTGCCAGCAGTAGTCTTTCATGGGATACCATTCAGTGTCTCAGTTGTCATTTTGAAAAGGAACAGTCCGGCTTTTGTATTTCAAGATAACGGAAAATATCTATTCAATATTCAGAAGAACCCAAGTGACATGGGAATTGGCAGTTATCAGAAGCCTATATTTGAGGCTTATGCTTAACTATCCCATTTAAATCATATTGAATTTTAATTTAGAAGTGGTTAATTTTGGCTGCATTCTGGCCATAATCATTTCAGTTTGGCATTCGTTAACTTCATGAAGACAACACATCACTAATTACATGCAATGGATTCTGCTTATTAGGAGTGCTCTGAGGCATTTCTGGTATGACTGTAGGGTTGATAATGTTCTTTACCTGTTTTAGTGGTTGCACATAGAGATTTATTTTAAAGTAACTAAAGGAAAAGTAGAAGGGATTAATTCAATTGTGATGATGAATTACAGACACACTTTCTCACCCTTATAGGAGAATGACCCAATCTCTGAATATCCAGCAGTGATTGTAGAGCCGGTGCCAAGTGCCAGAGTAGAACAAGGATATGCTGCCCAGATCTTTGTATATGATGATGAAACTTATCTGCTACAAGATGTTGCAGAAGAACAAGAAATTGAGACTGAAAATGTAAAAACAGGTAGGTTAAAAACATTTTTTGTAAGGATTCTTTAAGCTTTCATCAGTTGATATGCTGTACTAAAGTTTGAATTTCATATTGAAATATGCTTTCTTCCTCTTGAAACAGGGGTAGCTAGTAATAAGGGGGGGAATCAGCATTAGGAACTTTAAAATCCATCCATTGTGTGTACTGCACAAATATTTCTCTGTTCTTCCTGTGTAAAATTTGGTGAAGAAACTTTTATTTTCCTTCCAGTTAGAATTCAAAGCTAGCAAATGGTTTGCCTCTTGGGGTGTGAGATTGCTGTTGCTTTCTTTCTGACAATAAAAAAAAACACAGGTAACCAGCCAACAGGGCTTGTTAAAACTGGCATTTTGTTTAAACTTAGATTTTTCACAGTGCTGATGGTTTAAAAAAAATTGTTAATTTTTCAGACTATTTTGGTGTGTCGTTATAGTAAGGAATAGCTCTGATTCCAAAACTGGATTAAAATATTAAATATGTTAATTCCTTTAATATTAAGAAGTAATGTGCAGTTTCATAAGGAAACTACCTGATAGCTGGTCTTGCAGGATCTATAAGAATATTTTCATTGAGACTTTACATACTGTGAACATCAGTGTTTCAGTTAAAGCCATGATAATCAGTTGGTTAGGATTGTCATATTTTTTGCTAAACATTTTAAATCGTTGCTGTCTACCCATCAGTTTAGCATCTTAGCTGGGCCATGAATATACATACTAAAAAACACACACCTTCCACTAAAATTAATGGAATATTTCTACATATGTTAGTTTAGATGCTAAGGATCAGGGCTTTTTTTGTAGAAAAAGCCCAGGAGGAACTCATTAGCATAATAGGCCACACCCAACAGCATTAACTCATTAGCATATTAGGCCACACCCCTGACCACACAGCTCCCTCCCAGGATTCCCCAGGTGCCTCGCGACTTGCGGGGTGCATGGGGAACCTGAGGGAAGGAAAGAAGTTTCTGGATTGGCTTCCCCAGGTACACCCCGCAGCTGCGGGGCTCCTGAGGAACCCAAAGAGGGGAGGCAGTTTAAATTGCCTTCCCTCCCTGGGTCAGCTTGGCTTCCCTAGGCGCTCTGCGGCTTGCGAAGCGTCTGGGGAACCCAAGGGGGGGAGGCTGTAGGCGTGGCCAACTCAGAAGCCAGCCAGAACTCCATTCCTGCGCGTTCCTGCCCAAAAATAGCCCTACTAAGGATGTTCCATGAAAGCAGTTAATACAATGAGAATACTGTTCAGCAGTAAAATTGTATTTGTTCTGATACAACTAAGAATTTGTTGTAAAGAACAAACTCTGTCCTCAGTAGCAGAAAAGTGTACCATGAAAGGGCAATGTATATATAACAGAATTTATAACCTGATTTTCTGCCCAAACATGGCCACCAAGGCCGTATATAGGCAGATATATTTTAAATGCTCATTGAACTTTTTGTACAACTAGTTATCAAGAAAAAAGAAAGGGAGTTTTGAAGTCATACCTTCCTTCCTAAGACAAGATAAAGACTGTCTCTTGCTTAAGAAAACAGATTAATGGAGGAGTTATCACTTGACTTCAGATAAAATGTAACTCTAGGGTTGCCATCCTCCAGGTGGGGCCTGGAGATCTCCCGCTTTTACAACTGATCTCCAGCTGACAGAGATCAGCTCCCCTGGAGAAAATGGCTGCTTTGGACGGTGTCCTCTATGGCATTGTACCATGCAGAGGCCCCTCCCCTCCCCAAACCCCACCCTTTCCTGGATCCACCCCCAAAGTCTCCAGGTATTTTCCAACCCAGACTCGGCAACTCTATGTAACTCTGTGTGGGCTTTTAAGTTTTCCAGAATGGGTGATAACTTGCTTTTTTTCAAAACAATAAGAGCACATGAGAAGTGTTTTCTTTTTAGATAAGCTGATACTTTTTAAACATTTAACAACATTTTCCTGTTCTTGACTTCACATCAGAAATCCTCCCTGTGGCACAAGCAAAGCCTTTTAATTGTAAAAATATTATTGCCACAGAGAGGTAGAAGATGTAAATGAAAAACACGGAACTAAACAGAAGCTCCTTCATGATTACCATGTGGTAAAAAAAATCTGACGCAGAGAACAGTGTTGGTATGTATAACCTTTTTGTATTCTTACACATAGATAAGCTGAACAATGAAGTTATAAATAAGGGTGGGTTATAAAGATACAGAAAGCCCTTTAGCCCCTTTAATAAAAAGTGCTAATTTATATTCTGAAGCAAGTTTTCTTTCTTTTTCAGATCATATCAAATCACTACGAATACTTATAACCACTTCAAATCTTCATTTACTACTTTGTAAATTTCATAAACGCAAATTTGAAATGTTTTCCTCTGAATTTGCATCTTCCTACTAGGGTATAAAACATTTTTACCTCTTTTGTAAATAAACTGTTGTAGTAGTGATGTCCTCGTGATGATATAATGTTGGATCAGATGGACCTTAGTTTGATGCAACAAGGCATGTATCTTGTGATTAAGGGAACTCATATAGAGCAATTTAGTATAATAGATGTGTTCAATCCAATCCTCTGATTTCAAATTTTTGGATATATATTAAATGAACAGTAGGAAAGTTAATTTGCCATGCGCTCTGTCAAGATACTGTTTGAAGAATCTGTAACATTAATTTGTAGACATTAGGTTTGTTATCTAGTCTTGAAATATGTGCTTTAATCATTTATTTTTGGAATAGTGAATTTCTAAATAGGCTCTTCTCCATCCCTATTTTCTTGGCAGTTAAAGTTGACATATGGCATTAACAGGATTTTTGTTTGAAATAGGCAAGATTAATGGACCATTAGCAGACTTTGTTACGCAAGTTTTCAAAGCAGAGTAAAAAAGGAGTGAGCTAGACCCAAAGTATCGCAAGTTGAGCTCCACTGACAAAATGGAGGTTTCCTACCCCCCTCTTGCCCCCAGAATTCAGGGAACCCCCAGGAATAGAGTTGGTGCAGTGTGGAAGTCCTGGGAGGGGCTGGTGAAAATCATCCCCCTCCTCCACCTAGAGTGCTCTGTTTGGACCCAATGCTATCTGTTCAACTAAATATACTTTGGATTGCAGTACTGAGAAATTATCTGTATTTTATGCAAAATCAAGATAGCTGCAGTGAAAAATGACTGCTTTAGATATCTGATATAGTTTTACAAATTAAATGCTCATCATTTTTAAATAGGAAGGTTGCTTTAAACACTAAAACAGTGGTCACTGAAGAAACACATACAATTGTAAGTTGCTTTTTGACTTTGGGGGATGTGTAGGAAGCTGTTTTGGAACAGAACCAGTGGAAAGCTTCTGCTGACTGAAGGAATTGACTCCCCCCCCTCCTTCAGGCTGCATCTCCAAATGTCCCCTGAAATGATACCTCTGTTCCTGGGGCTGCCTTGCCACCAATGAGGGGGGAATTGTCAAAAACTGTCCCATCCATTATGTCACATTTTGTGCTGTACCTGTCCATGAAAGCTTTTGCATATATTCATTAGTAATGATTCTTGATTTAGAAGGAAAAAACTTGGTACTGCCATATTAATTCCTAGACTTAATAGCTTATTTTAATTGCTGAGCAATTTGTAGTAAAAGAGAAAGATTTCCCATGTAGATCTTGCCTGCTTTTCGAAATACCACTTTCATTTTCTGTACATGCTTATCAGAATTAGTATGTTAAGACCTTACCACTCATAATGGAACAGTGCTCTTCAAACTTCAGTATGGTACGTATGTTGCAAGTTTTCAGATTCTACCAGAGCTGTGTGTGTGCTTATGTAAGACCTGCATTAATTGGATATAACTTTGTATATATAATATTTAAGGGTTTTCCAGCATGTATCTTCAGCTATAACAAGTGGAGATTGTGAAGACTCCAGGGGGCAGGAGGGAAGAGGACATCCTATTTCTCTCCCCCAGCCTTTCTGCCCTGTCTTTCTCTGCCCAACTTTTTGCCATTGTTGCTGCAGTTCCCACTTTCTCTCCCCTTTGCCAGGCTTCATTGCCTTTGGTTCTGCTTCCTTGCTGGCTCTAACTGCTTTGTTGCCCCCCTCATCCCTACTTCCTTTTCCTTACAGCTGCTTCCAGATTCCTTTTCCCTCCTTGTTCTCCCCCCCCCCCAAGCCTTCACAGGTCCCCCTTTCCTTTCCTTAGTAACTACTGCCCTTTAGCTTCCTTATGGTGGCTGTGCAGTGCAGACAACACAGCTCAAGATAGCTTGTTAGGAAAATGCAAGGTGGACTGCAGAAGCTGGGCAAATAGTTATGTGTTCAGTGGTGCCCTTTCCTGCACCTTTTCAGCTGTTCACCAATGTATCTGCAGAAGCAGTATACCTTGCATTCTGCTAACCTTCCCTCTGCCTTGCAGATCTGCATGTGTGCAGGTATCATGGTTGATTTATTTAATCCCAGTGGGGACCCAAAACAGCTTACATAATAGCAGGGGTCATTTTGTAGAAAAAGAGGTGCAGGAGCTCATTAGCATAACTCATTAGCATAACTTATCTGCATATGCCACACCACCTGACATCACTGGAAGTATGTCAGAAGGCAAGAAAGAAGAGAGAGAGAGAGAAGGCAGGGAGGAAGGAAGGAAGGAAAAGAGCTGGCAGAGAGTGGACAGCTACTAATCCAAGCCTCAGAAATACCACTATTCTGGGAGGATAGCTCCAGGGGTGGCTGAAGCCTTCAGAAGGCTCGTCGGAGGAACAAGGACCTTTCCTGTGGACGGGATGGTGTCATTTTGCTGCAGCCATGACCCAAGCAGGCATTCCCCTGTTGGGGGGGGGGGGCTGGGGGCTGGCATGAACTCCCAGAGCTGAGCTCCCCCAAGCTCCTGCTCAAAATGACCCCTGCATAATTGTTTTAACTTTTTAAAATATTGTACAAACCTGGGATTTTCCCTGGATTTGTGAACTTTATTGGTAGCCTTATGCCCGTTTTTTTAAAATCCACACTGGTGTGTTTGAGCAGGCATATATGCCTGTTAAATACATTGATGAATGGGACTGGGCAGCAGTGCTGAAAACTGCTGTACAGTGTCTGCATATTTACTCTGATGTAAGAACTAATAAATTCAGTGGAATTTGTTTTCAGGCTTTCACCTGTTGTCTGACACTACTTGTGGCTGAATTAGTTTTGATTAAATTCCTGGAGGGTAGATTCTCCTGGAAGATAGTTACATTAATACTTATTAGTGATAACGGTAATCACCTTCATGCCCTGCTTGCAAGTTTACAAAGGCATATGATGTAATGCTGGATCAGATGGATCTTGGCTTGATGCAATAAGGCATGTATCTTGCAGTTAAGGGAATGCCTATGGAACAGTTTAGTACAAAAGACGTGTTCAATCCAAAAATGTTCACCTGGTTTGCAGTAATCCTCAGCTTTGTTCTCTATATAACTAATATTCTAAATAAAATAACACCATTAATAGGTACGACCTGTAATTTCAGGTTAGGTGCCTGATGTACCCATGCAGAAGAATGATGTAGAATACTGAAGGGATAAAGTGGACTGTACTACCACAGCCAGTGGATTCCATTTTTGAATGTTCTTCACACACACACACACACAGAGAGGGTTTTGCCAGGCCTCACTTTACTTGCCATTTCCAGTAGGTTTTGACAAAGGAGAACATTCCAAAAGGTGATCCTCCACCTGTACTCTCATGTGGTGCATGCCTTATTTCCGTCTCTGCCTCTTTGTACATCAGTCCTTGGCTTGGTAGGTTCTAAGGAAGCGCTGCCACCTGCTATGCTTGTCACATCTGTGTATCTTCCAGAAAATGTGACCGAGTTGATGACTGCTGTTGTTTAGATAACGGGACTGAAAGGAGAGCTGTTAGTGGCACCTCTGCCGCTGGATTCTAGAAATCCTCAACGCAACAGCCAAGGAACCATACGACAATGCACTGGGGAAGACTGCTTTTTCCGGAGGCAAGGAAGGGCTTTCATCGTGAGCGGAGCTAGGTGTCCGCCTGAAGGAGTTCATCACTCCATCAGAAGAAGGGAAACCACCAACGCCAGCTCCTGCCTGCCACCTTTCTTTCGGCATCCCCACCTAGCTTCTCGGAGGATGAGGAGGGCAGCGAGCGGAGTGGCTTCTGCGCCTTTCTTGACCAGGACCGGGCGAGAGAAAACAGAAGAAGCCTACGAAAGATGCGATTTCTTTTCCCACAGAATCGCGGCTCTAGACTGGAAGGAGGGCGGGCGAGAAGGAGCGCCCGCTCGGCACTTCCTGTCTACGAGGCTAGCGGCGGAAGGATCGCGGCGGCGGCGGCGGGGGGCTGGGGGGGGAGGAGGAAGCGCTTCTTTGCCGTTACTTCCTTGCCGCTGCAGGCGGAGAGGTTGTGCGTAGCTGGTCGTGCGCGGGAACAAATCGTGCCCCGCGAGAAAGCGCTGGTGGGCGAGCGGGAGGTGCGTTCCGCCGTGCGTTTGTGGCGCGCTCTGCGTGCGCGCACGCTGAGCAGCGGGGTCCCGCGTGCGCGCGGCCGAGCGCGAGGAGCCCCTGCAGGTCAATGCGAAGCCGCTGCTGTTGCTCGCTCCAGCGGCATAAACATGGCGACTTCCCTGCATGAGGGGCCCACGAATCAGCTCGATCTGCTCATCCGTGCCGGTAAGCGGCGACAGGAAATGGCTGGTGGTATTGGCCGGAACGCCTGCGGGGAAGGGAAGGCGTCTGGGGGTCGCGGGGGGTGGCGAAGGAAGAGCGAGAAGGGCAGGAGCTGCGCACGCTGTTCTCTGCCTCTTCCCGGGGGCGGCACTGGCGCTGGGCTGGAGTAATGGAGAGAGGACAAATCCAGGAAGTGGTCAGTTCGGTGTGTGTTGTGCGCGTTATAGCAACCTGGCTGGGCTGCAGCGGCCCGGAGCGCTGTCTGTCTGCTTGCTGTTAGCGGGCGCAGAAGCGTGCGTGCGTTGCCTCCGCTGCGCCTCCTTTTGGAGCCCGAACCAGGAAGAGCGTGGCGATTGTTATGCCTGCCCGCCCTCGCTCCGCACCACGCCAGGCTGTCCGATCGCAAAGGCAGCCTCGGGCAAAAGGGTTCCTCTTCCTAGTCCGAGGAGCCTGCTCCCTTGGGTGGGCTACAATGGGCTCAAGGTCCTCCTCCCTCCCCTTAGAGGCGTCTCTTGCCCTCTAAACTTTGTTCCGTGCTGGGGAGAACACGGGCGCCGCCCGGGGCTATGAAGGGAAAGGTGTGTGTGTGTGTGGGGGGGGGGGAGGGTTCGCTAGCGACACCGGGGTGCCTTTCGGAACGCGATCGGAGCTAGCCGTATTTAGCAAGAATATTTGGCCTGCCCCCCTCCCCCATAGCGGAAGCGCAGAGCTCCCTCAGGAGACCCTGTGCGCGGGGAGGGGGAGGAGGGAGTGACGGGCTCCACCGACCAATCAACTGTCAAGCGTGTTCGAAATCAGAATGCTGTGGTCTCCATTGGGCGGGGCTAGGTTCCGTCGGGCCTATCCGGGCGAGGCTGAAGTGATTGGCAGGTCCCTGTGGCGCTGACAATGCAAGCACGGAATTGGAGGGAAGAGGAAGGATTGTAAATACGGAAGCGAGGGCGGGGCTGAAGCGAGGGGGGGGGGAGGCAACTGTATGGGCTTTATAGCTTTATAAATGACTTGTCCTCCTTGTAGCGGCAGCCGGCTCGTGTGGAGATAACTTTACCATTACCCTTTTTATGTATTTATTGTGTACGTTATTGATTAGCCAAGCTTTAGTAGACTCTGCTCAGCCACTTACCCTTGTAGGTTTTCTTTGAAGTCACCTTAAGCATGTGTCCTCCCGGAGAAGGGTTATATGACTGCGTTTCCACGCACAGCCGGTTAGCTAGGGACGTTTGCCATTGCTATCCATACCCCTTAGGCTTTATTAAAATTCTACTATATGAGAAGCCAATATTTATTTTAATGTTACCGTGTGAATGAATAATACAAATCAAGATGGGTAGCCATATGTGTCTGTAGCAGCAGAAAAGAGCAAGAGTCCCGTAGCACTTCAGACTTCACAAAATTTGTGACAGGGTATGAGCTTTTGTGAGTCAGTGCTCACTTTTTCATTTAAAATAGCATGTTAACTGTTTATAAAACTTTAATGTGCAAAATAATGATTACTGAATAGGGATTGCTAGTTTGGGAAAAAATGATTTTCCACTGATGTTATGATACACCTTTCTTGTATTGCTTTAGATACCCACTTCAAGTGGGAAATAATTGCATTTCTTAAAGCTTAGGACTCTACAGAACTACATGAATGCATAGGCTCTTTGGGGAAGTGCAGGTTTTTCTTCACCTTACCTTGCTTTGTGCAGAAGGCTTTTAACAAGGGCAACCCTGTGATATATGAGTTCTCCCTTTACACTCTTTTTACATATTGATTGATAGTACTGTGGACAGCTTTCAACACTTACCTGTTTGGGCAAAGTTTTGCAATCTGGCTGAGTGTGTTTAAACAACACTATAGGTCTGTGCTGCTGTAGATCTTTTTTTTTTAATCCAAAACTGATCAGTCAGTGCCAAAACTAGTGGAGCAAATCCACTTTTCTAGGAAGGCCAGCCAGCCAACTAGAGAGTATTTCCACTGTGATTTGTGTCTGCATTATATTGCGAACTTGTACTTTATATATTTACATAAATGAGGACAGAAATGGGGCCAAAAGATTATGTTCCCCTAAGTCTCACTATTGTTCTCTTGGACAATCCAAGAATTGTTCTGGAAGGGATGGCATTATACTGGGAGAACAAGTATCATAATCCCCGAAGCTTATTGCCTTTTCATGATCTTTAAACTGTAGAGGATAAATTGTTCTTTTAAGGATCACTGAAGAGACCAGGCTTAGATGCCGTAAGCCATCTAGAGATGTAACATTTCTGGAAATTTTGAAGCCACGTACAAAAAAGATGGGTTTGGTTTTTTTTTTTGCTTTTTAGGGGTGGAACAGAAATTTTTGGAGAAATTGAAATATATAGGGTACTTTCCTATAAAATAAAACTTATTTTATTTATTTAACAACATAAAATCCACCGTTTATAATTTTGCATATAGAACTGTACAGTTTTGCATTTTTCTGGAATTTAAAAGTATAAATGTTTTAGTTTTCTATATGAGTACATTGCAAATATCCCCAATAATTGAACTCTTTAGTAACGTAGTTTCATTAAACACAATGTAGCATATTAATTGATACCAAAATTCACATTCAGTCAAGAAACATACTATTGAAAATGTTGTATATGTCTACAGTAGACATAGGAATTCTCATTATCCAATCCTGTAGATCGTCTTTTATACAAATTTTTATACTGCACATTTACTCATTTCAAAAAGAAAGACAATTAGAGTGGGTTTTTTGGTGGGGGGGGCGGATACTACCCCAGATTTCACAATATTTTCCACTGGAACAATTAAAATGCCCTCAGACTTTGTGTGTGTGTGTGGCACTGTCCATTTTGAGGGAAAAAACTGTCTTAAGCATAGCCCTCATTCTATTGAAAAAAATATTTCTTAGACTTTTTCTTCAGTCCAGTCCGAGGGTGGGTGGGTGGGTATGGGGTAATTCTGAACCCTTGATGTTTTTTGTATCGTTCTTACAATCATAGAATTTTTTTTTTATGTTGGTAATTTTGTGTATTTGTTATTTTAGTAGTTCCTTGAAATTGAAAGCGGTTTGTAGACTTCAATTTCGGTGCCAGCTGCAGCTTCATATAACATTCTTGCTTTACTAATGTAAAGAATGCTATGTTCACAATAGGTTAAAAGCCTGCTGTTGCACCCCCTCTATCCCTTGGCTGAGCTACTACCATGAGGCCATGGAATGTTTACAAATACTCTAACTTCTGAGAGGAGTGGATAAATATAGAATGAGGGAAGTGAAAGGTCACTTTGATTGGGTAATTTCTTCTGTGGGGCCTAGATGCAAAGGAAGATATGTGCTCTTAGGTGGGAATGGGATGGTAGGGTGACAGAAATAAAGTGATCAGAGTTGGACGATTAAGTATCAGAAAAAGAGGGAAGCTAAACAGAGGGATATGGACAGAGAATGGGGAATGAAAGACAGCCTGGGGAAACACCTCACATAGTACTTATAAACAGGAAAGACTGCTGTTGGAGTGTAAAACAGGTAGATGTATAGGAGTGCTGTGGCCAAGGGAACAATGATAGCTGTGGATGGGGGTAATGAAGCTGAATTTCATGTATTGCTTTGGAACAAACAGGCAAATATTTGGCCTCAGTGCTCTACTACGTGTTTATATATTAACTAGTTTTTGAATATTTGTTGTCTTTTGATGTGCTTTGTTTGCTTTTTAAGCATCTGTAATACTTGGGTATTTAAAAGTCTTTAGAAGAATATTATTGTAGACTGTTTTGCTCTTTGTGTGTGTGCCTGGAAGTCCAGGCAACTCCTACTGGGGCATGGAGGACATTCAGAGAAGTGGCTTGATAGCCTGTCTCCGGCCTCCTGGCTCGGTATTCCCTGGAGGTATCCCATCCAAAGACTTGCCAGGGTCAGACCTGCTTTGCTTCTGAGATCTGACGGGATTGGGCTTGCCTGGGCTATCCAGGTCAGAGTCACTGATTTGCTCTTCATGGTTATTGAAAAGAATTTGCAAAATGAGGAAGCTTTGGAGGAGCTTGTAATGAGTTAGAAATTTTCTCCAATCTAGGATCTCAAAGAGCATCTATTATATGTTACAACAGGAGCTAGATGTTGTTGGGTTACCAGATTTCTATTTTACCTACCTATTTGCCACCCTAGAATACTCCAGAGCATACTACTTTTGCATCAAGAATCATCTGCTTAATCGACACTCTAAACCAGGCGGTGTCAAACATGCGGCCCGGAGGCTGGATCAGGCCCTCGGAGGGCTTCTGTCAGGCCCACAGTGGAACTGGCTGTTTCCTGCTGCTTCTTCCAGTACTGCTGCTGCTGCGTCATAGTATCTTGCTTTGCCAGATTCAGTCACTCAGGAGAGAGAGATAGGCAAGCATCTGTTTCTTACACTGGCTGAGGCTCCTCCCCCTCCCAGGGGGAGGGAGGGAATGAGCCAGAGCTTGCTTCCTGGCCAGACTGCCTCAATCACACAGGAGAGAAAGGCAAGCTTTTCTTCCCTTCCATTGGCTGAGGCTCCTCCCTGAAGGGAAGGAGGGAGAACTTGGTTTGCTTGGCTGCCTCAATTGCATGGGAGAAATACAAAGCACCTTTAAGACAAACAAAGCTTTATCCAAGATATGAGCTTTTGTGTGCCTTACTACAGTGTGTGTGTTTTGTTGAGCTTGTTATGCTGTGGATCTCTTGGAAGTACTGAACTCATGCCCTCATGATCCAATCTTGCTCAGTAGGAAAGCAACGTGAATTATTTAGATGAGGAATAACAACAAGCCAGTGAGGTGGATTAGGCTGAGAGTGTGTGTCCGGACCAAGTTCACCCAGCACATTTCCTTTGGGGATTTTGAATTTAGACTTCCCAGATTGTAGGCTGATACTGACCACTGAGGAAGACTGTAGTTTTGTATACAAACAATAGCTCTCAGTCTGTGTCATGGTGCCTTCTCATGTTCTTGACCAGCACGTGAAACAATTTATGTAAAAAGCTTGCAATGCCCAGCTATTTCATGTTTTCCCCTGGGCCCTTGGCTCAGAACTCTGAGCATGAGATTTCTGTAGTGAATGTCAATAAATCAAAAGTAGGTTTGCAGCTTTCAGATACACATTTGAACAGCATACTCAAGATTGCAGCAGCACAGACATTTTGATGCAATAATTCAGAGTGAGAGGTGTCAGTTATCAGACACTGTTAAATAAAATATTGCAAGAGTGTTAATATTTTAAACATGTTTTTAAGTTAAAAAAATATTTTGTGTTTGTGTCCTTTATAAAGTTTATATCTCTGCTACCTGGCATTACATTTTATGACACACATGGCCTGGCCCAACAAGGTCTCATTTATGTCAGATCCGGCCCTCATAACAACTGTTCGACACCTCTGCCCTAAACTATTTGGATGCAATTTGAAGATGGCAATCTGAGCACATTTCCTGGAAGCAGTTGCCTTGAATTCTATTTGAATGAGGAAACAGATTCAGGTTTGGGCTTCAAATGTACTTTGGGGAAATACGTTCCATTTAGATTAGTGTGATGGTGGTGATACTTTGTGCCTCAGGGTTGTATTTTGGCAGTTATTTTTTGGTGGGAACCTTAGCTGAACTTTCTATTTGTGACAGAAAATTTATATACCACCTCTCCAGAGAATGTGATTAAGACTGCTTACAAAAGAAAACATGATAAAATCATAAAATAGTTAAAATTAACAAAATATTAACAACCCAGCCACACCTAAAGGTGTTTAGCAGCATAAAATGAGTCTCATAAAACTATTCTCAGGCTAGAAGCAGACTGTCAAAACAATTTAGATACCAACTTCTTAATTAAAAGCCTGGTTACGAACAAATAGTTTTTGGCCTTGTGCCTAAAAGAGAGTTGGGTAGGCTTCAGGTGAGCCTCAAGGGGAAGGTGTTCCACATATAAGATGCCACTTCTGAAAAAGCCCTGCCTCTGGTCACCATCTTCCTCAGCTCCTGGAATATTTACATCTGACCAGAATTTCTAGAAAACAGAGCAGCCAATGCATTTTGCAAAAGTGGTTTGTTTGCCTCACAGTCCCATACCTTGATATGTATGGTATGCTATCTACAGTTAATGATCGTCATGCACTTTTACATTAGAACATGACTACTGAAAAACTGTCATGTGAAGGAAAAATGTTTGGGGTATGGATTTTGTTTGTTTTAGATTGAAATAGCTGGGTTTGAACATTAATGGCCATTGGTGCAGGCAGTAATGGGCTTTTATAGGCACAGTCTTAATTCCTTCCTAAAAGGCTGGGAAATTGGTAAGATTGTGTTTTTGCTTCATGCTGGCCACTGTCCTTGAGAACCACATGCGGCCAGCTTCACATGGCCAGTTCTGAAATATCTGTGGCATGCTGATATATGCGGTACCATCATTACCATATTAAATGTACAGATTCCTGACATCACTTCCTTTGTAACACAGCACTTAGCAATACTTTGTATTTATTTATTTATTGACTTCATTTATACCCTGCCTTTCTCCTCAGTGGGGACCAAAGCCTCTCACATCATTCTCCTCTCTTCTATTTTATTCTCACAACCCTATAAGGTAGGTTAAGCTGTGTTAGCTTGAAGGGTGAACTTGGGCTAGTCTTGCATGGAGGAGAGGGGATATGAACCAGGATCTCCTAGATCCTAGTCTGACATTTTGACCTCTACACTACGCTGGCTTTCAGTGGTATTGATTTCACTTTTATCCTTTTGCAGTGATTGTTTGTGACTCCTTGTTCTTCTGTGTCTAGCAAAATAGTTAATTCCATCTCGGTCAGTTGTGAATTGTATAGAAAATACTGCCTTTGTACAAATATTAGGACTGGGAAAAAGAGAATGGTGCCATCTGCTGGGAAGCAGGATTTGAACATGTCTCCTGTCCAAACTGCTAGAAATGAATACAGGGCAAAGGGTATTGAAAATTTTGGGTTTTGGTGTCTTGTATCCATTCTGTATCTGCATATTTGTAAATTAAAAAATAAGAAAAAAAAGTCTCCTGTCTGCTATTGCTGCATCTGATTAACTAGACTGTAATGGCTGACAGCCACAAAAGGGAGAAGTACTCTTCCTTATCCTTCCACGCTAGACTGGTTGTAACTGGAGAAAGAGGGCCAGCTGTGTGGTCAGCATATGGTGCCAGGCAGTTGTGGACACTTTGTCACCACATTTGCAGGACAATACTGAAATTTTGTTTTGCCTCCTTTTCCATCAGACATTCAAGGTGGCTCATAGGAACAATAAGAACAACCTTATTAAAAGAGATTACAATTGTTTAACCAGGTAGTATAACCATCAGTAGTTAAAAAACACACTAGTAAACAACTAAAACTATGTGAAGGGAGAGGGGGGAAATTAGCAGTGAAGGTATTTAAATCATTTTAAAATTTTATTTAAATCATTTTTGGGCTGCCTTCCCACCTGATCAGGGTCCCCCAAAGCTTTGCACATTAAAACATTTGAACAACTAAAAACTAAGATTTAATATTATAAAATAATTCAATATGAACACAAACAATACCAGATTCGGGGAGGAGAACCAATAACGGTTGATGGAGGTATGCCAAACACAAGAGAGTTCCAAAGTTTTGGTGCCATGACTGAAAAAGGCCTTTCTTGGATCGTTACTCATCTTGCCTCAGATGGCAGGGGCAACCAAAGCAGGGCCTCAGAGGATGACTGGAATGAAGGGGTAGGTTTGGGTGGGAGAAGGCGGTCCTTAAGTTGTGCTGGTTGCAAGCCATGAAGGGTTTTAAAGGGCAATGCCGCCACCTTGAATTAAGCCTGGAACCAAATGTAGGTGGAGCAAGACTGGAATGATACGTTCCATATGACCCACTCCAGTCAACACTCCAGTATGAACTAGCAAGATGAATTTCACCCGCTGCATGAATATCTTTTAGTGTCAATATTATGGTAAAAACTGTTTTAATTAATTAACTTTTATATTTATTGTGTTCCAGATACTGTTGTTACCTGCTCTGAGCCCTGTTGCACAGGGGAGGGAGGGCTATAGATCCAGTAAATAAATAAGATTACGAAGACGATATTAGGGGAATGTCTCTTTGGAGAGAGTTTGGGTGCTTTGGCAAGGCCTTCTCTCTGAGAGGCTTATCTCATTTCTGAAGGTCTGAGGAACCTGTGGAGTTCTCAGATAGTGCTCAGCCGATTTCCTGCCTGGCCTGGAAGCCTCTTCTTTATTTGACTCTGAGCCCTGCCCCCCTTCCCTGTGCCCAATCTGGCCCTTGCTCTGGAATTCAGAAAGGGTGGTGATCAATTTACCTGCTCCCTAGGCTACCAGTCTTCCATCTCCGTCCTCCTAGTGCTTAGCCTGGCTGTTGGCTCTTGTTCCCCGGGCCCACGCTGGTGGGATGGTGGCGGCTTCCGTACTTCCCTTCTAGCTATTGCTGCTGTGGAGTTGGTTGGAGTCCTTGCTATGCTTCCTGCTGCTGTTCCCCTACCTGGCTGCTCCAGATAAAGTCCCCCAGTGCTCCCCCGTGACTGCAGCTTGCTGGGTGGGGAGGGAGTCAAGCCAAGGTCCAGACCCAAACACCCTTCCTGGCATTGGACCCTCATATCTACAAGATTACTTCTGCTATGCTCACTCATCTGAGTAGGGCCTTTTGCAGGGGTTACTCTGCAAATCCTCAAGGGAACAACTGCCCATTACATGAGAATTTGTCTGTTTTGGCCCCTTTGTGGAATGAGCTGCCTGTGTAGGAAGGCTCCCATGCTTTTATCATTTTGCAAACTATGTAAAATAAAATTGTTCAGGGGGGCTTTTCTATATTAAAGAAATAGGACTGTATTATAACAGAATGGTTCAGGAAGGCACTTAGTAAAGATAATGAGACTTGGACTATACCTCTGTGTTCAACATGTATTATCTGTTTGCTCTGTTTATTCTCCTTTCTCTGCACCACTTTTTAATTTAGGTGATGTCATTTTTTACATTGTTTAAAATACCACATCTAATTAGGTTTTGTTTCAGATTTTTGTAATCCTAGTCCTATTACATTGCTTATTAGATGTCTCATCCAACTGACTGCATTGGCTTACATTGTGTAATCTGCTCTGAGTCTCAGTGAGAAAGGTGGGCTCTAAATAAAGTAAGGAAGTCAGATGACACCTTGGTAAAATGAAGGTTGTATCTCTGCCCCAAATGTATAGATCAGGGGTGGCCAACCTTGCTTAACGTAAGAGCCACATAGAATAAACGTAAGAGCCACATAGAGATGTCTGAGAGCCACAAGACAGGAACAAATATCACACACACGTTTTTATTTTTAAAAATATGCAAATTTGCTTTTTATTAACGTTAAATGGGACTGCCAAAAATAAAAACAAACGAGGAAAACCAGTTATAAGAAAGAGAGAGAGAAACTAGGAAAGCAAATAGATGGGAGGGAGGAGGGAAGGAAGGAAGGAAGGGAGAAAGAGAGAAAAAGCATGCCTCCCCTTTGCTTCCCCAGCCGCCCTGCCAGGAGCCGCACAATATGTGTGAAAGAGCCGCATGTGGCTCCCGAGCCACAGGTTGGCCACCCCTGGTATAGATTCATAACAGGCTCACCACTTAAAATGTATCTGAATTTAACCAATATGTCCCCCAGTACAATTACTTCTGTGTAATGTGTAATGGGTAGTTGCTGCATTGTCAAAATAATTCTTCATGAAAATATATGTTGAAAGGAAGTTGAATATACATGCTAATCAGATATACAAGAAGTGGGACCCGTGATACTTGCATGGTGGGGGGAGTATTCCCTGTGGCTTCCGGGGGGCCGGAGCAGGCGGCGGCTGCAGGTGAGCCCAGCAGGTGGTCTGCTGGGCCTGCCAGGCTTCCCCGCCCCCCCCCAATCAACAGCAGCAACAGCCATGGTTCTCTGTTGCCAGCCCTCCAAGGCTTCTCCCCTCCCCTGCTGCCAACAGCAGGAATGGTGGTGAGCCCTGTGTGGCTCCTAGCTGCCAGGCTTCTCCCCCTCTCCCCGTTGGCAGCGGCTCCCAGCCACCGGCCTTCCAAGGCTCCCCCCCCCCGCCCCGGGCCAACAGTAGCAATGGCGGTGAGCCCTGTGTGGCTCTGCCACAGTTCCTAGTGGTAAGTGTGTTCTGTGTGCATGCACAGGGAATGCTTTTACTTTTGGGGGGATTTAAGTATCCCCGGTAAAGTTTTTTCTACATTTCAGATTTTTCTACACACCTGGGAAGTGCCCCAAGTGTTTACCCTCCAGGGGCTCCTGAAAATCTGTTTACCCTCCAGGGGCTCCTGATTTGCGGAGTTAGATATCCGTCCAAAGGGAGCATCTTGGCTATTAAGTATATACAAGGGGGGGCCCCGTGATATTTGCGGGGGGGGGGGAGAAGCTGACAGCTGCTCCTCCTTCCTCCACCCCCCCGTCCCCCCGCGTTCTAGCCTGCCCGAGGCGAGGCCCCTCCGGCACAGAGCTGCGGACCTCGCCATCTCTTCTCCACCTCCTGCCCCGGCTTGGCCCAGCGAGGCCCGCGGCTTTGTGCCAGAGGAGCCTCACCATTCCTTCCGTCCCCCCTCGCCCTCGCGTTCCCCTCCCGCCCGTTCTCCTTTGCTGCGGCTTGAGTGGCTTAATGCCACTCAGGCCCAGCGTTTCCCTCCTCCCCCGGCACCATCCCCTCCCTCCCCTCCCCCCGTGCTCGTCTGCCCGCCCACCAGCTCACTCTTCTTTGCTGGGGCCTGAGTGGCTTAACGCCACTCAGGCCCAGCGTCTCTCCCCCCCCCCCCGGCACCATCCCTTCCCGCCCCCCCCGGCCGCGCTCATCCACCGCCAACACTCCCACCAGTCCACACGCGCAGGGAACCGCCGCCACGCCGCCAGCAACAACCACACGACAGGTAAGTTCGTTCCCTGCGCATGCGCAGGGAACACTTTTTTACTTTTCGGGGGATTTCAGTATCCCCCGAAAACTTTTTAAAACTTTTTTGATTTTTCTGCAAACAGGGGGATCACCCCCCATCTGCAGAACCCCCTCCCCACCCCCCAAGTGCCCCCCCCCACGGATTTAAGTATCCGCACGCGGGGGGGCACTTGGGAATTAGATATATAGATATTTTGGATGGACCTTGATTTTTTTTATGCAGTACGTTGCTTGTCTGTGGAGAATTTGTTAAGTTATGCAGATTCTCTTATATTACAGTAGCTTTGTGCGACTACTTCAGGTTGTTGTAACTACTTTATGCTTCTGAAATCCTGTTCTTTATTCATATTCTGGGGAATTTCCTCTTGTCCTTTTCTCTACAGTGAAACTTGGTTTTGCAACTTGTATATTAGGAGTGACAGGTGGGGAATTGAGTGCCATAAGACTGGCTAGTCATTCAGCTGCAAATATCCAGGCATTTCTGTACTGAATAATCTCAATTATCATGTTAATTATCCAGTAATGTTGTCTGTTTTGAGTTATACAAATAGATACAGGCTCTTTATTGATCTGTTGCTCTTAATGATGACATAGTTTAGCTCTTTAATTATAGATGATTGCTGACCCTAGTTTACAGCATTTCCAGTATACCTCTTTCTTTCTTAATTGTGCTTTACAAAATAATTTTTTTAAAAAAATCTGATTTTGTGTATGTTGGTTAGTTTTGTCCTGTCTCTGTTACATTTGACTGCTGTTTACTTACTGGCAGATTCTTACGTGTAGTGAATTGTTTCCAGCTGCTGCTTAGAGTCTTGCAGCTATCTAAATGTCTTGGAATAGAACCTAAGAGGATAAACCATAATGTAAGCCCAGTGCGCTTTCTCATTTTTAAATACTAGAGCAGAGCTGGCAGATAGCATCAGTCCTGGCATGTACAGACTAATGGAACCCTCTGTCTGGGTCGAAGGGCACTGCACTCCTGAGATCTATACTATCCCATTTCCTGCTGATTATCTTTAGGTCTGCTGGAAAGTTCATTGTTCATTTCTCCAGCATTTAAAAAATATGTTCTAATTCTTATTCTCAGCCCCCTGAGATGGTGGTTAAGATGCCATTTTTTAGAGCAGGGATTGGTGTTCTGTCCCATGCCCCACTGTGCTAGGATTAATTTTCTCAGGTCTTCAAGAAAGCATAGCATGTACTTGACATTGCTAATATGTGCACTTGGCTCCTTGTTATGAGTGATAGTCCCTATTAACGCTTTACAGGCTTTGCCTTTCAGCAGTGGAAAAGCCTGATATGCACATGCAGCTATTCTCTCTAGTGGTTGCTTAGTTGGTGAAAATGCATTCCATCATGTAGAGAGATGCTTGAATGGCTTGCCAAATGGAGTGGCCTCCATGCTACTGCATTTCAAACCAGTACTCAAAACACATGGTTTCATGTGTGCCTTGGTCCCTAGGATCAAAAGGCTTTTTCATTTTTTTAAAAAAGGGGTTCTTCCTTGTCACTAATTTAATTTAGGATGTTGATGTAACAGGATAGTTCTTTTGAAGTTCCAGCAGAGAAACACTACTTAAATCCTTATTAGCTTACTGGCACTGGGGATTGGTGACCCTGCTTATTCTAAAGATAGACTTTGATGCTGACAGCTCAGCTGGAGTGTTTTAGCTTTGAGTAATTTTCCATAAATGGAAAGAGCAACTGGAGATTGTGTGCATGTGTATACACCTTCATATGTGGGTGATATGTAACAGGTGGCTATATATTGCTGGTTTAAAAAAATATGTGGAGGGAAAACCAAATAAATTGCTTTTAATTTTATATTTTTATCTCTAATAATAACTGTTTATATCGTAGTTCTTTTTCAAAATTGACTAATATTTTCTTTGTAGAATCCTCCTGCAGGCATAAGGCTTCTTTTAGCGTTGCAGAATGATTGTAAACTTGCACTAGTAATCTAGATAAAATACAAAACCAATAGTCATCCACTATTTTTTTCTCTCTCTTATATTGGCAGAGTGATTCTCTCCTCATCCACATTGCAGCCCCCTCAAGTAACTGTTAGTCCATGTAGATCCCCTGACCTGATTTCTCAAGGGAAGGGAACCCAGGAAAGATCTGTGATTTTGCACCCATAGATTATTGCATTCAAACATCAGTAAAATAACTGCCTGGTTCTTGAAATATCTGTATCTCAAAATATTAAGATACTTCCCTGAAATAAGTAGAAGGCTTTTGGCATTAAAAAAAACTAATACTGGCACACATGCTTACGGACAGGGTAGGTAGGCAAACTGGGGGGTAAGCATTTAACACCCACCCACCCCCAGCAGTTTTGACTTGGTACTTTTGAAGCTGAAGCTCAGTCATGAATTTAAAAGGACTTCGTATGGCCTATTTCAGTGTTGGCATATTATGGACCATGGCGGCAGGTGTGTGTGTGTGTGTGTGTGAATCCCCCACCCTCAGTTTTAAGCTTGGCATCATCAGATTTGACTGGGGCTGTGTAATAACATGAATCTGTGTATTACCTATGCTAGTGATCCCAGTTTTCTGGAAGATGTTAATAGAAATGAGATCTGGTTCACTACATTAGTTTGACAAGAAAGGAAGCTATGTTGATTTCTTAAAGAGTGGTTGGTGTAGTGGTTGACATGTCAGACTAGGATCTGGGAGACATAGATGTGAATCCCCACTCTAGCAAGCAAACTCACTGGGTGACCTCGGGCCAGGCAAATTCTCACTGCTTAATCTACCTCAAAGGGTGACTGTTGTGAGGATAAAATGGAGATGGGGAGAAAGATGTAGGAAACTTTAGTCGCGGCCACACTAGCAAGATAATCCAGATGGGAATCGACACAAATTTGCGCTGGCACAATTTGCACCACATTTGCATGATCACACAGGTCCGTGGACCTGCGAGGGCAAACCACCGCTGCGTGATCACATGCAACTGCGGGCAAGTTTTTTTCCCCCCAGCCGTTTTCGATTTGCTTATTCGCTTAAACAAGGGATTGATGAATTGCCTCTCCATCCTGGGGGTCGTCCGATGATGCGAATACTGGGGGGGGGGGGAGAAAAAGCCTGATCCCCGACGCCATACGTTTGTGCTGGCACGATCACACAGGGAAAGTCTGGCTCTGGGCCGTCACAAACCATTTGATACTGCCTTTTCACTGGTAGCTTTTTACGCCGATTCCCTGCTGGCTCAAAGCGGCTTGCAACAGTTTGACGACAGTTGTGGGACGCTTCCCATTTGTGCTGCTGTGATCGCGCCACTTTGAGCCGGTGGGAAATCGTCCCTCTCGTGTCGCAAATGGGGTACGTATGATTGCACCCCTGGAGTCTCTATTGGGGAGAAAAGCAAGTATGAAAACGGAAATACTGATTTTATATGTTTAAATATTTCAAAAAAATTCTATTTGCCAGAAGTAGTTAAAAAATACTTGATTGGGGGAACAAATCAATAAAACAAATTCTAAGCATTGCTTAGAAATTATTTTTATTCTTCCTGAGCAGAAGCTAGGCAGGGTTGGCTCTGGTTAGTATTTGGAAGGGAGACCCCCCAAGGAAGCCCAGGGGTTGCTGTGCACTGGCCAACCAACTCTGAACATCTCTTAAATAAATCGAATCTTAAGGGGAAAATTAAGGCCATGAAAATGTGATGCCTTCACTGCCTTAAACATCACTGGGTCCTCAAAGATGGCATGGACTAAACTCTAACTATATGTGTTCATGGCCAATAACAAAGCAGCCCTTTATGTCTTTCTCAGGCTATTTCTATCACATGTGTTTGCTGGTAACAGCTGGGACCTGATACAAAACTGAATTTCAGATATTTACTTGCTGAGTGCTTTATTCATCTGTTATCTGTAAGTCCTTGTGTATTACAAATGTACATAACTAATAGATATAGCTATCGTTCCTTATCACCCTTGCATACAGAGAGAAATGAAGATGTGAGAAATGACAGAGGAATTGAGCCCTCTCCTACCTTACTAGGGTGCGGCTGCACACTGACATCATGACAAACTTCTATTACTTTGTGACAGACATGATAAAAATTGGATAGCCATACTAGTATACTCCCTCCCTCCCCTCCCCTCATGCACTGAACATGATTCAAAGTGTCCTAGTTAGGGACACTTTCAATCTCTAGTTTGCTGTTAAATTTGATTGCAGGCACTCAGGTAACTTGGAACTTGTTTTCTTTGCACAAACCAGGTTTCTGTATTGGGGTTAAACTGTTTTTAGAATTCTGTTTTGCGTGGAGGAACAGGCTCCAGTTTGCACAGACAAAATAGCAAACACACCATGCTCCTGCTTGTCCATGTGGAGGTTTGCTGTGGTGTCTGAATGTTGTCAGTAAGTTCTTGGCCAGTTTCTCTGTCTCAGAGCCCTTATTCTTACTTAACTGACCGGGGAGGGGGGCATAATTCTGTTTGCGGCACATGCTTTGCACGCAGAAGGTCCCAGGTTCAGTCCCCATCATCCCCAGCTAAAATGATCTCAGGTAGCAGATGTTAGGAAAACCCTGTCTTTGCAGAGACCCTGGAGAGCCATTTCCAGTGCGTCCATACGATTCACAACTGGGTAGTAAGTTTTTTAAATATGGTAATTAATTCCTTCATTGATTATACACACAGCTAATTGATTATTACATAAAAGCACCTAGTAGTATTTGAGAGCAAAACTGATACAACCTGACATTAAGGGAGGAATCAATTCTGAAATGTTTTCTTTAACCCTGTGCGCTTCATAGAAAGGAGAACCAGCATGGTGTAGTGGCTAGATTCTTGTTTTAGGGTCTGGAGAGCCAGGTTTGAATTCCCTTTCTACCATGAAAGCTCACTGGGTGACCTTGGACCAGTCACTCTCTCACTCTACCTACCTCACAGGATAGTTGTGAGGATGAAATGGATGAGGGGAAAATCAGGTTACAAGTAACTTGAGTTCCCCATTGGGGAGGAAAGTGGTATATAAATATGTAAATGAATTTTTAGCTCTTTTAAACATTTATTTATAATGGAACTTGGATGGATACTGACCAGTATATAGGTCATGTCACACAGTTGTTGTATGTGTGTAATGGAATTTACTTTTCTCTTTATCCAGTGGAAGCATCAGTTCATGGCAGCAATGTGCACTGTTCTGACAAGACAATTGAAGCAGCAGAAGCTTTGCTTCACATGGAATCTCCAACCTGCTTAAGAGATGCTCGAACTCCTGGTATGTCAATAATACAGATGAGTATTTTGGAACAGTGGTTTAATTTGCATTCAGTCAGAACAGAGCTGAGCCCTAAAGGCTTTAACTTAGTGGTGTGAAGGACTGGACTTCTTCCAACTTTCCTGAACCTTCACATTGCCAGCTTCAATACTCTTCTAGATGCTTGTTTACAAATCATACATGAAGGCTGGAAGCCTTTCCCTTGCGGCAGCAGTGTTTTGGAAACTCTGCACAAATGGGACAGTTTACCCCGGCTACTTCTTTGGACATTACAGCTGCTATTTGAAGTAGCCGTTACACTGAGCTTGTTTCAAGTAGCTTCTATATGGCAAGTACTGTGTTTAGATTGACCCTAATTGACCTCAGAAGGGAAAGGTGGTTTGTAATTTGTGTCTACAATGTTATTTTTACAATTATTTGTATATTTATTTTAGTTGCATAGATTGGGGTATTAAATCCTTCATTAGTACTTAGGTTAGTCAGTCTGGAAACCATTGACAGAATGGAATGTTAGGACAGCTTAGTTTTAATTTTATTCCATTTCTAGAAGTGTTTCTGAACTGACATTTAAATTGTCAGCCGTTGCAATACAAATGTTGATTAAAGAATAGACTGAGCCTTCCCAATCTGTTAAAGAGCCTATGACAACAGTGTGAAAAAGAGACTTGTATTGGGGGTATATTCATTGGCTTGGAAGCAGAAATGTGTAATGGGAAACAAATGGACTCGGTGTTGTTCCTCTTGTGCAAGATCTTTATATATTATAGTGCTCAGAAACGGGTTCCACATCTTGCACAAGTGGAAACCCAATAGAGATACAGTGTTTGACTTAGTGCAAGTGGCTAATTTGCTTTTGCATTCTGCTTGCTCAGACATTTTGTGCTGGATCCAGACTCCTATCTCAGTCCAGACTCCATTGTATCACAGGGTACTCAAATGTCCTACCCAAAAAATCTATTGGGGAGTGGGAAGAAGTCAGTTTTTCACAACTCCTAGAGATTGTTTCAAACGTCCAAAGCCTAGATGCACCCTTCCACATTAGGTTATTTTTTTTAGAGCAGCTCCTGTTTCATAATAACTCACACCAGTTCTACAGAATGTTATGAGGTCACCTTTCTATGAAAAGAGGGTACATAGCTGTATCCAGAGCTTTTAATACTTCCCTGGATCAGTGTTTTCTGGTAAATTCACGGAGTATTTTTTTTTTACTCACATGTACCCAATATGTTACACTGTCTGGACCAAAAGCAAGCAACCCCCCCCCCCCCATTTGTAATATCAGGGGTTGTGTTATGCCTTCATTGCTTTTGTTTTCAGAAAGAAAACTGCCTCTACTTTGGGAATATTGTTTACTAGTGTGCAGATTACTGTGTTCTAAAAGGAAAATGTTGTACATGTTTCTGTATGCATTCTGCTAAAAAAGTACAACCCTGTTCACCACTCAAAAACTGGTGAATGGTTTTTAATCAAGAATTTTTATTTAAAAAATCCTATCTTAGTTCATCTAATGTCTGTGGGTTGTATCTACACTACAAATGTTCAACTAGCTGGTGGAAGCGGATCTTTTTTCCTCTCATCCAGCAGCCTCCTGTGAGTCATGAAAAGGTGTGGCTGGGGAGAAGAGGTTTCCTCACAGACATGAAGTCACATGTACAGTGGGGGACTGCATTGAGGCAGAGGGGTTGGGCAAGACTGCCCCTCCTCCGTCTTCTGTCAGTGGAACTATGGTAGGATGCAAGGAATTTACAAATGAAGGATACTGAATCTCATTTCAGGAAGTATGGATTGTAAAGTTTACACTTACATATTCTACTTCTGACAAGCAAGAATTATTTTTAAAAGATTTGGACAAAGAATTATTTTAAAAAAATAGGACCGTTTTTTGTCACAACAGAAGTATTTATCATCCAGCACTGATATATGTATCCGATAGTGACTGAACGTATGGGATGCTATGATTTTTAGAAATGGTGGAATGAAGTGCCGGAACTCTCAAGAGGGAAATGAAGTTTTCAATCTGTATACTGAAAAATCATGAACTTTTAAACATTTTTAAAAGAATTTTGTCGAAGAGGTTCTGGAACTCTGTTCTGGTACATTCCCCCAGAAAAAAAGCCCTGGTGGGATGCCTTTGACTTAAGCCATCTATGCAATATTTTTAAAAAGTTTCTTACAATATAGAACGTACTGAATTATGTCTAGTGTAAAGAATCTGGATAAAGCCTCACTTTATTTATTTGCTTTCTTTAGTGGAAGTTTTTGTGCCTCCTTGTGTGTCGACTCCAGAGTTCATTCATGCTGCAATGAGACCAGATGTGATCACGGAGACAGTGGTAGAGGTATCAACTGAGGAGGCTGAACCAATGGATACGTCTCCTATACCAACATCTCCGGAGATCCATGAGCCAATGAAGAAAAAAAAAGGTACTTTAAAGGCAATTAGGAACTTTCAAGAGTTTATGGGTTTTATTAACTTTTCTTTATGTTGCCTTTACGTACAAATTCCTTGAGGTGGATTCCGCCAATGAAAACAGCAAAGCAGCAGATAATGTGATTAAGCCATACAAACACTTACCTGTTGTTCTGTCACTTTCAGCCCTCTGGGCCAGAAAGGTAACTAAGAAATGGCATATTTCCTACATAGGCCAATAGGTAATCCATTGGTTATTAATATCTTGATTTAAGGAAAAGTGAGGTTGCAAATGATGATGTAAATAGATAATTCAGATTACATATTTAGGCAAGAAACTTTGCATCTTCAGCAACGGTCTTGGTTGAACCTACAGATCAAAGCGAACTGCCTTTGCTTTATTTTGAGGGGAACATATGTGATGGTGGCAGGAATATTGGTTCGGATTTGCACACTGCCATGCATGTTTCAGGATAGATGGGGCAAGAGTAATATGCACGCCATCAGTGCCCTCTCTGTAAAAGAGGAATATCCATAACTGACTTCATATGATTTTTGTAAGGATGTGCAGTAGTAAATAAACAAATGGATGAATGATCACATATATATATATATAATTAGCTTACCCAACGGAGTGATTATAATTAATGTACCTGTCAACTACATATAAATGAAATAGATTTTCTCCTTAAAATTCAATGATCAGATAAACTGTGACTTACAAGATATGCTTATTTGTCATTATCTTAATTGGTCACCAACTAGTGGCCTATTTACATTTGGATAAAGCCTACCTTGTGAGGTAACCCAAACTGTAAAGTAGGTACAGGTTTCAGCCTTTCAAACTGTTCTTTGCAGCTGGCCGAAAGCCAAAAACTCAAGCACCATCAGCCATTTCCAGTTCATCTCCAGACTTGGGCATAAAGAAGAAGCCAAGAGAAGGCAAAGGTGACATTTGTGTAATAATTCTTGCAGAATTGTGAAGTACTTAGCAAACACACCTTAATTCTCTCACAGCTGAAAGCTCAAGAAGAGAACATCATATAAGTTCTTGCTTGCTGTTTTGGGTTGTTAAAGCAGCCCATCATGAGATCAAGGCATTTGCCATTGTGAGGGCTTGTTTGTGAAGCCAGAAAGATGAGGTGGCCCTGGCAGTGAGGAAGGGAAGGTCAAGAACAAGTGGGGGCAGGATGACATGGGCATTTCCCCTTTTAAACTATTTATATCTGTGTCCTACTTATTTGATCAATTGATTGTCAAGGCAGCCTATACTAAACTAAAACAATACAAGAAAGAAGATACTTGTGGGGATGTTGTTCCTGGCAGCAGGGTGGCTATGATGTGGTTCATAGGTGCAAGAGAATGAAGTGGCGGAATGGACTTTTTGCCACTTGAGACTGCCAGGGGGTGGGTTCCAGCTTAGAATTATCGGTGTAAAAAACTTAACACAGCAGGCAGAAAGGTTCTGCTCCCTTTCTTTACTTGCTGTGCTGGTTTTCCATTTGCAGGGAGTTTTTAATATAGATGAGCATTGCACAATGTAGTTCTACATGATCTCTACCTGCAGTCTGAAGTGGTGTTGTCCATTCTTCCCTCTCTGTCACCCCATTCTCCTCTGTGTGTGTGAATTAAGAGAGATGGGGGGCTGTGTGATGTTAAAGCCTCTCACCAGCTCCATAGTGCTCCACCTGCTGTTTTTGCTGTCCTTAAGGGGTTGCAGTGAGCCATGGGGAAATAAGCTGCCAAGCAGCTGGCTATAGCTAACATATCAGATTTGCCTCTTGCCAGCGCTCAGAGTTGGTTGGTTGGTTTGCCAGGTTTCTTCTTCCACAGGTAAATGTTAGTTAGAAATGCACATTATTCCACTTGGCATGGTAAAGCAATGGGCTTTTCAGTCCACATAGGCCTATTCAGTAATAATGCATCTTGGATCTTCTCAGTTGATTCCAAAGATTTTATCTAGTTTTAGGAGAATGGCTTTGTGATGTATGCACGCCACAAGGATTTCTTTGGAATGGCTGAATATTCTTCAACAGATGAGATGAATATTCTTCAGCTGAAGGTGTAGTTTTTATCATGCTGCTAGGAGTTGCCTCCCTTTTGTGCTGCTAAGAACCAGGGTGGTGTTCCAAAGGACTAACAGCTCTCGGAACTTGTTCAAAATTCTAGGATTTATGGGGTGGAGTATATTTGATCACAGGAAATTATTAATTGGACCTGTTTTTTAGCCTTACTTAGTCGTCACTTCTTCACTGGCTAGCAATAGCGGCTTATGCTATTTGAACTTATTTCTTGGTGATTCTTGAGTCTCGGTGATTCTTGAGGCCTGGATAGTCATAGGTGAAATTAATTTGTCATTGTGTTGAATATTTTCTGATATTGGAGATGTGTGAAGGAGAGAGACAGTTAGCAAGAACAAACATGTAGTTTATAGGTACTGCTGTGTGTTCCTAAAATCACTGTATGTCGTATGGTTATAGTATGTGTAATTTAGTGGGTTAGCCATGTTAGTCTATTGCAGCAAAATTAAATAGAAATCCAGTGGCACCTTACATACTGACAACATTTATTCTACTATGAACTTTTTGTGAGTCAGATCTCACCTCCTCAGATAAAATGGAAAGTATCTGTATTCAATCCAGAAATGGGGATGACCTTTACAGTGTCCTTGTACAATATGACTTCAGATCATGGTAACAAAAATATTTATATTGTAAGTTGATACTGACTCTTGTGGAAGATTGCCCCCTGCTGAAATGCTAGTAAACTACAAGAGGTGGTCTTAAACAGGACTTTGTTAGTTTATAACATACTGCAGAAGGATCTAGGAAGTGTTTTAATTCAGAGAGGGGTTTTTTTGTTTTGTTTTAACTGCATGTATAACATAATGAACTGCATGTTGCTTTGAACAAGCAATTGTATCTCTGCTTAATTTGCTAAATACTTACAGAAAATCATGATTTACATGTCTGTTTAGAAGGGTTGGTTTGTTTTTTTGAAGAGTAGAGATACTGTAAGATTTTATTATGTAGTTATCTATATTCAGATTTTCTGACATTTTAAGAAACATTTTAATGTTAATCCTTATTGGTTATCTATTATCTCAAGGAGAGATAAAACTTGATCTATCATTCAAACTTAAAGTCAGTCTCAGAAGTTCTGTCCCTTGTTAACTTTTTGCTAGAAACCTTTTCTCCTTCTATTCCTCAGTAACTGAGAAAGTTAAAAGCATCTAATGTTATTTTAATGCTCCTTTTATAGCTGTATCTTATAATTTTGACTTGTAGTTGTTCTTGAAATTAATTTAATTACTGTATATATCCAGATCATAAGAAGGTCGATACATAATCTGATCATTCTGTTTTCTTGGCAATAGCAAGGGAAGTTTTGTACTTTTCTGTTTTAAATATGAAAATGACACACACATATTTATTTACTGCAGGAAATACAACCTACTTGTGGGAATTCCTTCTAGACCTTCTTCAGGACAAAAACACTTGTCCCCGGTATATTAAGTGGACCCAGCGAGAGAAGGGCATCTTTAAACTTGTGGACTCAAAAGCAGTCTCTAAGCTATGGGGAAAACACAAGAACAAGCCCGACATGAACTATGAAACAATGGGGAGGGCCCTGAGGTATATATATATATGTGTGTGTGTGTGTGTGTGTATGTGTGTGTAAAAAGCATGGATGGGGAGGACTATTAAAACAAAACAGGGGAAAAATTCCTGCACTAATGACAGATTGGGAGCTTTACCATAGACATAGTCTTGCTTATGTAGCCTTATGCTTTTTGATCTTGCCATGGAGCACTGTTGTTGCCATTCTCCTTATTATTAATGATATTACTGTAAATCTTGCTCACTTCCTGATTTTATGCTGTAGAATCCAGTGTGCATAGGTTATTTATTTATTTATTTATTTATTTGAGAAAATGGACTGGGGTTTACCAGTTAAATCTTTGGTTAGAAATGTAAGAAAGGGGAAGATTGTTTGTAGCTGTTGTTCTATACAGTATTCTTTCTTATACTTTTCCTTGCAGATACTACTATCAAAGAGGAATTCTGGCAAAGGTTGAGGGGCAAAGGCTTGTGTATCAGTTTAAAGAAATGCCCAAAAACATTGTGGTAATTGATGACAAAAGTGAATGTGGCAATGAAGATTTGTCGATACCAACAGATGAGAAATCGTTAGAACGAGTGTCATTGTCCGCAGAAAATCTTTTGAAAGCAGCAGCCTCTGCTCGCACAGGGAAAAATGCTTCTCAGTTGAACTGCACAAGAGTAGAGAAGCCGGTTACCAGAGTGGTGAATATCTCCTCACCCGGGCATGAAATGTCACCTTGTTCTCCCAATCCCACTACTGTTCCAGCAACGACTGCTCCCAGGTTAGTGCTGCATGGTGTGCGTATTGGACACTGAATAAGTACATTTAAAAATGCATCCAGATTCAGAATGCAAAGACATATGAACTGTTTTAATGCAGGGCATACAAACCAAACTATAAAAAACAGGAATTAGTTAAATCTGGATTGCTTTTGAGAAACCTGGTTATCTGCTTTTGAACGTTTCAGCATTACTGTTGGCTTAACAGTGAAGTCAGGACTTCTTTTTTAAAAAGCTAACTCTTAAGGTAGTTCTTACTTGATTAGTCCTCATTTTTAAACTAGGTTTTGATTTTTAATGCAATTTTTAATGCTGTAGCAGACAACATAAGTCCTGAAATTTTAAGAAGTAAGTGAAAGTATGTCAGTGTGCAGTTTGGTATGGGGAGATCTCTAGTTTCAATCTCTGATTTGTGTGGGTTTGTTTTTTTTTAAACAGATGATTGTGGTATCTCAGTTTTAAGTAATTTTTTTTGCTGCTTGTTTGGTTTTAACACTGCACTTTTTGTCTTTATATATTTGACAGAACGGTTCGTGTGGCAATGCAAGTGCCTGTTGTAATGACTTCCTTAGGACAGAAAATTTCAACTGTTGCAGTGCAGTCAGTAAATGCAGGGTCACCGTTAATTACCAACACAAGCCCAACAACAGCAACAACCCCAAAGGTGGTAATCCAGACAATCCCTACCATGATGCCAGCATCTGCTGAAAATGGAGAGAAAATCACAATGCAGCCTGCAAAAATTATTACCATCCCTGCTACACAACTTACACAGTGCCAGCTGCAAACCAAAAGTGGCCTACCTGGGACAGGAAGTATCAACATAGTTGGAACACCGTTGGCTGTGAGAGCACTCACTCCAGTATCTCTAGCCCACGGGACACCAGTGATGAGACTCTCCATGCCTCCCCAGCAGGCGGGTGGCCATACTCCTCCCAGAGTTATTAGTGCAGTCATCAAGGGGCCAGAAGTCAAAGCTGAAGCAGTGGCTTTAAAGCAGGAACGGGAAGTTAAAACACTGCAGCTTGTGCAAGAAGAAACACCAGGAGATGGAACCAAGACAGTTACTCATGTAGTTGTTGTCAGTACACCCTCAGCCATTGCCCTCCCTGTAACCGTGAAAACAGAGGGAATAGTAACATGCGAGAAATGAAAAGGCAGCTGTGAACATTAGCTACGTAGTCCATTGTGGAGCTGAGCAAACTGACATATTTAGGGAGGCAGGGAAATGGACACAATCAAGGTGGAAACAGAGACTTTAAATGTTAATAGGTATGCATATATTTGAATCTTACTGGAAATGAATTAATGTCCCATGTTTCAGTGGGAATTGAACCACAGCCACACACTGACACAACTGCCTCTTGCAAATTGAGAAAATACTAAGCTGATTGAAAAGGAAAATTCCAACTGGTGGGGGCTCCAGAAGCTCACTGCATTATCACGTTACACTAATGCATGGAACACTAAGCTGATTCTGTGAGGGATTCTTGGTTGCTATGGACTGGAGGTTTAAAAGAGAGTTGTTACAAAAGACAAATCTGATGCATTTAATATGCATACCAGCAATTACTACTGTGTAATCACAGTATTCAACTGGTGCTATGTTAAACTTTGCTACTAGGTATTCTAGAATGTGAATTAAAGGAGGATTAAAGAGCTTCTAAGAGAAGATTGAGATCTAGAGGGATTTTTGTATCATACAGCTTAAGCAGATTTAAAATGAAAGCCTTAGACTGATTTTCAGTTATCTTTCTTGAAATAAGCTAATGGCTTGTTTGTGTAAAGCATTTTTTATTAAAACAATTTTTTAAAAAAATCTTATACCTAGCACAGTATTGTTATAGAATTACATGTAACATATTTTGTATGGTAGCTAAGTCTGTCAGTTTCTTACTTGTGGACAAAGTGGCGATGGGTGTGCCAGCCTTTTTGCTGCACCATGCCTGGAGTCAACCACTCGGCCTCGACATCTGTGCATACATTTCAGTTTCAGCTTCTACTCTGTCACTTGAAAGGTCACGCTTGGCATGGACTCGTGTCAGGTAGTTGAAAGTCTGTAAATTTTTTTTAGTTGAAGTTAGAGGGAAGTACCAGTGTTCAGAATGAACTATAATAGTTTGTATATTCAACATTTAAAGTATATTCTATTTTGTTGTACTCTTGTTTCAAAGTGTATTCAAGTAGGTTTTACTGAAATACAAACATGAACTTTAAGTTTAGTCTCTTTTTTAAAAACTCTTCTGTCTGCTGTTGTTCAGCTAAGTATCAGATTTATAGTATAGTTTTCCTGCTAACAAAGATTTAGTTAGACACTTTTAAAAACTATCTTGCTCTAAAGGCAACCCCCCAATATTTCTCTATCCTTCTAAACCAATAGAAGCAATGTTATGGTTAATTATGGATGGTAATGAAAGAAGGAAACAGCGAGGGAAGAAAATCTGTCCAGCAGGGACTGTACCAGGTATTATTCATCAATGCAATGGTGATATCCAAATCATGCTACAAGGATTCTTAAACTACTGTTCTTAAAGAGACTTTTGTAATAGGAATTAGATTGGCATGTTAACAGCTGTATATTCTATCATCTGTTCCCCTTCTCCTAGGGAAGGCAGAGGGGAATTGCCTTGTCCCTGAAATCCAGTGATCATATATATTCCAGTACCTTGTTGAAGCCTGGACAGCTTATACGTGCTTGAAACGGGGGGTGAAAACAGCAGTCCTTACTGTTCTGTCATATCCTCTGGACTTGACGAGCAGCAAACCAAACCAGCAAGCAGCTGGCCCTATATTCATGTTATCTAAACCATGGGAGTATGCTTCTTACTGGTGAAACTGTCAAAACATTCAGTTAATCAGAAACTCCTGTGTGAGTACTGATGATATACAATATGGGCTTTGTTGTACAATGAAGTAATTACCTTCTAAATTGTCATTTATTATATGGAACAAAACAAAGCTATAATCAGTCTAAGAGGTTTTTTTTTTTTGGTTAACATGCCTACATAGAATAACTGAAAAATCACAAGAATTAGCAGGTAGTTGTAGTACTTTCCATTCCACTAAAGACACTTTTTGTAAATATTTGCTAAAGGAGGAGGTGCTTTTCACATGGGCCAGTTCATCTCTTTTGAAGAAGTGATGTGTATACTGAAATCCTGCTCCTTCACAAGCAGGGGAAGGATCCTATTCCTAGGGAAGTGCTGTTCATGATTGTAAGAAAAATAACAAACTGCTGCCGTTAGGGAGTAACCCATGAGAACTCAGCCCTCCTAGTATGAAGGAACTGTCCAGCACTGAGCTTCTGTAAAGATGTGTAATTTTAAGTTGTTCTGAGATATACTTCTATGAATAGCCATGATTGGCCTGGTATATGAGACTTCCATCTAGAAGAGAAGAGATTGGATTTATATCCTGTCCTTCACTCAGATTCTCAGAGCGGTTTACAAACTCCTTTCCCTCCCCACAACAGATAGCCTGTGAGGTAGGTGGGGCTGAGAGTGCTCTTTCCAGAACTGTCCTTAAGAGGACAGCTCTGACAGAACTATGGCTTGCCCAAGGTCATCCAGCAGCTGCAAATGGAGGAGTGCAGAATCAAACCCAGTTCTCCCAGATTAGAATCCGCACACTTAACCACTATAGTAAACACTTTGCCCCAAGCCCTTCCTTTGTTTCAAACTCGGTTGTATCAGGGAGCAGATCTCTCCCTCACTGTCCACTAAAAAAATCTTCGGAATACTATTCACAAATACTATGTTCAGGTAATATCAAACTGTTGAATCATTTCAGTAGGCAGGGGTTTTGGACTAGGACTGTGTTAGGAAAGACCAGGGTGAATGTAACACATTACAACTTCCTGGGAGTTTGTTCGCTACCATGGCCAAACACCTTTGGGTCAGATGCTTGCTTGTAGGTCAGTAGGTGTATTGGCTGTGATGCCCTTAGACAGATGTAGCAAGGGGCAAGAAAAGCAAATAACAAATGGTCTAGTTGAATGAGGAAAATGAACTTTTATGAAAAAGCTGCCGGGGGGGGGGGGATGCAGTTTGAACAAGTGGATCTTCAACATGGGAGGCACAGTGACTGTTATGTATTTAACCCAATGGAGAAGCTGTTTTTGTGGGCGACAGCACAATTCTAGGCATCTATATTTAGAAGCAAAGTTCTCTACATTCAGTTAGGTTCTAAAATACTTTAGGGTCGCAAGTTAAATTATTTATCCACAATAGAAATGAAAGCTCTGCACCTTCCCTTAATTTACCCAGCAAAGGAGACCATGTAAGTGCAAATTCAAGCATATTTTAATTAAATAAAATCCGTGTTACAGTGTTTTAGCATGTATAGAATTAAATGGGTCCTAAATTGGGTCACCAACCAACATTTGGTCAATCAGTATAACTTTTAGTGTGACACCCTTTTGTGTAGTCCACCTTTTTGTGAACTTAGTGCATAACTGTCACATCTGAGGCACGTGCTCTGAGAACTCATGGATTCCCCAAGCTCTACGTATTTGTTAGGGAATCAGTTCTCAAACATAGGAGATACTGGCAGAGCTGCTCTTTAGCCTCTGTAACAAGACATCTCTTGAAGTAAGCAATCAACAGTTTTTTTCGTTTCTTATTGTTATGGCAGAGTCTTAATGACAGCATTTTTGAAGGATATGGTTCAAAGTAAATTAGTTGTCTATTTATAAATAATTCCTCAAAGTCTTCAGGAGCATTTCAATGGCCCCTACATAAACCCAGGAAGTTTGTTAAGTCCCTCAAATCAAATCTAAACTATAAAAGCCTGTCAGGATCATCATTAAAGCTGAAGTCACACACTAGAGACAAATGGTCTGAAGGGTAATTCAAAGATGGTAGCCTGTTGGGTCCAATTTGTTCCTCAGTCAGAAGACTGAGAGCAGCATTCACCTGTAAGGCATGTTGTGAATACCAGATATAATCCAGTGTGTGCCTGCATTCTCCAGAAGGGCGGATCTTCCAAGTTGTGTATGGGGGTTCTGACAGCCCATCAGCACTCAGCTGTTTGTAAGCACTATTCAAGTTCAGGCTGGAGTTTGAGAATTCCTCGTAAACCTCTTCAGTGGGTTCAGCGTTGAAGTCGCCACAGACAATGAGCGGGATCTCGGCATCTTGGGTGATACTGCCCAGTTTCTGCAGAAGATCTGCACCTTGGGCAGACCTAAATCTTTCCCAGCCGTTACGCGCTTTCAAGTGAGTGACAGCAATGCAGAACAGTTTGCCAGTTTCGTTACATTTTAGTATCTGAGCAATGGCTACTTGGTTGGTTTTTAGCTTCATTGCTGTCAGCCTGATGTTGTCACTGCTGATTAGAGTAAATCTGTCTTTAAGAAAGAACAAGGCACAGCCATCCGGCCCATTGTTACATTCCACATCTAGACATGGAGACCATGGCTTAGGGAAGAAAGTACATTGGTAGCCCAATCGACTAAGGAGTGGTTGAAAGGTGTCAAAATAGTGGTCCACTTCTTGTAGACACAGGATGTCTGGTTGGTATGCAAGGATCTCTTCGAGAATGAGACATTTCCTTTCTTCCCACCTGAGGGCTTCCACAGGGCACTGAACAAAGTTGTCTTTGCCTTCCCCAAGAGCTGGAATGAAAGAACACATTCATGGTAGTTAAGCAGCAACTGGTGGATCGCTTTTATATACACATACCCTACCATACAGAGAATCAGTCTGTACTGACTCAGGCACTCAGCCATTGTGGGGGTATTTAGTTTATCAGTTTTGCAATTCTGACTTTGCTTTACTTAACTGTGTTTCAATGGAGGCGTCAGTATGAGATGATTGACACAGAAAGAACTGTAGAGCCTAGTTCACATTAACAAGAGGATGAGGCAGAGAACGCAGGTGGCTGAATGGACTGTTGACATGTCAGGCTATAGCTGAAGGAGCACATTTTACAGTGATCCTCTATGTTAAATGTCTGTGCAAACAAAAGTCAGCACAGCCAGTGAAAAGCCTACAGTATTCTATTTGCATGGAGTTCTTGATGCAAAAGAGACCGCCAAAGCTAGTTCTACCTCTCACAATTCATTCTGCTGTCTCAGGGCTCCCCATCCTCATTATCTTCCATGTGTAAACCAAGCTCAAGTCCACTGATAGCTAACCCTGCACTATAATTTTCAGTCTTACTCAACTCCTGCAGCAAAAGTTGCCATCCTCCAGGTAGAACTCCCACTATTACAACTAATCTCCTGCAGAAAATGGCCAGTTTGGAAGGTGGACTCCGTGGTATTATACCATACTGAAGTCCTTCCACTCCCCAAGCCCCACCCTCCTCAGGCTTCACCCCCAAAATCTCCAGGTATTTCCCAACCCAGAGCTGGTAACACCATCTGCAACTGACATAATGATCTACTGATGTAACAATGAAAGGCTGTAGAGAACATATGAGAGGCCCTGCTGGACCAGATCAGTGATCCATGCAGTCCAGCATCCCGCCTCACACAGACAGTGGCCAATCAGTTATCCTGTTGAGCTGACAACCGGGGCACATAGGCCACAGCCTTCCCCTGATAGTGCCTCAAAGTATTGGTATTCAGAGGTTTGCCTCAGTATGGAGGCTCCCTTCACTCACCATGGCTAGTAGCCATTGATGGTTCCAGAGTTGCTAAAACTATACCCCATGTGGGTCTATCTCACTCCCGTTTAAGGCAATCTATGTTGGTAGCCATGATAAGATCTACTGGCAATTCATTCCAAAGTTTAATCCAAGTAAAGTGTGTCACAATGGCCAGAAGCAGTTTAATGAATATTTATACCTTGTGCGAGTATATTCCACTGCATGACTCTAATGGGTTGATGGCTTTTGGAAACGTTGGTCTGCAGGTTCACAAAGTCTCTCTGGAGCCGGGCAGGACGTTTCTGAAGAACAATGTGACATTCTTCAAGCAGGTCCTTAGGATCTATAGGATCCAGGATCTCGGAGTCCGGGTGTTCCAAGTATTCCTGATGTTTGGAGACCGCACCACTGCTCAGAGTCTTTGCAAGAGCGCTATACAGCCTGCTTGTACTGTTGCCCATGGAATACACTGGAATAAAGAATGGCAAATTCAGCAAATTCATCCTTGAGTCGTTCCCACTTCAGATCTGCCCATACATGGTAGGCTTCACTACCCTCAAAGGTCAGAATTCATGCTTCAATTAGTTTTTGCCTTGCGGCCAATGCATTACAAGGCCTCTAAGTAGGATACTTGCACAAACATTCAGACAAACTTTAAGAGGTTCAATCTCAGAGACCGGAATCTGTAGACCGGTATAGACATTATCGTAGTGAGTTTAGATTCCTTTCTTTTAAGAATTACTACTTTCCCTTAAAGAGCCATGGAAAAAATTATACAGTATTGGGCAAATTTACCCTGATCTCCATGGAGTTCAAAGTCTCTATTTAAAATAACAAGACAATGGCTCTTTCCAAGACTCAGAATCCTGGGACTCTTCTCATAAGACAGAAACAGTACATCTAGATGTAAACTTTCCAAACTATGTGTTCTCTTTAGATCCCTTCAAACGCATGTTCTCTTTAGATCATGCAGGTAAGATGAAGGGGCCTAGTTTTCTCCCCCTCTTCTGCTCAGCTACTGAGTGGATAGTTGCTGAGAACATCGGTGAGAGGAAGAGATGGGTAACATTCGGTTTCTTCCAGAGACAGACATGGCCGTACAGTACTCAAAACTGTAGTTACTCCAGTGGCATAGAACTTGCAGCGCCATGGTTTCCTGTACTGCTGAGTAATGAATGTGAAGCCTAAAGTAGTTCAGGAAGAACCAGTTGTGTGGTTCTTCCCCGAGACAAGTGAGAGTGGCCCAAGTTCAGCCAGTGCGCTTCACTGACTGGGTGGGAATTTGAATTCAGGATTTTCCCAGTCCTAGACCAACATAATAGGCGCTATTTTTTATTTAACATATTTGCATACTGCTTTTCTGACAAGCAAAGCAATTGCCAATTATACACACAGGCCATACCCATTGAAAGCATCAGAAATACAACAGCTGGTCAATTTCCAAATGCCCTTTGAATTATTCACGTCTTACTCCCCACCCCCCAGAATGCCACAAAGATGTCATTGACCACACTTCTCTAGGCAGCCAATTCCAGAGGACTGACTACCAATGAAAAAGCACAAGGACTGGCTATCCTGACTTCCCTTTGGGTTGGGATCGTATGATACACCATGTTGGCTGCTCTGCATAGTTCTGTGCTTTTCAGGAAGAATGATGCTTTTAGCAACACATACCTGTAGGATCACATAAGGATGTCTAAACATACTGAATAAAATAACAAAAAAGTAAGAATTACTATTCACTCTGCTACAGTTATCTGTTTCTGCTATTTGGAATGGCAGTAACTACCAGTCTCTTTCTGTTGAACTCATTTAATCAGTTTACCACAGAACCTCAAAGTCCTTGGCTCTCTTTTGCTCCTATTAATAGTGCAGAATTAGTCCTGTTAGTATCTTGGGCAGTCATCTGCCCTTATGAGTTCTAAATACAAACCACTTAGCTTGGAAAGATAAACTGCAGCTGTATATTTGTTTTAGACAATATTTTCACCATCAATTTGAAATGTCATCTCTAAGTGGATAGCAGCTGATGACAGCGGTACTAGCTACTTGTAAACAGTGATAGGAAAATATTAATTTTAATGATAATGAAGGGGGAGGATGAGGTCCCTTCCTGAGTATGCAGTGCTGGCCTAGCAGTGCCGCTAACCCAAGCCACGCTGTGAAATTGGTTTGTCCTACGAGTTAAATGGACCTGGTTTCCACAAACAAGTACATCAATAGCCTGTTCCTCCTTCAAATGCTGTCCCAACGGTCCTTAACACAGCACAACCTCAAAAAATGAGGCTGGATACTGATTTATCTGGGAAAATATGAAAAGGAAGATCACAGAAGCACTCATCACCAGTAATTTGCATGCAAGAGCAACATTAAGGTTTGATCTACCTGCTAGTAGAACCCTAAAGTGACCATAAAGTTACACTTGACCACCAGAAAACTTCAAGACCAATCAGCTCAGAATTAGCTTATACTTCATACTGAAGGTTACTTCTGTAGCCAACTAACTGTAAGAGAAAGAAAATAAAAAAGTTTCATTAACACTATACTAAAAAAAGTTGCTTAATTCCCTTTGATGCCACCATACTTCAAAATGCCCTTTGTATGTAATAAGGTAGCTGTGTCACACTGAAAAGGAATCCACAATGGGCAAAACAAAAAGGGAAATATGCTGACCCTTGCAAGGGCAAATATTTATTGAACTAGGGATGTGCTTGAAACCCCTGAACTGATTGGTCACTACACATTACAGCATAGAACCACAAAGGCTATGAGCTGGGTATGCATGATTGTCCTCAAGGCCTGAAACTCTAACTCACAACTTTACTGTTTTCACTCATGGAACACCACACAGAAGTTATTACTACTCTCATCACAGAAACACATTTGCAGACCAAGAGTATCCCTCATCAGAATCCACTCAGTTCAATGGGTAGAACACTGAGAAATGGACCTTTCTTTCAGTTGTTCATGAAGCCTCTCAATTTATTTGACTTGCATCCCAAAGTGACTTGTCTCATGCCAGACATTTCCCATCAGGCTGCGCAACGCAATTATTTATGTCAATAGTAGCTGCTTCTAAAAGTGTGAAGAGTAAACAATAACGGCAGCTTCTTACTAAACTGACTGGCGGTTTTATGTAATCTTTCACATGTGCCAAGTTTCATGACGCAAGGATTTACCTCCCACTCAGAGAAGAGAGCCAAAGCAGTCACGAATGTTCTGTTCCGTTCATTTATGCATTGTCAGTTTACAAACAGGAAAGCAGCATAGCTGTTCCCACTCACTTCTGCCCACCAAGGAAGAAAAAAAAAGGGGGGGGGGCCTTCTGGGTAATAAAAAGAATGTTCTGCAAGATAAAGCAGTAGCAATGTTTGTGAGAGGATGGCAGAACTGATGTTCAAAGACTGGCTTTAGCTTGAGGAGCAGGGAGTGAGAATCTAATAGCCATATCTGATACAGAAAGAAAAGGCAAATCCAAAGACTATATGGCCTTTGAACAGCATATGTTTCATTGTCTGAAAACTGATAACAGTAACACTTTCCATTTCGGATTTCAGAAGAGCTTTCATTTCCTGCTGTGAATCCAGCTTACACCATGGTCATCAGCAGTGTTCCCTCTAAGTTGAGTTAGTGTGAGCTAGCTCACAGTTTTTTAGCCTCTGGCTCATACATTTTTGTCTTCACTCAGGAAGGATGGCTCCAGAGCAAACTAATTGATTCAGCAGGCAAATCATTCACTCACAACTTTCATGCCTGTAGCTCACAAAGTAGAATTTTTGCTCACAAGACTCTACAGCTTAGAGGGAACATTCGTCATCAGTGATTCTACTACTTCCATGACCAACAAATCACACTCTCACTGCAGAACACACATTACCATCAAGTCATCTTGGGAACTGAGTGCTCACCATTTCCTATCACCATAAAGAACTGGCAGTTTGATTTAATACATTCAGCAGCCTTGTCTTGACCAAGCAGCTGCTCGCTCAAAAGGTTGGCCAACTTGTCCTCAAGGGGAAACTGGACTTCTGTGCAAAGGCATTTTTCTGTGGCTCCTCAATGAAAACAAATATCAAGTACATTGAACAATCCTGATCCCCCCCCTCCCCCGATTTTCTTTTTTGGGGGGGCAGGGAGACAGCACAGTCATTCATACTATAGCTTTAAGGACTTCAAACAACAAAATCTACTGACTCACATTTAACATAAAAAATATTTTACTGCTTATTTATAACCACGTTTCCTAGGGTACAAGAATATTGTTCTCCTTTGTAAATCTTTTTTTGTCAAGCAGTTCCTGGACGAAAGCTAAAACTGCATGATATGATCTCTAGGCATACCCATACAAACTTGCCAACACTTTCAGTTAGCAGAGTTCCAGACGGTAAACTTCACAATATTTCAAATAAAAAGGCATTTAATAATGTTAATGTTGCATACACACCTGAAAAACTGGAAGACCACATCAGCGTTCAGTAAACACGTCTAATGGTGAAGCACAGGCACAATTAGCAGCCTCTGAAGTCACATGAGCTCTCTCACATTTGCTAAACTGGTCTAGTGGCGACACCTAATGGCCTCTTGCAACAATGCTACAGGAAATGTTTCACCCTAACGTCACTATTAACTGCTATCCAGCAACATCAAAAAACAAAAAAGAAACCTAGACAGACTTTCTCCCAGATTATGGTCTTGCCCCATGGTGAATTACTCACTAGCTGAGCTGTGGCACATTTGACACATGAAGTAAATGTATTCCTGTGCAACTTCTTGCATTGTACTTTTGAAAGCTGTTTTAGAACTTCCAGAGAATCTGCATCAGCCATACACAGGCTATCCGTCAAGAGAGCTAAGAATTTATCATTTGAAAGGGACGACACAGGCCGAGCTTTATTTAAGCTTCCATTTGACACAGATTCTCAGGGGCTGTGGCTCAGTGCTAGAGCATCTGCTTGGCAAGCCAGGTCCCAGATTCAATCTCCAGTTAAAAGGGACCAGGCAGTAGCTGATGCGAAAGACCTCTCCTCTGCCGGAGACCCTGGAGAGCCCCTGCCAGTCTGAGTAGACAATACTGACTTTGATGGACCAAGGGTCTGATTCAGTATAAGGAAGTCTCATGCGTTTGCAGTTTCCATGATGTCACCCTGCAGCCTTGAACTGATAATATTTTTGACTGGACACCTTACAGGCTATCTTAGGCAACTGGCCTCTAGTATGCCTCTTGCGTAAGCAGATTCTGGCAGAGTGCACTAAACAAATTCCTCTGGGCACAAAAAACACGCAGAATAAGCTCACAAATACTATATAGATCAGACAAAAAGGGTGGAATGAAATACCCAAATCTATTCAATTACTATTATGCTACTCATCTTGCCAAAATAATGACCATGCTCAAAACGGAAAACATACCAGACTGGATAGGTATAATAGTGGAAAACGCAAAACCATATTCTCTCAGTGACACCATCTGGAAACAGACCAATGCCAGACCCCCCCCCCCCCAAAAAAATAAAACAAAACACATACCAAAACTCAACACTAAAAATCTGGGATAAATTCAGGAAAAAACACACCAACTATCTCAAGATTTGCACCTTTTTACGGTCAGTCTTGGTACCCCTCAGGACAATACCCCCAAGAATACAACCAATGGAGAGAAGCAGGCATCACAAAATTAGTTGACTTGACATCAAACAAAGAAATAATGAACAAAAATAGTATAGAACTAAAATACAATCTAAGTATTCCTTGGTATCAATACCTGCAAATTTACAACCTATGCTCAAAAATAAAATTAAGGGAAATTCTAAAAAAACCCTATAACTCCCTACGAAGCCCTAATAAGGAATGCTGGCGAAACTAAAAAAGGGGTAATATCCAAAATATATACCATCTTAACGATATTACAAGAAAACACTAAATTACCAGTGCCCTAAACGGCAGCCCCCAAACAGCTGTTTATTGTGATGAAGAGCAATGACAGAATTTATAGGGCAAACCAAGATTCTTTAGAATACACAAATAACACACACACTGTTCAGGATTAATGTAAATATAGGCATCTTATACTCCAAACTTTGGGGCCGTGGTGACTCAGAGGTTAAGATGTTGAAGCTGCAGACCGGAAAGTCTGTAGCTTGGCAGTTTGAGACCCGACTGACATGTGACAGAGTGAGCTCCCGTCTCTGGCCCCAGCTCCTGCCAACCCTGCAGTTCGAAAACAAGAAACTGCAAGTAGATAAATAGGTAGTGCTTCAGTGGGAAGGTAACAGCGTTCTGTGTGCCTCAGCGTTTAGTCATGCCGGCCACATGACCATGGAAACATCTTCGGACAGCGCTGGCTCTTTGGCTTGGAAATGGAGATGAGCACCCCCCCCCCTAGAGTTGGATTCGACTGGCTTCTGAGCAAGGGAAACCTTTACCTTATACTCCAACACTGTCCACATTGATGGTATTTTATAAATACATAAAACTCAGGACTCAGTATACAAGCACGCTTGTCAGACATGCAGCTGCAAGGAATGACATGTAAATGACAAAGGAAGACATTTGAGGCACTAAAATACATCTCAAGGGAAAAACTGAAAGCTTGATCCTATGAGCATCTACAATAGCCTGCTGCCACATACACATTTATACTGCTGTATACTAGCAATCCTTGCACATAAGTGACACAAAATTTTGGAATCCAAAAACCTGCTGCCCATCTCCTTTGTGGGTACTTGCTGGGGGAAGGGGGTTAGAACAGTGCCGCGTGGGTCGGAGAGCCACTTGTCTCATGTACAGCAGTGAGATCGATGATGCTGCCTTCTTTTACTGCATTGAAATCTACCTAACAGTTCTTCTGTCTTGCCCCCTCCATGTAGACTGGATTTGTGCAACTGCAGTTAGGCTGTCACAAGTGATATCTTCCAACAGTGCCATACTGAGTCAATGTCCTGCATGGGTGTGTTGTTGTTGTTTTGCATTGGTACAACTGCACAATTTGCAACTTGATCCAAACTGTATTTCCCCTGTATAGATAACCTTGGTGTACAACTCCAGCATATAAACTGCAACACTGCAATATGAGCAGTGCTGCAATATGAGCCTTAGAAACCACATGCATTGCAGCAAGTGAAGTAGAAATGTCCCAATATCATATGAATGGCCTTGATGATCAGAGAGCACTCAGTTTCCAGCAGCAGCCAGTCAGACGCTGCTGTGGCAGGCTCAGTAGTCTACAGGCAGAACACAGAAACAAATTTTCTGGAACTCTTCCAGCGCCTGTCTACTCAACCTTGAAGCAAAAGGAATACTGGACCTTCTATCAGAATAGAAAAGTTGCTTAATCATGCCGATGAAGCTTATTGTAAGTTGCTCAACAACTTTCATTCAATATGAGTAGCTTGCTCTCTACAGACAGTTGAGATTTACTTATTCAACCAAAGATTTCTGTGACGGTTGCAACACCACTATCATTTTACGGACATTTGTAATTACTCCCTTGTCCCTGGCCTTGTAGGAGGGTGTTAATGGAGTGTTTGGGATCCTACACCCATGTGGCCACTCTCTGCTTCCTTGACCAAGTTTCAGTTCCATCCTGGACATAGCACCAGTTATTAAGCTGTCCCTAGATGCAAGGCAAAGGGTTCAAGAATGCAGCTCTGTTTCAAGACAGCTATTTCCACTTTCTTCTCCAGCATCACTGGTGGAAAAGAGCTCACAGACTTGTTCTTTTGCAACTTGCATTGAAATGTGGGTGAGAAAATGATGAAGAGCCTCTGCTCCAAACAGACAGATTCTCAAGTATGACTCATTTCTTAGAGTGGGCGGGCAGGCGGGGGGGGGGGGGGGGCTTTGAATCGCCCACACCCAGATTTAAGTTTGGCAGCACCCAGACACCTATTAAAACAGCAACTAACTGAAACATGCAAAAGAATCTTGAGCACTTCTGTTCTAAACATGCTTTTGAAATTGTCAAGAAGACACTGGAGAATACATATCCTAACATTACACTCACCAATATTCTGGAATGCTGTAGAGTGAAGATTAATAGTTACTGCCACAGACAGCAAGCGGTACCACTGACAACTGCTACTCCCGTATGTTCTTTTCTGCCAAGAAATTCTTCAGACTCCTCTGCTATAGCTAGACGGACCTCTTGATTATACAACTCATGCATCTTATTTGCAGGATGGAAGTCCACACATTCTTGGTGGCTACTCCACAGCAGCTGAGTACCTTGAACATTTGTCAATGCCTAGCTCTGAGCAGGATGAGGGCTCATCTTGTAGAGACAATGGACATCAGAGGCTATATTGTCTGTCTCTCTAAAGTCCTGTTAATGGCAGATGGAGGAGGCATAGAATTCAGATGAGAACATGGTGATAACAAGAGAATTTCACCCTTCTGCTATGTAAGCTGCACTCTCCCCAGCTGTTATTTGCTTCAATATTAGGACATTATTTATTTATTTATTTATTTATTTCAATTTCTAGGCCGCTCTTCCCACACAGCAGGCTCAAAGCGGTTTACACAGTTAGGTGAACCACGTTCACAATAAAACAGTTAAAATTAATCATTAATTAAACAATACAATTATTAAAGTGCTCATTAGGAGGAGGGTGTGTGATTTACATCAAAAACAGAGTCTGGAGCATCAAGATTAACCCCCTCCTCTTACCATTGTCCTAAATCAATTCCTGTCCACCTCCAGCAGCTATTTATTTATTTATGTACACTTAAAGTCTGAACCAGAGAGTCTTCAGAAGTTCTTTTTTTGGGGGGGGCAAGCATTTATCCAATCACAGACCTCTCATGTTTTGTTTAGTTCGACCCCAAGAAGCAGAGAAGATTCTTTGATTCAGATTAATTAGACTTGGGAGGGCAGAAGAAGAGAATCTTTGTGGTTTTACATTAAAACTTTTGAAAACATGTTATTTTAATGCAATCCATAGGTTCAAAATATTTTAAGTAAGGACAGACAGAAATTCAACTCAGATGAAGTCAGCTGGGAGTGAATGGTGCAAGAGTATCCCCTGTGCTTAGGTATACCATATCTCAATTTCATCTGTCTGCTATGACAGAAGGCTACTAGGATTTTTTTTTTTAAATGGAGACCAGATAAGAGGCAGAAGAACCAAGAAAAGAAAGCAGGGGTAGGAAAATCCAGGTAATAAAAGGTTCAAGTGATCCTAGATCATCTCTGCCACTTGCTCCCTGTTTCTTTACAACATTTTTAAAACAAATACTTCAAAAGCCGGATGGGGCCTAGTGCCTTTCATGTCAAGCATTAGTTTAAAGTAATGTAAGAACATACTCATAATCTAATGAAGAAGAGCACACTATAGGATCATCACAATGGTCTCCAAAGGAAGTTTAGAAAACTAATTGAGGGCCAAAAGTTAAAAACATAAGTAAGTATAGACAAAAGAGTGTTTATTTCAAAGACATATAAAAACCATGTAGGGGCCCAAATAAAGCCTCATAAAACGTTCAAAGTGACAAATGCACAAAAAAGAACAGTGTATGACCTGACGCATTTCAGCTCACAAGAGCCTTCTTCAGAGGTCAAATGGTACAAAATACACCAAGCAACAAAGTCCCTGTAACGCATGTAAGGCAATAAACAATTAATACAGGACCAAAAATGGAATGTTCCAATCTGGAATTGAATGACACAACCAAAAGATTTCTATTTGGGGCCACAAAGATATCTGGCCTTGTGTCAGAAGTAGTTGCATAGACTGGAAATAATATCAGTACCAGTATGTCCCTTCCAGTTCAGGTCCTAAGAGTACAAGTAAAATTGCCTTGTCAGGGACAATGTGACTTCAATATGTAACATCACAATGGTCTCCAGCACATCTCCCATACCTTGCAAAGCAAGTTTTACTTAATTCTCTGAGCAGTCAGGACAAGCATAGTGACCATACATGCTATCCCTCTCAGATATGAATTCCTTCGTTTCAGCAGGATTGAACGGACACTTCACAGATTTGTAGCAATAGGCCTTTGCTGAGAACACCATCCTTCCACTGTGCCTAGATCTTGCCAAGAGCCCCCTTCCTGAGTTCCATTAAAAACCCCCAACAGGATTCCTAGTGCCATTAGCAGCTTTAAAAACAGCAAAAGAATAGTCCTTTGATGCCTGCCAGCTTCCATGGGCATGAGCCCACTCCACCAGATGCTCCTGGAAGTGTATGCTATTTTTTTTGGGGGGGGGGGGAGGTTGCTGCCACAAGCTAATATGGCTACCCCACTGGACTGCATTAGTCAATTTGGGAGCCAATCTGTGGATCAAAAGCAGGATAAAATACAATAGAAACAAACACTGTAAAATTCTTTCCATTCCACCCAGGCACAAACATACAACCATAATTAGCAGGGACTTTAGCATACCTCCCTGCAAAATGTGCCACAGGCATTGCTTGAAATGGCAGCACAGACAAGGCTTCCTTTCAGTGCTGAAGTAGGTAAACCCAGGGAAATAAACCAGGAGCTTGAAACGTATCTTAACAAGGCAGTATAACCAAGAGTCTTGTGCAGTGGGAAATGTACCTCAATACCTTATTAAGAGAACAAACGAACAGGAGCCCAGTGGCGCCATAAGGACTAACGATTTTTTAAATTCCAGTTTCACATACCTGCTTCTACTCCACAAACATTTATGCGGGAATAAAGTTTTGATAGTCTTTAAGATGCCACAACAGTCCTGTTTATTTTTGCTACCCCAACACCAACATCTCTGAAATCATTACCGTTAACGCACTAGGAAACCAGTCCATGTGTGAAAATGATGGTATCAGTAAGCCAGTGAATAGGAGGAACTCGAACACCCCCCCCCCAACAAGAATCTGCATCTGGCATGCACTGAGTCTCTAACCAATATGAAAGCAGGACACTGTGTAGCCCGGACAGCATCACAACGAGCAACCCGCCCCCCTTCAGATCTCATCCAAGCAGCTGATGAACTAAAACCGAAAGACATAACTTCGAATCCCAGCTTTAACGACCCCACCACCCGTAACGTGTAAAACGGCAATGACCTACCTCACAAGGCTGTTGCGAGGATGAAAGTACTGGAACGGTGCCCATCATCTCAAGCCTGAAACACGGGAGGCTTTCGAAACCAAGCTACTAATGTGCTGCGCGCCCTCCAGTTCCGGCCCGAGGAAGCCCTCCCCCTTCCCCACCCCCCTTACATCCGAAGGTCCCAAACCCGCCGTTCCAGCCACTGAACCCTGAGCAGAAGAGAGTGCCCAGTACTCACCAGCTTGAGGACCCGCAGCGGAGCAACCACAGTGTGAGGCGGCGACGGGTGAGGAGAAGGAGGAAGAGGCGAGAAAGGCCGTCGGGGAGAGAGCTCTCTTCACCTGCACAGGAGACCGGCGCAGCAGCGACGAAGAGGCGGCGGAGGAAGGAGCGCAGCAGAAGTTAGAGAGGGCCGAGCACAGGGAGCGAGCAGGGCTTTGATACATAATCACGTTACCCTCGGCAAGCCAGGAGAGCACGGGAAGACGCCTCCGGAACTGGACCCGCTAACCTGCCAGACGACTGCCGCCGCGTCTGTCTTTCTTTCTGCGCCCCGAAGCTGGAGAGGCCGCACGCCTTGGGAGGGAAGAGCCGCAACCGCCGGGAAAAAACTCCCAGGAGGAGAAAGAGTCCTGGGTCACCCTCAAAGTCCTCCTAGCACAACCACGCGGGCGCACCCGGCTTCTGCGGAAAGAAGCCCAAAAGCGTACAACTCATACCTCTTGCCGGCACTGACGCAACCGGAAGCTCCCAACTGCAGACTTGGGGGGGGAGGGTGTTAGAATTTCAAAAAGTTCTCCAGCCGTGCTATTCAGGGCAAACTTGGATAGATTTGAAGCACATCAACATATGTGTTAGTTGGGGAAGCCTACTTTTCATGCGGAGAAAGGAACGCCCGACGAACTTCCCCTAGAAGTCTCTTATACTGTGCTTCCCCCATTCTGTATTAGACATGGTCTGCGCACCGGGGCTCCGAAAGCTCTGCTGCTGACGTCACGACGAACGCTGTTTCGCACGGCTGGTGGGCGCGTCGTGGGAAGGGAACAAAGTCTGTTCACGCCACCAATGCGGGGAGGCTGGTCTGTCTCGTGATCGATCGGATGAGGTTGAGAAAGTATGACTCAGTGCAGGAGGTGCCGTTCCCCCCCCCCCCCCCCCCCCCCCCGATTTTAGCTTTATAAGCGTGATCTTCGCATTGCAAGGAACCGGAAAGTAAAACTTGTTTTAATAAATCAGAGTCCACGAGGGCTGGACCGGACATAAATGTCACTGTGTCGGGTTGGGCCATGCGTGCCAAAAAATGTAATGCTAGGTATGGGAGATATAAACTTTATAAAGCACTCAGGGAAACCTAATTAATTATATTATTTTTTACTCAAAATACAAATATGCCTAAAACAGTAACAGTCTTACAGTATTTCCTTAAAGTATCTTCCTGATGCCTACCCTCCTATTTTCACTGCCTACTCATTAGCACTAGGACGGTATATAGGGACATAATACACAGCAGTAAAAATGACCAGTTGCTCATAGGCCAGATTAATTAATTATCGTATGGCATTGTGTGTAGAATAGCCAGGAGATGCTAAGATTGTCTGGCAGGCAGAAGGTCTAGCTCTTTTTGTGTTATACACCACTAGGTGGTGAACTAGACTTGTTTTTAAGGCAAGAGAGATTTCAGAGATGGTTTGTCATTACCTGCCTCTACATCACAACCCTGGTATTCCTTGGAAGTTGCCCTTCCAAGGCTGACCCTGCCTCGCTTCTGAGATCTGACAGGAGTGGGCTAGCCTGGATGGACTGGTTCTGGCCCACGGGCGGTATGTTTGACATCCCTGACAGTGGTTGCATAGTGAAACACTGATCATGGTTGCTGTTTGCCCTGTTACTGGGCGACTGTGGGCAAGGGTCCAAAAATGCTGTAGGTTATTGTGAGGAACAAAAAGGCAATCTAGATACAGGTGCCTACTTTATAACTTATCAGAACACTTTGGGTTTCTTTGGTAGGTCAGCGAAACCCCTTCATCGCGAAAAATAACAGCAACAACAACAGCAACAGTAAAATAACTCTTGAGATTGTATGTGTGAGATAGGATCATGGATCTTTGTACTGGTTGTAGGTTTGAACTTGGCCTACAGGAACCACAGATTTTATGAAGAAGGGGCATGAGTATATGGAAGGAGGGCAAGGGTAGCCAGGTCTCCATCCTAAACCCTGAGACTTTTGGGGCGGGGTGTAGAGATGTCATGGAGTGAGGCCTGTTATCATATTGAAAAGCTGCATTAATAGTGCTTATACACATCTCTAAGTAGGTAATACATGGAATCTGTGCGTAGTCACAAAAATATGACTTTGAAGAGGTGGGCTGTCTGTTTACCAGACCCCTCCCCAAAAACATGGAAATTAAATATGTGCTAAATATAAAATTCAGTTGAGGTTTTAGTGCCAGTTATTGCCTCCCATCTCCAATTTACACATGTACTTATCACCAACAAGCATGAGTAGAAGTCTCATTAGAAGCTGTATATCTACAATATGGCACACAGTCAGCTGTACAAGGAAAAGTGATTTTGCTGATTTAGTCTGTGTACCTATATTATTCTCTCAAGAGATGTTGCATGGTTTAAGAGCTGGGGTAGGATTCAAAACTGTTGGGAAAGCAGGAAGTGGAGGAAAGAAAGCAATTAATTAGTGTCCTAATTACTAAAATGGTAGATTCCTAAATTACATCCTTCCTGCAAATCACTTCCTCCATCCCAGAAATGTATTTACATCGTCCTTATGATCCTATTTTTCCTGCTGTGAGAGGTGACAAGGTTTAACATTGCTTCATCTTCTATAATAAGGTTCTGGGGTTTGAATTTAAACCATTTCATCCTAATCCCAGATTTGGGGAGGGGGGTAGATGAGTGGTTATTCATTAGTGAGTCAAAGCTATTATGCAAATTCCTGGCCCAGAGAAAATATGCTTCTGCACTAACCTAAGGTGGTCTTACAGTTTCTTCATCATCAGTTTCTTATAACATTTAAAATATGGTTATGGCTGAAATGATACCTATATAAAGAATATTAACCTAAAGAATGAGATCTGTTCTAACATGTGAAGGTGACTTGGACGAATTACCTTATCTTATGCCACGTTAGGCCACCGGTCCTTCTAGTTCAGTTGTCCATTCTGACTAGGAATGGCTCTTTGCAGGCTCGTGCTTGCAGGGCCCTTGCTCAGACATTTCTGCTTGGTATCCTTTTTGCTGGTGGTCCAAGGACTGAATTTGGGACCATTGAGCTCTGCTATTAAGGCTTGGCCCTTCTCCTCTCAGCCTAACCTTCCTGTATAATGCATGTAAGACTAGGTTACCCTGTTTATGTTAGTCCAGTCCAGCTATAGTCACTCGTAACAGCTTAAATGAGCATCAGAAGGTATGTTCAGACAATTAAAAGTGACCCAAATGAGCACTGCAAAAGTTACTACATGCTCAGGAAGACAAGCCTTCCATAGACATATGCTAATGGAAATGTGGCCTATTTTCCAGTTTAGCCCAAATCCATGCTTAGAATGGTTTCAGCATAAGGAAGAAAACCTTCCCTCTGCTGCTTCTCCACCCTGGGCTAAAGGAGTTGCTAGTTTAGATACTTCTTGTTGTTCAGTCGCACAGTCGAGTCCGACTCTTTGCCACCCCATGGACCACATCACTCCAGGCCCTCCTGTCTTCTGTCGTGCTCCTGAGCTGGCTTAACTTCATGTTTGTTGCATCGATAACACTGTCTTACCATCTCATCCTTTGCCCTCCCCTTCTTCTTTGACCTTCCATCTTTCCCAGCACCAGGGTCTTCTCCAGTGGGTGCTCCCTTCTCATCTGATGACCAAAGTATTTGAGCTTCAGCTTCAGTATCTGGCCTTCCAGGGAACAGTCAGGGTTGATTTCTTTTAGGATTGACTGATTTGATCTCCTTGCAGTCTAAGGGACTCTCATCCATCTTCTCCAGCCCCATAATTCAAAAGCATCTATTCTTCGGCGCTCAGCCCTCCTTATAGTCCAGCTCTTGCAGTCATACATTACTACTGGGAATACCACTGCTTTGACCATACAGACTTTTGTTGGCAGGATGATGTCTCTACTTTTTATTATGCTGTCTAGATTTGCCATCGCTTTCCTCCCAAGGAGCAGGCGTCTTTAGATACTACATGCATCTTAAAGTAAGATACTACATGCATCTTATAGATACTAATCTTAAAGTTTAGATACTAATCTTAAAATATTAATCTTAAAGTTTAGATACTTAAAGTTTAGATACTTAAAGAGGATATTACATGCATCTTAAAGGAATGTCCTGCATTTGTTCAGTAATCCACACAATACTACTAAAGTAGTAAGACAGCTCTACAAATTTGGAAGGAATACTAAAAATCCAGTTAAAGTGAGAACAAATAAAGTTTATTGAAGAGAATAATGCAATGATCTGAATTGAATTAGCAAAATCATGAAGTCAGAATTGTATCACACTTTTACGTATCTAATGATGAACATTTCCCCAGAGTAGGGACCCCAAAAATCCACACAATAGGGGCATGTATGGATGGAGGGTTTTTTCCTACAAATCCTGGGGAATCCAGGTGTGATGAGATTAGGCACATCCTGCTCACACTCTGCATTTTGAAGTGCCAGTGGCTAGAACTCCTGGGTTTTTTTTTAGCTTTGCATGACTTGCAGAACACCAGATTCTATAAAATGTACTGGGCATATAAGAGAAAGACAAACCAAAATGGAGGGTTGGTGGCTACATGGTATGAGTGGAGAAGAATATCTGCTGGGCATGCAGAACACTGCTTCCACTGATTTGGATCTCCTTTACTGGATCAGGACAGATAAGGTTATATTGCATGGTGTAATCAATGTTATTTGAAGTAGAAAGGATTACCATTATCTGAATACTGATTAGCCATATGGCATGATTAGTTATTTAACTGTGTTTTTCTGTTTGTTGTAGTTCTACAAACAGTGCTCCTGTTTTTCTAAGCTTTTGACCATCCAAGTGAAAATTTGCAGTGTTTCCACTATAATGACCTAGCCTTGTGAAAGTAAAATAGAACCCAGCCCCCTTGTAAATTCATCCAGCCTATCAGTCATTAATTCAGGCTATGGTACAAAAGAGTGGCTGGTGTTCATTGCGCAGTCATGCATTCAAAGTGATAAAGTTCATCTAAAGAATAAGTAATATAGGAAATGTTGCGTAAAGAGAAGTCGCAGTTCCTCCAAGATAGGTGATAAACATATCATGTAACAACATGAAGAGTGAAACAGTAACTTTATATGGAGCTGTAGAAATGATAACAATTTGCTTATCCTGTTTTCTGAGTAAAGAGATTACATAAAACAGAGGAGAGGAGAATGATGTAAGCCACCTTGGGTCTCCCCACTGGAGAGAAAGGTAAGGTACAAATGAAGTAAATAAATTAAAAATAAAATGATCAAGAATAATAAGCTTCCCATTCCCCAAGGCCCAGAAACCATGCTTATGCAGCTGCCTTCGCTCCCTGGCACTCTCGTTCATTCTGAATGATCAGCATCATCTTGTGGCTTCTGGAGTCTCAGGAAGGCCTCCCCCACACCACTGGCACCCCACAGCTTATTCTGCTCCTTGAAGAGATTGATCCCTCCTTTCTCTCTTGCCCCATGTGCCGCTACCATAGTAGCCCTTCTCTTCCTTTAAGAACTGAGGGGACCACCTGCTATTGAAAATGGGAAATAGCTCTTAGGAAATGCTGCTGTTACCTCCCTGAGTGAAGTAAGCAGGAGGGCAGGTGAGTGAGTAGCCGTTAGTGCTCAGTTGCTCACCCCATCTGGACAAATGAAGGAGTGGCCCTGGCAGCTAAAAGTAGCAGCTGCTCCAGTGAAGAGAAATGGAGGCATGAATGTTGGTGACTGGTGTTCCTACATGCCATTGCTGCTTGCTCCCTACAGCAACGTTGGTCTTTGGGTGTTTGATGGAGGGAACTTTGACTCTTGAAAGCTTAATATACCCTGAAAGTGGTCTCTAAGGTGCTACTGGACTCAAATCTAATTGGTCTTTGGGGAGCAACCAACTTGCTTGTTTGCTTGCCTCTGTTGAGATGGCAGCTGTACCTGCCAATCCTAGTTAGGGGGGCTTGTGCCCAGGGTTCCTGCTGCCCAGAGGGATGGGGCAAGCAGGCAAGCAAGTGGAATCTCTCTGGGAGGGGAAGGGGAGTGAACAGGGAACCCACAGAAGCTGGCCTTACACTCATTTTTCGGGCTGGAGGGGGGATGAAAAAACATGTTGCCCAAGAAACTTTGACATTTATTAGACTTATGCTAAATTTTTGGCCACATTTTTTTTTCAGGGTGGAAGGAGCCTGGAGAGGGACAGAAAATATGTTTTTTTAATGTTGTTCATGGTTGTTTACAGTCTCTATATTCACCATTTATTTTACCTTTTGCACAGTTTATTTTTTTTGGGGGGGGGGGAGGAAACATAAGAACATAAGAGAAATCGGTGTTGGATCAGGCCAATGGCCCATCCAGTCCAACACTGCCAAAAATAGCAGTGCCTGTGCCCACCCCCCCCTTCCAGGGCTATTAGCAGCATGAGAGAGATCCCAATCTGTGCCTTTAAAATGTGCTGGGAAGATACTGTGAAGGATTGCCCAGTGTTGTGTTTCCTTAAGATCTTACATTTATTTGGGTTTGGTGATTTAGTAAAATAAGGCTGCAGCAGTATATACATTTTCTGGGAGTGAATCCAGTACCATTTAGCGGGACATCTTCCAAGTAAATATGCATTAGGAGATGGCTGCATGGGTGTTAATTATTTGAAAGACTGAGGACTTGGCTCTTGATGAGTAAGCTGTTTAACAACTATTAGTGATGCCAATTTAATTCCAGGAAGGGAAAAACAAAACAGAATGGAAATTCATTCTGTCAAAGCCTTGCTATTCAGGATCTATGCCAAAAAGGAGGGGGTAACTCCCAACTGAATGGAATGCTGAGAAAATGAGTCATGTGCATTGTGGAAACTGGTACTAGGAAATGTTGGTCATGGTTCCTATTTTTAGTGATTTTCTCATATGCTTCTATATGATTTTAGGACATTTTTTGTTGTAGATCAACGTTTCCCAATGTGAATGCATAATACTAGGACAGAAAAGGAGTAAATTTTACAGGTGATTATTGCTTGCTAGGAGAAACTTACGAAAAGTGAAAAGTCTCTCTAAATGAAATGCTTTTGCATCTGGGTATGACATGTGCTGTGTGTGAACCTCACAAACATGGATTTCTATTATTTTTATTATCTCTTATTATTTATCTGTACTCTTTGCCAAATATGGTAGTGCAATGTGGCTGTGTGGAAGACCTGTATACTGGTTATTACTCAACTTTCCTGTGGAACAATGGGAAGATCTGTTTAGGATTGCCAAATCTCAGTTGGGAAATTTCTGGAGATTGGGGAGTGGAGCCTGGGGAGGGCGGGGACTGATGAGTGGAGGGAGCTTATCTAGGTGTAATGCCATAGAGTTCACTTTCCAAAGCAGCCATTTTCTCTAGGGCAACTGATTTTTGTTGTCTGGAGATAAGCTGTAATACAGGGAGATCTCCAGCCTCCACCTGAGGGTTGGCAGCCCGAGTTTTAAACCACCTTCCAAAGGAAGCTTGCAGCTCAAGTGGCTACTGAAGGGTGGTACTGGTCCCTCTGTAGTCACTGCCAGCATTTTTGTTGAGGCTCAAAGTGTTAAAGTCAGCACAGGTTTGTTGTGAGGAATGGTTTTGCTATTTGCATCATTTTTAGGGTTGCCAGGTCCTACCTTCTTCCCAGTGGGGGGATCTTCGGGCCTTGCTGGGATCTTCTGCTGCATGCATGAAGCACGTGTGGCGCGATGATGTCACCCAGAAGTGACATCATCATGCTGCCAATGTTGCATGGTGAGGTTTTAGTTTTTGGGCAAAACTCTGACTGATTTCTCACAGCCGCTGCTCTGCCCCCCCCTCCTCCCTTTGCCCCGATCGTAAATGTCAATTTCTTACTATTTGCTGCGCAGCTGCATTTTGCCCTGGAGCTTCGCCCAATTGTCATCACGTCTACTCGAGTATCCAGTAGACGTGGCGGAAATCGGGTGAAGCTCCAGGGCAAAATATGGCCGTACAGCAAATAGTGGGCGGAGCAGCGGCTGTGGGAAATTGGTCTCTATCATTTGAGCCCAAATTTACCATAGAGTTTTGCCCAAAAACTAGAGTGTTGCCACGGGACGGCAGCAGTGCAATGACGACACTTCCGAGTGATGTCATTGTGGCGTGTTTGGGGGCATTTGCGGGCAGGGTTTCCCCCCACCAGCAAACTGACCACTGGCAGAGAGGAGCCCACAAAAGTGGGGGAATCCCCATCTGGACTGGGGGGGCTGGCAACCCTAATCATTTCACATGCCTTAGAGCCAGGGCTCATTTCGTAGCAGGAGCTCCTTTGCATATTAGGCCACACCTCCCTAATGTAGCCAATCCTCCAAGAGCTTACAGAGCTCTTCTTACAGGGGCTACTGTAAGCTCTTGGAGGATTGGCTACATCAAGGGTATGTGGCCTAATATGCAGAGGAGCTCCTGCTACGAAATGAGCCCTGCCTAGAGCAGCTAGTGGTGAGGCCAGAAGGAGAGATTACTGTATGCTCATTGATTTCCACACAATTCTGCTTTATTACAATCTGTTTTGTCATGCAGCTTTTCAAGACCTTGTATGTTATATCTGATACAGATGTGAATGTTTTTTGAGACTGTTCAGAATTGTGGGAAAGGATCTGTATGTTAGAAAGAGTGCTTTGTTTCTATGTTGTGTTTGTTGTAGTTGTGTAGCTGTAGTTATACTGACATAACAGTTGCATTATATGCCTTGAAAGTCCCACCTCTCCTCCAGGGCTCTGAACAAATCATTGTGATTTAGGCCTCTGAAAAATTAAAGTGATTGCCAGCCGATCAGAGCCCATGGAACTCCACTAGGTTGGGGAGAGGTGAGCCAGCCTCAGCCTAAGTGGGGTGAAGGGAAAAAAACCCTTCTTCTTTGGATGGGGATTTCATGGCTTTGGAAACGAACATCAGTTTAGCCAGGATTTTATTTGGCTTTTAGTTAGGGTTTGTGGGTCAGCTTGGGGAAGAAAGCTATTTTAGGCTGTGGTCAGACTGGAAGGTGGCATGGTATGGTCACACTGCTAATTTCTCCATTTCATTGGGGAATGGAGAATCTTGGTCAGGCACCACACCCTGAGGCACCTTTACAGCATGCAGGGCCTGTGGTCAATTGTTCACGGTGTCACAGTGAGTCATCCGTGCAGTGCGGTTCAGGGTTTGTTTGTTTTTTTTTAAAAAAAGTTGTCCTAGTGTGGGCACTTATGCATACATCATAAGTAGGGAAAAAAACTTGCCTGGAAAGGATTGGATGGTTCAGACTTCTCATCAGTTTTGTGTGTGCTCCCGTGTGTTAAGACATCCAGAAGCACAAGATGAATGCACAGACATCCGTAAGCACCGGACTTTCTCCAGTGTCTGTTTACACCGCATCCAACCTGTCATAGGATGGGGTGAGTACAGCTGGGGCATGGGTTTCAGATGTGGCCGTGTGAATGAAGCCATTTAATCTGTTAGGGAATAGTAACTATATTTGGCCAAACTGCCTGGCTGATTGCAGCCAAAGTGTGACAGATGAGCATCCTGTTAAAGGCCCATCATTTGTAACTCGTGCGTTTAGGTTATTTATTTATTTATTTATTATTTATTACTTTCAGTTTATATCCTGCCTTGCCGGGCAAACTGGTTCTGTGGAAAGGTGCTCTGTGTGGGAAAAGAGCAGCCTTGAACGTTCTGAGGTAACCTGCCCAGAGAAAGGGGAATCAACTTTTCCCTCAAGGGTTATTTACTTTACTTGAGAGCCAGTTTTACTTTATATGTGTAAGTCATCCACACAGAATATTTACCTTATTAAATACTATATTTTCTGTTAAATAAATCTTTGTTGTTCATCTTCATCTGTGTCTTGTCTGTTGAGTCATATGTCTAAGAAAAATCATCTCTACCTCACATATAAGTACAGCCTTAGACCAGCAGGTTTTCAAAGAGACTTTTAGGAAGCATATAGCTTACACGTTACCAGTCCTTTATTCAAAGCTTGTGCCCCTCCCCTTTTATTTGATTGTGGGCAGGTTGGGTTTAAAAAATCTATAGAAGAGGCCAGAGTGGGGCAGGAGGGCCTGGACTTTCTTCAGTCCAGAAGGCAGTTGCCTCTGAGCCTTCCTCTCTCCCCCCATAGCTGACACAGATGTCCCAGTGATTTCACTGGATTTAATTCCAAGTCATTTTTTTAAGGGTTCAGCCATAATTGATTTTTAGAGACTGGTAAAGAGCATGACCATGGTGCTGCCTAGTGACGGAGAAAGAGGTTAGAGTTGCAAACCTGTGCATGCTGGTGGGACTTGCAGCCTAGTAAATGTGTATATGATTTTGCTGTAAAAGAGCTGACTACTCCCAGCAAGTAATGCATCTAGAACATGTGAGGAAATGAAATTCTTCCCACCCCTGGCCCCCAGGATAGTGTTAAATGATGATGCTAACCGCATGAGCCTCAATTGTGATTTTTAATTGAGGGACTGTATTATATATGTTGCTGAGAGAAGTCAGGGAGACATCTTCATTCTATATACAGGTCAGTCTGAATGTAGTCCGCCTTTTCAGTTCACCTCACATTTACTGTCAAGTAGCCTGAGAGCAGGGAAGACATTTCCACCAAGAAATGTTGGTTCAAGTGTTATATTAAGCTTAAAGAAGCACCTGCAATCCGGACAAACACCTATCTGTTGAGAGCGTGGCAATGCTCATTTTCAGACTTGGAAGGACTTCTGAGAATCATGTTAAAATGAAAATAGAAACAGAGCTGGTCTGACAAATTAGCTAACTCAGGTGGTCAGAGTGATATTAAGCATACAACAATCATATTTAACACCAGAATGCCCAGGTTAAGAGCCAAATGTTCCAAGCATCCACATGCACATTCCACTCAAGAAGAGTGAAGTAAAAAGTCAAAGAATAAAATAAGAATGTAAACCAAGATTAGAACTACCTGTCTGTGCAGGTTCAGTAAAGGCCCAGTTCTAAAAGCAAGAGCCCAGGCATATGAATTACCAGTAATCTAAAAAGCAGTCTAAGCAGAAGAGCAATGGAGGTACGGGAAGCACGATAACTCTGCAAATAAGAGAAGTCCTGGCCATGTACCAGTAAACTATGGGTACAGGTTGTCACTCCAATGACAGAACCAGAAGACTGAGTTGAAAATTCATTCCACCACTCCCTCCCCTGGCCCTGGGTATGCCAATGTTTTGGTTGAGGGTCGGTGGGGGGTGAAACCTGATTCTTGGACTATTTTTTAAAAAGTAAGCAGGAGGCGGTGTGTCTGGGGGTAGCCTTGGTTGGCTTAATGAGCTGAGGTTTAGGTAGGAAATTCAGCAATCCAAATTAGATCAGTCTGATATGTGGGTATAGTTCTTTCTATGGCAGAATTCTTTTATGGCCAAGTGGCCTGATTAATTAATCAGAGCTGTTAATTAATGATCTGATTGCCTAGTACTGGGCAGGACTTGATGAGATTAAGGTGCAGTCCTGCTCCTTTTGCTAGCTGTTGGTCTTTTGAAGTGCAAATGGCTACAAACTTTTTCTTGGCCTCGTGACTAACAAACAGTGCTTGTTTATACTATGTCAAAATAGAGAGTGAAAGATAGACAAGCCATAATAAGGACAATATTTATGCAGTGCCCTCAGTGGTACTTTTATATATTATTTTATATATTATATTTTTTTCTTTCAGATCTATGAAATATACAGCAAGTATGATTTAGTAAGTGTTTCTTAATTCCAGAGCTGTGCTGAACATTGGGTGAACCAGCCTTTTGGTATGGGGGATCTTATTTTCTTTTTTGCGTTAAAGATGCTGCCTTTCTTAAACCAAAGTTGGGAGAACTGGTAGGATTGTGTATGGATTTGAGAGCCATTCTCTTTGTGATATTTTGAATTTTCCCCTCTCTTGTTCTGGTGAATGATTCTACATACCTATCTAATGTAAAAGCAAGCAGTTCTTCAGATGCTTTGTAGAATGTGCTTGACATTAGGAAATAGTCATGCGAACTTTTTCCAAAGCCACCAGAGTTCCTTGGCTAGCGCTAGACTCCTTGTTGTTTTTACTCTGCTGTTGTCATTTCCTAGAGAGTTATTACCTTAGGTGCTTGGAACACCTAGACACCATTATCACTATGTTTATAGATTATGATCCACTACATCCTAAGCCTCATAAACGACCAACCTCCTATCCCCCTCCCCCAGTATTATCATATTGGATTGTGTCTGCATACATATTGGATTGTGTCTGCATTTCAAGTCCCCTATTGCCATCTTGTGGCACAATCCTGATCAGAGTTGCATCCTTTTAAGCCCTCTGAAGGGTCTAACTCTGTTTAGAATAGCACTGTTGGCTGACATCCCAAGATCCATCTGTTTCCACTGGGATAGCTAAGTAACTAATATATAAAGTGGTTTATATCTTGTTCTATCCATTTTTTCATAGTTCACCTTTAACACAAGATGGGTAGTTATGTTAGTGTATCTGTAGCAGTAGAAAAGAATAAGAGTCTAGCAGCACCTTCAAGACTAACAACATTTGTGGCAGGGAATGTGCTTTTGTGAGTCACTGCTCACGTCTTCAGAACTGCTGAAGAAGTGAGCAGAGACTCATGAAAGCTCATACCCTGCCACAAATGTTGTTAGTCTTGAAGGTGCTACTGGACTCTTGCTTGTTCCTACTTTAACACGGCAATCTTTCTATCTCATTTTATAAACAGCAAGTGTTGAAAATATCATTCAACTGATCTGAGCCCTCAAGATATTATTAAAATGCTTGTGGCATTACTACCATAGATGAAGATAGATTGATTTCATGTTCATTGTCTTCAGAACTTAGATTATAAAATTTCAAATTCCACACTTAGCACTTGACTACTTGCATCAAACCTGGCCTGCTTCTCTGTGACATCAAAGTTAAGTAGCTAAACCAAGGCAACTGTGACATCACAGCAGATCAGCTGAAACCATTCACAGAATAGTGTGAACAAAGAGGTCTGAGGATCAGGAGGAGATTAAACAACAGGGCACAGTGGGGCGGGAAGAGTATTAATATACACAATTGAACAATTACCAACTCCCCTCTTTTAGAAAACTGCCAACTATGCATTTATTTATTTATTTAATTTAAAACATTTATATCTAGCCCATATCTATTTTGACTCAGGGTTGCAGATAATCCAGCAGGTAGGCTGTGAGGGTTTACTAACTATAACGGTCCAAGTAACGAAATTAAGAGAAATTAAAATACACAAATTTAAAAGCATGCAAGATTTAAAACACAGAACTAAAATGAATACAGCCAAGAAGAATGCTGAAACAGTTTGCCATCTAGCAAATGCTCTCTAGAATAAGACTGCCTTACATGCCTTCCTAAATGTAGAAAGTGGAATTGTCCTCCTCACCTACACTTGCAGGCCACTCTAAAAGAGTGGTTCCACCAGGGAAAAGGCCTACGATCTTGTTGATAGCCTCCTCCTTAAGGTGTTCTCCCTTAGGACTATCTGTAGAACATAACTGGCACAGGGAAGTATACAAGGTGGATTCGGTTTGATAGTTATGGAGGCCCTAAGTCATGGAAAGACTTTAATGTCCTTTCTGCACTTGGATCTCATCCCTGGTTTTATCAGAGTTCAGCATGCGACATAATACCTTGCTGTTATCTTTGGTTATAAAAGTGTCTGTTTATTCCAGGACAAGTGTGGGGCAAACCAACTCAATGTAATGTAGAAACAAAAAATTCCCTGAGATAATTACAGGGGTGAACTCAAATATAGTGCAGAATGTAAAAATACCCCAAGATAATTACAGGGGTGAACTCTCGTGTAGCATAGAATGTAAGTTTGGGGGACAGGGTTGAACCAGGATTTAAGGTCTAGTGTGGAAAGGACCTAAAGCTAACAACTAGTACTTTGAATGGGGCCTAGAAGCAAATAGGTAGCACCTATGGTTGATGCCGCACTGAAAGTTACATGTTCCAAGCAGCTGACACCAGAGACAAGCATTTTGCATGAAACATTCTGTCTTGAAATGCAGCCCTGTGTAGACTGCATCACAGCAGTCCAATCTGGAGGTTATTGTTTGCATGAGCAGTGTAGCTATGTCAGCAAAATCTAGATAAGAGGCTAGCTTAAGAGCTAGGTGTAATTGAAAGAAGGAACTCCTAGCTGACTCAGCCATTTGACAGTTTTCCATAAGAAGCAGTACCATTGATGCAGCCACATGGAAAAAGTGACCTCTGAACGGACAAGTCCACAGTTATAGGGCATCGCTTGCCATAGACATAGTGACACATTATTGAATCACTTGCATATGTCACTACAGGGAAGTGACACCTATCATTATTGGACAAGCTTGGTCAGAAGTTATTTGGGCTGTATTTATACGTTTGTCATGGACATACCTGTTTCAAATTAGTAGGTGTTACTTTTCAATGTATATTTAGAAAAATAAACAAATAGAAAAGGAGGTATGCATCCTGGCATCAGGGGGTGGCAAGATATGAAACGTGGACACTGCCTTCGAAGTGATTATATTACAAAATATGAAGTAACTACATTCCACAAAAAAGTACTTAAAATGTGTAGAGTGAATAGCTTTAGGTAGATGAATGTTAAATATCTACCAGCTTTCATAAAGCTGGAAGATATTTCAACTTTACATGAAGTTTTCTGTTGCCCAGAAGGTCAGACCAGAACCAGTGGATTGAAATTAAATCAGAAGAGTTTTCAGCTAAACTTCAGGAAGAACATCCTGCCAAGGCAGTTCCTCAGTGGAACAGGCTTCCTCAGGAGATGGTGGGCTGTCCTTCTTTGGAGGCTAGATGGTCATCTGACAGCAATGAAGATTCTGTGAATACAGGCAGATCATGAGAGGGAGGGCAGGAAAAAATGTGCTAGCACTCAGCTCTTGTAGCCCTTTCTTACATGCCCAGGGTAATGTTGATTGTCACTTTGGGGTCAAGAAGGAATTTTCCTCCAGGCCAGATTGGCTAGGGATCCTGGAGGATTTTTCCTTCCTCTGGGCATAAAGCAGGGGTTACTGGGGCTGTGTGTGTGTGGGGAGGTGTGAATTTCCTGCGTTGTGCAGGGGTTGGATTAGATGACCCTTGAGGTCCCTTTGAGCTCATTGTTACTGTGTTTTGTATATATTTGTCATTTTTCAAAAAGAAATATTCAAAGCAACAAAGACCAATACTTAGCTCCTTTTCAAGTACCAATAGGTTACCTTTTCCATCATGCTTACCATCCCTGGTCTTTTTTAAAAAACAGTAATAATTAAGTACCATCAAGTTGCAATTGACCTCTGGTAACCTCCTCATGAGGTTTACTAGGCAAGAAATGGGTTTAGGTGGTTTGTCGTTTCCTTCCTCTCTTTAGTAACCCTGGTCTTCCTTTGTAGTCTCTCATCCAAATATTAATTAGGCTGACCCAGCTAATTTTCCAGGCTCTGAAGAACCCAGGCTAGTCTGGGCTATTTTAGGCTGCTCTGATTTTCGGTTTTTTGCCTTGGCTGTTTTTGACAAATGTTGCAGTGGACTTGGTGAGGTAGATACTTAGAAATACAGAACAAAGGATGGCTGATTTTGGGAAAGTGTTTGAATCTTTCAACAATACGAAGAATAAGACCTCTTACCTTAAATTTGGATATTTTTTTGAGCTTTTGGTTCAGCAATGAACTTTTGCTTCAGTAAATTAAACCTTTACTATCTGAAGTGCCAAATGACTGTTTCAAAAGAACAAAAATCTGAATATCCCCATAGTTTAAATGCTAGCTTCCACTTCCTTACTTTGAACTTGTTTGTTAATGAAGCTGGGTGGGAATTGAGAGGTACATGGTAATTTCTGATTTAGTTCTTGGAAGGCCAAGATATGGCTGATAACCTTCAGTCTTTGAAGGATTTAGATAGATAACTATCTTTCTAGGTGCATCTGCCTTTTAAAGTGATGGGATTATGCTCAGCAATACATTTTAATTTAAGCACCTCAGTAATCTTTGCCTGGCTTTTTGCTTAAGCACCAAACATAGATGAAATTTATTTGGACAGATGAGAACAGAAAGCAAACATCTTCCTTCCTCATGTAAATGTAAAATGATAACTGGAAATGGGTCTCAAATCTAATCAGTACTACTCAGATTCAGTAAGGTTCCTCTTCAATAATAATAATTACTTTGTATGAGTAGATAACTTTTTTTTTTGGCCAGATGCCATTTTTCTAGCATGGTATTCTGAGTTTTGCTTCCTTTGAATAAGAACATAAGAACACAAGAGAAGCCAATGTTGGATCAGGCCAGTGGCCCATCAAGTCCAACACTCTGTCACACAGTGGCCAAAAATACCAGGTGCCATCAGGAGGTCCACCAGTGGGGCAAGGACACTAGAAGCCCTCCCAATGTTGCCCCCCCAGCACCAAAATACATAGCATCACATGCCCCAGACCAAGAGCTCCTGTCTATACATTGTAGCTAATAGCCGCTGATCTCTGCTCCAATGGCGTAGACTTTCCAATTTCCCGGGGTGGGGGTGGGGCTGGGGCTGGAGCTGGGCCAGAGGCGATGCTATGCTAGGTCCTTAAAAGAACCGAGGCCCAGTGAAATCATAGGGAGGAGCCAGTGACATCACAAGCCATTATCACTATTTATGGAGGCAAAGCCATGTGGGATTTAGGAAGGGGCTCCCCAGAAATTTAGGTGGGGCTGGGAACCCTCGGGATCCCCCCTAGCCATGTCCTGGGCTAAACCCTGGGCTGGGCTAAACCCTGGAAAAGGTGGGAGTTGGCCAGTGGTTATAGTGGTATCTCAGCGGTCTCCTGCAGTGTCCTTTATTTAAATTCACTTTTAGAACAGTCACTTTAAGTTCTGCAAATATACATACTATGTGCATAAGACAAACAAATGGTCACAAAGTTGAAAGTAAGAAGGGCAACACGGAAAAGCCTGTAAGGGGACATTTTAAAAGTTTTCCTGGGCATTCATTTACAGGAGTCTTGTTTCTGCCTTGTTCATAAGGGTGACTTTGTACCGACATTTACTAAATTATGGCATCACAGATGCCTTTGTTTGGTAAATGCATGGCTGAAGTCTCTGAGCCAGAATACTAAACAGTTGCTGTGCACTCAATTTCTGAGCAATTTCCATCATTCCACTCTGGGGACTGTCATTCCAGAGCACAGATTCTATTCCTAGGGACTGTAATTCCATTCTGGGGGCTGTCATTCCAGTCAAGGGCGTAGACTTTCTCAATCCCCGGGGGGGCGGGGGCTGTCTTTCGTGCGCGCGCGCACGCTCAGGACCATGTCCCGCTGCTCTCCCCCCTGCCCCAGGGAGCCGCCGCCGCCGCTTCCCTCCCCCGGGCCGTGCCCGCCCGCCGCGCTCCCCACCCCCCTCCCTCCCCCCGCTCACCTTGGGCGCCGGCGGGGTAGGATCGCTGTTGCTGCTGCCTGCAGCCGGGGGGCGGCGCGTCGCCCTTGCGGGCCCCCGGCTCCCGCTCCGCCTCGCATTTCCCGGGGGGGGGGCTCAGCCACCCCCAGCAAAATGAACACCCGCCGGTGGCCAGTCAGCCGGCCATCACCGCCTCTCTCTCCCCCCCACCCCGCCCCAGGAAGGCAGGAGGGCAGGCCGGGGGTGGGGGGGAAGGAGAGGCGGCGACGGCCGGCTGACTGGCCACCGGCGGGTGTTCATTTTGCCGGGGGTGGCTGAGCCCCCCCCGGGAAATTTCGGGGGAGGCTCGAGCCCTCGAGCCCCCCCGTAGTTGACGCCACTGATTCCAGTCCCAGAGTAGCCTATCTGGGCCCAAAGACCTTAATGGAAAAACGATTCCACATTTTCTTTGCAACTTTTTTTGGAGCTGCAGTGTATTTCAATGGAGCCCATGCAAGTCATTTGGCATTCCTGGCTCCTGTTATCTCCAATGGGCCATCAAACCTCTCCCATTGTTTCCAGTGGGCAATCCTGTCATTCCTTTTATATATCCCAGTTAGTTGTCCCTTTGCAACTGTACCACCACACCATTTTAAGTAACAGCAAAATGAAGAGCATGAACGTGTATAGAGTGCACATTTCTTACCAATGTTCTTTCTGGGCTGCACACAGGACAAAAGGAAATTTTAAAAGGCCTCTGATCTGCATGTCCCCCCCCCCCCCCCGAAAAAATCTCAGACAGCAGAACCACAGTTTCCTGTTTCAGCACTGGAGCTAAGGATGCGGCCTCCAGGTGGGACCCAGGGATCCCCTGGAATTACATCTCATTTCCAGACTACAAAGATCAGTTTCCCTGGAGAGAATGGATGTTCTGGAGGGTGGACTCTATGGCATTGTACCCCACTGAGGCCCCTGTCCTGCCCAGGCTCCATTCCCATATCAGAAAGAGAGAGAGAGAGAGAGAAAAGAAAGAAAGAAAGAGAAAGAAAGAAAGGGAGGGAGGGAAAGCAAATAGATGGGGGAGAGAGAGAAAGGGAAGGAAGGAAGAAAGCGGAGAGATGGAAAGAAACCAAATAGATGGGGAGAGAGAAGTGAAAGACAGAAAGAAGGAAAAGAAAGGAAAGTCAGGCTGGAGTGTGTGTGTGTGTGGGAGGGAGAAGCATCTCCCTTACTTCCTACTAGGCCACAGAGGAGCGCCAGTCAGTTGCATTGCCAGCCCAAGGCTCCCTGACCTTCCCCACCTCCATTCTTGCCCCCCTCTCCTCCCCAACCTCAGTCCTTCCCACCAACTGGCACGCAGGCGTACTCTGATCCCAGCTCTGTTACCTCCCCCTTCAGGATCTTAAGGATAGCTGGGTGCAGCAGTGTCAGTGGAAAAGTGGCTTGGGTTTTGGCAGCAATGGCAGCAGCTCTGAAGTTGCTCCACTCTGTTGGAAGGTGGGTGGCCACTTTATAGTTAGTGCAGGTGGTGTGGGAGGGAACCCATAGCCCTGCGCTGAAAGGGAACTTGGTGTGCTGGCACTGGTTGCCCTGGGGTGGGGGCTCATTCACCCCTGGAAAATTTCAGGGGTAGCCTCAGCCCCTGAGCCCCCCCCAAAGATGATGCCTATGTTCTGCTCCATATGTTTATCCAATTCCCTCTTGAAGCAGTCCATGTTGACCCTTTGCAGATGATGTGAGCACTGTGTACAATCCTCTCCTTTCTCTGGGCAGGAAGGGTGTTAGCTCTCTTCTCTTTGCATTTGATGACAACCAGAAGGGAGTAAAACATTGTCAAAAACAATCCCAAGGTTCCTTTCCTCCCTTATCTCTTTAGGCTCAGAGATTTCCCCCCCTTATCTTCAAACACTACTCCTGATCCAGCAGTAGATGAGAATACTACTTTTCCTTTTTATCTCTTGGATATTTGGGGATTTCACACTGCATTGAGTGGATACCTATTACTTCTTCTGTCCAGATGAAAAGAATATTTCTTACGAAAGAAAGAAGACAAACCAGAAACCAATCCTTGGAGTATTGAGGTTTGAAAATGTTACATGTTGTATGTATGACTTCTGAGGCATCATATCCCTCTGTGGGGCCAGTATCTGGGTTTTTCTCTGTTCTTTATTTCATGGTTTACCAGTAGAATCCCCTGTTTTGTGGCCTTTGCTGCCAATCTGACGGTGGTGCACACACAGAATTTTCAGGCATGCTTTTTGAAATTGTCCATTTGTCTTTAGGGCCAAACTAATAAGCAATAAGCCAAACTAGAGAAGACATGCTAGTTGCTTCTCTTTGTCAGTTATTGAGATGCAGCCCTGGGGATGGGACTGTGGATTTGATCAGAGCAGCATCAGGCAAAGGGTATGCTCAATTTTTTCCCTATGGGCTAGTTTTCTTTTTAATTAATTTTTTTACAGCAGGAAATGAAATTAACGTTCTTTAAACATTTTGTACTACAAGTTGCCAACTCTATTCTGCTACTATTTTATTTGTAAATTATTATTATTAATTAAGTCAGATAGATGTTGGGACGCCTAAATAAATATTTCTACCTCTCAAAATTACTCCAGTACGTCTGCAATTATAAACTCCGTTTCCTATATTCCCATTAGATCTTCTTATGTTTATAACCATATGTTCTATATATATTTCATTTTCATTTCAAAACTAACATACTAAGATGATTCACAATAAAGATAGAAATGAAATAATACTCCATTTCGTTACTCTGCTCTCTTAAGATTTTTTTTACTGAATTCTGTTCTTCCTCTTTAACTGGAGCTCTTCTAATTGGCGTTCCCTCCCCCCGGGACTCCAGAGCAGTTCTGAAGCAGCCTCACAAAATATGAATCTTGCCCATTGGGGAGATGTGGGGGGGGGGTGGAATCCCAATGGCCCTTTTCACGTGCTCCCCTACGCTTTATATTCCAGGCTACTTCACTTGGGGAAAATATGAAAAACAAAACAACAAATATGATAACTCTATAGCTGCTATCTCCTCCAATATAGTTCTTTGCAATCTTATAGTACATTCTTCTTCTTTGGTTACCAGTTCTTGATTTCTTAGCCTGAGTCTAAGTCTAACACCTTCAGAAGCTCTTCACCATATGCTAAATCATGGGCTGTGAATATACGTCCTTGGTGTGTGACCGATATATGTCCGAGTGCAAGCCAACGGTACCTATAGCTCTTCTCTGCAAGCTTTTTGTGCAATTGGGCGCATATTTTCCCTAGCATTTAATATTTCAAAGGAAATATCGGGGTACAGCTGGACCAAAGTGTCTTCAAACTTCAAACCTCTGTTCTTCCTGGCAATTTCCAAGAGGTTCTGCTTAGTCTTTACATCCTTAAGATCTGCCACAATGTCAGGTATTAACGCTGGTGAGCCCATTTGGGAGGGGGTTTTTAAGCGGAAAGCATTGTTTACCACTGGCCCCAGAAGCTGTATAATTCCTTATAACCATGCATTCCAACAACATTAGCTTACTTTTCGCCCATCCTTCAAAAGTTTTCAGTTCAGCTATTTCTTTAGAGTTCTTTTGGGTGCTGACAGCTGCTGACTCCGCCTTCCCCTGTACATCCTGTAGCTTTTATTGACTTCGTCCAACTTATTTATTTATAACAGGAGTAATGCTGTTTCTTATCTCTTCTTTTAAGTCTTTTTAAAAATCTGTCAGCATCTCCTGTAAATGCTTTTTGGTTAAAGAGTTTTCTCTTTTCCTTTTGCTTACACGAGCTTCTGCTTCCTCCATTTCCAATGGGGGAGGAGAGTCTTTGTCCAAAGAGTTTTGGCTTTCTTGCATTGCTCTAGGCATTGTTTCGGAAGGATTCTTGCCACTTTTTGCTCCTCTGTTCTTCCTCATTGTTTTAGTAAAGCTGTGATATATAAATTGCAGCCCATTTTTTTTAAATTTTAATTCTTTTGTAGGAGCCTGATGTGGAGTGCGACTGCGCAGCTCGTTGTCGCTCCCCCCCCCCCGGGGCTAGTTTTCTGATTAAAATTGCCCCCTGCTGTTTTTCTAACTTCAGGGCGGAAATATCTTTCCCCTTCTATAGCTTTATGGAGGAGGGATTTTGACTGGAAGAATTACCTGTGAGGAAAGAATTAAGTACCCCTATATTCAGCCTTGATCAAATTGTTAGTTCTACTGCATAGCTGCATTTCATTAACATCTATATGTAGGCAACTCTTATGTCTCCCATGTCTAGTTTGGCCTTTGGTGGCTTGTTTCTCCTTGAGATTTGTTATCTGTTGCTTGTCTTTAAATAGGTTTTTTTTTATGTGTAAGGTTCAAGATGAAGATCAAGGTTTTTTCGGCCTCTTGATGAAGTGGAATGTTAAAAAGCTCTTCACAGCACATAAAGGACTGCATCCTGATGTGAATAATTCCAGTGAAATAGGAATATGAATAAGAGTAAGGAATATGAATAAGAGTAAGGAAAGAACTTCTCAAAATTTCATCATGACCATCTGAGTTTTGCTGTCTTCCTGAAACTGTTGCTTTCCCCAAGCTATAGATTTCTAAGATTCACAGAAAATGATACTTTGAAGGAGTCTTGCTTGTGCTTCCAGTACTGGAATGATTACTATGTTAAATAAACCTAGAAAATAAATTGTTAGTAGTTGGATGCTCTGTGAGAATGTGTGCCCCTTTCTGGTTGTGTCATATTGGTTCTATGATCTTTTTGGCCTTAGGCTGCAGTCACATATGCAGTTTGTGGCACTATAGTAGCATTACCTGGGCAGATTAAACAGACCCCTCCAGACGAGAACATCTGCCTCCTGTGGTGCAGTCGTAGGCAGCCCATGTTGTTCCACATGTTGTTTTGCTGCTCACTTCTTTAGACTTATTTCCATTTATACTTAACCAAACTGAGACCTAGATTTCCTATCTCATTACCAGTACTGATATCTCCATGCCTACTACCTTTCTGCATATCACACCTAATCTATTCAAGCCTATTGCTGTTCAGCATCTGAAATCACCTTTATAAAGTTTACTAGGAATAAGGCCTGTTGTGGAAATAAATACAATGGGCTCTGGAAAGAGGCTCTGGAAGAGTGCCAAGGCCTTGGGCACTCAGCGTTAATTTGCTGTGGTGACCTCAGCAGGGTATAATGACACAGAGTCCACCATTTTCTCCAGGGGAACTGATCTCTGCTACCTGAAGAACAGTTGTAATTTTGAATGATCTCCAGCCTGCACCTGGAGATGGGCAACAGTGGTTCCCCAAGAGGGAATAGCTGGTTTGGAGGGTAGAGTCCATGGCATTGTACCTGCCGGAGGCCCCACCCCTCCTCAAACCTCACCGTCACCAGGCTCCATCCCTCAAATCTCCAGGAATTCCCCACCTGGAGTTAACAACCCTATCTCCTTCCCAACCAAGCATCAACCTACCTTAATTTCCTCCTCACTGTTCAGCTTTCCATCTCTCCCCTCACCTGCAGCCTCTACCATGCTCTGAAGCCCTGACTGCCACGTCACCCTCTTTTCCCGCACTTTTTGGCCTTGGGGCTGCTGGGAACTGTAGTCCAACAGATGAGGAAGCCCCATTCAAACCAGTGAGTGATATCCCTGCAGGCCCCTCTCTGGAACTAAAGCTCAATTGAACCTTATGGGGGAACATTTTAAAGAAACAACCTTAGACAGCAGCCATCTTAGAAACACAGGTAACTGCCATTTCATTACACCTACCAACAGCCATTGAGGGAACTGTTGGTCCCGTACAAGAGGGAAGCAGGAGAAGTGTCTTTGTCAAGAGAGAAAGCTGTCTGCCAGAAATTCTGACAGGGCACAGTAGCTGAAGTAGTGGGTGGGGAAACCACAACATTCAAAAAACACAACATTAGAAACCACAACATTCAAAAACCAGTGTGTGTGGGGGGACATTTTAACCTTCCAGGACATGTAGTTGGTGACCTAAGAGTAGCAGTTCTCTTACAAAGGAATTTAAAAAAGAGATTAGAGAGACTGCTGAATTGCAACTGATAATGAAGCTCAAGACAACGCATCCGCCTGAACTGAATGGAGACCTAGGTTTCCTGTCTCATTACCAATGCTGATTTCTCCACACCTACTGTTCCTCTACCCCTAATCCAGTCACACCTGCTATGGTCATTTTCCTGCTAATGTCATTTGGCATCTGAAATTACTCCACTTTCCAATATAGAGGACAGATGGACTCACATTTTACTTGTATCTGAAGAAGAGAGCAGTGACTCACAAAAGCTCATACCCTGCCACAAATGTTGTTAGTCTTTAAGGTGCTAATTAACATATTGGAGTATTTAAGTGAGAAATCCTAAAGAGGTCTACTCAGAAATAAGTCTTTCCTGGGAGTTAGCTTGTCTCAATAAAATGAGATGTTTCTGAGTAGACCTTCTGAGAAAGCCTTAACTTCAAAGCTGCTGCTATTCTACATAGCTTTATACTGCTCTTTTCATTTCTCGGCTGCTTAATTCATTTGGAAACCAATTTCTCTGACAAAATATGTAGCTTTTAATCACTAGATGTCACTGTTTGTACACTGAACAGATGTGTAGTGAATGTGGTGCCTCTAATTAGAAAACAAAGCTCTTTGGAAAGAGAGTGGAAGTGGCTGCAAAAAAAATTCAATTACTTCCCAGTAAGGCTGTCTTTCTCCCTTGCAAATTGCAAGAAACATTAGTTTTTGCTTTGGTAAATTGAAACCTTTTGAAGCTTATTGGAAAGAAGAATAGCCAAGATGGTAGCATGCTTTCCTTTGTCTCCACCCCTTGGCAATCTTGGATTAGACAGGTGTGTGCTGCTGGATTTCAAAACATCTTTGCTGGTTATCTTCTTTTCCTGTCTGGCATATGCAGGTGGTAGGACTGATTGTATTTTAATCTTCTTTCCCCTCTAGACGCAGAAACCAAAACAAAGCTGCCTAACTGCATGAAAAATATTGACACAATTTCCATCTCTTTCCTTGATTTTGATCTGGTCCTCCTCCTCTCCTGCTGAGGAATTTCTATGGAGTGTTTAATTAAGGTGAGAATGTGAACAAAATACAAAGCAGGTGGAATGCAGGAACTTGGCTTCCCTTGAAGCACTGAGATGAATAGAGTGTTTGTTTGTTTTTAAAGAAATGAAACCTTTGCTTTCCTCCCTATTTTGTCAAAGCTGAAACAATAACGAACTATTTCATGGTTGCTAGCCATTTTAATTGATCTTAAATAAACATAAAGCAGTTTTCGGAGATACAGGCAATATTTGAAAGCTAGACAAACCTGCTACAATTTTATTAACTTGTTGTTTACATGGTTTCATCATCACAAAACTCTGTAAAATTCTATTAAATTGTAATATTTACTTCCATTTTGTATTCTGCACCATGGAAGACACTAGGAGCATCACCTGTCTTCTCGTGGAGGTAGGTCTGTCAACAACCAAAGTCAACTTCCACACCCAGAAGCAGCAAACTTCTGAATACCATTGAGAGGAGGTAACATCAGGGGGAGGACTTGGCCTCTCTGCCCTGTTTGTTGGCCCTTCAGGACAACTGGTTGGCCACTGTGTGAACCAGGATGCTGGGCTAGGTGGAACTGCAGGTCTGTTCATTTGGTAAATGGAGAAAACACTATGGAAGTGAGATATGTTGCTTTTGTAAAATTAATGACATCCCTAATGAAGCATACAATAGCAAAATAAAAACAAACCTTGTATACAACAATGATATATTGTTAACTATGGGTTGGATCCAAAGCTGCTGTTCCATCACCATAACCAGTGTTCCCTCTAAGCTAAGCTAGTGTGAGGTAGCTCAGTTTTTTAGCCTCCAGCTCACACATTTTTGTCTTAGCTCAGGAAGTATGGCTCCAGAACAAATTGATTTATGCAGTAGCCAAATCACTCACTCAGAACTTTAACACCAGTAGCTCACAAAGTAGAATTTTTGCTCACAAGACTCCATAGCTTAGAGGGAGCAGCGTACAGTTAAGACTGTCAAGAGAGAGAGTCACCTCTGCGTCAATCAACCTGACAGTTTAAACATCAGCATTTGGCTGTGTCATAATGTAAAGCAATAGCCTGTTTCCTGCGGTCCCATCCAAGTGTTGAAGAATAACATGAGGAGAGTTCCATATCAGATGCTTACCACTCTTCTGCTGTTCCCAATCTCAGATGAAAAGTCTGAGATTGCACTTTTGAATATCAAAGCAATTTGTTGTAACTACTCTCAGATGGGAGGGGGGAGTCTTGCTCTTCTTCAAGAATTATCTTTTGGATCACGTTCTTGATTGGCTTATACTGATTGGGAGGTCAGTGGTTCAGTTTCCTGTAAAGTCAGATTATAAACATCTAGCACAAGTTTTTTTCTTGTATGGCCCACTAATACCATCGGGACCTGTAATGGGCCAGGGACCATCTCACCTGCTGCTACCTGCCGCTTTGCTACTTACTGATATGAAGATGTTGTAACCTGATTGGCTTCATGTATGCAGGGCTTTTTTTGTAGAAAAAGCCCAGCAGGAACTCATTAGCATAATAGGTCACACCCAACAGCAGAAACGCATTAGCATATTAGGCCACTCCCCTGACAGCACAGCTCCCTCCCAGGATCGGCTTCCCCACGTGCCCTGCGGCTTATGGGGTGCCTGGGGAACCTGAGGAGGGGAGGCAGTTTAAACTGCCTTCCCTCCCTGGATTGGCTTGGCTTCCCCAAGTACCCTGCGGCTTGTGAGGCACATGGGGAACCCAGGGGAGGGGGAGGAAGCCAGCCAGAACTCCGTTCCTGTGCGTTCCTCCCCCAAAATATCCCTGCATGTATGTAAGTGTATGCTGGAAAATTGATTTTGTTATTTTATTGCACCGGCTTATCTTTTGCCTCATGTTTAAGCCTGAATCTCTTTTTAAATCTTTTCAGTGAAGCCTGAAGCTTCTATTGGTGAGTTCTACTGTGTGTGTGAGAGTCCAAACCAGTGTTCCCTCTAAGCTGAGTTAGTGTGAGCCAGCTCACAGTTTTTTTTTAGCCTCTGGCTCACACATTTTTGTCTTAGCTCAGGAAGGATGGCTCCAGTGCAAACTAATTTATGCAGTAGCCAAATAGCTCGCTCGCAACTTTAATGCCTGTAGCTCACAAAGTAGAGTTTTTGCTCACAAGACTACTCAGCTTAGAGGGAGCATTGGTCCAAACCCAGTTTCAGTCAAACTATCAGACAGGGATTTGTTCCAGTGTCCCAGGTCTGGGGACAAGGGAATCAAATCATCCTTGCAAGGATGCGTGGGTCAGAAACCCCCCAGTGTGCTTGACTTAACTACCAGTGTAGTTGGCTTTGCTCTCTTATGAATTAAGTGCTTTAAAATAGCAACTCATAGTCCACTTACACACAACACAGGCACATCATGGCACACTGGTGTAATTTATTACTTGGGATGACTGGAAAGCGTGCCGCAGATACAGCGTGGCTCTAGAATTGGGAGGCCTTGTGAGCAATATATACGATTGCTCCTAACCACCCTATCCATCATTCTTGGAATCATCAAAGGCCTGGTTCTTGGTGGAATCAGACTCCGGAAAGCAGTTGAGACAATAGGTACAGTAACTATTGAACTGAATCCAACTGAACAAATAACAGCTCATTTTATTGAAGGCCTACTCTATGGCAGCGAAAACCTTATTTCCTTGCCACCATTTCATTTATGCTTTGTTGAGCAGCAATGTTGTTCCAAATTATAAGAGGCTTATTGTATCTAGGCCCCTAGGCCAAATAGTAGATATTTTGGAACTTGACTATGATTAATTTGCTAAAGGCTTTACAGACAAATCACTCACATATGATCCAATATGGATGATTGCCATATTATCTGCAGAAGGGCTACTTGCTCCTGAGGCCAAGGTTAGCCAGGTTTCTATGTATTCTTTTCAGTTGTTACAACCTGAGGATGTAGACAGAATATTTGGAGGATTAAAGCCTCTCAGATACTTATTGGCCTCTGATTCTTAAATCTGCAAGAGAAAGGTGGGCTTAATGGATGACAAATGTCATCATTGTATCCTTTGAAAGAAGGGCTGGTTTGGCTGCAATTCTAAAAACACTTTCTTAAGAGGAACCTCACTGAATAAACTGAGACTTACTTCTGAGAAGACTGGCTTAATGTTGGTCTCTTCCTCCATCTCTTAAAGAGACAATCAAAGGCATCAATTTAAGATCCAACTGACTTGAACAAATTACAGGTCAGTACTGAACCTGCCATTTTTAGCAAGGTCTAGGAGAAGATGGTGTCCATGCAGCCAGTTTGGTCCAGTGGTTAAGTGTGTGGACTCTAATCTGGGAGGAACCGGGTTTGATTTCCCACTCCTCCACTTGCAGCTGCTGGATGACCTTGGGCAAGCCATAGTTTTGTCAGAGCTGTTCTCTCAAGGACAGTTCTGGAAAGAGCTCTCTCAGCCCCACCTACCTCACAGGGTGTCTGTTGCAGGGAGGGGAAGGGAAAGGAGTTTGTAAGTCTTCTCCTCCTCCTTCTTCTCATTATTATTATTTATGGAGGAAACTGATTATCTTGATCACTTTCAGTTTGGCTTTCCCCCAGAGGATGGTACAGATATAACTTTTGTCATCTTGAGAGATGATCTACTGCAGTCGCAGGGGAGTGCATCCTTGTTGGTCCTCTTGGACCTCTCAGTGGCTTTTGATATCATCAACCATGGTATCCTTGTGAACTGTCTGGAAGACATGGGCCTGACTTGTTCTGTGCTAGACTGGTTTTGATCTTTTCTGTAAGGTAAGTTTCACAAAGTGATGCTGGGAGACTTCTGTTCAGCCCCCTTAGCTTGTTGGGATCTGGAGTCCTGTAGAGTTCCATCTTTTCTCCCCCACCTCCCAACATGAAATCACTGAGAGAGTTCATCTTAAGATTTGGTTTGTCTTCCATGTACCGATGATACTCAACTTAAATCTTTTCATTAAGATTTAAGGAAGCTGCTCATATGTATGATCAGTGTCTGGGGGTTTAAGGACCAAGATGAGAGTGAACAAACTGGTCAGGCGGGGTTCACATGACACAAGAGGCTACCTGTATTAGTATGTCATGTTTTTTTAGTTGAGAGGGAAGGATGAATAGGAGCTGAAAGGCAGTTCAGAGTTAGCCCATAGTTTTCACTGAGGCCTATTTGCCTGTGCTGTGGAAGTATTGATTTCTCTTTAATAATAGACTAAAATACCTGTAGAACAATAATATTAGATGTCTGAAAATTAAAAGACCTGCTTCTCTCCTGGAAACAAAACTCTGATAGAGTGGTACCATTAGGATTAAGCTCTCCCTCTGGGGCCTTCTCACCTTCAGTTGGTGAACATAAGTCCTACCCAGCTGCTGTTCTCCCTTATGATACCTGTAATAAAGACTAAGATTTTGAGCATGTCCTTCAAGCTCTCTGCTGATCACACAGTCTGTTTTTCTGTTCTCTTATCTTGTTTATGAAACTGTATTATGTGAGACAAAACTCATTTGTCGGCTGAGAAGGGACATTATGTTTACTGTACCCCTCAGGCTCAGAGGTATAATCTGTCCTCTACACTATGGCAAGATCCAAAATGAATGAGAATTTATTTTTAATGTACCAAAGTGGGGATATGAGGTGAGGAAATGTCATCTTATTTGTAATCAATCCCACTGTGATACTCGTCTGTCAGCGTGACTGTGCTTTGTGTTAAATGACAAATTGGTTTCATCTTTTAATTTCAGTGATGGTTGTTTTTTTCACCCAGGTGCATTGTTTTTCTTTTTTTCTTAAATTTCAGTAACCGCTGTAATCTCAATATTTGCACATACTCCTAAGGAAAGTGTAAGATCCTACCACTTAAAATGAGGAACATTCCCACAATGGATACATAGGTGATAATGGTAAGTAGCAATTTCAGAATATCTTCATTGTAATATGGCTTAAGGTTAGTAGTGAGCAGGGTCATTCGTAGAAAAAGAGGTGCAGGAGTTCATTAGCACACCTATTAGCATAACTCATTAGCCACACACCCTGACATAACCGGAAGTGTGTCAGAAAGGGAAGCAAAAGGGGGGGCCTCTTCAAAAGCTCCCCTTCCCTTCCCCAGCTGGCCTGCCAAGGCGGGCGGGGTGGGGGGAGCGAAGCAAGAATACAATGGAAAGATTGTGCTGCTGCACGACTCTGAACGGAAGGGGTTTAAAGTTTGAACTCGCTTTGCTTCCTCCACAGGCCACCACTGCCATTTGTGCCCACTAGGGGTGTGCAAATAAATTTTTTTTTGGCCCGATTCAGATCGGGCCATATCAGGCTACATCTGTTCCAGCTGCCGAATGACCCCCACATGTCAGTTTTGGCAATGCAAGCCCATTCGGGAGTCATTCCGCAGGCTGAATGTCAATTTCAGCCCCATTATACCCTATGGGCCGTTGAAGTCAATGGCAAAAACTCATAGGGTATATGAGGGGCTGGAGGAGAGGGGGTTTGAGGGAGAGGCTCCAAACTTGCAGGGTAGCTGCTGGGGCCTCTCCCTGAAATACCCACCATGTTTCAAGAAGATTGGACCACAGGGTTTAATTCTGTGGGCCCCCATCCTTTCCATTGTTCTCTATGGTGGGGAAAAATGTTACTTTTTTCCCACCATAGAGAAAAATGGAGAGAATGGGGCAACCTGTTTGGGGGAGAGGCTGTAGAATTGGACCCCCTGGTAGAGGCTGTAGAATTGGACCCCCTGGTATTTGGGGGAGAGGCTCTACCCTGTAAGTTTGGAGCCTCTCCCTGAAACCCTCTCCCCTCCAGCCACTTTTTAAACTGCTGTCGAATTTCGGCGGCAATTTGGTGGCGGGCCGAATCAAATCAGAGAATCTGATTTGGCCCGTGGCTGCCCTAGTGCCCACTCCTGGACTGGCAGAGCTTTGCTCCGCCTCGCTCCGGCCCCAAATGACCCTTGGTAGTGAGGCATGTATTGATTTATTCCAGTGAAGTGGGTCATGAATAAATTAACATTACGTTTCTAGGTTGATTTTCATTGGGAACTAGGTGAGAGTGAATGAAATATCATACTGCTAAATAAATATATGTAAGAAAAAAGGTTAATAAGAATGTTTTTTGGGGTGGAGTATGACAACTGCAAAAAACCAAACCAAACCAAAACCAACCCCTCCCTCTCTTAATCAACTTTATTTTATTTTGAGTGCTACAAGGCATGTGACTGTTATTCCCCTCAGTCAGAAATGTAAGGATCTCACTGTCAATGCATGCAGAAAAACTAACCAGTCAGTAGTATAACTTATTAGTCAAAGGCTGGGAACCTCTTATTTCAAGCAGGGCTGGAGAAGCCAAGCTTTCTGGCGTCAGAGGTTAATGCCTTATGCCCTTCTCAGTGTTTATATGATTAACGCCTCCAGAAGGCTTGGTTGTAAATTGGCATAAAAACGTATCCCCTCTCTTAAATGTCATATATATTGCCACTGTGTGTGTTAATGCTGAACTTGTCAGGATTCTTCAAATACATTTTTGTTATGTCCTGAAGAGCAATCCTTCTACATCCCTCTGCCTGGGTCTTAAATCCTCTCAGCTGTTTGTGAGAGGTAAAAGCCAGACTCCATTTTCCTACAGCTAGATAAAACCACAATTTTGCTTTGAAAAGGGGCCTTAGGCTCTTTGGTAAGTGGTAGGAGATATGTCTAGCGAAGTGAATTGTCATGGGGAAGAGAGCTGTGTTAGTCTTTTGCAACAAAAGTAAACAGGGTATTTTTGGCACCTTGAAGACTAGAAGATTTATATTCTAGCATAAGCTTTGGTTGGCTACAGCCCTCTTTGTCAGAGCTCTCTAACTGTGAAGGGGAACATCTGTGCATTAAAAACAGGCTACAGTTCTTTGCTGGTTTTGTTCATTTACTTAAAAACTCATTCTTTCAGTTTTTTGGGAATATGCTGAACTTCACACACAGAGAATGTGATGCATTAAGGACACTGGAGGAGTTGCTAAGCTCTACAAGGAGATGTATTTTCAATTTCACATTAGCTACCCCCTTTCCTGCTGATCTCATTATGCATACAGGTCCTGTTTGGAGTAAAGTTTGGGAGCCTTTTAGCAGCAGTTTGTGTCTTCCAGGTTAGGCATCAATAGGAAATCTATGACTGGATCATTCATTTTTTTTTCAAAACTAAAAGCAGTGCAGGGTGCCTAATTTATATCAGACCTGAAGCCTGGGGGAACCTAGATTATTTTTCTGATGCAAAGTACTTCAATGTTTTGTGGCGGGGGGAGAGATGACACAGGGAAAAGAATTAGCTTTCCTTCCTCAGCCCCGTGGCTCAGTCTAAACTGGGCTTCCCTAGCTTTTTTTTTTTAATGGGAGGTTGACAGTGTCATTCTAAGCAAAATTATACACTTCTAACCCCATTGGAAGTCTTGGGTTTAGGCACTGTGAGTCACAGATCTCCTGTCATCTTGTCTATTTGTGTCCTCAGTTTATAGAATGAGTGATCAGATAACAAAATTAACCCGCACACCTGAACTGAATTGTATTTCCAACTGAATCCAAACAGGTCGACTCCTAATTTAAGTATGCATAGTCTGCTTTAGCCTCATTCTGCTTTGATAACTTGAAATTGACTTAATGGTGTATCCTTGAGTTTGTTTCTTTAATGCACTTATACTCCACTTTCTGACCCAACACAGGTTCACAAAGTGACTCACAAAAGAACTAAAATAAATTGTCATGAGATTATCTTAAAATAACAACAATCTAAAACAATCTAAAAGGAAGAAGAGCTGCTCAACCAGACAATAAAATAAGTTTGGAGTGGTAGAAGTCAAAACCCATTTAATATCATTTAGCAATTTTCTGGGATAAAGTTCTACCCTGGTTGTACTTTAAAAAAAAGCAGAATGCAGAAATAAGCGATTTTACACCTTTTTCCCTTTAGGACATCACCGCCTATACATTAGTAAATAGTTGCCACAAAGGATAACCACTTAATGCTTATCATTTTCTTTCTGTAAACAAAAAAGCGACTGATGAATAAAACAATGGGATTTTTTTTAGTGTGACATTTACTTACACTGAGAGACACTGGAATTTGGCTTGGGAAATTGAATACATTCCACATACAATTATTTAAACATTTTCACAAAATTTCCATAGAGAAAATATGGAAGCAGAGGCCAGAATGTGTTACCTGAGGTATACTTTTAGGCATGCCCAGTGGGATTTTTGATTTTTTTCCCCTTTGAACAGCAGGTTCATATGCCATAGCACAAATGGTTTTTGAAACTTACCCCTGTTTGTATAGCACAGAGAGCTGCTGTTCAAGGAATATGAGCCTGAAGCTTGCTTGGCATGCAGTACTACTTCAGTTTTTTGGATTCTAATAATTACTAAGATAATTTGGATTCTAATAATTACTAAGATAATTTGAGGTATGTGTCTTCACATAATATTTTGACTGTCCTTAGTTTTCCTCTGGTAGTGGTGTGGTATCAGTAGTCCCAGTACTCACCAGCCAAATGGCAAATAGGCAGGACTTGGTGGGAGAATGTAGACAACCAACCAGTGGGGCCAACCAAGTCTTAGTGGATTTTGATCTTGTTGCTGGTTTAAGTTATCTTTCCTTCACTGTCCATAACTATTAATGGTGCCAACTTCATAAATGGACTTGTAGATATTTAACTAGTTGTATTTTAACAGATTCAATGGGCTTTTGGCTGGTAATTCAACATATTCAAAATAGCATTAAAATGAGATAACCCAAGATATGTCAAATAGCAATTTGGATGGTTTGTTTGAACAACTGGATAAAATTGATTCAACTGGTTAGAATATTTCTGTTAATTTCAGTATGTTAAATATGCTTACGAGAGTCTGTCTTTTAATAAGCTGACCAAAATGGTCCCATGTCTACTGTCTCAGAGAGCTTGTGCTTGCTTCTTTCAGATTAAAAAAAACCCTCACTGCTATAAACAGTGCACAAAGATAGGAATCAGGAAACAATACTGCATTAAAAAAATGCTTTCCCCTCGTCAGGCCTCAGTTTCTCTGCACTTTCCAACCCATATTAAATGTGGGCTGCTCAGCATTCCCAGTACCGCCAAATAATTGGATTTGGAGACAGGCTGCAATGTGGGGAATATAATTCCCTGCGCTTTACACTAGAGATCTAATGAAACAGAAACAAATACACTGTTAATACAACTCTGTGAATGGATTTTCTGAGAAATAGCTTGTGAGATAATTCAATAATAACTTGTGCTATGGAGGTGTTTCAGTTGCCAAAGGAAAATAAAACCCTTAAAATAAAAGGTACGTGTTCATGAAAAGCACTGTACAGGCCACTAGGGACAAATATCACACACATATACAGAGTATCTCTCTCTTGGTTACATATACTTGTGCTACTGAAATCATGATCTAAAATGGGTTCATGATACTTTATATGTGTCTAATAAAGTCATAGAACAATTGTATGATGTCCAAAACCTAGTACACAACCTAGGAAAAATATAGTGCTTTTAGTGAAGCCAGTGCATTCCTGAATCATAAGCCCACAGACTAAGAAGCAAGATCCATTGATTTCACTTGAACTTGCTTCAAAGTCAGAGAGAGATGGCAGATTTTCCTGCAATACTCACAGGTTGTAGATGGGTGTGTGTGTGTGAAAGGAAGAATCTCTAAATCAATATGCAGCAAAATTGCAAGACCTCTGCTCCCAACTGCTCAACAGAACAGCAAACTGCCCATCATAAATGTCATTTTTCCTTTCTACCTTAAGGCACTTTTCAAACTGTGTGGAATATGTGCATGGTAGGCATATAATTCATTCAATCATTTTCTAAAATACATGAAACTTTTCACTTTAATGGTTTGTTTTGTTCAGCCACCTCTGATGTAAGCTGTTAAACCTTCACTTCCAGCAACTTCTACCTGAGATACGCTCTTGATATAAAAGACCTTGCAACTCTGTGCAAGGTCTTGCTTTTCTTTCTTTTTTTTTAACATGTATTTTTTATTTTAGAAAACAAAGTAACATTATAGAAGAGATAAAGGAAAAAAGTTAAATAACAATTGTGTATATCAAGGATAATTATATCTAACAGAGTATATAAAACAGAAAATATTTCCCCCAACATCCCCTTCAGTATAATTAATTTTAAAGACATTGTCTATAAAATACAATGGTCCTTACTTCTGTTGGCATACATTCATATTCAACAATTTAGGTTTCAAATTTCATAACTAAACTATTTTGCAACTACATTATTGGTTTCATCATTATTACATATTCAATATTACATATTTTCACCACTTCTACATAGTTGCTATAAATTTTAACTGATAGGTAATATATCAACATATACAATAAAGTCTGTTATATATCTCATAATAAGAAAATAAAAGATGTTTCTGCTCCACATCCACTTTCTTATTAATGTATATATAAAATGTTACATTTAAAACTTGTTCTCAGGCCGCTTCTGGATTGCAGTACATTTATGTACATTTTTTGAACAGTGTCTCATTCTAGATTTCTCTCCTGCTTGCATAATACACACTAGATCTCTCCTCAAATTTTGTAATTGACCTGTTTCTCAAATAGGTTGTTAATTTCACCATTGCTGCAAATTCAGCAAGTTTATTTCCCCTTTCTTCTAAGCATGGACAGATGTCTAGTTTCTGTTTTGCTGCATAGATCATTCTAGTTGCTGTCACAATGTATTTGAATATCTCTTCCAAAATTTTGTTAATTTATTAGGCAATATAACTAATAACATATTCTTCCATAGGGAAGCTTCCATAGGGAATTTAACTTTTAGTATGTTCTGCATTTTTCTGTGTATTTCCTTCCAATATCTTTTTGCTTTTTTACAAGTCCACCACATATGGCAAAAGGTTCCATCTATGTCTTGGCATTTCCAGCATTTTAAAGTTTTTATCTGCTTTCTCAATATCCTTTGGGGTTACGTACCATCTAAAAAACATTTTGTACCAGTTTTCTATTAACACCTTGCTGGCTGTAAACTTAATTTCTTTTCTCCATAAGCATTCCCATTGATGCATAGGTGTCTGGTGTCTAAAGTTCTGTATCCATTTAATTATACATTTTTTCACTTCTTCTTCTGTTTCTAGCTGAAGTAATAACTTGTATATCCATTGTAGTAAATGGTCTTTTTGATTTATAACCAGCTGTTCAAACTCAGTCACTACCTTAGAGCTCCACCTTATGTGTCGATAATCTTCTCTAGTCATGAAGCTGATTGATAATATAGCAACCACTGAATATAGGAATTGATTTTCCCCTGAGTATTTATCATATTACTTTATGTTTAAAAATAATTTTTATTTCTTGTGTTCTTACATTGATAAGCTTCTGTTGGGGACATGAGCAGAGAATTCTGACATGCAGACCATATTCACAGAAGTCCATCTCTGATTATATGACTTTTTCCTTGTATTATGATTGTTTTAATTGATTTTTTAAATCAATAAATGATTGTGTAAACCTTCATCTAGGTCTGCTGATACAAGTTATACTGTTCTTAGTCTTGGGTTTTTTTATCCAGTTCATAATCCAAGCCAGGCCTGCTGCTTGATAATATAATTTTATACATGGAACTCCTAATCCTCTCTTTTTCTCATCTTGTAATATTTTAAAGGTTATTCTTGGTTTCTTGCTGTGGGGGAATATCTCAAACCCCATGGGGTTCTTTTCAGTGGATGGATAGAGACAGGCTAAGGAACTCAGGCCTCCACAGGAAAAGGACCAGAGAGAACAATTGCTTAAAACTCAAACTGTTTATTAACTCTTTAAAACCATACACAATTTATACTCAATACTTAATAGCACATAAAAGTCTCAATACCCGATACAGTGTACACTTTTAGAAAGCACAAGGAACGTTCCTGGACTGCAGGACCAAGACCCTTAAGACACTGGTGGGGTGTTGGCTGAACAGTCCAGAACAAAGCCCAAAGCCACATTTTTGTACTCTTTCCAGTCTATAGGATCTAAGGAGGCCTCAATTCAGATTGTACTAGGGCAGCCCACTGTATGGTGATAATATGAACTTTTGCTAGGGGGAACTTTTGCCTAGATATATTTTATTAACTGCAATGTCAGCAAGACCCAGACAGCTACATCTCCATAACAGAATATGTTTGGCTTTGGAGCCTGGCACTTGGAGAACGAGGAATGTCAGCTACACATTCAGGCAAGAGTGCATTCACAGGGCAAGGCCTTAGGCTTTACACCTAGGCTACCAGCATAAAAGCAAAGGCTTACAGGACTTCAGAACCAAGGAACCAAAATCAGTTATAGCAAAACCTACATAGCACAGAAGAACAGAAAAGCCCAGACTCATGTAACCCCAAATTCTGCAACACTTGCTAATCCAAATACATTTAGTTATCTGTCTTTGCCACTCATTCAATATTCTTTCTTCTATAAGTATAGGTAACTTTTGGAATAAAAAAATATTTTTGGCAGAACATTCATTTTAATTGCAGAGGTTCTACCCAGCCACGATTTTTAATTTTTCCCATCTAGATAAATCTGCTTATTTCGATTTCTAAATATTTTGGTAATTGTTTCTTAAAAGGTTACAGTTTTGCCCAGTCACAGACCTTTTCCACGCCTCAGTGTTGCCACTGTTTCCCAGTGAGCTGAATCCACAGCTGATGCTCCAACTTTGCAGCACCCTTTCCACAAAAGGGCATTTATTTTGGCGGATTTTTCTTGAATTCAGATCTGACCCACCCCATGTGTTCTGCACTTCCTTTGAAAAGGGGTGGTGCAACCATGCCATTGTGTACTTTGTCAGTGACAGAACCACCTCTTTTTTTGTGCATGTGCAGTAACATTATAACATTGTAAAAAAAAAAGGCTGGATGTATCTGGGGAACAGCATGGTTGCCACCATTTCAAAGGTCCCCTGCTCCTCCTTAGTCTCCAACTAAGAAAATGGCTGGCGATTGTTGAACTGGATACACCAGTTCATAGCAGTGTTATTCACTAATTATGAAGCACACTAAATGTGGTGTCGTACTTCATCAGTGATGGAACCTCCTTTTTTTGCACATGTGCAGTAATGTTATAATAACATAACTTTTAAAAAAGGCTGGATGTATCATGGGGAACAGCATGGTTGCCGCCATTTCAAAAGTCCCCTGTTCCTTTTCAGTTGCCAACTAAAAAAATGGCTGGTGAAGATTCTTACAAAATCCTAATGAAAATAGTATTCCGTTCATTATTGTCAAACTGGATACACCAATTCATAACTGTTATTCAATAATTATGAAGCATGCTAAATGGAAACACTGCACATGGTGAGTCTCCATGATTATAAAATCAATTATATAATTCTATTATTTTCAGATGTTTAAAAGACTGAATTGTCATAAAAACACACTGGGAGCTAAAGGGGAAGAGAAGGGAGGGGGAGAATATATACCTTTCACCCAGTTCCAAAATTCAAGGCCACAGCCCATATTTTGAAGCAGTAGAAATGGCCGTGTTAAATTATCAATCACTTTCTCTGATTCCAGAAATAAAAGTGACTTTCTTTCTTTTCTTATTCACAAATTCGATTGCATCTATTATGAATTTTATATGGTCTTTAATATACCTCTTTAGTACAAAGCCTGTTTGATCAGTGGGTATTAGATTTGGTATGCATTTTCTTAGTATTTCTACTATTACTGTGGCAAAGATATTGTAAACTACAGGCACGATCATATGCACCCATTTGCCATGGAAGGGAGATGATTCATCGATGGATCAAATGGGCACGATCACACAAGCACATCTGGGAAGCATCCCACAACATTGTCAAACTGTCGCAAGCCGGTTTGATCCGGTGGGGAAGCATTGTAAAAAGCTACTAGTGAAACACCAGTAGCAAATGGTTTGCTGCGGTTCACAACCGGTGTTTCCCTGTTTGATCGCGCCAGCACAGAAGTGTAGTGTAACGGATAGCGTGATCACACGCTATCCCGACGCCACATGGTTTTTTTGTCCCCCTTCTCTGTGTGCGCATCACTGAAGGCCCCCTTAGGGGGAGAAGCAAATCATCGATTCCCCCTTCCCCTGTTGAAACACTTCATTGATCCCCCATTTAAGCACCTTGGAAACCCACCACACACACAAAAAAAACCCACAGTTGCCCGCGGTTGCGTGTGATCACACAACTGCGGTGCAAATTGCTCCAGCGCAAATTTGTGTTGATTCCTGTCCGGCTTATCTCGCTTGTGTGGCTGCGACCTACATTCAGCAGAGAAACAGGTCTGTACGACTGTGGTAGCACTGCATCACTGCCTTCTTTATATATTAACATTATGTATGTCTTTTGCCACATCAGAGGTATTGTCTTTCCTTCTTTTATCTCATAACTTTTTGTGATGGTATCAGTGATTTCAATAGTACAGAGTTTAATTAAATATCTATATTCTAATTCCGAGAGGTTTTTTTTCTGTGTGGATGCTTATTTCTGCTGAATGAGAGCTCACTCTCCCCCAACAGCTTTTCCTACATAGCCAGGCCTCTTCCTCGGTCTGCAGAAAAATCTGAAAAGTTAAAAAAACCCTTTAGGGACTGTTGAATTCCCCTCAATATCTTTTGAAATGGCATCAGCTCCAGGCATCAACTGTGAGGAGATTAGAATGTTCGGGGGAGGTTCTAACTGTTTCTGTCAGTAAAAAGCAGGATTTTTACTGGCAGCAGCTCTGCACATGCGCAGAGCTTATGGGCTTATGGGAGATACGGGAAAAGCTGCTGGGGCCGCGAGGGAAGTCGCCATGGCAATAACTGTCCCTGCCGCTGCTAGGACTGCAGCACCAAGAACCATCCACGCTGCCACTGGGAAGCTGGCCCTACTGCTGATCAGCTGAAGTCTGAGGAGGCGAAGCCTGCATCAGCCCCTCTCCCTTCCCAGAAACAGGAAGACGTGGAGTTTTTTGAGAAGGGAGAGAGAGAGAAAGAATAGGGGATTGTCTGTTGCAGGGAGAGAAAGAAAAAGAACAGGAGACTGTCTGAGGGTTGCCTGAGGGAGGGGGAGAGGAAGAGATTGTGGGGGGGGGGGGGTAGAGAAATAATGGAGAGAAAGAGGGGGCAGACGGGGTGGGAGAAAGAGGACAGTGTCTGAGAAGGTTAGGGGTAAGAGGGGGTGAGACATACAAGGGGTGAGAGGAGAAAGGGGGTAAGAAAGGATTGCTAGAGACAGGGGTTGGGAGAAAGCTGACATAGAAGGGGTGAGAGGAGAAGGGGAGGGGAGGGAAGATTGGTTGATAAGGGGTGCATACAGAAAGACAGAGAAGGGAACTTTGACAACCAAGGTGGGAGAGGGAAACAAAGGTGGGGGAATGCCCCCTCCCCACAAATTCCTTGTGGGGACTGCTGGCAACGAAGACTATGGTAGGGCCACAACACATTATGCAACATTTTGTTGCAGGTCCCTTCTTGTGTGATACTAAGGATTGTGCGATCCCTCTAGTTTTTAATAAATAAAACAGAAAAGAATTGATGGAAAAATACTCTTCACAAAAGATTGCTAGTTTTAAAGGAGTGTGGTTAACATGTATAAGCTACTGTGTAAGAGCATCCCCCCAAAAAAACAGGTGATGAAGTTTCATACTGAATCAGACTATTAATACACCAAGCCCAATACTCTCTTGTCCACATATATTACCATCAGTCCTATAGTCCTGTTGTGATGTATGAGATGGTTTCTGACCAAACAAGACACTTTCTTTTGTTTTCACAGTTTTAAAAAAATATTTTCAACTTTTATTTTTGCTATGTTCAGATGGCAAATGCAAAGATACATATGCAGAGATTGTACAAAGTGCAGCAGTTTGCAACTATCTTTCAAGTACTGGGTATGTTCACAATTTTCCTTGTAGATAGCAAACAGTTGCAGCCTAAGAAGACCTTCCTGGGACTAAGCCCCACTGAATATATCTGAGTTGGATTTTGACTAGACCTGCTTCAGATTGCCCCCTAAAAAAATTTAGACTCTTAAATGTTATAAATGTGCTAGTTTAACAGAAGATGCATTTTATGGTGGTAAAGCAGTAACATAGATTTAGGTTTAATGAGAGAGAGTATTTGTTTCTTGGGATACTCATATGTAGCCTTTACATGAGCATTTCCCATGTTTTACAATGCTGTCTTTTTTATTGTGGTGATTTTAATTGTAAGCCACCTTGAGCAGGACTTTGAAGAGGCGACACAGAAATATCCTAAATAATTAAATAAATCCTGATATGAGATCCTAAACCAGGCATGTACTTGAGACAATATTTGAGGAAATGTCTGTGTGAAACTGAGACCTTTAATTAAACTAGATTGATCTTTAGTGAATACATTGGTAGATAGAAAAGACAAGAAGTGAAGGCAGATTTATATTAAAAAAGAGTACACTCAAGGGTACCCTCACAATCAAGGGTGCACTCACCACTGGGGAATGCAGTGAGAAGCAATTGGACAATTCCTAGTGGAAACAGTATCGTAAGTTAGATTGTGTCCCCCCTCCCCAATGTCGAATCCAAGTGGGACCTACCCACGGATGTGGGTGTGGTATTCCCAACAGAGAGGAGAAAAAAGAGGGAGTAGAGGGGAGAGAAGGTGTTGTAGATTAGGGAAGGAAGCAGAGGAAAAGGGCAGAGAAATGCAGAGTGAGGGTTTGGCGATTAGCTGAACACAGCTAGGAGAAAGGGGAAGGGGAGTGCATGGATGTCTGTTGTGTTCTAATGGCGACCGTGCACACCATCAGGAATTGCACATGTAGTCGGACAAACTACCGGAGCTTTGCATCGGTAGACAATAGCCCATGCGGATCGTAATTTGGACCAGGATCCTAAAGGGGACCTATGGTCAAAGGTGCCTTGTAAATAACCCTATCACAGGGGTTGGATGTGACTGGGGGTGTTATGTATTGACCATGCGGTCGCCATGTGCTCTCTTCATTGCGACCGCATGGCCAGAGCACATGGCCAGAGCATGGCCAGAGCACATGGCCAAGAAACTACCTGAGCTTCAGCCAGGTAGAACAAAGGCCAGGTGGATTCAAACCGGCCACCAATCCTGTACCTAGGTTTCTCCCAGGGAACCTATGAAATGTAAATAGACTTCTAATAGCCTATCAGGCCAGTTGGGTGAGGTCGGGGGATTGTCCCTGACCAGCATGGGAGGAGGGCTTGGAGCCCTGGGTTGTATGCTTCATCCGGACCAGCAATAAAGATCTAGCTGTTTCACTATTCCATGGACTCCCGACTCCAATACTTATCAGTGGCGACGAGGATGGGATCCCGATGAGTGACTCTCCAGCAGACCACAGCAGCACAGCGAGCTCCGTCCCGCCGGCCGCAGGCATCTCCGAGCTCCAGCGCTCCAACGCCTCACCGCAAGCCGCTCTGAGCCCAATCCTCCGGCACTAGCCAGCGCCAAGCCTCAGCGCTCCCCGGCACCGCCGCAAGACACGAGGACATCGCTCAAACAGCCGCCGCCGCTCCTGCTCTGGTAAATATGGCAAACGCTCCGGGACCAATTACCCCTTTCAATACGTCTCGCCCCGAGACGTGGGAGTCCTGGCTCAAGACGCTGGGTTGTGCCTTTAAGGTCCGCGGAATCACAGATGCGGACCTGAAGAGTGCCTGGCTCTTGAGTTCCGGAGGGGTGGAGGTCATGCGGGTGGCCCAGAACCTACTAGCCCCGCAAGACCCCACCGAGGTGTCTTACGACGTGCTCACCAAGACCCTCGGCGATTACTTCGCCCCGAAGCCATCAAAACTGGCCAGGCGCTGGGAGTTCATACAGCGCCAGCAGCAGCCGGGGGAGTCAGCCGCCACTTTCCTGGCTGAACTCCGTCGACTAGCCGTGGGCTGTGAATTCCGCCACATGGATGACCACGTGGAGACCGCCTTCATGGGAGGGGTCCGGGAAGCCAAGCTCCGCCGGCGCCTCATTGCAATGCCGGAGCCAACCTTGGAGAAGATGCTCGAAACTGCGGCAGCCTTCGAGACAACGCAAAAGGACAAGGCAGCCACCAAAGTCCACCAGGCAGCTCCTCCCGAACCCGACTCAAGCGAAGAAGAGGACGTCCACCAGATGCAACCACGCTCGAAGAAGGGTGAGCCCGGCGTCCCCAGGCCCAAGTGCCGGCGCCCAGCATCTGTCTCTGTTCCCTCTCCTGCTTCCCTCAACAGGCAGGCCCCAACGTGCGCCAGCTGTGGGGACCCCCACGACAGACGGACTTGCCGCTTCCGTGATGCCATCTGCCGCGCCTGCGGGAAAGCAGGACATCTCGCCCGGGCCTGCCGCCTGAGGAACAGCCACCGTGCCCCAGCAGCGAACTTCGAAGAAGTGGGTAGTGTCGTTCCCACGGCCACGGTAATGAACTTGCCTCAGCCCATCCCGGGCGCAATTTCCGTGTCTCTCCGAATAGAGGGAGTTCCTTGCTCCATGGAACTGGACTCAGGGTCAGCATATTCAATTGTGTCCGCAGCTACGTTCCGCCACCTCTGCCCGAAGGGGGCACGCTGGCTGCGGCTGCCGGCTGGGTTGGTCCTCCGGGACTTCCAGAAAAACCCAGTGGCTATTAAGGGGCTAGCCAGGGTCCGGGTCCAGTACCATGCCTTTAATGGCCTGCTGGACCTTCTCGTGGTGGAGCGCAATCTAACCAGTCTCCTAGGTCGCGCCTGGTTCAAGCCGCTCGGAGTGCAGTGGACCGGAATACACCGCATGGGCTCTACTGACTTCTCATCCATCTGCGAGGAATTTCCCGCCGTTTTCGATGGCTCATTGGGCTGCTACAAAGGACCCCCGGTTTCCTTCGACCTGGACCCGGCAGTCCGGCCCATCCGCGTGGCCGTCCGCCGGCCACCACTCGCCTTCCAGCCCAAAGTGGAGGCAGAGTTGGAAAAGCTCGTGGCACAAGGGGTGCTCGAGCCGGTCTCCCACGCCAAGTGGGAGACTCCCATTGTGACCCCCCTCAAAGCTAACGGGGAAGTCCGCATCTGCGCGGATTACAAATGTACAATTAATAAGGCATTACAGGACCACGCGTACCCGGTACCGGTGGTCAGCCATGTTCTGGCCTCCCTCGCGGGTGCCAAAATATTTGGAAAATTAGACTTGGCCCAAGCCTATCAGCAGCTTCCCGTAGACGAAGCAACGGCCGAGGCACAAACGATTGTGACTCACAAGGGAGCGTTCAAGGTAAAACGCCTCCAATTTGGGGTCAGCGTAGCACCCGGAATCTTTCAAAATCTAATGGATTCTCTCCTAAAAGATGTTCCAGGAGTGAAGCCGTTCTTCGACGACGTCCTCATCGCCGCCCCGGACGCCGACACATTCGCAGCTCGCCTCCGGATGGTGCTGCAAAGGTTCCAGGACGCGGGTCTCAAGGTTCGAAAAGATAAGTGCACCCTGGGAGTCTCCTCGGTGACCTTCTTGGGGTTCCAAGTCACCGCAGACGGCATTCACCCTACAAAGGAGAAGGTAGTGGCAATTACAGGTGCACCCCGCCCGTCCTCAAAGGCGGAACTCCAGGCGTTCTTGGGACTTGTGAACTTCTACCACGCCTTCCTTCCGCACAAGGCGGCGGTCGCTGAACCCCTGCATCGTCTCCTGGACAAGGGAGCGGCTTGGGCCTGGGGTCCCAAGCATGATGCAGCCTTCCGGGCCGTCAAAGACTTATTAATTTCAAATGCGGTCTTAGCGCATTTCGATGAGAGGCTCCCTGTCATCCTGGCCTGCGACGCATCCCCCTACGGCGTTGGGGCGGTCTTGGGACACCGGCTACCCAACGGAAAGGAGGTACCGGTTGCCTACTACTCCAGGACCCTGTCGTCGGCAGAACGGAACTACGCCCAGATCGACAAGGAGGCCCTAGCAATCGTAGCTGGCGTCAGGAAATTTCACGACTATCTCTACGGACGGTCGTTCACCGTGGCCACAGATCACAAGCCGCTGCTGGGTCTCCTTGCCCCCCACAGGCAGACCCCTCACATGCTGTCCCCGCGGGTCCTGCGGTGGTCAATTTTTTTGTCAGGCTACTCCTACGAATTGGTACATCGCCCGGGGAAGGCGATGGGTCATGCAGACGCCCTCAGCCGTCTTCCCCTCCCGTCCTGCGACCCTGATCCGGCTCCCGCTTTCCACGTCGCGCTCCTAGAGGATCTACCGGAGCGCCCCGTACAGGTATCAGATGTGGCCCGTCGCACGCGGCGGGACCGCATCCTTTCCCGTGTCTCGGACTGGGTGGGAAGGGGGTGGCCGGAAAAACCGGGACCAGATTTTGCCGCTTTCACGGCACGCAGGCACGAACTATCGGCCCACAAGGGATGCCTGCTATGGGGATCTCGAGTGGTGATCCCCGGGCCCCTGCGGCCCCGAGTGCTAGAGGCCCTCCACGAGGCTCACCCGGGAATTGTGCGCATGAAAGCTCTGGCCCGGAGTTACATATGGTGGCCAGGCCTGGACAAAGACATTGAGGGGCGGGTCCAGAAGTGTACCAAATGCCAGGAGTCACGGCCAGATCCGCCACACGCTCCTGTTCGATCCTGGGAATCTACTAACAAGCCCTGGTCCCGCCTGCACCTAGACTTCGCGGGACCGGTCCAGGGCCGGTTGTTTCTTATCGTTGTTGACAGCTACAGCAAGTGGCTTGAGGTAGTGCCGGTAGCTTCGACCTCCACCAACGCTGCCTTAAGAAGTCTCTGGCCGATCTTCGCGACACACGGAATGCCAGAAACTCTCGTGACCGACAACGGGACCGCCTTCACCTCCGGCGAGTTTCAACGGTTTGTGGAAGCCTGCGGTCTGCGCCACATCCGCTCCGCTCCGTTCCACCCCGCAACCAATGGCCAGGCCGAGCGCATGGTGAGGACAACGAAGGACGCGTTAAAGAAGATGGAGCATGGCGACTGGGAAGAGCAGCTGTACAAGTTCCTGTTCTGCCAACGGAACACACCCCACTCAGGGACCGGGCACCGGCCAGCCGAACTTCTGATGGGAAGACGACTGGGAACCGTCTTGGACCGCCTACATCCCGACCGAGCAATCGAGGGGAACGCGACAATGGAGGACCGGCCAGCTGCCCGAGGATTTGCTCCCGAAGACCCCGTATACGCAAAGAACTTCGCGCGGGGTCCAACATGGCTCCCCGCGAGGATCGTCCGAGTCACAGGGCCTTATTCCTATGAGGTCCTTACGGAAGATGGCATAGTCTGGAAACGGCACATTGACCAGATTCGACGCCGTACCCAGAACCACGATGATACCCAGGCCCCCGAACTCCCTGCACCAACAGACCGTGACATCGACACGACTCCAGAAGCAGCGCCAGACCCTGATCCGGAGACTGCGGAGATGCCGCTCCTGCCCGCGGACGAAGCAGTCGCACCATCCACACCTGAACAACCCCCGAGCAGACAGGCCCCGCCAGCAGAACAACTACCCACACCGCAACCTGCCGACACTAGCAACACGCCCCGCCTTACAACCCCCCGGCGCTCTGGACGTGAGCGCAGACGCCCGGACTATCTCAAAGATTATGTGTGCAGAGGGGTTCTGGACTATGGGGGGAGGGGTGTTATGTATTGACCATGCGGTCGCCATGTGCTCTCTTCATTGCGACCGCATGGCCAGAGCACATGGCCAGAGCATGGCCAGAGCACATGGCCAAGAAACTACCTGAGCTTCAGCCAGGTAGAACAAAGGCCAGGTGGATTCAAACCGGCCACCAATCCTGTACCTAGGTTTCTCCCAGGGAACCTATGAAATGTAAATAGACTTCTAATAGCCTATCAGGCCAGTTGGGTGAGGTCGGGGGATTGTCCCTGACCAGCATGGGAGGAGGGCTTGGAGCCCTGGGTTGTATGCTTCATCCGGACCAGCAATAAAGATCTAGCTGTTTCACTATTCCATGGACTCCCGACTCCAATACTTATCAGGGGGTATGGTTTGTACCGGCATATAAGCAGACCCCCGAGTTCTGCTAGTCAGTTTGTGTTTTCATGCTTTCAATAAACTATGAGCTGAATTCACTACAACATGACTGGACCCAGTATATTATACTGGTGACAAGGATGGGATCCCATTGAGCGACTCTCCATCCGCCACCGGCTCGGAAGCCAGCACCGCACCATGCTCCAGCACCGCCTCCAGGGCATCGCTACCGCACCCCGCATCACTTTGCTTCAGTGCCTCAGGAGCTCCAGTTGGAGATGAAGAAGTTGGGGGAGGGGGACCAAACTGATAGCAAGAACAGCAGAAGTGTGTGTGTGTTTGTGTGTGTGTGTGAGAGAGGCATATACTTGACCCTGAAGTTTGAGTGTTGTCAAGAGTCATGAAACTGAACCCAAAATGCTGGTGTGTACATGAAATTTTTGTGCTTGTGGAGAAAACAGTGTTTTCTGGCTACTTGAGTTACTCCTAGGGGATGCTAATGTGGCAAGAGATCAAGTTATCCTGGCGATTAAGAGCTTGATTTTAGTTTACTATTATTTGGGATTTGAGAGAATGGAATGTGAAGTCATTGTCCCTCAAGCACTGATTGTTTGTTTTGGTCTGTGTGAGGAAATCCCTTGGAATCACAAAATAAGCTTTAGACAGAGGGATGCGATGGTTTCTCATGGGAACCTGACTGTGTCATCATGAGAGGGCATTTTATTGCACTTAATTGCCATCATAATTCTCTAGTTTGATCCAAGATGGAACCTGCTTACCCTTTTGACTGCATTGGCTCTATAAATCTAGGAGGGTCTGAGCAATAACATATTGCATGTATTTCATCCCCCTGCCTGGCTTCAGAATTCTAAACATTTTACATGCGGTTGCTCCTATCACTGGCAGCACTTTATTTTGGTATCCCGTGTCATTTTATACCCTTAGCTACCTTGCCTAGAGCTGACTCTGAGCCCATACTTTCTAGTTTGGCTTCTGAACACCTAAGTAATGATAAAAAAGAATGGTGTAGTGTTAATAGCTACACAATATAATCAGAAGAGAACCTCTGACAATTCACAGATTATAACAAAGCAAAGCCTAAAGCCTCATTCTTAGAAAAATAATTAAAGTTGGGAATTTCAATTGTCAAGGAATTATGTGTCCAAACCACATTGAAATCACTTGGAACTGAATCAGCGACCAGCTGTCTTAGACTCCTGATCCTTATGAATGATTTAGTAGGAAATGAATTTAAAGAGAAAATATAGTTCATACCAACAGAAAAGAAAAGGGGTCCAGTGCTCTAACTGAAATTTTAACTCTATGCTGAACCCTACTTGCACCTGAGGACCTTTCAGATATTTTCTCAAAGTGTTCATTCTGACAAGCCTTTTATAGTTGGTTGACAACCATTTCTACTGCCTCTTTTTCTGAATTATCACCATTAGAAGTAACTATAATTTCCTCACAACACTTCTGCTTCTTTGCCTCTGTGATAATCCTTCTTTTGGGGCCCATTTGGTGTAGTGGTTAGGAGCATGGACTCTAATCTGGGAGAACCGGGTTTGATTCACCACTCCTCCACATGCAGCTGCTGGTGTGACCTTGGGTCAGTTACAAGTTCTTTCAGAGCTGTTCTCTCATGAGCAGTCCTCAAAAGAGCTCTCTCAGCCCCACCTACCTCACAGGGTGTCTGTTGTGGGAAGGGGAAGGAGACTGTAAGCTGCTCTGAGATGCCCAGCCTTCCTCAAACTATGCAAAACTGAATTATTCAAGAGGACTTTTCTACACAGGCAATAGGATAGTGCTGTACAAAATGATACACAAAATTATTGGACTGTGGTCTATACTACTGTGTATAGTTTGCTGTATGTAGGATTCTGCTATGTAGTCTTGCATCATTTTATGTGTCATATTAACGCTTATGCTTTACTTCAGTACTGTTTTTTGATTTATGGTTGTTTTTGCAACTTATATTCTATTTCAATTTTTATTGACTATCCCATCCTGTTGGTGGTATTGACTCACTCTGTGTAACCCTCCTTGAATCCCAGTGAGAAAGGCAGACTATAAATAATGTAAATAAATAAATAATAAAATATCTTGCTTCTTGAGGGATTATGTAACTCTCAATAGAAAAAGAAATCCTCTTTTTTTTAGTCACTGCAGATTTTCCTGAAAAATTCCTGGATATTTTTCTTCACGTCCCTTTAAAATCCTCCTCCACCATATTATTATTGTGCATTCCTTTGGGGACTTCAGAAAGTCAGTTGTAGTCCCCCCCCCTTCATTTTCCTTGCTTGCTTTGCTGAGTCATTTCCCACAGACTCCTCTTTTTTTAATCATATTCTGAATCTGCCTCAGAACATTTTGTTGTTAGTGTTTTATGCTTAAAAGCCCTTATTCTTTTCTGACATTATTTCCCCTCCACTGGGTGTCTTCCGTATTTTTTCCTTTTATTGGTGTTATGTTCTTTTAAATCACCCCAGAACCTTCCTGCAACTTTCTGCATTATGTTGATCCCATTCCTAAGCCCCAGCCACAAGAGCAACCACCTGGGACCACCCCCTTCCTCCCCTCTTGTGAGATTAAAAGGACTTCAGCTGATTGGCGGGGAGCATGTGATCGCCAATTAGCTGGAGGGTCCTTTAAATCTTTCAGGAGGAAGGGAGAGGGGCTGTCACCAGCCTCATGCTCAGCTTGCAGAAGACCCTTTAAAGGGTATTTTTGCAAGCAGGGTGGGGGCCATGGTGTGTGGGGCTGGCTGTGAGCTGAATCCCAAGTGGCAAATTGCATGCCACAGCCTCCACCCCACTAAAAAAAAAAAACCCTTTAAAGGGGCTTTTTTTGCAAGTGGAGCACGCAGCCGGTGACAGCCCATTTCCCTCTATCCCTCATGAAAGGTTTAAAGGGTCCTCCAGCTGATAGACTGGCCACATGCTTCCTGCCAATCAGCTGAAGCCCTTTAAATCTCACAGATGGGGAGGGAGGGGGTGGCCCCGGGTGGTTGCTCTTGGGGATGGGGCTTGGGGGCATCCCTGCCCACCCCTGCCCACCCCCCACTGGAGTGATGAGGGAACCTGGCAACCCTAAATGGCTGCCACAAAATGGCTGCCGGAGGAGGAAGAGCCAGCCACACGATGGCTGCTATAGTTTATCTTTGGTCACACCGGGAAGATCCTTGAGCTGTGGTGGCAGCTGCTGCCAAACCAACATTTTGAAAAATCTTCACAGCTAATCAAATCTCCAGTGGCCAATCAGAAGAAGCCTTGCTGGACAAAAGCTTTTTTTGTATGACTTGTTAAAGGATGAAAAGAAGAGGGGGAAATGCCGGAGCTGAAGACCACCATTTTGAAGGTAATGTTAAATTTTGTCTCACTTCATGGATTAGCAGCATGCAGCTGGCATTGCCACTTCACACATAAGCTCTTGTTTCCCTTTTTTCCACTTCAGCTTAGAGGGGAATGCTCTGGGAACTCCACGAGTTGCTCTTGGAAAGAGCATGACATCTTATGAAAACTCCCCAATAAAGTGGGGTTATGCTATGTTCTCCCTGGGGAAAAATCCTCATGTGAAAGAAACTGTGGATTAGGTTCCTGGTTACAAGATCAGCATTAGGGTTAGGATTTGAGTTTCAGTAGTGGGGTAGGGTTACAACGGATTAAGATACATTGGGTTACAGACCAAGTTACACTGCAAAATTACATTTAGGGCTATGAGTTCAGGTTCAGTCTTTGATTTCAAAATAGAATTAAGTTTTTGAGCTTAGGGCTAGGGTTTTATGGTGAGGGTAATGATTAATGTTTGTACTTGAGTCAAAGCAATGGGTCAGAATTAGAAACGTGAACTGGTTTCAGTCAGAAACACTGTGGAGGACTGAATGATCATCAGCTTACATAATGGTTAGTTCAAACAGCCTTTTTGTGCTCTGGTTTGACTCCTCCTCAGGGCAAAATACATAAGCTGCAAAACATGCAGAAGCCATGGTTAGGAAAGGATCCACCCCCATTATGTGTATTATTATAAGAGAAACATCCAGTAAAATGTACGTGCACAGTTCAAACATGACAGGCAGCACATGTACTGTTTACTGAGGGATCATACTTAAGTACAGCATTGGGCCCCTGATGATGTTGCTCATTAATTGTTAGCCATATAGTTAAATAACCCCGGGGAAAAAGAATTCTCACAGACCGAGGCCTAACTACCATGGAATTAATTCTTCAGAATGTTTGTTTTTATAATTCGCAAAAGAATCTTATCTTCGGAAGAGTGAAGTCCTTCTCTGTGACACTTAGCTGTGCCAGCAGGGGATTTGCTAATGGCCAAGCTGTATTTTGAGCAGAGATTTATGATCACCTTCCCAGTCAATTAAAATTCCTGATATTACCAAGGCAGAATTCAATCAAGGTTAATTGAGGCTTCTGAAAAATGCTTTTCCAAAGGGAAACAACTGTGGGGCTGTAGAACCAGAATGGTTTTTTTTTTTTTGGTCTGGTGAGCTTTAAATAACTTTCAGACCTATGTCTTGCTGGCATAAATAGAATCCACCTTCAGATGTTAAGCTTTTCTTGTTATTGTGTTGAATTTCTTTCTATCATAATTTATCGATGTTGACTTATTGTTCTTTTTATATCTTTCTCCAGAAAGGGGAGGGTAATAGAATATATATTCTATAGAAAATAGATCTCTCTCTCTCTCTCTCTCAGGCTCAGAGGATAACCTGAAAGTAGAGTAGGCTGTAGAAACTGATATTTCAGCAACAGTTATCCATAATGGTAGGTGTACTTTTTAGACCTTTAGCAGTCCAATTGAGTGTTTATACTTTAATGACTAGCCTATCTAGACTGCTAACAGTGTAGTCCTCAACAGAGTTACACCCTTCTGAGTCCATTGAAGTCAATGAGCTTAGAAGGGTAACTCTACTTAGCATTTACTGTAAAAAGAATATAATAGCAGAAAGGGCTTTCTGTGTATGTGTGGAAGTGACAAGCTATTAAAATTCAGCTCAGGCTTGCCACAATTGCCTAAATTTACTTTTCTTGGTGTCAAGGACCACTGTGACAGTGTGTAGCACACTTGATTGAGCTGAGAAAACACATAGGACTGCCTCACAAAATGTGGAAGATGGAGCCCCTTCCACTCACTGAACAATCTCATGGAGGGATGAATAATCATGCCAGCAGTTTGTTTTGTCAGAATCTGCAAGCCATTGTTTACTGTGTGGGGACTAATAACCCTGTGCCAACAAGGATTTTTTTTTTAAATGAAGAAAAACAATAAAAGAGGGGGGAAAACTGTAACTGCTTCAGGGTTCAATTTACTTCTCACACCAAGTGAGTTACTGGCTGATGGGGACTTTCTTTTTTAACTAAGTGCTGTTTTCTGCAGTTTTCAAGGGTGAATACCGTTTTGCTTTACATACGAAGTCTGTGTGCTTTTATTAGTTTTAAAAAATGAACTACAACCAGAATTTCAACCCAGGATTTGGACTCAAGGATTATAGTGTGTTATGAGGTTAAAAAAAGAAAAAAAAATCTACCCTTCAGATATTATAAAGTAGTTAAAAGGGGACCACTTTGGTATGAAGAACTGAGCATGTAATTAAATAATGGAGACAGAAGGATTCTCTAGTGAATAACTGCTAATTAATTCTCTGTATTCCTCATAAAATGGAAACACATTTGTGAGGCTAAGAAATTGATGACACTTTGAGTAGAGGATAGCTAACTTCTGATATCCCATCTGAAATGTGGGGGATGTTGGAAGACAGTCAATTCAGCCTTCAGTTTAATTAAAAGTAATGTGAATAGGGGGAAAAATCTGCAGTGTTTAAAATGCACTAGCCCACTGTACATTTTTGAAGATGATATGTGGTGGAATTGTTTTCTTTATGTGAATATGTACTCATGTAAGGTACAAAGTTGCCACTGAGGGATGTATTGCAATGGGGGCAGAAAAATGTTAGATTCACTGTCACATTTAGAAAACTTAGTGTAGAAAAAGGAATATTCTACTATCTACAGCATTTTTATCCCACCCTTTCTTCAAGGAGTTTTGAGCAGTGTATGTGGTTTTCCTGTCTTCCACTGAACCATTGTAACAAATCTGTGAGGTATTTGAGAGTGAGAGAAAATGGCTGGCCCAAGGTCACCCAGTGAGCTTCATGGCTGAGTGGGGATTTGAACCCGAGTCTCCCCATTCCTATTACGCGGATTAGCTAGTGAAACAAAAGTACCATATAGTTAATGAAGATCAAGAATCAGTCCCTGGCTGGCTTTTTCATGCTTTTACCCTTTCTCCAAATTGAAAGCCTCTATGTACCTGTATAGTTCGTCTTTTATAGCTAGTTCAAGTTTAACAATTTCTATGCTTGTCTTTTTATAGGATAATAAATATCTATTTTGGTAAACCTGTCTACCCGTGAAATATGAAGAAGTAGTACTTTATGAGTAGTGTGGTATTCTGAAAAGGTGTGGTTACTAGATACATTTGCTCTGCAGTCTGAAATGAAGGGAAGCAGGGGCAGGGTCTGTCTCTTCCTCATACAGAGGCACAGTCCTGAGATGACCTGAACTGGATCAGTTGAATTTGTTTTAACTAGCGATGTGCACCTTGGGGAAAAAAAAGGTGTTTTAAAAATCTGGATATCAGGGAGCTTGAAGACTATCAGTATTCCCCATTATCTGGGTCCAAAATACCAGTTTGGTGTTTGGATCCCCCCCCCCCCAGATTCTGTATTATTCAGCTCTATTATTCCCTATGGGGAGTATTTCCAGAGGGCTGGAGGTGCTGTTGTTTGAGCAAAGTGCACCAGGATTGTGGCAGAGTTGCTGGTGCCTGTCTTTTAAGTAATCCCCAAATTTTAAGTGGATTGGACCAAGAGATCTAATTCTATGGGCCCCTGAATAAGGTTCCCCCAGCCATCCTCCATTGTTTGATATGAGGAGGGAACTCCATGCTTTTTCCAGGGCAAAGAATAGGCCTAGACACAAGAGCAAGCAAAGCAACTGCTGGCCGAAAGCCTCTCAAAATGGACAACACCAAGGAGCCCAAAGAACCAGTGTAGAACCAGGGAATCACAGTGGAAACATGGGACAACATGGCAAGCCTCACACAACAAAGATACAATCCAAGAATCCAACCCTGTGTCAAACCAGAGCATTATGAACATTGTTACAAGCCCAACAAACACATCTTAAAATCCAAACCTATGTACAATCTGAGAATCTAAGGCAATGTCAAAACAGACATTTCACCACAAATCCAATGGAAACCAACTTGTGCAAAGAATACAATGTTGCACGACTCATAGAATTAATGTCAAAGCACATAATCTAACCCAGTCAACCTGGCAAGCTGAAACCAAGCCCTGGAAAGAAGACACTGACAGAGAGAACAGCAAAATTTAAGGGGAAAAAAACCCAAAACAGTCCTAGGAGTCTTGAAATGGTGGCTCCTGATATTCCTGGTTACTATTTCTGGGATTTTTTGGGACCCATTTCCCAGTATCCTGCCTGGATACCATCCAGAGATCCCAATATATTTGGGAAGTAGCAATTGCCTGATACATATATTTGGATTGGATATATCTGAATGCACATTCCTTGTTTTACCTGTAGCAAAAGATCAGCAGTAAATGCATATTTAACTTCAGATTATTAGTGAATATCGAATGGAACAAGCTTAAGCTCATTCTTTGACTTAATACTTAGACTTCCCCAGACTTGCTGTCTTCAATTCTTTAACTTTAGTTTCAGACAAAATAATAAGCCTTCCCTATATTACAAGCTAGAATAGACTGAGACCGAATTCCATTACATTTTACTGAAGGCCAAGATAATTTATTGAAGGAAAATCAGAGCAAATGCATTTACACTGCAGTCCTAAACAGCATTGTATCCTTCTGAGCCTGTTGACTTTAGTAGTCTTAAAAGGGTGTCACTCTGTTTAGGGTTGCACTGTCGGAAATATGAGAGGAAAGACAAGGACGGGGCTAAAAATTGCTCTACTCTGGGTTTGTATTCAGAAGTCACACACCTTTCTGAGATTGTTTCACACAACATGTAGTTATAGCAGAGTTCTCATCAATCATGTACAAAGTTATAATGGTAGCTCCAGATGACATCAGTAACAATTCAGTTCTCCTGAAATCACTTCTGATTTTTCTAGAAATTGATTTGTTGTGATTCCTCCCCCCCCCCCCCCCAAATTTCTGTGGACTAGAAGTGAAATTTTTGTGGTGTGGATGACTTTGGAATGGCTGTCCCAGCTGACTTTTGGCACCATGAGAAACTGAAATCAAGGAAGAAATGAGTAATGTAAGGATGTAACAACAAAGGGGACAGGCAGGATGTCAAGAGATATGCCTTCATGTCTGTGGACTTCGTAGTTAAGGGGAAAATTAAGCTGTTGATTGCCTCAAGGGGTTCATTGGATAGTAAAGGAAGAGAGCTGGGAGGCCCAGATTTGGATCCCCGCTCTGCCATGGAAGCTTGCTGGGCAGTCTTTGGCTAGTCACAAACTGCCAGACTAGCGAAAAATAGCAAGCTCATTGCTAAGAGTAGTGTTTTTACTGCTTTGCTCTTTGGAGGTTTCTCTGCTGCCCAGATCTTGTATGGCGTGTGATCTAGAGCATTGCTTTTTTTTGAGAGCAAGAGTATTTATTTTATTTAATTAATATTTCAAATTATATACTCTACTTCCCTCACAAAGTGGGGCTTGGAGCAGTTTACAGTAGTATCAAACAGAGGTAATAAATACAGTAAAACAGTATAAAATACAGAGTATAAAAAAGCGAACAATTTACGACTGATAGTGGTGGATCCAGCATTAAGCCCACCCAATGCACTTAACTGGGGAAGTCCTGACAGAAAAGCTCTGCCTTACAGGCCCTGCAGAATCCAAGAGGTCCTTCAGGGCCTGGGTCTCATTTGAGAGTGCATTCCACCAGGATGGGGCTACAACTGAAAAAGCCCTCACCCAGATGGATGCCAAATGTGCAACTGAAGGGGTCTGCCACCACCAGTAGGCCACAAAATGATGACCAGAGCAGTTGCTGAGCAGGTTGTAAAGAGAGAGGTAGCCCCTCAGGTATGGTGGTCCCTCATCATTTAGGGATTTATAAGTCAAAACCAGCACCTTGAATTTGATCCAGAAACAAATAGGCAGCCAATGCAGCTATTTCAAAACAGGCTGTATATGTGAAGAGGCCTGGCAGAAGCCTGGAGCTGCATTTTGGACAACCTAAAGTCTCTGAAGCACCTTCAAGGGCAGCCCCACATAGAGCAAATTGCAATAGTGTATTCTGGTGGCGACTGTGGCATGATTCACTGTGACCAGGTCCAGCTGAGTCACAGTAAATAGAAGCATCACTGTTCTTCCACAGCAAAGCAATCTCCATTTAATGAACTGCTATCATTGAAAAGTCACTTGAGACACTATTGCATAATGCTTAAAATACATGTATTGTACACTTTCAGATCCACTATAGAAAAGCCGCTACTAAGTGCTGTTATTTTAAAGCATCTTTCCAAAAAATGGCCACTAGATGGCAGTAAAGGCATTTGCAAAAGAAGTGGCATACAGATTTTTGTAGGCGATGGTGCTTGTTGCTTAGGGATCTCAGAGGAAGAGAAAGACCTTGACCATAAATCCCACATGCGGTAATGATTTCATAATGGATCATAGGGATGAGTAGGTGTGTTTCTTTTTCTCTTTCTCCCTGACCTCAGTAAAAAAAAAAAGTTCAAATTCAATAGAGGCAGTTGTTCATTTATGTCTAGTATGTTGCCCATGTTAAATTTCTATTCAGGGAAGTGAGAAAATTTCACGCTCACAGACTACATCCATATGATGTCAATACTGAGTTTCAGAGGAGAATGGCAGGAGGGGAAGAATATGTACACTCTCAAGCCGTGAAGTTCAGGTTGTTGGGCATGATTCACTCCCCAGTCTCGAACTCAAATGAAGGTTAGTTGTATGAAATGTGCATTGATTCTGGTGTACTGTGACACAGTGTCAGGGTCCAAGAAAAGGTTTTGTTAAAAACCTGTTTCCTTTTGCAAGTCTTTCTCTGCAGAAATGTAGCTCAGTGGTGGAGCATTAGATTGGCGTGCAGAAGGTCCCAAATTCAATCCCCAGCACCTTCAGCGGAAAGGAGCAGGTAGCAGGTGATGTAAAAAAACCTCAGTCCGAGACTCTGGAGAGCTGCTGCCAGTCTGAGTGGACAGTATTGACCTTAAAAAACCATTGGTCTGAGTCAGTTTAAGGCAGCTTCCTGTGTTCATATGAAAAGTGGATTTTGTCTTGTCAATGTATGCTGGGATTTAGTATACAATACAAAAATATTGATAAAAAAGGTAAGGGTCCAATATTCAATTTATGAAGAACATCCGGTAACTATTCAGTTTCGAAGAATCTTCACCAGAAGAGGACCATCTAACAAGCTTGATGTCTATATTGGATAAGGTTTGTCTAAGGATTGGGCCATTCCAACAATTTTACAAATTCAATGTAGAGGAAAAATTCTTTCTCAAGGTTTCTTAACCCAACCGTGTGGTCTTTGTGTTCATAGCTATTTCCAGGGTAGCACGGTTATTGTCAGTGTATGCATCATATAAAAGGGATTTTAAGAAGTAAAGGAATGGAAAGGGTAGACTTTCCCCTTTTCTTTTTATGATATTTTGTTCCTCCAATAAAACCATCAGGCAGACAGACGTTGGATTGGATCCAGAGTAATATTTCCAGGGGCACAAGGGCTTCTGTCTGCAGAGTGCAAGTTTTCCACCTTCCCCCTCCCATGGAAGACTGGAGCCCCCTTGAATTTCTGTTCCTGGAAGACTGGCGATCTCTAGGAAAAAGGATTTCAGAGGTATTTCCAGCTGCCACAAGAGGGGGGAGGTGGGAAAACAGCACTCCACCGGAGGAAGTCCTGTAATGTTAAGAGAAGAGTGCCTATTGAACTCTCAGTGGCTGCTGGGTATAAGTAAGTGTGATGGACAGGAGGCTGTCCTGCCCCTGAAAGGGAAAACAGCCACTCAGCTGAACCTATGGGAGGGCTGCTTGAACATCCAATCACCTTTCAGAGTGGGGATGGAATGTTGGAGGGAAGCACAATAGGGAGGAGTTCAGGTCTGCCGGGGTGGGGGGCGGGGACAGCAGTGAAGAAGAAGAAGAAGAGATTGGATTTATATCCCGCCCTTCACTCACTTAAGAGTCTCAGAGCGGCTTACAAACTCCTTTTCCCTTCCCCTCCCCACAACAGACACCCTGTGAGGTAGGTGGGGCTGAGAGAGCTCTTTCCCAAGCTGTCCTTGAGGGAACAGCTGGTACAGAGCTATGGCTTGCCCAAGGTCATCCAGCCAGGTGCAAGTGGAGGAGTGGGGAATCAAACCCGGTTCTCCCAGATTAGAGTCCGCGCATTTAACCACTACACCAAACTGGCTCAGGGCTCAGTGAGAGTGAGAGCTCAGGGCTGGCTCAGGAAGAGAGCAGACAGAGTGAAGGGCAGCTGTGCTTGGCAGTGTGGCAGAGTGGTTCAGCTCTATCTCTGAGAGAGAGTAGAGTACTGATTGTTAGGCCTGTCCTCTGGTAATGAGCAGATCTTGTACCACCATGTAGTCTGACTCTTGGGAAAGGATAGGCCGGTGTGGGTGAGAGGATCCAATCTAGTGGCTAGTCAGCAAAAGCCTATTGGTGCCTAAAAGCATTAAAGAAAATTCAAATCTCTCTCTGAAGCCATAACTAGCTTAAACTTATGTGCCTCAGCATTTGTCTACCTTGGGACCTGCACTGCTGATCTGTTCTTTGAAACCAGCCTGTAAATATACAAATCTCCGTATTCTACTTGAGCACCTCAAAACTTAACTTCACAGCAGTGAACCCGTTCCTATTCACTTGCTGTCTTAAAAATGCCTGGTAACTGAGGGAGAGATTTGTAGTTTAAAACAAACCTGGTTCCCTGAAATCACAGGAGGCTATGTGAGTGCTCTCAGTTGGTAGAATAGGCTTGTCACAGTAAACAACTGTTACAATAGTGCCAAGCCTTGTTTTCAGTAGAGCAAAGCTGTGGAGGGAGACCTGGAGTGGACTGGGAGGCCCAAAATGTCCTGTTCCTCTCCACTGTTGTGTCCCCTGATGGTGGGGGACTTGCTAGGGACAGGCCCAACAGCAACAATCAGAAACTCAGGTCAGAGCACTGGTCCTGATTGAGCAGCCACCTTGCCAGTGGGCCTGGCTTAGCACTGGCAGCCACTGCACAACCAGGACCAGCCCAGTGCTGGATGCTACTGGGCCACTTAGCCACACTTTTCCTGGGGAAACGCTACCACGAGTAAGGGAGGAAGGAAAGCTTATGACTGAGAGGCAGATAAAGGTACTCTGATGGGTGGGTGGGAAGGAGAAAAGGAGGCAGCAAAGGCGAGAGATTATGGAGGCTGCCAGAGACGGGAAAGGGGAGAGAGTGATACATGGGAAAATGAGAAGCCCCCCGAAGTCTTGCAATATACCGTATTTTTCGCTCCATAAGACGCACCTGACCATAAGACGCACCCAGCTCTGCTCGGTGCTGTGGCTCGGGAAAGGTGAGGGGGGTTTAAGACGCACACACTTCCCCCCCCCACTTTTTTGGGGGAGAAAAAGTGAGTCTTATGGAGCAAAAAATATGGTGTATATTTCCATAACCAGAGCTGTAACTAGCTAATTTTGCACCTGAAGGAAGAGTATAAAATCGCACTCCCTATGCTTTCTCAACAGTTATTTTGCTAAAAATGTAAATGTGTAAATAACAAGGAACAGTAACAACACAACATTTATTTTAATCATGTGTTAGATGTCCTATTTTAGTCATGTCTAAAATATTCTATCGTTAAAATATCCTATCGTGCTCAGGTTTTGGAAACTGAGGGGCATGGCTTCCTTTACTGAGTCAGTCCGTCTCATGTTGAGTTTTCTTCTTTTCCTGATGCCTTCAACTTTTCCTAGCATTATGGTCTTCTCATAATGTGACCAAAGTATGATAGCATCACTGAATCATTTTAGGAGGATTCAGGCTTATTTTCACCTGGAACCCACTTTCCCCCTCTTTTGGGGTGGTTCATGGTATCTGTAAAACTTTCCTCCAGCACCAACTTCTAAATGAATTTGTTTTCTTCCTGTCAGCTTTCTTCATGGTTTAACTTTTCACATCCATACACAGTAATGGGGAATACTATAGTATGAATTATCTTGATATTGGTCTTCAGCAATGCATCCTTAAACTGACCGATCGTTTCCAGTTCCTTCATGGCTGCCCTTTGATGTCTCAATCTCCTTCTGATTTCTTGGGTGCAATCTCACTCCTGTTTGATTACTGAGCCAAGGAAATAGAAAATCCTTGGGCACTTTCACACACACTAAATAACACACTTTCAATCCACCTTCAATGCACTTTGCAACTGGATTTTACTGTGTAAAATGGCAAAATCCACTTGCAAATGGTCGCTGAAGTGGATTGAAAGTTTTGAGAATTTAGAGGCATGGGCAGACTCTGCCAAGCTTGTAGTCTGACTGCAGCGTAAGACTGATTAAAGAAGGAGCTGACAGCCTGCAAGCCCTGGCCTGGTAGTAGGTTCAGCAAGCCTTTTGTTTTACTTCACTTTACTGTAAAGGAGGCAAGCAGCAAGGAGCTGAGCCTGGTGAGACACCATCCTTTTTTCTTTAATGGACCAATCACATCTGTTTGGTTGGTTTAATTTGAAATTATAGCAATGCACCCTTTTCCTAATGGCAGGGCATCTTGGAATAGTAGATGTATATTTTATATTTTTTTCTGCACCTCTCAGCTATGTGAACCCTAGGCAAGTGCCTCACTCACGTTGCCATTGTTACAGCGCTGTCTATAGCACACATCTGTGTTTCTGTTGACTCTTCCTGCTAATCTTTGTTCTTTCCTTCCTTTTTAAATCTCAAAGCAGGCCTGAAATTCAAATCGTTATTTTTTTTTGGCTTTGTAAAAGTTTCAAAACTTGTTTTCATGCACTTAATATGTCATCATTTTTAAATTTTTATTATGGCTAGGGTATCAAAAGCTGCCCTGATCCTCTTTGGATGTCTGAAAGGGCTTGGGTAGAAATGCAATAAAAAGTTATGTAAAGCTGAACAAACTGAAAGGTACATGTGTGGACGATGCACCCTACCTGGAAAGCCAGCTGATCTAGGTGGCCTGCATTTGAACACTATGTCACGACTATCACTCCAGGGAGCTCTGCCGATGTAGCTTGGCATTCCCTACTGCAATCAAGTACTAGAGAGGGGTTATGCCTTAGGGTGGGGCGGACCCATGGCTCAGCTATGGTCAGCTGGAGGAGACATTACTGACCTTGACCAACCAGTGGCCTGACTTTGATATAAGGCAGCTTCGTCTGCCTCTCATCACCCCCAGTATAAATGTTAACTATCTGAGGCCAAAATAGTGCCCTCACTTATTTTAAATAATATTTAAATTCAGAGAATAGTCTCTGTCTTTTGGAACATACTCCTTCAGTAAAACTTACTCCCACTTCTCTTTTTGCAATGAACTATCTAACTTCCATAGTCTCCCCCCTCTCCTTGCTACATACAGTGTTTTCCCCTTTTCCTCTTGCTTCATATAACACTGATTTGAAATATCTCTTGAGCCCACTATGTACTGTATGTTTTTTTGCAGCCTGGAGGAATCTTTATGGTTGAATTATTACTTCTAATTTTTCTTCTTCTTTTTTATGTCTCCAGCATATATTTTATTGACCCTCTCTTGCAATTGGCAATGCTGTCCTCAGAGGGGTAGCTGCCACCCACATTGCCACAGGCCTTTGCAGCTTGTGTGTGACACCAACTTTTCGGCTTCCTGATATTACGACTGATGGATGCTTTAGCACCTTTCTGAATCTGACACACAATTTGTTCCTGAACTATACGGGATGTTCTGGTAAACAATTTCATTACTTTTTCGTTCTCTGCAGAGACAAACCTTTCTGCATGATGGAACTGGAGTTTGTGATGGAAGTTTGAGGCGCAGAAGGCTGAAAGGCCATTTCTCTTCCCAGCATGGGTAATCTGATACTCAAATATTGTTAATGGCTATTTGTTGAGGAGATTCAGCTGGGGATTTGCTTGGGTACTCTGTGTCTTTAGTATGCTTTGGAGAAGGGAGGAAGAAAGTGATATGTGTGCACTGCCTGTCTCTTAAGTACATCACTGCAATGAAAAGTCTATGCTACTCCATATGGTTAGTTCCATAGACTGGCTTGCCCCTTATATGAACAGGATACTTATCAGCTCAGAGTGATGGTTTGAAATTGCAGCACTTCTTTTCCACTGCTGTTCTTCTCCCTACCCCCTTTCACTGCATGGCCACTTAAGGCCCAGTTTCTTCTTCCTTTGCTTGGTCTTATCAGTGGCACCTGTTCCTATTTCTGCTTTTGCCTTGAGATAGCCTGCAGCAGTAGATACAGACCTGGCCTTGCATATTCCTTACAGAGCTATTTCACATGTTATGCAAAAGTTGTTGGAAGTGAAGGACTTTGCACTGTCTCTTAGCCTCAGACTTCCGAGAGGGACTGTCGAGAGACAGAGAGGACAAGAACCTGAACTTCCTTTCTACTGCTCTGATGTTATCCCTTTGATGTGTAGATTGCCACTGTTGTGTTCTAATGGCGACTGTGCACACGGTCAGAGATTGCACACGTGGCTGGGCAAACTACCAGAGCTTCCTGCATCTATATACATCTTAGCTAGTTAGACTAGATTAGAATCCTGCCTCTACTCTCTTCTGTCTAGAATGGAGTTCCTTACAATAAAGGGCTCATGTTAGTTTCGCGAAGATAAAGAGGCTCCATGTGTAACTTTGTTTCTTAGCAGCGCACACCAACCGGATAGACTCTGCTGCATTATGTTCCTTGAGCACTTTGCTAACCAAATATTCTTTCAAAAGTGAACCCAACTTTGCCACTTATTGTACACTCAACAGTGAACTACAGATATAGTTCCCTGGCATTTTTACCTATATGGTTCATGTGTTTGCAAACACAATCTCACATATTCATGCTTTACATTTTTAATACATATACTGAAACACGTTAGGGCCAAACCGCATGTTTCTCTTGGAGTTTGTCATCTGATCACCAGGCATGTAGTTGAGCTTTAACAAGCAGCCTCTAATGGAGAAGTAAAATGGATTGGTGCTGTGAGGCTGAGAAAGATCCCCACTCCCCACCCCATTTTAAATAAAAACTATTTTCCTCTGCATCGTTTCAGAACTGTCCTTTCCCCTTTCAGTGTTATTAGCTCTGGCAGAGGGAAAAACAGGAAAATGCTTTTTGGCTGTCTTCCCCCCTCCGCCCCGCTGGAGTGAATAGCCTTCCCAAGCAAGGGGATGTTTTTTTTTTTTTTTTGTAAAGAAATTTTTATTTTTCAAAAAAAAAAAAAAAAAAAAGCAAGGGGCAAGGGGATGTTTTTGATTAGGGAAGTGGAAGAAGGTGGAAGGGTTAATCCCTCCTTCCCTGGAATTGCAGCCCAGATAATTTTTGTCTTTCTGTGGCTGCTTTGAAAACCTAAACAATATATCAGAAGACCAGCAAAGCATATTTTTTCCTTTTGCGTATTTTAAAGAAATATAATGAGTGAAGTAGCCCCCATCACACATTTTCACAAGTCCCACACTTTACCTCCTTTTCATATCCAGTACTGGTCAGTTGAAAAAAAATCAAATCCTTCAAACAAAATGTAACTAAAATATCATTTGTAAATTCTAGAAGTGGGTTATTGGCATGAGTAATCCTGAGCACAAAAGGTGCACTTTCTAACCCCAGGACTTGTGATTTTGTTTCTTCGTGCAAAATTATAAATCCTCCTTGTAAAAAGTTAGATTCTGCCCACGTTTTACTTTATGAAAGGAAGGCAGCAGAATGTCAAATCTCATTTGCATGTCTTTCCTTCCACTATTAATCTCCCCCCCCCCCATCCGAGACAAAGAAAATGCAATTAAGTATTTTGATCCCTGGTTTATGGAGACATAGGCTTTTCCTCTTCTAAATATCTAGCCCTTGGTGAAATTTGTTAGCTGGACTCAGGCTGCTTCCAATGTACAGCTCGTAACCTGATCTCAGAGCAGCTTATTTCACTCTGATCACGCAGCCGAGGTCAGGAGCTGAAGCGCAGAGCTCAATCTATTTCACGCTGTTACAGACTATTGCCCTTTTATAACAGGACCAAAGGAAGTCATGAAGTAGGTCATGAGATGGAGGATCTTTTGCTGGGAATAACCCATACAAATATGTGAATAAGTTAAGTAGCTTAGTTTCCTGCATGGCCACTTACTTAACCTTTCCATCCGTACAATCACTTGCTTGTAGGCATCTGCCGAAGGAAATGCTATTAAAGAACCTTAGCAAGAGCCCCCAAAGCCACTCCATCTTCATTTCTGAGTACTCCAAAGTTCTTGTGATGCTAGACAGGACCTCCTAAATTTTAAAGATAAATGAACAAATGGAGATTTATTCATAGCAAAAATCATAGTTTATTTTTAGGTACATTTAAAGTAATGCCAACAAATATTCTCAAATTTCATGTGATAGCTGAAAAAATGGTGATAAACCCTAAATTTCTCTGGCTAAGACACCCTCTGCAGGCTCATAGCCACGGTGGTGCAAAAAGAGGTGGTGCTCCATCAATCATTTGTCATGCCCCTCCAATCAGCATTACAGGTTGGTGTGAAATCTGTCTCAGATGTCAATTTTCTTTGTAAAAAAGGAAGGAGTTGAGGTAAAAAGTTTGAATCCTGCCATAAATCTTCCAAGGGTGAATTCTCTATGCTAAAATGGATTTAGCAGTTAGCAGAGCTGAAGAGTCTTGATTTTAAAAGCCTGCAGGGGTGTTGGGTGGCACCATTTGAAGCCTTGAGTTAGTGATTTACAGAGAAAAGAAGGCTGCATTTATAGTTTCAGGTTTCAGTAACTGGAAGAAGGCTCTCAAACTTCTTTAATTCTGCAAACTATGTAAAACAATTGCTTGGGAGGGCATTTTTATAAAGCTTATACAGAACAGGACTGCAGTCTATGCCACAGTGTACACTGTATATCATTGATTTGTTGTGTGTTCTATCATGCCCTTACGGCATTGTTTTCATTTTTTGTAATTCCATTTTCTGCATTGCTTGACATAGCATGTTTGATTTTTTTTGTATTTTTGTAATTTTTATACGCCTAGTCTTATTGCATTTTTATTATATCTCGCATGCTGTTTGATTACAGTGTTCTATACCATGTAATCCACTTTGAGTCTCAAGTAGAAAATTGGTAAATTACGAATGATGTATAAATAATAAAGTAAATAAGTAATGATGGGCTGACCACCACTGTACTCATTTGCCCGCCCCCAGTAAAAAAAATTCTGGCTACCGGCCTGGCCCTCTTCCAATTTTTTTTTGCCTCTGGCTAATGCTAACAAACCCAGCCCTTGGCTAGTCAACAAGTTTAGTCTGCATTACAACAGGCCAGTTAGCTGAACTGTCATCAGATTGGTCAGTCATGTGATCATATCCAGCTGAAGTCTGAAATAGCAGAACTAAAGTTTTCAACTGCTTGGTGTGCATCTAAGTTTTAATGTGGAATGAACTGGCTGCATAGCTAGGGCTTATATTCAGTCATGAATGAATCAATAAGAAGCCTTCCATCTAAGTATATGAGCACCCTATTGATGCTGCAAGTGCAGATTGTATTGTTGGCACATATAGCCTCCCATTCTCTGTCTTAGAAAATACAGCATAGGAAATATGGTCTCTGCTATACTGTGAGATGTATTTTTGGCATGGCATTTTCATTCAAGCCTAAACATTTCACTTTTAAGAATTGATCCATATAATGCTTCTAGTGTGTTGCGCACTGGAACAATTTAGGCTCATGAAAAAGTCACACGATCATTTCACCACAAGCATAAGCCATAAATTAGAACATCTTCGTTAGCCTACTTTTAATAAACTTGCAAGGATTTCGACATCTGGTTTGCAGTCATAGTGAAGTGAAAGGGTAGCTGTGTTTGCTTCAACTTGTTTTCTGATTTACTAGAAGCATCCAATAAATTGGCTCTCTGAAGGTGGAATGGCTCATCCAGTGTGGTCTAAAGAACTGAATATTGACAGAAGAGGGCTAGATTCAATTCCTCCTCAGTTATGAAACTCTCTGGACTAGTCACTCTTCTCTCAGTTTACTTCATAAGGATGTTTGTGGGGATAAAATGAAGGAAGTGAACCCCACGGACACAATACTGAACTCCTTAGAGATATATTTATTTATTTATTTATTTCATTATATTTATATCCTGCCCTCCCCACGAATGGGCTCAGGGTGGCTTACATTTAAATAGTTGTGGGAAATTTGATTCAAGTATGTATTTTATGTATTGCAGAGCTGGAATTTGATAGCCCTGTGATTCTCTTACAAATGGAGCTGCAGAATGTACTTTCTATTTGAATGTACTTTGGGATCTTTCTAGAAAGATCAGTAGATCCATAGTGGCAAGTAACTGATAACTGTCAGTTGTACTTTTATGACTTGATGCTGATCAGAGTTCTACAGCCTGGTCACCAACAAAAGCATCTTGTGGTGTGTCAAGAAACTTAGAGCTGTTACAGCTGTGCTTTAGTATTGGCCAATAGAAGTGATACAGAGAATTAACTTGATTTGTCTTCTTTTTATTAACTTTGGTAGTCATGGGTGATTAATTACTTGAATGAATGGAGACTGGCTCTATATTACCTTTTTTCTCATTTCCTAATATGTGCGCCTCATAATGTAATGTGACCGTGAAATTCTGACAGCAGACTTTGAGCTTAATGTTAACGTTGCTTTGTGTTTTGCTGCATAAAGAAAACAGTATTCATTTTATTTTTATAAAATGAGCATAGAATTTTGTAAAAAAAGAAGTAATGAAATCTCAAGAGACTTAGGACAGATCTTTAAGGCAGCAGTGTGAAACATTTTATGGAGAAGTAGTATTTGTACAATTACTTTTAATCTGTTCTTTTAGTCATGTTAGGTATGTTTTTTTCACTAATATCCTGTATAGTTAACGGTGGCTGCGGTCACACCAGAGGCTTGGTGTTAATCTGGCTACGCTGCTATTTGCGGCGGTTTAAATAGTTGTGGGAAATTTTGATCAGACATCCCACCCTGAACTGGCCATGGTCAATCATTCAGATTGTTGTGGCATCTGTTTTTGTTGTTGTTGTTGTTGTTGGTTTGTGTCTGTCTCTCACCTATGCATATAAGTGTGTATCCGAAGCTCCGGCTCCTTTTTGATAGCTCCATAATCCCTTTGCCAAGTACTTCGGCCCCTCTCAGACTCCTTCCCTTCACTCTCTTCCTTGAGATACGTGGTGGCGGGGGGGGGGGGGGAAGTGCAGATTTACACAATAGTAGTCCTACTAACTCCAGTGCATTTACCCTTGTGTCAATCATGACATGCTCTCAGATAGCAACTGTGATGCAGAAACAAGAGACAGGGGTTCTGGGGGAGATTTGCCACTCAAAAACAACTCCCTTGGGGACTCCTGATCCAGAATGACTACTTGGCTGCCGTGACTGACAACACCGGGGGCAATTAGGCACTTATGTGCATATAGCTACCTGATTTTTTTTTTAAAAAACCCCACAAACAAACCCAAAGGAGGTGGAAACAGAAGGGAAGGTTCAGACTTCCCAAACGGCTTAACTTTGCAATGGGGGGTTCAGACACTGGGAAATGTGGGGTGGAAAGGCTGGCATACGTAAAGACTGGAATTTCCCTGGTGTCAGCAAACTCCAATTCCAGGATGTGCCGGTCCTGGGTGCTGATGACTGGGTCATGGAAGGCAGATGTTATTGTCTAATTGTGCTCTTTACATCCGCAAAGGTACCACAATGATATCAGCGCTCGTATGCTCGTGTGATCACAGCCTGTGTTATCTGACTAAGGAACAGTAGAATTGACTGAATTACTTATGTAAGTCAATGTACTATACATCTAAAATTTTTAGAAGGTTGGTTATCTCCTGGTTTCTTTAGTGAAAAGGTATCAATTTCTCAAAGCAGTCTTTACCTTAAAAAATCAGGGATTTTCTCTACCTGAGTGGGCTTTTGCTCCTGTGGTATACATAGATCCATACTGGTTTACTTCTGAACAGATAATACATGATAATAATTTCAAAGAGGTAGCCATGTTAGCCTGTTACCAAAAAAAATTACACAGGAGCTGGGTAACACCTTAAAGACTAGCTAACAAAATTTATTTTCAGCATGAACTTTTGTCAGTCAGACCTTACTTCCTTAGGTGCATCTGTAAGATTACTTGTTTACTTTTGAACATGGGACAAAGCACTGTGATTTCCTGTTCATATAAAATAATAATATTTAAATCCTTAAACTTGTCTTATAGTATTGTGGGTCCACTTTTAATACCCAAGCTAACACTAGAGCCTTTTATTTATCAGTGAACATTTTGGATTGTAAAATTGACTGTACACATAGACGAGACTTTCCCTCTAGTCACAGATTCTGTTCAGTACTGCTGTTTCATCTAATCAGTCAACCTTTACCTAATCAGAACAATGAGCTTTTTATATTCTTGTGCCAGAATTTCTGCTATCAGTTTAATCTTATCAGTTAATAGCTGTAATAGAGTACTGTTAGGTTGCTTAATTTATTTTTTTTACTTCAGTGGAATTTGCAGTGCAGCTCTAAGCAGAGTGACATCCTTGGAAGTCCACTGAAGTCAGCAGGCTTAGAATGGAGTCACTGTGTTTACAATCACACTGTTAAGTAGATTGGGGGCAGAACTACAGCCAGTTTCTCTAAGACTCTAATTCAGTTAAGTATGTACCAGTTAGTCTAGGCAAGCTGTAAGTTTCTTGTCTGTAGAAATGATATCATTTTTCTGCCTGTCATACTAGAGTTGAACTGACAGAATAAGACTCAAACTAGATGTTACAAATCTTAATGAACCAAGTTCAGGTTCACTCAACTCATGTCCTTCCACAGTCACATAGGATTTTTGGATAACTGTCTTTTAAAGGGCTACAAGAAACTGACTCTGCTTGGAACCACTGTGTGTGTGTGTGTGTGTGTGGGAGGGGTTCTTCTGCCTTCCCCAGTGCTGCTTTCCTGAACTGAAAGGGTCTGAGGTCAGCATTATTTGTCCATCTGACTCATTACAATTCATAATGTAAGCCTAAGTGTTTGGGATTTCTTGCATGTGGAGAATAGCGTGGGTGTCATTCAACTGTTTTTATATCATTTTTTCTTTCCTATTGCTCTGGCAGGACTCTGGCAGTCTTTGTTCTGTTGTGAAAGAAGTTCTATTGCTTGTAAAAATATTAGTGTATATGAAGATGTTTTTATAAGCACAGAACTTCTATTTTGTCCAACAGAGTCTAAATCCTTAAACATGTAGTCAGTTGTTACAAGTTGGAAGTGAGATAAATACCCTGCTGCCTTTCTGCTGACTGCAGCTCTCGTACATACTAATCAAAGTCCTGAACAGTTGGATTGCTTTCTTCTGCTTTGTATCTTTTTATGATATAATGAAATCCTTTTTAGTGTTTCCCAAAGTACACCCTAGATGGCATGATACTTAAGTGTGTACAGGCTCACTGCATCATCATGCACTTCAAGTTACCGTATTTTTCGCCCCATAAGACGCACCTGACCATAAGATGCACCTAGCTCTGCTCGGTGCTGTGGCTCGGGAAAGGTGAGGGGGGTTTAAGACGTACACACTTCCCCCCCACTTTTTTGGGGAGAAAAATTGAGTCTTATAGAGCAAAAAATACGGTATATGAAGGGCAAAGGCTTGGGTAACTACCATTTTTTCACACCAAGGACATTTTGGGGGGGGTATTTTTGTGTGTGTGTGTTTGTGTGCCCATGCCTGGAACTCATGGCAACCTCTGGTGACTCCTCCTGGGGCATGGAAGACATTCAGAGAAGTGGCTTGATTGCCGCCTCTGCCTCCTGGCCCTGGTATTCTTTGAAGGTCTCCCATCCAAATACTTGCCAGGGTTGACCTTGCTTAGCTTCTGAGATCTAAGACGGTACCAAGGACATTCTTGGACATTTCGTACCCTTTCCTGTTTCTCTGTAGCGACAGCTGGCACAATTCATGTATGTTTGTTTGTTTGCCCCTGTTTGCCATTGTTCAGAGCAGTTCTCTTTGGCAAAGGATACACAATTTTAGATAGTATTTTTTAGTTCATTTTCACAATGCACTGAACTGCCAAGAACTCTGGCTGCATCAGCCAAGAATGAGTTGGCACTCTTTTGCACCCCAGCATACAACTCCCAAGAATTTTTAAAAGAAGTGTTTTACTAATAAAACAAGACTGGCCAAGGGAGAAGAAAACAATCATAGAGGAGGTGTGGGTGGTTGCCAGATGTTGGTAACCAGATGTTGGGAACTTGCCTACCGTAAGGAGGGATGGCAAGCTATCTGTCTAAACCTCATAGCTAAAGGACTAGCCTTCCTGTGCCATTTTTGGCAATGTGTGTGGACAGGAAGACACAAGACAATGGGGCATAGCAGCACAAACTGGAATAAATGTAGACAGCACTACTATAATGCTTTGAAAAGCATGCCACAAAGACTCTTTAAACCAGTAGCATAGAAAAACCTCAGATTCTGTGCTTCTCAGCCCTATGAATCATTTCACTGTGATAATTCTATAGTAGCTGTGAATCCTGATTGGCTAAGAAGTGCCACTTCAAGCACAATAAGAAGATAATCAATCATGCTGCTAGCTTTTGTCCTGGCAAAGGTATTTAGATTTCAGCCAGCTGGTTAATGGCCTTAGGGCCACCTGCTTGACTGAAAAATAGAGAATGTTTCTCTCTTTCCCTCTCTTTCTCTCCACAAAGCAAACAGAGGGTATTGACTTGTGTGATGATTCCGGTGGTGATTAAATTTGGCCTCTTAGGCACTAGCAGAACTTCAATTCGGATGACTGGTTAGCTTTTCATATGCTGCTGAACAACTTTATGTGCTGTCATCATTAATGTTCCCCATGTTGATTGCCCTTTCACTTTAACAAAGTGCAGGATGCTTGGCTTGTTCTCTGTTTCTCCTGGCTATAGGCGGTTGAATCATGATGAGGAAACTGTGCTTAAGTTGTGAGCAGAGAACCTGCACTTGGGGGCCTTCTCAGATCATCTTTTTCATCCAGTAAATGTGCAGTTGTTTTTTTGAGAGATCTCCCCCCAAAGAAGCACTTGCTTGAATAAATAATCATGTTTCTCTCACCCATGCTACTGTGATCTTTTAAAAATGTTGAGCTTTAATTTATATTAAGTTCTTTTTAGCAGCTGAAATGCTCACATTGTAAGCATAAGAGCATTGTAAGCATATCTAGCTGAAAAGCTCCCATTGTAAGCATATCTAGCAAAACTGATCAACGCCAGCACAGCCATTCCCTTCCATCTTGCGAAAACCTGGGTTTCCATTTCTTGAACCTATTATTATTACTTAGCTTTATTGATGACGGTGTGCTTTGCTGTCCATCCCTGGAGTAAATCTGCTGCCGTAAGACTGCACCTTCTTTTATTGCATGGGGGCAGGATAACTTGCTTGTGCACGTTTTGTGTCTCTGTGTTTTTAAAACAATGTAGAAAATCCCTTAGGCTTGTTTGGCCTGCTGTGTGCGAGTACAAAATAATCAATGCAATGATAGTTTCAGTGACCTTTCTACTGACATGTTTTTCCCCAGCTGTGCCTGGGCTGGTTGTCTTTTTCTTTAAGCATGGGTAAACACCTTACAGATTTTGAAAAACAAGGCAACGTTGATAAAGAAAGATTCTTAAAGTCAGTGGCAGATCTTTTTTCACAGATATGTAATCATAGAATCATAGAGTTGGAAGGGACCTCCAGGATCATCTAGCCTATCCCCCTGCACAATGCAGGGAATTCATAACTACCTCCCCCCAAACCTCCAGTGACCTCTGCTCCATGGCCAGAAGATGGCAAAAGATCCCCCAGGATCCCTGGCCAAACTGGCTTAAAGAAAATGGCTTCCTGACTGAAGCGTACTGGACTCGGGAGACCAGGAACGGTGAAATCATGAAGCCTTTATTGAGTGATTCAGCATGTCCAGTAGATGGTCAGATCAAGCATGCTGACAGGGCTCCAGGGCCCTCATTATATGCTGGCCGGAGCCACACCTCCGGCCGCACCCAAAAAACCTGATAGGGGCTTTACATATGCGCATGTTTGTCATAGGTTCCCTGGAAGAGCCTTTGGCCGCATTGGCTCCCCAGGGAGAACCTTGGTCCCACATTGGTGGAGGCTTAGAATCTGGATGTCTATTGTTCCTCCAGATTCAAGCTTCCCTCTTTGCCTGACCATGTGCTCTGGCCATGCGGCGGGTGCCATTACCTGGGAGCACATGGCAGGCCGGTTGTTACACAGAACATACTACATTACACTGACCCCAAAGTGGCATTGGCACTGGCATTTCCATGGGTGTGTAAGAAAGGGCCACAAGAACTAAGCACTGATGCAACCCTTTCTGCCCTCCCTCTTATGATCTGCCTAAGTTCACAGAATCAGCATTGGTGTCAGATGGCCATCTAGCCTCTGTTAGAAAACCTCCAAAGAAGGAGAGCCCACCACTTCCCTAGGAAGCCTGTTCTACTGAGGAACTGCTCTAACTGTCAGGAAATTCTTCCTAATGTTCAGCCGAAAACTCTCTTGATTTAATTTCAGCCCATTGGTTCTGGTCCGACATTCTAGGGCAACAGAAAACAACTCCACAGCATCGTCTATATGACAATATAGATGCATATTTGTATGGGAGACTTGTCAAAAGTTGGTAGACAAAAAACATGATAGGGGCCTCTGTAATATTATGATCACCCATCTGTCCTAATCAAGAATCACAAGAAGATAAGGATTTATAAAAAGTCTAGGACGGCCACTAAGTCTCAGTAAGTGACTGTATATGACCATTTACCAAGCAGTAACATCTTGTGTCCCTCAGCTGCAGTCTCGGGCTTTCCCATCATGCTCTGGATATCTTTTTTCCTTCCCCCTTGAACCCTGTTACTGCTTAGCTCAGCACGTGTGAATTTACCTTTGGCATGGGAGAGAATGCTCCAGCACAGTCATGGATTATGGTGGCCCAGAAGGAAGCCAAGCAGCACTGGTGGCACCACAGGTGGCCTCTCGGTTCTAGCCAGCTTGCTGTGATGATGGGCTCACTCACCTGTCCCCTCTTCCTGCAGCCTGGGTAGAGTTGATGAGCCAGCCTGTATTTGCTGTCATTGCTGCTGCCTGGATCTGAGCTGAGTTGCTCCCCACAGCACTGCTAGTGCTATGGCTTGGCTCACATGGCTCTTGGCTGCCAGTTCCCCAGAACTACAGCCCTCTGGGAAATTTCCCAGGAGGGAAAAGGGCTAGATTACTTTTGCCCCAGAAGAAAAGCCATAGACAAATATCAGAGTGAAACAAAGTTTTGGGTCACTGCTAGCCCTGAATGCCCCTTAAGCCTCTACAGCTATTGAGATTAATCTCTGTTTTTTAGGATGGGAAGTAATATTTTTAGTTTATTGACCAACAGCCTGTCTTTCCTTTTATGTCTGCTTTGGAGCCCAGTTCACATTTTCTTTTTGTCTGTTGCCTGACAGGCGTTGTTGGACTAAGAATGACGGATGTTGCTGTTTCCACATCTTAGAAAACCCTAAGATTCAATCTCAAGATTGTCATGATGAGACAGGATAAATTTCCTGCCTTCCCCTCATCACAATTTGCAGTACCAAAGTGAATCAATTTCATACCATGTGGTGCTCTTGTTACAGTCTTTGTCACTGGAACTAGATCAAATCAGAAAGAAAATAATACAGATTACATCGAATATCCCACTAAACCTATAAGGCTGGAATCATTGCGCCATACGGTTTCATTAATATGAATAGCAAATGGCAGAATGGAAACAAAGAGATGCTTCCCACACAGAAGTGCACATTAGCAGCTGAAATATCTTTTTGTTGGAAAGCCAGATTTCTTTTGCAATAAAACTTTTTTTAAAAAAATGCTTGTACTCATATAAGTTTGCCCTGCTTTTAAATATCTAGGGTCAGACACTGTACAAACAGAAAAAGCTGGCAACATTGGGACCATGGGTATATGCTGGATTTTTTTTTTGCTGTCAAGTCACTGCTGATTTATGACAACCCCTGGTGGGGTTTTCAAAGTAAGAGACATTCAGAGGTGGTTTGCCATTGCCTGCCTCTGCACCGAGAACCTGGTATTCCTTGGTGGTTTCCCATCCAAATACTGACCAAGGCTGACTCTGCTTAGCTTCCAAGATCTGACAAGATTGGGTTAACCTGGGCAGGATCATGGTATTTTTATTCAATCTACTGCATATCCAGAACCATTTTAGAGAGGATATCATCCTTAGAAGGCAGGGCACCTGGACTGTGGGTATTAACCTTAGAAGAGGGACAGGTTCTTATGGGATATCTGTACTCTTTATGGATTGTGATCTCAGCTTCCTTGTTCATCACAGAATGAAAAATTGGACAAAACTCCTTGACATGACTAGAATGGATAGATTTTTACAAGGATTTCTTTGTTTATGTAAAAAAAAAGTTATACCTGTAATTATGAGAAGCATGTTTCTCTAGCACTAACCTCTTGCATTGCCTATATTGTAAAGTAATAGAAAATGAATGACGGATTCAGGTTGGAAGAACTACACTTCCAGTGACATATGCTGGAAGATTGTATGGCAGGAAGGGACATGTTTACTATTCACCAGGGTTTTTAAAGAACTCTGATTGACAGAAACAGCTCAGTGTTGGAGAGAGAACAGGTATTGGGAATAAGTCCATTATTGGTTATCCATAGCTAGAATCTAAAATGTTTTAATGATAATTTCACTTGTGCAGTTGCAAGTGTGCAATTGAGAATGGATAGTTAAATACTGGCTGTGATAGATCTGTAGTTAGAATAGACTCAAGGTCTGATTTTTCCACTGCCTTTACATCCCACTCCTTCAGCTGTCTATTAAAAGGACACCAGTCCAAACTGATACCCCTCAGGGCTGCTTTATAAATGACTGAAGCAAAGTGCAAGGTGTGGGATCCTTTTGTAGCCAAAATGTTCATCCAGCTGGACTGCATAATAAAGGCCAGCAAACTTGTGAAGTGTCCATGTGACAGAAGTGTACCACATGGCGCCTGTATGTGAGATCACACAACTATGTGGTCCGTGAAAGTCATGCTGATGCTCCACTGGGTTATCGGATTGCCATGGAAACTAGGCAAAGAAGCAGAATGAGTCTTTTAAAACCATTACCTTTTCCTATGACTGATCCAGTCTACCCTTTATTTTTAAACCTCTGTTGACTACATGCCTCTTTTGAGCTCTGCATCAAGCTTTTCACCATTTTCTTTCTTCCCTTTCTAAGTTTTGGTGTACATTTCTTTTCATTGCATCACACTCATTCTTGCATTCTCTGCTTTGGATAAGATCAACTCTTACCAGTTTCACTTACAGTACATAGGTGGTGAGAAGTTGCAATATATACTTTTCTTGACACATGAAAAGACACCTGGCTATATTTTTCCTTACATAATTGTGTACCTTTGTTTAGATTTTTTTTTTTGCGGCTATGAGATGTATGTGGCAAATGTCAGAGGTCTTTGCCATATACAGTTCTCTGTTGCATCCCTTATTGTTCAGACACAATAACTGAGACTTTCAAACCTTCTGATGTAAGTATATGAGTTGTTAGGGGTGTGTGTGTGTGTGTGTAGAGTGCCATCATCAAAGCTGGCTTATGGTGACCCCAACCAGGGGCTTTCAAGGCAAGTGGGAAGCAGAGGTGGTTTGCCATTGCCTTCCTCTGCAGTGTCTTCCTTGGAGAACTCCTTTCCAAGTACTGACCCTGCTTAGCTTCCAAGATCTGATGAGATCAGGCTATACCATGCCTAGGGCTGCCAAGTCCCCCGGGGGGTGAGCGGGGATTTTCCCACTAAAAGGCCCCCCACTCTGCTGGTCCAGATCCGGCTGGTGGGGGGAACCCCACCCCCAAAGTGGCCAGATTGGGCCGATGTGTCTGGCATGATGACATTGCCCGAAAGTGATGTCATCACACTGGGCACGTCACTGGGTGATGCTCTAGCAATCGCCCTGAAAATTCTGTGGTACCAAAGCATGCACGCGATGACTCCAGGAGAGGGCCCAGGACTCCCCTGCTATTACAACAGTAAGACTTGGCAAACCTAACCATGCCACCTTCCCTCCCACTGTTACATGGCTCTCCCCTTAATACAAAAACCACTTCTCCTGATGCACACACAAATATTAATTTCACTGAGACTTTACTGGTGTAAACTGGGCTGTGGATTACAACCTTAAGTTTTAAGTGCTGTACACCACAATCATATCTGGGGGGCAGCTGGTGCTTTCAAAGAGGAGGTTACAAGGCTCACCCAAGCTGGAATGCCTCTGCTATCCTTGCTTCCATTTACTTGCTGCTCCTCCTTTCTGCTCCATCTCAGTCCTTGGATGGTCCTTTTATCAGCCATGATAGCTAAAGACACACTGCATGTTTGAAACAGTGTTTGAAACAGAATACTATACTAGACTTGACCAATGCCACAAACTAAGTGCAAAGCAGAGGTGAGGCCTGATTTCCCAAGCACCACACCATTCCTTTGACCTCAGGCTGCAGCAGTAGAAGGCAGAGAGAGATGAAGACTTTCTCAAGGACACTGAGTATGAGAGTAAGAGGTGGAGTCTGATCCTCAGTATCATACCTTCCAAATCAATTTCCCTTCCATTCATTTCACCCCAAAACATTCATTTCCATTCTAGGATCTTCCCAATTAATCCCCCCCTTTACTTAACACCCATAATATCTTTGTAACAACCCCCCCCCTATTTCTAACATAGCAACCCTCCCATGTTCCCACCAGTTGTATTTCCTCTCCGCTTCTTTCCACCAAAAGGATGTCATCTTTATCACTCACCATTTAGCTCTGTCTCCCCTTTAGACTTATGCCAGCAGCTTAATCCTATGTATGAATCATTTTAGCCTTTTTACTGCCAGTTGAATCACTATTATAAAGAGGCAGGAAAAGAAAGGTGCTGAAATGTTTCAGATGGGCAGTTGGCCAATCAGCTGTTGAATTCTTGAAATGTAAAGGAGAATTAATTTAATAATGGAGGTGCATGGATTAAATGGCCCTGACCTGGATAGGCCAGGCTTGCCCAATCTTGTCAGATCTCAGAACCTAAGCAGGGTTGGCCATGGTCAGTATTTGGATGGGAGACTATGGCCGAAGACAAACTGGCATTCTGCCGCGCCTCCGCGGCGCGGCAGAATGGGGCGGGGGAATTTCCCCCTGCATTTAGACTGCAGGCGGCTTCCTGAAGCGGCGGGCGGACGCCGCGCGGCTGCCCCTGCCCACGCGCTTTCACACCCGCTCCGGCGCACCGCACCAGCCAAGCACCACTTTAAAGTGGTGCTCGGCTGGTGCGGAAGGAGCATGGCGCTGGACGCGATGCGGCCGGGCCGCCTCCTGGGGGCAGATGCGGCCGTCTGGACGGCCAATCTGTCTTCGGCCTATGTAGGGCAGTGCAAAACTATGCAAACAAAATGCTTGGAAGGGGAAATGACTTGTTTTCCTCTTGATACTATGTACCCCTTATATTTTGTTTGAGCTGTAGGTGTAAAATCAGTTTGGTGGTACCCTCGCTAATTTAAATCAATGTTATACATTAAGTGAGCTATATGATAATTTAAAAATAAAATGGAATTGTGTTTGGTAAAGTCAATAGCCAGTGTACTGTAGCAGTTAACTTAAGGGTGTTGGAGTCTGGGAGACCCAGATGTAAATATCCATTCTGGGGATCACTTGGTGACCTTGGGTCAATCATTCTCTTTCAGTCTAACCGGGTCATTTCGTAGAAAAAGAGGTGCAGGAGCTCATTAACATAACTCATTAGCATAACTTAATTGCATATGCTACACCACCTGACATCACTGTCAGAAGGCAAGAAAGAAAGAAAGAAAGAGCTGGCAGAGAGGGGACAGCTACTAATCCAAGCCTCAGAAATACCACTATTCTGGGAGGATAGCTTCAGTGGTGGCTGAAGCCTTAAGAAGGCTGGTCGGAGGAACAAGGACCTTTCCAGGGGACGGGGTCATTTTGCTGCAGCCATGACACAAGCAGGCATTCCCCTGCAGGGGTGGGGGGTTGGCACCAACTCCCGGAGCTGCACTCCCCCGAGCTCCTGCTCGAAATGACCCCTGAGTCTAACATACCTGGCAGGGTTATTGGGAGAATTAAACTGAGGAGAGGGGAATGATACATACCACCCTGGTTTTCTTGGAGGAAGCAGTGGGATAAAAAATATACTAAATAATAAACAGAACTGATAGTGAAGAGATTTACAGGTCTGCCTAGTTAAAATGTTTGCTACTGCATTAGGCTGCTAAAATTCTTATTCAGTTGTGCCTGCTTTTCTACAGCAGGGATTCTCAAACTTAGTCATAGTGAAACTTAACATTTGATATAAATCCAGGAGATTCAATTGAAGAGTCAGTTTATTTGTAAAATAATTTAACTTTCTCCCCTAATTTCTTTTACTTCACAAAGCACAGAAATCTTTTCAGAGAAGCAAGCTTAAATTAAGGGGGGGGGGGAATAAAATAAATTCCCTGTTGTGATCCAAATGCAAGTTTTAGAAATGTTTCTTGACTTTGTGAACTAAAAACTAGATACATCGCAGCCAAGAAATGCTTCTGAAGAGGGGAATTTTTTTAAAAAAATAAATGGATATAGTTTAACTTATTCCAGAGTTTATGACATTGTAGGTTTGTCCCCCCTTCTCTTCTTACTTTATAGTCTTGTCAAGCATGCTGTAGGAAAAAGAAATCATAGAAAGAGAATATAAAATTGACACAGGAATAACAGTCCATAAAAGTGTCTGCAGATACTTTCAGGTACATCCAGAGGTTTTACCAAGGGCATAATAAATAAGTTGAAATTCTAAAGAGGACTAGAATGACAAGAACTGGACAAAAGTTAAGAGGAAAAGACACATCAGTCTAAGCTGGGAGCAGCTGGCATGTCTGGGACTCTTGCTGTTGAACATAAAATGAGGTGTATGGCACAGCATCGCTAAATATGGAGTTCAAAACATATGATACTGACTTTTTGCCCATGTTTACTTGGAAGTAAATGCATCTTGAGTTGAATGCTGTAAAGTATGCTTAGGAATGCAAAAGTTGTGGGATGCCTGGGTAGGAGCTGGAGAACCTGTAAGATTGGCTAGACTGGCATATTGAGCTATTTCCCCTTATCTGGTTTTCCTGCAGAAAATCACTACTGCACATCTGATTCTACCCACACTGAGAATAATGAGAACCCATGCATCTTCTTCACTGGGGGGAAAAGTGATTTGAGGCTCACAATTTTTAGTGAGAGAATGACATGAAGGGAAAATCTTCCTGTGAGCTGGTTTCTCTCTTTAAACTCGCAGATGGATGCAGGAGAAGAGGAGCTGACATCATTCGGCACTTGCATTCTTTTTTTAAAAAAAGTTTGAGGGGAAATCATGGAACTGCATGTAATGTGTAGTTTTGCTTTCAGTCAGTTATTCTTTGCTAAACCAAAATTCTTTCTGATGTCAACTTACAGGTAACTTCAAACAAGTATAGGCATATCAATAGAAGACAAGGCTCAATAAAATCTTTGATTTAAAACTGTGGCAAGAAACGTTTGTGAACAACTTGTACACATTTTTCTTTTTTCCTTTGGGCTGTCAGCAAAGCAATCTTGAGGCCGGGGCTGGTGTTCTAAACTGGATGAAATGCTTGAAATACAAAAGCTACACTTTCTTTTAATCATGGAGTTTTAAACACTCACAACACACACTCTCTCACACACAAAGGTGCATGCACCTGAAGTTTGCCTGTTTGGTGGTTAACCTGTCAAGCTCGCTTGTGAAAAATCACTATTCCACTGTTTGAAAGAAAATGCATTTTCTTGGCACTCTAAGTGATTGGAAAATGGGGAGTTTGCCTGTCAGATTTTGTTGATACAATGGTTGGTGATTACAATTAATCAAGAAGGGTGATGCTTAAAGCTGAGGTGATGCTCAGTATCTGCCTTGATGGTTGTGTGGCTATGGAAAACCTAAAAGTCCTTGGGTACACAGAAGATGTTTTTGGGTGTGCACAAAAAATACATTAATTCTATCACTTTTGTATTTGTGATGATTTCCACATCTGCAAGTGATTTCCTTTTCACAGTACCATGCATACAATCACATGAGTCATGAAAGAAAAAATCTGTTTCATCTCTGAAATGACATAAATATAGATAAATGATGGATTGCTGTCTAGGTCTGGGTCCCTCAGACTCTGGTAATGTTTACCCATTTTCTCTGTGTGCTTGGTTCCTGATGGCTGGACTAATTGAATAATATTATCTTGAATTTGCAGTCTCAGTGCTTGCTCATTATTATCTCTGTGCTTACTGTTATCCAGGTTTTGCAATCTCAACTGTGACAAAGTATTTTATTTATTTATTTATTTTCTTTATTTGTAGTCCAGCTTTCTTACTTAAACTCAAGAAAGATTACAAGATATGTATTTATTTGTATCCTGCCCTACCCCACAAGCAGGCTCAGGGTGACTCACAACATATAAAACAGTGCAACCAATGAACATAGCGATCGGACTAGGATTAGGGATGGGCATAAACCAGCTAATGAACTGAAGTTCATGACAAACTTTGGTTGGTTCATGGCTCACAAAGTGAAGTTTGTGGCAGGTCAACTGGCATGAACTTTTCAGCTGTTTGTGGCAGTTTGTAGTGGTTTGTGAATGGATATATTTCCAGACTGTCTCCACTCAATCAAAATATTTATCAAACTTTAAAGCAACAGGGTGGCAGTGCTGGAATTTTCCAGTCTTGGAAACACTCTGGTCAGTTTCAAACTAGTCATGTCAGTTTCAAGAGGTTTTTTGTCCCCCCGCCCCCTTTGCCAGGGTTCCTGTGTTCCTTTCCCATTTTTTTTCACAGAGCTTGCAAAATCCACCCCCCAGATTTGTTATGAGTCTGTGCTTTGAGAGTGGTCCTTTTAAGCATGCAATGCCAGTGGCACTGGGTTCTGCTGGACATTCTGCACATTGTAACTATGGGATTCTCTGGTTTGACATTAGTCCTCCTTTTGCTTGCATTGCCACAGTGGCACTGGGTTCGGCTAGCACTAGTACATTGCATTGGTTCTGCTGGACTTGCAAAAAAAAAAAACCCTCCCCACATGGAGTGTGATTCTGTGCTTCACATTAGTCCTGTTGAGCTGGCATTGCCATAATGGCACTGGATTGTGCTGGGCACTCTGTACATTTCACTGGTTCTGCTGGACTTACGAAAATGCCCCCTTTCAATTTCTACTGCAGAGATTCTCTGGCTTGACCTTAGTTCTGTTGGGTTTGCACTGCCATTGTAGCATTGGTTCTGCTGGACACTTTGTACTGGTTCTGCTAGGCTTGCAAAAATGCTCTCCACCTTCAGTTTCTACTGCAGAGATTCTCCAGGACTTTGATTCTGTTCTGCTGGGCTTCTATTGCCCTTGCTTTTCTTTTCTTTTTTTTTGCTGTTTTCCCTCTCCATTGGAAACAATGGAGGATGGGGCACCTTCTCAGGGAGGGCCCTGTAACTTGGACCCCATAAACCCAATCTTCAACAACTTTGGAGGGCAGGTAGAGGAGAGTCAGCTGGAGATCCCCTGTGGGTTTGGTGTCTCTAGCACACTGAGGAGCCATTGTACTGCATCATGAACCTCATGAACTAAACCAGTTTGTTTAGCCCCTAAAATTCATGATGGTTTGTGGTTTGCGAACCAGTCACACCACAAACCATGAACTGAACTGCATTTTCCCAGTTTGTGCCCATCCCTACATAGGATTATAGAATTAGAGAACAACAAATGGGAACCTGCAAGGACTTGCAGGGTAAATTTCCCTCTCTCCCACTATTTCCTGTTCCTCTTCTTTGAAGCCTCTATAGTCTCTCCCCCTTTCCTGCCTCCTCTCATTCCCATCTACCAGCCAACCTACATTTATCTTCTCCCCATCTTCAGTTTTCTGTGAGAATGTCCCAATGAATATAGTCCACAACAGGTCTTTGGGTAAAAAGTCCTTTACTTGTAGAAAGATCACTGGAGTCATACACTTGTTCTGTTAGTAATGAAATGCTATTGGTTTACATCCATTGATATACTAAACTGCTACATGATTATAGATATGCCGCTAATCAGTGCACTACATTTTGCCGCGCGAAAAACAGTACTACTGGTTCCCACGAAAGTTCCCAGGAACCTCCAAAAGGGATAATCGTTCTCATGGATTAAAGTTGTTATTCAGTTGTTGCTGAGTCTAAAAATCAGTTTCTCAAAACCTGCAAACACAACAAGTTCTCAATTCACAGAGAATCCCTTTCCTCCCCCGGCCAAGGACACAGGAGAGGAGATAACACACACTAGGCAAAGCCAAGCCAGCTGGGGAAAGCGAAAGGGGGGTGAAGCACTCAGCGAGAGAGACTCTGCATTCCTGCAGGGTGGGTTGATTAATGGTTGCTAACTCCCAGTCAGGGACCTGAGAATAGAAAGGGATTAAGAATGGATAAACACACAAATGAAGAGGGACTCATGCTGCATTTGTATAGGAACTCATTAGGCATTTGTAAAGTAAAGCATACGGCTTACAGAAAGGAAGAGTAACTCATTAGGCACTTGTGTATTAAGGCATAGATCAAACAGGCTTCATGACAAGTGGATTCATGTCAGGCATTGACATTTTCTGCCCTACCCTACCCCTGGCATGGTCTACCCAGGAAAATGATGTTCCAGTTTTGCAGAGCCAGTTGCCAGGGTGGGCCCAGTTGCACAGTGGGGAGACTGCAAGGACTTGCAAAGGGCACCATTCCCCCCTCTCTCAACTTGCTCACATCATTTTCTCTTTCCCTCCACCTGGCAACCCCAATATTTTCATCCTTTCTGCCTCATTCTCTCCATCCCACCCACCTACCCACCCAGCAAATGCTCCCATTCACCACTGCACCATCCTGTTAGACTGATTCCCTGTTACCTTGCCCACTGCCTGCCATTTGGTGCCCCATTTCTTCCATTCTGTGTTTCCTAAAAACTTGCATATTGGTTGCTGTGATAGACTGCCCTTTTTAAGAGGCTTTAAAGGGCTGTACATAAAACTACAGGACTGTTAAGGGTTAATACTGCACAGAGCCAGAGAGCCTTGAGTTACAGGTTGCTCCAGGCAATCTGGTTGGTTGGTATCAGCTGAGCAAAGAAAGTCTTTTGAGAGCTGGATGCTGAGAGAAGTCAGTCAGATTCCTGTCTTAACTGTGATGAGACGTGTATTTGAGACTGTCTTAGACTAGCCCTGACAGAAAAGTGTTTAGTGCTGACAAAGTCAGAATTTATCCATGGCTGTATATAGCCAAACAGCTGAGAGCAGTTTGAACAAAGACAGTGAAATGGAGAAAAGTTTGGCGAGGAGGTTTGGGTAACATAAGAAGACTCCCATTCAGGCCAAAGGAAAGGGCATATATCTTCTAGGGAGAAAAGAAGAATCCCCACCCAGGCAAACAGGGAAAGTTATCTCTGAGGAGTAGAGATCGCTTGTCTAGTGTGATTTTTAAAAGTCAGTTAACAACTCATGAGGATATCTGATGTTTCAAGAGAAGGTGTTTGGGTACTGGGAAGAAGGTACCAGATTTCTGGAAACCAACAGAGCCTGCTGTTATACAAACAAAGTGTGCTGGAGTGGTTTGAGAAAACCCAGGAATAAAAACCTCCCAAAATAAAAAAAACTATAGTAACTGTGAATTATTCAAGAAATTCTCAGTATAACTGCGATGGTCAGTTCTGTCCAGAAGTTTGTAAAATGCCTTGTAGAAGTAGTTCATTGCAGGTCTTAAGAAGATGTTCTTCTAGTATCAAATTGAACATTTTGTAAAATTCTGATGGGAGGCCATCCCGGTTTGATAGTGTCTCTTAGTTCTGTTAGGCTTATTGGCATTTCTATCTGGTCAGCGTTGGCTTTTGATAAGAGTGGTAGTGTTGTGACTGAGTTTAAGAAATTGTCAATCTCATTCAGTTTGGGTTTTATTGAATTGTAGAGTGTGGTATAGTATTTTGCAAACGTGTGTGCGATGTCTTTTGCTGAGTATAGTTCTTTTTCTTTATTGTCTTTAATAGTGCTAATGTAGGCAGATTTGCATTTATGTTTCACTCTCCATGCCAGGAGGCATAAGTGTCCTGGTGAGTTCTGCCACAGCTTTTATTTTAAATAGATTATTTTTTTTCACTTATGTCAATTCTAAGTTATCTAGTATTTTACGTTCCGTGTTGAGTTTTTGAAGAGTTTTAAGGTTTCCGGTGATTTTGTGTTCTTTTTCCAGTTTGGCATTTTTTTCTGTCAGTTTTCTTTTTTGCTTGTTCTTTTCCTCTTTTTATTTTAGAAGTGATGGCAATCATTGATCCTTTGATTACTGCCTTCATTGAGTCCCATAGAAGAGCAGCTGAGAAGTCAGGTGATGCATTCTCCTTGAAGAAATTCTTTATGTCCACTTCAATCTTTTTTTGGGGGGGGCTTCTAAGTTTAATAGAATTGTTCTATCCATTGACCAGAAACGGTCTGTGTTATTTTGAGTATTGATTTCAATTTCTCCTTGTAACCAGGAGTGGTTGGTTAGGTATCTTTGTTCTATTTCCGTTGAGATGGTTTTTGGTGCAAGGAGTTGGGAAATCAAGATGTAGTCAATTCTTGTAAAGGTGTGATGTGATGAGTAGTATGTAAAGTCTTTCTCCCTGGGGTGTTTGAGTCTCCATGCATCTGTGAGTTGGTATTTTGTTATACATAAGGAAGACAAGATCCCACAACTAAATCTTCATATAGACTGATAGCTTTGTTGAACCATGATAACAAAATTTTTACTATAATAATGGCCAATAGACTGAAAAAAAATATTCCATGCCTCATCAACCCTGATCAAACTGGTTTCATACCCAACTGCCAAATAACTGACACCATCCGGAGAACAATAGACATCATTACACACAAGAAAAAATCGTATGAAGAAATGCTAATCCTTGCACTGGATTTCGAGAAAACGTTTGATTTGGTGGAATCATCCAATGTAATACAACTATGCAAAAAACTAACATTTGGAAACACCTTCTGAAAATGCTACAAACCATCTACACCAACAATAAGACGAAAATAAAGGTTAATGGAATGAGCTCCCCTCTCTTCAAACTCAACAGAGGAACCAGACAAGGCTGTCCCCTCTCCCTACTAATATTTGCTTTAGCAATAGAACCCATAGCAGAAAAACTCAGCCAAAACAGAGATTTTAAAGGAATACAAATTAACCAGCAAGAACATAAAACAAGCCTTTACGTGGATGACCTGACACTATACATAGCTGCTCCCATACAGTCCATACAAGTGATAAATCAAGAGCTGTCAGCATTTGGAGCAATCTCTGGTCTAAAAATCAACCTAACAAAATCTGAAATCTACCCGATCCATATCAAACAAACAACTGAGAAAGAACTACGAAAACCACACCCTCTCAAATGGATAAAAGATGCGTGGAGACTTTTAGGAGTACACCTCCCATTAAAACTAAATGAACTAATTAAATATAATTACCACAAACTATTCTCAAAAATCAAAACAGACCTGGAAAATTGGAAAACCTTGCAACCATCACTCCCAGACAGATACCACCTAGTAAAAAGTTTCACAATCCCTAAATTTCTATACGTATTTCAAACAATACCTATCTTTATCCCAAAAAAGACCTACACTCTTGGCAAATGACACTGACACACTTTCTGTGGGAAGGGGGAAAAAGCAAGAATAAATAACAACATTCTGTATAAAAAAAGAAACAAGGAGGTCAGCTTTCCTCTACTAAGTGCATATCATCAGGCCACAATCCTATCACAGGTCGTGCAAATGCAATACAAAGACCAACAAAAGCACTGGATGCAAATCGAACAGACCTATGCAAAATCCTACGATCTCCAAGAAATTTTCTGGATAAAACCCAAACTAAGACCAAAAAAACCCTCAACAATAATATACGCTTCTCAACAGCAATTAAAACATGGGACAACAACAAAAAACTATTACCAGGGATCTCACAAGTATCTTCCTGCACTCACCAAAGTTGGTTTTAACCAGGCAGAATGATCAACGCTTTCATGGACTGGAAAAATACTAATCTAGGCCATCCTTTTGACTTAATTGAAAAGGGTAAAAACAAGGAAAAACAATACTTTGACCATAAAATAGGCAGACAAACCCCTTGGCTCCAGTACTTCCAACTGAGAAACCTATTAGAACACTTAGCAGAACTAGGAACATTTCAGAGATAATTAACAAATATGGGAAAAATCATTTCAACATTTCCCTCCACACCGAAAGGCTTCCTGTCTAAATTATACAACTTAATAATCACAGAAGACAACCGCACAAAATTTAAACACCATACGAAATGGGAAGAAGAACTGAACGCACAGTGGCAAGCAAAGGATTGGGATAACATCTGGAACTCACCCGCCAATAACTCAAATATATATAATATAAGATTACAATTCTTTAAAACAGTCTCAAGATGGTACATGACTCCCCTACAAATACATAAATTCAACAGAAATAGCAGCTCTCAGTGCTGGAAAGGGTGTGGACAAGTAGGATCTTACCTGCACTGTTGGTGGGACTGCCCTAAGATCCCCCGATTCTGGAAAGAAATAAGACAACAGATTAATACGATCACAACACAAAATATCACATTTAAATCAGAAATCTTTCTTCTGAACCATTGGGACAACTTGATAAATAACAGAATGAAAAATCTTACCTTAATCCTACTTGCAACTGCCCGTCTAGTTATAGCGACTTGCTGGAAATCCATGAGCTCTCCATCAATCTCAGCATGGCATGACAAATTATGGGAACATTTTGTCATGGCAAAAATAACAGATTCAATCAACAGGCCCCAAACAAACACAACACACTTCTCATCATTTGAGACAACATGGTATCTGGTCTTTTCTTATCTACAAGCACAAGAAATCCTCCCCTCAAATCTATTATATCATAATTGGCTAACCCTGTAAAATAAACCTAATTGAAACACAGGTTGAAAGAACAGACTACTATACCAAATTTATACAAAGTAATACTCAGACCTCTATAATCAACATCACATGGTAGCCCCCAAACTTTGCTGGCAAAGACAGGCTTACCCAATTCCAACCTATTATCAAATAAGACAGCTACAGTTAAACCTCACCTAGTGTAATCCAAGAACATTGTTTAAGTCAAAAAGGTTTTATATTGTATTCTATGTTGTATATTGTATTTTATTATATTTATGTTTGAACTTACCTGCCTGGAATGTTGATCTGAAAAATAATAATAATAAATATTTTTTTAAAAAAGAAAAAAAAATCTCAGTATCCTGATATATAAGAATAAGAGCTTGTGCTTGTACTATTATACCTCAATATTTTCAACCCCTGACTTTACCTGACCTTTCCCCTTGATGTTAAATAAAATCTTCTGTTATTTTTTAATTTTAAAAGTGTCTCACGTGCCATTTTTTGTCATTTAAGCTAAAGGCAGACCTTTCCCTCAGGTCCTGGGTTGAGAAAATAGCCATTACATATTACTGACACAGGGTAGGACTGCTTAAAGCTACTTTAAAGAGAATACACTTTACCAGGGCTGCTCAGTCAATGAAAGGACACAAATAAAAATGGAGGTAAAATCTTGCCTAAAAAGGAGGGAAGTGAACAAGGTCTATCATAGCAGCATATTGGATTCTGCTCTTACTTATGTGTTTAGGTAATTATCCCACCCCTATAACTGGTAGGTTTCATTTGTCCAATGCAGCAATGTTTTCCATAATCATGGCAATCTGGCCAAAGCCCAGCAAAGCAACCACAAAATGTTTATGGATTTATATATTATTTTCTGCTATATTCTCCCTTAGGTTTCTTCCTCCTGGTTCTCCAGTGTTGTATGTATTTTATAATATGCATCCTTGGAAGCTATTCTGTACTATGACCTTTTAACCTCCTTTTCAACATTTTTCTCAATTTTGGTAAATCCTGTACAAAGAGCTAATTTAAAGCCCAATATTAGGCTTGTGTAATTAAGATTATTTTCCCAGTGTGTATCATTTTAAATGTATTCATTATTAGCTGACACCTTGTGACCAGTTTCATCAGTTCTGTGTGTCCCTCTTTAATTATTTAAGAGAAATGAATAATGCTATATTTACTCCCCACAAAATGAGATAGAAAGCTGACTTCCCAACAACACGTTCTCAAAGTACAGTTATTCAATATTATATATATATATATATAATTTGTATCCTGCCCTTCTTCCAGGGGGCTGTGTGTATCACACATGGTTCTTTCCCCCTCTATGTTACTTTTACAACATCCCCATGAAATAGATCAGGCTGAGAGAGAATGACTGGCTGAAGGCCACCCAATGAGCTTTATGCCTGTGCAGAGACTGAATCTGGGCCTCTCCTATCAAAGTCCAGCACTACTACACGACATTGGCATGTATTTTTTAAATCTTCAGACCAGTTGTTTCTGGTAAACTAAAAAGAAAAGAAAAGCCTGGAGTAAAACAGAGTGCACTTTTGTCAGGCGTGAAGTGTTCATTCATGAGTGGGTAGGGAATTCATGGCTGTTTCTCCGCAGTCTTAACCAAGACATTAACCACTACATCACACTGTCTTGTATTGCCTGTCACATTTGAATTCAGCTATTTGAGGAGCCCGGAATGGTGTACATAGCGTTCCCTCCCCTATGTGAGGTAAGCTAGGTTGACAGATAGTGATTGTCCTAACATTACCCAGTGAACTAATAGTGCAGTTCTCAGCAGAGCTGCACCCTTCTAAATCCATTAAAGTCCATGAGCTTAAAAGGGTTTAACCCTGTTTAGGATTGCATTGTAAACAGTTAAACAGGAATTTCAACCCAGATCTCTCTGGTCAAAGTCCACAGAGACTTTGGTTGCTTTAGCCTACTTCTGTTAGCAGGGCTATCTTTTACTATTCTCACCCTCCAAGGACCTTTTCCATCGAAGCTCTGGCTCTGTGGAATGGGCTTCCTGAAGATGTGAGGGAGCCTTCTCCTTGCAGATCTTTAGCAGGTGCTGCAAGGCCTTCCCTGTTTGCCAGGGCTTTGGAAGGAGTCTGAATTGGCAGGCATCTTTTAAAGGGGATAGACTTTTAGGTTTTGTTATTTTATTTTAGCTTTTAAGCTAAATATGTTTATAACTGCTAAACTTTGAACCAGAAAGAAAGGTGGCGTATGAACAAATCGCTTGAATTTTTTAAAGTGAACTATAGTAATTTGATTTACAAATGAATAAATCAATCCTGCAGATATTTATATTGAATAAAACTAAGTTTAAAAAAGCAAAATTTGATTTTAGTTGATGCATGCTGTTAGCCTGACTGCTCTATAATGTTATCAGTATTGGGGAAATATTAGCTCTTAATAATCAGCAGTAGGTGTTAAGGATCTGCACCTTTTTATACAGAGATTGCTGCCTCCTCCAGACAAACAAAGGAATTGACAAGGAGACGGTTATCAGCATAAAAGGTTTTCTTTTACTTAAAGAATAAAAGGTAGCTTATTCAAGTGTTACAGAAACGTTCACACATTCATACAGATTAGGAAGCATTGTAAAAAGCTACTAGTGAAACACCAGTAGCAAATGGTTTGCTGCGGTTCACAACTGGAGTTTCCCTGTTTGATCGCGCCAGCGTGGAAGTGTGGCATCGCGGATAGCGTGATCACACGCTATCCCGACGCCACACAGGTTTTTTGTCCCCCTTCTCCATGTGCGCATCATCGAAGGCCCTTTTAGGGGGAGAGGCAAATCATCGATTCCCCCTTCCCCTGTTGAAGCACTTCATCGATCCCCCGTTTAAGCGCCTCGGAAACCCATCACAAAGAAACTCCACAGTCGCCCACGGTTGCGTGTGATCACGCAACTGCGGCGCAAATTGCTCTGGCTTATCTTGCTCATGTGGCAATGACCTCTTGTGCCATTACAGAAGTAGAATATAAGAAGGTGATTTTGTCTCTTCTCTTAGTTCCCTGGGCTGGGCCAGCATCCGTCCGTCCATCCGTCCGTCCGTCTGTCTGTCTGTTGGTGGGACAGCCATAGATGGACAAATAAGTAGAAAATAGATATAGGGGCTGCTCAGCAAGAAAGAAGAAGAAAAAAGGGGGGAATCCTGTGTGTGAGGGAGGAAAGAGGGTGAGATCCTCATAGGGGCCACCCAGAGTTTTGATAAACTTTTGAAATTAATTTTGCTTCCTTATATTTAAGACTAGTTGTCCTTATTTGCTTGTACATTTCACAGATCAGACTCTGTATTTCTTGCAGGCTTGATGTGAACTGTGTATTGTTGTTCATTGCCTTTCATGGCACAGTCTTTTCATTCACCTGCCAAGATAGTTGATATATAATCATGTTGATTGGATGCATACCTCATAAACTTTTGTGCCTCTGAACATCCCAACAGAATAAATAATCTTTGGGATATCAGCAGCTATAATGCTTTCTCATTATCTGTTCTGAATTATTTCTGATTCAAGAATGGAATTAGACATCTTGAACTCAAAGGTATATACAAGTGCCAGATCCACAGAGTTGCATTTCTTTAATCACATTTCCTCCATAGGGATACTCTCTTATCCTTGTTCCGTACTGTTTTCTTTCAAAAGTTGTCAACAAATTGAATCTTAATCTTATTAACACTTTTCTAACCTTGAGGTAACAAGTGCAGTCAAAGATAGTTCCAGTTTTGGTGAAAATTTTATATGCCGTGAACAAGAACTATGTGATAGGTATCCCATTTCATCGTGTCTTCAAGATAACTAATGCTAATAATATGTTGATTGATAGCCACTTTTTCTGGCAGGCAAGGAATATGATCTACCTGATTAATAATATATGCTAATCTGTTTATCTTCAGATGTCTACCAACTGTGTCCGGCCTTGGAAAAACTGAGACGTCCATTTCTCATTTGCTGCAGACATAATACTGTGTACCCATTTGGTAGGTAAGTTTGTTGTTTTAATCTTACACAGGCCTTAGTAACTATTTATACCAGTTTCATATTCCAGCATTGCCCCATAAACTGTTGTTGATTTCTTAAAAATTAATTAGACTTTTAATTGTTCTAGCATTTAATATCTCTTTACTTCACAATTTGCTTTCATGTAATGAAATTGATTTTGATATTGAAAACTTGAATGGTGGTAAACACTGCTATTTTCACTTGTTTTATTAAAGGAAATGCTAATGCTTTATTAAAGGAAACCCATAGGCGTGACATCCCCACAAGTATCTGTCCCGCTGCTGTAATCCTGGCAGGTTGTAGGGCTCCCAGGAGGAGGCTGGCGGCGCGGAGACGGGATTGGGGGGCTAGGAGTGGCTGGATGACCTGCAGCCAGGAACAACAGTATCCTCCGGTCGGGAGTCCACCGCTGGAGGTGGCTTTTTCCACCCTTTATTAATTTTAGTGTTGCTCTTGCCACCAGGTGGGAGGGGGTGGGTGTCAAGAAGGGAGATTTGGGTGGTACATTAGTATTTGTTAACCCAGGTTTGTCAGCTTGTAGTGTGCTAAAGTGTTTAAATTAGGGCTGGTGAGCAGGGCACTGGGGAATTACCGCTCAGCACAGCATTCCTATTGACACTGGTGACTACCATTGACCTTTGTGGGTGGCCTGGGGTGCTGAATTTCAGCGCGGAGGCTGCCACAAATGGGGTAGATAGGTTGGGGGGTACCAGTGCTCTTGTGGAGGGGGAAGTATAGCGGTGGGACCAGGCAGGTAATGAATGGAAGGAAGCGGAGAAACAGAGAAGCTCGGCCCCCTTCCAGCCTGTGTCCCATCCCGAGGGTGGAAGACAGTGGGGCTGGGATTGACCCCCCTCCGACACTGATGTTGTGCAATGCCAGGTCTATAAGGAATAAGATCTTCACCCTGCGAGACTTCTTGCTTGAGCAGGGGGCGGACCTGGCTTGCGTGACTGAGACCTGGGTGCAGGATGGAGAGATGGTGGCTCTCTCCCAGATGACTCTGCCCAGGTTCTCGGTCCTTCACCAATCATGGACTGAGGGGCAGGGGAAGGGGTGGCACTCTTCATTCGGGAGGCTTACTCCTACAGGGCACTCCCGCCGCTGAAACTTGCGGGCACAGAATGCTCTGGCCTGGTGTTGGAATCTGGGGGGAGTTTGGCTATTTGGGTGGTGTACCGGCCATCTAATGCACCACCCACTAGCCTGCATCTCTGGTCAATGCCGTGGCCAGCTGGGCATTGTAGCACCCTCAGCTTATGGTCCTGGGTAACCTCAATGTTCATGCCAAGGATGTGGCCTCTGGGCCAGCAATGGACCTGGTGTCGGCCATGGCGGCACTAGGACTCACCCAATGTGTAATGGTGCCCACGCACCAGGCCGGGCATACACTTGATTTTTGCAGCGGGGGTTATGGTGGACCGGATTACTGCTTCGGCAGTACCATGGTCGCACCACCATGCCCTGAAGGCCCATCTGAAGGTGCCACTCAGACCCTGTGTGGGCGGCAAGCGTATTTTGGCTCACCCATGGAGTCAGATGGACCCCCAGCAGTTTCTGATGGCTCTGCGGGATCCCATGCCCCCTGGTGGCTCGTTGGATGAGCTGATCGAGGATTGGCAAAGCCGGCTCTCGGCATCCACTGATGAGATCACCCCAATGCCCTCTGTGCCCCCAGGAGCTGCGGCAGATGAAATGAGGACTCAGACAGTTGGAGAGACGGTGGCGACATGCCCACGATGAAGCATCAAGAGCATCTTATAGGGCATTTATGAGATCCTATGAAGTGGCAGTCAAGGCTGCGAAGAAAGAATTCTATGTGGCCAAGATTGCATCTGCAAGCTCATGCCCTGCACAATTATTTAGAACTATTTGGTCTCTAACAGAGCTGCCACAGAGCAGACTAAATGATAGGGAATTGGATATTGGCTGTAAGGCTTTTGTGAGCCATTTTGCAGACAAAATCCTGCTGCTCCGCCGTGACCTCCCGGCCACACTTGAGACAGTTAGTGAACTCGAGTCTCCATGCACATCTTCTAGTTCCATTCTGGATTATTTCTGTCCACTCAGTCTGGAGGAAGTTGACAGACTGCTCTCTACTGTATACCCAGCCTCATGCAGCCTTGATCCGTGCCCTTTGTGGCTTATAAAAGCTGGCTGCGAGGTGCCCTCATGGATATTATCAACAAGTCCTTCAAGGAGGGACTGTTCCCAGGGGCACTCAAGGAAGCGATGGTCTGCCCCCTCTTGAAAAAACCATCATTGGATCCGGCCGAATTGGCCAACTATTGGCCGGATTCCAACTTGCCCTATTTGGGCAAGATCTTAGAGAGGGCGGTGGCAATTCAGTTGCAGGGCTTTCTGGATGACACTTCCATGCTGGACCTGTTTCAGTCCGGCTTCCGGCCAGGTCACGGGATGGAGACGGCTCTGGTCGCCCTCACAGACAACCTCCGATGGCATCTGGATCGGGGCAGAACGGCGGTGCTGGTGCTGTTAGATCTGTTGGCCGCGTTCGACATGGTCGACCACCAGTTACTGATCCACCACCTTGCCAACATGGGGGTTCAGGGGCTTGCTTTGCAATGGCTCGCCTCGTTCCTCCAAGGTCAGGGACAGAGAGTGGCGCTGGGGGAGCAGATGTCCCAGAGGCACCCGCTGGTGTGTGGAGTGCCACAAGGGGCAGTGCTATCCCCGATGCTTTTTAACATTTATATGCGCCCTCTTGCCCAGATTGCACGGAGGCACAAGCTGGGCTGTCATCAGTATGTTGATGACACCCAGCTGTATCTATTGTTGGGCGGCCAGTCCGGTGCCACCCCAGATGACCTGGAGCAGGCGCTTCAGGACGTGGCGGGCTGGCTCAGGCTGAGCCAACTGAAATTAAATCCAATGAAGATGGAGGGCCTGTGCCTGAGTCGGAGTGGCCCGGGGGTAGGGATCCCATTGCTGGCCTTCGGGGGGCACCATTGGTGCCAGCGCCAAGGGTCCGGAGCTTGGGAGTGCTCCTGGAGGCCTTCTTAACCATGGATGTCCAGGTAGCAGCCACTGCCAAGGCAGCCTTTTACCACCTGAGGCTGATTAGGCAGTTGGTTCCCTTCCTCAAACACGATGACCTTGTGACAGTGATCCATGCAATGGTCACCTCGAGCCTGGACTACTGCAACGCTCTCTACATGGGGCTGCCTTTGTCTCAGCTTCGGAGGCTGCAGCTAGTGCAGAATGCCGCAGCCAGGCTGTTGATGGGTCTCTCAGTGCGAGACCACATCCAGCCTGTGCTGAGGACACTGCACTGGCTGCCTATAGCATACCGGATCTGTTTCAAGGAGCTGGTTTTAACCTTTAAAGCCCTGTATGGTCAGGGGCCTGCCTACCTAAGGGACCGCTTTTCCCCATATATACCCCAAAGAGCACTGCGGTCAGGCACTCAACACCGCCTGACCATAGAGAGGCCAGGTTGGTAATCACCAGGACCAGAGCCTTCTCAGTGGCGGCTCCTCACTGGTGGAATGAGCTCCTGGATGACCTCAGAGCCCTGCGGGACCTTATGCAGTTCTGCAGGGCTTGCAAAGCGGAGCTCTTCCATCAGGCCTTTAATTAGGAGCCGCCACTGGGGGGGGAGAAGGGGTCCCTGGAAAGCGCCGAGGGAAGCTTGGCCTGGGAAATCGACTGGTGAAGCCTCCTGACCTGATCTGGGTTTGCTAGGCTCTGCACTCAGTGTTGGATGTACTGTGGGCCGTTGTCTCTTTATGGTTTTCTGCTGTTTTTATAATTTTATGCTGAATTTTGTATATTGTTGTTTTAAATTGTTGTGAGCCGCCTTGAGCCGGTAACCCGGCTAGGCGGGATATAAATCTTAATTAATTAATTAATTAATTAATTAATGCTTCTTTCAGATTTTGTTTAGTCCTTACTATCAAAACTTTAATATGCTTTTTATTTTATTGTAAATACATTTGATTATATAGTAGGGAACCTCTAATTCTGATGCATGATTTATTTAAGATTTGATTTTTCCAGAGACAAAAACTGCCACAGGGGGAATCAGACTGGTGGACAAAAAGTGGAAAATAAAATCAAAGAAACCCTTAAAAGTAAAAGTGGATCAATAATGGAATCTTCTGGGAAAGAAGCTGCTGCATCTTCGAGCCATTCAAATTACTTCCAAATCCTAACAGCCAAAAGGAATGCATTTCTACTGAAACTGCTATTTGGTAAAGCACAGTTGGGAAATCTGTATTTTTGCTTTCTTTGCAACATCTGTTTCATGCATGCCTTCAGTAATTTAGTTCACTATATTCCTAATACCATATTTTTCAAGAACCACATAGCATCACTGACTGATGTACAATCACAGATGCTTTGCATTTGCAGCCATACCAAGTGAAGGGAGTATGGCATAACTATTGCTACGCATATAACATTTACATGTCTGGGAAGGTTTTAGGTGCTGTGTAAATAATGAATAATAAAATATTCCATCTGTCAGGGTTTGTGCTTTTTTTGGTAGATAACATTGTATGATTCAGAGAGCTGGTTGAATTATAGAATTCTCTCTCTATATATTTTAAGGATGAACAAATGTTCACTGTTTTGTTTCTTTTTATATTTGTTTATATTTTTGCCAACAGTTTCCATTCTTGCTGTTGGCTTTGAATAGTTATTTGTGTTGTGTTTGCTTGTTGTCCAGTTTTTATATTCAATTTAAATGGTACTTATGCATATAGCGTATGGCACTAATGTATGTAAGACTTATTTACTGATACATAAATAATGTTGGGAAATGATTAAATTCTATTAGAAAAATTCATTGTGAGAAAGCAGCAAGTGACACAAAAATAAAGAACCTGGATTGATACAAAGGAAAGTGAAATCAGAATAGAGCAGCAGAGCTGAGAAGGCTGAAATCACCCACACTACAGGAGTAAAGGCAGGAGAATGAGGTTTTAAGCAGGGAACAGAGGATCAAGTTTTGCACCCACTGGAGGGGGAAAGGTGCTGCTGAGCTAAGAGGGAATTTGCCAGGCAGTAGCAACAGATGAGAAGGCTTAGGGCTAGATACAAGGAGCTGTCCATCCAGAGTTGTGTGGAGCTGTCTGCTCCTGGCTGAGAAAACTGGTACTGAAAAGCTGCCAGAAGGCTGTTGTACTACATAAAGGGTATAGCACTTTGTACTCTGAAAAAACAAAACAAGTGATTATTTATAATTTAATAAGTACGTTTGTAAGAGTTGTCCAAAAGGAACTGCCCAAGGAGTTAGAACTCAAACTTCTGGTGACTTCTGTAAATTAAATTGCAGAAGTATTGCCTAGGTGCTGTGGTCTGTCATGCTAGATGGGCATTGGACACTTTCTATTTATGGACAATAAGGCCCTCATGAATCTGAACTCATTATTCTTTGCTACTTTTTCTTATAGGTTGTCAGTGTTTTGAATATTCATACTGAAGAGGATAATGGATGATGTTTTCTTTTTCAGTGTAAAATATAATTAGAATTTCTAAAGTGCATGAGAATACTTCTTCCTATGGAAAAAAGCAAATAACACCCCCACCCAACAAATAGGTTTGGATCAATTCTTTTTTCCTGGAGAGCTAAATGTTTAACCAGACTGTAGCATCTGTTTTTATCCTTACTATCAAAATTAGTTAGGAAAACCAATTTGTTGTTTCTATAAGAGAGATAAGTCATTTACAGTGATTGAAATGATCACATATGCAGAAGAAAACTAATTTTATACTGAATAAACAGTTTTTTTATGTTCCCTTTAGCAGCAATAAATGACATAAACATGGGACACAAAAGGGAACTTGGGCTTTGGGCGTGAATCAGGAAGGTGTTTTGTGATGGATTAATGGAATATCATAAATTATCAGATAATAAGTGTGATAATTGTTCTTATTTATCATGAGGCTAACTCGCTGGTTCTCCTGTCATGCTTTCATTCAAACTACCCCCGAGGATTTGGTATGTAACAAATGCAGTCAAAAGGTCATTTCAACAATTTTTAGTCATAATAGCATCCTGATTATCTTCTAATTGAAAAATGTAAACTAGAGACATGTGAGATAATGGAGGTGACCCCTCTACTAGAAACTGAATGCAGAGTGTCATTATGTATCCTTTATCCTACAACAGAGAACAACACAATTTTCCATAGTATTGATTCTCTGGAATTAAATTTTCCTAACCCCCCCCCCCTTTATTTTGTTTTTTAATGCAAAGGGAACACCATTTTTTTAAAGGATCAGAAGTGTTGCTTAGTTACATGGATGTCTGAGCCAGAAGCAGGAAATAGTCTACTGTGGACCAAAATATCAGCTGATGAAATTTAGGCATCATTACTTGAATATCAGGTGAAGAATTGGAGATAATTCTACCATACATTAATAGTTGGTAATTCTTAGCTCTCCTAGGTCAATTTTTCATTTTTTCCAATAGTCCATAACATGTCATCTTTTACTTTCCTAAAGTTCTATGAGTTTCTGAAGGCATGCTGTATCCCTATTTGTGTCAGATGTCAAATTTGAATTCCATTCCCCAAAGGAAATGCTGTTTCATATTCCCATTTATGCTTGGGATTTGAGAAGCAGTCTGGGGGCGAGTGAAGGAATGTTGTGTGGTCTGGCTAGAGACCCACATTTAAATCTGTGCCCCAGGCACCTTATTTTACTCTTCCTGCTAGTGAGAGAGAAATTAAGATTAATCGGAATAGTTGTGGGTGCATGGATAACTGGTTTTGCCTATTCTGTCACCTTTATTAGGCACTGGCCTAGTAAGTAACCAGCAGTACAGCCTTGAGCATAGTTATGCATATCTAAGCCCATTGACTGACTTTGCTTAGGATCATACTGCAAGGCTTGTAAATACATTTACATTGTACTTTTTGCTTTATTAGGTCAGTTTGCACTAGGTTTGCTCGTCTCTTAGCATTCACTATGTTCAACAGCTGGTTTGTCTTATACTATTTTTTTCCCTTGGAATTTCTGCATTATGAAAATGTAGGATTCCAAATTACACCTGCCATTCACACTGAACAGGCAATTGCCATATCCTATAAAGGTAGGTAGTCCAGTAGATTCAAAATACATTATTGTTATGTTTCCTGATCTATCTATGCTGGCTACTATTTTGGTCTTATTTGGTGGTAGGAACAATGAATCTGTGCTGCAGTGTAGTTAATTTCTCTCTATTTGTTTTATTTATTTTTCTCATATGTGGGGGAACTGCTTCTTGTGTGCAATTGGGGCTGGTATTCCATCCCTTTTTGTACTGCAGGGCCAACATCAGGCATAGGCATCATTGGATAGTAGCCAAGACCCAATGGTATTAGTATGGCCCGCCAGTGTACAACAGCAGCAGCAGTTGCAGTTGGCCCTCTCTCTGGAAGAACTGGGGTGGGGACCAATGCTCCCTCTAAGCTGTGGAGCCTTGTGAGCAAAAATTCTACTTTGTGATCTACTGGCCTTAAAGCTGTGAGGAAGCGATTTGGCTACTGCATAAATTAGTTTGCTTTGGAGCCATCCTTCCTGAGCTAAGACAAAAATGTGTGAGCTGGAGGCTAAAAAACTGTGAGCTAGCTCCCACTAACTCAGTTTAGAGGGAACATTGGTGGGGCTATAGCTTTGTGGCAGATCATCAGATTTGCATGCAGAAGGTCCCAGATTCAGTCCTGGCATCTCCAATTTAAAAAGAATCAAGTAGTACATGATGTGAAAGATCTTTACCTGAAAGCATGCTCCCTCCCTCCCTCCCTTTGAAGGATGGGCAAATTGCCAGGGAGCAGGCAGCAACTGCTGTTGCTTTCTGCTCTTGGTCTTAAAGGTGCCACTGCACTCAGAGGGTGTGTTCAGGTGCACAGTTTTATCCGCTCCCCTTGCTGTTCCCTTATGGATTTAAAGTTCACGATCAGACCGCAACATCTGTCTGTCGTGCCCCAGTTGTCTGTGTCCCGTTCCCCCTCCCACTATTCTCCATGTTTTTTTGATACCTGAGAAAGTCCTGTGGCAGATGATCCATGCAGTTTTGGCACAGATTTACTGAAGGTCTGATTGTGATCTTGCGCGCCAAGACTGCAACCGCCTTTTTTTTTTTTTTTTTAAACCCATTTTGGGCATGTGCACATGTGTATCTCTGGTGTGGCCATCTGCACATGCGGCGATTTTTTTTTAAAAAAATGGCGATCGCACAGGCTCTGCAGTTAGAGCGGGGGAAGTTCTGGACATTCAGTCACGGAACAACTGTGCACTGAAGCAAGTGGGTGGATTGACGTCTGGATGACATTCTCCGGTATAATTTCATTCAGTTTAAATACAACTGGGCTCATTGCTCTTTAACATTGTCGTCTGAACGCAGCCAGAGTTTGTTTGGGGTGGATAGGTAAATTCTCTTCACTCTTTATGTTTTACATGGGGAAAATGATAAAATGGTTATTTTATTGTTGGTATGGGTAAAAAACACATACCTGTGTGAAAGCATTAGGATTTGGCCATTTGAAGAAATTGTTTTCCAGGTTATCTGTTCAGGTTACACATCTGGTTTGCTGTAATCCAGAGATGCTGCTGATTGTCTTTTTGGTTTGCTTGGTTCTGACTCGTTAACCAAAGTGAGTGAGCACTCATTTAAAAGAGAGATCAGGACTCCCAGAATTTCTCCATGCCTACAACCCCTCTGCATATTACACCTAATCCAATCACGCCTGCTATTGTCATTCATCTGCTATTGTTATTTGCCTGCAAATGTCATTCTGCATCTGAAATCACTCCACATTCCAATATAGAAGACAGATGGACTCAAATTCTAGCTGTATCTGAAGAAGTGAGCAGTGACTCACGAAAGCTCATACCCTGCCACAAATGTTGTTAGTTTTTAGGATGCTAGTGGACTCTTGCTCTTTTCTACTGCTATAGACAAACTAACACAGTTACCCATCTTGATCTATCTTCTGGTGAGCAGTACTGTTTACATTTTAGCAGACATTTCATACCAATTCCAAGTCTATAATGGTTGGACTGTGAGAAAGTATCCTCATAATGCTGCCAGGCCAACAACATGGCTTCCTCAAACCACAATATTCGTTTAAAGCAAAGAATGGGGTAACCAGCCTATTATATTTGTTGTTGTTCAGCTGCACAGTCAAATCCGAATATTTGCAACCCCGTGGACCACAACACGCCTGGCCTATTATATACAGTGGGATTAATCAAGATTTATGTTGTCTTTAGTACGTGTTTTTAAAGAGTTCAATCATGGTATATATTACAGTTCTCAAAGGTGCACTGATGATCCTGAAAAACCATAAATGAGTATCCCTGGTCTAAGCCTTAGAGCCACACTAATCCCAAAGAAAGGCCATCTAGATGTTCCAATATGATATGGGTTTAAAAGAGACCTTGGATGATCTGGGACTTCTGTGCATTTCTGTTATGTTACATGAGGTGAGACTAAGAAGACATGTTATTGGTGAGTACAAATGAGATAATTTTGCCTAGAAAGGGCTTTGCATGTGGAGAAAGGTAAAAATAAATACATAAAAAGGAAGTCAGAAAAACAATCCTAAAAATGGCCCCACCAGCTTCAGTCCCTAACCACTTCTATTGGGTTTTGCTTCAATAAAGTCTTTTTTGTTGTTGTTCAAAGCACTCTCAATCTTTCATCAAAGAGATATCCCAGACACTCCCAATGGGTTTCCATAGATCTCACTGTTCTTTCTGTTTCTTTTGCCAAACTAGTCCTTGTGTTTCTCTTTCTTTAAATCTTTTATCCTCTGGTTGCGAGTGTAGGCAGTATGGATTACATAGTGGCAGCTCCAGATATTCCACAAAGTCCTTGCTTGTTCTCACCCTGCAGTGCTTACAGTCAGAAGAAATGATGTGATGAAAGAAATTTGAAAGGCACGGTTAGGCAATCCTGAGGCAGGCTTGCCACATTCCTCCCTTTTTTCAGCTTATTGCTTTCTGAATGTTTCTTTTGACCAGCCATCAATCATTATATATTTGAAACTTTCAAGGGGTCCCTGAAAATCTCTTCTTATGATGAAAGTTACCCATAGAGAGAGCAAGCAAGCAAACACACACACGCACGCGCACACACACGCACACCACCTAGATGAGAAAATAAAGGTGCTTTGGACTCCAAGTTTCTTCCAGGCTCCATTTGTCTTTCTTTCTTTCATTCATTTTTTTTGCATACCTGTCTTTAGTTTTCAGATTTTTCCTCAGTAAGGCCCCACTAGTTAGCCTATGACAGACCTCTCATGTGTGCTTAAGCAGCAGTCTAGAGCAAGTAAGAATCTGAATCTCAAGACAAATGGAGACACATTCTGACAGACAAAGAAACTAGAGAATGGGATAAAAGCAGAGCAGGACACTCCTGTAGGATCCCCCGCCCACCAGTCTTAGGGAAAAAACCCTAGCAGCCATGTGTGTATGTGTGTGTGTTTGTGTGTGTGTGTATTTTAAACCCAATTTCTCAAGCCTGGAGAGCTTAGCAACTAAGGCAGTTCTTTGTCTGGCTTATGATATAGACCATGGGCCCCTAAAAGGTGAGTTTATAAATGATACCAAAAGTCTGGGAATTTGGAGAGAGGGCCGATTTCATATTCTGTCCGCAGTGGTAGGGCCTGGGTTCTCTAGCATAGTTAGAGTATTGTCATTTCATTCACTGTTGTTGTATGCATTTCACTACCCTTCCACAGAAATAGATAGCATTTGATCTTAATTACTCCCTCTGAACTCCCCCCCCCCCTTTCATTCATTGATATAGTATTGCAATATTTCTAGAAAGTAAAAGTCTGGACTAAATGGAAGTTATCATTTGCCTTTTCCCTTTCTGCTAAAGTTCTTTCCCAAGCAGTTTGATTTGTTCCTCCCCTTGCTTGGATTATTTCCATTTCCAGGTCTCTTGCCTTCCGAAGTGAATCATCCTTGTAATTGAGCTGCAGGCTGTGAAACATTCCACCTTTTTTGATTAGTTTGGACCATTGATCAGAGTCATTTCTTGAGAAGGTCTGCCAACTTTGGAGTGAGTCCCTTGGAGTTTCAGATGCTACTGTTCTTTTGATTAGCTCAAAGAAGGGTAGTCCTAATAACTGGATTGATGGCATCGTTTGCTCCAACAGTAACACTGACAGTTCATTCTTGTCTGCCAGTTTACTGAAAGGTTGAAAGTACCAAAGTTTATATATAGTGGTGAGAAAAGGATGGAAATGGACTCAGATTAGTTAGACTTCAAAGCTATATGAAACATAGTGCGGGAAGCTGGCCTTTAGAAATAGAAACCAACCGATTTTGATTTATCAGGTGACGGGGGAAGCAGTCATTCACAACTGAGTAATAAACACTGATTCTTCTCTAGTGTGCCTTGACCAGGATTAATTAATCCTTCTTGCAGTGTACTTCAGAACCTGCAAAGTCGTATTCCCTTAACAGGCTGCATATATTCCACCCCGAATCCCCAGTTTTAAAAAGGTCGTCTGTTTTGTAGCTTCATTTAAATTTCTTTTGAGTATTAACAGAGGCGTGAATAGATGGGTGAAGTGAATGTCTGTAAAGGATAATCAAAACAAAATTAAAAGTCTAAATCTAAAATACAAAAATAAACTAATCTGCCCAAGGAGACATCCCCATGGAGTACACATATTGGTCTGAGCGTGATGCAAGTACTGTAGACTTTATCTTGGCATCTTATGATTTGCTCAACTACAATATGCACCTTGAAGTATGGTTGTGACAAGACAGTGATCATCTTCCAATCACCCTTGAGCTTAACATCTGTAACCTATCAGAACACAGCTCTGAAAAATTCAGTCCTGATTTAGAACCTGTTCTGAGCTACGGAAGAAGAAGAAGAGATTGGATTTATACCCCGCCCTTCACTCACTTACAAACTCCTTTCCCTTCCCCTCCCCACAACAGACACCCTATGAGATAGGTGGGGCTGAGAGAGCTCTTTCCCAGGCTGTCCTTGAGAGAAAAGCTGGTACAGAGCTATGGCTTGCCCAAGGTCATCCAGCCAGGTGCAAGTGGAGGAGTGGGGAATCAAACCTGGTTCACCCAGATTAGAGTCCACGCATTTAACCACTACACCAAACTGGCTCTGAAGTTGCATCCTTAGATAAACAACATGCCTGGGTAACTCAACATCTCTGCATCTTTGTGTTTGTCCCTCTTGCATGGTCCATCTTGAAGCAAATTTTGAAAGGTTAATTTGGTCTTAACTGAGGTTTAACTTGGTTTTATAAAGTGGAACACCAATGCCAAAAATAAACTAGTGTAAAATAAATGTCACAAAGAAACTCAAACACCTTTCTGAAATTCTGTTCCTAAGGATAGGGGACAGGGATATTATGAGAGGGAGTCAGAAAAATTGCACCCCCTTTTGTGTATGGAAATCCTCACCTGGAGACATCCCCCCCCAAACTTATAGATATACTAAAGAAATAAAACTGATATATTTCCATGCTGTATTCACATTTGGTTCTTTTTTTATGATTACAAATTCTAAATCAGTTCTGATGTGGTACTACTCTTATTTAATTCTCACTAATGAACTCCAACTGTGTGAAGAGAAAATATAGAAAAATAGAAGGCAGCCTCCCGAATTTCATATGGCTTGCGGCATTTCTGAGAGTAGTAGAAACATTAAACACTGAAAAGCAACAGCATCCCAAACTGCAGTTTTATTTGTTTTATGCCACAGTGTTTTCGGCACTCTGAACAATTAACAAGTCAGAATAAGTTCTCATGACACTTTTCATGCTTGAGGAAAAGGAAGAGGAACATTGCAGAAGATGTCAAAAGAAACAGACGGCATCAAAACAGAAGGGGGGGAGGGTTTGGTGAGATGTATGCTGACAGCTCTTTATAAACCTTTATTTGTAAATAGGCATCAGGATTTCAGAATCATTGCTGTTTTGTGATACACCTATGACAGTCTGTCAGATTATTGTCTTATGTGCAATCCAATGCACTAATGAACATAAGAAAGAAGAAATTGACTGGAACGTCAGGCAACATATGGCACCTTTCAAAATTTGCTTCAAGATGGACCATGCAAGAGGGACAAACACGATGCAGAGATGTTGAGTTACCCAGGCATGTTGTTTGTCTAAGGATGCAACCCTTTTTGCAAAACCTAGGGGCCATATTGGTGCATTCTTTTCTACTCCTCTGCATAAACGCCTTCCTTTCAGGCAGTGCTCTGTTGACAGGTGTCAGGGATGAAGCTGATCTGGAAGTTATAGCTTTCAGCAAGGCAGGTGCTAACTATCAGGTGCCAATTTGTAATGTACCACAGGCTACTGGGCACCTGGATGTTTTCATCCTGTTATTAACTGTTTTTATGCAGGTTAGAAATGGTTCCTGTAAGGGGTTGATAATTACCTTAGAACCATATTATAATTTTACATGGTTATGAACTGTAGCATTGTTTCCATTTTGGTTTCTCAAGTACGTGGCCAAGAAGAAAAAGTGGGTTTCCCAGCTCCCTGGTTCAATCATGGTACTTTATCTCTGTTAAGATGGGGGTGGGGATTAGTGGTAATATGATGAACCATATATTTATCTGAGAGGGAGCAAGCCTTTATTCGGAGAAATTATAGAAATGTTGAGTCCTATGAACACTGAAATGCAATAAATACAAAAAGAAAGAATGTTGGACATGATGCCCAGTGACCATAATTATATCTCAACTTTATATAAAAAGAACATACACTTATTACCAACAAGAAAACATACATGAAATAATTTTTTTATCCCATATTGTTCTGGTAGGTCTGAGGAATGTTCCTTTTTTAAAATTCTCCCCACCTTTCAAATGTAAAAATTGGCCTCTTCATCTGCTCCTTAATCAAGCCCTCCAAAGGGCTACTCTATAGATCTGAGTGAAGCACTGAAGGCTGGCAGGCTTAATCCTTTCTCCTCTCTTTTTGGGTAATGAATGGGGGTGTCGTCAGCTGCCTGCCTTGTGTTCATCACTGTCATGGTTGGCAATGTAACAGATAACAGGATGGATTCAAGGCCACCAAGGGACTGAAGCCTGACAGGACCTCATTCATCACTTCCCTTTTAGGGGTCTCTGTGGAAGAGCCAAAATCAAAGAAGTAATTGAGGTTCACAGGGACACATGGGGTTTGGGAGGACAGTTCTGCATTGCAAACAAACTTGATCTGTCAAATATGTTTTGTAAATGAAGTATTTTCCTGGAAGCAGTGAGTTTATAACTGTCACTTATTTCCCATAATAATGTCCCATCAGATGTGCTGCTGATATTTAGGATTATGTTTGCTTTCTTTTGTACCACAGATTTTAAAATACCCCGAATTGTATAGCAGTTTTTTAAAAAAAAAACTGGCTCAGACTCTTGTGTTTAATCAGTTCTTTTCCATCTATTTCAGCTTTGTGTGGTTGGTGAAGTAAATACAGTGCCTTGATTTTTTGATCCACTGTGCACTGCCTTCATATGCTTCATGACAGAAGCTGTAATAGGTATAAACACTGCCTTTCTTTTTGGAATCAAGGGGGAGGGGAAGAATGAGTGCCATCTTTGGCCAACAGAGCCTGGCTTCCTCCTGACATGAAAAAAGGAAGTGATTGCTTTTAAGTTTCAGAGTAAGTAACCTCCTCACTCTGACTGGGGATTGATGGCAGAGAGCATCACTTTATAAGTTAGAAAATTGGACCTCATATAAGCTCTTGAATTTGTCAGGGAAGCATCCTGCTGACCATGTTTGACTCTCCTAACTTGCCACAGGTATGCTGCCTGGCAGCTGTGAAAAGTCTCTGATTAGCCCCAATACAGCTTCATTGAGCACTGAATGGAGCAAGTGGAGCTGGTCTCTTCTGTCCTACTCTAGCGAGTTCACTTGTATGAGTTCTAGCAATGTGTGCGTTCCCAGTAAACTAGACTGTGCAATAACATTCTTCATTAGGTCATGTAAAAAACCCTTTGCCACAACAGTTGTTTCATTTCACAGACTCTTGCTCAACTGCTGGATTATGGCTACAAGGGCCATTTGCATGCTCTAGCATGAACACCTTGTGTGCAAAGGCATTTGGGGATTGGGTGATTAGATGAATGCTGCACATAAAAGCATCTCACATGTTAGTGGTGCATCAGGGGGTACTTTGCAGATTGCTGTTCTTGCAGGTTGGTTGGGTTGACAGCAGCTGCCTGCAGCCTGCCTGGTCCCTGGTGCCTCTCTGTATACAGGGACTCTTGCTGTCTGTGCACTACTGGCAGGGGAAAGGTTAATTCCCTTATTTCCTAACTAATAGGATGTTTAGGATGTCTTATTTTCCTGTATAAATGATGGCTTTCCATGAGCCATGCGTTGCCTCTCAGTATCGTTTGTTCTATAGTTAGCCAGACAAAAGTGTGACATCAACACTTTGTACTGTAATTAATTTTGCTGTGGCAGTAAGTAAGTAGTTTTACAGTGAATTTCATCTGCTGCCATTGATCATATAAATGAGCTAAGACATAACATTTGGATTGCCCTTATAAATTTACCAACATTGTGGGGATTTGGATGAAAGGACTGTCCTATACAAATGGGAGAGTGCTCAGGCAAAACAGGAGCCGACCCCCAAAACAGCAACCTTAAGTGTGAGCAGCTCTGGCTGCAGGATTTTGTTCAGAGTTCTCTTACTTATTTCCATGCTGCTAAGTAGTCTAAAATTACTTTCAAGAGTTTCACATGATGCAGTGGAAATCTGTCACACAGGGGTGTGAAAAAATTATGAGTTAAAGTGAGAAAAATGAGTGCCAGAGCAAGCTGGAGACAAATGAAGCTGCTGAACGAATAAACGAGAGGGAGATCCATGGAGAATGTGCAATGAAAAGAAATGCTCGCTTTGATGGTGAAGGACATGAGGCCTCACTGAGGGGCTCCTGCAATCAGACTGTTCAATGAAGAATCCTCTTTGGGCCAGCTGCTGCTGTGATGGAGTTCTAAACAAGGACACTGAAGCAAGCATGACAGATGATAGAGCCAGGATATACTGCTCTGATAGGTGGGACTCCTATTCAATTACCTGATCAGCAGTAATGAAAAATTAGCAATTTGCAGTTATAAAACACCTTGTAGTTCTTTGGGGGTGGTAATCCCTACAACCGTTTGTTTGAGCCCTTTCTATTCAACGGGGTATAATATTTGCTTGTTTCAAATCCCATTGTGTGCCAGGCTAAGAACCAAAGTTATGCCACATACAGTTGAATTTGTACACAAAAAAGAGCAACAGCTGATCTCAATGCAGTCATTTAGCATTCTTGCACATTATGGTTTAAAAGTTCCTGAGAATCTCCAGTCACTTTCCCATGTGGTTGGTGAGTTGTTGCAATGTGACTTTTCTCTGAGGTAATGGGAAGAGTCTATGCTGAGGCTCTTCCCTATGTCAGTGTCACCCAGATATCCAGAGGCAGTAATCCTGTGGTTTCTTTGTCCACAGGGGGATGGTTTGGCCTCTGTGCCCTGCTTCTAAACCTTTCAAGGATATGTCAGTTTGAGATGTGGTGATGGAGGCCTTAGTTGCAATCCTGAACTACTAAGATGGCATCCTTAGCTGAATGGAGCCATAGGATACATCCTGCTGTATTTTAATTTTACGATTTATATGATTCTTTTACAGATTATAGGGGGGAAATTGTAGTGCTTCCTATATGTTTATTTTATAGGAAGAATCAGCAGGAAAAATACATCCCCAATGATACATGGTAAAAAGCCATCGTTTGAAATGGGTAATTAAAAAAAAATCTTAGTGAAGTAGAATAATTGTTATGTGTGAGTGGCTTCCTGTCAAGCATCTTTGCTCAGATTGACTTCCTTTGCACTCAGCTGTATAATACCCAAGTGCTCTGGCAGTGGAGGAGTGCAGCCTGGTTTGGTACAGCCAGCAGTGTGTGGAAGAATTATTGCATGCTCAAGGTCACTTGCAGCTTCCCATCATACAGTGTGAATAGTGTCATTTGAAACCTTACATGGCGGTTTAACTTGCTAGAGCCAGTAGGGTGAAGACTCCCTAATAGCATTTGTTTAACTTTGTTCCTCAATTGTAATTGAATTCTACAGCTAGGAAACATTCTAAGGGTTGCTTCCCATGGTTGGCTTTCCAGTGAACTCCAAAATGAGCAATTCAGTATGATAATAAATGGCTTGGCATGGGGAGCTCTCTACAGAACACCATCTGATTGGAATGCAACTGCTCAGTAATGGCTGGTGACACTGCTGTTTGTTGTGAACTATAGGAGCCATTTCACTTCTAAAAGATTCTCCCTGAATTATTACTCTGAACAAGGTGGAGAGGGATAAGAGGCCTAAAGACATCAGGCAACTTGATGACCTAGGAATGGGTGAGGGAGGGGGAAGGGATGGAAGTTAGATAAGGCAGAGAGGTATGAATTAGGGCCTTTGTTTTTTGGGGTGTTGATGGGTTAGATTCTAGAAGATGACTCACTCTTTTCTCAGATTCAAATGCCTCTCTTTTTTTTAACCTCTCAGCTAGCTTTCTTTCCCCAGACAACAGTTTGTAACTTGTTGACAGAAAGTAAACTTGCAAAAGGAGAAATCAAATGGCCTGGATGTACAAAAATTTGCCCCAAACTTTCAATAAATTTAAGATGAAGACAATATTTGAAACTCAGCTGTTCTTATATCAGATTTCCTTGCTGAAATTTAGACAGATTATCGTTCTTTCCAGATACATTCTCTTGGCAAAATTCAAATGGATGGAACAACTAACTTGATTTCATGTTCAGATGATAGAATGGTAGAATGTTGAGAAAGTGATGTACTGAAATGAGTCCAGCCTTTCCTACAGCTGTTTAGCATATGAAGACTGTTGTGCTACTTCTTGGAATATTGAACCTGTGGGCAAAGAAATGTTTGCATTCTCATTCTGTCCTCTGAATTCGCATGCCTTGAGCGTTGCTATATAATGAAAATGACACACCTTGCTGCTTAAATCAGTTTCACTGTCTCTGGTGGCAACTTAAAAAGTGTACATTTGGCCTAGTAGTCTCCTTTGTGAAATAAAATCTTAACTGGTGTATTTCTACTATTTGCTTTAAGCTATTTTTCATTGGCAACGCAAACCAAATTGCATCTTATCAGCTGACTGTATTTATTATTAACGAGAATAGTCCTTTCTTATTCTATAAGGTACTCTTTAGTACCTTATTTTTATGAGCACATCTAATGCATATGCCTACAGAACACTTGGCCACACACCTATTAAACTGTAATACCTTTGAAAGCTTTAAATATTTAGGACTTTTTCATGGGGGACCTATATGGGGCCTGTGAAGAATATGCTGAAAAAGTACACCCAGTATTCTAGGAGGTACATGGGCATGTTCAGTGGATGGACTAATGGACATTGCAATGTCATGCACTGGAAACAAATGCTAAGACCCAATAGATATTGTTTACCTTGACTTTCAGAAAGCTTTTGATAAAGTTCCTCGTCAAAGGCTCCTAAGTAAGTTCAATAGTAATGTGATACAAGGACAAGTCTTCTTGTGGATCAAAACCTGGCTAATTAATAAGAAACAAAGAGTGAGTATAAATGGGAAATTTTCACAGTGGAGGGTGGAAAGCAGTGGGGTACTACAGGGCTCAGTACTGGGTCCAATGCTTTTTAACTTGTTCATGAATGATATGCAGTTGGGAGTAAGCAGTGAACTGGGTAAATTTGCAGATGACATGAAATTGTTCAGGATGATGAAAACCAGGGATGATTGTGAGGTACTCCAAAGGGATCTGTCAAGGATGGGCAAGTGGGTGTCAGTGTGGCAAAATGGGGTTCAGTGTGGCCAAGTGCAAAGTGATGCAGATTGGGGTCAAAAATCCTAACTATAAATACACGTTGATGGGGTCCAAACTGGCAGAGACTGACCAAGAGAGAGAGAGATCTTGGAGTCATAATAGATAACTCACTGAAAATGTCAAGACAGTGTGCGACTGCAATAAAAAAGGTCAACACTATGCTGGGGATTATTAGGAAGGGAACTGAAAACAAATCAGCCAGTAGAAGAAGAAGAGATTGGATTTATACCGTACCCTTCACTCACTTAGTGTTTCAGAGCGGCTTACAAACTCCTTTCCCTTCCCCTCCCCACAACAGACACCCTGTGAGGTAGGTGGGGCTGAGGGAACTCTTTCCCAAGCTGTCCTTGAGGGAACACCTGGTACAGAGCTATGGCTTGCCCAAGGTCATCCAGCCAGGTGCAAGTGGAGGAGTGGGGAATCAAACCCGGTTCTCCCAGATTAGAGTCTGCGCACTTAACCACTACACCAAACTGGCTCTCAACTGGCTCTCAGTATCATAATACCCCTGTATAAATCGATGGTGTGACCTCATTTGGAATACTGTGTGCAATATTGGTCACCACACCTCAGAAAGGACATTATAGTATTGGAAAAAGTGCAGAAAAGGGCAACCAGAGTGATAAAAGGGTTGGAACACTTTCCCTATGAAGAAAGGTTAAAGGGTTGGGGCCCTTTAGCTTGGAGAAATGATGACTGAGGGGTGACGTGATCGAGGCTTACAAGATTATGCATGGGACAGAGCAGGTAGAGAAAGAAGTACTTTTCTCCCTTTCTCACAATACAAGAACTCGTAGGCACTCAATGAACTTGCTGAGCAGTTGGGTTAGAATGGATAAAAGGAAGTACTTCTTCACCCAAAGAGTGATTAACACATGGAATTTACTGTCACAGGAAGTGGTGGTGGCCACTGTGTGACATTTTTGGCCACTGTGTGACAGAGTGGGCCACTGGCCTGATCCAACATTGGCTTCTCTTATGTTCTTATATTGGAAAGTACCACACCCAGAATTGAGCCCTGTGGCACTTCACTGGATACCTCCCTCCGATCAGATGACATGCCATTGACAAATACTCTTTAGGTGCGATTCAACAAGTTCCCTATCCACCTAACTATCCTGGAGTCCAGTTTGCAGTTTACCCATCAGAACATCATGGGGAATCCTGATGAAGGAAGTTTTGACTCTCAAAAACTTATACCTTGAAAATATTGTTGCTCTCTAAGATGATACTGGACTCAAATCTAGCTCTTTTACTGCAGACCACTACAGCTATCTTTTGAAACTATCTGACTGCATCATCACTCTGTGCATTCACAACACAGATAGACTCAGAAAGGTGGAGTTGTTGTAGCCTTTTACTTTCTCATCTGATTCATTTTTCTATCCAGGGTGTATCAGTGTGGTGGCTATGGTGCTGGACTTAAAGGACTGGGAAATGTAGTTCCCACTCTGAAGCCCTGAGGAAGACTAGATGGCCTTGGGCAAGTTATTTCATTTCCTAGTCTGTCTCAGTGGGTTGTTTTCTAAAATGCCTTTATGAGCCTCAGGGTCGAACAGCAGAACAGAGATGCTACACATACACACTATATTTCCTGGATGATGTTTTGTATGAATGGCATGCAGGTGGATGGGCAAGGTAAAATAGTTCCTTGAGTCAAGACATTTTGTGCATGTTGTTAGAGTAATGTGCTTGTAACACAAGGAAATAATAATTAGAGCATGGCCCCTTGGGAGCTATGGGACAGAGCGTATCTATGGAGTCAGTATTGCAGACTCCATATCTTAAGTTGGAAGATCTCAGGGAAGCTGATACAAATCGTTTGAATCTCCCAATAATTGCAGGTAATGGGAGTTCTGCAGCAGCAGATGGCAATGATCCTGGGTATTGGAGAAAATATTTTATCATCTGCTTTTAAGCTTTCCAGTGACAGGAAATTCCTGGAGATTTGGGGGTAGAACTTAGGGTTACCATTCCCCAGATGGGGGTGGTGGATCCCCTGCTTTTGTGGGCTCCTGCCCACTGTTGGCCAGCTGGCCAGTGGGAGGAAATTGCCCCTACCCTCAAACAGCAATGTCATGCACAATGCACTGACATCACCTGGAAGTGATGTAGGCGGGTCAGTGACATTGAGGGGGTGATGTGCTGGTTTTTGGGCAAAACTCTATGGTTTGAGGGCAATTTTACCATACAGTTTTGTCCAAAAACAAGAGCATCGCCCCCAACATTACCAATGTGCCTATGTCACTTCTGGGTGACATATGCATGTTGCATGACGTCCCTGCCCACTCCCGGAATGCCCCTGAATCCCTCCGTCAGTGTGACGATTGGAGCTGGCAACCTTAGTAAAACCTGGGGAGGAACCTCAGCAGGATATAATGCCATAAAGTCTACCCCCTACCCCCAGCCTTCCATTGTATCCAGGGAAACTGGTCTCTGTAGTGTGGAAATTAGTTAGCAACCTTATCTGCTTTGTGAATATCTTCATGGCAATTATTGTTTTACTCTTGATAGTTTAAATTCTACAATGATGATAGTTTGGAAGCCTAGCTAGGCTTGGGGGCCTAGTGAAGCCTTTTCTCATTAAAGCCCTGGCAAGAGGTGCCACTTGGCACAATGGTAAATGGTGGGGGAAGCTATATTTTCAACCTGTGGGCGAAAGCACTTAGATCTAAGTAAGAGCACACTTTAGATGTTATTTCGGTCACTAAGGCTGTCCTTTTTATCATTTGAGAGGGGGTACTTCTGTTCCTGACTCAGAGAATTCTGCTGTTTGCAGCTTCATTCTGTCACAACTTTGAATACTGTATTTCTGTTTTTTATGGAGCACAAATGCTTGTATCTACAGCTGTGGTCTACAAAAGGGGGCAAAAATAAACTCATCACCAGCTATCATGAAAACATTCTGGCAGTTGCTTATCCTTGCCTCTATCAGATTGATTTAAAGGAATAATTTGTTTTCCCTTTTCCCCCAACTATCCTGAATAACATGTGATCCATAGTTTTGATGTGCCGAGGGTCAGCTGTGCAATGAGGTAATAAACACAAAGTCAGAAGATGAATGGCTATGTGTCGCCCCCTCCCCTCAATCTTTTTGACACAGACTGACTGCAGGACCTGCAAGGACTATCAAGTAGTTAACCTGCTGAAGCAGAGTGCAGCTGCAATGAATGGTTTGTCCTTTGGGTAAGAACATCTTTGAGACCCTTAATTACAAACCTGTAGGGCATGCACAGTGTTGATAAACAGGGATGCCCCTATGGAAAAAGGTGAATCAAGCTCAGTGGTTATGAGATCTTGAATGGCCCTGTATTCCTAGTTCTGGAAGGACCTAAAGCACAAAAACTAACTGCAGAATCACTCCTTATCCTTCTCCTGCTCAGACAAAGCTGTCCCTTATAACACAGGGGGGCAGTGTTGGAATATGAAAGGTCTATCATGCATAGATAAAGAAAATTACAAGAACATCCTGCAGGGGGCAGTGGAGGAGTCAACTAGTTAGCATAGTGAGATTAGGGACTTCCTACTGTTTTCAAATAGTCTCCTTCTTGTCTCCTGACTGGCTCAGTTAGGGCTCTTTCCCGCTCCTGCTGAGAACACTTCGTTACTGACATCCCTGCTAGCTAATGAGACAGAGTTCTTCTTTCTCTCCTGTTTCTTACAAAGTTTGTTATCTTCTTAATAAACCACCTTTATTCTTTAAACAGCTTGTGCTCCACTTTACTGCATATCTACACTCTGTCAACAGGCAGAAGGCCACTCAGTAGTGACCAGCTGCTCTCCAACAGACCTGGTCTGCTCATTTGGCACCCTAGGCAATTGTAGCAAGGGGTGGGGGTGGGGGCAGCAAACAGCAACCCCAAGTGGTTGCCCCCCCATCCCATGTTGCCGCCTGGGTTCATGCTGGCTCAGATTGCTTCCAAGGCTCTTGAAAGAAAAAGAAAAAAACTCAGTCGCTCCCAGAAACATAAAGTCTGCCCTTCCTTGGTGTAATATATTTAGTGTTTGAATTGATCTAAAGTGATAAGCCAGATTTTTATTGTCTAAACAAAATGGAATAATGTCCAAATAAAGGCTATGCTTTAGCTGGAAAAACTCCCTCTCAGCCTACAGCATATCTTGTTGCTGAAGGGCAGAATAAGAGATGGATCCCAGGAGATGGACTCCCTCAGGCTCACGCTGAAGTAGAATGCTGGTAAGTGGGGCTGGAGGGCAGACCAGAGGCAAACACGGACCAGCTGCATGGATAGTTGGATTCTTTCCTCTCTGCCAGTGAATGCACCTCTGTTCAGGAGCCAGGGATTAAACAGGCTACCGTCTGGAAAGAAAACATCCATTAGCTTCATCTCAACTGATCTCGCATCAAATCCCTAAACTGCTTTATATTTATGTGAATTTTCCAAACTTGAAACTGCATTTTAGAGAGCTGCTGAAAGGAGAAAAAAAAATTATTGAGACTGCGAAGGACCTCCTGGCTGTATGATACCATTCTAGCCAATAGCCATTTCGGATGGAAGTGGCACAGTAGATGTGTAGGTACCCTGCAATGTCTGTTTTTCATCTTCTGCTGGGCTGTCCAGTAGGGAAGGAAAAAATGTGTCAGCTGTGGAGATGAGTTCCAGATGTGGTTATAACTTACATGTCTCACCATGCAGAGGAATGCACAAGTTTGACTTTTGGATGTCGCTGTGGAAGTGGACAGCTCACACTTATGCATCCACTACTGTTTCATCAATGTAACATCTCGGGCTATTCTGAGAACTAAAGGAAGCATTAAAAAGACTGAAAATGGGCATGGGAAAATCAGTTGTGCTTCAAGGTATATTTGAGTGCAATACTAAAAATGCATAATAGTGTGTTAAGTCCTATTGGTGTTAATGAAACTGCTCCTTAGGTCTGGAAGCACAGCCAATGCCTGAATCTAGAGGGTGGACCTAGGGAGTTCAGCATATGTAAGAAAGTCCGGACTGAGGAGGAAAAACAGTTCTTATGTATCTTGTTAAGTACTATGGGTTGGATCTACAGTCCTATGTTAATATGCTGCTTGGCATTGCTTCCTAAAGTACTGTATTAAGTTTAAGGTTTTTCACACTGTATTAAACATTACTGTATTAAGTTTATATTAAAATAAAGCAATAAAAGTGACCTACTTGGAGATGTGGCATTCATTTCTGGACATAGGAAATGGCAACTGTTGAGTTGTGGTGTTTAAAGGGCAGAGCTGTAGCAACTTTTGGCTGTCAACAGACAAACCCCTATGGTTGAAAGTGTTCATGTCATCTGAGCTTGGGCTCATCATGTTTTTTTGATAGGTTAGTGAGAGGGAGGAAAGAATAGGAGGCAGTGGGCCAATGTGAAATGCTGGTCTTTTGCAGGCTCTTTGGAACACTTGGCATTAAAATGACTATAATATCAATAGTCTAATCAAGGCACAACTGTGTGAGCACTCTCTCAATGTTGCTTCATGACTCATTACCTATACAAATCTTTTCCCTATTCTTTTTGGCGCTTCCTTTGGAAATGCTGCTTTTCTCTCTCCTGTAGTGTTGGCTGGCTTCCTTTTGCATGTTAATGCAATATTCTGTTTCTAACCTGACGGTAATAGATTAGAGAATATGCAAAATTCTCATTTCCGTCTTAATGCGATTCCAGCCATGCAGACAACTTGAAACATGTCTTAAATAGACCAGCTCCTGAGCATTTTTCATGCAGAATTCAATTTGAATAATTTCCAGTGTGAAAAGTCGGCTGTTTTCTGCCTTTCAGCTTTTCTTTCTTGTTTGAGTACTTGGAGGTTTGCTGTTGAGGGGGGCATTGTGTGTTTTTTTTTAAAAAAAGGCAATTCTGCGGTTTGCTTTAATCTTCTAATTGTATCAACCTTCTCTCCCTCCACCCCCACTTGAAGAGGAGCCATATTTTAATTGCTGTACAGAAGTTTTGTCCTGATTCAGTGGGGAGACTTCAATGCTACTTAAAGGATAGGAACTTTCTTTCTTTCTCCCTTTGGCTCCTGTTCCTTCCTGCACATCTGTGCAGTTGAAGCACAGGTACAAAAGGGGAGACAGGAGATGAACAGGGTGCATACTGAAAACTTGACAATGAAGCAGGAACACAGTGCCTCTGCTGAATTGCTGATTCCCTTGTGCCTGAACACCAGATGGTGTGCAGCACTGCAAAACTCTTAACAACCTGTGTGTCAGGTAGGCATACTGATGTGAGTAGCTAGTTTCCAGCTTTATGTGAGGGGAAGGGAAATGGTCTCATGGACATTCCTCATGACGTCTTCAGAGGTGGATTTCATTGCATGCCTTACCTTGTGGATTTCAGTGCATGCTTTCCTATGCATGTAAAGCCACTATTCACTTGTACCACATTTAAATATGCTTATCTCATTGTGCAATACCTCACTCTTAACTCTTCACTGGAAAGCAGCATTTTGGGTGATGCATTATGAAATTAAATGTATACCCTATAGGCATGTCAAAGGCACATGTGACTCCAGAGCCACCTTTCAGTTCTTGTGGTAATGGCCTTCCAGGTTCAGTTTATGATCTTGGAGTGTGGTGATTGTTCAAGTTGAGCTGGGTGCCAAAAGCAAACTGTATGGCATGCTTCTTCATCCCAAATATGAAGGAGAAGCACACACCTGTGCTGCTGTGGGCAACTACAGAACTGAGAGAAAATAACCAAACCATGTTCAACTACAGTCAACAGCTGAGCAGAACAACAGGTTGCGTATACTATTGGATAGCCTCACAGAGCTTGTATCTGGGATTGGGAAAGACTCTCACTTAAAATGTAATGCTGCTGCACTAATTCTAAATGTGTGGGCAGCAGACTGTGGTGGTAAGACAGTCATAACTATCAGACTCTTTCTAAATGCTGCCCAAGAATTGGAACTGTGTTAAGGGTGCTTTTAACTGTGGTGTTAGAAAATGTCTTCAGGCTAGGATCTGTATAGCATTATATAAAGCACGGACAGGGCATACTTCTGAATTGCAGCAGCTTGGAAATCAATCCACCAGCCTTTCCTCTTTTGGGCCCATTTCAGAATGGCCTCATGTAAGGGTCACCGCCGGCTGCCTGTCGAAGTGGCAATCCATTATCTCCAGTGCCATTTCTGAACTATTGCACTTATAGCATGCAACACACGCATTGATCCTGAAGGCAACAAAACTGTGGTTAAGTAGTTAGCTTTGAAAAGATGACACTCATATTCATTCAAGTCCAGAAAGAGTAAGTAGTATGGCGGTATGTTATATTGTCACACTTGTCTGAGCACACCCACCCTACCAGCATATGTGCAGTCTGGAAATCCAGTGTACGATCAGATGAAGTCTCTTTTGCAGAAGCTGATAACAAGCATGTATTTCCTTTCATAGGGTTGTAGCAAAAAGCTCTCTTCCACTTGAAAGGCAAGGAAGGGACCTTCTGAATGGGTTGCAGGTCAGATCTTCTTTTGTACATATGGCTGCATATCCTTACTAGCTGTACACTTATTTATTTGTTTTACATATGTAACCAACTCAGGGGCGTCAAGTTTTAAAATCCGGGGGGCGGGGGCTCTTGCGTGCGCGTGTGCAAAGTGCGCACACACGCCAGGACCATGTCCCCTCTGCTGCCACCGTCTCTCCCTCCCCTGCCGCCTGGCCACTCCTGCCTCCGCCCAGCTGGGCAAATGCCCAGCATGATGGCATCACCTGGAAGTGACACCATCACGCTGGGCACGTTGCCAGGGCGACGCTCTGGCAATCGCCCTGAAACTCTATGGTGCCATAGAGTTTCGGGGCGATTGCTAGAGCGTTGCCCTGGCAATGTGCCCAGTGTGATGGTGTCACTTCCGGGTGACACCACCACGCTAGGCAGTTGCCCAGTTGGCCCCCGGACGGAGGGAGGGATGGAGGGATGGAGGCAGGAGTGGCCAGGCAGGGGGGAGAGGCAACGGCGGCGGCGGGCCGGCGGGCCTAGGAAGGGCCCAGGGAGGTGTGGCAGCAAGGTGCGGTGGTGAGCAACACAAAATACTATCAACAGAGCTTCCCTTCCAGTCTTACCTTCTGGACCATAATTAATGGGGGGTGGTGGAATGCAAGAGATATAAAAATACAAGAGAACCCTCTTTCAAACAGCCCACAATGACTTGTTTGTTTTAAGCATCCTTCCATGTGTAAATGCAAATACACTTTACCTACTTTGGACTAGCACAATGTTCAGTTTGGTGGCATCTTGCCTTTCCCAGGTGTTTTTGTATCAACAGCAGAGGGTCAGATCAGGCATATGCTGAATCTCCTTCAAATCATCACAACATTAGCATGTGCTAGGTATACAGAGAGTTGCTGGGCTGCCAATTCAGTACTTTAGCTGTTGCTTTAAACAAACTAACTAAATCTTATTCTAGAGATCCTGAGAATAAGACTAGACATATCCCATGATGTGTTCTAGCTTTTGGCCTCATATTTCAGCTCTAAGAATAGACCAAAAATGTGTATTGAGGCTTGACTTACAATGTTAAAGCCTTTGCTGAGAAAGTTGCTGTATTATCGCATCTGGACTCCTGAGGGAAAAGACCAATCCATTCTGAACTAAGATGCCTGAGTGGGAAAGTTCACAAGGTCCTGGAATGATTGACGCTGATAGATATTTCTCTCTACTTTGATGACACCTGAACACTCCCTTAGCTCCCAGTAAATAAGGGTCACTGCCGAAGACTGCTTTTGTCATATCATCTACTGGTATGATAATGAACCTCATCTCTCTGGAGGACAGGATGCTATATTTAGATAAGTGATTCTATTCATAAGCCTGGTTTGCTACAGAAGCCTATTTTAGCAAGTTAGGTAGGAAGATGTCCAAAGATCTCTCCCCCCCCCCCCACAAGTAAGTAGGGTAGAATTAAAATGTATAATTTTGTAAGAATGCTGTGGTGGATCAGACTAATGGTCCATCTGGTCCAGCATCTTGTTTCTCACATTAGCCAGCCAGATGCCTCCAGAAAGGAATATAAGCAGGGCATTGCAGACCAAAGCTTCCTTCTCTTGTTCCCCCCCACCCCCCAAGCAAGTATTCTGAGGGTTACAGCCTCTGAACATGGACATTGCATTTAATCATGATGACTAAAAGCCATTAGTGGATTTATCCTCCATGAATCTGTCACATCTCTTAGTAAAGTCAACTAAGCCATTACTACATCTCATGGCAGTGAATGCCACAAATTACTCTCTGAATGACATTAGATTTACTCAGTGAATTCTGTTTGATTCTCTGCATCCACATGGGTAGTTCATTCTTATAGAATGGCTTTAGCTGTAGAGATTCAAACCAACCCAATGAATTATACTCTGCCTGTTAGACAAAGAACATCCACTGTAGAAACTGTAACCAAAGATTATTAGGCACATAGAGGAACAAAACCTGCTAAGGTAAAATCAGCATGGCTTCTGCAGAGGGAAGTCTTGCTTCACCAACCTTTTAGAGTTCTTAAGCAAACAAACATGTAGACAACAGTGACCTAGTAGACATTATATACTTGGACTTTCAAAAGGCTTTTGACAAGCTACCTCAACAAAAATTCCTCAGGAATAAGATGATAGCTTTTCTTATAGATTAAAAACTAGTCAAACAACAGGAAGAAAAGAACATAAATAAGTGGACAGTTCTCACAAAGGAGGGAAGTAAGCCATGGCGTCCCATAAGGATTGGTATTGAGGCAGTACTATTTAATTTGTTCATAAATGATCGGAAACTAGGGGTGAGTAGTATATAGTGGCCAAGTCTGCAGATGACACAAAATTATTCAAAATGGTGAAAACCAAGGCTGGCTGTGAAGACTTCAGAAGGATCTCCACAAATTGAGTGAATGAGCAACAATATAGCAGATGAAGTTCAATGTTGGTCAGTGTAATGGGGAAAAAGATCTTAGGCATGTAGTAGATAGCTCAGTGAAAGTGTCAACTTTCGCCAGCCTAAGAGTCTTGATATAGAGTTAAGAAGCTGTAGCCATTCCATAGTCAAAGCTTGGTACTTAGTTAACTCAGTCCTCTTCCTCAGAATGCCTCTGGCAACAAAATACCTATGTATTTTAGTACTGCACACCTATTAGTATAAAGGCACAACAAAATGTATCACTTTACTGTTATAGAATACTTAACCTAATGCAGCTTGCCTAGTAGAAAATGTTTGTATTGTTCTGTAAAATCATTTGAAAAATTTATTAAAAATCATTTTTTAAAAAGTGTCAACCCAGTGTGTTGCAGCAGTGAAAAAGGCAAACTGTATTTTGGGGATTATTAGGAAAGGGATTGAAAATAAACAGCCAATATTACAATACCTTTGTATAGAGCTATGGTGAGGCCTCATTTGGAATACTGTGTACAGTTCCTGTCACTGTATCTCAAAAAAGACATCACAGAGCTGGAAAAAGCACAGAAAAGTTTAGTCAAGATGATTAGGGGGTTGGAGCTTCTTCCTTAAAGTGAAAGGCTGAAGAATCTGTGACTTTTCAGTTTAGAAAAGAGACAACTGAGTGGGGTACATGATATAACATTATGCATAGGCGTCAACTATGGGGGGGGGCTCAGGGGCAGGGGCCACCCCTAAAATTTCCTGGGGGGACTGAGCCCCCCGCGAAACGGAGCGCCTGCCTGCCGCTGCGCCTCCCCATCACCGTGCCTCCCTTGCTACCGCCGAGAGCCTCTCCCCCCTGCCCAGCTCCCATGCACTCCCTCCCGGGGCCATCTGGGCAACGTGCCCAGTGTGATGGCGTCATCAGGAAGTGACATCATCATGCCAGGCATGTTGACGGGGCGATGCTCTAGCAATCACCCCAAAACTCTATGGCACTTCGGGTGATGCCATCAGGCTGGGCACGTTGCCCAGATGGCCCCGGGAGGGAGGGAGGGAGTGTAGGGGAGCCGGGGGGGGGAAAGGCCCTCTGCGGCAGCGGCAAGGAGATCATTGCAGCGCATGTGTGTGCTTTGCATGCACGCGCAAGAGCCCCCCCCCCCGGAAACTAAAAACTTAGCGCCCCTGACATTATGTACAGGGTGAAGACAGCTGACAAAGAGAACTTTTCCTCTCTCTCCCAAAACTCAACAAGAGTATACTTTCAAAAGTCCTTATTTTTTACTTTTGCATATTCCAACAGCAGATGTGTCACCCAAAAGCAAGCTGATGACAACGTGCATTCCGGATATAAGCACATTTCAAGAAGCTTTTTCAAGTCGTGGTTCTCATCCAAAACCTCAAGTTGATCTGGAACCAATGCCTTATTTCATTCAAATATGATGCTCCACGCTGCATGAAGAGAAGTGTGTGATGGCTGCCTTATCAGATTCCTGGTCTTGGCAAAAGGTTCTCCAGGAATCTGATACGGTAGCCATCACACACTTCTACTCATGCAGTGTGGAGCACTGTTGATGGATCATGGAAAACAACCCCAAATTTTTTGTGAATCTACTATGAAGAGGATTATGACTTTTTTTAAGATAAGGAGATTAAGCCATATATGATCTGATTGCTGTCAGATTTCTTACTACCAATTCCTAGATTTCATACTGAAATTGTATACTGTGGCAGATTCATATCTATTTTACTGACATTTCACAATAATCGTCAGGCTAATATATAGTGAAATAGATAGTTTTACAGAATATGATGCACACAAGTATGTATTATGGGATAACTTGTACACAAATGGTTGTATTTCCATGTAACTTGAAAATTTAAGCAGCTAAAACTAGTAAAAATGGTGGGATTGAATTGTTTTATATTACTCTTCGTAATATCCCAAGCAGTAACATTTGTCAGAAACAGTGTCAGAACAAACTGACATACATCTTCTGACAGCATAGAATGACAAAGGACATGACCTCTTCTGTCTGTAAAATGCACACAGATAATCCAAATGTTACATGAAATGAAAGCCAAAGGCTAATACTTTCACATTTTAAAATATTGATTCAAAATTTATTGAGACCAGCTGGAATTTTTGGATCAGACTTTTAGAGCACAGTGATTACAACAAAGAAAGCAAAACATATGCAGAAACTGCTGTTATGAGGACAAATAGGTGGCTGCTAATGAGATTATTTAACAAATGTCTACTTAGGACCAAGACTGGCTAGAATTTATTTGTACTGGGTTTTATAGATTTTGTTGCTACTATGGGTTTTTAAGAGAATATTTTAATGTCGCTGTCCTATTTATAGTTGAATTTCTTATTTTGCCAGCAACCTAGTATTTAGTGTTTTATTTTTAGGATTGGGGGTGTAAGTGCCAAGAATCACAGGACATGGGGGGGCATAGTTCAGTAGTAGAGCATCTGCTTCGCATGCAGAAATCCCCAAGTTCAGTCCCCAACAGCTCAGGTTTAAGGCATCAGGCAGTAGGGGATGTGAAGGACCTCTCCTTCAGACCCTGGGAAGTAGGGAATGCTGACCTTGATGAAACAATGGCCTCACAAAGTATAAGTGTATGTATGTCGTCATGTGACAGAAATGTTTTATGATAGTTCTGAAGGAAAAAAGGACTCTGATCACGCTTGTGATCCCTTCATTACTGAGGCAATAGAATTCAATTTTGTATCGAGATGTTGGAATCAGCACATAAAAGTATTGTGAGAAGTGGTGTGAACAAATATCTAATGGGAGCAAATCAAGCAATGTCTATGCACCCAGGAATCAGAAATCTGGTGCAACCAAAACATATAAGCAAAGGAGCTGCCTTTTATGTATCTAGTGTCCAATAAATGAAGTCGAAACTGCTGCACTCCCCCTTTCTGAAAGCTGCTTTTTTTGGATACTGCAGCCAATTTGTAGTAATTAATGTGATAAGGACAGCAGCTGTAGCCTTCTTTAATTTGTCAATCCTAGTACAGAGATAGAAAATGGATTAGTTAGAGATAAATATAGCTTACAGCATTTTCTCATGAGAACATACTCTTCAGAAAGATTGCATTTTTGTAGCATGACTGGACGTTGGGATGATGAAAGCAATTTGCCTTTGCTCCAGGGAATTATGCAGTGTGGCTTGAATGGAAACAAATAATGTTGGCTTATTTTAAATAAAACAGGATATAAACTCTGATTCAGAGAGTCCATTGTGGGTTGGCTCTGTAGAATCACAAAGCCCATAACAAAGATAGCTCTATAGTCAAGCTCAGGAGAATTGTATATGTCTTTCAAATAAACAGGGAAAGAGCAAGGATTCAAAGGGAAAGGAAAATAAGACATGGAGTTGCTCTCTTATTGAATGGTTTTGCATCTAACCATATAAGAATATTGTTGTGAGCTTGGCTGTTACAGTGCCCTCCTAAGCAAGAGTGTTTTTCCACACAATTTTCCCCCCATTGGTTCTAGCCCCTACTACTTCAGTTTATCCCCAGATTTCTGCATGCATTTTGGTGCTTTTAGTTTTCACTTTGGGTTTGTGTGTGTGTATTTTCCTCCCCCCCTAGTTGTTTTGAGACCACTGTTACATTATTTTCTGGAAGCTGATTTTGAGTTGCCTCTCTTCCTTGTGTGTCATGTTTCCGTCAGGTTTCTTTGTCCCCACCCACTCCCTGTCATCAGGGTCACTGTCCCACCCACTGTTGTCATTGTCAAATCACTCCCTCTCCCCCCACAAAGGTGAGTGGTTTTGTTTTTGATCTTAAAAAAGCCACCAAAATGTTGCTGTATTGATATAGCATTGTAGAGATAGGCTAAGCAGGGTCTCTGAATTCCCAGCTTTCATTTTTTTAAAAAGGTATGTCTACAGCCTCTTGCCACACCAAGATATAAAGAGGGATAGAGACTTTTCTTAAAAAGAAAAAATGAAAGCAGGGAATTCAGAGAATCTGCTTAGCCTATCATCACAATGGTATACTAATATATCAATATTTCAGTTTTTTTTTAAAAAATGTGGCCATGATATCAATACATCAATGCAAGCACGCACATAAAACAAAAAAATGTGGCTGGGTGCTGTGACACCACCAGTGCCATCAATCACAACAGCACTATCCCTTGAAAATCCTGATTATTTAAGGCTCAAAAGTGCTGTTTCAGCTGTGAAGGGTCATCTCCACTATCTTTTCCTGGATATTCTATAACAAACATCCTCTTTTCATAGACCCTGGTTATGAACAGGTGTGTCACTTTGGGCCGGTCCCACTCCCAGTAATCAAACTGCAAACTCACAACTGTATTACCCATGTATCAGTAATGGCCCTTAAAACTGACCTCTGCTGTCCTACCCTTATTCCGGTGTGACTATACTGATAGGGCCATTAGGGTTACTTTGAATGCCCTCCCCTGAGTGGCACTTTGGGTCTTCTAGTGTCAGCCAAAGGGCACATCAACATAATGATTCAAAATTCCAGTCTCTGTACTGTGGTAGAAGAGACCCCAGAAGTAACTGCCTTCATATGTAATATAAATAATTAAAAAACAACAACAGCCAATTCAGAAATGCCAACTTTTGGACTGGAATGGCATTTGAGACAGAAATTGATGTCACTTAACATAGAATCATAGAGTTGGAAGGGTCATCCAGGGTTATGTAGTCCAATCCCCTGCACAGTGCAGAAAGTTCACAAGAAGTTCACAAATACATCAAGCTGGTATCTCTGTGTGTTTGTTCATGAAGTGCAACACTGATGATCATTTGTTAAAAAGAATCTGGTCCTTGGCAGAAAAGGAAAGATAAGCCATAAGCCCAGTTATTGGCAGTGTTTTCCAGGGGTCAGACTTCTGTAAGAATGAATCATACACTGAATACTCCAGTGATAGGTAATTTCAGGAATGACTCTCAGTTCAGAGTCTCTTGCTGTTTTTCACCACTGCAAGTCAGCTGAAGTGCCCTATGTGATCGGTAAGCAACACATTATCTGTGAGGGCTCATCCATGCCGATGCTATTGTTAAATTCTGTATCACTTTAATTTTGTCCCTCCTTGCCCTGACACTAGGCTGCGGTCACACGACCCTTTAATGCGGGAGGAAGGGCTGTTTCCTCCCGCATTTAAAGAGACCATCTAAAAAGGCCGGGGCTAGTCCCGCCCTGAAGTGGGCTCAAATGCGGGTTCCTCCTGCATTTTTTGACCCCGGGAAAATCAACTGTTTTCCCGGGAGTCGCGGGAGGAACCCGCATTTGAGCCATCTGGCCAGCCCTCTCTCGCAATCCTTGTGAGAGCAGGGCTGTCCAGATGGTCCCGTCCGCCATTCCCCCCCCCTTTACACTTGGGTGCTTGGCCACTCAAGCGCCCAAGTGTAAAAGGGGGGAAACCCCCCAAACTTACCAGGCAGCTGGCGGGGCTCAGAGAAGGGTGCCTCCCCCGTCCGCCGCCACTACTGTCCATCGCAGAAAAAGCTACTGCATCAGGAAAAGCTGCCGCCACCGAAAAAGCTGCAGCCACCGAACGGCTCAAGGCCGGGCCGCCCGCTGCTTCTTCCACCACTGTCTCCTTCACTGCCTCCTATGTCCACTGCCATCGCCTGCTGCCTCCTCCTCCTCCGCCCACCGCCGCAGGGGTTGGGATGTGTAAACATCCCAACCCAAGGTAAAAAAATGCGGCCCCTTTAATCCGGGAGGGCTCCCGGATTTAAAGGGGCCATGTGACCACAGCCTTAGAATCAGTGTGGTAGAGGAATTAGCATCTTGGTCTAGGATGCAGGAGATGTGGGCGCAAATCCTCAATCTTGCCATGAAGGCTCCCTCAGGATCACCAAAGTATAGAATGCAGGGGGAACATTCTGAGGCCCCTGCTCATCCTGGGGGCCCAGGTAACCAGGCAACTAATGTGATTTCATTTTATATGATGTCTTCTGGGTGGTGTGAAAAGGTTCCAGAGGGAGTCTTAGTCAGGAAGCCTGTGGTAGTTGACAAACAGCTACGCTTTTATGCCAATACCATGGCCTGGTTGTATTGATATAACTTTTGTGTTAGTGAGGAGGGCACAACTGTAGAATTCATTGTTAAAGTAGAAAGAGATAGTGGAATAAACCCAATATAAGAACTGAGAAAAAAAATATCAGCATTTATGGGGAGAGGATGTATATGCCTACTGTTATGAAGCTTATCTGTACAGGAGCTTTTGCATTAGCTGTAAGAGTCATGGGATTGCTGCCTGTCCTTCCGCACACTGCTTCCTTTTTTAAAAATTGAGTTAGTAACTGTTCCTACTGCTTCCTGCCACATTGCAGCAACTGGAATGCAATATATAGGCAGTGTTGCCTATTTAAAGGGACAACAATTACAAAAAGCATTACATTGGTTCAGTCACTTTTAATCTGTTTCACACGGTTCCCTGTTATGCTTTCCTTCTAGATTCTTCACTTGAAATATTCCATACATTTTTATTACAAAAGAAACGTAGCATTGCTCAGCAAACTGCAGAACAAGTCTTCATTTTTCCTTGGGTGTTAATTTAGCTGGATTTTATTTTGAGACATACATTGCGATCCTAAAGAGAGTTACATACTCTTCTGAGCCCTTTGACTTCAACAGATTTCAAAGGCTTTCAGACTGCTTAGGATTGCATTCATAGTTATATAGCTTTTTCATCCTGCCTTTCAGAGGAATGTTAGATTGGCATTTCCTAGCTCTAGTTGTTTGCAGGGCAGACCATGTCCAGTGATTATAGGGAGCTCTTACAACCACCATTGACTTTATATAAACCTTCATATGGCACTGCTATGAAGTACCTTGACATGTCCCTATTGAGTTTTGGTCATTTCACACTGAAAGTACAATTTGACTTGGCTGTCAGACAGATGAAATCTGTCATGTTCCATCTATAGGACCTGAACATGATCCAGATGATGAATTCAAAAACATTATCCCCCTAAAATTGCAGGCTAAGCCTGCAATTTCACTATAGAAAGGTCAAGAACCTGTGAATTTTGGCACTATCTTTTTCTTTTAGTCTGTGATTAGTACAGTTTATTGCTTTACCACAAAACAAGACTGAAAACATTACCAATAAAGGAGCAGATGGCTTTGCTACGCCTTCCCAAAAAGGCTCCCACAGAAAATGGAAGCACATAATTGGCATGTGGCCTCTATAATGTTCCTTTGAACCAGAGTTGTGCAGGGAGGATCTAATTGTGAGTATGGTGTTCTCTGGATTAAACAAAAGCAGTTTATGCATTTCTACACTTTATTTGTAGCATACCTTGTTTCCCTTTACTAGAGAACGAAGAATTATTTTAAGAGCAAGCCATGTCAGTCATTTGCACCAACTAGAGAAAGTAACTTAATATACTAGTTTATTTTCATTTGAAATACTAAAGTAGATGCAATCTAATTTATCAGATGCATGAACGGATTGCCCTGGCTCAAAGCTGCTGGAGATTTATATGGAACCATCATGGATTTTGAAACTTGCATAGCCTATTTCCTACTTTTAGTGTAGGGATTAAGAAGGTGCCTGCGTTTTCCAGGTACACATGCTACAACCCTGGTTTTGCACTAGAAAGCCAGAACTATGGCACATAGAAATACAATGGGCCCACTACCAACCAGGCACAAAACCAGACTTATTGCAGAAAAGTTAGACCAAGAGTTTAGAAACAAGGAAAGGCTAAGGAATACATGATTGTACCCCCCCCCCAAAAGAACACATGAGATTTTCAAACTTATTATCTTTAGTGGACTTTTCATCTGTCCTCAGTAGTAAATGAAACCAAATTATTCCAATACTGCCTATATAAGTGTTCTTTTGCTTATAGCTTTTAAAATATGAAGCAAAAAGGGAAAAGGAGGGGAGATACCACAATGTAATGAGTTGCTAGCTTATTTTGCTTTATGCTGGATTTTGCAAAAAGAGTACTATTCCAGCAGATCATTTCAAGATTCAGACATCCATTCCATGCACCATTACCTATTTTAAAAATAGAAGCTCTATTATAACTGGAAGCGCAATGCTCTGTAAGCTAATGGACAGTGTAACAGATTGTGGGCTATTGCCTACTCTTCATATGTTGAAAGGAATGTGTTTTGTGTGTGTGTGTGTGTTTGGCAAACTTATGCTAATAGAAGGGTGTTTAATTTAGTATATAAATACCAGTAAGCAGAGAAATTACTGCCTTATACTGACTTTTCTGTGTGGAGAATAGATTTAAATATGGAATTTGCGTAGCTGAGGGCAGATGACACAAAAAGAATTTTCACAGAATGTATTATGACACAAACTTTTTAAAAATACCATAGAGCCTGTTGTTCTGTACAGCTGATCAATTAAGGCAGAACATCTAGAAATAAAATGCTGTTTCAAGATATTGTTATGGTTTGGTGACCTTGTAATAATATTTTAGGTAGCCTGAGAACTGCAAATGGATAGCTGTAACCACCAATCATACTACATTTTTATACTAATGATGGCAGAAAGTTTCAGAAATAAGGCTTAGAAAATGGAGTTCTCCAGTCTGGAAATTCCCGAATAGGGATGGGCACAAACCACCCATGAATCAAAAATCAGAACAAACTTGTGCTGGTTTGGAGCCCCCGAACCTATGTTCGGGGAAGGCACCTTCACCAGACTTTTGTCCAGTTTGGTTTGGCTGTTCAGGGCCATTTAAACCTAACAGCTGAGCAGTGTGGGTCTGCAGCTGACCTGTTAGGTTTAAATGGCTGCAAGCCTTTTCACAGGTCGTTTTCACTTTCTCCTGCTTCAAAGCCGGGGGGGGGGGGGAGAGGAGAGGAGAAATGGACTGGTGGAATGGCTTCCATCTATTTCAACCTAACAGCTGATGGCCAAACCCACTTCACTGTTAGGAAGCAGGGGAAAGCAAAATGGACTGGTTAAATGGCAACAAGCATTTAACCCTTTCCAGGTGATCACCCCCTTTCTTCTAGCCACCGCTCACCATAGCTCAGAGAAAGGGGGAACTGAACTCGCTGGACCAGCATGGTGTGGATGGGGGCCTTTTGGCTCAGTTCTGGGTTTGGTTTGGGGGCTGCCCTGAACCCCGACCTGGACTTATTCGGTTCATGCCCATTCCTATACCTGAGTCACTGGGAGCTGGAGATCTCTGAGCCACTATGAGCTGAGATTTTGCTTTAGTGCCAGTCCCTTTCCTCTTCTCTTCCTAAAACTCTGTCAGACTTACTAGTTATTTGGGGAGGGGGGCAAAGAGAATAGCACCCAAATGAGTGATAAAAGCCACAGGCACTGCCTTATGGTTCCTGAATCTCTACACTGACATCTGAACATGTTTAGTGCCCCAACAGCTAGATTCAAGGCCAGTAACACAACAGAGAACAAGAAGATATCTGACAAAGGAAGCATGGACTCTCAAAAGCTTATACCCAGAAAATCTTGTTGGTATCTAAGGTGCTACTGGACTTGAAGCTAGCCAACATGGCTACCTTCTGAAACTAGCCTCAATGACTGATAGGAATTTTGGGAATAGTAAATTTAAAAAATCTTCCTGATTCATCACAAATCCATAGAATAAACACCACAATTTCCAGAATTCCTGTTGGCAGTGCAAACAGACAGGAACTTAGTGAGTAGCTTCCACTTTTGCAAGCTCATACACAACTTGGTAAATTTGGGAAAGCGGTAGGAGGAGGGAAAGTGTCCATTGAAAGGGCTGCCTATGGTGGTTTTTGTCAGAGCATTCTTCAGAAGGGCTCTGAGAATTTCACCTACAGGGCCGGCCCGCTCACTAGGCAGATTAGACTTCTGCCTAGGGTGCCCCCTGGTGATGAGCACCGAACTGGCCTGTTTGCAAGAGGAAATGGCCTGAGAGGCTCTGGCCAGGAGGTGTCTGTGGGGTGTGTGGGGGCTTGGGGGCAGTGGGACCCAGTCCCGTGCTCCCCCACCCCCCCTGCCCGCCTACCTGAGTTGCAGACCATGAAGATGAAGAGGGCCACGAGCCAGGGCTCGAAAGGAGGGGGCACCCAGGGCTTGGGGCGTCTGATGGCAGGAGGCACCTGGGCCCTGAGGGTGAGTGTAACAATCAATTCTGGTCGGGAGCGCAGCATCCGACTCTGGACTGTCCGGGATGGCTGGGTTCGGCACGGATATGGGACACACCGCACCCATTGGGACTTTAACACCGGCAATTTTTAGGACCCCGTGGTGGGGACTGACCTCTTTTTAACCAGCAGGTATTAGTAAGTTAGATTAGGTATAGATAGGGTTAGTTTAGTTAGTATTAGGCCACTCTATGATTTATTGATATTAGCTATAGCTAGGAAAATTTTTTATTCTTGCTGCATCAATTAATTAGGCAGTAATGATGGGAGGTCAGGGTGGGTAATATAATTTGATAACTAGGTAGTTTATTATTCTATACTATTTTAACCTGCTGGAATTTGGAATTGGGGATATATTTCTTAAGAGGGAGAGCTTGGGTGGATGTAGACAGCACTGAGGTGTGACCTTCTTCCGGGCAGCTGGAGGCGCTGATTTGGCCTGTGACCAGCAGTGAGCTGAGTGAAGGCCAGTGGCGCCGATGACTTCTGGATGGGGTATACCAGTGCTTCTGGGGCAGAGGAAATATAGCGGTGGGAGCAGGCGGGTTGTGAAGGGAAGGAGGCAGAGAAATGGAGAAGCTCGGCCCCCTTCCAGCCTGCGGCCCATCCCGAGAGTGACGGGCAAGGAGGCTTGGAAAGACCATCCTCCGTCATTGATGTTGTGTAACGCCAAGTCTATTAATAATAAGACTGCCACCTTGCAGGATTTTCTGCTGGAACAAGGGGCTGACCTGGCGTGCGTGACCGAGACTTGGGTGCGAGAGGGGGAGACAGTGGCTCTCTCCCAATTGGCTCCACCCGGGTTCTCGGTCCTCCATCAATCACGGACTGATGGCCGGGGAGGAGGAGTGGCACTGATCATTCGGGAGGCTTACTCCTACAGGGCGCTCCCGCCGTTGAAGTTGGTGGGCATAGAATGTACGGGCCTGGTGTGGGAAGCTGGGGAGAGGTTGGCTATCTGGTTGGTGTACCGGTCGCCCAACGCACCAGACAGCAGCCTGTCCTCGCTGGTGGAGGCGGTGTTGGGCTGGGCGTTGGAGCACCCAAGGCTGATAGTCCTGGGTGACTTCAATGTCCATGCCGATTATGCGGCCTATGTTCCGGCGAGGGACCTGGTGTCTTCCATGGCGACACTAGGGCTCTCCCAATTTGTAATGGCTCCTATGCACCAGGCCGGGCATACGCTTGACCTGATCTTCGTGGCGGGGGTTACGGTGGGTCAGTTGACTGCTATGGCAGTGCCATGGTCTGATCACTATGCCCTGAAGGCTCGTCTGATGGTGTCACCCCAACTCCGTTTGGGCAACGAGCGAATTTTAGCTCGCCCGCGGAGCCTGATGGACCCTCAGCGGTTTCTGGCGACCCTGCGGGAAGCCAAGCCTCCCAGCAACTCATTAGATGGATTGGTCGAGGACTGGCATGGCCGGCTCTCGGCAGCCATCGATGAGATTGCTCCCCGGTGCCCTCTGCGCCCTCACTTGAAGCTGGCTCCCTGGTTTACCGGGGAGCTGAGGCTGATGAAGCAGGGTCTCAGATGGCTAGAGAGACGGTGGCGGCGCTTTCGCGACGAAGCATCAAGAACAGCTTATAGGACGTTTATGAGATCCTATGAGGTGGCAATCAAGGCTGCTAAGAAGCAATTTCTTGCAGCCGAGGTTGCATCTGCAAGCTCTCGCCCGGCCCAATTATTTAAAACAATTAGGTCATTAACGCAAGTGCCACAGAGCACTTCAAGTGATAGGGAATCGGAAATAGGCTGTGAGGCTTTTGCGAGCTATTTTGCAGATAAAATCTTGCTACTCCGCCGCGAACTCACGGCCACAGTTGAGACAGTGTGTGAACTTGAGGCTCCATGCACGTCTTCAGGTTTAATCTTGGATCATTTCAGTCCTCTCAGTCTTGAAGAGGTTGACAGGTTGCTCTTGACTGTACGCCCAACCTCGTGTAGCCTTGATCCGTGCCCCTCGTGGCTTATAAAAGCTTGCCATGAGGGGTTGCGTGAGGCACTCCGGGAGATTATCAACAAGTCCTTTGCAGAAGGACTGTTCCCGGAGGCTCTCAAGGTTGCGATGGTCCGCCCTCTCCTTAAAAAACCATCTCTGGACCCGGCTGTTTTGGCCAACTATCAGCCGGTGTCCAACCTACCCTATTTGGGTAAGGTCTTAGAGAGGGCGGTGGCGATTCAGTTACAGGGCTTCATGGATGACACCTCCATGCTAGACCCGTTTCAGTCCGGGTTCTGACTGGGTCACGGGACGGAGTCGGTTCTGGTCGCCCTCACGGATGACCTCCAAAGACATCTGGATCGAGGCGGCACGGCGGCACTGGTGTTGTTAGATCTGTCGGCGGCATTTGATGTCGTCGACCACCAGTTGCTGATCCACTGCCTCGCCGATGCTGGGATACGGGGGCTCGCTTTACAGTGGCTTGCCTCCTTTCTACAAGATCGGGGACAGAGGGTTGCGCTTGGGGAACAGACCTCCCAGAGGCACCCACTGGTGTGTGGTGTCCCTCAGGGGGCGGTCTTGTCCCCGATGTTAATTAACATCTTTATGCGCTCCCTCGCCCAGATTGTCCGGAGGTATGGGCTGGGGTGTCATCAATATGCCGATGACACCCAGCTCTATCTGCTGTTGGGCGGCCAGTCCGGTTCCTCCCCAGATGACCTGGAACGAGCATTGCAGGAGGTTGCGGGCTGGCTTAGTCAACTGAAATTGAATCCTCTGAAGACGGAGGTCCTGTGCTTGAGTCGGACCGGGTCGGGGTTGGGGCACCCTCTTCCGTCCTTCGGTGGGGCGCCATTGGTGCCAGCTCCGAGGGTCAGGAGTTTGGGTGTGCTCCTGGACTCCTCTTTGACGATGGAGGCCCAGGTAGCAGCCACTGCCAAAGCAGCCTTTTTCCATCTGCGGCTGACTAGGCAGTTGGCTCCCTTCCTCGAACGCGAAGACTTAGCCACAGTGATCCATGCTATGGTCACCTCACGTCTTGACCACTGTAACGCTCTCTACTTAGGGCTGCCCTTGTCCCAGAGCCGGAGGCTGCAGCTGGTGCAGAATGCTGCGGCCAGGCTTTTGATGGGTCTCTCGTTGCGAGACCACATCTGGCCGGTGCTGCGGCAACTGCACTGGCTGCCTATAGCATACCGGATCAGGTTCAAGGTGCTGGTTTTAACCTTTAAAGCCCTTTATGGTCAGGGGCCCGCCTACTTGAGGGACCGCCTTTCCCCATATAGGCCCCAGAGGCTACTGAGGTCGGGCACCCAAAATCGCCTGACTTATCCCGGCCCAAAGGAGGCCCGGCTATCTAGTACTAGGGCCAGGGCTTTCTCGGTGGCGGCTCCTTACTGGTGGAACGAGCTCCCAGATAACATCAGGGCCCTGCGAGACCTGTTACAGTTCCGCAGGGCCTGTAAGATGGAGCTCTTCTGCCAGGCTTTCAAATAGGGGCCGCCGCCGGGGAGAAAAGCCAACTATACCATCGTCTGGCCCTGGCGTTCGCACCCTGTGGCAGTCACCCACCGGAGCGTTAGTAAGCCGCCATCTTGTGGTAATCAATTGATTTTTAAAGGCTAAGTTTTAAAAGGCTGTTTTAAAAGTTAAGGTGAAATGTTTTAATCTGGAAAATTGTTTTATGCTTTTACATGTTGTAAGCCGCCTTGAGTCGGTTGTAAAACTGACTAGGCGGGATATAAGTTGAACAAATAAATAAATAAATAAATAAATTCTCCTCCTGGGGCATCTGCGATAAAAGGAGAGTGGGAGAATGTTAGAGGGCGGCCTCCTCCCACCAATGCCACCTTCCCGGGCCCCAGGACACCAGCCCAGGGGTGGGGACGGAGAGGGTTCATTGTCTGGGGCTGGCAGGTTCTCGATCCCCCTGCCCCCCCAGCATGCCACCTTTTGGCACTGCTGAGTGAAGGTGGGTGGCCGAAGTTCCACGCATTCGGGGCACATGAGGGAACTTACAGGAGCCATCCCGGTTATCAGGGGGCTGCAAGGAAAGAAGGGAGAAGGACATGGAGGTAGGAGGCTCCTCATCCCCATCCCATTTTGACCCTGCAGCCTCCCCACTCTCTGTCCTGGGGTTGGGGTGGGGATGTGCCTTTGCAAGACTGCTGGGACTGGAAGCTGCCTCAAGCACTGGCGGGGCTTTTGCTTTTGCTTCTCAGCTCCCTGCAGGCAGGTTTGTGCAGCCCTGCTGCTCCCTGTCTTCTGGGGGCACAAAAGCCACCCTCCCTCCCCAACAAGGTGCCCCCGCTGGATGTCTACATCCCCCAGGTTTTTGTAAGCTTCGGGTGACTCAAGAGCATGTTGCGTGTTGCCGTGGGGTCGGGGCTGGGCTGGGTGGCCTGAAGAAGACCTGGGCAGCGCCTCCAGTTGGGGGGTGGCAAGAACCTCACCTCAGGCCTTAGAGCCCCCCCCCCACAGCATAGCTCTTTGCTCCAGGGGAGCTGGTCACGGTGGTCTTGAGATCCATGGTGATAGTGGGAGATCTCCAGCCCCCACCTGGAAGTTGGCACCTCCTTATGTTTGAAAATTGGTGGCCACACGGGGGTGTGTGTGTGTGCCAGAAGGTATCCTTGCCTAGTGCACAAAAAAACCTGGGGCTGGCCCTGTTCACCTATCATTAATTTATCAGCCTTTCACAGTGCTTGCTTACACATACATGTTCATCACTTGATGATTGTAATATCCAGATGACTTGCATCAGAGACTGTGGCTACAACATATAAAACATTTGTATCATTTTGCTTGATATAATTCCTAGCACAGCATCTTTTCAATGATGTTTCTTCTTTTCTTTTTTGTGTTCTAAGGCACTTTGAGTCCCCATTGGGAAGGAAAGCAGGATATAAGTAAATAAAAACAAAAACATTCAGCAGTCAGACATCAAGAGTACAGAAAACAAGTGTGAAACAAGCCAAAGCCAGTGAGAAATTTGAGGAATAAAAAATGCAGTTCCCATTGTGGTTACCAGAGTGAATACTTAAGCAGCCACTATGTGGTTTTGAATTTTCTCGCATGTTGAGTCAACATGTATAAAAGAAAGAAATTGAAATAAAGAGATAAGGGCAGAGAGTTTTTTATTTATAACCTTCATATGCTGCCACTGCATCTGGCTTCCCTTAAAGATGAAGAGTCCACATCCTTAAATACAGGAAGTGTCCCCATAGAAGATGCTTTCCCCCACTAAGTGTAGTGCAAGAGCAATAAGCATTTAACCTCTTTGTAACCATCAAACGAATGTGCTCTGCTTACAGGTGTGGCTGGTTCCATTTTTACACAGTCCCTTTGAAAGAAGCATTTACGATGGGACCAAAGGTAACTGCTGTATTTGTAGAGAGATCATAACAGTCATGCAACCAAGAATGTGAAAGTCAAATGGATGGTATGACAGATTGCACTTTTAAAAGCTTAGAAGTGCTGTACAAACAAACTTCACAGAAACAGAGAGCCTTGAGTGATAGGCTGCTCCAAGCAATCTGATTGGTTAGCATCAGCTGAGCAGAGAAAGTCTTGAGAGAGCTACATGCTGAGGAGAGAGTCAGTCAGATTTCAGTCTAGACTGAGTTGAGTATTGACAGTCTGATTTCAGCCCTAGCAGAGAAGAGTCAAGTACTGATAGTTTCAGAATTTGGCCCTGACTGAGAACATGTTAACACAGACAGGACAACTAGGGAAAGTTAGCAAGGATAGGTGGGTAGTTAGATGGAGACCCCCATTTGGGCCAAAGAAAGGGGATAGATCTTCTAGAGAGAGGAGAATTTCCCTACCCAGTCAAATAGAGTTAGCTTTGAGGAGTGGCGTGATCCCTGGTATGGTGTGGTTAAAAACTGCCTTTGGAGACCTTAAGAGTCAATTAAAAACTCAAGATGGGTACTGGGGTTTCAAGAGAAGGGGTTTGGGTACTGGAAAGAGTGTGCTGGCCAGCTGGAAACCAAAAGAGTTAGAGAATACTCAAAGAAAGTGTACTGAAGTACTTGGGGAAAACTCTGGAACAAAAGCCTCTCAACTTAAAGATTTTAAATAGTTCTGAATAGCTTAAGAAACGCATTAGCCTGAAACATACGAACTAAAGTCTGTGCATGTACTGGTTTTACCTCCGAAATTTCAGCCCCAGAATTCACCTGACCTTTGCCCTCTGTGTTAAATACAATATTGTATTATTTTTGAATTTCAAAATGCCATTTGTTTAAGTTAAAATGGGCTCCTGATTCTTCCCTCAGGTTCCTGGGCTGAGCAAACAGTCAAAATATTGTATTTTGATGGGGTGGGACAGCCAGAGTTCTTTAGGAAAGAAGAAAACACATTACTAGGGTGGCTCAGTCAGACAGTGAAAGAAAAATACAGGGGAAACCTCTGAGGGATGGAAGTGGATGCGGCTGTCATAGATGGTCATTATGTAGCATTCTAGGATATATACTTCATCAAAAAAATTTTAACTATGCACTTTCTTCATTAATATTTCAACAGAATAACTAAGTATCCCAGAAATGGATTCCTCCCTTCCTGCTGAAATAAATTGATTCTATGGGGGTAAATACGGTCATAGCTGGTTTGATCAAACATTGCAGCACAGCTTCATATGTTTTCCCACTGCAAATACTGCATTAGATTCAACTCAGTTTTCTGTTGGTGAAAAAGGGAGGGGGGTATCCTCTGACAATCCCAAAACTTTATGCTGGAGATTATGGGATCTGCATGAGCAAAACCCATATGGGATTAAGGCTATCGTAAAGCGGGGAATTTAGTGAATGAAAAAGCTAACTGGATGAACACGAATAATCTGTGTCGTATATTACAGCATGACCAATATGATGTGTGTACACAATTGAACCAGGCCACAGATTCAGGATGAGGAAGTATAATTGTACTTTCTCTGTCATAGGCAGACTGATTTTTAAAAATGTAGCTCTCCTTAATTTACATGAACAATCGACAAGTAATTCTAGTTTAACCTTAGATTAACAACAGTTACATGGCAGTGGCTACAAAGGCCATGACAGCAGCACTAGAAGATGCCCTTTCAGTGACTTCAGTGCTGATGGGCACCTGCAAGACTGGCTGGCTTTATTCTTTGTGCATTTGAAATATAAATGCAGACCTTCCCCTCTGCCTTTCTGTAGCAATGACATTTAATTGCTAGCTGCCTTTAAGCCTTGAGCTAGTCAACGGAGACACAACACTATCAGGAATCATTTGTCCTTTATGTACTTCTGTGGCATGATCTATATTGCCATGCTGAGAAGAGTCCTTGTGGGTGTCAAACATGGTTGCAGTCTCTAATGGAAATAAAGGAAAAAATAAAAAGCTCTAATAAATAGATGGTTCTCTAAACGTAACTTTAAGTTTTCAAGTAGCCTTGATGCCAAGATGTAACAGCAGCTCTGCTGGGGTGGGTGGAGGAAAAGAAAGCAATAGGATAGCTGGGGAACAATTCACCCTTTGAGTTATTGATTGATTGAACCCAACTAACAGCAATTGCACTATTTTAAAAAACATGTCTTTTCAAATTATTGAAATGTTTTACTGTGTAGTACCTGACATGTTCACACTGTCACACATGCTTTGCTTACTCTATTTTAACCTTTCCCCCACATACTATGTAGATCCCTAGAACTCAAGTACATTGAGCTGAATGAACTGATGCTGTTGCCTAGCAAGGCACTTTACGTGCTCTTATGGACTCTTAATGTTCATCAGTTTGAACTTTGGACTGTGCTAAGTGTATGCTTAAAGGACTGTATTGTGATGCCAGCCGCAAACTGCACACATGCCCTCTTACCTGCTGCAAGAGGTTCCAGTCTATTCCTGACTGCCAAGAAGCACACTCCTGCCATTGTCCACACAAAGACAGAGACAAGGAGCTGAGGACCCCATTGCCCAAGGGTGTTCCTGTCGACTTACGCTTGGCAACCCCCCCCAACATACCTGTGGGATTCCACACATTCCAGAGAGATGCTGAATGAGGTTGCTTGGCAACTAATCCTCAACCCATCAACTGGCTGAGCTAGGGCCATCAAGAGACAATAGGATGGCTCGGTGACTCATCGCAAGCTTGCCCAGGTGTCAGTTCCTGTCTAGCTCCTAGAGTCTCGATATTGACCACCCCCCAGCATCCCCTCCTCTTTCTCCTTTAACCAATGGTAGGGTTTGTAGGGACGGACTACCTGGTAGGTGTGTTAGGGGATGTGGTCAGTGCTGCCTGCCCCCAGATCACCTAATAAAAGAGGTCGCCTACCATGAGGCCGGTCTCTTGAGCTTCCACGACCCCTATCTGCTTTTACCCCTCTCAAGTCCAGCTTGCTATCCCAGTACCCTCCCTCCACCTTTGATCTCTGGGTCTGCAGCCAGAGGTAAGCGTGCTTTTGCCAGTTCAGAACACGTTCCCTATTTTCCTTTCAATCCCTCAATTCTTCCTCTGGAATGGATAACCCATCTCCAGGACAGGTAAAGTATTGCCCAACGATTGAACCTTCTGCTAATGTGAAAGTGCTATTTACCTATCTAAAGTTTCTTAGGAACTGTGTATTAGTGTATGTGAATCTGTATTGTGTGCCTGAGAATATTCTTTAGTAAAAATCATTTAAATGGACCTCCACCTCAGTGTCTATTTACTGGGAACTCCTGGAAGGGGCGGGACCTTGGTATAGTTGGCTGTAACCCGGTTATTTGCCAATTGCTGACCTTAAAATCACTAACCCAGAGCAATTTGGCTAACAATGCAACAATGAGTAGAGGGGGATATTAAACTGCTTAAAACATCTGCTTACATCATTTCATTGTTGTAGTTTCATAAGTGCTTTTGCAGTGTAAGTAAGTAAAAATGTTGGGTCATTTACCTAATTCAGGGTTTCTTCCAATGATGAGTTGGGCATGGAGTCTGTGATACCCAAATCCTATGCTTTCTGTTTCCATCAATACAGAAAAGTGATATCAAAAGAGGATTAGGTTCTGGGGATTTTGACTGCAGTGATATCTCTACATGGATGACACCCAGCTCTATTTCTCCTTAACTGCTGAGTTAGGTTGGTCCGTGGAAGGTAATGGGACAAATTAGGACCAATCAATTGAAGCTCAATCCAGACAAGACTGAGTTGCTGTTAGTCAATGACAAAGCTGCTCGAGGACTGAGAGGTCAGCCTTTTCTGGAGGGAATTCTACTCTTCCACTCCCCCTAAAGGAGCAGGTTCATAGCTTAGGGGTACTGCTGAATCCTGTCCTACATTTAGAGGCTCAGCTCTCGTTTGTGGCATGGCCTACGTTTTATCAGCTGCAACCATTTCTTTAAAAACTGTGATCTGGCCTCAGTGATCCATGCTCTGATCACGTCCAGGCTAGATTACTGCAAAGCACTTTACATGGGTTGCCTTTAAAAACTGTCTGGAAATTGCATTTGGTCTGAAATGCAATAAGGCTAATTCTGGGGTATGGATACAGGGATTGTTATCGCACCTGTACTGAAAGATCTGTAGAGACTATTTGTTTCTGAGCATAATTCAGAGTTTTGGGTCTTACTTTTAAGGTCCTAAATGTCTCATGGGTGGAATACCAGGAGAACTGTCTCCTCTTGTGTCGTCTAGCCCCCTGGTTAAGATCTTCTCAAGCCGTATATTTTGTGCCCTGTCCACTGAGGTGAATGAGGTGGTTACCAGAAACAGGGCCATTTTCAGTGGTGGAATTGTCTCTTTGGAATGCCTTTCATCTGAGACTTACCTGGCATCTGCCTTACTTTTCTTCAGGTGCTAGGCCTAGCTTCTAACTAAGGGGTTTCATTTTCTAAAACTCTTTATATAGTCTGCTTCTAATCCCAGGACTGTTTTATGAATAACTTGTTAAGCTACTGAATATTGTTTAATGCTGTTTTTAGGCCGGGGTGGTGGTGGTGGAAAGTTCAGTCCAGTCACAGCTGACTTATGGTGACCCCATAGGGTTTTCAAGGCAAGAGACATTCAGAGATGGCTTGCTACTGCCTGCCTCTGTGTAGCAACCTGGACTTCCTTGGTGGTCTCCCATCCAAATACTAACCTTACCAGAGCCAACCCTGCTTAACTTCCGAGATCTGACAACATTGACCCTAGACTTATTTTCATAGCTTGTTCTATTATTGAAAGTTCTTGGGTTTTTTTGTTTTTATGCTTTTATTGTATGGTTTTAGTTCATCAGCCATCTCAGACAGCAGTTTACTTGAGAAGTACTGCATGCCCTTCTCTTCAGAAGAAAAAAAGATGAAGGAGCTGGATAAGCCATTTTGTGGGAAGATCTGAAGTCTGGCTAAATAATGTCAGAGAACAGAGGGCTTATGTAGAGCTATACATATTTAAACGCTTAGGAAACACCATTAAGGAAAGTGTAGGAGAAAGTTAGGAAATTTTTACAGGGGGATGACAATGAAATGCATTCATCTGTGGCAAATTGCTCAAGGGAATTAGGTATGTGTGTCTTATGGGGGAGCAAAGAACTGATTCCTTGCTACAGAAGAAAGTTATATTGCAAAAAGCACTCAGAGGCATATGTGAGAAAACATTTCTGCACTTTCCTCTTGGGAAGCAAACTACATGAAATGAACTAATACATGAGGGATTTGCCATTTAGTTTTCTCTCGTTCTCTGACATCAGATCCATGGCAAGAGCTTATTGTGGCAATGGAGTTTGTGTGTTGCTTCCATCCCAAGAGGATGAATGCAGTATTATATAGCAATCTCTACTAATGCCAAGCTGGTCTGGCTCAAGGTGCAGTCTTTGCAGGGACTGATGGTAGTGGTATGTCCATCCGCTGGGATAACACAGTAGTAACAGGATTTGACCTCAGGAACTTTAATTACCACTATTAGGCCATCATCACTTTGTTAATGATTAGCAGGCTTTGTAAACGACAGGGTTCTTTAGGCAGGTTTTGTTAATTTTGATGTCTTCAGCATGCTAACTGGAAGCACTTTTGTATTATTCTTTATGGATCTGCCAGTGTCCCATTTATTCACGGAGCATCTTGCTGGCTTGTGATGAGGATTCTGTGCTCAGCGGGATGAGCAGAGGAGGCTTTGTCCATGCAGTAATGCTGCTAGCAGAAGCCAAAGAGAAGGCTATTTTTAAGTTGGACTATGATTGCATTTCCTACCTCCTTCACTGCTCCTGCTGACATTGATATAGTTATAGCTATTGTGATAGCCAGCCAGGAGCATAAGTAGCTTTACGGAGGGAAAAGAGGAACACTCATAAGAAAGGCCTGACAGTGGCTGAAATAAGAACACCACAATAGCAGCAATGACAACCTCCATGGTCAGACTCTCTGTACCCCTAACAGTGTGCAGATTTCTTCCCTGTGAAACTGAGGCATTTGGTGTGATGATGTCAAGGTTCAGGTGAAAATATATATATAAATGAACAAATGGGGTAGTGTATTTTGGATTTTTATTTGCAACCGCCACTCTCATTCTTTCTCAGTGAACCTAAAATATTATGGAGTAGTCAAATTTTCTTTTGGTGTGCATGGATTCTAAGGTTGAAAGCTGTCAGCTGTGAGGTAATCTATAAGAGTTTGTTCAGTGCTTCCTCCCAGCTTAACTGAAATATAATAGTGTTATAAGACTTCTGTTCCCATTTCCTCTTTTGGTTACTATTTAGGAATATATTGTCATCCCTGTAACCACACAGGAGACCTAAGATAAAATGAAAACCATGTTTATTTCCCTAGAAGGTTTGGTAAGATCTCTGAGGCTTGAAAATATTTACAAATGTAAGAAACAGTTTCAGCTGGTAAAAGACACAAGAACCGGTTACTGATACTACAGTGTAATCTGAGGACAATGAGCAGGTAACAGCCAATATGTGCTTTGAGAGAAAAGTTATGAATGACTGAACTTAGAGCCACTGAATCCCAGACTAGAGCTATCAGAGTGCTTTGAAATGAAAACACAGACTGTCCTTTTAGTTTCCATCAGTCTTGGAAAACTACAGAAGGTTAATTAAATACTGAGTTTCTCCTGGACACCACATTTTACCAAACTGCTTCTCCCAAAGACAGATCCCGAGACAAAGATTCCCAGCGCACACGGAGTCCAAGGAAAGGGCAAACAGGCCCACCCCATGGCCATTTTTGCTGGCAAAAAGAGTAAGAAGGAGAAAACAAAAAAGAAGAGGAGGAGGAGATTGGATTAATACCCTGCCCTTCACCCTGAGTCTCAGGGCAGTTTACAATCTCCTTTCCTTCTCCTCCTCACAATGGACATCATGTGAGGTAGGTGAGGCTGAGAGAGCTCTTTTGAGGACTGCTCTTAAGAGCTCTGAGAGAATTTGTGACTGATCCAAGGTCACACCAGCAGCTGCATGTGGAGGAGTGGGGAATCAAACCTGGCTCTCCCAGATTAGAGTCCGCACTCTTAACCACTACACCAAACAGGCTCTCATAAAAAGAATGCTGAGTTAGAAGAACTGCTAGTCTAGCCTCGGATGGTGAGAGATTCTTAAGGGAAAACAATGTAAGAAACATGGTGTTTCCATCAAAAATGACAGTTCTGTGGTGCATTTCCCCCCTGAAGCCCCTCTTTTCATAACATCTGGAGCTGTGTGGAGTAATTGAAAGCTTTTCAAAGGCTAGTCTCATTTCAACATGTAAGTGTCAAGTTGGACATTAGGGTTGCCAAGAACCTGGAGGAAAAAAACCTTGTCCCTTTAATGGAGGCTTATTATGTGGAAGTTGGTGAAGATTTTCATGCTATGAAGGTAAAGAACTTCAGTTAGTAAATAACATCACATTAAAACTTTGCTAAAGGGCCCAGGCATTTTTTTCTCCAGGTTATTGGCAACCATACAGGCACCCATGACCTGACTTGTGTCACATGTAATTTGTATTTTGGCCCTGTCTCACTGGCAGCTGAAGAAAAATGGCTGTCTATTTGCTCCAACTCCTTCATCAAGGAGGTCTGTCAAAGTTCCAAGAGCCCAGACTGGTTCTTACCAATTTTGTGAACACTGCAACCAGGTTTAAAGGGGATTGGCAGTTTTCAGGAAATAGGCAGGACTTTCATATGTCTGCCACACTCGGATACAGAGAATGCTGGGTTCGAAGAACTGCTAGCCCAGCCTGGCATGGTGAGAGGTTCTTAAGAGAAAACAGTGTAAGAAACATGGGGCTTCCCTCAAAAAAGTCTGTTCTGTGGTGCATTTTCCTCCTTTCCACCTCTGTAATGTCTATGATAACTTACTCTGTGTCCTTACATGCTGTGTGGTGTCCCGCCCTTGCTTCAAATATTATTGATGCTGATGAGGGCAAGGAAACACACAGTGTAACACAGTGTAAAGTTTATTAGAAGTTATAGAAAGAACATGACACAGTATCCTGCATTGAGCAGGGGGTTGGACTAGATGGCCTGGATGGCCCCTTCCAGCTCTGTAATTCTGTGGTTCTGTGATTCTATGACTCCTGTTTCTGGTAGCAGCTCTGTGTTGTTTGTAATGTGGAGTTTCACTGACAGCAACTCCTCTTGAACTAGTTGTTGTAGGAATTTCTAGTCAAAAAAATTAGCATGGACCATCCCCCTGCTTGGTTGTTTTTAAGAGCTGGCTGAGTTTGGGCATAACCAGTGAGATTTTTGACTCCTATATCATAATCTTTTGACAGCCCGTCTGTTTTCAAAAGACATTTGCCACGTAAGCCTAAAAGCCTTTTGGATGTGTAGTAACAACAGCTGAGTATAAAAATAACATGTTTGAGGGTAAATGTAGAAACCAGTTCTGCAAATGACTCTTGGAAGGTGCAACTCACCAGGTGCAGGCCCGTTTCTTTAATTTAGCTTCAGTTCAGATATACATAGCTGCTCTGCTATTGTTCTCACCTAAGACAAAATTGTAGACTTAAGCTTTCTGAAAAAAGCTATTGTAAGATCTTCTAGTCAAGTGGGTAGGTCAGTTGGCAATAAAATTACACCATCTGGAGACAGTCTAGGAAAGTAGACTTTAAGAAAGAATAACAACAATTAGAAAACTGCCAGCTATTTTTCTGCTCTAATTGTCAATGGGGGCCAGGCCCAACTATGACAGACTTTAACTGCATCCTTGTTCCCATATGTTCATTATGATTTACTAAGTTCTTTTGTGCATGTGATTTGTGGGACTGCTACTGGCAAATCTTAACTGTACCATATTTCTATTAAAGGTCATATAACTAATAGAAAAGGTACGGAAGGGCATATGCGGAGAAAGAGCAAGAGTGAGAGATTTAAGTGTTAAGTGTTACAGCTGCACTAGGCAAGCAAAAATTTAAAATTATAGTGGGAATAATCGTTAGTGCTCCCACTTCAGTATGAATCATCCTTACTAAAAGGCTTCCATCTCCAATACTGTCAAATTCATCTGCCCCATTGAAGAGTGTTGTGAATGGAGAATCTTTCTCTCAGAGATACATGGATAACAGATATAATCAAGTTAATTTTTCCCTGTAAAACTGAAACTTGATCCTTAGCCATAGCTGTACAGAATTAATTTTCTCACCAGTGTGGAAAGATCTGTCAGGGAAGGCTGAGCAGTGATACTGAGGCCCCATCCATTCCTTACCTTCGTACCTGAGTCCACAGTAACAACTCTATCTGGACGATGTGGAGCTTTTTAATGAATGTTCTTGGTTTAGCGTGAGACCAGAACTTTCCAGAGTGGCTCCCACACTGCAAAAGCACAGCCACAGTCAGGCCTTAGGCAGGGCTGGTTCTAAGCCACCTGACTGCTGTTTGAGGTACTATAAGGTAAGGCAATAACATCGGAGAAATGGCATTCAGAGCAGGTGGAACACCTAGCAGGGTCTGCCCCTCCCCATACAAGTTGTAGCCATAGTATGGGGTTTCCAACTCCAGCTTGGGAAATTCTTGAAGATCTGAGTGTGTGTCTACCTGGAGAGGTGGAGTTTGGGGAGGGAGTTCAGTGGGCATGCTATGCCATAGAGTCTGCCCTGCAAACCTTCCACTTCCTCCAGGGGAAACCAATCTCTACGATTTGTAAGAACTCCAGGCCACATCTGGAGGTTGGCAACCCTGGCTACACTGGTTGTTTCCTGTACCAGAAGTAAAAGTGTATGAGCTCTATGGTAGTAGCCACCAACACTGAGGAAAAATTATGCCATCTGGGTGTGGTGGCAAGAATAGCATGTAGGCAGTAGGAAGGATGACGTTCTTAACCTATTTTAAGGATAAGATTTGATCCCTTTTTCTTCCTCCTTTATCTTGCTCTTCTTCCCAGAGATCTCCTGTTATCTCAAAGGCAGCGGAAAGATGTAATGTGTAGCCAACTCCTCTTCATATGGGACTCAAGAGGACAGTAGCATTGCAGCTTCCAGCAATGGGGGAAAGATGAGATAATGTGAGGCTTCTGAGTTGAATCAATAAGCCAGACCTCTTGATAAAGCAAAAGGTCTTTTTATTCTTAATGATGGTTCAGGTACTCAATGTTTGTTAGAGATACTTGGGTACAGACAACAGGGATTAATATACCCCCACCTCCAGGTAACAAAAGGCAGAGGGCCAATCAGGATGAATACAAAAAAGCGCGAAAACTTTTAGACTGTTTGTTCTCATAGACAAAGCGCGAAAGCACTAAAAATTCCCCCCATGCCCCTTAGTGACCTCTAATTGCAGTTCGCAGACCAGACACGTGGATAGATACAATTCAACAGTTCTCCAAGGTTATGAAAGCAAGATAAAACACTCCAGGCTCCAGAGACAGAGAGGGGGAGGCGGGAAGAGATAGCCAGGCTTGTTTATGTGACGCGATGGAATGCAGCAAGCCATCCTCCCGGGGAAGAAAAGACACATTAAGCAGGACCAGCAATAACCTTCAAGGCTAACCATAAATAAACCCCCAAACTGTAACAATTAATGTCAGATCCTGACAGATAATAGTGACTGCCATTAAGACCCCACCTGCACATCACACAGTCCTTGTGTTGCTCCCCAACAAACATGAGGATTTTGTAATGTGTAGATTAGACCCTCAGAAGGTGGGCTATGGAGCATGATCTGGGGAAACTGCTGACCCTAGAAAGGGGAAGCAATAGGCCTTGGTGAGATGACAGCTCTCATTCCCTCTTCATGCTGGGTTAGGAAGGAGAGGGATTTGAAGAAACGCCACCCAGCCCTGTCATTATTGCCCTTGCTTCTGTCCCCACCCCAACCACTTGCAGAGGTTGCTTAGAAGTCAATGTCAGATGATGACAAAAACAATTCTTGCTATTTTATACAGTACATTATCTCCCCCAGCTCCTCCACTAAGTTCAGGCATTTCACATATCTTAGTAGCTCCTGTAACAACCTTGTAAGGTAGGCTGTTTTTATGAATCTTGTATTACAGATGGATAGGATATTAATTCCCTTGGGATAGCCAGGTGAGTATGTTACAGCAAAATGAAGGAGGAGTCTTGGGACAGCTTAAGAAGTAATTAAGGGAGCAATCCTAACCAGGTAAGGGAAAGAGGTCCCTTTGTATTCTCCCTGAAGAATATTTTTAATTATTGCAGCCATAGATACTGCTGATTCCCTTTTACATTATAAGTGTGTGTGTGTATCTGAGGGGAGGGTGTTAAGAAATATGGTGGGTGACATGTCTACCTAAGTGAATTCATGGCTCACTGAGCTGAATCAGCTCTTTAAAAATATGTCTTATTAAACTAGAATAATAGTAAAGACATTCCACTCAACAGACAGTACAATCCTAATCAGAGTTATAATCTGGGTTTTAATTCACAGTTTTTAATATTTTTACTTTTCTTATGCTTTACTTTGTAAGTCATTTCAGGCAGGTTCCTTGGCACCTTAATATAATAATTTTCTTGATGTGTTGGCCATTTCCAGCTCTCCCATTGGTTGTGCAGTGTGCTCCATCAACCATTGGCCCATCAACCATCACTCAAGAAGAAGAAGAAGAGAAGAGATTGGATTTATACCCCACCCTCCACTCCCCAAGGGAGTCTCAGAGCGGCTTACAAACTCCTTTTCCCTTCCCCTCCCCTCCCCACAACAGACACCCTGTGAGGTAGGTGTGGCTGAGAGAGCTCTTTCCCAAGCTGTCCTTGAGGGAACAGCTGGTACAGAGCTATGGCTTGCCCAAGGTCATCCAGCCAGGTGCAAGTGGAGGAGTGGGGAATCAAACCCGGCTCTCCCAGATTAGAGTCCGCGCACTTAACCACTACACCAAACTGGCTCTCAAGTGTATGTATGCCATTGGCTGGGTGCTGGGTCCACTCCTCTTCTCTGCCCACTGCCAGTTTTGGACACTCTTCCCTTGCAGAAAAAAACCCTGTCAAAACAGCTGTCTTTCCTGATGAAGACACTTCTCCTGCTTGGCTCCTGTGGGACTAACTTTTCCCTCATTGGCTGTTACTAGGCAGCCAAGCCGCCCTGAGCCTGCTTGTGGGGAGGGCAGGGTATAAATTGAACTAATAAATAAAGTAAATAAAAAGGCAAAGGAAGGAGTCTATTCTGTGGTGGAGTCTACAGGAGCCAGAGTTTGGGGAGGGGAGAGGCCTCAGCTGAATAGAATGTCATAGAGCCCGCCCTCCAAAGAAGTTATTTTCTCCAAAGGGGGAGAGATCTGTTGTCTGGAGTTTCTGTTGTAATACCCAGCAATCTTCAGGCTCCACCTGGGGGTTGGCTACCCTAGGCGTAGCAGTTAGCACTTCAGAGTAGGGTCTGCCAGACCCAAGTTCTTGCTGGGGAAGTTGAGTAGGTGATTTTGGACCAATCAGAGACTTTCAGCCTAACCTACCTCACAGGGTTGTTGTTCAGATCAAAAGGGGGAGAGGAGAATGATGTAAGCTGCTTTGGTCTTCACTGTGGAGAAAGACTACTTTTCCTCTTGGGGAACCACTGCTGCCAGGTGAGGGCTGGAGATCACTCAGAATTAAAACTGTTCTCCAGGTGGTAGAGATTGGGGCAGATAAAGGTAGGTTGATGGTTGGCTGGGAAGGAGATAGGGTTGCCACCTTCGGGTTGGGAAATTCCTGGATATTTGAGGGATGGAGCCCGGAGAAGGTGAGGTTTGAGGAGGGGTGGGACCTCAGACTGGTACAATGCCATAGACTCTACACTCCAAACTAGCCATTTCCTCCTGGGGAAACATTGTTGCCAATCTCCAGGTGAGGGCTGGAGATCACTCAGAATCACAACTGCTTTCAAGGAGGGAGGGGGAAGGAGATGGAAAGCTGAAGTCAGAGAGGCAGATAACAGTAGGTTGATGGTTGTCTGGGAAGGGGATAGGTTTGCCACCTCCAGGTTGGGAAATTCATGGGGATTTGAGGGGTGGAGCCTGGAGAGGGTGGGGTTTGAGGAGGGATAGGACTTCAGATAGCTACAATACCATAGGCTCCACCCTCCAAACCAGTCATTTCTTCCTGGGGAATCACTGCTGCCAATCTCCAGGTGAGGGCTGGAGATCACTCAGAATTACAGCTGCTCTTCAGATGGCAGAGATCAGTTCCAGTGAAGAAAACAGTGGGCTCTGTGTCATTATATGCTGCTGACATCACCACAGCAAATTGATGCTGAGTGTCCAAGGCCAGGGCACCTGCCCAGAGCCTCTTTCTAGAGCCCATTGTATTTATTTCCACAATGGGCCTTGTTCCTAATAATCAATAAAATTCTAAGCTCATGTACTTCAGTGGACTTAGAAGGGTGTAAGTATATTTAGAGTTGCGCAGTAAACTATGTTCAGCTATCCAATATAGGAAAGGGAGTGTGGAGATATAAAGTTTACCTGAACAAGTATTCAGAAAAGGGGAAAGGGCTGGATGTAGCAGCACAAAGGGACAGGAGAGGAGTAAGAGAAAAGTGCAGCAGCAGAAGTACCAGAGGAGTTAATGCTTAACACTACAGGGAAATATTGCCACATGCATGTTAAGGTGTCAGAGGTGACCCATGATTATAAGTGACTTTTCCCTTGTGGGAAACATGGAACTTAGTATATAGGGTTAAACACATTATCATTCACCACTGCAGGTGCCAAGCATGTATGTACCCTGTAGTCAGGAACTAACTGGGTGGTGCAGTAAATTTGTTCTTTGCTTGTGGTGACAAAATTCCTTGAATTAGCTCTCCACAAAGGAGGCTTCTGTTTTCTTGGTGGACTGTTTGTTTTTCACTTTGTACGATGTCTCTGTAAATAATTATGAATGAGGCACTTGAAGGAAGAATTCTAAGGATGTTCATTATGGTCCCATGCTTTTGGTCCTCTGGTGAATCACCTGAGTAGTTTTGCCTTTCAATTATAGCTTATTTTGCATACCCATGCAGGAAAGAGAAAACATTGATAAACACCATACATAGCTCCCAGCATCATTAATTTCTGGATGTCATGGTAAGGTCTGTCTCTGGGGTCAAGATTAAAAGATGATATACAGTCAAATTAATTAGTTTTCCTGAACTTGCAGTTTCAAAAATACCTTTCAAGTGAGCTTCCCTCTAATGATTTTAAAGGTCATGTGAATGGTTCTGTGGGTTTGATGTCAAGCAGGAATGTAGCAAGGCTACTTTTACTTCCAAATGGAGTCCTGCTAGTCTATGAAACTACCCTCACTGAAGGATTAGCAATCTCTAGGCTAGGGAGTGAAATAGACAAGCACCGTCTGTGCTCAACAGTGCGGAAGAAGGCTCAGTCTGAAAAATGAACAACAAAATCTTGCTCTAAGATGATGGCTGAAAGCAGCCAAAATACATTTTGGTGCAAAGGCTTGACACATTTTTAACTCTAGGGGGCAGCATTGCACTTTGATTAGAAATTGTTCCTTCAGGTAATCCTTTAATGGAAATCTGGGGGAAAATGAACAAAGCCTTTTTTTTTCTGCCTTCAAAGGCAACCATTGGTCAGGATAAAGAGGATGAAAAGGCTTTGTTACACTGGCCAGGCTTCAACTCTGATGATTCACTGGATTTAATATTAAAGAATTAGAATACTCTGGGGCATGGCATGGAGGTCCATCAAGATACTTCTTTTGGTAGCGATTTCTGATCCCACCTTCTGTTTTCCTGGCTGGATTCTTTTGTATTGTTCAGCTTCCTTCTGTTCAAAACAGACAGCTGGGCTGCTCGCAACAACATATTTAAAAGGCTAAAATAGAAATGAATCGTGCTCTGGATCCCCCCTTTAGAATTCTCTAATAATTGTAATATGTGGCCTGACTGTTATTTCAGGAGCAGAAAGATGGCAATTGCAGAGAATCAGTCAACTTGGGTCTTGTCTTATAACAGTGGTATTCAAACTTCCTTCACTATGAAGCTAGTAACTTCTCATTTTTTTTGCCGGGGGGGCGAATTTCCCCCATTAGCTCCTGCTCCTATTTCTCAGTTTTAAAACATTTGAGAAACAGGCAAGGTCATCTTCAAGCACACAACCTTCCCAACAGTACCACTACATTCTTTCTTTTTGAACTTTAGATGTCATATACATATATATATATATACACATACATATATATATATATATACATACATATATATGTGTGTGTATGTGTATATATATGTGTATACACATATGTGTATATATATACATATATACACATACATAAATATACACACACACACACACACACACACACACATACAGGGGTCATTTTGAGCAGGAGCTGGGGGAAGCTCAGCTCCAGGAGTTGGTGCCAGCCCCGCCCCCTGTGGGGGAATGCCTGCTTGTGTCATGGCTGCAGCAAAATGACCCCGTCCCCTGGAAAGGTCCTTGTTCCTCCGACCAGCCTTCTGAAGGCTTCAGCCACCACTGAAGCTATCCTCCCAGAATAGTGGTATTTCTGAGGCTTGGATTAGTAGCTGTCCCCTCTGCCAGGTCTTTCTCTCTCTCTCTCCCTCCTTCCCTCCCTCCCTCTCTCTCTTGCCTTCTGATATACTTCCGGTGATGTCAGGTTGTTTAGCATATGCAAATAAGTTATGCTAATGAGTTATGTTAATGAGCTCCTGCACTTATTTTTCTGCGAAATGACCCCTGTATGTGTGTGTGTGTTTGTATACATATATATATATAAACAGTTACAGACTATGTAATATCTTTATGTGCATCACTGGGGTGAAAGTAACTTACATTTCTTACCAGTCCTGCCTCTCTCCAGGGGGGCGGGGGTCTGAAAGAGAAGAAGCCATGCGCCACATTTCTTATGGATGCCCTGCTCCAGCCCTATACCTTCACCTCTGTGTATTACACATTAATATTAATGTCATAGCTCTGTGACAAAGATCACAAGAACGCTTATTGCGCAGACAGTGAACTGAGAGGAGACTCAGCCAAGGTCAGCAGAAAACATGGCCGGCATTGACAGAGTCTAAAGGTGCCTTGCAATCTGGTCTGAACTTCAAACAGTGAGAAAGTAGTTCTGCCCAAGAACAGCTGCGTCCTTTCTTGGCAGCTTGGGTACCACTTATACAACAGTAAACAAGAGGTTGGTAGGGGCCCATGGTCATTATTCTACATGCTTGACCACAGGCATGACTATTTTTGCCTATGTGATCAATCTGTTCTAAGCCCACTGAAATAATGTATTGAAATCAATGGGCTGGAGTAATCCTGCGTAGGACTGCACTGTTGATGTGATACCACACGTGAGCAGCAGAGTGAACCAGTTGTTAGTGCCTTCCAGGCTGTCTAAGTTCAGCCTATTTTTGTGTGTGTCTGTTTTATACAACTAAGCCTTCCATTTGTATGCAATGGTGAGATCAAGACAAGCTGGTGTGTTGACTCTGTCCATCGTTAATTAGTTATAGTGTTTGAAATGCCTGTCAGGAATAGTTTATTTAGAAATCATTAAAACAGGAGAGAAATAATTTCTCTTTTTGGATTTCTTCAGTTTATGCAGTGTTGCTATTAACAGGTGTTCAAACAAGCAGATGGAAATTCTATTCATGAGATATGTTGAAAAAAATGACATCATTTGTTCCTCAACTTTACTCTAGCATTTCTTCCCACTTCTGAATAAGGACAATGCCAAGGGAACCTAGATGCCTTCTCCCGATACTCAAAGCAAGACTGCCTTGCAGAGTTTGCTGCTGTAGCATGTGCTGAGGCCCACCAGTTAAGATGGTTTTAGAAGCTTTGGAGGTTCTCCCTGTTTCTTGGCACTTCTCTGGCACTTTTCTGTTGCACCACTTTATCAAAAGAAGCACAGATCTGCAGCTTCTCACTCCCTTATGTAAGGGTGCATGTACAGAGTGAAGCATGAATGCTCTCAGGTTCATGTGAAAACTCCCCCCCCCACCATCTTTCTGTAGTCATCTAGATGGGATTGATGCAGCTAAAATTCCAGGAATAGAAGTTTCATTCTCTGCAGGAAAACTCATCTTGGGCCAGGACCCTAAAAATCTCACATATGCTGAGGATGAACCAAGATATTTCAGGAGGAAGAACAAGGAACCAGAGGGGAGCTGCTTGGTTGGGCACCTTCTCCTGTTTCTCTTCATAAATAATTGTCCCCCTGGAAAACATTATTTATTTTTATTTATTTATTTTTTCATATTTATACCCCGCCCTCCCCGCAAGTGGGCTCAGGGCGGCTTACATGGGCCAATGGCCTAATTACTACATTGACCTGTAAAATCAGTTAAAACATTACAATAAATATCATTAAAACATATAAATAGTCATAAAAGCTTCCACAATCCAGCATCCGATGGCGACCAAGTGGCAGGTCTGGGCCCCACCCCCTCGGCCATAGCCGAGGTCGTGTTGGACCAGGGTACATCATGGTGGTTATGATGTCAGATGGTATCTCCAGTATCATCGGTGGCGGCTCCTATTCATAAGCCTGGCGGAAGAGCTCCGTCTTGCAGGCCCTGCGGAACTGCATCAAGTCCCGCAGGGCCCTGATCTCCTCTGGGAGCTCGTTCCACCAGATGGGAGCCGCCACCGAGAAGGCTCTGGTCCTAGTTCTGGCCAACCTAGCATCCCTGGGGCCAGGAACACGCAATCTGTGTTCCGACCCCGACCGTAGTGCTCTCTGGGGTTGATACGGAGAAAGGCGGTCCCTAAGGTATGTTGGACCCTGGCCATATAGGGCTTTATAAGTAAGAACCAGCACTTTGAAGTGAACTCGGTATGCTATAGGCAGCCAGTGCAGTGCCGCCAGCACAGGCCTGATGTGGTCCCGCCTTGCGAGTCCCATCAGCAGCCTGGCCGCGGCATTCTGCACCAGCTGCAGCTTCCCACTTATGAACTGAGGAATGTTAAGTTGTTATGGGTTTAACCATTCAGTTATATGACTTTTAAAGCTCAGAGACTTTTCTAGGGTTTAGAAGTCTGTTTTCTTGTACACTTCCATGCCGGACTTTTAAGCCTATTGTAGTATATGAACCCAATTAATACCATTTTGTCCAACTGGTGACAAACCAAGATTTGCATACATGAAAAATAGTATCTGAAGGCTAAAGTCTCTGGGCTCCAATTAATATGTCAACAGAAATGGATGCCAGAGAAAGCAACTCAAATTCTTCCCCCCCCAGAGATGAGACTTTTTAATTAATGCAGTGTATTACGTCAGTTAATTATTATTTGTGTGCCAGAGACACTCATGGAATCACCCTCACTAGACACCAAACAACTGCTAACCTCATACCTGGCCAGTGAGAAGCTCTTGTCTACTCCTGAGCTCCAGAAGGCAGAAGAAGCAGAAGAGTTGGTTTTTATACCCTGCTCTTCACTACCCAAAGGAGTCTCAGAGCGGTTTATAATCACCTTCCCTTCCTCTCCCCACAACAGATACACTGTGTGGTGGAGCTGAGAGAGCTCTCAGAGAACTTTGACTGATGCAAGGTCACCCAGCTGGCTGCATGTGAAGGAGTGGGGAATCAAACCCGGTTCTCCAGATTAGAGTCTGCTGCACTTAACCACTACCCCAAACTGACTCTCAGGGCTTGGCCACTGCAGGGTATAAACAGGAACAAAGGACCTGGCTGATAGCTGATGGTGAAAATCACACAGCTCAGACCAAATGCTCAACAGAGCCATCAGCAACCTGATGGGGACTTTGTCCAAAGTGAGGCATGGAGGAGGAGGAGGAGGAGGTAGGACAAAACCACCCATCTACTTCCTTGTACAATCCGAGCAATATTGACAGCTGGAGGGTATAATAGCCCCCTGGTATTTGTGTTAATACAGAAAAGTAAAGGAAGGAAGTAAAGGATTTCCTTTCAAGAGGGGGCATATTTAAACAATCTAGTTTTTCCCTAACAGACCTGGGTGGGTCCAGACGAACTGCCCAGGGGCTCCACAGTGCAGTCTCTGACAGACACCCTGAAATGATATGCATGCATAATTTTGTGTACCACAGGCTTCTTGATGGAGTGGGTCCTTGTAACACACTGCATAGTCTTGGAGGTGGCATAACAATCTCTTTCAGGAGAAAGAGACACCCCCAAATTGTGTACTTTGAAAGACAAAGACACTGACATGTGCTTTCGAGAGCAATGGCTCTCTGATACCTGGAAACTATAAAAGAGAACTCAAATGGCACCTTTAAGTATCAGTGAGATTATTTCAGCATAAGCTTTCAGGAGTTAGATTTCACTTCTTCACACATATAATCAGGGGCGTCAGGTTTTGAAATCCCCGGGGGGACGGGGACGGGCTCAGAAACGATGCCGCTGCCTCTTTCCCCCTGCCTGGCCACTCTTCCCTCCTTCCCTCTCCCTCCCGGGGCTCCGGGCAAATGCCCAACGTGATAGCATCACCCGGAAGTGACGCCATCATGCTGGGCCAGTTGCCAGGGTGATTGTTAGAGTGTTGCCCCAGCAATGTGCCCAGCGTGATGGCGTCACTTCTGGGTGATGCGTCGCCCCGGCAATGTGCCCAGTGTGATGGTGTCACTTCTGGGTGATGCTATCATGTTGGGCATTTGCCTGGAGCCCCGGGAGGGAGAGGGAAGGAAGGAGGGAGGGAGGAAGGGAGGAGTGGGTACAGGAGAGCCGGATGGGGGGGGGGAGAAAGAGGCTCTGGTGGTGGCGGCCGGGCCTAGGAAGGGCCGGGGGAGGCAGGGGGGAGAGGCGGCAGCAGGCGCTCCATTTTGCCGGGGGGGCTCAGTCCCCCCGGGAAATTTCAGGGGTGGCCTGAACCCTTGAGCCCCCCCCCCCCAGTTTACACCTATGCATATAATATAAAATGAGAACAAAAGCTATTGTCTACACTTCGGTTCATTGAGAATGTCAGTATCATTGATGCCCTTCAGTTCCTCCTCGCTAATAAACTCGCTCGGTACTTACGCACATAAACTGGCAGGTTCCTTGTCTCTGTTTGCCTCTTTGTACATCAGTTTCCATGGAAATTGAACCCTGAGAAGCCTGAGTTGGGAACCTCTACTTTTTAAACCATCTACTCCTACACACTAATTTCACCAAGAAGTCCCATGCCTGCATCTGCCACCGCAATATTAATTTGCATGCTGTCTACCTACATGACTACCGGCTATATCCCTGAGGGGAGGTTATGGAAGTTGTTGTAATCTCTAGCATATCTGAAATGCCTAACACATGCAGAACACCATGTATTATTTCAATTTCTCATCTTCCCCATGAAGATATAAGCAGTAAAGCTAGTGCACTTCCTTTGGTTAAGAGCACAGGAATGCATATGGTGGGGCAAAAAAGCCCTATATAAAGATTAATTACATCAGGCTGTTGGGATTTAACTTGACTGCACAAGGTGAGACAGTTCAATTATTTAATCATAGTGCTGCTTTCAGCTTCAGAGGCCAGGAATATAGTGATTGTGCTTCCGCTTCTTTTTTAAATTTATAATGGGTTTTGTGTCTAACCCTTATTACTCTCTCTCTTAGAACAGGAAGGAGTTATAACATTTTATTATGGTGAGATGCTTCGTCCTCACACATTTGGATGTCAAGGGCCTTGTGGTTAACTAAACTGAGGAAGAAGATGTCACTTGGCTCTTGCACACAGACAGACCTGTTATTATTTCAGGATTAAATAACATGTGAAAAAAGATCATGGATCTCTATTTTTAAAAGGGAAATTATGGCTATCTGTGGTTCCAATTTTAGGTTGTGACACTTGGGGAGGGAAGAGGAAGATTAATCCTCGCACCTCTGCACCATTTGGCTACTTGAAATCAGCTCCTCATGCTGTTAATAGCTCTTTAAGGGGTGGGGGAATGTGTATCATCTTCTTTAAAAAACAGCATGGAAAACCATATGAGAATGAAAGAGTTAAGTTTCCTCCCCTTCATATGTGGCCCCAATCCCTATCAGGACAGTGGTCCTTTCTGCACTCTCCTTTTAATCCATGTTCACTGTGGTGTCCTCCAAGCAATTCTGTACTAAAATCAAATCCAACCTTCTTTTTAATCCAGGTCCCCCCCCCCCCCATTCTGCACTAAAAATGAGTTCAACCTTCTTTTTTATTCTGTCCCCCCTGCATTCTGCATTACATTACCTCCCTTCAGTGGTCAGCCTGCTGTTAACCCAGGGTTATTTGGATGCTGTTTTGCTGTGGACTTAGGCCAAATTTCCCCCTTCCCTTTGAAGTAGTTTGACTGCTGTCTTTTCCTACACTCATTTCACACTAGTTTCAAATTTCACTCCCTGGGTCTGAAGAGCAGTAAGAAACAGGATCTGTTTAAAGCAGTGTAATGCTAGCTTGACAACAAGAGGGCAATTAATGAATGTAGATGGTGATTTTTAAACTAGAACAAGTATGGTTTGAAACTAGAAACAGGTAGAGACGGGGTTTTTTTTTGAAACTAGAATGATTCCAATGGGAAAGTCAGATGTAATTTTTTTTTAGATTTATTTATATAAAAGTGAATACTGTTGTACCTTGGTAACAGAAGATCTTTCAACATTTACTTCATACATTATACATTCAATTTGTGTCCCCTTTCTAAAAACAATTCAACAATATCAAAACTATAAGTCTTGATAATATTTGTTGGTTGGCAAAAAACCATTTCTAGATAGGTAGTCCATGATAGGAGACCAAACAGCTTGGAATGAGTGCCAAGTGGCATTGTTGTTTAGCGCCATATTTTGTGCTGAAATTTTCCCTAGTAGGAAGTGTTCCCATATCTTATTTTTCCACATGTTCAGCGAGGGGGCTACCTTGTCTTTCCATCATTGCACAATTGTTATCCTAGCTGTTGCTAGTAGTGTAGCGAGTGTAGCAGCTTTTGTTTTGTTTTCTTCAGGTTCAGACCAGGCATCAAGCAAGAGGATCTCCAGTTGGTCAGGTAAAAGTATTCCTGTGATGATGTTAATTTGTGTAATTATTTGTATCCAGAAGGCGTGAATGATTGGACAGAGCCACCAGCAATGTATAAAGTCTCCCACCATGCCACAGTGTTTCCAAAAGTATTTGTTTTTTGTTGGTTTTATTCTGTTAAGCCTGGCAGGGATCCTATACCACCGATGGGGCAATTTGAAGGTGTTAAACCTTATAGAAAAGATTTTGGAGGTAAAATTTGGAGAATCCCAAATAATGTCCCATATTCCAGAGTCTATACGATTTTCACAATCTGTTTGCCAGGCCAGTCGATTGTTATTGCTTTTGTTGGGTGTTGCAGATAATAGAATTTTATATAGCATCGAGATGAGGCCTTTAGTAGTAGGCTTCGGGTGGGCTAGAAGAATTTCAAATGGCGTGAGTGGCGTATCAAAAGTATGCCGTTTTTTGAGGTCTTGGAGAAGGTGGGAGATTTGAAGGTAGCTAAGCCATGGTATTTCCCATCCTATTTTGTCCTCCAGTTCTGCTTTCTTAATGGGAGTTCCTTTAACTAACAAATCCATTATGCGAGTTATACCAGTTTGCCTCTAATCTATTAGGGATGTTTCCCTTCTTCCAGGGGGAAATCATGTTTGGTTCAGAAAGGAGGAAACCCTCGAGCAAGGTGGTAAAAGTAATTTTTTATGGAGCTCCCATGTTGATACTGCTGCAGAAAGAAAAATATTGTGTTCGTCAATGTTAGGTCTGTCCAGGGGTGACATCCAAAATATGTCTTGTAGGGGGATTCAAGTAGTAGATCTTTCTTCAATTGTCTTCCATGGGGGTTCAATTGTAGCATTGAGGAGTTGAACCGTAGAAGCTAGATTTGCAGCCACGCAGTATGTTCCCAGGTCTGGGAGATTAAGTCCTCCTTGAGTGACCGGTAGTCGTAGAATTGAGAAGGAGATTCTGTGTTTATTATCATTCCCCCCAAAAATTGAGGAGTTCATTTTGCCACTTTTTCAAGTCTCTTGGAGAGATACTAATTGGTAGTGCCCGGAACAGAAATAGGAACTTGGGGAGTATAAAGCTTTTAATTAAGATTCTATCCACCCAGAAAAAGTTTTGTCTGTTCCATTCCTCCAGCTTTGCTTTAATTTCTTGATGTACAGCGCATAAATTAAGTTTTACAGGGTCCTTTAGATCCGGGGGAATCGTAACTCCTAGACATTTCCAGTTGGATGTTGTCCATTTGAATGAGCAGTTTGTTCTAAGTCTTTTTTCTGTTGTTTTCTGTAGAGACAGTGGGATTAGTTTCATTTTCTGCATATTCACCTTCAGTCCTGTTATCTGTTGGATGGAAAGGAATAGTTTTTGAAGCTCCTTTAGGGAGGATTCTGGGTTTGTGATGTGCACCATTAAGTCTTCTGCATAGAGGCTGACAAAGTGTGTTCTATTGTTGATTGTTATGCCATGTATATGAGTATTTAATCTAATAGTAGCAGCCAGAGGTTCTATGGCGAGGGTGAATAGTAACGGCGACAGGGGGCATCCCTGTTGGGTGCCCTGTTGTAGTTTGATGGTCCTGCTTTTAATGTCATTGATTAAAATTCCTGCTCTCGGTTGTGCATAAATGGAGCGAATGGCTGTGTTGAAATTAGGACTGAAGTTCATGGCAGTTAAAAGGTGTCGTCAGATGTAGATTTGACCTTAAATTGCCTCAACTCAAACACTGAGAAAATCTGGAGTGGCAGGCAAATGTGAAAAGAACCAGTGTTTAGTTGTTTAAAGTGTGCTGGGAAGATCTGATCACAAATCTCCCAGAGTCTTGTTTGTTTTAAGCCTCTGCACTTAGTTTGAGTTGGTGATGAAGTCCCAGGTGCATTAGGTGATGGACACAGTAATGCTTTATCTTGGTATCATTATGATATCATACCCTAGACTGTAGTGCCTATACCATATAGATTTAGGTCCAAAAGAATGTAGGCTCTGACTATTTACAACAAGCAATATGAATTGTCATTTTTTTGGTAGTAGAAAATGTATTGCATAGTCTTAAGTGTAGAGCACAAGAGTGACAGTCAGAGGCAGCCATTATTCCACCTTCCTCTTCTTCTTGACTAAAGCCTGATCCACACATTCCTAAAGCAGTGTGGGAATGAATGAACCTTGAGAGATCTCATATCTAGTAATGTGCGAATGGGCTGAATGAAATGGATTGCTTCTCCCCTTTCCCATGTCACTTGGTCACTCAGTGTTCATCAGGTAATGATGGACAAGCTACACAATGTGTGATCTGACCATCTAAAACTAAGAACAGGATTTGGTGAGGCTAAGCTGTGGTTGCATAGTATCTTGAAGTAAAGCCTGGAACATAACTATAGGGCTTCCACGGGCTTTTAGTAAAGAAATCAGCTTTTATGTAAACTATTTAAATTCTGAACACATAAAACTCAGATGAAATAGATTACTCAATTTGTGTCTGACTAAGAAACTGCAATCTATCCACATTGTTATACTGAGGCATTGTTAAGGGAGAACAAATTAATATTTTGGATTTGACAGAGAATAATTAGTGGAAGAGGAAACAAAAAGGCAAATCCACCAGTGCTGTTCTTACAGGCTTTGTGGAAATGTATGTTTACATCTCAGGAAGGTTTAGGCTTAAAAAGCATTTTTGTTGCTGAGCTCTCATCCAGTCAAATCACCAGAAACTTTCCCTACTCCTTCACCTGCAGCATTTTGCCTAGAGATTTTGGGATTTCAGTGAATCTGACGGATCAATCTACATTCAGCTTGTGGAATCAAGGTGTCCCTCCCCATCTCTATAGCAGGAAAGATAAACTAAAACTCTGTTACTCAGACCAGTTTCCTTTGAGCCTCTTCACAATATAGCATTTACTTTAAACCTGTACCTCACATCCGAATCCATTGACCACCATTATATGTCTGGCAGGATATTTATAAAAAGGAGCATTGTTTGCAGCCCTTAGTCGATATGTTTCCCACTTATTGATGCATTAGTCAATTGCTTTGAAATATTTAAATATAATGATGTCATTAATATTTCTATCACTGCTAGACAGGATAATTTAAGGAAAATTGGTTGAAAGGAAGACAGCAGGAACTGGGAAATCTTGCTGCTTCAACTTGCTGGTAGGTTAGGAATAACATGAATCTTGGGAAGTGTTAGAAGTTGGTTCTACCCCCAAAGAGGTGTTCAGCTTTCATATTCTGAAACCCTGATCCTGTCTCCTGCTATTACTAAGGTCACCTGTCTCACCTGAGGTTTCCCATCGTATGGTAACCAAAATGAGATCTTATGCATTAAAGGTCCATCTCTATAAATTTAAGGTCCATCTTGTGGACAGTTGTTAGATCAGCATTCAGAACTGTGGATCAGTGGTGAAAAAAAGGTGTGTAATCTGAAAGATTGAACACTTCTCAGTTTCCTGATGAAATCAGGAAGTTGTCTTACAAAAAGGGAGGGAGAAAAGATGAAAGCTGGTATCCTGCTTCGTTTAGTGGTACTGGAGAACAGCAAAAGGGATTGCATAAAGTTTAGTTGTAGCATACACCTGTTCTAAATACATCTGGTGGGATTTCTGTCTGTCTGATCACATAGGCTTGGTATTTTTAGGAGGCTCGTTCTGAAAAAGCCAGCATGGTGTAGTAGTGGCTTAAGTGGTAATTAGTTTTTGATATAATGTAGATTGTTGTCAATCAGACTCCCATATCATGCTTTTTGTTATTTTTCTGGTCAACAAATTTTCATCAGATGAGTCCAGTATTTTGGCTGAAACCATTTGGCAACCTGAGTCTGGACCCAAGCAGCCAGGGAAGGGTTATATAACCCCTTTTATTTATCAGCTCAAAGACACCCTCCCCTTGCAGCTTTTTTACCTATGGAAGAGCAGACATACTGAAAGGTGACTAGTTATTTATTTACTTCATTTATTCCGCACTTTTCTTCCCGGGGGGGGGGGGGGGAGTGATTTACAGCATTCTCCCCTTCTCCATTTTATCCACACAGCTCTGTGAGGCTGGTTAGGATGAGATGGCTGAGACGGAGTAGTGCGCCCAAGGTCACCAAGTGAGCTTCCCTTAGCAGAGTGGGGGATTCAGACCTGCACCTCCCAGATCCCAGTCTGACACTCTAGCCATTGCAATCCTCTGGCTCTATGGAAATCTGACAAGGGAGGTGAGGTTGGGAAGAATTCTACTTTATCAAATAAATGAATACTCCTTCTTATTGGGTATTATCTGTAATGTGTTTTATTAGTGGCAATGAATCATGCCAAGATTATGTGTATAGGCCTCTGAGGTGAGGGAGCAACTGCACCTTAGCAGTGAGTCAGTACGCAAGCAGGCGTTGGCATGTTTAAAGAACAGTTTGCGAAATGTAACCCTGTGATTATCTCCACCTGTGCTGTGAATTCAAAGAGTGGCCTTCGGGCAAGCCACTCTCTCTCTGATCCGCAGTGCCTTTCAAATGGAAATATCTCTATTTGTTTCTGTAAAATGGGAATAGAGGCCTACCTCCCAGTTTACTGCATATGGACAGCGAAGAAAAGTTTTGCAACCCGTTTGAAATTAAAAGTGTGAGAACCATGAAAAACTGAACAACCGTGATGGTATCTTTTGTCTTCCCTTAACCTAATTTATTGCCTCCTCCTCAATCCAGCTGTATTTCCAGTGGAAGCTCAGTGAAGCAACAGGAGGCCACAGACAAATAATCCTGAGCAAATGGACATTCAAATATAAAATCCTTAGAGATGTACAGTCACCGTCAAGAATTATTTTCTTTTTTATTATGGTGTTAAAAAGAATAGCTTGGCCCTGAATTAATAACTATTACTTATCTTGTATTGAAGTGGAAGTTTCAAAACCTGTTTGAAAGGCAGCATTTACTTTTTTATTTATCTCCATTAGAATATAATTTTAGTAATGGCAAGTCATTTTTCACCAATGAAAGTGACAGTCATTTGCGCTTTAAATTTTTTTTCACTATTAATCAGTGGTAGCTGGCGAAACTGGGGTTGATATGATTAGCCTGTGCAATAATTTATCTTCCTACATAATTAATATGGAGCCTTAACTTTAGCTTTGAATATTGATTTAGCCTTGCAAGAGATGAATTAATGATCAACGGTACCTATTGTAGTTATGATAAATATTACCTACTTGCTTCTATTAAAAGAGCATTTGTATGCCAGCTACTGGATTCACAGGAAAAGGGCTGTGAAATGTTCAGGTGCAATAACTCAGGTGTGCCCTTCCATTCCCTGTGCTCATTTCCTTTTTTAGATTTTATTTCACAAAATCAGCTTTAGGTAATACTTTTCCTGATGCACTTGCATCATACACATTGCCTAGTTTGCAGCGCCTGACAGCATTCGATGGAAATGTGCTCCTTGCCAGAGAAAAAAATGAAAAACATGATAGCAAAACAAATTTCGCATCAAATACTTAACCAGAAGGCAACTTTGTTCTATAAAGTTTTGTCAATTAAGCATGCCACTAATGGCCGAACTAGGAGTTTGCCATGTCATATCTTTCCTTAGAGTGGCTAATGCAAACAATGCATGATGTGACATGATTATTCTGTGAGCCTCCTGGCCCTCCCCTCAGGTCAGTAACTGGCAGGAGGAGAGCAGGGAGACAGACAGAGTCATGATATTAAATCAGGCAGTGTTTGTATCGGTTGTTATGAGGAAAAGGGAAACTTTGGATGATGGACAGCATTGCTTATTTATTTAGTATGCTTCTTCAATCTTGCATGGGTCCTTTTTAGAAAGCTTATCTATTCCATTTTAGTAACCAGTTACTAATGGAATTTTTCTATCATTTCAGACAGACCTGTTTTAGTAACTGGCTGTTAATGGAATTAATTTACCTGTTCAGTCAATCCCAACTGGGTCCCGTTGTAGAACAGTAGCCTGAGCCATTGTTGATGAAAACTGCTTTCTTCCATTTTCAAACCCTACTTTCTGCTTCTGAATTGCTGTGGTTTGCTGTGTGGTATGCCCCATAGAGCTTCCTGCAATACCGCTTCCCCCCTCCCCTTTTCACCCCCCTGTGCATGATCTTCTTCAGCCATTTTTTGGAAGGTTCTAATGTGAGTGCTAAAATGCTAAATAAATTTAGCACACCAACGTAATAGTGGCACCACAGAGATACCTGGACTCTCTGCCTTGTTTGTAGTCCCCTCTCCCCAAGCCACTGATTGCAGCTCAGTGATGCAAAGAAGAAGAGAAAATCCACTTTATCCCAAGGCACAGTTCTCCCCAATGGTGTGTTCCATGTGGTGTGAAAGCTGCACCTGTTGACTGTCTGTCTGGGAAGCCTTTAAAGGAAGGGAGAAGGGGAGACTCCTATCAAAAAAGTGGGGCTACATGATCCTGATAGTTGCAGTCTTGTGCTCCCCACCCCACCTCTGCTGAAGGATTGAAAGGGTTAAGCCAAAAGAGTGGCATGCCTGCTAGAGCAGCCCTAGACACTTGGGGAGGAAGGGGGGGGAGGGAGAACGGCAAAGAGCTACATCCCTTCCTTTCCTTTTCCACCTTCACCTCCATTCCTCTTGCCCACCCTGGGATAAATCCATTTTACATCCAAATAAAAAAATCAATCCAAAGCCTCAGCAGAAGCGGAGTGAGGAATGCAGGACTGCAACTATCGGGTCCATTGGGTCTTAAGTTGAGGTTGTAACACAGCTGTAAAAGGGGGTCCAAAATAAGAGGGGGACCCTACTATCCAAGAGGGTCTTGACTGGAGGAGGGGTCCTTACAGGCCTCCATGCTCCTCCTGTATTGCATTTAAAACTGTCTTGTAAATCAGACTAAAGAGTTATGTCTAATAGTAAGTTAATGAAAAAAGGTGAGTTTTTTTCCTAGTAAAAAGGAGGTACAGTCCTCACTGCTAATGCTCTTTTTGAAATATTCTTTTAAATCACATTTGCGGTGATTTGTTCTTTAGGTGGCTTCAGTCAAGTTACCAGGTTGTTTGTGTAAACTCATTATGCAAGTGATCTACCTTGCAGGGTTGACTTTCTTGTTTAGTCCCAGAAAGATCAGAAGCTTGCACGTTGGCTTCTGGCTGTTGGGATAGTCTAAAGGGCCGGTGGCAGCTACTAAGACTCTGTGTGTGTGGACTCACATGCCCAGGGTTTTGTAATTTTGTATTTTGTAGGTCCTTACCTAGCAATCCCTTGGAGCAGGGGTTGTTGACAGACACTATAGAATGTTCATTTTAAAATTAATCATAAAGCATTACAAACAGAATACATATAAAACTTGCCCACACATACACACAGAGGAGAACCTTGTTGAAGGAAAGAATTTCAGCTCATCTCCATTTTCTTTATACAGTGATTGTGCTTGAATCATCTTGGAGAAAGTCAACTGTCTGAAAACTGATACATTTTGACTACCGGACCTTTAACTTTTCATAGAATTACAGAAAGAAGAGTCCTGCAGGTCTTTCATTCCATGTTGTCAATAGCTAGCAGAGTTTTAGTACATTGTCATGCTATCCTTTGAAGAAGAGCTAATAAATTAGCCAAGGCAGTATTCTTTCAGATTTTGAATCAAAGTAAATGGGGAAAAAAAAACATTACTTCTGGAAATTTCTGTGTGTACTTATTTTACCCTTTTTATTTTTGTTGAAGGTAGAAGTTACTGAAGCAAGCGTTGAATGCACACTATGATTCCAGATCAATCATGTGTTGATCTTGAATCACAGTGATTCGAGATCAACCACTGTGATTCAAGATCAACCACTAAGGTAAAGAAATTCAATATTTTGTGGTTTCCTTTCCCCACCACCACCATTGTTCAATCAGCAGCAAAAATAACAAGAAAACAAGACATAAGTAGAATAATAAATTTGTTTACTATTCCTCTCTTTGTGCCGCTCATAAATAATATTTCGTTCTTGAGAAAAAAGTTAACATTGTTAGTATTTAGGTCCCTTGCTTGCAAATACAAGGCACTAATTTACTTGCAGAACCATTTCACTAATTAATTTGAACAGTATTCATAGACTGTACATTGATCAAATGTAACTAAATAGTCTGATGTTTTCTACTCTCTCTGAGCTATATGGTACAATAAACCACCAAGCTCAAGCTCAAAATGTTGAAAACACTGTTGTATCAGGAGGCAGCACATTATTGGGAAAGAGCAGCCCCAAAACAGAAAGCTGCACGTTATACAGTAATCTGCCTCATCTCCATGTGCTACCTTGTTGCATTCTTCTGAAAAACTTGGAAAATGGCTGCCATTACAAAAAAAAAAAAGGTGGTAGTTTCTTTGGCTGTCAGCATTTCTGAACACAAGTGAGTCAAGGCTCTTGGAAAAAATAGCATATTGCTACCATCTACCTAAAATGTTGAAAATTTGCTTTTAAGAATAATTCCCTGTAAGGAACCCTAGCATCAAATTTGTTCCTATAGATGACATCATCAGGGGCCCACCACCAAGGGACCACCCAACATAGCTAATCTGGCCAAGGGCCTATCCAGCTTAATACATACGCTGCCATCTGCCTACAGTGCATTGAGGCAAAGCACCCCTGCCCTCCCTTCAAGGGTTAATGTGAACACAACAGGCCCGGGCCATCCTGCAGATGTTACTAATTGGTCTCTTGGCCCACACAGTTCTTATCATCTTCAAGGCCAGAGATGGAAATGTGGTAATTAGCTTCTCGTGAGAACCTGTGGTCCATGTGATGGGAGGGGGAGAACAGGGAGTGATGAAGTAATTTTCCAGAGGCTTCTGTTGGAAACCTGTTCTGATTGGATGTTATCCTCACCTGATGTTGCTGGGCCTAAAAACATAACTGAGCTAAGGACCTGAAGAAGAGAAACTAGTTGGGATTTTGATGGACTAAAGGCCTAAACTATGACCTACTTGAATTGCCATTGTTAGCACTGTAGATAATGTTAACTGTTAGCACAGTTAGCACTGTGGCCTTTAACTTTTGAATTTAAGATTTGTGCCACCTAACACAAGTTCTAAAAGTGTTAGGTTGTTAAACTAGTTTCCTTGTTTTCTTGCTGTATGGTTTTAGAGTAACATGTTGGCAGTAGAATAAATTTTTATATTGGTAGAAATGGAAATAAACTTCATAAATCTTTTTAAAAAATTAAACAACTGTATGGGTACTTGTGTGCAACTTCCCTGGGGAACCATGAGGTTTAACCTGGAAATCCTTGACAAGTGTCCTTTTGGTATTTACAGAGGCTCAATGGGCTAAGTTTTTCAGGACACTCCCCGCAAAGTACACAACATCCATGTACAATCCATATCCCTTAAAGACAGATATGGTGGCTCACAGGGTATATGCAAATAGTGCATTCCACATGGAAAGAAACAATCATGTTGGCTCTCAGGACCTTATACTATGTTCTTTTTTTTCTCTCAGCTACCACTTCTAACATTTCCAAGTCTGTATTAAAGCACAGGAATGGGATCTTTGGAAGCTCCATGGCAGACATGTCCTAAATACAACTGAGGAACAATGTTTTACTGACACCTAGTATTGTACCTTGTGTTGTACTATTTGCAATAACAATTTAAAAACAACAACAACCCTTAGACAGCTTCCTAATATTAGTTGTACAGCTAAGCGGATTATGAATTAGTGGGGGGTTACTTTCATATAATAAATTTAGATTCAGAGTTTGAATGTGATTTTTTTAAAAAATGTGCATCTGTAGGGCTAAAAATGCTATCTACAAACTGGAAAGAATGTTTTTTTTTAATCTCTGTTCTCACCTCTTAAAGTTGGAAACTTAGTCCCCATATATCCTATCCAACTCTTTATTCCTTACAGTTGAGTAGAGAGAGACTAACCAGGCCCAATTCTTAAAAAGACTTGTTTCTTAAAAATCTAGAACAGAAATATGCATTACTCCCACTCAGAGTTGCCAACCTACAGGTGGGACCCGGAGTTCTTCTAGAATTACAGCTGATCTCTAGACTACAGATACCAGTTTTCCTGGAGAAATGGCAGCTTCAGAGGGTGGCCTTTATTGCATCAAATCCATGCTGAGCTCCCTCCACTCTCAAAATTCTGCCCTCCTTAGGTTCTATCCACAAATCTCCAGCAATATCCTAACCTAGAGTTGGCAGCTCTACCTCCATGCCTTCTAAGTATTATTGTTGGTGTTAAGGGGAGGTAGTAGGGTTGCCAGACTCCCTGTTGGAGGCAGGGGTCTCCTGCCGCCAGGTCCTTCCCCCAACCACTGATCAGCCAGCTGGTCAATGTCTCACAGGAAGTGACATCATCACGCCAGGAGGGACGTGGCAATCCTAGGGGAAGATCTATTTTGTATATTCATATTTAACAAATCGTGGCCCACTCCTTTTCATTTAATGACCATGTAAATCTGGCTGGACCCACTGTCTGAGAGATCTACATGCCTTCCTCAGTCATGGAAGAAAGCCATATCATTCTGACACAGACTAAAATCAAAAGCTTCAGTAGGCCTTTCCTACATAATTTTAAAGATGCCATAAATTTTGCCCAGATTTTCAGAAGACATTCAGTACGTTTGTATTTGCAAAGTACTAAAAATAGCTCTCATTTCTGTTCTCTGAAAGTCTGCTGTGACACTTACCTTTTTCCCTTTGGAATTGGTAATCTAAACTCTGTAAAAAGAAAGACACAACAATGTTCTTCCACAAGCCACTGATTAGATCAAGTTCAATTAATTTCACGTTGAATTTGTAGTTCGGTCCCTGTGTGAGTTTATTCTGAGCATGCCCAGTATAAGCTTGGCAGACTTCTCCTTTGTTGCTCATGTTTGTGAGATTGTATCTTTGCGAGGGGATGTTTAGATGGCACAGTTTCTGTCTGTTGGGAAAAGCTTTTCAGCTGCTGTCAACTGAACTTAAGAATTTGTTGCAGGGGGCAAAAAATACTGAGAATGTTTATATCCACGGAAGCAGAGAGCATTTACCTCCAAAGTATCTTTTCTAAATTGTCATATCTTAAAGGAAAACAAAGCAGAATAGAAACATGTTTATACTCAGAGCTTGGGGAACCATGCATTATTTATACTTCAGACTCTTCCACTATATTGGTGTGAAAGAAGATCTGATGGTTGAAAGCAACAGTTTCTTTTCTGAATGCAATAGGAAAAAGCTCAAAAACAATTGTTTATTTTAGAGATCTAGATCTTTGAAAATGGCCAGCATGACGGGGATGCTGTAAAATATTAACAGCAAAATGCAACCTAATTGTGTTGTTAATAAGCAAGGACTAACATAATTGTATTGTGAATAAGCAAGGACTACTACACATTAGGCATTAACAAACTTTCATATTGATTATTTGTTGCAATTCACAAAGATCTTTTTTCCAGAAGAACAAATAGAGTGTTTTTGTGTAAGACATAATACAAAGTCTGTCACAAGGACTCCGTATCAGATGTGCAATGGGAATTCTATGCCTCCCAGACATATACCGGCCAATTCTGATCATGACTCTGGCCACGTTGGGAAGAAGTAGCTTCAGCCCCTCTCCCATTTTTATGCCTGAGGTTATTGTTACAGGAAAAATTCACATGCAGCTATCAGTATGCAGAAGTTTCCCATGAGGACAAGGAACAGTTCAGTGGGCCCATTTCAAGAAGTCAAATGGTTTGGGTAAAAGCTGCAGCCACTGTCCCCATGCACTATGGGCAGAATGGCCCCACATATATCTGAGCAGCACACACTCCCATTGCATATCTGATACAAATTCCCTGTGGCAGTCTATGAATCAGCCCTAGAGACTGCTATTTACATAGATATTATTTATTACTCTCTTAAAAACATTTTATGCCACCTTTCCACCCAATTATGATCCACAAAGGGGTGAACCTTTTAAATAACCAGTTTAAAATATAAAATTCAGTTAAAAACACATAATCAAACAACTCTAGAAGAAGGGCCAATATCCAAAACAAAACATTATCCACCTGTTGGTGAAAGACACCCATAGAGACAGATGAATCTCCCTGAGGATGGAGGTCCAAAGTTTTGGTGCCACAACAGAAATGGCTCTTTCTTGGGTTGCCACCTGTCTTGCCTCAGGTGGCAGGGGGAAAACAAAGCTGGGCCTCCAAAGATGACTGGAGCAAATAGGGAGAAGGCAGTCCTTAAGGTATGTTGGTCCTAGGCTATACAGGGCTTTAAAGGTCAATGCCAGTACACTGATTTGATCTCAGAAGCAAACTGGAAGCCAGTGTAGATAGAACAAGACTAGAGTGATATAGTCCCTCTGACTCACTCCAGTCAACACTGGCTGCAGCATTCTGTACCAACTGTAGCTTTTGGACAGTCTTCAAGGGAAGCCTCACGTAGAACTCATTGCAGTAATCTAATCTAGATTTTACCAGGGCACACACCACAGCTACAAGATCTTTTCTGTCCTGGATGGGCCACAGCTGGCTCACCAGCCAAAGCTGATGAAAGGCACCCCTGGCCACCACTACCATCTGCTTATTAAACAGGAGGTCCTGGTCCAGGAGCACCCTCAAGCTATGAACCTGCTCCTTGAAGGGGAGAGAAACCCCATCCAGAACAGGGGATAACCCATTATGTGGACCAGACCTTACCCCCACCAGTAGCACCTCCATTTTTTTGGGATTAAGTTTCAGCTTGTTAGCCCTCATCTATTCCAAAACTGCCTACAGGCACCTATTCATGGTTTCCTCAGCCTCCCTGGGATCTAGTAGCACAATAGAGCTGAGTGTCATCGGCATATTGATGGCAGTGTAGCCCAAATCTCTGGATTACCTCTCCTAGTGGCTTTACATAGATGCTAAAAAGCATGGGGGGCAAGATGAAACCTTAGGGAACACCATAGCCAAGAGGCGGGGCAGTAGTTCCCCAGCATCATAGTCGGAAACCTGTCCTCGAGATAGGACCCAAACTACTGCAGAACAGTGCCTCTAAGGCAATCTAGAAGGATACCATGACTGATGATATCAAAAGCCATGATCAGTGGTAAAAAATTAACAGGGTTGTACTCTCCCTGTCCATCTCCTGGCACACACCATCTACCAGGGCGACCAAGGCTGTTTCAGTCCCATTAGGCCTAAAACCAGACTGGAACAGATCAAAACAGTTTCAAACCAGACAGTTGGCCAACCACCACTCATTCAATCACCTTGCTCAAGAATGGTATATTTGAAACTGGACAGTAGTTATTCAACTCTCCTGAGTCCAGAGTAGGTTTCTTTAGGAGTGGGAGCACCACTGCCTGCAGGAGTGACCAGCCCATCTCTCAGGGAAAGATTTACTGTCTCCTAGACCCAATCTACCAGCTCCCCCTGCCTGACAGATAATCAGCCAGAACGGGCAACAGCTATACAAACAGGTAGTAGGCCTCAAACTTTCCAGAATCCTGTTTACATTCTCAGACTGTACAAGCTGAAAGGTGTTGGAAATGTGTGTGTTGCAAGGTCTAAATTCAGTCATTATAAGGTTAATGTGTTTACCTTGTGTGCTATTGTTTAGACTGACCTGGAAGGCAACCTGGCACAAAGCCGATGAGGAGAAAGCCCAGAAACTGGAGTCTATTTACTAACAATCATTGTTTAATGTATTCAGGTGATTTCCTTCTAGGGTCAAGAAGAAAGAAGAATCTCCATTACCAACCGTGTGGTCAGTCAGTCTGTTGTTGTACTTGCAACAGTAAGGATGTAGCCTTAAGTGTTTGTTCTCTTGTAGATTTCCCGTGTACCTTTTCCTTTAGAAGTAAAGATTTTTACATAGAAAGAATATGCCTCCTCTCCAGTAATTAATGATTCACTGCATACTCTGAATATCTAACTATTTTAACCAAATTTTCCAACAAAAGGTATCCCGCACAACTGGACAAATCAGCATGCTGGGACCATCTGATCCTATTGCTGCCAATGTAGAGTTCAAGTTGAAATTGGATTTGAGAGATTTTATCTGCAAAGTGCTTAACAAAGTGATTGCAGTGGGCTGCAGATCATATCTTCCAGGAAAATCCTGCTTCTGACAGATCAGGGGTCCCCAACCTTTTTGAGTCCGTGGGCACCTTTGAAATGCTAAGACAACTACAAAATGGCTGCCATGAGAGGCAGAGCCAACCACAAAATCTCAGAGAGGGTGGTCATGCATAATTCTAATACTAACTCTTCAACATTTCAGAATATCTTTTAAAGTGGAAAGTATTGTTTTCAAGTATTTTCTTGGAGACACTCAGCTTATCTTCAACCACAGAGTGAAGTTTATTGTACGGGTGTGCAGGTGTTCTCCCCCCACCCCTGGTTTTCTACTGGACCCAACAATATTTTGGAATTTTTGAAAAATCCCAGATCCCAATACCAACAAAGTATTTGGATCCAGGATTTTTTGGAAATCCCGATTTTTTTGGGGTCCAATAGACCTGAGATGGGAAAAAACCGCAACCCAGGAGCAGCAAAGCCACAAAACACAGCTCAGCAGTGGCTACCGCCTCTCAGCTGTTTCCCTGATCTTTTCTGCAGTTCCTTTAAACCAGCTGGGGGGAGAAGCTGATAGGCAGGGAGCAACCTCTCCACCTCTCATCTGTTTCCCTAATCTTCTGATTCCCAAAAATATCTGGGCTCTTTCCACTTTCCCCCAAAAATTCTGGATACTTTTGGGATGCCAAAATATACCTGAAAAATATGGAGAAGATATTTTTTGGTTATATTTTCAGCTCCAAACACCCCCCCCCCCCAATTTCTTGTGCTGGAGTGGCAGCTGCTGCCAAAACATTTTTAAAAAAATCTGCACAGCCAGTTAGATCTCCAGTGGCTGATCAGAAGCCCTGTGGGGCAAAAGCCCCCTCCTGGCCCCTCCCACTTTCTAAAAACACTTGTTGGTTCCAGGAAAGGTGTTGGTGGGTACCATGTTGGGGTCCCCTATCATAGACTATAAAAAGGTTACCTATACAAATTGGCCTTACACAGCTTCCTAAAGCTCAGGAGGACAAGCTCTTTAAGTCTCGGGGTAAGGCACAAACCACCAGGCAGTAACTCTAGCTCTATATTCAGCTAAAGCAACCGTGTTGTAAAGCTGAACAGATAAAATGCCAAGTCCTTCATAATCTTTCTGAAATACAGCCGCAGTTTGTGGCTCCTTTCAGACTTGAGCAGGGGGTGAGCTTAGCAATTAGAAACATCTGGAGGTTGGAGGAATGTTCTTTAAGGCATTGTGATTTTTAATATTTGATTTAAAGCGATAATGTGTGCCACAGTGAGTATTATTTATAATAAAAAGATAGGGATAAACATTTTCTAAATAAAGAAATGCATAGGTAAGTAATTAATAATATATTATATAACATAGCTTATAAAGTGCTTTCTAATTCTTACCTCATCTTGTCAATAGCTCTTTGTAAAAAAAAGAAAAGAAATCCAATCTGAGGTTTCTTCAGAGGTGTGATGAACCTCATGAAGCTTTGAAAAACACGCAAGTAGAGTTTGAGAGGAAGCATCTTGTGTGTCGAGGGCCATAGGCCTTGGATCATGCCTAATATCACCAGCAAATTCTTTATCATTTTGTTTCCCTGCAGCTAATGTGTGGAGTACACTTAGGCCATTATGAATTCATTGTATAATTTTATATGTATAATTTGTACTGCTTGGGTACCATACCAATATTCAGCAAAGAGACACATATAATACAGTCTGTCATTTGACTTCGATTTTGTGCTGTAGGTTTTCTTTTTTAATGCATTACCTCTTAGAAAGCCTTCTGGAGAACAGTTTGCCATTTGCTGTTATGTTGTTTTCAGTAAATGCCTGAAGCCTGAGACTGATGGTGGAATGATTGCGTCTTCTGCACAGACATAATTTTAACAAGCTGCATCTGGTTGGTTGTAATTTCATAAAACAGTATGCCACATTTTGTTTTTTAATTATATATATATATATACACACACACATGCACGCACACACACACACACATGAAAATGTGAATTCAAGAAGCTAAACTAAAACCAACATGTATTCAAGTATATCTATTGCCATCCCAACCGGAATAACGAGAAGACAACAGTTTGGAATTAAACAAGGGCTACTTTATTAACTATTTTAACAGAACACTGCAGCAATGGGAAACTAAGCAAGCATGGAACAGGCATGGCAGGTGTCATTACCAGACCTACCTCCTTGCCCTTGAAGGGTGGGACACCCAGCTCTGGTCTTGAGCCAACATTCTAGCTCGTGACCGGCAGCCCAGCAAGCTGGTTGTCACCTAGGAGCGCCTACCCCTGTAACTTTACAATTTGCAGGGAGGAGCTTGGCCTAAGAGGTTCCCAGAGGTGATCAGCATTCCCCACCCTGGACCTTAAAATCTGAAGGCAGTTCCTGATGTCCTTCTGTTCCCTAACAGGATATGCCATGAGGTGCTCACCAGTTCCATTTACTTGCTTGCACAAACCTGCCAATCTAATTAACACTTGTCCACCACCTACATCCCTTAATCCACTGCTCTCAGTGTAAGGTAGGCAAAACACACCTCCACCTATGCAGCCAATCAGGTAAAGGTGAAAAAATTCCTACCTGGCCCAATAGGCGACCAGCAACAGCCACACTAAGACACCCGGTGGGTGGGTAGATGAGCACGCTGAGCAACTGCCAAAGGTGGGAGTGGGTTCCAGGCTCTTTAAGTGGCTGGCCCCACACCCGCCAGTGTCAGGGCACATGCAGCAGTCCCCATTGCCACCCCACATTCCACGGGGCGGCAAAGCGGCCTCCAGGCACTAATGGCGCCTACCCCTGAAGCCTTACAATTTGCAGGGAGGAGCCTGGCCTAAGAGGTTCCCAGAGGCAATCATCATTCCCCACCCTGAACTTTAAAATCCAAAGGCAGTTCCTGATGACTTCTTGTTCCCTAACGGAATATGCCATGAGGTGCTCACCAGTTCAGTTTACTTGCTTGCACAAACCTGCCACAGCCAAGGCCAAGCCTCTGCTTTGGCCTTTGCTCCCCATTCAGCAGCCTAGTGCCAACTGAATCCCGTGCTGTAAATCCCTTAAAAAGATACCATTGCCCTTGTCAGACAAATGCACCCCATCCAGCCTATACAGGTCTTGAAACTCGACCCATGTATCGGGGGTGTGGCAAAAACAAACCCAACATGGATTCCATGGCATTCCTCATCTGTCTATTGGCCTTACGCCTGGCATGGTTAATACACCTGGAGTCCCCCAAATTCCTCCACACCTGGTGGGGTGACATGGCTGACCACACTATCTGCACGCCGGGCCACCTTGCTCTTATCCTCACAAAGTCAGCCTCGGCTTGCAATACAAAGGCCTTGCCCTTCATCAGCCCCAAATCATTACCCCCCAAGTGTATGACCAAGATGTGAGGAGGAAGCCCCCGTCTCTCCTCGAATAGCAGGGGAAGGAACGCAGGCCACCTCATGCCCTTCTACCCAACCATTCGATAGCTGCCTGTTCGTTAAGGCCCAGCTGAGAGCCGATGGGTGTCCTCTGAGCATGCTGAGCAACTGCCAAAGGTGGGAGCGGGTTCCAGGCTCTTTAAGTGGCTGGCCCCACCCCCGCCAGTGTCAGGGTGCATTGCAGCAGTCCCTGTTGCTGCCCTCCATTCCATGGGGCAGCAAAGCAGCCCCCAGGCACTAACAGCTTTGCCAAGCACCCAGGAGCCCAATTGTGGAGAGTGACTTAATAATTTCAGCTAAAATTTCAAAATGCTTGTGATTTTTCAGGTGTGCCATGCAACCTGTTGGATGATCACAGGTGTATTAAAACACCATGCTTAAGGGCAATTTACCTTTGATTGCCAGATGCAGCAAATAAATGATAGGGTGGGGCTGTCTTCCTCATGCCAATCTTGTAAGCTTCTCAGACACATATGTATGGCTTTTATTGGAAGCAGAGCCTTGGGTTAGATGGACCCTTGATCTGATCCCTAGGATGATTCTTATATTCTTATGCTTGCAGGTATCAAACACACTGATTCAGTGCAGCAGAAACTAAAACATAACAAAACCCTACTTGGACATATATTTGTTCCTTAACTTACTCTTATGGCAATATTTTCCCTCTAATAGAGGCATAGTACCTCTAACAGTTGCACACAGGAAGAAATTTAAGAAGTGCCACTGTCTCAATAATTTCTCTGAAAATCTGTAGCAGTTGAATTTCTTCATGTCTTGATACATTGTTTGTGTAATGTAGTATGTTCTGTGTAGCAACCAGCCTGCCAAGTGCTCCCAGGTAATGGCGCCCGCCGTATGGCCAGAGTACATGGTCAGACAGAGAGGGGAGCTTGAATCTGGAGGAACAATAGATGTCCGGATTCTAAGCCTCCACCAATGTGGGACCTAGGGCTGAGGACAGACTGGAGATCGGTCCCGGAACAGCCGCAGGGCCAAAACCCTGCGGGAAAAGCTGCCAGGGCCACCCCATTCACACTGGCTGCGAGGGGCAGTGGAGCGCAGCTGCCGGCTGCCTGGGCGAGCTGCGGCTATGTGCAGCCGCGGCCGCCGTTCAGACTTCTGGTGGTGTGTGCGATGCGCCTTCAGCAAGTTCACACCCGCTGGAAGCGCTGGGGACATGCGAGGAGACGCCTGAGGACCAGTTCCCAGGCATCTCCGGCTGAAGCAGCATGCCGGCGCCTTGCGGACGGGTGAGTCCACACCGGTGATGGGGGACAGCTGAGGCTGTCTGGATGCCCTCTCTGCCTCCGCTTCTAAAGCGGAGGCAGGGCGCTCCAGAACCCCAGTCTGTCCTCGGCCTAGGTTCTCCCTGAGGAGCCAATGTGGTCAAAGGCTCCTCCAGGGAACCTATGATAAACATGCACATGTTAAGCCCCTATCAGGTCTTTTGGGTGCGGCCGGAGGTGTGGCTCCGGCCAGCATATAATGAGGGCCCTGGAGCCCTGTAAGCATGCTTGATCTGACTATCTACTGGACATGCTGAATCACTCAATAAAGGCTTCATGATTTCACCGTGCCTGGTCTCCCGAGTCCAGTACTCTTCAGTATTGTTCCTCTCTAATAAAGGTCTAGAACTTCATTAGCAGAGAAGGTAGTAACACATATCCCATTCCTTGCTTGCATTCTTATATTTCTGGAACAGAGCAATGTGTGAATTCCACATGAAGAAAAGCAGGTTCTTCTAGGGCTGGGCAGCTCCCATGTGCAATATAGACACCCTCCCTAGAAGAGTGGGAAAAGGAAATACTAATTAAACTTTTCCTTTGAATGCCCGAAGCAGGTTTTAGAGTTGAAGGCTTTATTATTTCTATTTTTAAAGCAATAACTGTGACCAGACACTATAATTGCTCATTTATAGCACCCAGGCTAATTAATAACATCTGCTAACCTAAACATTTGTAATCTGCATCAGCACAACTGTGTTTTGTACTAGTAATCTACAGTTCTTGGTACATCTCACCTTGTTATCACATTGCCACTATGACCTCCATCTTGGCTGAGATCTGCTTTCCTCCAGGTTTTGTTATAAAACAAAGAAAACAAATCCCTTGCCAGCACAAAAGAAAATGCAGAGATTATAGAGAGGAAGCAGGACCACATCCTTTCCTGATGCATACCAGCCTCTAGAACAGAGGTCCCCAACCTTTTTGAGCCTGCAGGCCCCTCTGCAGTTCTGACACAATGTGGTGGAAGCAGCCACACAGTGGCTGCCACAAAGTGGCCACTGCAGCAGGTGCAGCCAGCCACAAAAATGATTGCCACAGCTTATCTTCAGTTACACAGTGAAGATGCTTGCGCTGTGGTGGCAGCTATTGCCAAAGCAATTTAAAAAAAAATCTGCCCAGCCAAGCATATCTTGAGTGACCAACTAGCAGCCTTGCTGGGCAAAAGCCCCACCTGGCCCAGTCTATTTCCTAAAAACTCTTGGTGGGCACCAGGAAAGATGTTGGCAGGTACTGTGGGACACACGGGCACCATGTTGGGGACCCCTGCTCTAGAAAATGTTGGCAGAGAATGGCCTCATCCGAAAAGGCCATTCAGAACTTCAGTTAAGGACTCCAGTCACATCAGGGACCTTTTGCCACAACAGATGCTAATGTTATCACATCCAGTTACTTCCCCAGGGATTTTGGGAAACACTCTCAAGTTTCTCCTTGTTTTGACTCCTGAGCATTCACCTGCCCCTTGCCTCTTGGTGCCCAAGCTATGGCCGTTTTTGCTCAACAACTGGAAATAGAATCCACCCCCCATCAGTGTTCCCTCTAAGCTGAGTTAGTATGAGCTACTCACAGTTTTTTTAGCCTCCAGCTCACAGATTTTTGTCTTAGCTCAGGAAGGATGGCTCCAGAGCAAACTAATTTATGCAGCAGCCAAATCGCTTGCTCGCAACTTTAATGCCAGTAGCTCACAAAGTAGATTTTTTGCTCACAAGATTCCACAGCTTAGAGGGAGCATTGCCCCCCATGCATTTTTTGCCATCTCAAAACCCAAAAATGTCTAGAGCCCAGCACATGATCCAGCTTTCCCCTACTTTATTGCATTGGTGCCTGCACTTCTCCCTGTGTTCAACCCTTGAGGGATCTTGGGTGGACAGCTTTAGCTCTCCCTCTCCTCCTACCCATATTCTCCCCTCTTTTACTGCTTCTCCCTGCTGCTTTTAGTGAGTTAAGCTGCTCAGAGTTTTTGGTGCTTGGAATAAATCTTGCTTCTAGATAGCTAACTTCCCTGTTTTGATGCATGATATGGTCCCTCTCTAATAAAACTTATTTCTGATTTTTATCCTATATGGGCTCTCTATAAATTTCTTCAAACTGTCCAAACTTGGGGTAGCACTTCATCACCTAGTCACAAATCCTTATTACTTGTATATGAGTCATTGCTTAAAACTGGTACTTATTTTGCTTGCTTCATCCAGTGTTGAGATCATAGTTCTATCTCCTTCAGAAAAGAGTGACAGGCTGTGTAGAGGAAGGTGGTTTCTTCACCCTGGGATATCTTACTGTGGTTGTGATCTTCAAAGGAAAATGGCCAGAGATATTTGTTTTGAGTACGCCAGTTTCCAAGAAGAGATAGTAACTGAAAGTCTTGTGCAGTGTCTTAGGAATAGGTTGTAACCCCATTTTCTTACTGTAGTATGTATCTCTGGTCTACTCTGATCCATGCAAAGTTTGGTTAGGAGGTCCATTATAGTAGCATTGGTGATCACTTATTTGCAGGTCATATTTCTATCTTGAGATAAACTTGCATGTTTTGTGAACTGCCATAAATATTCTTTTAGCTTCCCTTTACATGTTTTAATGCCAGCCCCAGATCTGGACTGCAATAATATTAAAACAATAGGTTCCAAACTCTATTGATCTACTTTTATCTATCTTCAGACTTGTAGTGTGAGCTGATACTTCAAAATATTGGGACATCAAGATATTGTCCATAGCACAGTCCTGCTGCTGCATTTGTTTATATTTAGATTTGTTTTGCTCTGTACTTCAAACAGAAGTACTCTGCTTGAAATAGCACACCAGAGCCCTTCCTCTTGAGTAAACTTAATGAAGAGGACCAATGGTAATGTATCAATTGAAACCTTAATTAATGCATTGCCACATAAATCCCAAATACACTTACCTGAGAGAAGGCATGGCATTATATTTCTTGAAAGATGTTTGGCAAATAGTCAATTGTGATGTCTATGTAGACTTCTTTAATGTTAAAGAAGATACACACTTAGGCTGCAGTCACACACACTAAATAATCCACTTTCAATCCACTTTCCAACTGGATTTTGTCAGTTCACACAGTAAAGTACACTGAGGCTGTGGTCACACAGCAAGAAAATTGTGATTTTGATCCTGCTATAATTAGTAGTGGGTTTTCCCCCCTGGGTTGGGATGATCATACATCCCTCCCCAAACCGCAAGCATTGTATGAGGAGGCCCTGGGCTCTATCTTGATGCAGCCAGCCCCTCTCTCCTCCGCCCGCTTGCCTGCCCGCCTGCCCAGTTCTTCCATCGGAGAGACTCCTGGGGCAGGCTCCACAGCCTGATCGCCTGCCAGCCCGCCTGGCTCTTCCATCCCTGTCCACCAGCTCCCCCCCAGCAACGCCGAAGCCCACACTTCCCCTCTGGATGGGGTAACAACAGAGCAGGAGTTCCAGCCCTTTCTCTGGGGGGGATGCTGGTGAGGAGGGCAAAGGAAGGCAGGATGGCTGCCCCAGAGGACCAGTTGTCCGCTTTCCTCCTGGCTCCTGGCTTACATTTCTTCCTGCTCGTGCACCTACAAACACTGCATGGAAGAACTGGCTGGCTGGCTTGCCCCGTGATCCACTCCAGGCCCTGAGCTCTGCTGGCCGCCACCTGATGGAAAGTAGGGAGAAGCATGTGTGTGTGTGTGTGTGCCAGGCGGCAGCGGCTGGCGGGACTCAGGGCCCGTAGCAGAGCACGGGGCGTTTCGAGGATCCAGGGCCACCAGGTGCTTGAGTGCCCATGCACTCAAGTGCAGGAAGGGAAAAAAAACCCCGGAAGAATGATCAGACAGCCCTTATCCCAATCATTGCAAGAGAGGGCTGTTCAGATCGGTAAAATCGCGCATTTAAAGTGCAGGAAGCCAGAAAACACTTAATTTTCCCGGGGTCGGAAAACGCGCTAGGGATCTGGGAGTGAGCCTGCTTCGGTGTGGGAGGGGGATCGGCTGGTCTGATCATCAAATTTAAATCCGGGAGGGAACAGCACTGAACCCTGATTTAAAGGACTGTGTGACCGCAGCCTTTAAATGGATTTAAAGTGGATTATGTAGTGTGTGTGACTGCAGCCCTTGCTAGCTTTTTTGTATTGTATTCTATAATGTAAAAAACAGAGATGAGCTGACAGGATAATTCTGTGGGACAAATTACATAGGAGTAGCAGTGTTTGTCTGTTATAGCCAAAACAAGAGTTTTATAGCACTAAAATTTTGTTTTACAAATATATTATGGCATTAGAATGTGTAAGTCAGTGTCACCTAGATTGCCAAATCTTTTGTGTTTTGGATTTTTATGCTGCTTTTATGATCTTGGGTCTTTATTGACTGGCATCTTAATGGTTGTGAATCTTCATAATTTACATTTTTATATCTTATTTTATTATGTTTCTGAGGTTTCTGAGGAGGTGGAATATAAATGTTTCAAATATGTAAATAAATACAGAGCCCATGTATCTTCAATATGCCCCTGACTCCTTTGTTGTTGTCATTTCCTGGGGGACAAAATTGTGCTTGAGTATGTCTTAAAAACATGCAGAATCTAGTTTAGTTTATTCAGATCTCAACTACTGGATTTTTAAAAAGCCCTTTTTAAATGATGCAGCAACTATCCTTTCAAGGTTAGTACTCTTTCTCCTTGGCTCATTTCTTGCAAGAAGTGCAAGGTATGGAGATAGTAAAGGCTAAATCAAATGAAAACACCCAAATTGGACCACAAAGTGCTATACGTTAGCATTTTCTCAGCCTTTTTTGCTGACAAGCCTTGGCAATCCTAGAAATAAATACTAACAATAATCTGATTATAGAGTTCCTTCCATACTGAAGCAATTGAAGGAGCCAGACTATGAACTAGTCATCCTTCACCTGCTGCGTTTGATGTATGGATTAAAAGATAGAAGACTGGAAAAGGATCTGCTGCCAACTGCATTGTAGTATTCAAATTTGTTCTAAGCTCTGATGAAATGTTATGTATAATGCATACTTGCCAAAACGATTTAACTGCTAACCCTTGTGGCATCTCACTGAAACAGGTATAGTGATAATTGAATAGATGCCTAAGGTCACTTCACATGGGCTTTTTAACCCACTTTGGCTTCTGGAGGCAAATGGATATCGTAAAGGTTTCACATACCTTAAAGATAAAATTACAACAATAACAACAACAAAACATCAGAGCAAAACAGGTTTTGGAAAACCCAGATTAAATCTTCATTAACTGTGGGAGGACAGCATTTTATCCCTATTATGAGTGAAACCTTTAAAAAACCCATTTGTCTTTTGAAGCTAAAGTGGGTTTTATTGTTAAGGTGTGTGAAACCTTTAAAAAAATTCTGCTTACCTTCAGGAACCAAAAAGGGCTAAAGAGACCATCAGAAAGGGACATTAGATATGTTAAATTTATAGAGACTGACATGTATCAGAATATCCAATGTAAGCATGGAACAGAAGTGTACTGTTGCTTATTCTAGACTGTTCTGTGGTAAGAAGCAATCTTGCCCAGGCTGCAGCTAGTTATCTTCTGATCCGGTGAACTGAGAACAGGAAAGAGAAAAAGGCCCACACCCTACCAGGCCCAAGCTAAGGTGGTTCAGAAAGCAGGGAAAGGTGCCAGATGCAGTATCCGGAGGACCTTGGGAAAGGTACTTTTAATGGAGCCACAACTTGTAGGACATCAGGCACGTAGATCAGAAATTCTTCCATGCTTCTCAGCTACCCAATGTAAAGCAAGAATGTTGTTAATGCAGGGACAGCAGTCAGTTTGGTGGTCTTAGGGCTAACTGCCCCTGGAGCTGGCCATGAAATCATTCCTGACTGAGCTACTTCTGCATAGACTGCTTCAGGGAGCAAGTCTTTCTGCAAAGATTGGAGAGGGGGATGAGGAAGACCCTTGAACAAGTTTTCTTATGCCTCTATCACACAGCCAGTAACAGAAGGGCTCACGGAAATAGTATGTGAGATACTAATGTTGCCATCACTCTGATGCACCTGATGAAGGGGATGGGGAGAGGATGGAGGGACTGTCTTTCCCTTAATAAAAAAGCATGATTTCTGACCCTGTTCCCCTATTTACCCTGACAGGCATTTGCCAGCTATCATAATAAAATGGAGCAGCTTTCTGATGCTTTCAGAAATAAGGAAATTGAAAGATTATGCTTATGTGCAACTGTACCTAAATTTGTTATTGCCAGGAACATTCAGGGATAGTTTGTAAAATACAAATAAATGGCATATTTATTACTATACTACAGCTTCAATGAAACAAAACAATTCATCATCATCATCATCATCATTCTGAGAACCTCAAGTGGGTACTTTCTACCCCCTACCAAAGAAACATGAACTTGGCAACCCTGGACATCCCATTGTCTCTAGCACAGGCACCATCAATGTAGGAGTATCGGGATATATGGACTCCATCCTGAGACCATATATATTAATACCCTTATGTCTGTGATATGGAAGACTTCCTGAGGAAACTGCAATCCATCAATAATATCCAAGAAAACTGCGTCCTAGCCACCATGGATGTTGAGTCTCTGTACACCAACATCACCCCTAAGGATAGACCACAAGCCATTAGAAACATCATCCCTGACAACACTACAGCAGATCTTGCCACTGAACACTTCGTGTTTGTTCTCACCCATATTCTGAACTCCTACCGATTGGCACCTCTCATTCATTGATTCACTGATCACATTTGTATTGTCTGGACCCATGGCAAAGAAGCCCTCAAGAGATTTCACCAGGCTTTCCACAGCTTTCACCCCATCATCAATCTAACTATGAATTACTCTACACAAGAAATAAACTTCCTGGATACCACAGTATAAATACACGAGGGACACATAAGTACCACACTATACCAGAAACCAACAGATCAGCAAACATATCTACATGCCTCCAGCTACCACCCCAACCACATCAAACTATCAATTGTGTATAGCCAAGCCCTACGCTATAGTCACATCTGCTCCAGCCCCTCAAACAGAGATACACACTTGAAGGATCTGCAACAGGCATTTTTGCAACTACAATATTCTCCTGATATGGTGAGAAAGATGATTTGAAAAGCCAGAATGATACCCAGGGACAGCTTGCTACAAGACAAGCCCAAAGAAAATGACAACAGAACAGCACTGGTGGTTACCTACATCTCACAACTCAAGCCAGTTCAACGCATTATTAATGACCTACATCCCATGCTGGATAGTGACACTTCCTTCACACAGGCACTCGGGGGCTGACCTTTTCTTGCTTACAGACAGCCTGCTAACCTAAAACAACTTCTCACCTGCAATGACAAACTATTTAACAGTAACATGAACTCTGGTGCCAAGGCCTGCAACAAACCAAGATGCCAACTTTGCTCTCATATAGATCCTGGCAACACCATCCCTGGATGCAGCAACATCAGCCATACCATCTCAGGTTCCTACCCCTGCTCATCCTTGACTATCCTATGGTCTGGGACTGTCCAGTTCCTCAAAACAGTCTGCCAGACATTCGCTTTGCCTGTGACCCATTCACTTGGCCTTCACCCAGTTCCCACATCCTCTTTTCCCTCACCATCTTAGTAATGTCTCTTAGCTCAGGCTGCATGCTATGATATGTTTTTAGTTTCCCAGCAGAGAACTGCTTTCTGGCTTTTAATAAAAGTTGTGTTAGATGGTTAGCTTTGTAACCTTAAGATTTTATCTGAAATATAAGCATTGCTACCTTGCTCATCAGTTTGGAGGGAAAAGTATGTGTGAACTGGGATACCAATCCAAATTGATGGTTGTTGAAGTACTTTTTTTGCCATAACTATAGGATTTTCTGCACATGGTCCCTTTACACTAACCTTCTCCACAGGCATGGCTGAGGATGGATTGACATGACCTACCAAGACATGAAATACCATACACAGTGCAAAAAAGGATTACCAAAGTGGCAGACAATGCAAGATAATAAAACAAACAGTGCAATGGATTACAATCTGATACTCGTAGGGACCCTCCTACAGACCTATTTCCTTAATTAAATGCCTTTTTGAACATTTCTTTTTTTTGCATATGCTGTAGAGTGATAGAGGTCCTTGGCTAGGCCATTCCACAAGGTGGGGGGCCACACAGAGAAGGCTGGCTACAGGCTGTTGTTGCTTTTACCCATTTGCAGTGTGGCAGCTTCAGGATGATTTGTTCAGATGAATAAAACTGTTATGGTGGATCATTGTAGGAGAAGCAGTCCTGCAGATATGTGGGTACAAGGTGATGGAGGGTTTCATATGTGACAACTGGTACCCTGAAGTGAACCTAGTAACTGATTGGTAACTAATAGAGTGACTGTAGCTAAGGTAGAATATGCATGATTTGCTGAACTACTGATAACAGCTGAGTTGTGGCATTTTGTACCAGCTGGACTTTCCAAGTTGACTTTAAGAGGAGACCCATGAAAAGTGTATTGCAGTAGTATAGCCTTGAGGTTACTGTTCCATGTATCCATATGGTCAGAACAGCTGAATCACGGTAGGGAACTGTTTTCCAGGCTAAATGTAGCAGAAAGCTTTTTTTTTTTTGCAGTTGCATTAACTTGCTTCTTCTGCAGTAATGCTCAGTCCAGTATAATACTTGGCTCTCAACTGAGTCAGTGAGTGTCAACTGAATACCACCATATGAGGTGAGCACAATGTCCTTAAAGACCTCAGCCTTCCCTACTAATATCATCCCTGTTTTGTCCAGATTCATTTTTAACTTCTTCACCCTTAGCCATTTCACCACAGAATCCAGGCATGGGGTCAGAACTTCTACAGCATTGCTGGGTGATGTGGATAAAGAAATACAGAGATGGGTGTTGTCAATTTATGGATGACAGCCTTCTCGGAAACCACAAAAAGTTACTTTCACAGCCCTTGAAAACCATATCACACTTTCTTCATTTTTTAAAATTTTCCATTTTCTAAGAGTTTATAGTTTTCGTGGTGCTGAGATACAGCAAACGGTGCAAAAGAGAAGCTGGCATATATGACTTCAGTATTTATGTTCAGTGTTCACAGAAGCATTTGCCATACTTTATATTCCACAACTTGTATTCATCCATGACTTTCTGTCAAAACAGTGGAGATCCCTGCTGCTAACCTGAGAGTGCGCTGGAATGTACAGCGATGGAACAAGACCAGTATGATGGAGCGAGAGCATTTTGACAGCCACTGTGACTGGTTCGGTCCCATTTGCACTCCTTCTAGCCTCTGCCAGCCTCAGAAAGGCAGGAGCCTCCCAGGATCTGCTTTCTGGGTTACCTTGCTGTCTGCAGTCTTCAGTCTCCTATCAACTGAGCACCTTCCTTCTCCTTCTTGGCCAGCTTCACAGGCTCTCCTTTTATCCTCCTCTCCCATCTCAGCTCCTCCCCTTCCTGCTTTCCCCCACCCAGGCCCCTTGAGCCAGAACCTATTTCTTTCCACCTCCTTCATGTTGGCAGAGTTTAAACATGCAGAGGAAAGGAGCACCAACCGTTTAAAGCAAATAACTCAGTTTATTAAAGAAGAAATAAACTCTGATAGAACAGAGGAGAAGGAGAGAGGTTTCACTAAATGACTAACGGCTGTGAGAAACAGGAACAAAGGGGGAGGGCTCAGTTGGAGCAGGAAGACTCCAAAGAGCCAATCAGGAGACAGGAAGGACATAATTTGAAATAGTGGTAAGATCATAATCTAGCTATGCTAACTAGCAGTCCTTCAGCTGTCCCCTATAGGCTGTTCTTCTGATCTTCTTCAAGTAATAGACATTGTATATTCCAACTCTTCGTTGCTTATTCCTAACCCTTCCCTCTATAGGGTTGCTAGCATCCAGGTGGGGCCTGGGGATCTCCCTCTTTTACAACTGATCTCCAGCTGACAGAGATCAGCTCCCCTGGAGAAAATGGCTGCTTTAAAGGGTGGACTCTATGGCACTGTACCATGCTGAGGACCCTCCCCTCCCCAAAACCCACCCTCTCCTGGCTCCACCCTTAAAGTCTCCAGGTATTTTCCAACCCAGACTAGGGTTGCCAAGTCCAGGTTGGAAAATACCTGGGGACTTTGGGGGTGGAGCCAAGAGAAGGTGGGGTTTGGGGAGGGGAGGGGCCTCAGCATAGTACAATGCCATAGAGTCCACCCTTCAAAGCAGCCATTTTCTCCAGGGGAGCTGATCTCTGTCAGCTGGAGATCAGTTGTAAAAGCGGGAGATCCCCAGGCCCCACCTGGAGGCTGGCAGCCCTACTTGGCAACCCTGTCCCTCTATCATCCTCTGCACTTGGCCTAACCTCCAGCTGGCCTCTGCCTCGCAAGGATAGCTCATCTTGCCTTGCCCTCCTCAGTTGGAGGAAGCTCTAGCTGTACTGTGCCTGCGGGTAAGCTCCCCAGGTGCAAGGCCACCTCTGCTTCAGAGCCTGAGACCCTGGGTACCTCTGGACAGTCGCACACAATGCAGTGTAGGCTATTACACTGCTGTAATTTGAGAGGAGATCAGATCTGAACAGAATTGTATAATTTTGTCAAATATGTAGGAGTCAAAGCAGAACAGAACTGCTAGGCTGAAAATTACAAGAAGTCAAATATTTATTTTCCACATCATAGATCTTATCCAAACATATGTTCAGAAAGCAGGGACTGGCACACATGCCTAGCCCTATTAAATGGTTGACAGTTATGCCTATCAATTGTTGAGCAGGAAGTGAAGAAAGAGGAATGATGAATCACTCCCTCACTCCCTTTCCCAAAGATCTGATTGGTGGTATGGCTGATTTTCTAACAGGCCTATGCATGTGCAGACTCAGTAGTGGAACAGAAGTAAGAGTCCTGCCCACAGCATCTGTCTGTTCATGCAATTCCTCATTCTGTGCACAAAAAACTGCTTTTGCATTTCCCTAGCTGGATTCGGCTGCATATATCCTGGATGGCCTATTTAAAAAACCATTTACTTTGAAATACTGCCTTACACAACTATAAAGTTCTCAAGGTAGTATACAACAGGGGAGATGACCTCCTCGAGGCATCCACTGGTATGTGGCATTCCTCAGGTGGCTATCCTCCCCCGAATGTTATTTAACATTTATATGAGTCCCCTTGCCCAGCTGGTATGGAACTTCAGGTTGGGCTGCCACCAATATGCTGATGACACCCAGCTATATCTGTTGATGACTGGCCAACTGATAACTACTCCAGCTGCCCTGGCTGAGGAATTGGAGGCAGTGGCTAGATGGCTGAAGCAGAGCTGACTGAAATTAAGGTCCTGTGGCTAGGTTGAGGTGATGCCGGGGTGGGATGCCAACTTCCCCCTCTTGACGGAGTGCCTCTTAGAGAACTCTTAATAGCTACCAAAGCAGAAATCAACTAGTGCACAATCTCTTTAAAGCTCCTATGCCCCACCTGGTTTTTAGAATCAGACCCATGCAATACATTAGGATGAATCCAGGGTATGTTTTTTTAACACAAGACTATTAAGCTCAGGGCATTTAGCCCTCCTGCTTCAAACGAGGACGTAGCCATTTTATTTTTATCAGAGGAGAAACCCCAGAGAGGAGAACTGATACAGCGAGATGTGAGATTCTGAATATGATTTAGCTACGCAGTTCCTACTTTAATAAAACAGCTGGTGAAACGGGATTTCAAGCTAGCCATCCATCAGCTGGAACATCAGGAACACTGAAGTCTTAATACAATTAATTTCATCTTGAAACTAGCCAACGTTGCCAGGATGTTGAATGTTCAAGATGGCTGACTTTGTATGAATACCATTTCAGCCTACATCTCAATGTAAGAAAAAGTATCACAACGTGGTGTCTTTGGACTTTCCAATTCTAATTGGAATTTCTATAGTTATGTATGAATACAGATTGTATCATTGCTGGTAGTATGTCTAATATACTGTATGACAATTTTGTATATGAATTTTTTTTTTTTAAAAAGTACAACATACATATTGGAATTAATTGGATTTTTTTTTAGTAATTAGTCACAGTTATATCCCTGTCAATGGAGGCACAGGTCGCCAACATAACTAGACTGGTGTTTCTCCATCTATGTCAGGCTAGACAATTGGCTCCCTACCTGTCTCTAAGACCTAGCCACAGTGATCCACGCAATAATCACCCCCCAGACTAGACTACTGTAACTCGCTCTATGCAGGGCTACTCTTGAGGCTGACCTGGAGACTCCAACTGGTCCATTATGCAGTGGCATGGGTCCTTATGGGGAGACTAATGAGAGCACATATTCAATCTGTGCTCTGGCAGCTGCACTGGCTCCCAGCTGAATTCCACATCAAGTTCAAGGTTATGGTATTGACCTTCAAAGCCCTAAACGGTCTGGGAGCAATGTATCTGAGGGACAGCCTCTCCTGGTATGTTCCCCAAAGGGCACTTCACTCAGCTGATTGCAACTTGCTCGTGATCCCTGGCCCAAAGGCTGTCCGGCTATCCACGACCAAGGCCAGGGCCTTTTTTGGCCCTGGCCCCAACCTGGTGGAACACTCTGTCCAAAGAGACCTGGGCCCTGCAGGACTTGAAACAATTTTGCAGGGCCTGTAAGACAGAGTTGTCCCACCAGGCACATGGTCAAGGATGAGAATGGCTTCCCACCTTGGATCATCTCCTGAATTGCCCTTTACTGTACCATCCAGTGAGGAATGAACATGGTGACTGTTGTGATTGCTGATTTTAATCTAAGTTATATTTAATTGTTATGTTGATTTTAAATGTTGTGACCTGTCCTGAGCCTTACTGTGTAGGGGAGGGCAGGCTATAAACCCAATTTAATAAATAAAGTAAAAGAAGGTTGGCAACTCTGGGTTGGGAAATTCCTAGAGATTTGGGCATGGAGTCTATAGAGGGGAGGGTTTGGGGAGGGGAGCCACCTCAGAAGCACATAATGACATATAATCCATGCTCCAATGCACCTATTTTCTCCAGGAGTACTAGGGATGCCAGCCTCCAGGTGGGACCTGGGGAATCCCCAGAATTGTACCTCATCTCCAGACTACAGAGATTAGTTTCCCAGGAGAAAATGGATGCTTTGGAGGGTAGACTCTGTGGCATTGTACCCTGCTGTCCTCCCCAGGATCCATTCCCAAATCTACAAGAATTTCCTAACCTGTCCCTGGCAACCCTATCCCCATCCCACACTGGCAGCTGGGCATGGCAACTGGAGAAATGAAGAAGAGAAGAAGAGAAGAAGAAGAGATTGGATTTATAGCCTGCCCTTCACTATCTGAAGGAGTCTCAGAGCAGCTTACAATCTCCTTTCTCTTCCCCTCCTCACAACAGACACCCTGTGAGGTAGGTGGAGCTTGGAAAGCTCTTTTGAGAACTGCTCTTGAGAGAACAGCTCTGAAAGAACTAGTGACTGATCCAAGGTTACATCAGCAGCTGCATGGGAGGAGTGGGGAATCAAACCTGCTTCTCCCAGATTAGAGTCCGTGCTCCTAACCACTTCACCAAACTGGCTCTCTGTAGTCCGGAGATCAGTTGTAACTATGAGAGATCTCCAGGCCCCACCTGGAGGTTAAACAAGAAGGGAGAGACTCTGAGCATATAATGAGCAAAAAGGGAGTACAGAATGCCGAGATGGTTATAACATATTTTAATGTTGTTTTAATTTTCTTATATATTGTATTCACTTTTGATGTAACCTGCCCTGAGCCCTGTCTCCGGGAAGGGTGGCCTAGCAAATTGAAACAAACAAACAAATAAACCATAACAAACCATAACAAACCATAACAAACTATAATAAATTAAATACTTAGATTTATAGCCTAACATTGTCAGCTTTATCACCTATAAACATACATAAATGTAACATCCACACACTGGCAGTAACAGCTAAGATGCATAAAATAATGTTTTTTAAATGGAGGTTGGCAAACTATAGTATACAAAATTAACAGTTAAATCTCAGTCAATAAAGCCAATAGAATAAAAGCAATGAATAGCAGCAAGTTAAAAAAATGCAAAACTTCAAAACAGTAGTGGAGAACTGCACACATTAATAAAATAGAGATTAATCTTAGTAAAATCACAAATGGAAAAGCAATTAAAATTAATAGTAGTAGCAGTAGTAATAAAAAACAGAACTAGCCACCTAAGCAATAAAGCTGAACATTAAAATCATAATAAAACTAAACATTAAAATTATAAGTATGTAAATCATTGTACCTAAAGCTAAACAGTGAAGAGGGGAGAATTCCTCAAAGGCTGGGGCCACAACACAATAGGATCTGACTCTTGAGGATCTGACTCACCTGTTTATTTTAGAAGGCAGGAGTGTATTCAACAGGGCCTTAGATTATCTTAATATTTAGAGAAGACTTATATAGGATAAGGTGGTCTCTAAGACATCTTGGTCTCAGTATTTAGGGTTTTAAAAGTACTAAGCAGTAATAATAGGTGGGACTATAACCTATAAAATGGCAGCTGGATACACGATGCTAAAACAGAGAAGACTATTGGTAGTCATCTCAAACATGAACCATATTTTATCTCAGTTTTGTTCTTCAGCTCATGGCAAAACTTTTGGGCCATTTGGCTTGTCTCCGAGTCTTATAACCAACAGTTTTTTTTGTTCATAAGGGGAAGGGTTTTCCATACTTAAAAAAATGTTTTTAATTGAAAGGTCTTTTTGAAGTTTAGGAAAATAGACACAACAGGCAGAAGAACAGCTGGCAGTAAGTACAATGAATGACTAATTATCACTAACAAAAGTTCTCTCAGTATGAATAAAGCCAAGGGCTACATGCAGAGATCTGTATAGCAAGTTAAAAGGTTTTTTTGGGGGGGAAAAGATTAAAATCAACCTGAATACACAAATTTGACAGAACAGTAAACACTCCTTTAGGCAGGGCATGCAAAACCCAGATGGCAAATCTTGCAAAAACAACCCTTGTCCCTTCATTCTGAAATAGTATGCATTAAGTCGTCCCCCCCCCCCCCCCCCCCCGGAAAAACGTTCCTCTTATTTGTCTCATATGGAACACTGTCTCTAGGTAATAGTGTTAATGACAGCATTTCTAAAAATAGGAAAGTGGTTCTTTCTACAATCAGGACCAGTCTGTGGGCTTCTTGTCCTTGCTGTTGTACAGAAGACTTTCATTAAAATTTTTTACTAGTTGGTGAAATATTATAGTTCTTTCAGAGTGCTGAACTGTATGACTTCCTGTAATATGTACACTCATCCCAGCATCATATTTGGTCAACAGGTTGTCCAGTTTTTGCAGTGTTTCAAATTGGGCAAAACCTGTTTGATTAGAGGCAATGGTAGGATCAAAGAAATATATTTGCATACTATGTATAAGGTGGCCTCTTTTAAACAATTTCTCTTTAAAATTATAATCTGTCCCTAGGACTACTCTGCTGCTGGTTACACTACTTCCATGAGTAGACTATATACCTCTAAATAATTGTACTATGATTTTGAAGAGGAAGACAACATTCGCTGGATTATGCAGAAAGCAAGGGAATACCAGAAAAACATCTACTTCTGCTTCATTGTCTACACTAAAGCCTTTGATTGTGTGGATCACAACAAACTGTGGCAAGTCCTTAAAGAGATGGGAGTACCAGATTACCTCACATATCTCCTGAGAAACCTATATAAGGGTCAAGAAGATATGGAACAACTGATTGGTTTAGCATAGGATTGTCACCCTGCTTATTTAATTTGTATGCAGAGTACATCATGTGAAATGCCAGCCTGGATGAATCACAAACTGGAATTAAGATTGCTGGGAAAAACATCAAGAACCTCAGATATGCAGACGATATCACTCTAATGGCAGAAAGTGAAGAGGACCTAAAGAGCCTCTTGGTATAGATGAAAGAGGAGAGTGCAAAAGTTGGCTTGAAACTCAACATCAAAAAAACTGAGATCATGGCATCTAGCCCCATCACTCCTTGGCAAATAAAAGGGGAAGTCATGGAAGCAGTGACACACTTCACGTTCCTGGGATCCAAGATCACTACAGACGGTGACAGCAGCCATGAAATTAAAAGATGCCTGCTCCTTGGGAGGAAAGCTTTGGTAAACCTAGACAGCATAATAAAAAGGAGAGACATCATCCTGCCAACAAAAGTCCATATGGTCAAAGCAATTGTATTCCCAGTACTAATGTATGACTGCAAGAGTTGGACTATAAGGAAGGCCAAGTGCCAAAGAACAGATGCTTTTGAATTATGGTGCTGGAGAAGACTCTTGAGAGTCCCTTGGACTGCAAGGAGATCAAATCAGTCAATCCTAAAAGAAATCAACCCTGACTGTTCCCTGGAAGGCCAGATACTCAAATACTTTGGCGCATTCACTGGAGAAGACCTTGATGCTGGGAAAAATTGAAGGTAAAAGAAAAAGGGGATGGCAAAGGATGAGATGGCTAGACAGTGTTATTGATGTGATGAGCATGGAGTGAAGCAGGCTCCAGAGGGCAGTGGAGGACAGGAGGGCCTGACCTGATTTGGTCCATGGGGTTGCAAAGTGTTGGACTCGACTGTGTGACTGAACAAAAAGAAAAATAGTAGACTAAACATAGTAGACTATATACCTCCATACAGGCCATCTCCTCCAACCCCCTGCTCAGTGCAGGATTAGCCTAGAGCATCCCTGTTTGTCTAGCCATGGCTTAAGGACTGCCAGTGAGGGGGAACACCACCTAGGCAGCTGATTCCACTGTTGAACAACTCTTACTGTCAAAAGTTTTCCCTAATATCCAGCTGGTACCTTCCCACCCTTAATTTAAACCCATTATTGCAAATCCTATCCTATGCTGCCAACAAGAACAGCTCCCTGCCCTCCTCAAATACTTTAAATAAGCAATCATGTCCCCCCTCAGCCTCCTCTTCTCCAGACTAAACATTCCCAAGTCCCTCAGCCTTTCCTCATAGTACTTGGTCTCCAGCATAGGCGTAGAGTACGGGGGGGCTTAACGGCTTGAGCCACCCCCGAAATTTCCCGGGAGGGGCTCAGCCACCCTGGGAAAACGAAGCGCCTGCTGCCGCGCCTCCCCGGGTCCTTCCAAGGCCCGGCCGCCGCTGCTGGAGAGGGAGAGGGAAGGGGGGGGGGGGGAAAGAGAGAGGCACCGGCAGCAGCGGCTGGCAGGCCTCGGAAGGGCCTGGGGAGGCAGGGCAGTTTCTGGGGGGGGGGGGAGAACATCGCTCTAGCGAGTGCGCACGCGAAGCGTGCACACTAAGGAGCCCCCGTTCCCCCGGGATTTCCAAAAGTCTATGCCCCTGGTCTCCAGTCCTGTGTTTTGCTATATAGTGAGAATCTGTGGCTTCTGCTAATATTGTAAATGACTTCCTAGCTTTCCTTAGCTTGATAAGATCACAGTCCATTTCCAATATCTCAGAATAGGCTCTTAAAAGGGTGTCTAGGCAGCAGTCCATATAAATCACACTACAAAAGGGAATGCTTATCCTAACTTTGGAACCCTTCTGGCAACTGTAAATGGCAAATATCTTTCATCATAAATGCAAGTCGCTAGGATGAGAGGAGACTGGAGTTTCAGCTCTAGCTTGTAATGCTTTTTTCTTGGAGTGTTACAGAGAGACAATAGAACAACACTGGTGCATTTGTTGAAAAATATTAAAAAGTGCTTCAAACCCTTAGAGCTTTAAATGTGTGCCTAGAAAATACAAGAAACCTGCTTCTTTTGCATCATGTAAAGTTTGCTAAAAATGAAAGTGCTTAAAAGAGTGACTTTGAATTCCTCAAGCTAGTTTTTGAGGTAACTACTTAAAATGTTGTTCAATAAAATAAGCTCAAGCATCTTTTCTTGAGGAGAGGGGTTAATGAGATTGGACGCTGCATTATTTTAATTTAATATTGTAATCCACCTGGAGTCCCAGGGGAAAGACAGACTATACATATTTTAATAAATAAATAAGTTTGGTAGACAGCGAATAATAGTGAAAAGAAAGGAAATCAATCTTATGCCTGACATTTTCCTAAATGGGGAAAAGACGGGGGATAGAATAGATTAATTGATGTAACCCTCAGAACCACTATACTCCTGAGGCCTATGAAATCAAAAGCAGGCGGACTCCATTTTGGAGCAAGCCAAGAAATCATTATTGGAACTGAGTGCAATAAAAATACAATTTCATCATGAGATAGCCACGTTCCAGTTAGAAAATAGTACACCCCTCCATCAGGGGCATATCTTGTGACTCTTGTGGAATTTTCCCGCAACCAAACCAAACTAGGGTTACTAGACATCCCGGTTTGGCAGGGGTTGCCCGCTTTGGAGGGGCTCCTTCCCACCCACATGCCACCTGGCAGGAGGGGGGAAGCCCCACACTCAAGAGCGACCACCTAGCCTCCTCCCCACCTGTTCCCTGATGGAGAGAGGAGGGGCAGTTCACCTGCACTCTAAGCCCCAAATTTGAGGCTTGGGATGCAGGCACATGCAATCCCCCCCAGCAGGGAAGAGGTGAGGGCCATGCACCTGCACTCTCAAGCCCCAAATTTGGGGCTTGGAATGCAAGCATGCACGGTCACTCCCCCCATCCCCAGCTGCATTTAAAGAATGCCTTTAAATGCTGCTAGGGAGAGGCGTAGGTGCTGCTCCCCAACGTGATGGTGTCACCTATGTGTGATGTCATCACATTTAGAACACCTCAACCCATCCAGTAACGCCCCTCCAAAGTCCCCCCCTGGGGACTTTGAGGGGACCTGGCAACTCTAGACCAAATTGAATAACCAATACCTCTGGGGCAATAATCTGACATTCCAATTCATTCAGGGAACATCCAGAATATTTCTGGCCTGCCAGATAAAGCAATGAAACACTCAGATAGCAAGGACAACATCATCTACTCCACTAACATTCCCTCAGAGTAACCCAAGAGACAGAATCTTTGTTACTGGCAGAACAAGGTGTGGCTTATAGGGATAAAAGGCCTACCTTTTGATCCACTCAAGTTAGGATTCAGTTTTACCCTAGGACTGTCCCTTCTTGCCTTTTTCTGTGAATAGCATGAATAGCTGTACCCAATTTCTGTCTCTCTCCCTCATCTCATAACCGACAGGGGGGGAAGTTTTTTTTGTTAATAGGGAATTTCTGTGCCCTTCTCTCTCCCACCCCCTCGGGCATGCGTATACAGACATAGAAACCCAAGTCTGTATGATAAGGAGGTGTATGTGTAATTGCCAAACATGTGTATTCCCCCATTGCTTCTCCTGTGGGGTAACATGGAAGAATAGTCTTGGCAGAAAACTAGCAGGAGATTGTCCCCTACCTCCTCTCCAGTCTGTATATCCGGTTGCACATGCAAGAGTCTCTCAGAAGAAACACATGTGCCAGTCCTTGGCCTGCAGAAGAACTGTGCTGGAGAAGCTGTTGTATGTAAGTCCCCAAATCATATATTATTTTAAATAACATATTTTAAACCAAGGTAAACCCTAATAAAGAATCTTAGAGAGAAGCTATTGGTAGCACTTCCCCCTTCCATCTTTTCTTATTATCACCATTAAATAAAAATACATTATGGCGGCAGGAATAATATTCCAAAATATTTGGCATAATGCAGGCTTTTGAGATGGACAAGCAGGTTCTGACTTCCAGCTTTGTAGCTAACCCTCCAGAAGAGTAACACTCAGGCAATAAAGCAAGAAGAAACATGGAGAAAAGACGAATAAAAGTGCCAGACTTGTATGTGTAACCAGTGTGCTGTGTAAAACAAATTTATAGAGGCAACATATCTAATAAAATGCTGTAATCTTTGGAAAATACAATAGAAAATATAGTTGCAGTAAAATAATTGCTTTTGATTGATTTTAGGCACACTTATTACTTGCTCTGTGGGTGTTCTGTCACTTGTAATATGAGCTGGACTTCCATAGAGAAGTATCCTGGAGAGAACAAATTGTTCAGCCTCAGAGACCTGTTAAAACTTTGTTACTCCACTCTTTCATGTGCCTTCTATGCAGACTTGCTGACTTCTCCATATTTGATTTCTTTTTTGGCTGACTCTCAATGACACCTTTTTTTTTTTCTAAAAAAGAAGTAAAGAACAGAACAGCCTTCTATATCCTGAAAATAGTCTAAAATGATAGGCATAATTTCTGTGCCTCTGTCAGGTAACCTTATTACAGATATATTCTGGAATGGAAACTGGTTATATTTATAGTTTGGACAGGTGTGTTTTAATGTTGTTTCTGATGAGTTACAGAAGTGCCTTTGAAGTGCCAATCCCATGCACTTATTCCACCAGACATGTCTCTGCCTATGAGCATTGTCTCTCCATCTCAATAACCTCAGCTGCCCTAAGGTCTCCTGCTCTCTGCATAGGGCTGCATTGTTTGTTTCTTGGGCTGAGGACAAATATACATTCAAAGTATGGTAGAAAAGAGGGTAACTTATGTCTCTGCCCTAAAAACAAATGTTTTGAATACTACATATATGTGTCCAGGTCACATCCATCATAAACAAATGTGTGCTTTTATACATCTCTTCACAGTGTTACATTCATACTTCTTTTCGTATTTGTTGCTTTGTTGCTGTTGAGATGAGAGGTTTCTAGCCCCAGGTTCCACTGTTGCTAGAAATTTCGTTTTCATTGTGAATGTGTCATTTCCTTCAGTCCCATTTTCAGAAATAAAGGCTGGTTGAAATGCATTAATAAGTTTATAATCTGCACTGGGCACCAGAAGATGTTGACAACCAATATTTATGAATTCCTAATGCTATGCTTGCAGTGTGGGTCAAGTACATACATTGGTTCAGTCTTCGTCTACTTCTTTGATTCCTTTCACACCTCAGTCCTTCACCACTATCCACAATTCTGAGTTGCCAAAGCCATTCTCTCATAAATTGGACATCCCTCCATGGACTTGGTGTCCCATCTATCTGCACATATTGCCTGACATCTCCCTTCCTGTGAACATTGCTCCTCCAGCTCAGTAGTAGAAGAAGAAGGAGATTGGATTTATACCTCACCCTTCACTACCCAAAGGAGTCTCAGAGCGGTTTACAAATGCCTTTCCCTCCCCCTCCCCACAACAGACACCCTGTGAGGTAGGTGGGGCTGAGAGAGCTCTTTCCAGAACTGTCCTTGAGAGAACAGCTCTGAAAGAACTATGGCTTGCCCAAGGTCATCCAGCAGGTGCAAGTGGAAGAGTGGGGAACCAAACCTGGTTCCCCCAGATTAGAGTCCACGCACTTAACCACTACACCAAACTGGCTACGCTAAGGTAGAGCCAGTTTGGTGTAGTGGTTAAGTGCGCGGACTCTAATCTGGGAGAACCGGGTTTGATTCCCCACTCCTCCACTTGCACCTGGCTGGATGACCTTGGGCAAGCCATAGCTCTCTGTACCAGCTGTTCTCTCAAATACAGCTTGGGAAAGAGCTCTCTCAGCCCCACCTACCTCACAGGGTGCCTGTTGTGGGGAGGGGAAGGGAAAGGAGTTTATAAGACGCTCTGTGACTCCAAGTGAGTGAAGGGCGGGATATAAATCCAATCTCTTCTTCTTCTTCTTCTTCTTCTTCTTCTTCTAAGGTCTGCTCTGCGAAATGACTCTATCCAAGGCTTTTTTTCTGGGAGAAATGCATCAGAACAGAGTTCCGGAAACTCTTTGACAAAATTTGTTTTAAAGTTCATGAGTTTTCAGTATACGGATTGAAAACTTCATTTACCTCTTGAGAGTTCTGGTACCTCTTTTTTATTATTATTAAAAAAGCCCTGACTCTATCCATTCTCTCTTGCTTTCCTCTGTGTCTGAAACCAAGGGTGCTGAGAAGCCCCTGTGTCCTGCCGCAAATATTCCTTTTGACCAGATTTAGGCTCCTGCTTGATTAGAAATGGTTCACTGTTACTATTTCCATGGTGACACTTTGCCCCACGAGTCTCTGTAGTCTCGCTGATCCCCATCAGTAACCTGGGCCCTGGAATTGTATAGCTGTGCAGGCCTGTTTGAAACTCTCTTCCAAAACATCTATGTATTGCTTCCTCTTTATTTTCCTTCAAAACCTCCTCAAAAGGTTTCAAAGGGTAGGCATATTGATCTGCAGTAGAATAGCTAGACTTGAGTCTGGTAGCACCTTAAAGACCAATAAAATGTTGGAGGTATAAGGGAGTTTTGATGAAGGAAGCTTTGACTTTTGAAAGCTCATACCCCCAAATCTTGTTGGTCTGTAAGGTGCAACTGGACTCGATCTAGCGGTTCCTCAAAAGGTGTGCGTGATGCATTTGGTGTAAGCTCTTAATCCTCCTCTGCAATAAAACCATATAGTGGACTAAGAGCATGTCCAAGGATAGCACAGTGTTGAATTTTTTAGGTAGCATGGTATTGTTTGGGGCAGTGATTCTGAATTATGCAATCTCTCTTATATCTGGCTTTTCATCCATTCAGTGGGAGCAGAGTCAGGAGCTACATTTTTTAAAGTAGAACTTGCAGGAAGAACTAGTTACACACATGAACATACAGATGCCTTATATTGAATAAGATCACTGGCACATTAGACCATTGGCACATTGTTTACTCCAGGGGTCTGTTGGGGCCGGAGCGAGGCGGAGCGAGGTGGAGCAAAGCTCCGCCAGCTCAGGACTGGCCAGTAGGGCAGCCATGGGCTGAATCAGATTCTCTAATCTGATTCAGCTCGCCGCCAATTTCTTGGCGCCGAATTTCAGCGGCAACTTTAAAAGCCACTGGAGGGGAGGGGGTTTGAGGGAGAGGCTCCAAACTTGCAGGGTAGCTGCTGGAGCCTCTCCTTGAAATGCCCACCAAGTTTCAAGAAGATTGGACCAGGGAGTCCAATTCTACAGGCCCCCAAACAGGTTGCCCCCATTCCCTCCATTGTTCTCTATGGTAGGAAAAAAGTTAACATTTTTTCCCTCCATAGAGAACAATGGAGGGGATGGGACAATCTGTTTGGGGGGCCATAGAATTGTACCCCGTAGTCTAATCTTCTTGAAATTTAGTGGGTATTTCGAGGAGAGGCCCCAGCAGCTACCCTGCAAGTTTGGAGCCTCTCCCTCAAACCCCCTTTCCTCCAGCCCCTCATATACCCTATGAGTTTTTGCCATTGATTTCAATGGCCCATAGGATATAATGGGGCTGAAACTGACATTCCCTTTCTGACACACTTCTGGTGATGTCAGGGGACGTGGCATATGCTAATGAGTTATGCTAATGAGTTATGCTAATGAGCTCCTGCACCTCTTTTTCTATGAAAGGACCCCTGGTTTACTCAGACTAGCAGAGGCTCTCCAGAGTCTTAGCCATAGGTCTTTCACATCACCTAACTATCTGGTCCTTTTAACTGGTGAAACCAGGTTACTGAGCCTGGGACCTTCTGCATGGAAAGCAGAAGCTCTTTCACTGAGGCTGTGGTCACACAGCAAGCTTATCACGATTTGTTCCTGCTGTAGATTTGATCGGGGATATATTTTTTGTGGATTGGGATGATTACACATCCCTCCCCGAACCGCTTGCATCGCACAATGAGGCTCCAGGCACTGTCCAGATAGCTGTGCTGCCCAAGCAGTGGTGCAGCACAAGGTTTTTAAAACATTTTTTTGCTTTGCTTTGCACATATGCACATGGCCAAATCACTGCTCCCACTTGGACTCTTTGTACTCCCTTGTTTTTGCAGTCCCCCTTCCTGAACAGTGAACAAAATGAACCACCGACGTACAACCGAGCACTGGAGTCTATATGTACACTTGAACGTTTATGCATTGAATATATTCAGTGCAGGATTGCTCATGCACAATAGTGGAAGCTGGAAAAAAAAATCATCATGAGAAGGACGTTCAGATTGCCTAATTGCAATCATACGAGAGATGGCTGTCCAGATGGGCAAAATTGCAGATTCACAGTGCTAATATCTGGAAAGTACTTGATTTTCTAGGTGTTGGAAAACTCAGTAGGAAACCAGGAGGATTGCATGACTGAACCCACTTCGGTATGGGAGATGGATGTGGCTGTCCAGTCAGCAGTTTTAAATGTGATAGGGAGCAGTGGTGAAACTTGTGACCACAGCTTGAGCCACAGCCCCTCCCCATTTGAAAATGAGATAGTTGAGGTTCTCGAGCACCTAATTTAAAATGTGTGTTTTGGAGACAAGATTGTAGTAGTTAAAATAATAACATACTTCTAGCTGCAAAGGTGGACCTGAGTTGCCTTACATCTTCAACCTACTTCCCAAGACTGTTTTTGTAGTCCCTCATTTGGCCTCATTTTCATTTGTAGTGTCAAGGACTGCCTGTGTGAAATATTTTAATGGTTTGTGTTTTTGTTTTCCTCTTTACTTTAGGGATCAATCTGTTGAAGTTGTTTTAGTCATTTATCTGAGCTGCTATAACTGATTATCGGCTTCATTTAAAATCTTCACTGTTACAGAATCCCAATAACTGTTTTTGCAGATTTCATGCCCCGAGGTATCTATTCTACATGTACTGTTCCCTCCCCCATCTCCAGATATATAGGGGTATTTCCACCATAGTGCAAAAGATGTTTTTACGTTCCAGGATTTTTCTGCTGTGAGCAAATGACTATCCCCATTGTGTAAGGATGCCAGCCTCCAGGTGGGACCTGGGGATCTCTGGAATTACAGCTCATCTGCAGAGGACAGAGATTAGTTCCCCTGGAGAAAATGGATGCTTTGGAGGGTGGACTGTATGGAATTGTACCATGCTGAGGTCCCTGTCCTCTCCAGGGACTACCCCCAGAGCTCTAGGAGTTTCCTAACATGAATCTGGCACTCCTGCCCCCCATCCCCTACTGGTGGATGGGGGTGGACCTGGCAACCCTACCACTGTGTTATAGCTTTGACTGGATCTGAGCCCACCAAAGAACATTTTGGTGAGGGTGCCTGTGATGGAACAACCCCACTGGCCTGCAGCCCCTGTTCTGCCATGCCCCCTGGGCTTTTTCTTTCCCTCTTTTGGTCCTGTGATGAAACAACCCCACTTGCCACCACCTGGCCATTGTAGGAACTCACTGCTAGAGAAGACCAGGGCTCCCAGCTTTCCTTCCCCGTGTTGCTGTTCTAAGGCCTTGCCTCATACCTGTGTATCCTGCTACCCAGCATCTGGTTATTATGGAAACAGCTTTACTGCATGTGTGCATGACTGGGGAAATAATAACTTGCCAACTGACTATCCCCTCTTCTCCTGTTGCTCCTTTCAGATAGTGTGTCCAAAATGGTGGAGGTCTATGTGGTACAGAGAACTTCTACCAGCATTAAAAGTTATAAAATATTTGTTAAAAAGAAAATGCCCACACACATATTTTCAGCACAGCAACAGATTGAGCAAGGGATCCAAAAGGAAATGATAAACATGCAAATCCTCTGTCCCTCCTTCTGTACATGCTGAGGCAGCTTCCTTAACTTCAGTTGAGGCTGATGCTAATCCAACACAGCCTCCTTAACTTCAAAGTTAGTATCATTCTAGAGGGTTCCCATTACCCTGGAGCCTGTACTCAGACCTGCAGTCCCCCACATGGCTATGGCTACCTTCAGCAGGCCCCAGGTGACAACTCTGTTGTAGAATCAGCACAAAAAAGAAATCCTCATTCTCATGCTGAGGAATTTTAAAAATCTCTGATTGTCTACCCATTGGTCAGCTCTGGACAGGTCAAAGAAGCTTTTCCTGAACTCTTCAGGGAAAAAAAAATCACTTCTTTAGGGTTTTCAGCCTCCAAACCTCTGTCTCTTGCTAGATTAGGCCTGCCAAGCCCCCGCCGGGGCCGGGGGAAACACCGACTTTAAGCCCTGTTACCCGCTTTTTAAACATTCGGCCCCAGGGGACAAAATGGCGGCCAGAAAAGGGACACTCTTTCCTTTCAGTCCTCCAATCTCTATGGCTATGAAAGCCATAGAGATGAGGGCGCTCTCTGCTGCTCCTCACATGTTGTGGCCAGTGGCCTCGGAGGAAGAAAGGAAGGAAGGGTCACAGAGCGCGGGAAGGGAAAGTGAAAGGAACTAAGGTGCCTTGCCTTCTCCCCTTCGCCTTCGGGTGTGTGGCAAATGAGCAGCCAGTGACTGAGCCAGGGCAGCTGCCTCCCTCGCAGTCGCCGACTAGCCGACAGCCTGACAGCCTCTCGGCTCTCGCTCTCCCTCCCGGCCTGGCCGCCCGGGCCGCCAGCCGCGCTGCCACGTGGAGCCTGGGCTCTGGAGCCGCAAAAGAAGAACCCGTCGCTGGTGCTGCATAGCACAGGTGAGGAACCCTCCCCCCCACCGGGCTTGCTGAAGCACCTAATGGTATGGAGCGGAGGAGGCCGCAGTCGCTTCCTTTCCCCCTTCTTTCCCTGGCTGTTTCCCTCCTTCGGGGAGACGAGAGGGGAGGCGGCTGCCCTCGAGGGTTTCCTGCAGCTTCATCAATTCATCTCCGGGGAGATGAGAGGGGAGGCAGCAAAGGCCCTGGCGCCCTCCCCGTATTTGCATTCTGGCTGCCCTCGGGGTTTCCTGCAGCTTCACACTGCCCGGGGGGGGGGGAGATGAGAGGGGAGGCAGCAAAGGCCCTGGCGCCCTCCTCATATTGTGTTCTGGGCTTCAGCTCTTAGGAAGAATGCTCATTATCTGCCTCTATAGAAAATACATTGTCAGAGAAGCAGGGAGGGCGATACAAAAGCATAGGAAATCAAAACCCTCTCGCCTTTCACCCGGGTCAGATTTCCTTTTGAGGGCTCAGCAAACCATTCTTGGAATGTATAAAAGTCTACGGGGAGGCTGTTCCTGGGCAAACAGACCCCCCCACACCGCCGCCCCTTCCTCACCAGCATGCCAGTCTGCTCAGCGGATCCCCTGCCCAGTCGATCCCTCTGTTTTTACCCCGCCTCCTGCTTCTGCTCGCAGTTTCGTACAAGGAGGGGAGATCCGTTTGCAGGGAGGCTGCACTGAACTGCGGTGCCCATCAGCTGGGGGCTAAAACCCTCAGCAACGTAGAATGGGGTCGTCTTTACTCCTTTCTTGTATTGCTCAGTGATGGGATATCTAACCTATTTGTCCTCGCCCTAAAGAGCCCACCTCCTCCATGTTATCATCACAACAACCTTGTGAGGGAGGTTAGGCTGAGAGTATCCATCCCAAGTAATCCAGTGAGTTCCATGACTAAATTTTATGTATGTATGTATTTAGTTATACCCTGCCTTTCTTCCCAATAGGGATCCAAAGCAGCTTATGTCATTCTTCATTTGGGCTGAGAGGATGTGAGTGGCCCAAGGTCACCCAGCGAGCTTCCAAGTGGGATTCAAACCTGAGCTTTGCAGATTTGATTCGGACATTCCGACTGCCACCCCACTAGATCTCATGGGGATCTAGTCTAAAACTGGCATCTACATTTGAAAAGATTTCAATGAAATATTTGGTCGTGAGGTGGTTGTTTGAGAGCCCGCGGAGGCAGAGGTTGCTGCATCTCCAAACAGATTGTACCCACATAAGCAACATGCCCCAATGCCTTCAGTTCTGCTTAGGGTTGCCAACTTCCAGGTGGTGGCTGGAGACATCCTTGCATTACAACTGATCTCCAGGCAACTGATCAGTTCACCTGGATAAAATGCCCACTTTGGAAGGTGGACTCCATAGTATTATACCTTGCTGAGATCCATCCCCTCCCCAAGTACCTCCTTCAGCTGTATACCGCAAGTGACATAGCTGCACCGGTGATGAAGCAGCAGTGGCCAGTACAAAAGGACTGTATCAAAAAGTGCACTGTGTAATCAATCTGCTTTTTCAGGGAGAAAAATTCTGTCTCACCGAAACGTTGAGTCCCATCTTGGATGGATTTCAAACTGGGTGTGTATTCAGCGTGGCTGATTTTATAGTCTGAGAGACAGCATGGTGTGCAGTGGTTAAGAGTGGCAGACTCTAATCTGGAGAATGGGGTTTGGTTCTCCACTCCTCCCCATGAAGCCTGCTGGGTGACCTGGGGCCAGTCCCAGTTCTCTCACAACTTTCTCAGTCCAGTGCTCCCTCTAAGCAACGAGTCTTGTGAGCAAAAATTCTACTTTGTGAGCTATTGGCATTAAAGTTGTGAGCGAGCGATTTGGCTGCTGCATAAATGAGTTTGCTCTGGAACCATCTTTCCTGAGTTCAGACAAAAGTGTGTGAGCTGAAGGCTAAAAAACTGTGAGCTAGCTCACACTAACTCAGCTCAGAGGGAACACTGGTCCCATCTACCTCACAAGGTGCCTGTTGTGGGGACAGGAAGAAAAAGTGATTGTAAGCTGCTTTGAGACTCCTTAAGGTAAAGAAAAGCAGGGCATAAAATCCTATAATCTATCACATTTTTACCCCACCCCTCTTCCCATGAGCTCATGCTTGTTTACATGCGGTTAGATTTAGACTAAATTTTTTGCTAACGGAAAGGAGCACATAATTTCGGCCAGTTCCCTCTTCCTGCTGCAGATCACCAGTTTGTCCTTGCCATTCCTGAGGGTCCCCTGTTGGAAGAGACCCCTGTCCACAGTAAACGCTGCAACTCCCCGCCCCTTCCTGCAGAAACACACCATGCAGCAGTCCAGAATGTATTCGGGGAATTTCACATGACACATTACCCCTTTAAAAACGTTACTGTACCATCTTGGAATAAACTGGTACAAGGACAGCCATTTCAGACAGCTTTTCCCATACCAGTAAGGAGCCATCTCTGAAGCACTGTAATATGAATTTGGAACTCTGTTAGCACAAAATAAATCAATGAACAGTAAACAGTGCTAGAGGCACCCTCCCCGTATTGCATTCTGGCTGTCCTCGGGGTTTCCTGCAGCTTCACACTGCCGGGGGGGGGGGGGAGATGAGAGGGGAGGCAGCAAAGGCCCTGGCGCCCTCCTCATATTGTGTTCTGGCTGCCCTCGGGAGTTTCCTGCAGCTTCACACTGAAGGCCCTGGCGCTCTCCTTTCTTTAGAGCTTCCTTTGCTGTGCCTCGGTCTGGAGTCTGGACCCGATCCAGCCACAGCAGATTTGGCCAAGGCTAAAGGAAAGGGAGTGGAGGTGGGTGGAGGAAGGCTGGCCAGGAGGTTTGAGGTGAGTGGTTTCCATTCGGACTTTTGCCAGAGCCCAGAAAGGTTGGGCGGGGGGGGGGGGGCATCCACGGTGGGTGGCTGACTTTTGCACGAAGTTTTTTGTAGAGGAGGATGGCTGAGGAGAAGGCCAACGGGGCATGTGTGTGTGTTCCTCCCAGTCAATGAATGGTGTGTGTGTTCCTCCCAGTGAATGAATGGTCACCAACACCAAGAGTCGTCATGAGAGTGGAGGGGGAGGCCTCCCGAGAAACTCTTCTGGCCCTTTGTTTCAAAGGATGAAACTTTGACTAGACAACACCACTTCACGTTCCAAGGGGAGTACATTGGAATGTCCCCCACAGAGTGGAATCACCCAGGGGGCTGGAAACTTTAGCTAATCAACACTGGGCTTCTCCCCCCCCCTTTCAGGGTCCTGCAAGGTCCCTCCTACTTCTGATCTGCTGCATGTTTATTAGGAAGTAGATCCCAGTGTGTGCAGGCACAGGAAAGCTCATACCCGGAATTAATCTTTGTTGGGTTTAAGAGAAGAAGAAGAGAGTGGTTTTATACCCTGCCCTTCACTCACAGCGGCTTACAGGTAGCTCTGCATATCTCTAAAGGTAGCAGCCACTGGAGGGGCAGAGTGGAGAAGCTGGAAGTTTTCCTGATAAGGCACCAAACAGACTTTCTTTTACTCCTTGCCCTACTGAAAGAAATTATAAGTCTTTGGAGGCAGGTTGATGTTCTGTTTCCAGCTTTGATGAATCAGGTGGGTTTTTTTGCCTGCCTGCCTGTACCCTCAAGAAAGGCAATTTCTGTCATGTGCTAGGGAAGGGAAAGCATAGTAGCTGATTTCAGTGTTTCTTTTACCAGAAAACAGGGCTACCTTATTGTAATGATTCCTATAGATTGATCTTATTTGGGGAGCTTCATCTGTATTAATAATGAGGATCTGTGTTCAGTAGATTTTTATCCCCCACTGCCACCATTTTCATTTAGAGTTGGGACCTGGTCTAGAAGAAAGTGGGGCTGGGGGTTTCTTCCTTCTGAATTTCCTCTGGTCTCTGAACTGAGGACTAGCCTTGACATTTATACCAGGAAATTTTTCCTTTAAGCATATTTGAGGGGAAAAAGTAGGACTGCCAGAGAAGAGATCTATAAAAATGCACAAAAGGGCAACTAGAATGATAAAAGGGTTGGAAAATTTTCCCTATGAAGAAAGGCATGCTCCAATGGTCCTGATTTTACTCTCTGGGCCATGAGGGAGACCACCACATGGGAGTCCTTTGGTGGGATTATCCTGAGTCCCATGGAGCTACTTAAGGGTCTTTATTTTCCTGGCTGGTCCCTGATCAGCCACCAAAGCACCCCTCAGATAGTATTTGCCCAGCAAAAACAAACACACTTCAAGGTACAAATACCAGCAGCAGAATATGCTCAGGTAAGAGTGCCTGGCCTGGTCAGAGATTCTGTTTCCCTCTTTCGTTATCCGTTGCTATAAGATTCCAACTGGGATATGAAGAGGATTTTTTAAGACAACATTTTAGAATCACATAAATGACAATGAATCATTTATGCACTGCAAATGTTGTTTGTCACACCTAGAGATTATATACACTGAGGAAAGATATAGGTTTGTCACACCTAGAGATTATATACACTGAGGAAAGATATAGGTGGATATTTCTAAAACAAATAAGAGCTACTGACAATGTCAAAGGAAAGATTCTTTGCTCTCATGTAGTGCTCTTCCATGGAAATATGAGGTTAGTTAAATATGGAACTTAAAAAAAACGGGTGGGGGAGAAGAAAGCACTGGGTTATCATGTGAAAATGACAGCTAAGAGTAGCTCAGACAGATAGCCACCTGAATAGAAATCAGGACAGAAGACAGAAAGAAAACCAAGGGAACAGGAGAACATCCAGCCAAGCCTTTGATTAAACACCACTGTAGTACAATATCTGTAGTGCCTAATTGCTGCATATGAACACAGTGTGGAAAACACACTGCACACACTGAAAGATCTTCCAGAGAACCTGATCTGAGTTCATTTCCAAGTTCTACTACGAACTGGCTGTATAACCTAGGCTAGGGACTTCAAGCTTGCCAGGCTTAGGAATTACCGTTAAAGTTAAGCAACATGGAATAACTTCAATTTTTTTAAAATATCATATGACATATGGTCTCATTTGGTCAAAATTAAGCACACTGAACCTTGTTGATTTCAGTGGAACATTTCAGTATGTGCTTCTCTTTCCTACTGAAATCAGTGAAAAGGGCTTCACTTTTGGCAGGACTCTGTTATGACATGCTTAAACTGTTTTTGCTACCTTACCAGGCCATTTGTTTGCATTGTTCTCCAGTTCTGTAAACTGAGTCTAGTCTGAATGCATTGTTTATTGGAGGCCCTTGCTGTCAGGTGTTAGTAACAGCAAAACTGCATTCTTCATTTGCTTTTCCAGTGTTTGTATTTTTTGATCTCGTGGTGTATGGTCCGTCAGAATATCCCAAGGAGCTCAGAGAGAAATACTTTTGGAAGGTAAGTTACAGCTGTATTTTTGGTACAGAATGTAGTTTTTGGAGAATTTTTTCCCCTCCTACTTCTCCTGTGTGATGCAGCTCTTGGGGATTTCAAAGATGATCTTGTTCTCTTTTCTGGTGGTGAGATTTTAGATGACTTTGATTACTCTAATGCTTCTATGGAACATCCTGTAGCTTAGGCATAGGCTGAGCAGCCTTGCATATATAAAAACAAACTAGCACTTTAGAACCCTTATGGCCTACCGACACATTAAATTTACAGAGCAAGAACACTTTCTCTGGGTTTTTTATCAGCCAAAATGTAACTAATTTCTGTTAAGGGAATTTGCAAAATCAGTCTTATTTAAAATCATAAGAAGTGCCCAATGTGGTCGTCTCAGAGTCCACATACCCTGGCCTGACCCCTGCATGATGGAAAGGATTGATGAAGCGTATTGATTGATATGAAATTTGACAGGAAACCCACTTGAAACACACACCACCAACATACGCAAATACAAGAGGCAGAAATGATGAGAAGCAAATATTGAACAGGTTTTTTTTATTTATTTCACAGAAGGAAGCTGAACCTGAAAGCTTGAGTTGCCTGAGTCTTTCCAGTAAGTTCATTTCTGAAGAATTATTTTAAGGAGGTCGTTGTTGGAGGGATGTCAGCCTCCAATTGGGACCTGGGAATTTTCCCAGACTACAAAAGTGGGTTCCACTGGAGAAAACTGATGCTTTGGAGGATGCACATATGGTGTCGTACTCCACTGAGGTCCCTGTCCTCCCCAAGTCTCCTGGCTGGCAACCCTACCCTCCACACCTGCCACTGGTCGGGGGTGCCTAGCAATCCCAAGGTTGTATTATTATATGATGGTAACTAGGGCTGCTTGTTAGGATTTTGGGTAGGGGTGATATATGCATACCTTTAGTTATGTACTCCTCCCCTCCCAGTTGGTGGACATAGAGGAACACTTCTTGGCCTTATGGCTAAGATCAGGTGTCATACCTGCTCTAGTGTGATTATCTTAAGCTTCCAAATTGTCAAGTTCCTGAAGCATAAAGACTTGTAAATTCTTTTCTGTGGCAAAGGGAATGTGACTGACATACTTGGCCACAGAGTTACCTGAGATTTGATAGAGCTTCTGAGGCTTGCAATTTGTGTGTGACCTGAGAAAAGAGCAGTGACTGAGTCTTACCAGATTGGGAATGGCTTCCAATGTTTAAGGGGGAAGCCCAGATTTGTTGTGAATTAAGTGATATTATCTAGCAAGCTTCCATGCTAGCACAGTCTGTGAGTAAAGGTGGGATAGAGGGAAATATGGTTCATTTGTGATGTATGGACAGGTACCTGAAAATATTAAGATGTTGGAGTGCCAGACTACCATCTGGGAGACCCAGTTTCGAATCCCTACTTCTGCCATGGGAAGCTGCTAGGCAACTTCCAGCCTAACCCACTTCCCAGGGTGGTTTTTGTGAGGATGGGATGGAGGAGAAGAAAATCATGTAAGCCCCTTTGGGTCCCCATTGGATAGAAATGTAAAATATACTTCAAGTAAATATCATCTGTATTTGTGAGCTCCACCTTAAAGGAATGAGAGGCTATCTGTGATTGCTGATTTCCCCTTCCGCATTTTGGTACTCAGGATTTGGATTCCATCAGAAATTAGAAAAGTCATGGCAAGTGGAGGAGGTCCATCAAGCAGTGGAGGTCCATCAGGCAGTGGTGAAGCGAAACGGAAAAAATACCTTTCAGTTTTTAAAGACGAATGGCTGAGAGAAAGTCAATTCAAAAGCTGGCTTCGTAAAAAGACTTAGAATCAGCAATATGTGTTTGGTGCCACCGCGCAATATCTGTGCGTTATGAGGGGAAAGGTGCCCTCATAAATCATGCAAAAGGTATGAGGCACAAAGAAGTGGAGAAGCAGTACAGACAAACACCACAACTGAGAACCTTCTTTGAACAACCAGATTCCTCGGAAGCAAATCAGGTTACTGCAGCTGAAGTGATAGAAGTATATCACAGTGTAATGCACCATCATAGTTATGCAAGTCAAGACTGCACAAATAAACTGCTGCCAAGAATGTTGCCTGATTCTGGCACAGCAAAAAAGATGTCTTGTGGATGGACAAAAGCTACCAGCATCGTGGAGAACGTTTTGGCACCCAAATCATTGGAATTGTTGCTGGAGGACCTGAATGCTGCACACTTTTTTTCAATAGGTTGTGACGCCTCCAACAAGGGAAATAGGAAATTCTTTCCTGTGACTGTTCGTTACTTTTCTGTAATGGAGGGAATTAAAGAAGGATTGCTTGACTTCTACAATGACAACGAGGAGACCAGTGAGGCGATTGCAGCACAGCTCTTTAGTGTGCTACAGGACAATGGTCTCAGTTTGGACAGAGTGTCATCTTATGCTGCTGACAACGCTGCAGTTAATTTTGGGAAACACAAGTCAGTGTTCCAGAAACTTAAGCAGCTCAACAAGCGGCTGATAGACGTGGGCTGCAAATGCCATGTTCTTCATAACTGCCTTAAAACTGGGAAGCGAGAACTGAGTTTTAATGTAGAAGTCTTTGTCTTGCAAATATATAGTGAGTTCTCGTGCTCAGCCAAAAGTACGGACTCCCTGAAATCCTTTTTTGAATTTGTAGACCTAGAATATAAAGATCCGATTCGGCATGGTCCAACACGGTGGTTGTCACTTATGCCCGCTGTTGAACGGGTTCTTCAAAGCTGGCCCGCACTGAGGGCATACTTCCTGTCAAGTGGGGAAAAAGCATGTGAAAAAATTTTGTGGGAAGGATTCAGTCCAGAGGAGGAGTCATCTCTTCCTCTGTGTTATGTATACTTCCTACACAATTTGATGGCCTTGTTCAGTCCAATTGTAAAAAAACTGGAAAGTGCCAATGTTAGCTGCGTTGAACTCCACGGAATCTTGGATAACCTTCGTGACAAACTTAAGGGGAGGAGAGAGAACAAATTTTATGGAAGATCTGCTGCAGCCATTCTAGTCAATGTCTCTGCTTATCAAAAGTCAAAATTCCAAAAAGAAGTGGACCAAACACTCTCAAGTTGTATTGAATACCTTGAGAAATGGTATAATTTTGAAACATCAATTTTCAAAGACATGTCACTGTTCTCACTTGACAGGCCTGTGAATTGGGATCATTTGCAAAGTCTTGTCAAAACTTTGGATTTTGGCCCTGATATAATCGACACAGACAAACTTTTTGATGATGTCTGTATTGTATCAAAAAGCCAAAAAGAGATTTCCTCACAGGAAGAGAGGATAGACCTGAGATGGGTTGGGATGTTTAGGCGCATTACCGACAGTCATGACAGCCATCTGTGTAAGCTGGTCTCTTTTGTACTGTCTATCCCTGTATCCAATGCCTACTGCGAGAGGGTCTTCAGCCTAATGACGCAGCTCTGGAGCAAGGAAAGAAACTGCCTGAGTGACAGCCTTGTTAAAGCAGAACTTCAGGTGAAACTGAATTTCAGGATGTCATGTGAAGAGTTCTGCAACTTTATAAAATCAAAACCAGAGTTGCTGAAAGCAGCAAGGAGCCAACATAAATATCGCTTTATTTCCCAAAAGCAGAAAGCAACATAAACATGACAGTTTCTCTTGTTTTTTTTTTCACTTGTTTGACATGTGTTGTTTGCTTGTTTTTTCCTTCTGATTGTTAAATGTTTAAATTAAAGCATTTTATGTTTCTTAAAGCTTTTTGTTATTTTTGCACTGGAAGGAGGCCTAAAAGCCTAGAGGTAATGTAAAATGGGGGAAAGGTGGGGGTAGAAATGTATATATGACACTGAATTTAAATTTTAATTTTTGAAAGGGAGAGGCCGGTTTGGGGGAGTGCCTGGAAAGTGACATCACAGGAAGAGGTGGGATTTTGGTGCAATGTACTGGAAGTGACATCATCTGAAGGGGAAGTGACATCACTTGCCATTTGACCTGGAAGTGACATCACAGGAAGTGACATCACAGGAAGTGACATCACAGAAGTCTCCTGGCTCCACCCCCAAAGTCTCCTGGCTCCACCCCCAAAGTTCTCAGATATTTCTGGAGTTGGACTTGGCAGCCCTATGCTAGATATCACCTTTCTAGCTTGAGTGCATGTGTGTAACTTAACCATCTCATTATATCCAGCCAGGCCTGCTATTAACATGTCTAAAGAAGGGCTGGGTGAGGCTAGAGGACAATTGAATTGACCCCCTCCACCTATTCTCTGCCAAGAGAGTGAACAACTTTTTAAAACTGAAGGTGAATGTTTTGCTCAGTCCAGAACTCCAAAGAAAAACACATTTCTCCATAGCCTTAAAACTGGAAAGGTTTCCAACTCTGGCCTGGGAAATTTGGGGGTGATCTCTGGGAAAGGTGGGGTTTGAGGAGGAGAAGGATCTCGGTGGAGATGTGGTGCCTGAGTACCTCTTCTGAAGCTGCTATTTCCTGACAATTTCAGGCATATATGATAAAATCACATTTTAAAACCATTAGAATCAACCCTCCAGCACACATCATTAAAACAATTTAAAAACCTTTAAATATGTACAACAACGTTAAAACATCAGTTAAACATTTGTTAAAAAGGAGGGATCACTGAGGGAATGCCAGACAAAACAAAAAAGTCTTTACCTGCTGACAGAAGATTGGCAACAAAGGGAACAGACAAATCTCCCAGAGGAGAGAGGTCCAAAGCTTTGGTGCCATGGCCAAGAAGGCCTTCTCCCAGGCTAAAATTTGAAATAGAAGTTGAGCACAACTCTGGCAAAAATTAATTTGTAGTAAAAAAACAAAAACGCCCAAGGAAGAGAAAGGATCTCAAACATAAACCAAGCTGCAGATGAAACAGCATCTGATTTCCTCAGAAAGTTGTAGTTGACGTTCTGCTCCTCTGTGAATTCTTAAAATATTATTTGTAATTTTGTGCTTCTTTGTCTTACTCTTTAGAATTAATTTGTTATATACATACTTTTACTGTATATTTATGCCCATACATGTATTCACGTTTTTATATTGCATTTAGTGTATTAGTTATTTTTATTGTTCTCAAAACATAAGCCATTACCAGTTATAATCAAGAGTGCTGTTTAACTGCATTACAACAAGGTATATTCTACCTGGGGACCAATGTTCCCTCTAAGCTGTGGAGTCTTGTGAGCAAAACTTCTACTTTGTGAGCTACTGGCATTAAAGTTGTGAGCGAGCAATTTGGCTACTGCATTAAATTAGTTGGCTCTGGAGCCATCCTTCCTGAGCTAAGACAAAAATGTGTGAGCCAGAGGCTGAAAAACTGTGAGCTAGCTCACACTAACTCAGTTTAGAGGGAACACTGCTGGGGACTAACAACCTCTAAATTGTTTCAGGAGGGTAGCTGTGTTGGTCTTCAGTAGAACAGCTAGATTCGAGTCCAGTAGAACCTTAGAGACCAACAAGATCTTGGGGGGCGGGGTATAAGGGAGCTTTGACTGTTGAAAGCTTATACCTGCAAAAACCTTGTTTGTCTCTAAGGTCTCTTCTGCTTCTAGATTAACTTTTACCCCCAAAATCTTGTTGCTTCTAGATTAACCTTTACCCCCCAAAATCTCCTCCCCCCCCAATCTTGTTGGCCTCTAAGGTCTCTTCTGCTTCTAGATTAACTTTTTAAAATTCTTTCAGTGGTTGCAGAATTGCCCTAGTTAATGTTGTCTGCTGGTCTTAACATCTGCTTCCTGTGAAAAGTTGCTGTCGTCAGTAGGAATACACCTTCAAGTCCATTAAGACCCTGCGGAAGGTGCATTTCTGAAATGCCATGTTTGCTTTCCGTGATATCTCTTATGGCACAGAATACTGGGTTTGGTGTCATCCTGAAATTATTATGCTGTTTAAAAGCAATTATTCTAAATTCAGAATGCTGGGTTCGCATATATTAAAGTTCGTGTTGCTGGGAGATTTGTATTGACTTCAACAATGATGGTGCTTGACTTTTTTGTCCACAGCTGCCTCTTGCAAAATTGGAGTCTCAGCCATTTGGCAGTCTTTTTCACCTTGCCCTGCAATCTTCTCTCTCTTACAGCCAAACTAGATGTTACTTTTTACACGAGTTTGCCATGAGGACTTGCAGCCATACTGTAGCTTCAAGTCCTGGTGGCAGCTCGGGTATAAAAAGTGCAGGAAGGCCCAATTCTGATTCAGACCATGGCACAGTGAGAATGAGGGCTCCTGCCCCCCCCGAACCCTTTTTGACAGTCAAAACAACTTGGGGCTGGTGGGTGGGCATTATTCACTTTGTCAGGCCGCTGTGAATAATACACCTCTGTATAGGGTTGCCAAGTCGTACTCACGTACTGGCGGGGGGGAGTCCTTCTTCGCCCGGGAGCTTCCCTAGTGCGCGTGCCTGATGACGTCACCCAGAAGTGATGTCACCACATTGGGGGCATTGCCAGAGCAATGCTCTGGCAATTGCCCCAAAACTCTATGATACCATAGAGTTTTGGGGCAATTGCCAGAGCGTCGCCCTGGCAATGCCCCCAACGTGGTGACGTCTGGGTGACGTCATTACGCTGGGGAAGTCGTCCAGGCTGGATGACTTTGGGGGTGGGGTTCCCCCCACTGGCCGAATGCTGGCCGGAGGATCGGGAACCCCTGTAGCGCGGATCCCCCGCCCCCCGGGCTGACTTGGCAGCCCTACCACTGTAGCCTCCCCCCCTGCTCTTAGTTATGTTGAACTGCAGAGTCATTCAGTTTGCCTTTAAGACACACGTAGACCTACAATTTTCTACCAGAGGGAGAAACAAAAAATGAAAGGCATTTATTCTTTGTGTGCTTTGCGTCTAAGAGAGCTGCCAACTCCCTAGAGAAGAAAAAGTCATTAATGAGACATTATTTACCGCCATGTTATGAAAAGTGTCAGTTGCCCATTTCTACACATTAAATAGAGAGGGAATTTTTTTCCAGGCCTGTCGGCAACCCTAACCTATGGCTCAATTCAGATTCAGGGGAGGGAGCAGGAACGTGCCTATTTTTTCCACTCATCTATGTAATTCTACCTTCAGAGGTGGGGTGGTACAGAGGTGAGTACCAGAGGTGGTAAATTGTTAATCCTGTTTCAAGGAATGGTTTCTTGTTTATTTCAGAAATATTTGTAACAATGAGAGATGTGCTATAATTGCAAACACTAATCTTAATATACTACAGGGAATGCATATCCTGACAACATACTGGTAATGTTGTGGCACATGTAATTATTTTTGAACTCTTCAGGTAACAATGTAGAGGGAAACAAAACATAGAGGTGAGAACAGCTGCTTCTCTAAAAGCCTTCTAAATGGCTTTGAAGACCTTTCATTTCTGACATTAAACCAGTAAGAAATAGTGTGACAAGATGAGTGGCACTATTGGAACACTGCATTTTTTTAAATTTCTACTGTATTGTATTAATTCTACTGGATTAAGCTGAATTTTATTATATCTATTTTTCTTATATTTTACTGTGTTGTAAAGAGTCTTTCAGACTTTTAGTTAGAAGTCAGTGTATATATTGTAGACAAAAGCCCTCCACTTTGGGCTCCTTCACTCTGTTAGGAGTTTTGGGGCTGCAAACCCCCACATGCATTCCAAGAAATTTATCTGGCAGTAAAAGGATGACTCATTATGCAAATACTTCTAGCCAGCAGAGACCAATCAGAGAGCCATCTTACACCCTGGTAGTAATGGGGGGGGGGGGGGCGGGGGGCGGCATGTTTTAAAATGCTAGCCTGTATCTCATCCTGGTGAATACAGGAGGAGATAAATTCCCACAAGGGGAATATGGTCTGTTTTGGCTGATTCCATCTGGAGCATAACTAGCAGGAAAGAACCAGGTAGGTAGCCATGTTGCTCTGAAGCAGTGGAACAAAGTTTGAGTCCAGAGGCACCTTTAAGACTGTGCATGCACAAGAAAACTCATACCTTGACTAAAACTTGGTTGGTCTTAAAGATGCCCCTGGACTCAAACTTTGTTCTAGTAAGAAAGAACTCCCTCACCAGAGCTCCATCTTGACGGGCACCATTACAGTGACATGGAAAATAACTGCCTTAGAATAACAACAGTCAGGCTATGTCTAGATGACAGATAGAGGGATGGGGTCCCTGCAGTAGCTAATTGGAGCAAGTAGGAGGCAAAGGCACTAGGTGGAGCCTGTAAACAGTGATACATACGGAGCACTGGGAATGCTGGCCCTCTTGGTGGTAAAGACTTTAAAATGACCAGCTGGGGGCAGTGTAGCTACCTAGACAGAGGTGGAGAACCATTCTGGGAGTTTGTGGGCTCCGGAGAAGTCTGCTTCCGGGTGGAAACCTGGGGTGGCTGCTGGAGGATCTTGCCCTCTCAGAGATCCAAAACAGAACACCAGTTGTGGGTATGTGGGGTCATTCTGTGACATATACATTATCTAACAGTGCAGTCCTAAGAATAATTATTCCCCTTTAAGCCTATTGACTTTAAGGAAGGATGCATGGCTTGGTGGAATCCATGATTAAAGATAGAATTAGTAGGCACATTGATGAACAAAAGCTATTGAGGAATAATCAGCATGGATTCTGTAAGGGAAGATCTTGTCTCACTAACCTTGACCAGCAGATGTTGTTTCCCTAGACTTCCAGAAGAAGAAGAAGAAGAAGAAGAGATTGGATTTATACCCCGCCCTCCACTCCCCAAGGGAGTCTCAGAGCGGCTTACAAACTCCTTTCCCTTCCCCTCCCCACAACAGACACCCTGTGAGGTAGGTGGGGCTGAGAGAGCTCTGAGGGAACAGCTGGTCCAGAGCTATGGCTTGCCCAAGGTCATCCAGCCAGGTGCAAGTGGAGGAGTGGGGAATCACACCCGGTTCTCCCAGATTAGAGTCCGCGCACTTAACCACTACACCAAACTGGCTCTCTACTTTTGAAAGCTTTTGATAAAGTTCCTCATCAAAGACTCTTAAGTAAACTCAGTAATTATGGGAAAAGAGGACAAGTCCTCTTGAGGATTAAAAACTGGTTAATTAACAGGAAACAGAGAGTGAGTATAAATGGGCAGTTTTCACAGTGGAAGGTGGTAAGCACTGGGGTATCACAAGGCTTGGTACTAGGACCAATGCTTTTTAACTTGTTCATTAATGATTTGGAGTTGGGAGTAAGCAGTGAATTGGCCAGTTCTGTGGATTACACCAAATTGTTCAGGGTGATGAGAACCAGGGAGGACCATGAGGAGCTCCAGAGGAATCTGTCAAGACTCAGTGAATGGGCATCAGCATGGCAAATGAGGCTCAAGGTGGGCAAGTGCAAAATAATTCACACTGGAGCCAAACATTCTAAATATAAATATACATTGATGGGATCTGAACTGGCAGTAACTGACCAGGAGTTGCGGTAGATAACTCACTGAAGATGTTGACTGAGTGTGCAACTGCAATAAAAAAGGCATATGCTATGCTGGGGATTATTAGAAAGGGGATCAAAAACAAATCAGTCAGTATTATATGCCCCTGTATAAATCTATGGTGTGGCCTCATTTGGAATACTGTGTACAATTCTGGTCACCACACCTCAAAAAAGATACAGCATTGGAAAAGGTACAGAAAAGGAAAACTAAAATGATTAAGGGGATGGAATACCTTCCTTATGAAGAAAGGTTAAAGAGATTAGGGCTCTTAAGCTTTGAGAAATGATTGAGGGGTGACATGACAGAAGTTTACGAAATTATGCATGGGATAGAGAAGGCAGAGAAAGAAGTACCTTTCTTCCTTTCTCACAATACAAGAACTTGTGGGCACTCAATGAAATTCATGAGCAGTAGTCTTAGAACAGATAAAAGGAAGTACTTCTTCATCCAAAGAGTAATTAACACGTGGAATTCACTGCTGCAGGAAGTGGCTGGCAGCTACAAGCATAGCTTCAAGAGGGAACTGGATAAACATATGGAGAAAAGATCCATCAGTGGCTATTAGCCACAAGGTATAGATGGAACACTATGTTTGGGACAGTGATGTTCTGTATTCTTGATGCTTGGGGGGGGCAACAGTGGGAGGGCTTCTGGAGTTCTGGCTCCACTGGTAGACCTCCTGATGGCACCTGGTATTTTTGGCCACTGTATGACACAGAGTGGTGGACTAGATGATCCATTGGTCTGATCTATCTTATGGACAGATTGAAGGTAACGATAACATAAGAAGAGGAATGTGCTCGCTGTTGACTCCTCACATGTTGCTTTCCCCTGCTGATTTGATATGCCAAATGGCCACTGGGCTTGCTTGTTTGGTGAACTGGGTCTGTTGCTGCCTAATTTGCATGATGTTCCACCTCAAGAAAAGGTGGAAATGATCACACAAGAAATTTCCACCTTACATTTTACTTTAGGTATATTGTGGAAAGAAGTGATATGCACACAATGACCATGTACAGGCATGAATTGGTCTGCGATATTGTACTTGCTGTGGCAGTTCAGTATTTCACATATAAGCCAACAACACAGCATGTGTATATGTGCTACTTGATTTCAGAACAATATGGGGGAACAGATAACTGTGTGAACAACCTGCAATGAAAATCCATGGTTTTTGAGATGAAGTGACACAAATGTTCTGTTTTTGCTGTTTGACTTGTGGCTGTTGCACATGCACAGATCACTGCTGGATGCTATGAAGCTATGAAGTCAGCCCGCCTTGAAGCCCACTGGTGAAATTTGCCTCACCAGTTTTTACCAGACAACCAACAAGAGGAAGCCAAATGAGGAATGAAATTTAATTAATTAATTAATTAAGTAAGTAAGTAAGTTTATATCTTGCCCTCCCTGCTGAAGCGGGCTCAGGGCGGCTTACATAAAATTGTTTTTATGTTTATATAAAATGTTTCCAAGTGGACCCCAGGAACTTTATGTGGACAGTTAACTGAAAATGCTGAGTCGTTTTTTTGTAAGGATATGTCAAATGTAGAATAGTCACCATAAGCATGTTTTTATAATTGAACAAGCTTGTTCGTTTGTTCTTGGCCCAAAGTAAGTCAGAAGTCACGCCGCAGAAAGCTTTTGCACATTTACTTTCATGTAGACAAATATTTGTCTAAGAAAAAGCTCTTCAGCTTGAGATCTCAAAGGGATGCTGATAGACTCTTTAGAAGAAAAACACTGGGATTCCAGCCTCCCAGCTTGAGAAATGCTTCCAAAGGCACCATAGGAATGGATTGGCTTGCTGTGCTGAATGGGGAATCAGTGATAGGACTGGAACAGGATTAAAACACTGGATAGTTTGTGCAGCTGTGAGAAATAAAAGATTGTATTTAGGCCTGAAGCACTTCGTTTTAAAAGGAACAAAAATAATAAAATGGAGTTATAAATGGTTTCAGGTAAGAAGCATCTGCTTAACTTGTCGCTCAGAATTCTTACGTCGTCTTTACTGGTACATTGGGCTGTTCGGTACTCCCAGTTTCAAAGTGGGAACCTTGGGGATTAAGGACTGTTTCAATGCTGTCACCAGGGCTGAATGTCAAAGGAAGAAATTACATACAGCCCCAGCTGTCCCGAGAATGGTGATGTCAGAAGGCAAACCTGTTGCCAACAGCCTGTCTGGTGAAGTGGGGAAGAGTATCAGACTAGGATCTGAGAGACCCAGGTGTGAGTCCCCAGTTTGCCTTGGAAGCTCACTGGGTGACCATGGGCTGATCACTCTTTCTAGCCTAATCTACCTCACAGGGTTGTTGTTCTGAGAACAAAATGGTAGAGGGAGGAATGATATTGTAATCCTCTCTCATTGGAGAGAAAAGTGAAGTATAAATATCAAAATAAATACAGCAAAGTGCCCAGATTTTGTGCCTTCCTCCAGTAAAGGCAGATGATAGCTGAAAGAGACTATTAGGTATTCTCTGTGTTGCATCATACTAGTGACATTTGGTTTGCCATTAGCCTATGTTTGGCTTTCAGCTTGCCCATGGGATAAAGTGCCTGGCAGGGGTGCATTTCAGCCACTGGAGTCTATCTTTACCATCTTCCAGCCATCAAACCAACCATGGTATTTGATGCCAATGAGGTACAGAGTGAAAGGAAGGCAGCTATGGGCTCACCCCGGGTTTAGCCAAAGGACCAGACGAGATGGGCACTGAGAGCAACTGCTTATGCAGAGATATGTAAATGACATGAAAGGAACTGGTTCTCAGCAACAATCCATCCTTGGGATGGATTACACAGTGGGGTAACCCTTTTTCTAAGCTGAGTTCTTACTTCAGTAGGTTCTTGACCCCCCCCCCCCCCTCTTTTATACTGAACCTAAACCTGGAGGGAAAAACAGACATCCCATTACTATGTCTGACAGGCACCCCAAATCTCAACTCTGTGTAGTTTGCACTGGGCACATTTTGCTATGGCTTTAAAACCTTTTAAATCCTTGAAAATGACTGTTCAAAAGTTGATTCATATAAGAGAAATCTAGTACAGAAGCTTTATTTGTTACCAGTTAAATGGGCTTTTTTTGAGGAGATTATAAATAATGAAAGTGTTGTGGTTGTATTTCAATATTTCCTGTTAAAATCCAACTGCGGGAATCTCCTATACCTTGGCCAAAAGTCAGGTATGAATGGAAGAACATCATTATGGGATAATGGTGGCATCCCATGACTACAAAGGACAGGTTTCGATTTCAAAGCAGGAGGCACTGATTGTGTGACAATGTTATTTCACAATGATTCTGTGAAATTGTCTTAATTTCTGTTAGCACAAATAAATAGCATAGATTTAGTAATTTTTGTCCTCTGGCTGTTCTTAGAATGTGCTGATAACTGCAGTATTCTGGTTTATAGCACTGCAGTTGAACTAGACCAAACAACTAACTGTTTATTAGTGAAAAACCTGAAAAGGGAGATTGCCTAGCAGTTGGGCAAGTCAAGGGGAGAAAGAAAACACTGGAAATGTGCATTTGGATATTCCTGGTCTGAAAATATATCTGAAATATATATAGGATTTTTTTAGAGACTGAAGAAATGGGTCCCCTCAAATTCTGGAAATATATGGGATTAACTGAAACTATCAGGAGCTAGTGTTTACAGGCTTCTAGGACTGTCCCCCCCCTTTAAATCTGTGTTTCTGTGTCTCCAGGGCTTGGTATTGACTTGCCAGGCTGTTTTAGGTAAGAGTCTGTCAATTCAAGTGTCTTTTTTTAAGTTCTTTTTTTTTTTGCTGGAGTTGTTTGTGTCAGTTTAGCAGGGTTTTTGTGGATTCTTGCATTTTAGGTGGTTTGCGATTCTTGTATTTTACATAATTTGAGATTCATACATTTTACATTGTTTGGGCTTAGTAATATGTTGTGTCCTATCCAAAGTCCATGCATGTGGTTGGGTGACCACGCGGTCGGGTGAAGTGTCCGAGCTTCGCACACTTTGACAGTAGACTGAGAGGATCCTGGTGAGGTCCAGTTGGGGGAGTTGGATCCTTAGGGGAACCTATGATCTAACAGTACAGTGTAAATAGCGAATCATGGGTGTTGGGTGTGTGCATGGGTGCGGTTGAGAATGGGGATAAAAAGTGGACCTGCAAGTCCAGCTAATGAGTCTTGTTCAGACCTCTTAATAAAGTATGAGCTGTTTTCACTCGAAGTGTCTCTGACCTCAGTACTTCTCATAATAGCTTGCAATGGGGAAGAATCTCTGGTTTTACTCCCCCCTTTTCCTCCATAGGAAACAATGGAGGACAGCTGGGGGCATCTTGGACCCCAACTGACTTGAAATTTGGGGGTTATTTAAAGGACAGGAACCAGCATCTTCCCTGCAATTTTGGTTCTAGTACCTTTAAAAACACCCCCAACCACCTAGGAAAGATTCTCCTAGGGAATAATGGAGATGAAAAATTTAAGAAACTTAAAAAAATGAAAAGAAAAACAAAACAACAAACAACCCCCCCCCCCCCCCAATGGATCTAAATATCATATGGATATTCGGGATCCAGGAAATGGAATACTGATATCTTTCAGCTTCAGTGTTGTTGGAGAAATGAGCATGTAATGCAAGGCCTGAGAAATTCAGTCATTATAGGGTTAAGTATGCAACTTGTTTGTTTACCTATGTTAGCCTGGAAGTGATACCTGGCAGCTGGCCAATTGACTGTAGACCCGGGAAAACTAAAGGTGTACTGTCTTGCTAATTGGTCAATGATATCAGGTGTTTCCTTTCAGGGGTCAAGAAGAAGGAGAGATCCTCCATTACAATCTCTCACTCTCTATCAGTATGTCTTAGTGTGAAGACGGAGCACAATGCAGCTCTTTAGAAAGCATGTTTTGTTTATTTGTAGCTAATCCCATTTACCTTTTCCCTTTAGTAATAAACTTCTTTTAAACCAAAAGAAGCAATCTCTTCTTTCCAGAAAAGCAAGATTCATTACTCTGATTTTTCTGATTATTGGACAAAAGTCCTAACAAATGGTAGCAAGAGAGCATGGTTCTTAAAACATGGTTCTTCTCTTTAAAAAAAAAAAGCTTTCTGGATTGATTGAGAAAGAGAAATAGGGAATAAGAGCTAGAGGCTAGGATTTTTAAAACGACCACTTTTTTTCCTTCCTGCTCTCAGAGCAATCTTGCAGCCAGAAAGGCCCAACCCTGTTTCCTTGCTGATCAGGGGAAAACCTATGCTGGATTGTAGTTTGCCAGGAGCAAAGGATCTTTTTTGACTGGATTAATTTTTGCCTGCTGTAAGTGGAGCTGAGCCTTGGAGCACTGAAGAGACGCTGCTGCCGGGAGAACAAAGGAAGGCGAGGCAAAGGAGCTTTTGAACTTCGCGCTGCTGCTGCAGAGAGGGGAAAGATTAACCCTGCCAGCTCCTGGAGAAGTAGATGAATGAGCCAGAACCTGTGCTTCTACCTCAAATCCAAAGGGACGTGAGTAAAAAAAAAAAAAAGGCTTTTAATGCCCCATCCCAGGAAATGCCAAATCTCAGACTTACAAAGGCTAACTATCAGTGGTGGGAGGAGTATTTGAAGAGTCGCCTGCAGACTCACAATGCCCTTCAAGTATTAACAACTGAAAATCCTCCAGAAACTGACCCTGATAAGACACAATTCCTTATGATGGATGGTTTCGCTAAAGCCCTGATTTTAGGGAGTATTCCCTACACAGAGGTACCAGGATTAAGAGGGCTAGCCACGTCCAGATTGATGCTTCAAAAGCTAAAAGATAAATTTGATAAGCACAGCAAGAGTAAAATCTATTCCCTCAAGGGAAAGATTTTTGATTTCAGGATGAAGGGGGGAGACTGCCTTCCCAAAGAGATGGACAAATTAATGGGCATTTACACACAGCTTAAAGACCTGAATGAAGCACCCTCTGATACAGATATGATTTCTTCAATTCTTAAGGGTCTGCCTAGCTCCTATAAGTCTGTAACCAGTATGATTAGACTGAAAGATGATCTGACTTTAGAAGGTCTTTTGTCTGCACTAACTGAGGAATATGATTCGAGAAATTTGAAAGAAAGTTTGTCGGATGAGATGTCTGTTTTGAGTCTAAAGCATGGACAGAGATTTAAAAGGAAAATAGAGTGTTTTATATGTGGGAAAAATCATCTTGCAAAGTACTGCTCTTCTATGAATGCACCTAATGATGAGCCCCAAGAACAAAGAGCCACAGGAGCACATGGTTCCAGTAACAAAGAACCAGCCAGTGGAAGGGGAAGCCATTATGGGAGGAGCAGAGGTCACGTTTCACACACACAGCACAGAGGAAAGAAGTTTGCAGCACAGACACAGAGCAAAGGCAATGCTTTTAGGATCACTGATGATTTTAACACAGATGATAAGAAAATATTTTTAATCGATTCTGGCGCTTGTACACATGTGTGTAGAGAAAAAGCCTGGTTTAGTAACATAGATGTTGAAAACAAACCAAGAATTTACCAAGCTAACAGGCAATTATTGAATGTACAAGGCGTTGGGACTGTAAAATTGCGATTGTCCACTACAGATAATCAATTAATTGAAGTTGAATTGCAAAATACAGCTTATGTGCCTGAAGCTGTTGAGAACTTAATTTCAACAAAAAGCCTCATGAATACTGGACATATTGTAGTGCTCAAACCAGAGCAAGGAAGCAAGGTCTCTACCAAGTATGGAGAGCTTGAATTTAAAGTGGAAGAGAAAAATGGCTTTCATTACTTTGTAGCTTGTGATGATGAGGAGACAGAAACTTTTGATGTTGATCCTGATGAGGAAATAGAGACTGTTGATGATAAGGAACAGATTTGCCAGACTAAGGATGCTTGTGATGATGCTTGTAAACATGAAAAATGTTTATTTTCGTGGCATATTAAAATGGGACATAGAAATTTGAAATCTGTTGAGCAGTTGTTAAAGCAATGTGGAATACCTGTTGTGCATTGTGAAAAGAGTGAAACTAGATGTGAGACATGCCTCAGAGCAAAGGGAGATGCCCCAAGTTATTCTGGGAAAACTCCAGCGCAAAATCAAGAATTTTTGGAAACTGTATACAGTGATCTTGTTGGGCCTTTACCTGCATCCCTAGGTGGGAACAAATATTTTGTGACTTTCACAGAGAATAAAACAAAATACACTTATGTGTATATGCTGAGAAGTAAGGATGAAACACTGCGTAGATTTAAAAATTATGTGGCTATTGTTAGAAATAAATTTGGCAAAGCACCTCAAAGCTTACTCACAGATGGAGGTGGTGAATATTGTAATGCTGAATTCAAACAATTTCTACAAGAGCAAGGAATTCAACATAAAGTATCCATTGCCTATTCACCCCAGCAAAATGGAGCTTCTGAGAGATTAAACAGAACACTGCAAGGGATGTGCAGAGCTATGCTGATGCATTCTGGACTGCCAAATGGTTTATGGGCAGAAGCCCTGAACACAGCAGTGTACTTACACAACAGATTACCCTCAAAGATTATTGGAACCTCCCCTTTTCAGGCTTGGTTTGGAAGACAGCCTGGTCTAAGGCATATCAAAGCTTTTGGCGCAAAAGGGTATGCACACATACCAAAGGAAAAGAGGGGAAAGCTTGATTCCAGATCTGAAACTGGACTTATTGTAGGCTATCCTGTTGGTGGGAAAGGGTACAGGATATACAATCCCCAAACCCACACAGTAGAAGAACGCAATGTTGTTTTTATTGATGAGACTGTATTGCCTAGTGTTTCCACTGCAGCTGATCCAAAGATGCCTGGGACTGCACCTGATGAGTTCGTTGCTTGGCTACCTGTAGTGACTGCTGGTGAACTGGCTGGGGAACTGGCAAGTGAAGCAGCAGGTCCACCTTCTGAGGAAACTACTGAAACAGAAGGGGAAGCAGGGGCCACACCAGAGGAAGCGGCTGAACCCACGGCAGAACCCACAGCAGAACCCACACCTGGTGTGAGGCGATCAGAAAGGAGCACTAAGGGACAACCTCCAATGAAATATGGATTTTGTGAACTTGTGCAATCTGCAGAGGAACCCAAGAACTGGAAGGAAGTTTGCAACTTACCTGCGAGTGAAAGAGGCAGATGGCTTGAAGCAATGGAACAAGAGCTGCTATCCATTAGCGAAAAAGAGGCCTGGACTCTCACTCAACTACCTCAAGGCAGAAACCCTGTTGGATGTAAATGGGTCTTCAAAATAAAGCACAAGGAAGATGGAACTGTGGAGCTATACAAAGCATGCCTAGTAGCTAAAGGCTACTCACAGCAATATGGGACTGACTATTTTGAAACTTTTGCTCCAGTTACTGACCAAGCAACATTCAGAACACTTCTAAGTGTTGCAGCATCTAGGAACATGATAGTAGAGCATCTTGATGTAAAGACTGCTTTTCTCAATGGAGAACTATCTGAGGAAATCTACATGGAACAACCTGAAGGTTTCAAGGTCAAAGGTCAAGAAAACTACGTCTACAAACTCAATAAAGGACTCTATGGCCTAAAGCAAGGAGCAAAGGCCTGGTATGACAAACTTACTGAACTTTTAAAGAAGCAAGGCTTCAAGCAAGGGAAAGCTGAACCTTGTCTGTACACTAGAATCAGAAATGGACAATACCAGTATGTTCTTGTTTACGTTGACGACTTGATCGTGGCTTGTCAAAACAGAGGAGACATCAAAGCAATAGCTGATGGACTGAATAAGGAAGTGGAAGTCAAACAGCTAGGAGATGTTCAACAATACCTCGGAATGCAAATTGAGAGACTCGAGGATGGAACTTTTCTTTTATGCCAGAAAAGAAAGATTATGGACTTTATAGAATCTGTTGGCATGAAGAACTGCAAAGCTTCAACAATCCCACTTGAACCTGGATATCTGAAGGAGAAGGACGGCACACCACTAAAGGACATAGGAGGATACAGAGAGGCTGTCGGAAAGCTCTTGTACCTGAGCAAATCAACGCGTCCAGATATTACAGCGGCAGTTGGATTTCTAAGCAGAAAAGTAAGTTCGCCAAATCATCATGATTGGAGCGCAAGAAAGAAGATGGCACGTTACCTAAGAGGAACAATGGACTTAAAACTAAAAATTGCACCAACTGAACAACCAAGACTAGTCGGCTACATGGATGCCAGTTGGGGAGAAGAGATGAACAACTACAAGTCTACCAGTGGATACCTATTCTTTTATGGAGATGGACTGATAGACTGGACTAGTAGAAAACAGACTGTTGTAGCGCAATCCACAGCAGAAGCTGAGTGCATTTCAGCAGCAAGTGCCTGCAGCAGACTTGAATGGATCTTTGAGATGTTGAAAGATTTTGGAATAATTGAACCTGTACCTATACTTATGTTAGAGGATAATCAAGCTTGTATAACTATATGTAAGGAAGAGAGCACGACTGCTAGAAGTAGATCTATTGGTATTAAATGTGCATTAGTTAAAGATTTGTACCAGAAAAGGTTGATAGAGATTAAGCATTGTCGTACAGAAGAGATGGTGGCTGATATTCTGACTAAGCCACTGACCAAAGACAAGTTTGAAAGACTTCGTGAAATGTTGAATATGCTTGATGCTAATGTTCAATAATGTTTTGTGTATGCATGTATAATGACTTGCATTTCAGGTCTTGAGAAGGGGTGTTGGAGAAATGAGCATGTAATGCAAGGCCTGAGAAATTCAGTCATTATAGGGTTAACTATGCAACTTGTTTGTTTACCTATGTTAGCCTGGAAGTGATACCTGGCAGCTGGCCAATTGACTGTAGACCTGGGAAAACTAAAGGTGTACTGTCTTGCTAATTGGTCAATGATATCAGGTGTTTCCTTTCAGGGGTCAAGAAGAAGGAGAGATCCTCCATTACAATCTCTCACTCTCTATCAGTATGTCTTAGTGTGAAGACGGAGCACAATGCAGCTCCTTAGAAAGCATGTTTTGTTTATTTGTAGCTAATCCCATTTACCTTTTCCCTTTAGTAATAAACTTCTTTTAAACCAAAAGAAGCAATCTCTTCTTTCCAGAAAAGCAAGATTCATTACTCTGATTTTTCTGATTATTGGACAAAAGTCCTAACAAGTGTATCTGAATTCAAAAAGTAGCAATTTTTTTTTGCAACACACTCCTAGAAAGCACGCAAACCTGATCCTGAAGAGAAACGATGGGACAGAGTCTAGTCCAGGGACAGGTGATAAAAAGCAGGTCCAGATTTCAAAGGAGGGGAAAGATAATTGATTTCAGCCACAAAGTAAACCTGCTGGGAGGCTGGGGAAGAAGGCTTGGATCCAGAAAACTAGGTATAAAGTCCAAGGTCCAAGGGAGGGCGTTTCAGTGATTTCAGCAAGAGTAAGGAGTAGACCATAGGGTTGGGGTAATAGGTAAGATCTAGAAACAGGATAAGAAATAGAAGGGGCTAGAGGGCCTTTTTATGGGTAAGAACCACAGTGTGATAGGTTTGGAAGTGTGGGGTCTTTGGCATGGTATGTTGTGTTGTGTCATAGGTGGGGATGATTAAATTATCCCTGTGTGCTGTGCTGTGTCATAGGTAAGGGTGATTAAATTACCTGCCCAGAATACTGGCTTGGGCTTGTTTAACAAAGCAGTAAGCAGTAGCTTGAAGATTCCCTTAGGTTCTTGATAGAATTATGTTGGGAAGTTGAAGAGGTATTACTAAGTTGGGCTTGCTTATTGTCTTGCACACTTGGTCTTATCTTATGGTCTTATTGTTTTATGATCAAAAGGGCACAGGGCAACTCTGGAACCTGGATGTGTCCTTGATTAATGTTTCTGTGGAGACTTTCAGGCAAGTAGACTACTCCCGGCTAGGAGTGCCCTGGGGCAAGTTCTGCTTAGACCATGGGGCCTCTGTTTGATGTTAAATAGAATATTTTTCTCCAGGCCTCTGGGAGCCATGTTAGAGAGGCTTCTGGTAAGGACAAATATAGGTGTTCCTGGTCATGGGAATCATCCAGTGGGGAACACCTAGTGCATGTCTGATGAGAAGTTGTTAGGGTGGACATGTGGTGCCCACAAAGACTTTGTCACATGTGATTCAGTCTTCTGAGCAATCACTTGGTTCACTGTATTACGTTATAAGTAACCATATATTTTTACGATGCAATGCATCAATATTGACAATGCATGTCTGCCCCCTATTGGCTGATAAAATATATAAATTTAAGGGGAAAGTTAGGAAGAAATCACCCAAAGAATCTGAGCCACCACGTTTGGTTGAGATAGAACACCTTCTTGCATTGCACTATTGAATTCTGTTCTGGCTGATAAGTTTGGCATATGTCTACCCAAAGTTAGAAATAAGTTTGCTCCATTGCAATGAGTTTAGTTTCAGATGCTGTCACATACTGATGTAAAGGAATATAGGTGACCACACCAAGCCCACATCATGGATTACAAATGTGTAGGTTACAAATTGAAATTAATAAATGTAAATAAATTTGTCCTGAACGGCTGAACTCTTGATATGTGTGTAATATTTACTACAAGCATGAATGAATTTTTGCATATTTTACTTTTTACCCATGTAACAGCTAGCGTAGTTAAATCAAATATCCTCTGCTTAAAATAAGAAGCAGAAAGCGATGCGACCTAATAATAGTCACACATCATTACTTTGTAGGAACTGTCTATTTGTCTGTCTGTCTGTCTGTCTGTCGGTCTGTCATCGTCCATCTATCTGTCTATCTATAATCTATCTATCTCTCATACCCATTATATACTGAATGAGAATCTGGACTTCAATGAAACATGAAGTTGCACAAATATGATGGAACTAGACTTGTGTGCATTAACCCTTTTCCTGCTCCCACTGTAGCCCATGGAGTGTCCTGAAATTCTGTTGTTGTTGTTGGTTTTTTTTGGGGGGGGGGGTCAGAGTGTTTGCCTGATTGCCTTGATTTCTCAATAATATTGGGGAATTTGAGCTTATTATAAATATGGCGATAGGCAAAAGGGGTCACCACCAATATATACAGAGGTCCCACCTCTTCCAGAAGCACCAGAAATAGACAAGGAGGCTGGCTTCAGTAATAAAATGGTCTCTTTACTGAAGGGTTCTTACTCATACAAACAATACAGGATTCACTCACATAATTACATAGAGCCTAAGAAATATAGATAGAGCAAAGACATTCACATTAGCAGGATTATTTTTGGTATCCGGTGAGGGCGATATTTACCTGTCTGGAGAGATGTTGAATTCCTGCTGGAAAAATAAGGGGAGGCTATGAGGGAATTAAGGGATCGTGTCCAGAATCCGCAGTGACACGTGGAGACTCTGGCTGTGCAACCAAGAGCTGTGGAGGTAGGGTAGGGTTAGAGGTAGTAGAAGCTAGAGAGAGAACATGCTGCTGGGTGTCCTCTTTTATTAGGGGGCTCTGGGGGAGGGCTTGACTGGACACCTCCCTTGAGACCACCTCTTGATGGTCTGCCCCAAAAGTCCTGTCTGCAAGAGGGAGGGGGCTTAAGGAGTTGGGCAATGTTACACTCTACCTGAATTGTGACAGAGATACCTGGAGGGTCGGAATGATTCATCGGCTAGCTCTTTTGTGGTATTAATGAGCTTATTGCTCTCAGGGCTGCAGAACCGGTTTCTGGCTGGCCAAGTCCATTGTCTACGGAAGACGAGAAAGAGTATTTTGTTCCTTCGTAGCAAGGAAGGTTGGGGGGGTTGCCTGCGTGATGAAGAAGAGCTTCGCTAATGGCGTCTGGAAGCACATGTTCAAACTACAATGGCGAGTGGCTGTTTCTGTGTGAGTATCTGTGTTAAGGGATGTCTCTGGGAGCTGGAAACCTTGGGAACCACTGGCACATCATCTCAGGCATTGGCTGGCATGGGTGTACAGTTGGCATCGCAATCTGGTCACATTGCATCTCAGTCCCTCTTACACATTCAGCAACACAGTCTATTATTTACACTTATAGACTTTATGTCTATAAGAGCACATAAGTGCCTTGCAGGGCAACAAAAGGACTGTCACAAACAGAAAGTGAAATTTGCTATGGGAGAGAAAAATCAGTGACAGTAATTTCCCTTCATCCATTGACAGTAGGGTACCTGTAAAAAGTAAAAAGACAAAAGGAACTATTTCTTTGCCAATGAGTAATTAAACTGGAATTCAGTGAATTAGCAATGGTCACGAGCATAAATAGCTTTAAAAAAACCTCTGAATACTGGTACTGGGAGGCAGTTATCAGGCGGTCTCAGCCTTGGGGCCTTGTTTGTTTGGTGATCCAGAGCAACTGGCTGGCCAGTGTGTGAAACAGGATGCTGGAATAGATGGACCACTGGTCTGATCCAGCAGGCTTTACTTATGTTCTTAGAATATAATTATTTTGCATTCCAGAAAAAGTTGTTTGTATTTTGTTATACTAATGTGGAGATGGCTAACCCCTAATTAATTTCCTAGTACCAAAAGTGCAGATGCCATGAATTTTGTGGTGAATGTGAATGATAATAAACTTACCATGCTTGACTGTAATGGTTAGACATGAGCTGATCATGGGTTCTGTTTGGTTTGGCATTGAAGGACTTAAATGCCTATTGAGCATGTTTGCACTGGATTTTTGCAGAATTGTGCATGTGTGAAAACACTTGCTGATCCAAACAAATCAGCAGCCATAAATATCACTGAGGACTTCTCAGATGTACACCAAATTATAGTATTTTTAAAAAATATAATGTATTTATGATTTATGATTTGTGACTGAGACTGTTTAAACAACTGCCTGTCAAGCAAAGTGGTGATGTGACAAGGACTGGGGGGGGGGGGGGAGAGTAATGAATGGATGTATAGATGGACTTCATTGAGCTGTGTGAGAATGTACATCATGTTTTAATTAACAACTCTTAATGTTTTATGGTTTTATTGGGTTTTACTTTGTAAGCTGCCTTGGATAGGTTCCTTGGAGAGGTGACACAAACTTGCAAAACAGCCATGAATAGGCTGAAGAGCAGATGAGCCGACCACTGAAAAACTGGCTCCATGTTCATGATTGGCAAACAGGAGATAAAACAGATTGGTGGAGCATCCCTATTCAGAAAGGGGAGGAATAGCAGCCAGCTTTCATTTTATAAATGTAGCTGGCTTTTTAAAGCAAAGGCTTTTCAAATATAGTTGCTTCTATGCAGATATCTATATTTTATGAAGTTGGGATGTTTGAGAAAATGTAATGTTTGTCAGTCAATCTATAACAGTTAAGTTGGTATCTAGGACCATCACTGGGGTGCTAAAGTGCTGATCAGTCATTGAATTAGGGTACTCAATTTGTGTTTCCCTGACTTCTCATGATGCTGTATTTAATCTCTGGGGCTAATATTTATTCACAAATTAATGTGTTCCCTCTTTCACTCATAGTTTCTCTGCTAACCATTCAGTGTTTTAAAAAGTTTGAGGTTCTTCTGTGGTTAACAGCTATAACACATGATGCACATATTTTTAGCATTGGCAAACTTTTAGGAATGCAAGGAGTTTATGAGCAAAAGCCATTCTGAGGGATTACTACTACACAGTCAACATTAGCCAAAGATGACATCTCTGCAGCTTTACATAGTTTCATAACCTGTCTTCATATGGTTTTATGATCTATAATATATAGCTGGTGACACTAAAAGCTGATAAAATAAGTACACATTTGACACGAATTACTTCAATATGTGTCCCAATTGTAGATAATAAAGTAGTCATTGTTTCAGAGAGTCCAGAGTTTTAGATAGGCATGATGGACATGTTCTAAAACATAGTTTCTGGTGCATGGTAAGGATGACCACAAAAACATTTTGGGGGGGCTGTTTTAGTTCCTTTAAGAGAAATTATTTAACATTAGTACTTTATGCCTGCTAGTTCCAGTATATTCTTGGTATCCACAGGTTTCAATGGAAAACTGATTCCTAGCTGTGAGTTTTTCCCTCCTTCCAGTTGGAATGAAATTCTCAGGGACAATACCTCCCTCTCACTCCTTCCTGTGAATTTTTAGGCAGATAGCAGAAAGCTTTAAAGGCAATTAAGAGTCTGGCTTCTAGACCAGACACATAGATCCATGACAACATTGGTATTTGTTTCCTTCTTTCCCTGGATTCTCTACAGCTATAGAAGTCTGCCTACAACAACAACAAAAGAGTACATGGGTATGTGTGGAACTATCTACCTCATTTTATCTCACTGCACTCAGTTGAATAATCTCAGCATTTCCTTTCAACCCTAGCTGACTTCTGGTATTGGACCCTGGAACTCCTTCGTGTTACTGAATTTTGCCCTTTTGCTGTCTCTGTATTATTGCTGTCTCTGTATCAACTCTCCTTTTTCTTTCCCCTCCATCTTAAACTCCCAAGGTGAATGTTTACAAGGCTGGAAGTGGGCCCTGTTCACATGAACTTGTAACTAGCATATGTGTGTCTTCCTGATAGTAACAGTGTGTGCAGTATTTTAAGTATTGGGCTCAGACAGGTGATGCTAACAATTTGAATCATACATGTTGTGGGTGCCACATGGTAAAAAGAGGATCTCTCTCTTACATAGCAGAGGTGATAAGGTACCAAACATACGCTGGTTGAATCTAAGTTAGGAGGTCCTGCACTTATTATATTATTTCTGGACTTCTAGCTAAGTAATCTTCCTTTTCCTCATGTAGTGAAGAAGAAGCAGAGGACCAGCTTTAGCTTGCCCTGCAATGTAACTTCTTTGGTCACAAAGCATCTAGGTATGTCTTACTCCATTACTTCGGTCTTGCATGTACTCTTTTTGTATGATGCATGCTATCTGACACTGGCCAGGACATTAGCTTTTTTGTACATGGTCATTGTCTCACATTCTATTTTACAATTAATTTTTGTTCAAGATTCTTATAATCATGGCACCATGTTTTAGATTCATTGGTTGCAGAACAATTATGATGATAAATGTTAATCATTCATTTAATTTTGATTACATTTTTCTGTGTCATAAACCTCGAATTAAAGACGAATGGGGCCTCTTTGATCACTTTCTATGGCTGTTAACAGTGTTGCACCTGCCAAAATAGGCTTGTTATCCAGGTGTAGCTGATGGGTTCACTACAACAAATTGCTGTACAGAACATATAGTGGCACTGTGCTGCATTCAGATGTGTAGCATTATTATATACCCATCACTATGTCTTATTAGCTTTGAAGGAAGATGATCACTATGCACATTTGGGCCATGACCTTGATTAATAGCCAGATGTCAAACAGCCTGGTTGGGTCTATTAAAACCAGACAACCACATAAGTAGCTGAGGTAACATCTTTCTGATGTTTAATTTTTTTTGGAAGGTATCAAAATTAATTATACAGATTGTGATCCCTCTGAGCAGCTGATTTGCAGCAAAGCATACATATGTGGGCAACAGTCCAAAGCACTAAATGTTTTGTGTGCTGATGCAACATTTCAGAATACCCCATTTGAGTGTTAAGAAGACCATCCAGTCCAGTACTGGAAGTTGAATCAGAACAGTATCTGAAAATCTAGGGGAGAGAGTTTCACCACGACACCCACTGGCGTTTGGTGTCCCTCAAGGTGCTATTATCTCTCCAGTGTTATTCAACATCTATATGTGCCCCCTCACCCAGCTGGTGCAGAGCTTTGGGCTGGGTTGTCACCAGTATGCTGATGACACCCAACTGTTGATGGATGGCCAGCCAGGGGGATTGAAGGCTGTGGTTGGATGGCTGAAACAGAGCAGGCTGAAGCTAAACCCATCAAAGACAGAGGTCCTGTGGCTGGGATAGGGGGACCTGGAATGGGGTATTTAGCTCCCAGTCTTGGACAATGCCTCCCTAACACTAGTACCAATGGTGAAGAGCCAGGGCATGACTCTGGATGCCTCCCTGTCAATGGAGGCCCATATCATGAATGTGGCCAGGTTGGCATTCTTTTATTTACACCAGATTCAGCAGCTGCCCCCCTTCCTATCTCACCCAGACCTAGCCACTGTGATCCACTAAATGGTCACCTCCAGACTAGATTAGTGCAACTCGCTTTACATTGGGCTACTCTTGAGACTGACCTGGAAACTTCAGCTGGTCCAAAATACAGTAATGAGGGTCCTAACTGGAACCCTGATCAGACCACATATTCAGCCGATGCTCTGCCAGCTGTACTGGCTCCAGATTGAATTCCCGATCAAGTTTAAGATGTTGGTTTAAAGCCCTTCACGGTCTGGGACTGACATATCCTTGGAACCGCCTCTCCTGGCATACCCCCCCCGCCCCGAAAGCGTTACACTCCTTAAGCAACAACACACTGACAGTCCCGGGGCCAAAGACCATTTGCCTGGCCTCAACTCAAGCTAGAGCCTTCTCTGTGAATAGCTCCTGCTTTATGGAATGCACTTCCAAGCGAGACCCGGGCCCTGTGGATCTTAGCTCAATTTTGCAGGGCCTGCAAAATGGAACTGTATTGCCAGGCATATGGGTGAGACCAGGGAGTTTTATTTATATACTGCCTTTGTTTGTTCCCTTCCGTCTCTCCCCGGAACAGTGGGGCAGTGGAATAGTTTCTTACACCATCTGGTTAATTGATTCTGATGTGCATGTTCAGTTTTAATTGATAAATTGTTTATGTTTGTCTATTTATGTTGTAATCCACTCTGAGCACCACAATTGTGGGGGAGAGCAGAATAGAAATTGAGCAAACAAACAAACAAACAAACAAACAAATATTTTGCCGAGTCTTCAAGACAGCTTTCCTTGCTGGGCCTTGTGATTAATGCCAGGGTTTTGCAACACACCTTTTGCCTTTTCATCAGCCAGTCTGGTGGGAAGCTACCTCCTAAGTACATTACTGGTTTTCCAGAGAAATTTCAGCTGAATCTGTCAACTGATACTCCTCCCCTCCACCATACAAATACAAATAATTTCAATAAACAAACAGCAATGGCAGCAGCAAGAAGTGAGGGACTGCTTTAGCAAGGAGGATATACAGAGCAGAGAAGTGGGTGTACATTTTTCTGATCTACTGTTACAAACAGCATTGCCCATCATAGAAACTGCTGTTCCATCTTGCCCTAGGAGAGAGAAGCTTACCAAGTGGCTCTCTCCCTCCTGAGGTGACCATTACTGTGACATGTAATGCTTATCCTGGACATTTATTTCAAAGTCTCCAGGATCTCCAGCCAAACTGGCCTGAAGAAAAATAGCTTCTTGACCCCAAATTGGTGATCAGCATTTCCCTGGGCGTGTAAGAAAAGGCCACAAGAACTAAGCACTGATGCAACCTTTCCTGTCCTCCCTCTCATGATCTGCCTAAATTTACAGATTCAGCATTGCTGTTAGATGGCCATCCAGCCTCTGTTTGAAAACCTCCAAAGAAGGAGAGCCCCCCACCTCCCAAGGAAGCCTATTCCACTGCGGAACTGCTCTGTCAGTTCAAGCCTGATCTGATCTACAACCCACTTATTTGTCTTTTTGGTGGTCTGTGGGCTTCATAAAAGATACATTAAAAAACCATTAAAATCAACCCCCTTCCTAAACATACATCATTAAAACAATTTTAAAAAGAGTTTAAAAACAGGCTTAAAATACATACAAAACAGTTAAAATACATACAAAACATTTAAAACATGATTTTGGAAGGAGGGATTGTTGAGGGAATGCCAAACAAAACCAAAAAAATGTTCACCTATGAATGGAAGCTGGCAACAGAAGGGGACAGATGAATCTCCCCAAGGAAAGAGTTCCAGTTTTGGTGCCATCCAATGTTCCCTCTAAGCTGTAGGGTCTTCTGAGCAAAAATTCTGCTTTGTGAGCTACTGGGATTAAAGTTATGAGCAAGCGATTTGGCTACTGCATAAATTAGTTTGCTCTGGAGCCATCCTTCCTGAGCTAAGACAAAAATGTGTGAGCTGGATGCTAAAAAACTGTGAGCTAGCTCACACTAACTCAGCTTAGTGGGAATACTGGCCATGACTAAGAAGGCCCTGTCCCACCTAACCTCAGAACATGGGGGCATCTAAAGCGGGTCGTCCAAAGAAGACCATAATGATTGGGTTGGTTCATAAAGGATTAGGTAGTCCTTCAGGTATGTTGACTCCAAACCATATGGGCTTTTGAAAGAAAAGACCAGCACCTTAAATTGTGCCTGGAAACAAATTGGAAGCCATTGTAGATGGGCCAAGACTGGTGTGATATGGTCTCTCCCTCTGGTAACAATCACATGACTTTAAGAAATAATCATGTCTTCTTTCTGAAACTTGTTTTAAATTCTATGGTGGTAACTACAAAGTAGAAGCCAGTTTCTGTAGTTCATCTTCTCCCTGATGTACACATTTATTCTGAGACTCAGTCATATACCTGCAACTTTTAAAATTATTATTGTGTATTAAAATAGTTTATTATTATGTATTAAAATAGTTTATAAATTGAGTGAATGTCATCTGGTGTTTTCCATCATAGACCTTAAGCCAGTTGATTTTAGTGAGCTGCAGTTATTCTGTCTGTAACATTTATTCATAAAGAACAAAGTTTGAGTCCAGTGGCATCTTTAAGACCAATGAAGTCTTAGTCAAAGTGTAAGCTTTCATGTGCAAAGCACATTTATTCATCAAAAAACCCTGGAATGTCAGGTATGTATAAACAACATGTCTGGAGAAATTCAGGGGTGTCCATGGAATTAAAGTAGCATTTAGGTAAACTAATCTCTTCGTTCAGTAGCACCTTAAAGACAAACCTGATCCCCAGACAGCCAGCTGAGCAGTTATATCAGTGCAGTGCCATTCTAAGCTGAACTTGAGTTCATTTGAGTTCAATTCAGACCAATGGACACCCCCCCCCCCCCGGCTGAATAGGGTCACAGGATTCTCTCTTAGGCTGTTTTTACATCTGACTTTCCCGCTGGAATCATTCTAGTTCCAAAAAAACCTGCCCACACCTCTGTGCGGTGTGAAACCGTGCTGCTACTGAAATGTCCACATCTACTAATTGCCCTCCTGTGGTCAAGCTAGTGTTCAACCGGCTTTATTCTGCTTTAAACAATTGCTGTTGATTAGTGCAATTAGACCCCCTGGAGTGAAATTTCACACCACTGTGAAATCAGCACAGGAAAAGACAGCAGTCAAACTACTTTAGAGGGGAGGTGTTGTCAAGCTCCGCCTCCGTCCCCGGGGGCGGCCCCCCCATCGCCGTGGTCTCTCCCTGGCAAGCGAGGCCCCGGACAGGGGAAGAGTCGAACTCTGGAGGAGCAGGGCCTCAGAAATGACAGGGGGCGGGGTTCAACAGCACCCACATCGCCCTCCTGCCTCCGGGTGCCAATGTTTGTCCTTCTCTCTGTCAGCCCCTTCACAGTGGCACTCTCCGGCCAATCCTCCTCGGCCTCTGGCTTTTCCTCCTTTTATTCCCCTCTTCTCCTTCCCAGAGCTCTCCTGGCCTTCCCCCCCTCCTGCCTTAGCCCCGCCCTCCTTTATAGTGAAGGACGCCCTCCTTCCTCCGGGCGTGTGGGTCATCGTGGCTTGCATAACCGCGTCCCGGGAGCCGATGCGTCTGCTCCTGCGGCTGTTCCGGCGTCTCCAGGGCAGCTCCTTCCCTCCCGTCTCCCAGCTGTGGCTTGGGCTCGCCTCCTCCTGGCGTCGGCGTTGGGGAGGTGGTCCATTCACCCGGCTCTGTGTCGGCTGCGGGCCATCCCCCTGCAGCAGCTGCATTGCCGGGCCGCCGCGGGGCTCAGCGCTTAACTGTGGCCCGGGCGGGGCGTGGGTGCAGGGCGGTGAGGACGCCGCTCTCCTCCTCTTCGGGCGGGGCGCCGGGCCCGGCCGCCTCTTCTCCGCTGCGGCCCGTCGCGTCTTCAGGGACCGGGTGTCCCTCGTCCTGCTGCGCCCTCTGCCTGGGTGAATCGGGGACCTGGCTGGTGCTGGGGGGGGGGGGAAGGAGGTATTCTCTGCCCCCGCCAGGGGGGGGATGAAGGTCGCGACCGCCCCGGTCGGGACAGGTGTAAAATGACCCTTACTACAAATGCTAAAGTTCTGTCCTCAGGCATTTCCCCTCTGCTCTAATCAAGCTGATTATAATGCACATTGTACCTCTGCTTCCTGAACTCCTTTGCAACACCCTTCCCACCTCCTGACTGGGATATAAAAACTCAGAAATTTTTATTCTGACTCATGTCTAATGAAGGGAACTTTGACTCTTGAAAGCTCAAACCACAAAAATTTTGTTTGTCTCTAAGGTGCTACTGGACTTGAATTTAGCTGTTCTACTGCAGACAAACATAGCTACCCTCTGAAACTGATTCGAAGCAGAGTTACTCTCTTCTAAGATCATTAACTTCAATTGACATAGCAGCGTATATTTCTGCTTAAGACGGTACTGTGGTCAGTGCAATACTAAAAATACTTGCTTGGGAGTAAGCCCCACTAAGTAGACTTGCGTAGGATTCTGAGTAGACTGGCTTCAGATAACAGGCAGTGGCAAGGTGTCAAACTAGACTTGGGAAATCTCATTTCAACTCTCCACTAAGTGATGAAGCTCACTAGGCAGGGCTGTCATCAGGCCTGTAAAAAAATGCCCTGACTTTTTAATAGAGGCTGCTAGAGTGGAAATGGGCAGCTGAATCTTTTCATGGCATGGAGGTAAATAACATCACCTGGCAAATAACATCCCATTAAGCCTCCATTAAAGGAACAGGACATTTTTTCCCTCCAGGCACTGGGTGATCTTAAGCTCTCAGCTGAATCTAATCAGGCTTGTTGTGAGGAGAAAATGGAGGAAAAGAGAATCAGTGTTTGCTGTCCTGTCCTATTTCCCTTGGTGGAAGACCAGGATACAAATGTAATAGACAGTATCCTTATCTTTGAATCTGGACTCTGATTACAAGTGGTGGTAGGCAGAGGAACAAATTGGTGGAATTTGTGGAGAAAGTAACTTTGGTCTTAGACATATTTCTTGCCTCTGAAAAGATGGTTTTAGTTTGGCTCTATAATTTGCACAAATGGAGACACACCCCATATTTTGTGTAATTTTAAAAAAGAAGTAGAAACATTTTCAAAGACTTGGAACAGAATGTTAGAAATTCTAGACCCTATCCATGAAGTAACTGGGGTTGCCAACAAGCCTGGAAAAAAATGTTCTGTCCCTTTTGTTACCCCACCAGCTTAGATTGGGGGGGGGGGGGGGAGGCATTTAAACCCAACAGCTGACTGGCAGCTCAAGCTGTTAGCTTTAAATGAGACCTTGTTTTTGGTATAGCAAAATAAACCCATACAAAAGCCAGATAGTATCAACTTTTTTGAGTTCAGCTATAATGAGTTCATCATTAGATCCAGTCAAATTAGGCAACTACCGACCGGTATCTAACTTACCCTATTTGGGTAAGTTAATCGAGAAGGTGGTGGCGGACAGGGCTTTTTGGATGACACCTCTGTGTTAGATCCCTTCCAGTCTGGTTTCTGACCAGGCCATGGGACGAAGACAGTGCTGGTCGCCCTTACAGATGACCTCTGGAGGCACCTGGATTGAGGCGGTACGGCGGTGCTGATGCTGTTGGACCTGTCGGTGGTGTTCGACACGGTCAACTATCAGTTACTGTGCCGCCGCCTCGCCGATATTGGGGTCAGGGGTTAGCTTTACAATGGCTTTCCTCGTTTCTCCAAGATTGGGAACAGAGGGTGGTGGTAGGGGAATAGCTCTCCCAAAGACATCCACTGACTTGTGGTGTCCCACAGGGAGCACTGCTTTCCCCTATGCTGTTTAACATCTACATGCACCCCCTTGCCCAGATTGCCGGCGGCATGGGCTGGGATGTCATCAGTACGCAGATGACACCCAGCTCTATCTGTTGTTGGGTGGGCAGTCTGACTCCGGTCCAGGAGATCTGGACCTGGCGTTGCAGGCCATGGCTGGTTGGCTCAGGCAGAGTCAACTGAAATTGAATCCGACGAAGATGGAGATCCTATGCCTGAGTTGGAGCGGATCAGGGGTAGGGATTCCTCTCCTGGCCTTCGAGGGGGTGCCATTGGTGCCAGCATCAGACGTTAGGAGTTTGGGAGTGCTCCTGGACCCCTCGTTAATGATGGAGACCCAGGTAGCAGCCACTGCGAGGTCGGCCTTCTACCATCTTCGTCTGATCAAGCAGCTGGTTCCCTTCTTTGAACGTAATGAACTGGCTACAGTGATCCATGCTTTGGTCACCTCAAGATTGGACTACTGTAATACTCTCTACTTGGGGCTGCCCTTGGGCCAAATCCGGAAGCTGCAGCTGGTGCAGAATGCTGCGGTGTGGCTGTTGATGGGCCTTCCTATGCGGGAGCACATCCAGCCCATCCTAAAATTACTGCACTGGCTGCCTATAGCATACCAGATAAGGTTCAAGGTGCTGGTGCTTACCTATAAAGCCCTATATGGCCTGGGGCCTATCTACTTGAAGGACCGCCTCTCTCCATATGTTCCCCAGTGAGCACTTTGGTCTGGATCCCAAAACCATCTGGTCCTCCCAGGGCCGAAGGAGGCTCGGTTGGCGGTTACAAGGGCCAGGGCCTTTTCTGTGGTGGCCCCGCACTGGTGGAATGAGCTCCCGGATAACATCAGGGCCCTGCGGGATCTTCTACAATTCCGCAGGGCCTGCAAGACAGAGCTCTTCCACCAGGCGTTTAAGTAGTGGCTGCCCAATATTTCCATCTTGACCCTGGCCCGACTATTCGATCTATCCGTCAACCTACTGGGACCGTCTATAAGGATTACATCTGGGCACTGCTAGGATATATTGAGCTGAAGATATGCCATCTGTGTAGTTAAGCTGTTTTATATGATTTAATGGTTTTAAGAAATTATTTGTATTGTGTGTTTGTTGTGAGCTGCCTTGAGCTGCCGTACGGCGGGGAGGGCGGGATATAAAGCTCAAAAATAAATAAATAAATAATAAATATACACGGTATTTTCCGGGTATTTTTTCAGTTCGGCTATAGCCGAATGCACACCCTTATTCAGAGGTTCTCCTGCATGTTGTGGTCTCATTTCTCCCATGGAAAGACCACCCCTGTTGGAGGGCTGTTGCCACTGTTATACTTTAACAGGGTCTTAATGTGTGGAAATAGGCAGCTGAAGCTTTTCAGGGCATAGAAGTAAATAAAGGGACAGGAATTTTTTTTCTCCAGGCAGTTGGCAAATCAAATATTTAATTTGTTCTGAGTATTTTGCTTTGTTTGTTTATTGTGGCACTGCTGGTTTTGGGGGCTCATTTCAGGGTATAACCTGAATGCTATGGAATGCAATGGAAACCAGAAAAACAAACTCATGTGTCCCACCGACAATGACACCTGTTATTTCTTGCAGAGTGGTTAGTGTGTCATAGCAAAGTAAAACAAAAATCCAGTGGCATCTGAAACACTAACTACATTTATTTCAATATGAGCTTTCATGAACCAGAGTTTACTTCTTCAGATATGTAGAAAGAAAATCATTTTGGGAATACATACAGTGAAAATTACGGAAGCGGGGGAGGAAGAGTTCCTGTTTCAAAATCAGAGTGCCTATGTGCCCCAAAAGAACTTGGTGAAACTAATAAAACTAATGCTTAACCCAAGAGATATTTTTAACATATGAGGTAGCAGGCCCGCTCCAGTGCTGAACTGTCCCAGCTCCAATGACAAAGAATGAGGGAATAAACAGGCAAGTTTAGTAAATGTGCAAGTTCAGCAGTAGGGTGAAGAAGCCAGGACACTAGTCTCTCCATGTCCCTAACAGAGTAAGCAGACTTTCAACAAACAAATCTACATAAATAGGAAGTTTTATTTTAAAAGGGGATTTAAAAAACCACAAATAATAAAAAGGCAATTATGAAGATAGAATGCCAGCAGGGGGCTGGGGGTTATCCAGTGTATGGCACTGAGCTGAACAGAAGTTCATGTAAATTTCATGCAGTTCACCAAAGTAGAGGTAATCAGATTCTTTCTTAACTTTTACTTTCAACTTTTGGAGGGCTCATTGCCAAATCCATCATTCTTTTGAGCTCCAGCTGTGCCTTTAAAAGTTCTATCCCCCCCAATAATCTCACTGTTTCTGTTAGTTTTACGTAATAAATTGTGTCTTTGTTATCAGAATGTTTCTCATTTTATGAAACAAAGTAAGGTGTATGATCATAGAAAGCTCTTCTCCTGCAGTATGAAGGGGTTTTTGTTTTGTAATCTGCTAATCAGAGAGAGAATGTCATCTATGTGACTGGAACAGAAGATTAAAATAGCTGCAATTTATCAAGAAATGTGAACATATGTTAGAGTTTATGTGAAAACTTTCTACGGTGGATTATTTCCATTGGGTAGAAAAGTGGTCCCAATTGGGAAGTAAAGTGAGGTATAAATAAAATAAAACTCCATAAAGTTTTGTTTTCCCTATAATCTCAGAGTTTCTGGCAGTTTTATGCAATATTTCCTGTTGTTGAATTTGGTGGACATTTTTCTTCTACTGCGTGCTGCATTGAGAGTGACGGATATATTTCCTTATGGTATGGCTTTCAGGCATGGAGTTCCCTGATACTTCTCCTTGTTCAGGTTGGCCAGTAGGGAGGAAAAAGTGAAACGTAACCTTTAACGTAACCTGATAAGTGGGATCTTTTGTTCATTCTCTGGTTGTGAGTCCAAACCTCCACCATAGTAAGGAGATGCTTAAAAGCTTCTTGGCTGGAAATTATAATTCTGCCCTACCATTTACCTGAAAGAAACTAGGGGCATCAGGAAAAAGGAGAGCTTATGCTGAATGACAGTCCATGTGAAGTAGTGGTTACAGTGTCAGACTAGGATCTGAGAGACCCAGGTTTGAATGCCTGCTCTTCCATGGAAGCTTGCTGGATGACCTTAGGCAAGTTGCTCTCTCTTAGTTTAATTCACCTCACAGGATTGTTGTGGGGATAACAGGGGGATGGAGAATGATATTGTAAACCACTTCAAGCTAATAAAGTATCTTGAACATCTCTAGGGATTCTGTCTTCACTGCACTTTACAGTTTATGCAGTTATTTGTCAAAAGATAAATGGACTCTTTGTTATCACAATGTTTGCTCTTGTTATGAAACATGCTAATCTGTACAATCACAGAAAGTTCTTCCTCTGCAACACAACAGGATTTTGTTTCTGTAATACACAAACCAGGAAAAGAATGTAATCTACATGACTGGAATAGCGGATTATGTAGTAGCTGTAATTTATAGAGAAATGTGAACTTGTATTAGGGTTTAAGTGAAAGCTTTCCATTGTGGATTGTTAACTCCTTTGGGCAGAACAGTGGTCCCCATTGGAAAGAGAAGAGAGGTATAAATAAATAAACAAGCAATCCTCACAGCAATCCTCATAACATCTATAACAATCCATAGAAGTTCTATTTCCCCCATAATTTCAGGTTTTCTGGTAGTTTCATGTAATATTTCCTCTTTTTAAATCTGGTGGTCATTTTTTCTGTTACTGTGTGCTGCACCGAGACTGCCTGAAGTATTTCCTTATGTGGTGTAGTGGCTAGAGTGTAGAGACCCAGGTTCTAATCCCCACTCTGCCATGGAATCTGGCTGGATGACCTGAGACCAGTCACACCCTCTTGGCCTGGGACCTACTTACCTGAAGGACCGCCTCTCTCCATATGTTCCCCAGCGAGCACTATGGTCTGGATCCCAAAACCGACTGGTCCTGCCAGGGCCGAAGGAGGGCTTTACAAATAGCAGAGGAAAGAAGGAATGTGAAAAGCAAAGGTGAAAAGGAAAGATTTACCCAACTGAATGCAGATTTCCAGAGAACAGCAAGGAGAGATAAGGAGGCTTTCCTGAATGAACAATGCAAAGTAATAGAGGAAAACAATAGAATGGGAAGGACTAGAGATCTCCTCAAGAAAATTGGAGAAATCAAGGGAATGTTCCATGCAAAGCTGGACATGATAAAGGACAAAAACAGTAGGTACCTAACAGAAGCAGAAGAGATTAGGAAGAGATGGAAAGAATACACAGAAAACTATACAAGAAGGACCTCAATGTTCCTGACAACCACGACAGTGTAATCACTGACCTCGAGCCAGACATCCTGGAATGTGAAGTCAAATAAGCCTTAGAAAGCATTATTAACAACAAAGCTAGTGGAGGTGATGGTATCCCAGCTGAGCTATTCAACGTCTTAAAAGATGATGCTGTAAGTGCTGCACTTAATATGCCAGCAAATTTGGAAAACACAACAGTGGCCACAGGATTGGAAAAGATCAGTTTACATTCCAATCCCAAAGAAGGGCAATGCCAAGGAATGTTCAAACTATCGCACAATTGCACTCATTTCACATGCTAGTAAGATCATGCTCAAGAACCTATAAGCTGGCTTCAGCAGTACGTGGATAGAGAACTGCCAGAAGTACAAGCTAGGTTTCGAAGAGGTAGAGGAACTAGAGATTGAATAGCCAACATTATTGGATTATGGAGAAAGCAAAGGAGTACCAGAAAAACATCTACTTCTGCTTCATTGACTATGCTAAAGCCTTTGATTGGGTGGATCACAACAAACTATGGCAAGTCCTTAAAGAGATGCAAGTACCAGACCACCTCACATGTCTCTTGAGAAACCTGTATTAGGGTCAAGAAGTGACAGTTAGAACAAGATATGGAACAACTGATTGATTTAGCATAGGAAAAGTTAGATGCTTTTGAATTCTGTTACTGGAGAAGACTCTTGAGAGTCCCTTGGACTGCAAGGAGATCAAATCAGTCAATCCTAAAAGAAATCAACCCTGACTGTTCCCTGGAAGGCCAGATACTGAAGCTGAAACTCAAATACTTTGGCCACCAAATGAGAAGGAAGCACTCACTGGAGAAGACCCTGATGCTGGGAAAGATTGAAGGTCAAAGGAGGGGATGGCAAAGGATGAGATGGTTAGACAGTGTTATCGATGCAATGAACATAAAATTAAGCAAACTCAGGAGCATGATGGAAGACAGGAGGGCCTCGCATGATGTGGCATGGGGTTGCGAAGAGTCGGGCTTGACTGTGCGACTAAACAACAACAACAACTGCATATTCTCCTGTTATTACTGCATACTTTTAGAGGCATGTCTCTACATCATTAGATGCATGAGTAGACAGACAAGGTATTTGGTGTAAACACATATGCAGATTGATCCAGTGGCACAATGTCTGTTTTCAAGGGGCAGTAGTACAGCACTAAACAAGGGAGCCATACTTGGTGTTTACTAACCAAAGGTGTTTGATTGTATTGTTCTGCCTGGCAGTGAGTTTGTGACACCAAGGAGAATGCCTTTAATTAGGGTTGCCAGACAGTGCTTGGTTACCATTGGGAAAGTTGTGTGTGTGTGTGGGGGGACAGCATCCCTGAAGAAAAATTAAAAAGAAAAATAAGGCATAGTTTATTTACAGGAAGTTGTAACCACAGAGTTCCTGATAATTGCTAGAGCTAGTTACAATGGTAGCTCTAGGAATTGGTAGCAACTCTATGGTAATTTTACTATAACTCTATGGTACTCTTACCATAGGGACATGATGATTCCTAGAGCTACCATTGATGCTACAAGGTATTTCTAGGAATCACAAGGAACTCTGTGGTTGGAACTTCCTGTAAGGAGACAAGGCCTTGTTTTTATTTTTCTCCCCAAGATGATTCATTTCCCCCATTTGGCCCTAGTTTCTGCTTGCCAGTCAGGTAAACATAAGTGGACAAATGGGAACCCTACCTATTCTCACCCTAACCTACCATACAGGGTTGTTGTCAGGATAAAATGGAGGAGAGGAGAATGATGTCAGATGCCTTAGGTCCCTATTGGGGGAGAAAGGAGAAGTATAAACGAACGAAACAATAATTCTTCAATTTTATTCTCACAAGAACTCTGTGAAGTAGTTTAGGCTAAAAGAAAATGGGTGACCCAAGTAATTCAATGAACTTTAGGTTGTGGTGATTTGAATGCTGGTCTCCAAAGTCTTAATCTAACTCTCTAATCACTGCACTACACTGTAGTGACACCACCACTTATTTGTGTGTGTGTGTGTATGTATGTGTGTAATAATCCACATTTTATGTTTAGCCAGCATGCATCTAACAAAGTAGGCTTTTGTCTCCAAAGATTCATGCTACTGTAAATTAGACATTAAGATGGCATGCAGCTCTGTCTTCTTGCAACAAAGAGACTAAAATGGCTACTTGCCTGTAATGTGTATTATCTTGATAATGTATTCATAGTCATTAATGCAAGCACAATTGTCTCTGACTCCGAAGATTTGTTGTTGGAGCCTGATGGTTCCCTATATATGGAAGAAAAAGACCGTTTAGCTCCTTTGGTTCCTGATACTGGCCCTCATGCATTAAACAGGTACATGTGGATGTGGAAATGTGGTGTGCGGAGGGAAATGCAGGAGAGATTGCATGTGCTCAGTGCCTGGACATTTCTGATAAGGCCATTGTTTGCTTCTTTTGAGAGACAATCTGTCAGTTGTCAGATGCAGACCCTGCTCAGGGCCTGGCTCTTGCCACCCATGGAGAATACACAGAGTTACTAGGTACATATTGGATTCTTTGATGCTTCCGGGCTGGGAAAGAAGTCTTCAGGGAACTCTGTCCTTCTGCTTCATCTCTCTTATTTGTCTCACAGCTTTTGGCAAACATGCACCGTGCATCCTGTGACACGAGGTGAGTCTCCTCAAACAAAACATTTATTCTGGTTGAACCCTAGTCTCCGCCCCCAGCCTAAATTGCTCTGATTTACAGCGGAGTCTTTTTTCTCACCAGGCATTTCTTTTTTTTCCTTCTTTGTGGCCAGAGGAGAGGAAGTTAATTTTCACTTGAATGATTTCAGGATCAGACTGATGGAGCATGTGGCAGCAGCATCTCTGGCTGCCCAGCCATCAGTTATCTTGTCAGGCTGCCTTCAGTCATTTCTGATACCGCTGGATGTTGAGGAGTGGCTGATGCTGGTTCTATTTTACTGCAGTCCAGATGGAGGCTTAATGCTAATAGGAGAGAAGATTTGAATGGAAATCAAGACCATTCATGATCTGGCCTGCCCATGACTGTGGACTCCTATGGATTCCTGCCATGTGAACCAGACTTCTCTCCCATTCATCTTTGTCCCCCCTCTTTATCCTATTCATAGAACAATGGCTCAAATTAGTTTACACAGATGTGTGCTTACAAAACAGGGGGGAAAGTCCTTTGTGCAGTGCCACATTTGGGCCATACAGTTTAAAGACTGCAGCTTTGGAGAACTGAGTTTTTAAACAGGCACCCAGTAGGATAAAAAGAGACACAGAAGGAATAAATGACTCATAAATGACCTTCCTGGTTTGCTCTTTATGCTGATTTCCAACATTTTAAATGTTCATCATATTGCAAAAAACAGGGTGTGTGAGAGCAGTATAACAAACCATCCGAGCCATGAATATTAAGCCCTAGCAATAGTTCATTGCTTTGGTGAATACCTACTATATTTAATTAAACAGCAAAAAAAAATCACCAGATAACTCTGTATTGTGCAGAAATGCCAGCAGGACTGATTTACACTTTATGCAGAATTGTTTGCTGCTGCGTGACTGCTGGGATTTGACAACACGAGCATGATGGAGGGATATGGATGCATATGTGTGGAGTCTAGGGTTGCCAGCTCTGACTTGGGAAATTCCTGGAGATTTGAGGCAGTGCTGGGGAAAGTGGAGTTCGGGGAGAGGTGGAAGCTCAGTGGGGATGTGATGTCACAGCTGCCATTTTCTCCAGGAGGGAACTGATCTCTGTAGTCTGGAGGTTTGTTGTAAATGAGGCTGGCAACCGTGCATTGTGGATGCACACAGCAGAGGCATGGCCATTGGCTGCCACTTGGTGTGTTCTTAATGTAGGTTTATTAATTGTCATGGCTTTCTCCACAAGGAACTGAGGAATCTGTAGGTCTACCTGGGGCTAGGGCTCTAAGGCATGTTTGTGCCTGGAGGAGAGCCGCACTGATAAACTGGAGTGAGGGGGGGGGGGGAATCAGGCCACACCTTTACTGATTACAGATTCCTTGGTTCTTGGCACAGTGTAGCTGGGGAACAATGAATGCTGCTGGCAGGTTGGTTGCTGACTGTGTCTCCCCCCCCTCTTTTTGAGATTACTGTTGAAAGAGAACCATGGAGAAGCCATGGAGGCTGCTGTTTCTCAGCCATTACCAGCCTCTTGGAAGCATGGTCAACATGCCAGCCTTGGAATATCACCCCCAGAGACCCTTAAGTGGATCTCCCTTTTGGGGCCAAAGGAAGCCTGCATAACCCTGTAATACGTTCCTCAGTGCAGTGCCTCAGTATCCACCAGACATAATTCTGTGCTGGGAAAAACTGTTCCCCAGCCCTCTCAGCTAGCAGCTACCCAATGTACAGAGCAAAGGCCATGTCAGAATTAGTATATCTAAAATTTGCAGAATGCCTGGCCCACCTCCAGCCTTCTTTCAGTGTTCTGTGTGGACTAAAGAGAAGAAGTTTTCCCTCTGGTCTGCTCAGCTGGTCCTACCAGTAGCCTTTCCCACTGCCATATAGCTGGCCAAAGGCAGTGATGCCATGGGTGCTGGAGCTGGATTTAGGCTGGCCATTCTATCTTACAAGGCTTTTGTGAGGATAAAATGAAGAAGCTGAGAACAAGGTATGCCACCTTGAGCTACTTCAAGGAAGGATGGTATAAAAGTGTGCAGAGCTGACCTCTGTCTGCTGGACATTGTTGTTTTGCCTACTTATTAACTTGCAACCAGCTTGACTTCTGCCCTGTATCTTCTTCTTAATCCTTATCTTGGCTCATCTTCACCTAGAACCAGCTATCTTGCTCTAGACTTCTCTCTTTGACTTTTAGCTTGCCTCCTCTAGCTGTATCTTCACCTCATTATGTATATCCTGCCCTGAATCCCTTCTTGCGAAATCTCTTTGCCAACCCTGCCAACTTTCCTTCCTGAGTGTGGTCCAGTCAAGACCCTATGGACCATGTCCTGCAATTCTGTTAATGATCCAGGACACCCATGACCCTTACAAATTGCCAGGCTTTCAGCAGTGGGTCAGAGTGTGAACTGAAATGTTGGTCTTGAGAGAGAAAATGGTTAGTTCACTTCTTCCCCACAGGATAGAGTTTATGTAAAGCTATAGAATACTGGCCTGATAGTTAACCAATAGGGCTGCATCTTTTGTAATATAATCATTTCTCTCAGAACATTATGTAGTCACTTCTTGCATGACCCTGGCTTCTTTTCACTTTTCCTGATATGGTTTCTTTCCATTACTTGTCCACAAAAATGCTTTTTATGTTGCATTATTAACAGCTGATGTTACCATCCATGTAACCTTTTCCCTGCTTTCTGTCTTGTTAGTCAGCCGTGCTTTTGACCTCCTGCCCTGACTTTTCTAGGAAGAAAATGTCAGTGGACAAACTTGTAACCTGTTTTGGTGACCCTTAAAAATGCTGTTGATTTCCCCCCCCACACCCTTGGTAATTTATAGCTACTGTCACTCTGCAAAGTGTAGGGAGCACAGAGGTGAGTATAATTATGGCTGGAGGCAGATCCGTGAGATGCTGAACAGGGTCATAGCTCTGACTTAAACTGGAATTTCAAATGAGGAGAATCCAGTATTAAAAGGAGCAAAGCAGCAGTAAGAGAAAGGCAGTGAGGGGTGGAGAGCTCATGGCCGCCCCCCACCCCCACCCCAGAACCATTCAGTTCTTTCTTTAGACAGCTGTTGAGTCATTACTAGTATGTAGCTTCTGGCATCTAGCAGGCATCATGGAATATTTAGATTTATTCTTTTCTAATAGAATTTTAAAGGTATTGCCTGCTAATCATCAGTGCTTTTCTTAAGGCTGCTGCTTGTTCACTTGGAATCAAGATCAGAATAATAATTTGCGGATTCTGATGGCTTCGCTTTCCCTAATGCTCCCCCGAGCCTGCTTCAAAAGAGCATTCATGAGTTTTTCTTAGACAGAAAATTTAAGACAGATATTCTTGTGTTGCTGTTTTTAGTAATCCCTCAGCCAACTATGGGATTACAGTTTATATATCTCCATATGTTTCTGCATGATTGTATCCGGTCTCCAAGAAGCTGTACGTTTCCCCTGAATGCTGGCAATGATGCTCTTTCATAGCTGGAAAGTATGCACAAAAGGAATCAGCACATGAAATTCAGGAATAAACGTGAAACTCCCACCCATTTTTGGCCTTCACTGCCTTCTATAGGGCAACCGGAGGGGGGGGGGGCAGTGCGGCAGATAAAAGGAAGTAATTCTTCACAGAAAAAGTGATTAACGCATGGAATTCACTGCCACAGGAGGTGGTGGTGGCTACAAGCATGGATGGCTTCAAGAGGGAATTAGATAAATATATGGAGCAGAAGTCCATCAGTGACTATTAGCCACAAAGTATAGATAGGAACTCTCAGTCTGGGGCAAGTGATGCTCTGTATTCTTGGTGCTTTGGGGGGGCAACAGTGGGAGGGCATCTAGTGTCCTGGCCCCACTGCTGGACCTCCTGAGGGCACCTGGTGTTTTTGTAGGGCTGCCAAGTCAGGGGCGGGGGATCCCCCGCTATAGGGGTTCCCGATCCACCGGCCAGCATTCGGCTGGCGGGGGGAACCCCACCCCCGAAGTCGTCCATCCTGGATGACTTCCCCAGCGTAGTGACGTCACCCGGAAGTGACGTCACCACGTTGGAGATGTTGCCAGGGCAACGCTCTGCGCGGCAACGCTCTGCAGCCCTAGTCTGCGCGGACAATGTCGGTGGCCGTGATCACGCTACTGGGTTTGGTGGGCAACGCGCTGCTCCTGCACCGGCTCCGCTGCGGCGGCTGCTGCTGCGCGGGTCGGTTCGCACGGCGGCGAAAGATGGATTTCCTTCTCGCACACTTGGCCGTGGCGGATCTCTACAGCTGCGGGCTGGCTCTTCTCTCCCAGCTTCCTCCGGCAGCGGATACCGGCGAGGCAGAGCCCGGGGAGGCGGCGTGGCCTGCGGGGGACGCCACCTGTCGCTTGTTCCGGCTCCTGCAAGGTTCCGGGCTGCTGGCGCCGTCGTACATGCCATTGTACATGCCCCAACGTGGTGACGTCACTTCCGGGTGACGTAACCGGGCGCACATGCTTTGCGCGCATGCCAGGGAGCCTCCCGGGCGGCTCCCGGGCAGCGAAGGACTCCCCCTCGCCAAAACGTAAGTTTGACTTGGCAGCCCTATGTTTTTGGCCACTGTGTGACAGAGTGTTGGACTGGATGGGCCACTGGCCTGATCCAGCATTGGCTTCTCTTATGTTCTTAACTGTAGAAACAACAGCAAGACTCATGGATCTGGCCTCTGTCTGCCCATTTTTCTCCTGCCAGTAAAGCACACTGTGTGTAGACTGCAGAGAACTCTAGGCCCTGTCCCAGCTCTTGTAATGGGCCTTATTAGATGTTGTGTTTAGAAAGCTCTAGGTTTACAGGATTTAACTCCCTGTTGAAGCCCTGTTGAAGCCCCTGACTGGATCTTTCAACGGTATATTTCTGTTGCTGGGCACTTCAAGTGCTGCATTGATTTGTTGACTATATTCAGATCCATCCAGGTAGGATGTTTCTTTAGGCCACTGCCTGCCACACTTTCTCTGTGTTGCTATTTCCCCCCTCCCCCTTCCGGGCTGGACTTGAGAGCAGATTCCTCAGATGAAAACCAGGAGGAGCCAGAGACCATTCTGAAGGAAGGCTAGGACAGAACACCTAACCCCACTATACCCCTCCAGGCCCAGCCTCCTCCAGATGCAGAGCCCCTGGATCCTGAGACCTCAGTTGAAGAACCTACCACTGAAGTCTTAGCTCCAGGCAGGGCTGCCAACATGCCAGAATCCAGTGCAGCCAGTCCCCTGTCTGCTTGGGCTAGATCCTGGTCTACCAGTCCCCCAAGTCCCCCCACCCCATGAAAGTGACAGAGACAGTAGGTCCTTGAAGAGGCAGTTTTAAAATAACAGAAGCAGTGCCTGTAGCTTTAAGAAATTAATTCTCTTTCAGTTGCCATTGTAGGGGTTGCTATGCATCTACATTAGTATTGCCACCCTTCAAATTTTGGTTTCTATCAGTAAAAGGCAAGGGGAGGGGACAGGGCCCTTTCACAGGGCTGTTTTGTCCTTTGAAGGAGGACTCATCAGGGCCTAGCCTGGCAGCAACCACTGATATTGATACCCAGGGGTCATTTCGAGCAGGAGCTCAGGGGAGCTCAGCTCTGGGAATTGGTGCCAGTCCCCCCCCCTGGGGGAATGCCTGCTTGTGTCATGGCTGCAGCAAAAAGACTCTGTCCCCTGGAAAGGTACTTGTTCCTCCGACCAGCCTTCTGAAGGCTTCAGCCACCACTGAAGCTATCCTCCCAGAACAGTGGTATCTCTGAAACCTGGATTAGTAGCTGTCCCCTCTCTGCCAGCTTTTTCTTTCTCTCTCTCTCTCCTTTCTTTCTTGCCTTCTAACCCACTTCTGGCGATGTCAGGTGGTGTAGCATATGCAAATAAGTTATGCTAATGAGTTATGCTAATGACCTCCTGCACCTCTTTTTCTACAAAATGACAACTTGCGTGGGTAGCCATGGACCGGCTGTTCAAGACCAGCCACCCGAAGAAAGCCACTGTAGTGTAATGGTTGTAATTTCAGGCTAATATATGGGAGACCCAGTTTCAAATCACCAGTCTGCCATGGAAGCTCACTGGCAACCTTGGGCCATTCTCAGCCTAGCCTGCCTCATGGTGATGTTGTGACGATAAAACGGAAGGGAAGAGAATGATTTACATGGCTTTGGGCTCCCATTGTGCTAAAAGGTGGGGTATAAATTAAGTACATACATATAGCTGAAGATGGGAGGCAGATAAAAGATTGGTTGGTGGGTAGGCAGGTGGGTGGGTGGGTGAGTGGGAAGGAGAGAAGGGAGCAGGAAAAGGTGAGGATATGGGAACTGTCTGCAAAACGAAAAGAGGAAATAATAGGGGGAGGGAGATATAGAGGAAAGTAAAGTGCTTCCCATGAGACCTTGTAGGTAACCCACTGAGCAAATGGGTTCAGCAGTTGGCACTGTGCAGCTGGGTCATAATTTTCCTGACTAGAGGCTGTCAAGGGTAGGAAAAGAGGGAAAGTGAAGATGGGGAGACAGATAAAGGTAGGATGGTTGGTGGAGAGAGAAAGAAGCAGGAAAAAGGGAGAGGCTATATGGGGGCTTTTAGAGAAGGGAAAGAGGAAGGGAAAATGAGCTGCCATCTGCAAATCCTTGTGGGTCCCTTATTTATCTAAATATCTAATAGCCAAGTGGCCACCCCCGTGTGGATATCTAAATCCGCAGGGGGGTCACTTGGGGGGCAGGGAGATTTTCCTGCACACTTGGGGGACTCCCCCCATGTGCAGAAAAATCTGAAAAGTAAAAAAAAGAATTTGGGGAGGATATTTTAATCCCCCCAAAAGTAAAAGTGTTCCCTGTGCATGTGCAGAGAATGCTTTGGCCACTGTTGGGGTGGGGGGTGGGAGACTGCTTGGTGGCCTCGGGCCTTGCCGCCACTGCCATTTGAAGGGGGGGAGATGGCTTGCCGGGCCTTGGGCCTCGCCACCGCTGTTTGAAAGGCACTCAGGCCTTGGAGCTGGGGGGGATTTGGGAGGGGGGGGAATCACTGGAGTGGGGGAGCCGGGGGATTGCTGGGGGTGGGGGGAAGAGGACTTACCTGGGGCTGCAGCCTTTAGGAATCCTCCCCCCGTGAGTATTGCGGGTCCCCGCCTCTTGTCTATATATCTAAAAGCCACTCTGTGATTTCTGTGCCGATACTTATTTCCGCCAACAGAGGGCTCGCTCTTCCCCAATAGCTTTTCCTACATAATCAAGGGCCTTTCTAGGTTTGCAGAAAAATCCAAAAAGTAAAAAAAAAAATCCCTTCCCCACCAATACCTTTTGAAATGATCTCTGCAGGAATCTACTTCAGGCATCAACAGTGATAGATTAGAGTGTTTTTTTTTTTGGGGGGGGGGGAGGCTTCTACCTGGCTTTATCAGTAAAAGGGAGGGGGAAGGGCCCTTTCCATGCCTCTTTCAGCCTTTGAGGGAGGGAGGGAGGGAGGGAGCTTTGGGGCTAGGACTGACAAGAGTTGCCTGTACCAGACTGGGGAATTCCTAGAGATTTTGTGGTGAACTCTAAGGAGGGCTGGGTTTGGGGAAGGGAGAGGCCTCAGCTGGATATAATGCCACAGAGTCTACCCTCCAAAGCAGCCATTTTCTTCTGGGAGATAGACTTCTGCTGTCTAGATTCTGCTGTCTAGATTCTGAGGGGGTCTCTAGGCTCCACTTGGAGGTTGGCAACCCTAGGCCTGGCAGCAGTCTAGGGTTGCCAGGTCCCCCCTGACTTGCATGACTCAACTAGGCCCAGCTGTTTGCTACTGTTCATCAGCAGCCACCCTATGAAAGCCAGTGTGGTGCAGCAGTTAGAGCTTCAAAGTAGGGTCTGCGAGACCCAGGTTAAGTTCTCCATCTTGTGGTGAAAGCTGATTGGATGATTTTGGACCAGTCACATACTTTCAGCTTAACCAACCTCACAGGGTAGTTGTGCAGGTAAAAAGGAGGAGAGAATAATGTAAGCTGCTTTGGTCTCCACTGTGGAGAAAGACTGTAATTTTCCTAGATAGAGGCTGTGGGGGGAGGGGGGTGGAGATGGAAAGCTGAAAACAGAGAGGCAGATAAAGGTAGGTTGGCTGCTGGGTGGGAAGGAAATAGGGTTGCCAACTCCAGGTTGGGAAATTCCTGGGCATTTGAGGGGTGGAGCCTGGAGAGGGTGGGATTTGAGGAGGGGAGGAGCTTCAGACCAGTGTAATGCCATAGACTCCACCTTCAAACCAGCCATTTCCTCCACAAGAACTACCATTGCCAGCCTCCAGGAATTTCCCAGCCTGGAGCTGGTAGCCAGGTGAGGGCTGGAGATCATCCAGAATTACAACTGTTGTCCAGGTGACAGAGATCAGTTACCCTGGTTAAAATGGCTGCTTTGGAGGGTTGAGTCTATGGTATTATACCCTGCTGAGGCTGCTTCCCACCCCAAGCCTCACTATCCCAAGGCTCCACCCCCAAATCTCCAGGAATTTCCCAACCTGGAGCTGGCAGCCCTAAGGTGAATTGATCTCTGTAGTTGGGAGATCCATTGCGATTCCCAGAGAGCTGCCACTGTTGCTGTGCGGGGAGAGGAAGCAGGTGGGTGGCTGAGAGCACTGCCACCACTGCTGCTGCTGTGTGGGGTGGGGGAGGAAGCAGGCAAGAGTCTGGAAGAGTGATGGGGCAGAAAGAGAGAGTGATAGGGTAGGGGGCAGAAAGATACAGCAATGAGGTAGAGAGGCAGAAAAACAAAGAGAACAATGAGGGGGCAGAAAGAGAGAGGAAGTAACATGCATGGAGGAGAGATAAAGAGTAAGAAAAGGGGGGTCAGAAGGGAGTAAGGGTGTGAGAGAGGTAGGGGGAGAAGGGAGAAAGCAAAGGTGTGAGGAATGGGATAACCATCCCGCAAGTTTCTTTTGGGTCTCCACTTGTAATGATCTATTGCCTTGGTCTAGTTTCTCTGAGTTCCAAGCTTTCATTAAAAAAAAAGTCTAGCCATTTCTGTTGTGAAGATTATTATAATAGCATAGTTTTACAGTGATCTATAGCAAGTACCATTTTTAAAAAGCCTAAAAAAGCCTCTGGTGGTGGTGGGGAGAGAATTACAACCGTGGTGAAAGGTAACTGGGGAAACTGGAATTTACAAGAAAAACTGCTGTGTAGGTGCTCTGTTGCGCTGTGAATGCCTCTGCACTCACAGTAACCACAGAAACAACACAGAGAATTGTTGCCATGTTGAAGACCCTTCACTCTCCCATTTTGGTGCAGTTCAGCAGAATTAGAGGATCTTGGTACAATTTCTAGTCTGAAGATTCCTAACTACTTTCCTGACTATCGTGTATGTCCTCTTAGCCCCCGGGGAGTATATGTTAATAATTTGTACAGGAACGGAGCTGTGGGTGTGGCTAATGAGGACCAGTTGGAGGGACTGAATTTGGGGAGTCAGCTAGTCAGGATTTCATTAAGTGCCCTCTGACTTTCTCCTTGGCATCTCCTTTTGTTAGATAGACCACTGCCAAAGGTGTTTGACTTCCCTTTGCTATCCTTTCTCTTAACGTTTCTAATACTCCCCTGCATACAGTGTAAACTTTATACAGTGTACTAAACTGTTCACTGTAAAGGAACTCTTCACCTTGTAAGCTACCTTTCTTGATTATTCCACTTTTGTCTCTGTTCCGTGTCTCTTGACCTTTTCCTTCCAGCTTCATTCTCCAGTTTTCTTTCATCCTTCATCCCATGAGCATCTGGGCTTCCCAACTTCTAGGCTTCTTGTGTCCTAGGACCTCTTCCTAGTCCTTGGCCTGCTCCTTGTGAGGTTATATCTGAAGCCAAACCTATTGCTGTCTTTCCCAATGCTCTGGTGCAATCTTTACTAGACTTTTTAGCACAGGGAAATCAAACGCGCAATTGCAGTTTGCCACATTCAGTGGTGCAGTCCAGAATGGGCTTTGCATTCATATTAACTATTATTTCTGCATGGGAGAAATACTGTATGCTGTCAGTGTGAGCTTGATGTAATTCAGTTCAATTAAAAATAGTTCAGATATGTCAGGCACACTTCCTATTGATGGCAAAAAATAAATTTAGCAGTAATCTAGTAAATGTTTAAGAATGGGTGATACAATGTTTTATGAACAGCGTAAGATCAATATCAATACCTTTTTATTGGTATTTAAAGTTGTGGTTTTTATTATCTGTAATAAACCCTGCAGCCCTTAGAGGTATGTCAGCAGACAAATGGACCAAGAACTCTCCAAGGACTATATTCTCAAAATAAGGTGGCTGAAGTTGTGCCTATGCTGAGTTTAATCATGCAAAGACCATACTTCTTTGCCCGGGAAATTCTGTTATCTCTCTGAAGACTGGCAGCATCCCTGCCTTCAATTATTTTATTCCTGGCCTGTAAAGATGATACTGTTGCTTTCCACAAATTGACAGGTGCTTCGGCATTTTTACAGTGTACTGGAATCTCAGTTCGATAGCTTATAGAGTGGAAATATGAGGACACTTTAATCCTCTGTAAAAGGTCTGTACCCTAACTGATTAATTGTACTTGGACTTTGCGAAGTGAACCAACATTGAAAGAAGGTAATGGTCAGGATCTAAAGAATCAAGAAAACTTACTGCATGCTGCCAAAGATTTATACAGTTAGTAATACTAAATGATGAAGCTGGATGCTGGGGAACTCATGACAGAAATTGGTAATTCCTTGCAGCCAGGGCTTTTTTTTCTGGGGGAATGTGCCAGAACAGTGTTCTGGAACCTCTTTGACAAAATTCTTTTAAAAATGTTTAAAAGTTGATGAGTTTTCAGTATACAGCTTGAAAACTTCATTTCCCTCTTGAGAATTCCGGCACCTCTTTTTCCAAAAAAGACAAAAAGCCCTGCTCGCAGCTCAGCACTAAAGTTTTGGCAAGAAGTTCTTAGGAAGTAGCTGATGTACATCAGGTGATGATGCTTGCTCTCCCAGGACATTATTCAGCAGACCAGATAGAAAACTTTTGTGGCTGGATGAGGTCTATCCTTCTTACTCCAAACCTTGTGAAGCATGCTCTGGGTAGTGGAGCCTCCACATGTAGAGAAAATAAACTAGGAAGCAGTACTAGGAAGTAGTTGGAAGCAGTGGCCTGTTTGTTGGCTCTCCAGGACAACTGGCTGGCCATTGTGTCGAATATAATGCTGCGGTAGATGGACCACTGGTCTGACCCAGCAGGCTGTTATGTTCTTGCTTGTATAATTTCCTCCATGCACCATTGCTGCCACCTTCCCACTATGATGCCTGTTTGTTTTCTGAATGCTGTTGCTGGGTTGACACAGCCTCTATTCCGCTCAAGCTGGCATTTTTTTGTCCTTATAAACATGAAACAAAAATGGTGACCACTGGCAGACAAATATTACCTTATAGTGACCTCCCAATATTTTATGAGATATAGCTTAATATTTTAGTTAGCTGAATTATAAAACAACCAAGAAGGGATTTTCTTATATTTCATTGCAACATTTACTTTAAAAAAATGTATAGAACATTTATGCAAAACCAAATCTATATATCTAATAGCGAAGTGCCCCCATGCGTGTGGATATCTAAATCCGCACACTGGGGACACTTGGGGGCAGAGTGATTTTCCTGCACACATGAGGGACTCCCCAGGTGTGCAGAAAAATCCTAAAAGTGCCGGGGGGTGGGAGGGGAGATCAGCAGCCTGGCAGCTGAGAGCCACTGAGGCCTCACCACCAGTGCCGGGGGTGGGGTGGGGAAGAAGACTTACCTGGAGGTGCAGCCTTTAGGAATACTCTCCCCTGGTGAGTATCGCAGGTCTTCCTGCCTCGCTGTCAGTAGCGGAAGGGTGGGGGGAAGGATTGGCAGCCCGGCGGCTCAGAGCCGTGTGGGCCTCGCCGTTAGTGTGGAGGGGAGGATTGGCAGGCCCAGGCATCACCATCAGTGCTGGTGGTGGTTGGGGGAGAAAACTTACCTGTGGCTGCTTCTCTTCCACGTGAAACTCCTCCCCACGTGAGTATCGTGGGTCCCCATCTCTTGTTAAATCTAATGCATAAGAAACATGATGATCAAACAAAAGTCAGTCTATCTATATCCTACCACAACATTAATCTAATTAACATAATTATTTTTATCTCTTGAAAAATGGCTTCATTATGTGCTGAGTTTGAAGCAAATCTACATGGGATTTTTATTTATGAAGAAAGAAGCTGAATAGATATGAGGTTTAGAGCTCAGTCCAATGACAAAAATATAATTATTCCATCTATGCTATAAAAACCCTTGTTGCCTTGGGATTGCTTTCTGATATATATAAAAGCTCTGGAATATTGGCACTTTCCAGCTCTCCCATTGGCTGTTCTGTGTGCTTCATTAGCCATTGGTCCATCAACCACCACTCAAGAGTACTCATGTGCCATTGGCTGGGTGCTGGGTCTGCTCCTCTCTCCAGCTCACTGCCAGCTTGGGCACTCTTCCCTGTCAGAATAAACTGCCAAAACGGCTGTCTCTCCTGACGAAGATGCTTCTACTGCTTGGCTCCTCTGTGGGCCACTGGCCATCAAATCATTCTCTTCTTCTCCTGCTGTGGGGCTAACTTTCCCCTCAGTGGCTGTTGCTACGCAACCAAGCTTGGTCAGTAAAAAGGCAAAGGCAGGAGGCCCTTTCCAGGTCTATGTTGGCTTTTGTGGGGAACTCATTGGGGGCCAGTCCTGACTAGGGTTGCCAGCTCCAGGTTGGGAAATTCCTGGATATTTTGTGGTGGAGTCTACAGAAGCCAGAATTTGGGGAGGGGAGAGGTCTCAGCTAAATAGAATGCCATACAGTCTACCCTCCAAAGCAGTTATTTTCTCCTGGAGAACCATTGCTGCAATCTCCAGGTGAGGTCTGGAGATCAGATGGCAGAGATCAGTTCCCTTGGAGAAAATGGTGGACTTTGTGTCATTATAACCCTGCTGAGGTGCCCCCCCCATGACAGCCAGTGTGATGTAGCAGTTAGCACTTCAGAACAAGGCCTACTAGACCCAGTTTCTTCCTGTGGAAGCTGAGTGGGTGATTTCAGGCCACTCACAGACTTTCAGCCTAACCTACCTCACAGGGTTGTTGTACAGATTGAAAGGGGGAGAGGAGAATGAAGTGACCTGCTTGGTCTCCACTGTGGAGAAAGACTGTACTTTTCCTAGGTAGAGGCTGCAGGGAGGGAGCAGGAGATGGAAAGCTGAAGTCAGAGGGGCAGATAATGGTACGTTGATAGTTGGCTGTGAAGGAGATCGGGTTGCCACCTCCAGGTTGGGAAATTCCTGAAGATTTGAGGGGTGGAGGCTAGAGAGGGTGGGGTTTGAGGAGGGGTGGGACCTCAGACAGGTACAATGCCATAAACTCCACCCTCCAAACCAGTCATTTCCTCCTGGGGAACCATTGTTGCTAATCTCCAGGTGAGAGCTGGAGATTATTCAGAATTACAACCGCACTTCAGATGGCAGAAATCAGTTCCCCTGGAGAAAATGGTGGATTCTCTGTCATTATACCCTGCTGAGGTCACCACAGCAAATTAATCCTGAGTGCCTAAGGCTGGGGCACCTGCCCAGAGCCTCTTTCTAGAGGCCGTTGTATTTATTTCCACAACAGGTCTTATTCCTAGTCTTTTTTTAGTTCTAGGAACATATATTCATAGACAAATACTCAAAATGGTTAAATTTGGCTTCTCAGCTCAACTGAAGGGAGTTCAGTTTGAGAACTACATGTCACAACCTTTCAGAATGGAGGCATGTTTTTGAGAATGAAATTACATGCTACACACCCTCATTCTCTTCCTGCTCCCTTGAACCCACCAGGTTTCAAGTAGACTTGAGATACCCAGGACATGTGCACCACTCATCCCTTCCCCTTCCCCTCCCCACAACAAGAGACTCTGTGAGGTAGGTGGGGCTGAGAGAGGTCTTTTGAGAACTGCTCATGAGAGAACAGCTCTGAGAGAACTTGTGACTGGCTCAAGGTCACACCAGCAGCTGCATGTGGAGGAGTGGGGAATCAAACCCGGTTCTCCCAGATTAGAGTCCAACTCCTGACCACTACACCAAACTGATAAGGTGGAAGCTGCTGAAGAGTTGGTGAAATTTCTCCAGTACTTATGTGCCATGTGCCCAGATAAAAAATGGTATACTTAGAGAATTTATATGCCACCTTGAGCAAGTCTCTGGAAAAGCAGCACACAGTCATAAAAGGAACAATGATAAAATTATCAATATTAAAACAAAATATTAAAAACAATAAAGACCCTAGCAGGGCTTTTCCCGGGGCGCTGCACCTCTGCACTGCTCGGGGAAGCCAAGGAGGGGGTGGGGCTTGGTCATGTGCCCGCCCCCTGGGCTCCTCACTCCTGGAGCTGCGCTCCTGTGCGCTCCCGCTCCACCAGACCCCTGTTTTTTTGTAGAAAAAGCCCAGCAGGAACTCATTAGCATTATAGGCCACACCCAACAGCAGAAACTCAAAGCATATTGGGCCACACCCCGAACAGCACAGCTCCCTTCCAGGATTGGCTTCCCCAGGTGCCCTGCGGCTTGTGGGGTGCATGGGGAACCCGAGGGAAGGAAGGCAGTTTCTGGATCAGCTTCCCCAGGCACCCCGCGGCTTGCGAGGCACCTGGGGAACCCAAGGAAGGGAAGCAGTTTAAACTGCCTTCCCTCCCTAGATTGGCTTGGTTTCTCCAGGCGCCTCGCAGCTTGTGAGGTGCCTGGGGAACCTGGGGGGGGGGGGGGCTGTAAGCGTGGCCAACTCGGATGCCAACCGGAACTCCGTTCCTGTGCGTTCCTGCCCCAAAATAGCCCTGCTTATATGGAGGGAGAATATAAAACAAAATGACATACTGACCTATCCCTGCATTCCCATATGTTATAGGTCAAGAGGGTAAAATGTGACACAGTATCATGTCTGCTTTCCTCATCTAAGGAAGAAAGTAGTATTTCTCCTTACACATCTTTGGAAATGCTCCACAATACCATTCTTATTGCAGTTCCTGTCCACTTCAGTGGGGTTTGCACTGGAGAAGTTTCTGGTAGATTGTGCTCTAAAATCTTTTTTAAAAATTTTTTTTCTTAAACCCATCCAGAAGTTGACTTTCTGTGTTCCTGAAAAGTGCTGCTATGCTGTTGATACTCACCTCCTGTTAAAATTCTGGATGGAGTGTCTTTGAATCTTGTTCATATTTTGATGCACAACTACACAGCAGACAGGTCTGGGGTCATTTAAAAGTTTTAAAAAATAACCATCAATGACTATTTCCACCAGATATTCAACATGTGTTTTTTAAACTTTGACTTTTATTCTGGTTTTTCCCTCAGTACAAAATATTTTTTTCTTGCTTCAATGGTAAATAGCTATCCTTTGTGAGACTACCATTCCCCTCTCTGAGGATCCCTCCAGTAATTTCTGGTTTTCTGAGAAACACAGAACTGACAAGGGGATGTAATCATTGTATGCTGTCCTGGGCCTGCCTGCTAACACCTTCTTGGATGAAGAAGAGATGGAGGAAGCTGGCCCCAGCCCTCGGATTCTGCAGGAAGACCCACCACACAAGGTGGAGACATCATCAAGCGGAGATGGGGAGTAACTAACATAGCAATGGTGTACAATCTGATTAAAGAATAGATAAAGGTTTATTTAGGAATTAACATTAGGGTTGCCAGCCCCCAGGTGGAAGCAGAGGATCCCCTGATTTCATGGGCTCCTGCCTGCTGCTGGCCAGCTGGCTGGCGAGGAAGCCCCACCTCCAACAGCCACGACCTGGCGTGATGTCCCCAACATGATGACATCATGCAGAAGTGACATCATTATGCTGGGAATGTCATGTGATGACACGCTGGGATTTTGGGCAAAACTCTATGGTTACCATAGAGTTTTGCCCCAAATACCAGAGCATTGCCACACGGTATCCCCAGTGTGATGATGTCATTTCCACATGACATCATCATGTTGGGGACATTGCATGTGGTGACATCATCCTGCCCCCTACTCCCAGAAAGTTCCCTCCCATCCCTTACTGGCGAGGAGGTAAGACCTGGCAACCCTAATTAACATACTTGATGGGAAAGAGGAAAGACAAAAATAGGTTCCTAACTACATCTCTAGTTGACAGAGAGGGTAAGACTGTGTGTGATGCTTCCACGAAGAAGGGGAAATTGCCCTGATAGTAGCAATCTGGAGGGAGATAAGGAATGACAAAAGAAGAGAAGGTGCTGACCTCACTATCCTATCTAATTGTCTTCTTGCTGCAAGGTCTTTACTTCTCTGTATGCCAAATGTTGCCTTTTCCAGCAGTCTCAACTTGCAGTCAGCATGCCACACCCTCAGTCCTGCAGCCCAGGATCAGAAGCCAAAGCAGAGGCCCTGAAGCCACCAGCCTCACCCCTAGGGTCGCCAGAGTCCTTGGAAGGCCAGAAAAGGTGGGCCCAGTGGATGCTGCAGGAGTAGCGTTGTAGTGTGTGGTTGGCAGCTCAACACTGGGCAACCTCTGCCTGGGAGTTAGAGTCATTGTAGGATCAAGGCTGACAACCCTGTAGCCTGCTCAGCCATTGAGGACTTACTTCTGTCCCTGGGTGACTCAGCAGATTGAGGACTAGCACCTGACCTTGAATGACTCCTGATAAAAGCAGCCAGAAAAGGGAGAGCCAGCATGGAAACAAGTTGTCCACAAACCTTGTGTGCGTTATACATCTCTGTGTTTTGACTGTCTGGATAATTACATGGCTTGTGCTCTTTGGATTTGCCCTTCAGGTTTGATGCTTGGATTTTTAAATAGCTGTGCTTTGATCCTGGACTGTTTTGAAATATGCTTCTTGCCCCAGATGCCTGCCTGAACCAGGACAGATGCATTACTCTTCCCAAGCCTCATGTTATTGGCTGTCACTGGTGCTCACTGTCATGAGCTGCATACTTCCTTAGCTTCAGCAAGGTTGCTAGACAGTATACCCTTTGACTATAGCCTGGGTCTAGTCTTTACCAAGAAAAAGTGTACTCAGATGCATAAAAGAGATTTTGTATTCCCCCCATTTTCACCATTGGATGTGCATTTTTAGTTTTGTATGCTTTTAATCTGTAAGCTGTTTTTTCTGTGTATATCTTAATTTGTGTTCTTGCAAGTTGGTGTTGCATTGTTAGCTGCTTGAGTCTGAAAAGATAAGGCAGGGCATTTAAGTCAGTAAATATCAGAAGGCTTTGAATTAACAACATAAAGTTCATCATTGATAGTTGATATTTGTGCCACTGGGAGAAGGCTCATTCTGTATGAACTATTCAGGAGAACTAGTGCAGGGGTGGATTAGCCATTACGTTCTGGTGGGCCAATGGCCTATGGGGCTGTCTTCTCCTGGGTCTACCCAGGCCCCAAATAAGGAGTAGCCCTTTTCATGTATAGGATGGGTGTCAGTGGCTACCATCACAAACCAGTGGTCCGAGCCCCATGCCAAATGGAGAAAAGGCATGCTGCCCAGCTCTGTAGTGAGCAGGGAAGGAGGCATCTAGCCAAGCTTTGTGGGGCTGGTGAGCCAGCTTCTTCACTTTCCTTGGGGCAGGGCTGACATGCCATCCCTCAGGTGGGACCTGGGGATCCCCTGGAATTACAGCTTATCTCTAGACTACAGAAATCAGTTTCCTTGGGAAAATGGATGCTTTAGAGGATGGACTCTATGGAGGATGGACTCTACCCCACTGAGGTCCCTGTCCTCCCCAGGGTCCATCCCCAAATCTCCAGGGATTTCCCAGTCTGGATCTGGCAACCCAACCCCCTCCATTCCTCACCAGTGGACAGGGTGGACTGGCAACCCTAAGCAAGGAGTGGGGTGTTTCCCCCAGACCATTTTTCCTCTCACCCCTCCCCAGTGAGTATAAGGCTATTAGCAGTGAGCCTTTTCTCTTTTTGTTATCCTACAAAATGACACAGTTCATCTATCATGTAGATCACCTATATATTTGCTATTATGTGAAAAGTTTTGACCACTTTTATACATCAGTTTTATGCTACTCAGTAAATTTAGAGGAACACCATGACTGGCCAGGGTAGTTGTTCATTCCATCTCCTTCCTAGTTTTTATCTATAATATTAAATTGTAAATATGTGGTTTATGTCTGCTATGTATTTTTGTAATAGTGGTGTCTTCTCCATGAGGATGGGTTTGTGTGGTTTCCAGTCCACCCATGCAATAGTTCATACAGAATGAGCCTTCTCCCAGTGACAGAAATATCAATGGGGCCTCCCCACAGCAGTTTCCCCTAAAGTTTCCCTGTGCCAGGCCCCCAGCAGTGGCTACTTTCTCTCCATGGGCCTCCAGGGCTTTTGCAATATTTTAAAAAAATCAGTACTAGAATATAGATATACGATTGTAATAATAGGTGGAACAGGTTCTCTGAATCCTCGGCTTTCATTTGTTAAAAAGTGAGTCTCTATTGTCTTCTCTTTTGAAGATATACCCTTTTCCTCATATGTCCTCAAGGGATGGGAATAGAGACTTTAAAAAAAGCTGAGAATTCAGAGAACCTGCTACACCTATTGTTATAACGATATTTCATTAGAACGATATTCTTGTGCCTATTAAATAAAAAAATTAAAAACTCCCCAGTGCTGGTGGGGGGGAATGGTTGAAATGGGACTGGAACAGGTTCAGGGAAAATAGCTGCCATCTTGGCTGGAACATCTGAATTTTCCCACCCACACAGCAGCCATTCCAGCTTTACTGTGATCCAGGGCTCTTTTTGTAGAAAAAGCCCAGTAGGAGCTCATTAGCACAATAGGCCACACCCAACAGCAGAAACTCATTAGCATATTAGACCACACCCCTGACAGTGCAGATCTGCCCTCACAGAGCGGCTTAGAAATTGAATTAAATAAATAAATAAACAGAGGAGGGAGAGCTTGTACCTGAATAAACCTTGGTTTTAAAGGTGCCACTGGACTCTTTTGGATTGCTAGCTGGGAGTGGGGGGGGGGGGACATGCAGATCTGAGCAGAAAGAAAGAAAGAAGGGAGAGAGGGAGAGGAGGAAATGAGGAATAGAAAAAAAGAAGGAATGGAGGGAAAGAAAGAGTAGGAAAGATGTTGTAAGTAGGAAAGGTGTTGTAAAAGTCTCCTCCGAGGCTTTTCCTTCACCGAGCTTGCTCAAACCTGGATTATATTGCTTGCTGGTCCTCACACTACCTGTGTGAGGTTGCGCCAGGTGGATTTATCCACCCAAGCTGTCAAGAAGAGCCGCTGTCTGCCCTGCGCATTTGCAAAGCGTGTCAGACCTCCATTCCTCCGACCGGAAAACCGATGAATCAAGTATTTGGAACACTTTACAAAGTAGAGAAAAGTCTTCCCACTCATTTCTTTTTGTTCTTCTAATTGGCTTTTCAGCGTTCTTTTCCTGGAATAAAAATTAAAAATATGTACACTGTGTGACTTTCATGTTTTTTCTTTCAGGCTGTGAGCTTGCCAAGAAGAGTGAACAGTGAAATATACAAAAGTGATCACCATGCTTCTAGCCACACTTAAGGAAACTTTTAAGTAGGTCAATAAAGCATGTTGAGACAATGATATTGTAATCCAAATGCTGTAAATTCCTGGAAGCAAAGAACTGACAGACATTTACAACACATTTATTTTCTCTTATGGATTACTGGCTAGAATGATGCCATCACTCTACAGTTGGAAGCCCCCCTCCAGGACTGTAATTCCCTTTTCACAGTAGTAAGCTATAATGACAATTGTCCTTTCTCTAAAATTAAATTTGTACATTAAAAATAACAACAATTAAGATGCTGTTTTCTTTTATTTAGAATTTTAGCCTATTTGCTACAAGCTCTTGAGTTGAATAGTATCATAAATCTATATCCAATAAGAAAATTTAAAAAGAGTTTCTTCAACCAATGTTGAAAATACATCTCAAGATTTACTTAGGTCAGGGCTGGGCAATTGTTTTGGCTCGGGGGCCACTTTGTGGGAGCGGAGGTTAGCGGAGGGCCGCACCTTTTAAAATGATTGCATTCATTAGTTAACTTTGCATTTCAGAAAAGGTATAAATTGTATCATAAAAATCAATAAATATAAATTAAATAAAATAGTGGTAGTTTTATTCAATTTATTTATTGTGCTAATTTCATATCATTTATAGCTGCAAGCACATTTAATTTTAGAATCAGTTTAATGAGAGAAATGTACCCTATCACACTTTTCTACAATTTTTTTGAAATCAGGAGATTGCTTGTTTAGAAACCACATGGCTGACTGTCTTGGTGGGCCACAAAAAACTCTGTGGCGGGCCGCATGTGGCCCCCGGGCCGCAATTTGCCCACCCCTGACTTAGGTGTATGCTTACTGCAGCAAGAGTACAGTTTGCAGCTATATGAAAACAGATGATTGCCCAACAAAAGAAACTTGGAGCGACAAATTAGATGAATATGCAGGAATGGCAAAGCTAACAAATCAAGTAAATGAAAGACCAGTTAAAGAATTTCAATTTTTCTGGGATGGGGAAGAGCAGTAGCATAATTAGATTATCACTAATTAGATTACAGGCTAATTAAAAGAGAAATGCCTGGCAGCTTTGCACGGACCCCGCAATCCCTGTGCTGCAATGTTCACCTTGGCATTGCTGATGTAGTAGAGCTCCAGGGCATGCCAGTCTTGGCCGGCCACCTCCATACAAAAGGCGAACACATCACCCATAGGAGCAGCCATCTTGGCCCAGCTGGAAGGAGCAACCTCTGGATGCCGTTGCTTTCTCCTCCCCTTCCTCTGCAATGTGCAAAGGAGACTCCCAAAGAACTCAGCCAGGTGGCTGCCCCTCTCCCTCCCAGGTGCGCCTGCACTCCAAGCCATAAATTTGGGGCAGGCGTGCAGCCTCCGCCTCTTCCTTAAAGCATTTAAATGGACCCTTTAAATGCTTTTGGGGAGAAGCAGGGGCTGTGCACTGGGGGGAGAATGTGAGTTTCAGTGCCCCCCAACTTTTTAAAAGAACCCCCCAAACTAAAAAAAAATCTGGCTACAGGTCTGGTTTGCTGAGATCTGGCATGCACAGTAAGTGTGCTTTTTAAAAACCAGGTCTTTGACAAATGTGTTGGTAGCTACTATTATGGAGGCCTTCACTTAGGGTTGCCCACCTCCAGGTGGGGCCTGGAGATCTCACAGAATTACAACTGGTTCACAGACTACAGAGATCAATTTCCCAGGAGAAAATGGCTGCCATGAAGGGTGAACTGTATGGCATTATTCCCTGCACAGGTTCCTCCCCTCTCCAAACCCCATCTTCCCCATGCTGCATCCCTCCAATCTCCAGGACTTTCGCAACCCTAGCTTTACTTGCCGCTTATTGTTTCATTGTTTTAAGCATTGGTCATACCATTGGTCTCATGTTTGTAGATGTCTGATTTTAAATTTGCTTATATTTAAATAATTAAATAAACTAGGTTCTAGTACTGATTATGATACTTTTGCTGAAATAATCATTTTTAAGAGTCTTTCAACTAACTTATAATTTTCATAATGCATATGTGCAGATCGTTCCCAGGGCATGGTTTCATTTTAAAAGCCAAACCCTGATAATTAGAGGTGTAAATTGCTTGTAAAGCCTGGGCTAAATTTTCATCTGCAAATGTCAAAGTCAGTTTGTCTGTATATGTGCAAAATACATGGTAATAAAAACATTTTGATAGACAGGGAAACATGGAGGGAAGTGGACTGAGGGAGAGCCATGGAATCTACCTTAAAAGCCCCATCCATTTATTTGATTTATACCCTGCCATCCCCACTGAAGCAGGTTCAGGGTGTCTTACAGGCCATTGGCAACATAAAAACATTATAAACAATAAAAACAGGTAATATCATAAAAATGATATTGCCAATGGGAAAGATTGTTCTAATCGGCCACAGTAAAATCCGCAATAGTTGTATGGTGAATGCATATACATGAATGAATACAGTGAATGTATATACACGTTACTTATATATCTGCATGTCTGTTTGTATTACAAATGAAACTGGAACTAGTACCTGGATAAATTTGGAAAATTCAAGTTTTAACAAAAATATTAACAAAATCTAAACATTGAAACTTGTTTTTTTGTTAGAGAAGGAAATAATAAATTATTCTCAGACCCAAAACTTCAGGATCATAATAGTTTGCCCTTTTAAAAAAAATTGTTAATGTTTGGTTCTAAGTTATTTGGACTTTCTAACATTTGGGGGCATTTTGTAGTGTGTTTGGCAGTACTGTATCACAAAAAATTGTATGTCTCTGTGCATTTTGTTCAATATTGTGGCCAAGAAAAGAATTAGGCACTGTTGTGCCAGTTGATTCTAATGGGTGTAGAACGATGCCAAACTTTGTGTTGGAATGTGATCTGTTTCTCTAAGAATCTGTATGAAGAATTAGTTCATGGCTTCTGTGAACCAGGCAATGAATCTTGAAGACTTGGCATAATTATTTACCTTTGATGTGATTGCTGCTGGCGTCAGCTGTCTACATTGCATCTTCATTCCATATTAGAACAGAATAGAGTTTCCTAATGCTAGGAAAACTACTGCCAAGATGACACGAGGTCATACAGTATTGAAAAAATGGATGCCTAAAGAAATTTGCTAAAGACTTCTCAGTCAAAAGTATGGAATACCAATATTCACATTACTTTGCTTCAGGAGTTTTCAGCAAAGAAATGTAGAGCTCCTAAAAGTGCTGCTATTTCACTGCATTTTGTGAGCTATGACTCCGTGGGCAAGAATTATGCACTAGATTCATCTTCTCTATAACAATAAAAGAGAGCTGGGTTAGGCATTTTTTTAAATTAAAGAACCAAGGACAGGTTCCATCTCCCTGTAGGGGATCTACATAGAGCTCATTGGAGCCCTCTTCTCTTTCCCTTGTGGTTCTTAGCCATGCCTGCACACACACCATGCACCAGGCACTCATTTTATATCAAGTCCATGCTTATATTCCATGTGAAATCTTGCCATCTAGCTCCTGACCAGGGGACTCAAAAGCACTGGTCACACTATTAAACTCTCGTCAACATAAGTATCATTAACACTGCATGTATCTGAGCATAGTTTTGTAAACTGCGTGTATCTGTAAACTGCCAACTCTGGTGTTGTGTACTAGGACCACAATCGCATGGTCTCCCGTAATGGTGACCGCCACGTGGTCAGCGCACATGGTCAGAATCTACCTGAGCTTCAGCCAGGTAGAACAATAGCCAGCTGGATCCTGAGTAACCACCAATTACAAGCCTAGGTCTCCTGCTGGGGAACCTATGAACTACAACCACGGACTTAAGGTCCTATCAGGACCTGGAGGCGAGGTCGGGGTATTGTCTCCAGCCGGCATAAAAGAGGGCTCTGAACCCGGGATTCCCCATGTTCCATCTGACCCTCAATAAAGAGCTTTACCATGAAATCACTACCACTTGCTTCCCGACTCCAATACTTTCCATCTGGGTAGGGAAATTCCTGAAGATCTGGAGGGTGGAGCCTGGGAAGAGCGTGATTTGGGATGGGGAGAGAACTTAGTGGGGTATAATACCATAGAGTTCACCCTCCAAAGCAGTCATTTTCTCCAGGGGAACTGGTCTCTGCAGTCTGAAGATAAACTGTAATGTGGTTGGCAGCCCTGTGCTTGGAGCTACTGTGGAGGAGAGGCATTAAATAAAAAAAGGATGAGGAACAATGGGGAAAATGTGGGAGTGCATTGAGACAAACTGGTAAGTTTTTAGATATCAGTCTTGTCTTGGCAGTTGCACATGTCTCCCTATGGAAGACTATCTTTTTCAGTGACTGTCTCTCCCAATGTGAGCACCTGTGACCACTTTGGCACAGCAACACCTTTTGGTTGTTCCTCCCCACTCCAAGACTGCACTCACACATGCCATTTGGAGCAGAGGGGAAACACCCCTATTTTGTCTGGAGGAATATGATTTGCAGTTGCGAGATCACACACCCCTTTGTGCTGTGGGTTCAGTCTATCACTGTGTGATCAGATGCCACTGAGTGCGAGTGGGCTTTTTTTGCCATTTGTTTCCCATGCACATAAATGAGGAATTGCACCTCTGCACTGAGGGTTCCCCATGGAGTATGTGATTATGCGCATACTGCTAAGTGGGGGGGGGAATGGTATCAAGTCAGGATGGAATTATCAGACCATCCCAATGGCTTGAGAGCGTGCTTGAGCAATCTGACAGGGGAAAGTCCATCTGTAGCCCATTGGCAAGCCCATTAGGACTGGACTTTCTCTGGTGTCTTTTAACTCCGCTTCTGTGGCAGAGCAGCATGGGTTTTAGATCCATTGGGCATTTGCAGCTATGTCACATCTAACAGCACATGTGACCACAACCCAAGATGTGGTCAGCAGCAGCTGTGGGGAGAGCCATTGCTTTGCATGCATATGGTCCCAGCTTCAATCCAGTTCTCTGGCATCTCCAGTTAAAAGGACTAGGCAATAGGTGATGTGAAAGACCTTTGCCTGAGACACTGGAGGCTGGCTGCCAGTCTGAGTGGACAGTACTGAAACTGATGGACTGATGGTCTAGTTCAGTATAAGATAGCTTCATGTGTGACACCCTTTGGAACCTTTCTTGGTGTTTTATGGAAAAATCTTCCTAAAGAATTGAGAAAGGCTCCCCATCCTTATGTCATTGGAAAGGGGCTATAAAACTTAAGCTTTCAAGAAGGCTTCCGAGGCCTTTGAATTTTTTGTGTTTTAATTAATATTGTGTGTTTTAACTTTGTTACCCTCGTTGAGTTCTTCAGAGTTCCCTCTAAGCTGAGTTAGTGTGAGCTAGCTCACAGTTTTTTTAGCCTCCAGCTCACACATTTTTGTTTTAGCTCAGGAAGGATGGCTCCAGAGCAAACTTGTTTATGCAGTAGCCAAATCGCTCGCCCACAACTTTATTGCCAGTAGCTCACAGATTAGAATTTTTGCTCACAAGACTCCGCAGCTTAGAGGGAACACTGGTTCTGATTGCTGGGAGAAAGATGAATTCATAAACATTTTACCTAAATACACACACATCCTGAGAACCAAGATTTCTGAGAGCAGAGTAGTGGTCTGCGCTGCAGGTAATGAGGATTAGGAGAATTTCTATGGCAATTCAATACAAGGAACACAATTTGTGGGAAATGTTTTGCTCTCTCATTCATACGATGTATCAGGACTCTTTTTGTAGAAAAAGCCCAGCAGGAACTCACTAGCATAATAGGCCACACCCAACAGTAGAAACTCATTACCATATTAGGCCACACCCCCAACAGCACAGCTCATTAGCATATTAGGCCACATCCCCATGTTACCAGAAGAGTGGTCATCCAGCCACACCCACCTTTTGCTTCTTATTCTGTTTACCTTGTTTGAGGCATCTCTCCTCTCTCTTCAGGAGGAATTGCTACTTGGAAGATGGTGTCCACCTCCACTCACACATAGAACCAGCATGGTATATGGTTAAGAGTGGCAGACTCTAATCCAGAGAACTGGGTTTGATTCCCCACTCCTCCTCCAATTTATTCTAGATTAAACTTCCATGAGTCAGAGCTCACTTAATCACCTCAGCAGGGTACAATGCCATAAAGTTTAACTTTCAAAGCAGCCATTTTCTCTAGGGAAACTGCTCTCTGTAGTCTGGAGATCAGTGGTAATTCTAATTAGCCCACTTGAGCCGTTTTTGCAAGCCTCTGCATCACAACCCTTGACATCCTTGGTGGTCTCCCATCCAGATACTAACCAGGACCGACCCTACTATGCTTCTGAGATCTGCTGAGATCAAGCTAGCCTGGGCAATCCAGGTCACATGTTTACTATCCCTGTATTTCAGTGCTCTGGACAGGTCTTCCTTTTGCCTCCTCCTTGAGTTGATATGTACCCTGGCTTTGGACCACTCTCTCGCTTGTTGTTACACACCTGCTCCTGCCCTCTTGGGTACTTTCTACAGTTCCCCTTCTTTCCCACCCACCCCCAGCATAACTGTGATGCAGCTGGGGAACTCCTGCCTTTTTCTGAGTTCAGATGTGCTGCCTGCCAGAGAGGAGGGGAGCCCCTCAAGAAGACAACATCTTGACTCAGACACATTCATCAGGTGCACTTTCCTAGGCATGCTGCCCTTGAATACATGAAGCTGCTTTCTACTGAATCAGGTGATTGGTCCATCAAACTCACTATTTTCCATTCAGACTGGTAGAGGTCTTTCCCATCACTTCAAAGGGATCTGTCGAGGATGGGTGAGTGGGTGTCAACATGGCAAATGGGGTTCAGTGTGGCCAAGTGCAAAGGGATGCACATTGGGGCCAAAACTCCTAACTATAAATACACGTTGATGGGGTCCAAACTAGCAGAGAGTGACCAAGAGAGAGACTTTGGAGGAATAGTAGATAACTCACTGAAAATGTTGAGACACTGTGCAACTGCAATAAAAAAGGCCAACTCTATGCTGGGGGTTATTAGGATGGGAACTGAAAACAAATCAGCCAGTATCATAATGCCCCTGTATAAATCGATGGTGCAACCTCATTTGGAGTACTGTGTTCAGTTCTGGTCGCCACACCTCAAAAAGGATATTATAGCATTGGAAAAAGTGCAGAAAAGGGCAATTAGAATGATAAAAGGGTTGGAACACTTTCCCTATGAAGAAAGGTTAAAGCACTTGGGGCTCTTTAGCTTGGAGAAAAGATGACTGAGGGGTGACATGATCGAGGTTTACAAGATTATATATGGAATAGAGCAGGTAGAGAAAGAAGTCTTTTTCTCCCTTTCTCACGATACAAGAACTCGTGGGCACTCAATATAATTGCTGAGCAGTTGGGTTAGAATGGATAAAAGGAAGTACTTCTTCACCCAAAGAGTGATTAACACATGGAATTCACTGCCACAGGAGGTGGTGGTGGCTACAAGCATGGACGGCTTCAAGAGGGAATTGGATAAACACATGGAGCAGAGGTCCATCAGTGGCTATTAGCTATAAGGTGGCTATTAGCTATAGGAACTCAGTCTGGGGCAAGTGATGCACTATATTCTTGGTGCTTGGGGGGGACAGTGGGAGAGCTTCTAATGTCCCGGCCCCACCGACGGACCTCCTGATGGCACCAGGTATTTTTGGCCATTGTGTGACAGAGTGTTGGACTGGATGGGCCACTGGTCTGATCCAACATTGGCTTCTCTTATGTTCTTATGTAGCTCAGCCAGTCTCTGGGGTGGATCTACCTCTTATCCTATCACTCCACTGAGCAAAAGTTGCAACCTTCCTCCAACAGAAAGAGCCACCTAAGTTTGAGGAAGGCCAAATCCAGGCACCAGAGTCAATGACTTTCTGTGCTTTTTTTTTTTTTTAGTTGTGTAGAAGGGTGGATGTCAGTGTGGCTTTCCTTCAATCCTATGCAACAAAGTAGTGACAGAGAAAGACAAAGGGAGAGGGGGAGAGAGAGACCAAGAGAGGCAGAGAAGGGGAAAAGAGAGATGCAGAGAGAAAAAGAGATGGGGGGGAAGAGACAGGGAAAGAGATAGAGAGAGACCAAGGGTGTGTGTGGAAGAGATAGAGAGGAAGAGAGGGGAGAAGAGAGAGAGAGAGAGAGAGACAGAGGCCAATTTCTCAGAAGGAGCTGCAGTGCTATCGCTCCTCCCTTCCCCTCCATTCCATTGGTCAGTTTCCCACTAATTGCTGTGTGACCGCATTTTGATCTGCAGCTTTGCACGATTTCCCCCGCAGCTTCTAGCTCCTCAAAAAACAGGATTGAGAAGCTGCGGGTGAAATTGCATGAAGCCACAAATTAAAATGTGGCCACGCGGCGATTAGTGGGAAATTGACCAATGGAATTGGGGGAAAGGGAGGAGGGATGGCACCGCAGCTCCTTGTGAGAAATCGGTCAGAAAGAGACAGAAGAGGGGAAGATAGGCCACTGTTCCACCTTGGCTCTCCCCCCCCCCCCCCAACTGCACGCATCAATTTCGTACTACGTGCTGCATGGCCACATATTGACTTGCAGCTTTGCCCAATTTCAAAAAACAGGGTGGTGAAGCTGCAGGCCAAAATGTGGCTGCACAACACATAGTAGGAAATTGACGCTTGCAATGGGGGTGGAGGGAAGAGCTGGGGCAGAGCAGCAGCTTGTGTGAACTCACTCAGAGAGAGGGGGTGGGGGTGACAGAATAAGAGAGAGAGAGAGAGAAGGGGGGAGAGGAAGAGAGAAAGAGAGACAGGGGGACACAGAGAGAAATAAAGACAGTGTGAGAGAAAGACATAGAGAGATACAGGGAGAAGGAGGGCGCCCACGCTCTTCTCACCACAACCCTGGCCCACTCCTGTGCACACACACACTTTCCTGCCTCCCCCAACAGCGCGGCCACAGCAGATCCAGAAGGGCTGCTGAGCCACATCGCTGGGGGGGGGGGGAGGAGGGTGCGAATGGCCTCCCCACCCACCCCAGCTTGCATGCACGCACACACACACATGCCCTGGAGTGGCTCCATCACCTGCAGCCTCTCCAACCTGGGCAGCTGGCTTGGGGAGGTCACAGGCAACCTGAGCACGCTCAACCCTCCCCAAATGAAGCCCACTAACACCCAGCTCAGAGTGGACTGGCACTCCCCCACTTACCTTTCTGGCTGGCAGAGGGGAGAAGAGGAGGCAGCAAACATAGCCCCCACCTCCTTTGGGCTCAGTCAGCCCTGGGAGAAGCAGCAGCTGAGGAGGAGGTAGGAGCTGAGCGGTGGCGGCAAGGAGGGGCAGGGTGAGGCTGGGCGGGGCAGGCTAGGAAGCCAGCCGGAATACTGTTCCGGGGCGTTCTGGCCCAAAAATAGCCCTGCAATTTATAGTATACACTGAGAAAGAGCAGGGCTATTTTTGGGCAGGAACGCACAGGGATGGAGTTCCGGCTGGCTTCCAAGTTGGCCACACCTACAGCCTCCCCCCCTTGGATTCCCCAGGTGCCTTGCAAGCCATGGGGTGCCTGGGGAAGCTGATCCAGAAACTGCCTTCCTTCCCTCAGGTTCCCCATGCACCCTGCAAGCCGTGGGGTATCTGGGAAGCCGATCCTGGGAGGGAGCTGCACTGTCTCGGCTGTGGCCTAATATGCTAATGATTTCCTGCTGTTGGGTGTGGCCTATTATGCTAATGAGTTCCTGCTGTGCTTTTTGTACAAAAAAAGCCCTGAGAAAGAGTAATGACAACTTGCAAGTAGTTATAGCTTTGCTCCGTATTGTCTGAGTTTTGCTTATATAGACTTTTTCTGGCAGTATTTTTACCTCTTTCCTGTGCATTCATAGGTCCATGGGGACATTTTTATAAACCTCACTAGTTTTTGGTAATAAGCAAATTGTGCTGGTTGCATTTGAATATGAGCATCCTTTCCGCAAGTCATTAATAAAGAGTGAGCAACACTGCTTCTATTGTATTTCCCTTGGGCACATCACAGCTTAGCATTGTCTTTGCTTTAAAATTGGCCTATGCAGTTTTTAAATCTATGATAGGACTTCATTGCTCTCCTTTTGATTCCCAGGGCTCCTTAACTGGCTGATGTGAGGTGGCTTATAGAAAGCTTTGAAAATTTAAATTCACTTTATGCACCAGTGCTTTTTCCCTCTGGGAGTTTCTAATTTAAGACTGTAAGACCGTGAGATGAGTAGTACTGTTGCACTTTATGGATGAGTCATTTTCCAATATTTAGGACTTGGTGGAAGTACTCTCAAGAGCGCACACTTTTATTTATTCTGAATTACCTAGATGGAGAAATCTCTGAAAATTTGCCTGTCATGACTGAAGGTGCCTCTCCAAGGCTGAGTATGGGCTGCAAGTTTCACTGGATTTGCCCTCTCTTTCTGAGTGTGGCTTTCTCAGCTTTCCCTTCTTTTGGAAAACCCCTTATGCCTGTTGTATAGGACAGGGCAGAAGCAGCTTATTTGATCCTTCAGTTATAAGTCCTGTTGTAGATAAAGGAATGATATTGTGTGGCTGGTTGCTAGTGTCCCTGCATCTGGCTATTCAACTGGGCCAGCTTTTAAAAGTTATTTTAGATCCTGTAGAATTTTTTTTTAAACTCCACTAATTGCAGGTAGGTTTAATAGGGAGTGTTTTCTAGGGTTGCCAGCCCCCAGGTCCGGGTGGGGGAACCCCCACTTTTGGGGGTTCCAGTCTGCTCCTGGCCAGCTGGTCCTTTAAAGGGTCTTTTTGCAAGCCATATGTGTGGCTCGTGACTGCCCCTCTCCCTCCCTCCTGCTAGATTTGAAGGGTCCTCTAGCTGGTCGGCAGGCCACTTGGTCCCTTCCTATCAACTGATGCCCTTTACATTGGGGAGTGGAGGGAGAGGGATGGTCATGCTTGGGGGAGGGGCTTGGGGGTGGAGCATCCCCACCCACCTCTAGAACACCCTCCAAATCTCCCTGCTGGATCGAGAAGAAGAAGAGAAGTGATTGGATTTATACCCCACCCTTCACTCCCCAAGGGAATCTCAGGGCGGCTTACAAACTCCTTTCCCTTCCCCTCCCCACAACAGACACCCTGTGAGGTAGGTGGGGCTGAGAGAGCTCTTTCCCAAGCTGTCCTTGAGAGAACAGCTGGTACAGAGCTATGGCTTGCCCAAGGTCATCCAGCCAGGTGCAAGTGGAGGAGTGGGGAATCAAACCCGGTTCTCCCAGATTAGAGTCCGCGCACTTAACCACTACACCAAACTGGCTCTCAGAAGGGGACCTGGCAACCCTGGTGTTTTCCCAGAACATCATAATACTAAATAATTCCTTGGAGTTTGGCTTCAATTTGAATGCCATTTATTGGTTCATTTATTTATTTCCCAGCTTTCTAGCAGGGTTGAAAAACACAACTAAAACAAATACCATTCAATAAAATAAAGCATAAACTGCATATTAAAATCCATACCCCCTCCAATATCACAGCACAGAGCACACAAATGACATATGGGACATATGGAACACATATTTGTTCAGGACATAGAGCCCTCTTCAGGTGAAGAAAGGAGCAAGAGTGTGTAACATCAGCCTGTGCAACTGGAAGGCAGTATGAAGTTTCTAGAGAGCTGATAAATACTATGAGCCTGACCTGCTGTTGCATCTGGGTAAATGGAACAGAGCCTTCTTCTTGCAACCCTCTAATGCAAACTACTGATCTAAGTTACACATTTTTAATAACTATTGCAGTTGATGCAATGGCAAACCTACCCTGGGTTCTGTTTGTTCTCTCTCATGCATGTTGGATGTTTCCCTGCATGTAAAAGTACATTCCTCATCAGTGCCACCACCCCAAGATATAAATCCAGCCTATCACATAACCAGTGCATTGGGAAATCTTGGTAAGGCTGCCTCTGAGCAAGTATGAAGGGCAGAGTGTCCAATTACTTTAGCCCCCCCCCCACCATGAATGCATGTCTTTAGCACATAAGAATGGTCTTCAGTGTGTGAGTAGGACTGGAGCCACAGTCAGCTTTCTTAAACACGAAAGAAGCTTTATTACAAAAGATTAAACTAGAGCACATATATGAAAAATAGTGCTCTGGCCTAGCAGATACAGATCTAAGGAAAAAACCATGAACATGAGTCTAGCTATGTTACAGTACAAGACAGTTACCTTAGATGGAGCAAATGCATCCCCAAATACCTTACTGCTCCTTTGCAGAGGAGTTTGGGTCCCAGAATAGATCACAGCATCTGGGTGAAATATTTGAACAAAGAACCAAGGAAGACTCTGCCTTTTAAACCTTCTGCCTGCTTAGGTGAAAATCTCCTTTCCAATCTAGAGTTAGGGATACTGTCCTTTGCAGGAAATACCCCAGTCTCTCCCAATTAAGTCATATGTCATGTTGCCCCATTTCAAGTTTTTTATGACCAGCATCCATCTCTTCCATTTGGTATTTAATCCAAATGGGCTATCTCAAGAGGAACTCAGTTCCTGGCACCTGACTCTCCCTGGCACATTTTATTATACTTCCCCCTGTGAAAATAAACAATTGCTATGGTTTCAGGGTCCACAGTCTTAAAACCCTGTATTACTAGATGTAGAATATTGAACTGTACTATACATCAACTAACCTTTCAGGTTGGATATAACCAAAGGCAAATTAGTTTGAAAGGTCAGGTTTTTCTACTGTACAAGCATGTGTGTCAATAATGCAATTGAATTGGTGGGACTAAATGTATGTGTGTATGATTTGGCACCCAAGGCCCATCTATGCCATGTTCTATTACTACTATTTCTATAGCATTTGTCCCCCTTTCTTTCTCTGACTTTTCATTTAAAAGGTTCATTTTGACCAGTCTGTCAATTTTTACATAGGACCAAAAGACACTGTATGCACATTTGAGTATCACTTTGTCCTAACTTTTTTATTTTAATGAAAAGCAGCAGTGGAAGGCTGCAGTCTTGAGCAGAAGACCAGAAGTTGGGGAAGAGAAGCTTAACCCTTTGCCCCCAGGCAGCTGTCCCCCAAACTGATTGTGATATCATAATAGTGGAAAAGATTTAGTGCTCTTTTCCCTTTGAGGAGAAATGGGGAGAAGAAATTTGAAGGGGGAATGGCTTGAGGAAAACGGCCAAAGATCTTCTACCATCTTCTACTGTCTTCTGGACTTCTGCTTAAAAATCTGTCATTCAGTGACTGCTTTTCATTTCCAAAGAAGGTCAAGGCATAGTTACACACCAGTGTGTATCAGCTGTAGTCTGATCCTTAGTGTTTCAGGGACAGGGGATCCAGTGATCCTAGATTTCCTTAGACATCAGTTATACTTGTAGTTGCCTGCGTATAAGATTTCTGTTGCCCAGCACTTTGCTAAATACTTATTTGGTTTCTTATTATGATACTTATTCTTGATTTCTGATATTTAGCTGCAATTCCCTAGTATCTATTTTCTTCATATTCAAATTAAGTACTATTCATCATGGAATTTACTATCATCCATCAGGTATCTATGTATTTTGTAAATGCATATGCTCCCTCCCCAAGATGTCTGCTTGATGTGGCTGAGAACTAAAACAATGCAACAAAAACATTACAAACAAGTCAAAACATTTAAAAAGAATAAAGCAGCACAAAGCAAACACTGAACAGCCTAAAATGATATTCATAAAAACAGTCCTCAGGCTAGAAGCAAGACACCATAAAACACTAAGAAAAAAATGGAACCCTTCAATTAAAAACCTGTGTAAAAAGAATCATTTTGGTCCAGCATCTAAAAACAGGCACCAGGTGAACCTCCCAGAAAGATGGCATGTCGAAGGTGAGGCATCACCAGTGTGTCTATTTCCACTGGTGGGGGCACTGAGAGGAAGGCTTGAGAGGAGGACCTCAGCTTGGATCCAATCTTTGTTGGAATAGGTCTCTGCTGTTTCTTGTACAAAGGAACTTCCTTTCCCTGAATTCTAGCAACAAGTAGTTTTAGCTCTCTAATCACAAACTGCAACTGTTCATAAAACACAATACCATCACATACACTGCTTTAAATTGTCCTGACATGTGAAATCTGTCTGTATATTTGTTTGTCAGTGAGTTCATTTGAGCATTCCAGTGCTACTAATTTGCTGATGTTGTATTTTCTCTGTTGGTTGGCAGATGTATTTTCAAACAAAGGCTTCCGTTTTCTGTGAGACTGGAATTCCATCTGGCTTGCTCATTATCATCTGAAACATAGTAAGTTGACTGACCATAAGGAAATTTTACTAACTGTGGTCTTGTATTTAGATTCTGAGTAGATAGGCTAAGTGGAGTGTTTCTAGCAGAAACACACACGTACAGTTATCTGTTCCTTTGATCTGGGACTCCACACAATGAAATTATCAATAAAATTATTACTGCCAATCTTAGCTGGTTGTGAATATACCTTTCCAGACAGGGTAGGTGTAGAATAAGATTCTTACCATTGCTTGCATGGCTTAACAATAACTTGCTGTCAAAGTGACCTTTTAATACAGGGCTGGATTATGTATATCACCTACAGAAGGCCTCAATAGAGATGGATCTTCTCTGGCTTTCAGTCTTCAAGTAGATACCAGTGAGTGTCCAAAAGATGAGACTGAGGCTTTAGCAATCCACATAGATTAAAAACTATGCTGGAGCAGGTGCGGCTTCAGGCAGTCTTGGAGAGAACTGAGAATCTAGACCCATGGCCTGGTTTTGGAACAGAAATGACCTTGGTTGCTCTGACTGATGACTTTTACCAGGAGAGTGACAGGGGAATGAGTCACTGTTTATTCTTGTGGACCTCTCAGTGGCTTTCTATACCATGTTATCTTTCTAAAGAAGCTGGCTGGGCTGTGGGTGCTTCAGTGGTTCCACTCTTACTTGAACACCCAAATCCAGAAGGTGGTACTAGGGGACTGCTGCTCAGACCTGTGACATTTATACTATAGTGTCTCAGAAGGTACCATCTTATTTCCTCGTGCTATTTAACATCTATATGAAATTGCTGGAAGAGGTCATCTGAGGATGTAGAGTAAGGTGCCACCAATACACGGCTGAAATTTAGCTCTATTAGTCCTTAACAGCTAAGTCCTGAATAGGTCCTGGAGAAGGAAATGGGATGGATGAGGGCTAATAAACTAATGCTCAACCCAGACAAGACAAGACTGAAGTGCTGTTGGTCAATAGAAGATTTGCTTGGGTCCAATCTGTCCTGGAGAGGGCTGCACTCCCAGGAAGTAGCAGATTCATAGTTTGGGTGTGCTACTAAATTCTGGCATACAGTTGGAGGCTCAGGTCTCCTTCATGTCACATAGTGCTGTTTCTCAGCTCTGGCTTGTCCAGCTTCAGTTGGTCTTCAGAAAGTGTGAAATGGCCACAATCTGAATCTCAGACAAAAAGGATAGCTTCATCAGTAGCTGTTTCTCCCATCAGTTCAGTATTATAGCTGCAACAGTTGAAATTCCATCATTTACATCTTTACAAAACATACAAGAATCTTTTCTGTCATTGAATGCATCATTCTGATTCTGTTTCATCTTCAGAATGGTGATAGGAGGGAGTAGACATTTGGTTAGGCTAGTAGCTAGGAAGTTTCTTTTCATGGGAAGAAGAAAAAAGAGAAGAAGGGATTGGATTTATACCCTGCCCTTCACTCGGAGTCTCAGAGCAGCTAATAGACTCCTTTCCCTCCCCCTCCCAACAACAGACACCCTGTGAGCAGTGTTCCCTCTAAGCTGAGTAAGAGTGAGGTAGCTCACAGTTTTTTAGCCTCCAGCTCACACATTTTTGTCTTAGCTCAAGAAGGATGGCTCCAGAGCAAACTAATTTATGCAGCAGCCAAATCGCTTTAATGCCAGTAGCTCACAGAGTAGAATTTTTACTCACAAGACTCCACAGCTTAGAGGGAGTATTGCCTGTGAGGTAGGTGGGGCTGAGAGAGCTCTTTTCAGAACTGTCCTTAAGAGAACAGCTGTGATAGAACTATGGCTTGCCCAAGGTCATCCAGCAGGTGCAAGTGGAGGAGTGGGGAATCAAACCTGGTCCTCCCAGAATAGAGTCCATGCACTTAACCACTGCACCAAACTTGGTTCTCTAGCTACAGGAAAAAGCGACAGGAAGTAACAAAAAACCATAAGTTCTGGTGTAACAGTTTCCCTCAGCTATGTTTATGGAAGGAGGAGGTATCACTGCTGAAATAAAACTCTCGTTGGGTGTCTATGGGCCTTTTATGAGGTGCATCCATATTCAAACAGTATCTTACTGGCCCAGTTAAATATTTCTGCTTCTGATAAGTGAATGCCTTTTGTAAGGCTTAATTAATGAGGTGAGTTAAAGCTTGTTTTCAAATGACACTGCAGAAGTAATTTTAACATGCATAAATATGACAATGGCTTCTTGGAATGGTCTTGTATACCCTTGGGTCTCATTTATCTCGGGTTATATTTCCAGCTTGTGAACAATATTATATCTTAATTATAATGGACCATTAACATTCTCTCATAGGTTCCATTTAAATATTACATCTTTCTCATCTTGAATAGTTCACATTGACCTGCATTTAACGAATGGAATTAAAAGATATATTTAAAATATTCATTGGTGCAATGGTGTTTTGAAAAATATATAATGTTTAAATTAAACTGAAAGAACAATAAAAGTAGAATGGAGGCCTCAGTCTGTAACATTTTCTTTTCCAGTGAAGGAGAAATTCCCTCTACATGGGCAACAGCAGAAAAAAAGAAAGTAGAAGCAAGCAGGGACAGCAGTGTTGGAAGGAAGCTGGTGGAATATCAAAATCAGCACCAACTCTTATTATTACTGTTGTCATTAATTTATTAGGCACAAAAAAACCCCATTCTAAGTGATGTGCAACAGCATTCAATGTATGGTTCCCTTCCAGACTTACCTCATAATCTAAAATTGTGTTCTATCAACAGCCAAATTTTAAGGTACAATAGGAAGGGTTTTTTTGGTAGTTCTCTGGCAGGCAAGGGGAATGGAACATCTACAACCCGAGGAATATGCAGCATGCTTCTGGATCTATATGATCTGCTACTCCTGCTAAGGCATGACATGGTTTAGGATAGGGGTGAGACCAGGGGTCATTTCGTAGAAAAAGAGGTGCAGGGAGCTCATTAGCATAACATTAGCATAACTTATTTGCATATGCTACACAACCTGACATCACCAGAAGTATGTCAGAAGGCAAGAAAGAAAGGAGAGAGAGAGAGAGAGAGAGAGAGAGAGAGAGAGAGAGAGAAAGAAAGAAAGAAAGAAAGAAAGAAAGAAAGAAAGAAAGAAAGAAAGAAAGGAAGAAAGAAAGAGAGGGGACAGCTACTAATCCAAGCCTCAGAAATACCACTATTCTGGGAGGATAGCTTCAGTGGGGCTGAAGCCTTCAGAAGGCTGATCGGAGGAACAAGGACCCTTTCCAGGGGACAGGGTCATTTTGCTGCAGCCATGACACAAGCAGGCATTCCCCTGGGAGGGGCTGGCACCAACTCCTGGAGCTGCGCTCCCCCGAGCTCCTGCTTGAAATGACCCCTGGGTGAGATTGTGGCCTGCTGCAAGAAGGACCATGCGATTTAAAGAGATTCTCAGACTCTAACAATCCCTCTATGATAGATTTCCTGTGTGGTTTTTGTTGGGGATGTCAGTTATTGAAATTTTAAAAAAAGAAAAGGAAAGGAAAAAAAGGGCAAGGCCTGAGGAAAATGGTCAGTTCATCTAAGTTGCATAGGAATTTTATGTACTTAAAAGCATACTCTCAAGGTAGGACCAGAACTACCGCAGAACAGTGCCTCTCATTTCCAGCCCAGACAGGTGGTCGAGAATGATGGCATGATTAATGGTATCAAAAGCTACTGAGAGGTCCATATTCTCTCTGTCCATTTCCCTGCACAGATAACCAACCAGGGCAACCAAAGCTGTTTCAGTTGCCCCCTCCCCCTTTGCTGTTAAGTCACAACCAACTTATGGTGACCCCCGTAGTTTGGCCCTTACTGTGCAATCCTAAGCAGAGTTACAACCTTTTAAGTCCAATGAAGTCAATGAGCAACTCTGCACTGTTGAAGTACATTTGATTAGCATGTTATACCCCAGAGTATGTGGCCTGGCTTTGGACAAAAGAGTCCTGGTTTCAAATCCCCACTAAGCCTTGAAGCTCACTGGATGGTCATGGAAAACCCATTATTGTTCAACCAGCCAGTGGCTTGGATCTAGCTGTAATTTCCACTGATGGAAGGGATTTTCATAACCAGAGTACAACTTTCTCACTTCTCCCCACCTGCTGTGGCAGAAAAGGCCCTCAATATTCTCCTCCTGAAGAATGGGACTCCCAGAAACACCATGAGAGGGGAGCTGGAGGTCTGCAGGAGGAGGGGGTAACTGATAAAAAAATCACTCTTCCCTCCAGAAATCCTCGGGTAGAGCCAACCATATGCTTATTTTGAAAACGTAACATTGGATAATGATCCATTCTCCTTGGAGAAATGGTGGGACATGCATGTTGAAAATAAGATAGCCACAAACAACACACTGCTTAAATGCTAACAATTTAGTTTGTCAGTCAGTAGTACAATGTGTATCAATGTGATTTAAAAAAATTAAATCAGATAGAAACCTGATGTCTCACTGGTGTAACCAGCCCATTTGAATATATGAGACAAGTAATATTGTATTCACAATTAGTTTCTCTCCTGTTTCCTTACAATTCCAGTTCTGCATTACTGTCTAGCATACTGCTGGCACTAGGACATGTTGAATAGTAGTAGTACACAATAATTTGTTTAATCAGATTGCTGGGTGGATGTTGACTGAAGGCTTTCTGTTTGATCCACAGTGAAAGACTGTGACAATATGCAAACAGCAGAGGTGGTTAATAACTAACTTACAGACTTAAGGTGTTGCAATCCTGCCTTTTTGCAGTGTCTTTCCGGTAGAGTACATGTTCTAAAACTTTGCATAGTCCCATTATCTTAAAACATTACTCGCACGGAAGGAAATTATCCAGAAGCAAATAAGGCCATGAAGCAGGAAGAAGAGGGAGAGAAACCTTTGGCTTTTGCTAGCAGGTTGTGCCTATTAAGTCTCTTTATAATCACACAGATCACAGTGCCTTGAAAATCTCTCAAAATGAGTCCCTAATACCTCTTAAGGGTATCTAATACCTCTTAAGGTCACACAGCCCTTAAATGTGGGAGGAGGGGCTATTTCCTCCCGCATTTAAAGGGGCTGTCCACAACGGCCGCAGAAAGTCCCGTGCCGAAGCGGGCTCAAATGCAGGTTGTTCCTGCATTTTCCAACCCCGGGAAAATCAACAGTTTTCCTGGGTGTTGTGGGAGGAACCCGCATTTGAGCCATCTGGCCAGCCCTCTCTTGCAATCATTGCAAGAGCAGGGCTGTCCAGATGGCCCTCCCCGCCATTTCCCCCCCCCCCCCACTTTTACACTTGGGCGCTTGGCCACTCAAGCGCTCAAGTGTAAAAGGGGAAAAAAACCCCAAACTTACCAGGTGGCCAGGGGGGCTCGGGGAAGAGTGCCTCCCCTGGCCGCTGCTGCCACTGCTGCTGCAAAAGCCCCACCGCCGCAGAAAAAGCCGCTGCATGCTTTGAGGCTGGCCGGCCACCACTTCTTCCGCCGCCGCCGCTTCCGCTGCCGCCTCCAGCCGCCACCTCTGTCTGCTGCCGCCTCCCTCCACCGCCTCCACTGCTGTTGCCTGCCGCCTCCTCCTCCTCCTCCCGCCGCCGCCTGCCGCAGCAGGGGCTGGGATGTGTAAACATTGGGATGTGTAAACATCCCAACCCGAGGGAAAAAAATGCGGCCCCTTTAATCCCGGGAGGGCTCCTGGATTTAAAGGGGCCGTGTGACCGCAGCCCTTAAAGCACTCCTTAATATTTCTGTAATTTGCCTTCTGAATTATACTACACAGTTCAGGGATCTCACAATTAAAATACCTAAATTATAGTTTTATGTGGAATTATTTAATGCCTTGTTCATAAGCAAGTCCTCTCGTTAAAATGCAGTATTGGAAACCAACATAATCATATTTATTTTTCCTGAAATTAACAGTTGGAGGGACTGAAATATGCAAGATGTTGCAAAGAAAACCATTGGATAGTTTTCCTAAGAGCTGAGCAAAATATACAGTGCGATTCTAACCCTTCTGGACCCACTGACTTCAGCTGGATTTGACAGGAATTAGAAGGGTAAAACTGTGTTTAGAATTGTGCTTTCACAGGTTTGAGTTTATTAAACACTCAGATAATCTCAGTCATAAAGTGTTATTGGTACAATCATCATAAATTCTTGTTCTAATGGTTTGCTTGTTCCCTGCCTTTGGGGGCCTAAGTTGGGTGTAAACCATATAAATAGTTTAGGTTTGGGGGTTTTTTTTGCTGTCTAGTTGCAGCCAATTTATGGTGACCCCACAGGGCTTTCAAGGCAAAAGACACACAGAGGTGGTTTGCCATTGCCAGCCTCTGTATTGCGACTCACGACCCTGGACTTTCTTGGTAGTCTCCCATTCAAACAAGCCTGCTTAGCTTCTGAGATCTGATGAGAATGGGCCAGCCTGAGCTATCAAGGTCAGGGCAAATTGTTTAAATAAAAGTAAACAAATAAATACCTTACCTGCAGTTCTGTGGCTCTGCAAGCCTAAGCCGGTCTAGTCAGAAGTAAGTCCCATTTTATTCAATAGGGTTTACTCTAAGAATGTGTTCCTAGGACTGCAGCCTGGGAATTCGATGCATGTAGAGGCTTCCTCTTCTCTTTCAAGGATGTGGAAACATTTTGTGCTTTTTCCCCCCAATATTTTTTTTATTGTTTTCAATGTAATTATATAAGAAAAATACATCTTTTGAAGATACAGTATTTTAAGAGTTTCCGTTACAATCTTAATATATAACAGTAAAGATTTGCACGTTACTACTAATGATATTGCATTTCATTTAGCTCAAGTGAGTTTAGTTATTTAACCTGTGCTGGCATTTTCTAGGAGGAACACAACAACAAGAATACAGTGAAGTGTACATAAAATTAGCATTACAACATTACTGTAACCACAGTTCATCCATCACTTTGGTTATGTTTTGTTGTTTTGTGAGGTATTCTAGGATAGGAAACCAAGTTGAGACAAACATGGTAGGAGCTGAAAACTTATCAAATCGTGTAAGATTGCCTGAGAATTTAGCCATTATATATAAAGAGTGGGTCTCATTGTCGATTTCCAATGTGTAGCAATGACAGTTTTAGATGCAAATAGCATTATTGAGACCCCCTCAGTGATGGTGCTAAAAGAGCAATTTTCAGCCCATCCATTCAAAAACAAGTGCTCTGGCACGGGTTGAATTTCTAATCCATTTATGAGCTTTATTTGGTTCAGAATTTCTTTCCAAAAAGGAAGAACTTTTGGGCAGTGTATCCAGCAATGGAGATAATCTCCAATATTACCACAGTTCTTCCAGCAATATGGAGTATGCCTTGGGTTTATGTGAGCCAATTTGTGTGGTGTAATATACCAGTGAGATAAGATTTTGAAAGTTTGCAATTTCATTGCTGTGATTTTTGTGTGAAATGGTGGGGATGACCAGACTTATGACTTATCTGAGAGGACTACATTGCAGTCTTTATGCCACCAATTTTGATAAGTTAAAGTCTTAGAACTTTCTAGAGACTGTAAAACCTTATGTACTGTATTTTTCGCTCCATAAGATGCACTTTTCCTCCCCAAAAAAGTGTGTGTGTGGGGGGGAAGTGTGTGCGTCTTATGGAGCGAATATGGAGCTTTTCTTACCTGTAACAGGGCTCTTTCTTCAGCAGGAACGCAGGGGAACGCCATTCAGGCTGGCATCCCAGCCTTCCCCGCCCCTCCCTGCTGGGCCTGAGCTGTTAAGACCTAAAAGGGAAATGGCAGGGAAAACCCCACCAGGCTAAGTACTCTTTCCCTTTAAGCGCTTTCCCCCTTTAAGACAGCCAGCAGCAGAAAGGCCCGCCCACAGATTAAGCTCTGTGGCTACTTTGCACAGAAAGGCCTGGCTTTGCATGGCATGCCGACGTCTCTCTTCTTTCCTTTATCTTTTTTCCTTCCTTCCTTCCTTCCGTCCTTCCTTCCTTCCTTTTTTCTGTCTGTCTGTCTGGTCTTTCTGTCTCTCTCTCTCTGTCCCCACCTTTCTTTCTTCCTTTCTCTTTCTCTCTCTCTCTCCTCCTCCCTTCCTTTATCTCTCTCTCTCTTTTTCTTTCTTTCTGTTTCATTTTTTCCTGTTTTCCTCCTCTAAAAACAAGGTGCGTCTTATGATCAGGTGCGTCTTATGGAGCGAAAAATACGGTATTTTGGATACAAGACCCTTATGTGTAATGCTTGCTATACTAATGATTGTTTTCAATGCTGTGAGTGGTTGTTTAAGAATATTGGTAAGTTTGATATGAGAACACATATTTCTGATCTGGAAGTATTGTATCCACAGTATTTTGTCTTCAATCTTAGATTCTAAATCTGACTAAGGCAAAAGTTGCTGCTTAGAGGAAAGATCTTGGAGTGTTTTAACATTAGTTTGTTTCCATTTTTTGAAAGCTGGTATGACCCTACTCCTCTTTACAAGCTGTAGTTTGAACTTTCCCTCATAGATCTGCCCAGCGGTCTATGAATACTACTCAGGTCCCTCTCTTCTTAAGTAGTCTCTTCGGGGATTGTTTTTTTTTTTTTTAAGTATGAGTCAGGCACCCAGGTTTTCTCAAGATAAAATAAAACTGTAATTTATTGGCAGAACACAACAGGGGTATTAAGTATTGAGGCGGAGGTGATGAATCCAGCAAGCAGGCTTTTATTCATAACATTGTTCAGCTCTAAGATAAAGTGGCACTCTAATTTATACTGTTTCAACAAATAACTTTCAACAATGTAACTATATACAAGCGATGTTATTGGACCCAAGCAGGGCTCAGCGACTGGGTACCTAGATTGGCTTCAGGACCAATGGGAGTCTGTATTAGTCAGCCAATGAGAATTGAAACATTAGGATACCAGAGCCCTTTCACAGGTAAACCATAGTTGTTAATACAGCATAATCAAGAACACAAACACAAGAAGGGGAATATCAGTTGTTTGTACAGAGGACTCTTTGTTGCTGAAAGGGCTGGCATTGGTCCTCAGACTACATTCAGGCCGTATGCTTATGTTTTTTTTGTTGTTGTTGCATACAGATGGTTACACGTTCACTCAACTCTTCTATTATACTCTTTCCTGTCCTGCTTTGTGGTTCCTCTATAGCGGTGTCTTACTGGCCTCTGTGAGTCACAGCTGGCCTCTACACAGCTGTCTAGACCTTGCCAGAATTCAGCCCTCCCACAACCACATCTCACAGGCTCGCCAGGATTGATGTATGTTAATCTTTGTGTTCGCTTAGTTCACTATGATTGAGTCTGTTCCTTCCTAGAAACAGAATTCTCCACAGAGTCTCTTCAGAAGGCAAAAGTCGCTTAACTCCCTCAGCGCTTCCCTTCTGAGTCTGTTAACTGATAATAACTGAGAGCTCTGAGCCCAAACGGTCCCCTCCTCACTCTGTCATGTGACTCAGCATGGTTCTATGAACACACTCTGCTGGTCATAAGTTTTTTTTTCTTTAATCCCGTCACAGCTGGATTATTGATGCCAGGTAGAAACCATATTTGGTTAAGAAAAGGCTGATGTCTAGATGCTGCTGGTAGTAATTTAGGACACAAGCAGTCCCAAATCTCTAATGCTGCCAAGAGTAAGGGGCTCTGTCTAACTTGTTTAGGCCTAGTAGAAGGGGCTTGCCATATGCATTCATGAACCCCAACGGTGCAATGCAATGGGCAAACTGTTGCACTTGGTCAGACATGTCATCTGCATATAGTAATTTGATTACTTGTGAGAGATGGATGGCCTTGTAGTAAATTTGTATGGTAGGAAAATTTATCCCTCCTGACTTGGTGTCTCTATATAAAGTAGCATTTTTAATTCTGTGATGCTTGTAGGACCAAAAAAAAAGCATAATAGCATTTTTTGCTATTTTTGCAGTGTGAATGATGAAATGTGCAGAGGTATGGTGTAGAAGAGGAAAATAAATTTGGGCTGAACAAACAATTTGAGTAAATTTAATTGGTCCAACCAAGCCAGAATCATTTTATGCCACATGGACAAATCAGACTGAACGTCTTTCTCCAATTTATTATGGCTGTACTTGTGAATGCCATTAAATTTTAGGGGTATATTGACATTTTGTGCTTTTAAAAAAAAAATGTGAACACCCACATTGGGGATTTTCTTCATAGAAGGGAATAAAATGGCTCTGGGCCAGACAAGTCAAATGGAAGTCAGCCTCATGGGAAAAAAAGGACTACTTTTCCACAGAATGTGTTTCTTATTCTCTCCCTTTACAGGTGTAGAACTGCTTACTAGTCTCCCTTTTCCCAGGCTTTCTTATTCTAATATGAAACGACTGAAAAATTAGAATTTCTGTTCTATAGTCAGTGGTTGAGATATAGGCTGAGGACAGACTGGCAATCTAAAGCGGGGCAGGCACGCTTCGCAAATGGAGGAAAGGAGCATGTTCAGACATGCGCATCTGTCCGTCGGCTCCGTTGCGTACTTACCCGTCTCCCAGTCGCTTTCCTTCCGCTTTACCCGGACACCGGTTTTTCCCGGTGTTCAGGGGCCTTCCTCCGCATGCCTCCCGCTTCCAAACAGTGTGCGCATATGCGAAAAACATCAAAGGAAAACAAAAAAAACAAAGGAAAACAAAAAAAAAGTGCAGCGGCACGCGCGAGCCGCGCGCACTGGCTATGCGGCAGTCTGAACTCTCCGTGGCAGTCTGAATGCTCCATATCGCCGCTGATCTGCATTGCTCTGGCCAGTGTGAACGGCCAGCTCCGTGGGTTTTTTCCCCCACTCCAGTTCCCTCCGCTTTGCCTCCGCTTCAGATTGCCAGTCTGTCCTCAGCCATAAAGATACTTCCATACTTGTTTTGAAAGGGTTCTCCCTTCTTCACCTGTCTTTGACAGATCTCTTAAATAAATCATGAGAGAAATATTGGTTCTGTGAGTAGAATCCTGCAAAGTAATTGTGATACCTGATCTGCTGGCCACATGAGACTGTGTCATGGTGATAGTAGGTCTTGAAATGGTGCTTCCATTACAGGCAACTCATAAGAAAGGTCTCATAAAGGTGAGCCGACTAGCCTGGAAAGTGAACACTTGTGTTATTTTTCTCCAGAGTTCATTGCTTTATGCTGTATTGGAGCCCAACAGTTGAAAAAAAAGATAGGCAGCTCTGCTGCTTTATAGCATGAAACCTGCAATCTAAACTAACAATATATTGGTTTGAAATATGTTTTTTCCCTCTATAGGTGTAGTACACCAGCCACCTTGTCCCCAAATGCTTTACTTATTTACTTACTGGTTTTCTGCAACAAGTGAGAGAATTTTTTAAAAAAACAAACCCAAATCAGTTTTGGACAAATGAAATAAAACTGCAATAAAAGAGCTTTTAAAATACAAAATGCAAAGAAAACTGAAACAAAAAGCCAGTTGCTTGAATTTCCATAGGTGCAAGGATTTTTGCCCATTTTCCTGCCTTCTCTCTCTTGTAGCAGTCCAACCACCTGAAATCCCTTGGGGCATTTTGGGCTGCCACAGGTGGGGAGAGTTGAGAAAGTCATGCTCTGCAGGTGAAAATCCTTGTACCTATGGAAATATTAGTGGATCCAAATCCCTCATCATATATAAATGCTGAAAACTTTCCTTACAGTTCCTTCCCCCCCCCCCCTTTTGGAACGGAATTTTTAAATCTGGAAAATTGGAGCTAAGCATCCCATCCTTCATTAGTTACTTGAACTGCCATTTTTTTTGCTTTGCAAATTCAAGGAATTTCTCTGCAGTTTCATTCAGACATGAAAGAAGGCCCACAGTGAAATAAAGGTGGATATTCAGGAACTATTCTTGCTGCCCAATTTTTTCAGAGCCAGCTCTAGTCTCATTTTTCTAGCAGAAAGCAGTAACAAACCAGCAAGTGAAATGTAAAGCTAAAACACTCAGAAAAGAACTTTTTTAAAAAAGCTAAAAGACAAAAGACAAACTTTTTTTAAAAAGCTAAAAGACAAAGTTAGAAGCATCTTCTACAGTCATGCTTCAAATCCCAAGAGTGTAAGAATAGAGCCTTTTATATGGTAAGTGGTCTGTGATTTTACAGTCTTTCCTTCTCCAAGCTGTAAACTTAAAATGGAATAATGGATTTGGGAAGTAGTTCTCTAATGTCAGGGTTATTACATGTCCTGTCTGTACATGGTTCCTATAGTTTTTAGTAGATTTGTGCTGTCCTTCACCTGTGCAGCTGGTCACTGGACATGTTAGAAAAGTCAGACATCGTCTGAAGAAGCTACTGCAGACCAGCTCTTCACAGCTGTTTTCAAAACTGCTGCTGTAATGTCATGAAAAAAATATCAGTTTTTGTTGACAACTACATGTGACTTTGATGTGCATTGCCAGCATCAAATACAATATCTGTATATTGAGCCAATTTCTACTCCTCTCAATTAGGGGTGTGCACAAAAAATCAATATTTTTCAGGTTCAGGTATACTGAACCCAGAAAATGCCAGTATTTCCTGATATTCTGCCTCTCCATGCATTGTGTCAAGCACAGAAGGATGTCCCTGCTTATTCTGGGGAACCTGTCTTTCTGAAGCTTTGGGAATCTGGTTATACATACTTGAAATCAGGGAATAAATTCTAGCATGGGCATGCCATTTTTTTAAACAAGCAATTTAAATACCTTATCTATCCAGATGATCTGGTTGAGTCTTTTAGTTAAATCCTCATTCTAGCTTATCACCCTAGATGTTTGCGAATTGCTATTGTTTGCATATTTTATGGGTTTCTAATCAGAAGCCTTCCCATAATAAACTTTTTTTTAAAAAGGGTGACACCCTAGAAGATTAAATGTCACTTTCCCTCCATATGTGTTAATACTGAGTGGTAGGCTGTTATCTGCTCAGTTGCATTTTCTCATGCACTACATTGGTTTTTACATCTATTTCAAAATATAGATACCATCTGGTATAATTGTTGAACTAAAATAATTTTATAATTTCCATACTTTGTTTTATAGTTCATGGAACTAGCAGCATTTTGTGGTAGCTGAGTCTGCAACTGGCTTTCTCTAAACAGAAACGCCTTAAGTCTTATGTGAGTCCCTTAGATATTCTCTCTCTATAAGTTGATACTGCACTAAAGAAGAGGTAAATGTCCACCCATAAAGTAAGTCAGCAATTAAGCTTAATCCTATAATAACTGGTCTTTTAAGTTTTGTAGCCAAAAGTGGTTTTACCTGTTTCTGGATGTTGAGGTGGATTTGGAAGTATTCCTGAATATGTTTGGGAATACCTTGGGGTAGGGTTGGCTTTCTCTCTTCCTGCAGTGGCATGATGCTAGCAGTTTAACTTCAAAGAATTGCATCATGCCTAATACCACAACATAATGACCCATTTCACAGTTAATTGTCCTGTTAGATTATGTGTGGATAAAGATGTTTGGTCAAAACATTCCCACTACCTGTTCCCATATGCATTTGTGAAATGAGAGAAAAACTTATTGTATTCATTTATTTCTTTCCTCAGATCCTATTTCTTAGTAAACTCTTCCTTAAACCATTCTTCTCATTCCTTAACACAGTAGACTAAATAATAACATTTCTATTAGAGCTGTTATGATTTGTATTTTCTAAAATGAGAGACTAGCAAGGTCAGATCATAGGAGCCTGACTCAATAACATAGACCTATACAAATGATCTATAAAAGAAGAAGAAGAAGAAGAGATTGGATTTATACCCCGTCCTTCACTATCCAAGGGAGTCTCAGTGCAGCTTACACACTCCTTTTCCTTTCCCTCCCCACATCAGACACCCTGTGAGGTAGGTGGGGCTGAGAGAGCTCTGACAGAAACTGCTCTTTTTCAAGAACAGCTGTGCCAGAACTATGGCTTGCCCAAGGTCATCCAGCAGGTGTAAGTGGAGGAGTGGGGAATCATCCCAGTTCTCCCAGATTAGAATCCGCGCACTTAACCACTACACCAAATCACTACACCAGGTTTCACATACTGGCCAGCAAGATACCCCTGGAAGTCACAAAGCAAAAGCCTCACCCTGTTGTGCTTCCAGCACTGGGACTTAGAGGGATAAATTACTTTGAATATGGATCTTCCATTTAATCATCATGGCTAATAGCCAATAGGCTAATAGTCAACGGACCTGCCCTCTAAGATTGTGTATAATTATATTTTAAAACCAATTAACCCAGTGGCCATCACTACATCCTTTAGAAGTGAATTCCATAAATTAATTACTAATTGAATAAAGAAATATTTCCTTTTGTCTATCCCAAATCTATTGGCTATCAACTCTATTGGGTACCCCAAATTATGGAAGTAGTAGATAAATTCCTACTGTCTCCATCCCAGACACAGTTTTTTAAACCACCTTCCTCATTTTTGCATGAACAACAGCAACAAAAAAGCACCAGCCTACTCAGCCTTTTCACATAAGAAAAGTGCTCTAATTCATTAATCATTTTGGTTACCCTTTTCTGTACTTTTTCCAGTTTTTCAATATACTTGAAAAAATGCAGACACCAAAAAATGCACTGTATTCCAAGCACAGCTATACCTTAGATCCCGACAAGGACATTGTGAACACAGTCCTGAGAACACTTTCCTGGGAGAACACCCCACTGAATAAACGGGGACTTCTGAGTAGACCGGTTTAGGATTGTGCTCTTAATGATGCTGGCTGTTTTGTTTTCAGCCCAGTGCCAAATAATCCCTAGCACAGATTATGCTTTTTTCATTACTGCTTTATACTGAGTTGATATTTGGACTGAGCTATTTGCTGTGAATTCAACATCCTTTTTTGGGTCAGTTAACACTAGTTCATGCTCCATTAGTGTATATATATAGTTATGATGTTGGTCCTAATTTGAAATGGCCTGTTTTTTGACTGGAAGCTGATGAGAAAGGAGTGACCAAATTTGGTTCTCAAAAGGCTTTCTTTCTGGCAATTAACATAGCCTCTAATCTCATTTATCCATACAGTCCCTTTTTCCTAAACTGAGACAGAGACTACTAGCTTTGTAGACATCTCTCCTACAATGTAAACAGCAAATAGAAGGTCTGTGAGTGTTAAAACTGAGTTAGCTGAATATGTGAAAACACTTCCTTTAATAAATTTAGATGTACAAAGTTCTGAGGAAAACTATACAAATATTTCCCCTAGTTTAGGGCCCACAGTTTTTTTATAACTGGGTAGAGGATTAGCTTTGTCTACTAGTCATAGGCATTTCCAGTTGAAAGGTTACCCAAAACCCTGGAGAGTCCCTTCCTATCCAAGTAGACAGTACTGGACTTGATAGGCAAATGATCTTACTCTCTATAAAGCAACTTCATGTGTATGGATGTTTCCATTCTATCAGGTTCCTAGGCCATTTTCTACTTCTTATCCTCTGAAAAATAAGAAAGAATGAGAAGGACCTGGCTGGGAGGCCCATTTTGCTAATGCTCCCTGATGCTTCTTTATTTTTGTGCAGAACTGAGGAATGATTGCGCTCCAGCTCTTTGATCATTCCAAAGTGCACTCACAATTTTCAGTGGAAGAACTTATTAGGAAAAGTAATAATAACAGGATGACTGGAGTCATCTGGAATCATGAAAGCCTCTTAGGGCCTGACTGAAAGCTGTATGAAATGCAAATGTCTGTACATTAAAGCTCTTAAAATGGGAGCAGAGCTCAAGTATGGATAGGCTTGATTTTCTGCTCAAATTTATGGTAATGTCAAAGAAGAAAACTATCTGTCAAAGTACCAAGCGGGTTATTGAACTTTTGACTGTTATCTGGATCCCATTTTGACATATTTCTGCATGACAGGGGCTTGCAGCATGTGTGCTTCTGTGATGGGGAAAGCATGGCAATCTGATAACTAGCTGATTCATAGAATGTCATTCATCTATGCTGTTTATTTAAATGTACCTCCAATTTACAAATGGACACCTGTTATGAAAGAGTTAATGCTTTAGCATGTGCCAGTTTTGTGTAGGGACTCAACTTCTGATTCACTTTACGGACTGGCACATTGCATGCATGGCTGATATTATGGAATGTAGTTAAATTAGGCAATTGTAATCAACTTATTATGTTACCAACTACCTATGAAGCAGCACAGTGTTAAAGACAACCAATGGACTTTTTAGAAGATAGGTGAATAATTCTTTATAGAGGGGGGACTCCACACCTAATTCAGAGGCAATCTACACATTCCCAAAACAAAGGTGCAGCTACTGCACATATTCCTGTTATCACTGGAATAGGGTTGCCACCAATGCTCCCTCTACGCTGTGGAGTCTTGCGAGCAAAAATTCTACTTTGTGAGTTACTAGCATTAAAGTTGTGAGCAAGTGATTTGGCTACTGCATACATTAATTTGCTCTGGAGCCATTCTTACTGAGCTAAGACAAAAATCAGTGAGCTGGAGGGTAAAAAACTGTGAACTAGCTCACATTAACTCATCTTTGAGGGACCACCCCCGGTGGGGTCTGGAGAAATCCCGCTTTTGCAGCTGATGTTCAGCTGACAGAGATGAGCTCCCCTGGAGAAAATGGCTGCTTTGAAGGGTGAACTCTATGGCATTGTACCATGCTGAGGCCCCAACCCTCCCCAAACCCCACCCTCTCCTGGATCCCCCCCCCAAAGTCTCCAGATATTTTCCAATCCAGACCTGGCAACCCTACAGTGGAATGGCATTCTCCAAATGATTCAGGTAGCCATTTCTTACATGGCTATAGATTTTACAACCCTAGCATGAAACAGTCATCAAGGTGAGTTATACTCACTTTCACATGGTGAGTATAACCAGGAAAGCCAGCATGGTGAAGTGAAAATAATGGTGGACTAGGACCCTGAGAGATCCAAATCTCCCTTCTGCCTTGAAACTTGCTGGGAGACCTTGGGCCTGTCAGAAATGCTCAGTCTGGCCTAGCTCACAGAGTTGTTGTGGAAGAATGGAGGAGGGGAAAATGATGTTCTAAGCTGGGGAGAAAAGCAGGGTATATGTATGTATGTATGTATAAATAAATAAATAAACACTTTGCTGCAGGAGGTGGAGCCAATCATGTAAATGGCAGTTGGAGGAGGTGGAGCCAACCATGAAATGTTAGGGAGGGATGTTATATCATATCATAAAATAGTCAGGGGTGCCTGAATCTGTGAATACTTATATCTGTGAATCAGGGCCACACTGATCGAAAACAGATATCCTGAAAACTTGAGGGACCTCTTAGGTTTACAGAAAAATCTGAAAACTTTTAAAAATATGTTGGTTTAAATCACTCCCAAACAAGAGCACAAGTGGAGACAATACAGCCATGGTGGTATTTTGGGCTGAAGTGTCCTGGGGGGGAGTGAAGGAGTGGAGAATTTTTGCTGGCAGCTAGGCCCACATTTTTTACCTCTCAGGTGGAAGTGCACCGGGTGGGGGTGGGAGGAGAAGGAGCTATTGTAGTCAGCAGCAGACCAGAGTGAGAATGAGAGAGGGAATGTGGGAAAGAGAGTAAAAGAATTATGGAAAGGAGTATGAAGAGAGGGACAAAGGGTATGTGTATGACAGAGTGTGACAGTAGGAACTGGAGATGGAGAAAGAGAACTAATGAGAGAGATAATCAGTGACATCAATTGTTGGGGGGAGGGAGAATGAGAAAAATGCTGATGAATTGGGGGAGAAAGAGAAAGAGTGATGCAGGTGTTGTGCGGGAGAAAATGAGAGAAAGAGTGATGGGACGGGGGCGGAGAGAAAGAAAGTGAGAGAGTGAGAGATTCAGGTGGGTAGATCTGTTGGTCTTAAGGAGCAGAACAAAGTCTGATTCCAGAGGCACCTTTAAGACCAACAAAGTTTTATTCAAGGTATAAGCTTTCGTGTACAAGCACACTTCTTCAGATACTTGCATACAAAAGCTTATACCCTGAATAAAACTTTGTTGGTCTTAAAGGTGCCACTGGAATCAAACTTTGTTCTGAGACTGAGAGAGTGAGCGAGTGAGAGGAGGGGTGAACATAAGGACATTATAACCCTGCTGGATCTGACCAGGGGTCCATCTAGTCCAGCATCCTGTCCTACACAGTGGCCAACAAGTTCCTCCGGATGGCCAATAACAGGGCATAGAGGCCAAGGCCTTCCCCTAATGTCACTTCCTGGTTCTGGGATTTAGAGGCTTACTGTCTCTGAATGTGGAGGTTCCTCTCAGTCACCATGGCTTCTAACTATTGATAGACTTATCCTTATTTAATCCCCTTTTAAAGCTGTTTATTCCAGTGGCCATCACTACATCTGCTGGCAGACAGGGTGGGAGATGGGAGGAAACAAAGGTGGAGTAATGAGGTAGCAGCTCACCCAAGTTTTTTGTGGATCCCCACTTGTCTAACTCTAATAGTAACTCCTCAATATTTCAGGCAGAAACTCTGTTTGACACAATGCTTTTTAATTGTCACAGCCAATCAGAAGCCCTGATGGGCAACAGCCCAACCTAGCCTCACCCACTGTGGAAAAGCAGTTGGTGAGCACTAGGAAAGGTGTTGGCGGGCACCATGGCACCCATAGATACCCCTCCTTATTGTGTCATTTTTCAAATTTTCACTTGAGACCGACTCAGCTGAAGCAGCAGGAAAACCAAAGCAATGAGAATGCATGAACTTATCAATCAATCTGTTCAAGAACAAACTGGAATTGAAATCCCACCTCTCCTGCATTCAGTGACACTGTCCTCTGATCATTCTTACAAGAAGCAGAGGTACAAGGTACAGTGATTTTATTATGACTGAAAAGAGCATTTTCATCACTGAGGGATCCATTAAAAAGACATGCAAGCACCAAAATACATATGAGAACTTCCAAATTATAGGAGCAGTGCAGGCTCCATTTGTCTGATTCGGCTGTGTTGCTAGGCAACATGGGGTAGCAAAAAGGTTGGCATGCACTTGCTTATGTAAATGTATGTGGTCTTGATATAAAATGTTGAATTAGATCAAACAAAAATGACTGCCTATCACCTCTATTAGCTTTTAATAGTTGGGATAAAACATTTGGAAAGGAACCAAAAAATGAAACATTCTCCTTGTTTTCTTCCTTTTACAAGTGATGTAGTGCTGTGTTGGAAAACAGATATTTGTTTCTCACTAGGAGTCAGCAAATATTTGGGAGTGTGCCCATAGTAACTCGCGAACTAAGGATTGGTTAGGATTCCCTTTGTTCGTTCTAAGGAGCTCAGGTTAGTTGCACCACATCCTGTTACTGTGACCAGCAAAAGTGCTGAGTAATGCTGCAACCCCTTTTCTATGGCTGACGCAAACCTGGAGAATTTGCATCATCATTCAGCAAGAATAACTTGGTATGACAGGAGCTTATATACAAGTCCACGCGGAAGCAAGCTGACTTCCAATGACAGAACGACACCAAGGTAGCAGTGTGAAAGAGCAGGTGTTCCTGAGGAGCATTTAGATAGCAGCAAAGAAAAAAAAAGTCCAGGACACCTGAAGAGTTTTCTACCTGTTGGCACAAGTGGGTTGAAAGGCTAGAGGCAGTGAGTTTGTGTGTGAGTGTGTGTAAAAGCAATTAGCTACACATGAGGCACAGAGAGGAACGGAATACCTGAAGTGCCTGTTGGAGAGTTTTTAAAAATCCTTTTGTCTTGAGTGAGTTGGCCGTGCTGAAGCATGTTTAGGAAAACGACTGTGCTGATGGTCTCTGATGGCAGCTACCTGGAGGAGCAATCAAATGGCAGGTTGGTCTCTGTGCGCAACACCAAAGCAGTGCAGGGAGACAAAGTGGTCCTGAAGAAGAAAGTCACTTTTCTGAGAGGGGTATCTATTATAATTGGCACCATCATTGGAGCAGGAATATTCATCTCTCCCAAAGGAATACTCGAGAACACAGGCAGCGTGGGAATGTCCTTGACTATCTGGACCGTCTGCGGCATCCTTTCACTTTTTGGTAAGTTTGCAAAAGTTTATAATTGATCCTTGGAGGCAGCTAGCAGATTTAAAAAATGTTTGATACTAGATGTCAAAAGCCTGGTTGTCGACTCTGGACTAATAGTGCTCCAGAATTTGAGGGGCTGTTTTGCTGCTTGGCAGATGCTGTAAACTGTGCAGGTTGTCACACAAAACTCTGCTGAACAGACCAAATGGGATTGCTTATGACTCCCCAAAGTAGTTGGAGAGAGGAGTTTCCTTTATTGCATCATAAAGCTTGCCATTTGTGTTGGCTTTCTGCTATGAACAAGTTACAGCATGCTCACAGAGCATTGGCAGCTGGGGAGGGGAACCACTCAGTCTGAACACCTGTGAAATGTGTACTTAGACTGACCCAGTTCCCCACTGGATAAATGGAATGGAGTAAACTTCTACTGAACTGTGTGCTGGAAAGAAGGCAGGAGTGGTGTGAGAAGATTCACATTGTTAAAAGGCCATTGAAAAGATTCTGGTCTGCCTGGAACTTGTGCATGCTGACCCATAACCCTCTCCTCTTGACACATGCTCTGGTCCATGAAAGTTTGTGACACAATTAATCTGTTAGCATTTAAGGTGCTGCCCGTTTCCTGGCTGTATTTACTGCAACAGACTAATGCTGTAGAATTTGGTGAGGGCCATAGCCAGGATTTTTGACTTTGGGAGGCATTTAAGTAAGTTGGGGGGCACCTCCACCCCCCCCACCCCCAAGCTGTGTCAGGAGTGATGAGAGAGTAAAAGTTTTTTTTTTAAAAAAAAGCAATGAAAGAGAGAGAGAGAGAGGTGAGAAGTGAGGGCACCAGCAGGCAAGGCAGGGAGACAGCTCCCTGGCGCACATGAAAAATAAAATAAAATAAACTGCCTGGATGGGAAGTCGGGAGGCCTGGGCTGTAAGTCGAGGGGCCCAGCCCTGAGATGCCCCACTGTAGCTACAGGCCTGATTTGGTGCATTAATATATAGTTCACTCATTGGTGAAAACAGGACACTCTATGTATGCTCAGAAATACTGTTACATTGGTAGTTCCAGCATTGAGTCCTGACATGTGAAGGAGGTCGTGGAGCCTTAAGAGCCATTATTACTAGTTGGTCTGGCTGTTTTTAAAATTGACATCACTATGCTTCCTTAAAGGAAAAAAAAAGGGTTTCCCCATATACTTATCAACAACACAAAGAATACAAAGAATTATATTCAGACCAGTCAAATCAAACAATGAGTCTCTTGACTGCTTTAATAAGTTAATCTGAAAGAAACCGAAGACCCGCATGACTACTGGCATCATGATCCGCCCAGACTACTTATTTTCTGGTATTAGGAACTGTGAGCGATCTGAGCGAGTGTAAAATATCCACTTCAAACACGTGGAACATGTGAATGTCTGCCTGTGTAAACTTACGCACGTCAAACTTCACAGAAAAGGCTTCACCCACCCTTGCTAAACATACAGTTGAACCAAGTCAAAAGAGATTTTGCTCAGAAGCTGAACATATTGTTATTGCTCCAACTAGAGTCTAGAGGGACGTTTTTAGGGATTAGCCTCAAAACCAATAACATTTTTATAGGCAGAAGATAGAATTTATTTGTATCTATGCTACATTTTAATTGAGTGAAGTAACAGAAAAAATACACTGCTCTGGAATTTGTAACATTTATAGCTTGTGGACTTTGTAACATTTATAGCTTGTTCTGAAATCTGTTAGAAAGATTTGTCCAATACAGGTCTTCCTAATGCTCTCTGAACATTTTTGACTACAATAGTATCGCTGCTGCCTTGAAACATTGCCGCCTTCCATTTTTCTCCCCCATGGACTTTGCAGAGAGAGTTCCAGTAATAGAATTTAAAAAACAAAAACAAAAAAACAAATAGCCATGTAACTCTTAACACATAATTCTTCAACACAAGCCTTATACAGAATCAGTCCATTGATCTTACAAGGTCAGTACTGTTTACTCTGACTGACAGCGGCTCTCCAGGGCCTCAGGCAGTCATGTCACCCACTACTTAATTCTTTTTAACTGGAGAGGCCAGGGAGTGAATTCCACCTCTGAGCCAAGGCCTCTACATAAGGATAAGCAGTATTAATTTAAGAGGAAAATTTTCATATAGGGTTGCTATCTTTTTCAGAAAAATTCTTCTCATGCACTCTGGCTTTCACAAGAATACTATATGAATAAATAAGTAGATGTGTATTCAGGATTATGAGAAATGTGACATGTTAGATTTATGCATGTAGGTGGTATGTATCCCAGTGGTAATACAGGTGAAAATTAGCACACTGGAGTGTTTCTTTACTCCCAACAGGAAACTACTGCAGTTGTTGGAGTCCTGGTTTTGACTTTGGCAAACTCCTTATCATTGAGAGATGAGCTCTCATTTCCTACCATACCAACAGTATCTTTTAGGTAATACTTTATCCTGATAAAAGTATGAGCTCCGGCTGGAAGGTGAACCCCTCAGTGCTGTGCTTCCCTAGTCTACATAATATTTAGATTTACGTTCAGACATGATTCTATTAATCATATGTGGATTAATATTCAAATGACGTTCCTTGATCCAGTGCCAAATACAGTCAGTACTGAACAAACGTTAAGACTACATGTCCTCAGTTGGGGGGGGGGGGGGAGAAAAAGAAAGGTGGACCTGGATGCCTTCAGCCAATTTACCTGTATTTAGTCAATATATGAAGGAAGAGGGTGCCAGTATGAAAAGTAACGGATATAGTTTTTCATCCAACTTTGGATAAAACCAGTACCTGGCATATTCTAGTCCTGAGCAAACCTACACCTGTTCCAACAGAAGGTACCAGTGCTGCTGCTACTTGCTACTTCTGATCTCTTCAGGACCCCATGGTTAAATGTATTTGGGAATAATGAACCACCATTTCCCAAGATCACCTTCTGAAAGCTCTTTGTCAAGAAAAATCTGAAGACCGAACTGGGCTTTACTTGGGATGTCTGCGATTAGATCTGTTAACATTTTAAAACAATAAAACCTGAAATATACTTGTGTGGCCTCTTGTCAGTAGTGTGAAGAATGGATAACATATTTGAAAACAATACATTTATTGACAACAAATAAGAGACCATTTTAAAACCATATATTACAGTGGTTTTAATAAACAGTCGATTTGTTTTTGAAGGTGCTCTCTGTTATGCTGAACTGGGAACAAGTATTAAGAAATCTGGAGGACATTATACTTACATCCTGGAAGCCTTTGGCCCATTGCCAGCATTTGTAAGAGTCTGGGTGGAGCTCCTCATCATACGGTAAGTAAACTTTGTTTACATTTTTTATCCTACTGCTAGTGCACAAAGGCAGAGCACATTTTTACATAGCAGGTATGTGGACACAGTTAAATGTGCTTTGTCTCTTAGCCTGTGCTCCTCCTAGCTGCCTCCAAAAATATTTTGATTGTTGGTGATGCAAAATAATTTATATGTTTGAGCCAAACTACATGTTATGGCAGACATGGCTCCAACCCATAGTTGCTCATGCCATTTTAGAGGCAAACTAAACCATTTAAAAATTGCTGTGGGGGCCATGCTGCAGTGGCACAGGTGATCTTGTCCTCCCCTGCACCTTCTAAAGTGCTGAAACAGCCCGGGGGGGGGGGCTGATTCAGCAGTATAAAAGGCACATAGGGAGGAAACAAGATCACGTGTTACCACCCTGCCATGAGCCCAAATAGGACTTGAACCTCCCAACAATTTTTAAATGGCTAAATTTGCCTCTTTAATGGTGTTGGCGGTTACGGGTTCCACCCATGGCCACCATAACGTGAGGTTTGGCTTTGTATTTCTCAAACTGGGGTCAAGGGCCCCTGGGGGTTCAGAGTGGTACTTTAGGAGGTCCACCTGGGGATCCCTAAGGACAGAGGGAGAGCTCTTTCATACCCACCTGGCTAATGTGAAAAATGAGCCCTCTCAGTTTCCTAGGAATGGAACATGGTGTGTAGAATTTAAATGTTTGAACTAGAGTCTGGGATACTCAGGTTGTGGTCACATGTGTGAGATATAGTGAGGGGGGAAAGAGAGGCTATTTTCTCTGGCAGAAGTTGACCCGCAGTTGCACAATCACAATTTCACAAGTCTTCTGAAGTTGCAGGTGCAGTCCGCCACTGTGTGATCAGATGCAACTGCAGGTGAGTCGGGGTTTTTTTGCCGTTTGTCTCCAATGCGCTTAAATGAGGGATTGATGATTTGCACCTCAGCCCTGAAGGCTCCCTATGGAAAGTGTGATGATGCACATACTGAGAAGGGCCTGATCAGACCATCCTGATGCCATGAAAGCATGCTGGAGCGATCAGATGTGGGAAAGTCCATCTGTGGCCGATAGCAGCCTGCTTGCTAGTGGACTTTCTGAGGTGTCTTTTAAATCCGCTTGTATAGTGGAGCAAAACAGGTTGCCGATGGCTGCGGGGTGCTTCCCAGATGTTGTTGTCTGATCATGCTCCTTTAATCTGCCCAGCATTCACACCTATGTCAGGGCTAATTGTGCGTGTGATCGTAACCTCAGGTTCAAATCCCCCTTCTGCTATGAAAGCTTGCTGGGTGACCTTGGGCCAGTCATACAATCTCAGCCTAATTTACATCACAGGGTTATTGTGAGGATAAAACAGAGGAGAGGAGAATGATGTAAGTTGCTTTGGGTCCCCATTAAGGAGAAAGGCATGGAATGAATAAATGAAGACTAAGGAGAAGAAGGACAGAAATGATCTTTCAAAGAGCAGAACTGAAAACTGCCATAGTCACCTGTCTTCCAGAGCAGAATGCTATTCAGAAAACATGTTAATTGGTTGCTGGGATCCATTAGCTCCACCCTAGGAATTCTAATTGAATGAGTGGCACTAAAGAGTACAGTCCTAATGCAGCTATTATAGGAATGACACCATTTTCACTTCCAGAGGAGGAGAGTTCTGTAGTTTTAGATAGGCAGCTCCTTCAAGTCCCAACCAACCTCATCTCAGACAAAGGTGATTTCACTAGGAAGATGCTGTTCACTGATCTTTGAACTCAAACTGTTTGATATAGATGGACATAGCCCTTCAGGTTCTTTGCATCTAAGCCATTTAGGGCTTTAGGGTGAATATCAGCACTTTTATCTGAGCCCGGAAACAAATCAGTAATTCTGTAACAACTGAAGTTTCAAAGGCAGCACCACTTTTATCAGGTTACAGTAGTCTAATCTGGATGTCATTAAAGCATGTGTGTGGCTGAGGCTAGGTCCACTTTATCTAGAAGGAGGCACAATGCTGTACTAGTCTGTGCATACAGACTCAAGACTCATAATAGATGTGTATAGAACTAGTATGCTAGTATAGCCTTGGTGGCATATTTAGAATTTGTATAGGGTGACTATGTGGAGGGTAGTAGGATCACACTGATGGCCCCATCCTCAACCTTAATGTGTTTGGCTCTAGGTGAATGTTTTATACAAAATGGTTCTGTATGTGTGATGGGGACTCAGAAAGAGAACGGTTTCCTACTATATATATAGCCTGGGCATATCATGCATAGGCTCTGTTCACACAACTAGGGATGGGCACAAACTGGGTCATGAACTAAAATTCGTGACAAATTTTGGTTAGTCCATGGTTCGTGAACTGAAGTTTATGGCAGCTCAACCAACACAAACTGTCCACAAACTTTCAAGTGCTTCATGGTGGTTCATGAATGGATACATTTCCAGACAGACTGTCTCCACTCAATCAAAATGTTTATTAAACTTCAAAGCAAACTTTAAAGCAACAGGGGAGAGATTGTAGAGGACCAGGCAGCAGGGTGAGGTTCCCTGTGTGTTTGGTGTGTATAGCTCACACTTTTGAACCTGCACATGACAGTTTCCCCAAAAGCAATTTTCTGGGGGCATTTTCTTTGGGGGGCTTAACTGAGCCCCTCTAAATCCAATCTGCATATAACTTGGAGGGAATGTAGAGGAGCATCAGGTGGAAGTCCCCTGCAAGTTTGTGTGTCTAGCTTGCACAGGGTCCATTCTATACACTCCTGAACCTGGTCCTGTCACCTCCAGAAAGTACTTTCCAGGGGGCACCTTCTTGGGCAGGGGGGCTTTAACTCAGACCCATTAAATCCAATCCTCACCAAACTTAGAGGAAAGTTACAGGAAAGTCAGCTAGAGATCTCAGGCAAGTTTGGGGCCATTCTACTTTGTCATGAACCTCATGAACCAAAATGGTTTGTTTGGTGTCTAAAAATTCATGACAGTTCATGGCTCACGAACCGTGCATGCCACAAACCATGAACCAAACCTAACCGTACGGCAGGGAGGGCGGGATATAAATCCCATGAAATAAATACAAATAAAATAAACTGAACCACATTTTCCTGGTTCATGCCCATCCCTATACACAACCTCTGTGTGAATTGGGGACACGGAGAGTAGGCACAATTCTGCTTCCCTTTTATGGATGTAGCCTACTCATTCTGAATATGTGCATGTTGTGTTTCATGTTATATTTCTACCTAGATAATATTGCCTTGGTGATAAGTAACATTTCAAAATTCAAAACTGATTTATATTTAGACTCAGTGGGTTGGTACAATAGACCCATAGAGCTCTATAGGTGGTTTCAGATGGGTAGGCAGAGTGTTGGGACAGTACCCTAAAAGGAATGAAAGAAGATGGTGACTGTCAGAGAAGTCTCTGAGAGGAGTCTGTTTATTTGGGTCCTTCTTGAACAAATGCAAAACTTCCTTTTTAGGTAATCTGTATTATATTCATTTGGAAGTGTATTTAGTTGCCCTCTGAAACTGGAAGATATTATGCTTCCTCTGTTATTATATTCCCTGTGTGAAAAAGCAGTAGATCTGGCTAAACTGGTTTAGCAGTACACCCCCCATCCTGAAATACAACATTTTTAGATGGAGTCTTAGCTGACCAGGAGCAATCTTGTCAAGTACAATTTACACTGATAATCTCCTGCAGTGAACAATCACACAATGTCCAGTTGTATGAAACCATATATTTACGTGCTAAGTAAACAAATGTAGCTTAAGTGGCCAGTTCGGTAATCAAATTATATGTCCGGGATTTAGCCTTTTGATCTTGGTTCTGTGTCTGATTGTCTCATATTACTGAACATAATTCACTCAAGCAGAACAAGCTTGTTTCCTCATTTCCTCCCCCACCCCAGTCCTGACAGCTCATATCAGCTGATCTTATTGCTACATGCATAGACGTAACAAGCCATAGTACTGAGTGATTTGGTAAAAAAAAGAAGACAAAAGAATACTGCTATGTCACTATGAGCCTGACATTTCTTTCAAGTGTGTCACTCTCCCAGCAGTATTGTGAAAACACTAAATTAATTACCAAATGCTATCATGGGTTGTCCAGAACATGCAAATAGTGTATGAGAAGAAAGGCAAACTCTTTTCCAGCCATGAACATTGCCATATGACTTGAGAAGTATACCATAGTTTCATATACTATCAGTTTCATCCTTAGAACACTTACCTGGTAGTCAGCCCCAATGATAGACTTGAATGGGATTCTTAGTAAAGATGTTTAGGGTTTTCACTGAAAATCTCTCTCTTCCTCTGCATTAACTGTCCATAGATTTCTGATTTCCATTATCAATTACAACAAAAGTTTGTCCTGTGTTATACCTCAGTATTTATATAAACAGTGGGAAAATTCCCAGAGTCTAAAGATAAGTCAGTTTGGAGAGACTGGAATTCTGGGCAAATAAGTAGGGCCTGTAAGACAGAGCTCTTCCACCAGGCCTTTAGGTAGGGGCCGCCTAACAGTGACATCTTTGGCCCTGGCCTGATTGGGAATCCGCCAGCCTGAATGGCTCCCACCGTCTGGATTGCTTGGGCATCTAAGACGCCAATCTGATAACCCTTTACTTAGGTTTATACTTCAAATCACAATCCTGGGTGCTTTTCTTTCTGTGGGCTCCAAAATGCATGGGAGATAAGAACATAAGAGAAGCCAATGTTGGATCAGGCCAGTGGCCTATCCAGTCCAACACTCTGTCACATAGTGGCCAAAAACACCAGGTGCCCTCAGAAGGTCCAGCAGTGGGGGCAGGACACTAGGAGCCCTGCCACTGTTGCCCCCCCCCCCATCAAGCACCAAGAATACAGAGCATCACTTGCCCCATACTGAGAGTTCCTATCTATACTTTGTGGCTAATAGCCACTGATGGACCTCCATATGTTTATCTAATTCCCTCTTAAATCCGTCCATGTTTGTAGCCGCCACCACCTCCTGTGGCAGTGAATTCTACGTGTTAGATAAGATGGAGCCTTATGAGATTCCACACTGGAACCTGGTTCCCCCAGAACCCATCCTGGCCAATCAATCCAGAAGAATGCCATGATAAATGGTAACAAAAGTCACCAAGAAGTCAAGGAGAATCAGAGAGAGATCATCCATCCATCAAGGTAACCAAAGCCATGTCAGTTCCAAAATCAATTTGGAAATTAATTAAAACTGGTCTATAATCTTGCCTAATCCAAAAGTTGCACAGTTATCACACATGTGAATATCTCACTCCCATAAGGGACATTTGCTACTGAATTATAGTCATTTAAAGACCACAGGTGGTTTCTCCAGAGATGTTTCACTGCCACCTTCCACAAGGTGATTGGCATTATCCCCCTTTCAATCAAGTGTTCACAACTCCTGAACTCATCCCCCTTGGCAAGATATAACTGGCTAGCTTTAGTGAGAAGGGTTGAGGATCACTCTGTGCCATTTATTCACTTCCACCGGCTACTATATCTAAAAGCCATAGTGGCTTGTCCAAGCCCTCATAACATCCTGTGATTAAACAACAGAATTAGTGGCATCCATATTGTCATGGATATGTTTAGCAAACAAGTCACAGCTAGTCTCCACATTTTCCATAAGCAGGGGCTAGATGAAGAGCTCAGCTGGAGTGCTTTACACAGATACACTGGTGGCAAAGAAGTATGAATACTTCCTCGCCACCACTGCCATAAAGTACACCACACAAAAGTGAGTTCTAACCTGTGTTAGGTTGTATTTTCTCTGAGTCCTCTTCCATTTATACTCATTGTTTCATCTCCCCAAGTTCCATAGTAAGTCAAAGGGCAGAGTGGCCTCTTTAAGATTTATTTATTTGGCTTGTATGCCGCTCTCCCGGCCAGGCGGGCTCAGAGCGGCTCACAGATAAGTACACTAGAACATTTAAAACAGATAAAATCCAACTTAACATCACAGATTACAATAAAAAGATAAAGTGCTCAAGATGCATAGATGGTGTAATATATACCCAATTGATGGTACTCGCAATCCTCCAAGCCCTCGGCTGAGATCATGATTGTCGTAACAGGGATGGAGGGGAAGGCAAAGGAGGCGGTGGCCCCTATTTATAAGCCTGGTGGAAAAGCTCTGTCTTGCAGGCCCTGTGGAACTGCATAAGGTCCCGCAGGGTCCTGATCTCCTCTGGGAGCTCATTACACCAGTAAGGGGCCACCACTGAGAAGGCCCTTCCCCTAGTGGCAGCGAGCCTGGCTTCGCTGGGGTACATACGGGGAAAGGCAGTCCCTCAGGTAGGTCGGACACAGGCCATTTAGGGCTTTAAAGGTAAGAACCAGCACCTTGAAGCGAATCCGGCGCGCTATAGGTAGCCAGTGCAGTGCCTCTAGCACTGGCCTGATGTGCTCCCATCTAGGGAGGCACATCAGTAGCCTCACTGCAGCGTTCTGCACTAGCTGTAGCCTCTGCTTTAGCAACAAGGGCAGCCCCATGTAGAGAGCGTTGCATGGATCACTGTGGCCAGGTCAACATGGTCCAGGAAGGGGACCAACTGCTGCACCAGCCGTAGATGGTAAAAGGCAGACTTGGCAGTGGCTGCTACCTGGGCCTCCATTGACAAGGAGGGGTCTAGGAGCACTCCCAAACTCCTAACCACTGGCGCAGGCACCAGTGATGCCCCGTCGAAGGTCAGGAGTGAGGCCACTCCTTCCCATGCACAGGACCTCTGTCTTCGCTGGGTTCAGCTTTAGCCTACTCAGCCTGAGCCATCCAGCCACAGTGTGCAATTCCTGGTCCAGATCATCCCGTCCGGCATCCGACCGGCTGCCCAACATCAAATAGAGCTGGGTGCCATCAGCGCACTGGTGACATCCCAGCACAGTCCTCTGGACAATCTGGGCAAGGCGGTGCATATAGATGTTAAAAAGCATCGGAGATAAAACAGCCTTTGGGGATAAAACAGCATCCAAGCGGGTGCCTCTGGGACTGCTGCTCCCCTAGCACCACCCTTTGTCCACGACCTTGGGGAAAAGCAAGCCACTGCAAGATGAGCCCCTGTATCCCCACATCGGCAAGGCAATGGGTCAGCAGCTGATGATCGACCATGTCAAATGCAGCCGACAGGTCTAACAGCAGCAATACCGCTGCACCGCCCCGATCCAGATGTCTCCAGAGGTCATCAGTAAGGGCGACCAGAGCAGTCTCCGTTCCATACCCTGGGTGAAAGCCTGACTGGAAGGGATCTAATATGGAAGCTTCATCCAGGAAGCTCTGAAACTGTATCACCACCGCCCTCTCTTATCAATTTGCCCAATTAGGGCAAATTAGAGACCGGCCGATAGTTGGCCAATTTGGCCAGGTCTAAAAATGGTTTTTTCAAGATTGGGTGGACCATCACTTCCTTGAGTGCGCCAGGGAACCATCCCTCCAAAAGGGACTGGTTGATAATCTCCCTCAGTGCACCTCGAAACCCCTCGTGGCCACTTTTAATTGGCCAGGAAGGGCACGGATCAAGGTAGCATGTAGTTGGGCATACAGTCATGAGCAACCTGTCTACTTCCTCCAGGCTGAGCGGGCCAAAGAAATCCAAACCCGGACCTGAAGATGTGCAAGGGGCCTCAAGTTCGCTCATTGTTTCAACTGTGGTGGGGAGATTGTGGTGGAGCGCCAAGACTTTATCAGCAAAATAGCTCGCAAATGCCTCACAGCATAGCCAATTCCCTACTGTTTGGCCTGCCTTGTGGCAGTGCTGTTATAGTTCGAATTGTTCTAAATAATTGCGCTGGGCGTGAGATAGCGGACGCAATCTCAGCTGCATAATAAACTTTCTTAGTGGCCTTGACTGCCAACTCATAGGCTTTCATAAACGTCCTATAAGATGTTCTTGTTGCTTTGTTGCGAGCCCATCGCCACAGTCTCTCTAACCGTCTGAGCTCTTGCTTCATACGCCGCAACTCCTGGGTAAACCAAGGAGCGAGGCTAGTGCAGGGGGTGCCTAGGAGTGATCTCGTCGATGGCTGCGGAGAGTCGGTCGTTCAAGTCCTCCACTAGCTCATCCAATAAGCTGCCAGGGGGCTTCAGATCCCGCAGCACCATCTGGAGCCTCTCAGAGTCTATCAGTCTCCGCAGGTGAGCTAAAATCCACTCGCCGCCTAAACAGGGTTGGAGTGGGAGTGGGATGTCCAGATGGGCCTTCAGAGCAGAATGGTCTGACCATGGTACCGCCAAGGCAGTAATCCGGTCCACTCCTATTCCCTCTATGAAAATCAAATCAAGCGTGTGACCAGCCCAATGAATGGGGGTTGTAACAAACTGGGAGAGTCCCAGCGCCGCCATGGACGATGTCAGGTCTGCCGCCTGAGTGGAAGCCACGTCATCAGCATGGACATTGAAATCACCCAGGACAATCAACCTTGGGTGTTCCAGCGCCCAGCCTGCTACGGCCTCCACCAGGGCTGGTAGGCTATCGGCTGGTGCATTAGGCAGTCGGTACACCAGCCAAATCGCCACACTCTCCCCAGCCTCCAACACCAAGCTGACACACTCAATGCCCATGATCTCCAATGGTGGGAGTGCTCTGAAGGAGTAAGCCTCCCGAATGAGCATCGCCATGCCTCCCCCCGTCCACTAGTCCGGGATTGGTACAGGGCCGAGAATCTAGGTGGGGCAACAGTTTCCTCTTCCCACACTGAGGTCTTGGTCATGCAAGCCAGATCTACCTGTTGTTCTGCCATGAAGTCCCGAAGGACCATGGCCTTATTATTTATAGATCTGGCATTGCACCGCACCAATGTCGGAGGAGGGTTCTCTGTCCTAGTCCCACTGCTGATCACCTTCGGGATGGGTCTCAGGCTGGAAGGGTGCCGAGCACGTTTATTTCTCTGCCTCCTTCCTTTTACTTCATGCCTGGACCCACCACTGTACTTTCCCCTCCTCAGGATCACCAGTATCTGCTGACCAGGCATCGCTGTCCCCTATGATCTCTGCACGAGCCTCAGATCGTTGGGGTATATTGCAGTTGTGGGTCTCCCCAGCAGCAGACGTCCTAACTCCCTACTTATCCTAACAATAATTTAATACAATTTGATACACTAATATACCCTCCCCGGCCAGTAAAAACATAAAGCCCAGGACTAAAGTCCCCCCCACTTAGCAGTACCTACTCCAGTAGGATAAATTAACAATTAATCCCCTTAGTGATCAATCACAACTGCTGATCCCTCTCTAACCAATCTGATGATCACACTACTGCTACCAAACGCAAACAGCAGGACTAGTACCCCTCCCCCCCAGGCTCTATGGTCATAGGACTCTCCCATCTGGCTGATCTTCTCCTGTGGTTCTTCAAGGAGTTGCCCCTCATAGCACAGCGCTCACCACCTCCTCCGTGGCCACCAGTCTCAGGGAGGGGAGCCGTCTCTGCTGTCTCCATCTTTGGTCTCAGATGGCCACCCCTGCCACCCCCACTTCTGATCTCAAGGGGGCCTGGCAGGGAGTCCGCGGCGCTCTTAGTCGTGACTTTCTCCCTCTTGGGAGAGGTGGGGGCCCACCGTTAGAGTCCGTCAGCGGCCTGCAACCTGCTATGACCACCCCCTCTAGCTCCCTCTAGCTAAGATAGTGAAGGTTCCTAGAGCAATCATGTCTACCCAAAAATTGTCTACCCACACACTGACTGTGACACTGTTAGACTGAGATACAGTGGTTTTGTTACCCCAGGTGGTCTATGTCACCCTCAAAGTGGGCATGTCTCCTATTTGAGTTGGGGAATTAGCAAGGAGACCAGGCTTTGCAAGGGGTGGGGGGTTAAATCTAGTGAGATCTCTCCATCTATGATTTATAGGGATCGTTCCCTTAGAGAACTCTCAAATATCTAGTCTGTTGCTTAACCTAAAGGGTTATTTTTATTAAAAGAAGAAATCCTAATAAAATGCACACATACAGAAATAAAACACAATTTAAAACATACATACAAGTAGTGGAAATACAGAGGTGAGTGGGAATCATAGGAGGCTGCTGAGAATTCTAATTACCATTCCAAATGCGCTGAAGTCCATGGAGAAGAGGCTGTGAAGATGGAAAGGAACCCAAACAAATTTGGGGGTGACCTGTCAGTAGGTACTCAGGATAGACACATAGCAATGGAGAAATGCTTGTCTAGATATAGGGCAAAACGATACCTCGGGGCATTGTGATGTGTTTGCCCCTTGAAACAATGTATTGAAGGGATTAATTGGGACCAGAACAATGTGCAGGGAAAACTCTGAGTAGCATTCCGAGAAGACAAATACACTGTCACATTTTGCATTTGTGTGGATGAATGGATTTCCTGGTGCAAACAGGAACTGTTAATGTTTCTGATGGAATGTGGCTAGGAATATGAGAAGTTAATGATCCACTGATGATCCCTGATTGCTGGAGAAAAAAGGCTACCCTGTTGTGTGAATAGCCTATTGATTAGGGTGATTTGACCAGGAAGGGATGACCCAGGTGATTGGATTTTGTACCTGGGAGAAGATCTTCTTTCCTGTGGGCTCTTTGTTTTGGATGGGGAAAAACTATTAGTCTGACAGATGCTCTAAAGCTACCTCCTTGACATAGCAAGTTCAGACTTGTTCTTTGCTGCTAGAAACCATTTTGTTTGGCTCTGCTTCATCTTGATGTACTTTTCCAGGCCACACTCTGGCCTACTTCTAGGCCAGACATGGCTAATACTCATACACAGAGGGTGTTGGGGAGGGGTGAAAGATGATGAGGGGTGTTTTCTGCCAGCTGTTGCCCTTTGCAGGGTTATATAGGAGCCTTACAGTTTTTTTGAATTTTGCAATACTTTGTTCAGGTGTAATACAAATACATGGTTTGTACTAAGCATCATTTGCAATGTAAACCAGTTTGATTTTCCAAATAGTCAGGTAAACCATGTTTAGCATTCCCATCTTGCAGTGACTTCCAGGGGTTCAACAATAGCCGGCATTGTATTTGCCGGTATGGAGGACAAAATGTCAGCTTGCACAGGGATGTAAACTAGCTGGCAATAATTCTAGATGTAGCATATATCACACACCTACCGATAAGTGTAGGGTACAGCTTACTTTCCCCATCCCATATAATACTAGTATTTGTTTCATTGTTTTCTTTCACCTGTTGTATTACTGGGACTGACTAGTAATAGATGGGAGGTGAAGGAAGATCAGATAGTAGCAGGAGTGTGGCAAGAGTGGAAAGGGATGGGGCTGGGTGGGGAAACAAACCCTAAGGTGAAGAGTGGTAAAAATCCTGAATTGTACTTGTTAAAGGTGGAGGAGTTACTCTTGTTTGATTGGTGCTTTTTTCTGTAATTTGTTTTCTCTTTCCATGGCCACTACTTGCACAATTAATTTTCTCTCAAAACAATAGGCCTTTCCCCTGGTTTCAAGGCTTGGTGGCTTTATCCATCCAAGAAATAGAAGTGAGGTTTATAAAAGGCTCAAGATTATGAAGGGATTTTTTTTTTGTTAAAAAAACCCAATGACTCAGAAGTATGGTAATGTATCACGTCAGCCATTACTTCTGCTTTCCAATGAGGAAACAGAGGGGGAAAATTGCCTTTAATAAATTGTTAGTCTGGCTGGACATTTTGCTCTTTTTTATTTTTATATATTCTTTTGCAGGTTATTTTCCAGTTATTATGATTTCTGCTTTGTATAAAGCTATCAAGCTGTTTGATATTTTTGTATATTTTGTATATTAAGCCCATGAGGTAGTTTTTTGTATGCAATATATTTGATATAGCCCGCAGTTAATATAGGCATGTGTAAAATGGTATTCCTGTTCATTAGTAAAATTACAATTTTTTTCTTTTTCTCTGTTGCTAGCCCGGCTGCCACCTCAGTGATATCCCTGGCATTTGGACGCTACATTCTGGAACCGTTGTTTATGCAGTGTGAAATCCCAGACCTTGCTGTTAAACTTATTACAGCTGTGGCCATCAGTAAGTGCTAGAGTTTAGAGAAAATAGGGTGAGACAAATGATGTAGCAGAACAAAAGTCAGTTCTGCATCCAATACTTTGACAAGATACATGTTATTTGAATTAATCTTCTTGGTACCCAATTTAATGTGAATTTAAATATAACTTTATAATTTTTCTAATTGAACTGTTTCTGTTACCTCAAAATAGCTGGGTTTTTGTAGATTTCTCACAAGGACCACACTGTACTTCTAAAAGTACACAAAATGTAAGTGAATCTATATGAGTAGATCTGGGAAGGGTGGGGAAGATATGGGCAAAGGCCTTTCAGCAGTGAGAAACAGAATTCACTACTCCTTTGCCCTTGTCAAGAGCTGAAGTGGCTGATATGATGTGTTGGCAGCTGCTGAACCAGGTACAACAGAATCCCAATACAGATGAAAATAAGACCACCAGGTTAGGCAAGGTGAGGCACAAGTGCAGATACAGTAAAAATTAATGGCTCAGCTGCAGCAGGGAACAAGCGTAGGCTAATCCCCTCTGCTAGTCAAACAGAGAGCTCCGAACATAAAATATGTACCCTTGAGGGCAGCTACATAAGTTAAGCCATGTCAGTTAAATGGCACCCTGTTGTTAGCATGCCTGAAAATTCCATGGTGAGAGGTATAATTTGGCAGTTTTAAGCTCCTTATTACCGATGGGACAAAGAGGCTAAGCGTGGCTTGTCTGCTGTGGCTGACTAGGATTGCCAGCTCTGGGTTGGGAAATTCCTGGAGATTTGGTGGCAGGAGAGGGTGGAGTTTGGGGAGGGGAGAAAACTCAGCAGGGACAGGATATCATACCATGCACCCCCTAGAGCTGCCATTTTCTTCAGGGGAACTGATCTCTGAAGTCTGGAGATCAGTTTTAATTCTTGGAGAACTCCAGGCTCCATCTGGGGGCTGGCAACCCAATGGTAATTATTTTAAAAGACAGATAAGTTTGAGTCTTTCATCACTCTTTCCCCAATATTTCTGAGGTTTTTGTTATAGCTGATTATCTGGTGTTTGTTGGTCAAGTGCAGGAAGTAATGGGGTCTCCCTTGGGTTCCAATAATGTCTATTTTATGTCCCCGATTCCTGTACAATTAAACTCCATACTCCAGCCTCAGTACAGTTATACAGAGACTTGATATAGTAGGGGGACTGGATCTGAAAAAGCTGACTGTAACTAAATCCAGCCAAGTCTGAAATATTAATGTTTGAAGGTCTTATGTCATGCAGAGAGCATGGACTCTTGCCATTGATGGGATTTGGCCTCGTTTTGGAGGCCCACTGCAGGAAGCTTATTACACAGGTGTTTCCAAGTTAGCCTCTGGCTTCCAAGCAAAATGCACGTTTTTTTCATTTTCCTTAGACAGGACTGCCCCCTAACATGTATGAGAAATTCTCTCATTCCCTGCTTGTCACTCTTAACTCATGATTGCAAAAGAGAAGGCTTAGCCTTCGCTAATGCTAAAACTAAGTGTGCATCTTTTAAGACAAGATTTAAAGTTTAGTGCATATGACAATGTCTAATACTAAAAGAAAGAATCAGAAAAAAAGACAGATCCACAACTTTGTTTTCTTACATTTCCCATCTGCTGCACAGATAGCTGATCTATTACTGAAGCCTTGGAAGTAGTAAAATGCTGTTATAGTAGGTTGGCTTCTTATACAAGTATGCATTAGAAAGCAGCAGCCAGGCCAGGGACTAGAAAGAAAATTAAAAGCATAGAATAGTAGGGAAGTCATGCAAGGCAATTCTGGTTACATAACAAAATGAACTCATTTGGCACTTTCTCAAGTTGGATTGACTTTGCACTTCCAGCCCCCTAAAGAAAGAAAGACAGAGAGAGAGAAGTTACTTGCAGATGGGCTTTTCCACCAAGGGGAAAAGAGGGAATGAATCGATACTGGCCTACATTTCTTTTTCTCCTAATTATGTTAAAACCTGAAGATCCATCTGAGTAATTGAATTAAGATTGTGTTTTACAGGTTAATGCTTAAAATCTTTCATGGAAAGATAGCTGTAAAATGGATGTTTGAAAACTGCAAGGTCTCTGAGAAAGAATGGGGAGGGGTATTCCATTAGAAATAATTTCCAAAGCATATGTAATTTGCACCCAATAACAGCATCATCTGGTACGGGATTTCATTATGGCTAACTTAATGGGAAAATCTTTGGTGATAAACCAAGAGTTTATACAGTATTTTTTTTTTAAAAAGAGAAAGAATCAATATTGTAGGAGGGTGGAGTTTTCCTGTTATAATGATACCCTCATGGGGAGTTAGGAGTGAACAGCAAGTCGTTGCCATGGGAACCAAATAAGAGGCTGTGTTGAGTAAGTGAGATGACTTTCTTGCTTCAAGGAAACCGACTCCTTTAGGAAGCCCTTTGCCCCCCGAACCAGCAAGAAAGAGACTGCACACAAAGTTTTGGGTTTGAACAAGGGCCACTTTATTATTTAATTTTTTATGCATTCTTTATTACGGCGAGGGGCTGGGTATTGCGTACCAGATAGGTGTCTATATTCCCGACCACCTTCTTATCATACTGGGCGATGCACCTGTCCCGGTCCCGAGCCTTTTACCAGGACTCTTGACCAGTAGCTCGGCAATTGTAGCCGCATACCCCCTGGTCCCCCATCCCGAGACCCCAAAGCCTGCTAGGATAGCCGAACCAGGTTGTTCTCAAGCAGGACCTCCTTTCCGTTCCCGAGCTGCCAAGCTCGAGGACCGTTCCTGGATGCCTGCCTAATTACCATAACAATGCTTAGGTGCTCACCATTTATACTTTCTGGTCGCTTTTACCCCACCACAGCAAAGGCCAAGCCTCTGCTTAGGCCTTCACCCCCACTAAGCGATCCAGTGCCAAGATGACCCCTCGCCTAAGGTCAGATAGGAAAATATCGTTGCCCTTGTCCGAAAGATGCACTCCATCAACCCTGTACAGATCCGGCATTTCCACCCGGATCCCAGGGTGCGGTAAAAACATGCCAAGGCCACCCTCCATGGCCAAACACAGCTGCCTGTTGGCTTTTCTCCGTGCCCTGTCCAGGCACCTTGGGTCTCCCAGACCCCGCCATACCTGCCTTGGTAGCATCGCTGACCACAGGATCAGCACCCCAGGCCAGCGTCCTGCAATCACTGCCAAGTCCGCCTTTACTTGCAAGACCAAGGCGACTCCTTTCATGAGTCCCAAATCATTTCCACCCAAGTGGATCACCAACACATCCGGGGGAGGCCCATGCCTCTCCCCAAACAGAAGTGGTAACAGTGCAGGCCAGTGCATGCCTCTCCGGCCCAGCCACTCGACCTCTGCACGCTCACCGCATCCCAACTGGGATCCCATTGGTGATCGCCTGGCACGATGAGCTGCCCAGAAGACCATGCTGTGTCCACACACAAGCACCCGGCTCATGCCACGTGCACCCAGCCGATCCAGACACAATGGTAACCGCCATTCCTTGCTGTCTGTCATCGTTGGCACAAACAGCTCATTCGCACTTGCACCACCTGAAACACAGTGAATCACAATGAAGATGTTAAACTGCGTGACTATGCGCCCGCCCCCAAAGACGCAGCGCCAGGCCAGCCACACGAAGTGTAAGCATCATGTCAAGAGAAATTCCAATTCACAAAGCCCCCATGGCCAAGGCAACGACCGCCCTCACAGACGTGACATTACCCCTTCAAATTGAGCACGGGCAAACATACGATTTGTAACATAACGACCTCCACCGACCCAGTCTCTGGATATCCTGTGGCTGATACCCCAGCGCCGCAGCTGTAGATGCCGCGTCGATCCTGAATGAGTGAGTGCCAAAATGGCACTCACCCAGTCCCAGCGCACCTAATGCCCTCTTGGTCACCGACCAAAATTGATATTTAGTTAGTGGAGACCCATCCCTATGTAGAAAGAGAAAACCATGAGATCCCCCCCTCAGGGCCAAATAGGCCTGAATTGCAGCCAGTGGGCATAGATCCCTCTCTGTGCATTTGCCCAGGGACACACGCGTTCCCCGACGTCCTTGGTCCGTCTTCGACCGTCGCACTGTGATGTATAGTGTCTCCTGCTCTACCTGGACGTCCCGGAAGTATAGCGCCCTTTCAGACGCATCATTGCGTGAGCGTGCCACCAGCTCGCTAATCCTCATAGCCCCAAAGAAGGCAATCAAAGTGGCAGCGTGAAACAAAGCTTCCTCGTATTCATCTGTGCACAACGACGCCCACTGAAGCTTCAGCCCTTTCAAGATCGCTGGAGTCACCGGAGCCCGGCTGTCCACTGGCGTGCCCTCTACCCTGGCCCATCCCTCCAGCATCTTTCTAACCCTGAAATCATTGGAGTTATCTTCATACCCTCCGGCTTTGCTCGCAAAAGCCAGGGCCGAGAGTTTCCCCTGAATGGAACGTACCGACAGCCCCTTACCTTTCAGGTTCACACAAAACTGCCGAAAATCGGACACAGGGATAGGCCAGCGATGCTGGAGACCAACCTGGCTCCTAAATGCCACAAATTCTCGCCCCGCTCTCATATATGAACGACGGGTGCTAGGGGCAAGGGCTAGTCCCATTGCCCTGTCCGCTTCGTCTCTCCAACTTCCCAGAGGCACTCAGGCATCTTTACTGGGAGCGGGTCTGCATCCAGGGCCAACTGGCGGAATCTCTCCATCTGTTTCCGAGATAGAGCATCCGCGATTCCATTATTAACACCTGGTACATGCCTGGCCTTGAACAAGATATTAAATCGAAGGCATTGTAAGGTAAACGCCCGCACCAGGGCCATCACCCGAGGCGATTTGGATGTTAGGGAATTGATGACTTGCACGGCAGCCATATTATCGCACCAAAAGTGCACCGTGTGATTAGTTAGTGCCTCCGCCCAGATATGGACCGCAACTACGATGGGGAAGAATTCCAGGAAGGTCAAGTCCCGCGTCCAACCCACTGCGATCCACCTAGCCAGCCACTCCCCCGCGCACCACTGCCTCCTAAAATAAATGCCGAAGCCCGAAAAGCCCGCCGCATCAGAGGTGACCTGCAACTCCGCCTCCAATCGCAGTTCGTCCCTCCAGAAGGAAATCCCATTGTAGGTAGCCAGGAATTGTTTCCAAACCGCCAGGTCCTCCCTCATACCTTGTGTAATGCGTGCCCGGTGATTGGGGAGCCTCAAACCCACTGTCGAATCGGACAACCGGCACAAAAACGCGCGCCCTGGTGCCACGACCCGGCATGCAAAATTGAGGTGCCCAATCAGCTGCTGCAAGTCCCGGAGCGTAACCTTGGACTTCCCTTCCAGCCCCTTCAGTAAAGCCAGCAAGTTCTCCAACTTATCCTGAGGCAGCCGGGAAACCTGTTGTACCATGTCTAGCTCGATGCCTAAGAAATTCAAAAATACGCTAGGTCCTTCCGTCTTTTCCCCCGCCAGGGGCACTCCCAGCTCCTTCGCCAGCCCCTCGAAGCCTGACAGCAGTTGTAGACAATCCCCCGACCCAGACGTCCCCGCAAACAGGAAATCATCCAGATAGTGGGCAGTGGAATGGAGGCCTGTTCGCGCCCGCAGTGCCCATTCTAGGAAGGTACTAAACTGTTCGAATGCCGCACAAGACACCGAGCAACCCATGGGCAGGGCCCTATCCAGGTAGTATCGTCCCTCAAAAGAAAAACCAAGGAGGACAAAGTCCTCTGGGTGCACCGGGAGCAGGCGAAATGCTGACTTGATGTCACACTTGGCCATCTCTGCCCCCCGCCCACATCTCTTGACCATGCACACTACCTCATCGAAAGATGTATACCTAACTGAGCACAGCTCCTCTGGTATCCCATCATTCACCGAGCTGCCCTTCGGGTAGGATAGATGGTGAATAAGGCGATATTCCCCCGGCGCCTTTTTTGGAACCACGCCCAAGGGCGACACCCGCAAGTTCGGCACCGGGGGCACCCGAAAGGGGCCCAGCACTCTGCCCTCTGCGCATTCTTTACTATTTTTTTCCCTTACTACCTGCTCCAGGCCGTGTACCGATGGCAAATTAGGAGCAAAGAAAGCCTGTCTGTCGCCCATGAATGGAATTCTAAAACCTTCGCTAAAGCCTTTCAACAGATATTGCCCATCCCCGTGTCTGGGGTATAGGCGCAGCCAGTGTACTAAAACTGCAATCTTAATTGGACTGGGCCCCCTTGTCAGGTGTGGCGTGTCCGCCTCCGCCCACCTGTCTCCTGCCTCCCCGTCCCCTCGCCTTCGAGCAGGACGGAAAGGAATGGGGGCCGGCGCAAACCGGACACTCATGTCTGAAGCTGCAAGTCTTCCTATTACACGACCCTTGGCCAGAGAATTCCCAACACAGTGGACGTTTTTGAACATACTGCCCGGCCAGAGGCCGGGAAGTAGCCGTGTTGATTTGCCCTGCTCCGTGGCCGTAGGATGCCTGCTTTGCCATGTGGCCACTGTCCGTGTGTTCCCCCACAACCGGCCTAGCAGAAGACATAATCTGCATCCAGAGATGCGGATGAATCTCATCCCAGCGGAGTGATGGGTACATTGCCGCCTTCATGCGGAAACACCGGTCATACTCTAACCAAGCCGACCCAGTAAAATCTGAATAGGCCTTATAGACTATGTCCATGTACTGCAGCAGCGGCAGTGCCCGCTCAGGGTGTGCCCGAATGATAACCCCGGCGTAAATCAAAAAACCAGGGTACCAATTAGCGTATATCCTATCTACCATCCTCTTTTTAATTCTCTCCTTCTCCCTATCGTCCAAATCCTCCTTGTCCCTCTTATCCAACTCCCGATATAACAGCGAGAAGACATCCACAAATTCCCCCCGAAGGATCTTCTCGCGCATTGCCGTGGTGAGGTGGTCTCCCAATGGCAGCGCCACGTCCCCCTCCGGCAACTCCTTAGCTGGGACCATCTCATACGTTTTGGCACCCCGGCTCCCCTCGACTTGCCGTGCTGGTGCCCCTTCTTGCTCAGGTGTTGGTATGGCCGTGGTGAGCGGGGGCCTGCCAGCACCCTGTGAGGAGACGGACTCATCCCCCCCCGGCCGCCCCAGCGGAAGGGGGGCAGTTAGCACACCCCCGGCAGTACCCGGGGACGCATCAGCGCCCCATGGCCACTGAACCCCCGTGGCCTGAGAGGCGGCCTGTGTAGGTGTCTGTGTAGATGACTGTGTGGCTGCCAACATACCTGCTGGGACCGATAGCGTCCCATCCTGTGATCCGCGTGGTGACGGCTGGTCTGGCCACTCTGGCATCTGCTGGCCCCTATTATTTTCGGCCACCGTCGCCCCAGTCGCCCGTTGCTCGCACGCAGTTGCAATGCTCGTTGCTTGTCCCCTCGATGCGGTCAGTCCGCCGTCTAACACTGAGAGCCTAGACAACACCTGGGATTGCGAAATGACACCGGGTAGGGTGGGAGGTGTATTAGTCTCCTGTGAAGGCACTGGAAGGACCCCGATACGCTGTTCAATAGCCAGCAGCCTCTCCAAAATAGCCCTGGTTACTCTATCGTCAAAACCCCAGCTCGCCGGTGCTGTAGTAGTGATGCCCCCTTGCGACGGGGCTGCCATGGGGGCGGCAGCAGCGTGAGCACCCCATATAGGAGGGGCAAAGTGCCCATGTGGTGTAAAAGCGAGGGGGGCCTGATACATGTACGGCATGCTCCCCGTCTGCCCCTGTAACAATGGGAAAGCCTGAGCTGAAGGCAAAATGCCCCTGCCCTGCGCAGGTCCCATTGGGAGACTGGGCGCTTGCCCCTCATCCCCATTAGGAATAGGCTCAACAGGGGGAATGGGAGCCGTCGCGTCCTCCCCATTAGGGCTAGGGACTCCCGGGGTGACTGGCTGACCTGGAGGATCGGGAGAGGGCTGTGGCTTTTCCGGCTTGCGCGGCCCCCCTGGCTTCTTAGGTGGGGGCGGGTTCCCCCCCCCGCAGGCCGTCTAGGCCGCTTGGGAACCCCACCTTTTTTCTTCTGCGAACCCATGTCCACTAAATGAAGAAGCAATAGCCCAGCTTAAAGCAATAGCCCAGCTTAACTCCCCCCCCCGCAGTCTCCCCACTTGGTTGCTGCACGCACTGAACTCCCCCCTCCTTCCATTCCCCCCTGTCAATTAGCCCCCCCCAAATCTACTAACCTGTCCTGTTGGCCCGCTGCCCGTTTTGTTCCCGCCCCTGAGTCCTCTGCAGCCCCACAGCTGCGTCCCCCCCACCCTTCCCTTTTTTGGCCTGGTAATAAAGGGCATTGTTACGGCGGCCACCTTTTGGCCGCTCCACCCCCCTCGCTGTGGCTTAATTTCCCTTTGTCCGATGCGCCGCCCTGACCGGGCCACGTGGCGCCCGTAATTACCCCCTTTGCCTCTACTGCTGAGGCTGCCCTGCGGCTCTGGGCCCTCTCCTGGGCCGCCAGTCGAGGCGCTCGGCCCACCTGAGTGCGCCTGAGTGCGCCTCTCCCACCCCCCGCCGCTTGGGCGACGGCCGCTGCTCCCGCAGCCCTGTATCCTGCAGCCGCCGATGTTTCAACCCCCCCTCCCGAGCCAAGCGCTCAGCCCCTTGCCACCCCAGCCACCCTCGCTGTGGCGGCGTGCGGCCAGACGCCCTCTGCTCGTCTCCCTCCCTTTGTGCCCCAATCAGCCGCCGATCCACCGCGCCTGCTGGCTCCACCGCGCCTGCTGGATCCTGCGGACCGGGAGGTCGGCCTCACCACATACCCGCCGGGATCGGCTCCCAGCTCTCCCCCGCCTTCTCCCCCCGACGTCCCCCCCGTCCGCGCGGCCTCTTCGCCCGGCTGTGCGCGGCTAGCGGCGCTCACTGCCTCCCCCCTCCCCCCTCCAGACAAACCACGTGGCCGAGCCCTCCTCGGTCGCGGAAAAGTCCTCCTCCGTCAGCTCCCGCAGGCGCTGCGTCGCTGCTGCCGCTTTCGTGAGCACCTCGCTTCCACTCCCCCCGTCCCTTCGCCTCGTGCTGCCCGGGCCTCCGCAGCAGCTGGCGAAGATGCGTGCCTCTTTCCAAGCACGCCAACAAAGAGGCTGAGCTTAGGGGAGGAGCCAGCTTATAACTAGCTGGCTCCACCCCTTCCTTTTCCCCTCTTGCCTCCGGGAGGCAAATCTGCCCCCCCTCGCCATCACTGCGCTCGGCGAGGGTTGGGGCTTGCCTTGAGAGTAAACCGTACTGCTCTCAAGAGAGGCTCTGAAAGACATGGGTGAGGAAGTAATTAGAGCAAAACTGAAGTGAGATGACTCCTGCAAGTGTGGGGTACAACAAACTTCAGGAGAAGTCAATTTGTCATTGGAGAACAAAAGAACAAAAAAATAATCTTTGTATCTGTGACTTAATATGCTAGTTTGTCAGCCCCTAAACGTACCAGTAAGAGCTACCACACACAAGCTCTGTGAGGTGGTGTTAATCCCTATCTTAAGTTGCTCTTGATGTTTGCTTGTATTTCCCTGTCCTCATCTGGAGCAACCTGCAGCTTTGTGGGGACAATTCAGAGACCAATCCTAAGGAAGTCTGCACAGATTCCTCCCCAAAAAGTGTTCTTAGGATTGCACTGTTAGATTAGAAAAACAGAAGAGTGGGAATGGTTCCATTCTGCCACCTTTAGCCATGCCCCCCTGCCACATTTGAGTAAAACAAAACAATGTAGGGAGACAAGATCTGGATTCACCCTCATTACCTGTAGTGTGACCCTTATAGAGCTAAGATACAAAATCTAAACAAGAGTCCCTTACAGCTCGCCTCCTTTGCAAACTAACCTTTGCAAAGGTTTAGTGCTGAAACTGGGGTGGACATACACAAAACCTTAATGCAGTGTAATGCAGAATATTTTAGGGCCATTTTATTGCCATTGAGATTAACCTCTGTGCCTGAGGAAAAAAGAGTTAAGGGTAAAGAATGATTAAACCTAAAGGAAAAAAGTGTTTGCCTGGCACTGAAATACTTGAAGAGAAGGCCCTGGATGAAGGGAAGGGGACATTCTAAAGCAGGAAGGCCACCCCTGAAAAGGCTCTCTCAAGTGCTACCCATCTCACATCTCAAGGTGGGGGGATACAAAGAAGGGCCTGTAATGATGAATGTCCTAGCCATGCATAACTATATATTCTTACCCACTGAGATCTATATGGCAAAGTAATTTAAGTGGATTCCTTCTGTTCTGGCTTGCGTCAGTGTTATGGACTGGTAGGAAATCAGAACTGTTGCTGCTTCTCTGGATATAGTTCACATTTTGCAAAGTCAGGGCTATGTAAACGCAGACTGAGAAATGTAACCAATGAAGTCCTTTTCATGTGTGATTATATAGCCATGGTGTGGCTCAGTGAAAGAACCTCTGCTTTACATGTTCAGGGTCCCAGGTTCAAACCTTGGCATCTCCAGTTAAAAGGACCAGGCAGCACAGTTCCCCCTAAGCTGCACTAGGGGGCAGTTTCACACAACATTTCAGAGGCCAGCTTAGAGGATTTCTGCTTCAACTCACAAACAATGGAGGATGGAGGCACTTCCTTCTGGAGCCCATAGAATTGGATCCCCTAGTCCAATCCTTTTGAAACTTGGGGGGGGGGGGGGTGTTGAAGAGAGGCACCAGCACCTATGCTGCAAATTTGGTGTCTCTACCTAAAAAAACCCAGCCCTCCCGAGCCCCAGATACCCCTGATCGATTCTCCATTATAGCCTATGGGCCCATTGACTATAATGGTCTCCATAAGTTATAATTAAGCCAGAAAAACACTGTTTTTTTTTGCATACCCCTATTATGCTTTTCAGTATGATTTGTAAGCTGCCTTGAGTCACAGGGAAATGTGGGATATAAATATTTGAATAAATAATTAGTTTGGGCAGGTTGATAACATTTAAGCAACTTCCTGTTTGTTGGGTTAGACAGGGTTCTGACAGTGATTGTTCCACCTCTGTTATACTTGACCTGTAATGCTGGTTGTCATATTCCACTAAAACCCCCAAAAGTAGACTGCAAGAGTCCCGTCCCCCCAGCCCAAGTGCTGGTATGTTTTCTGAGGGCCAGTGCAAGGCGACAGTCCAAGGCCTAGTTTACCCTTATAGTGGAAAGGGGCCAGTAGACCTGTTCTCTGAAGGCCTGGTCTAGCCCTGTAGAGGACAAAATTTTGTGCAATGAAATTGACTTGATTCTGTTTTCTCTTATAATGTTTAAATTATTCTTAAAATATACTTTAAATTATAGTTTAAAAGAATTCATTCTGAGATTTTTACAAGGTAATATAAATAATCTAAAAAAGTATTTATGTAATAGTCAAATGTAGACTTACAGCCTTAATGCTACTAGCTTTTTTTGCTCATGAGGTAGAATTTGTGCTCACAACACTATGGAGCTTAGAGGGAACATTGCCAGGCAGTAGGTGATGTGAAAAACCTCAGCCTGATACCTTGAGCTACTGCCAGTCTGAGTAGACAGTGCTGACCTTGAGGGACCTTGTTTGCAATCCCTGCCTTTCCAAATATGATGTTACCCACCTCTGCCTTTGGGCTTTAGTTGAAAAGCCACCATTAAAGTTAGGAGGATTGTGCAGCTGGCTGATCAGACAAATGTAGTTACAAAAGCAAGTCTGTATGTTGTAATGTTAAATTATATCTTTACGCTCTTCATGTCAAACTACAAAGCCACAGTAGAATACCCACAACTACCCCCCCCCCCCCCCGGCAGCTTCATGACTGGTCTGAACATGGTAGATCTTATAATAAAATCAAGCTCTAAATACAGATCAACTGTTCTTGTATGGAAGCTGGATTTTTCATTGAAAATGAGTGTGATGTATTTAAGAAGCCTGATTCACGATTCATTTGCGTGATTGCTCAGATAGAAAGCCATAGGATACTGCCATTCACATAGCTCAAGCCCTCACTAGCTATTATCTATTGGTTATCTTGTACATACTTCTACGAGGTGGGTCACTGTATTGAAATAAAAATGTTACTTGAGGTCAGTTCTCATTAAAACAAAAATGCTTCATGTTGCTCATTCATACCTGAGTTGTATAACAGAGTTCAAGGCAAAGTAGTTGAATACACCATAGTTAGATGTTTATTTTATATAACAAGCTGGCGTTTACCTCTTTGCAGACACTTCATCATGGCTTCTAGCCAGCTTGTACATTCCCTTGCAAGAAGCCTTTATGAATCCTCTTACTAACAGAGGTATTGTCCTTTTTTCACAATGGAAAGAGAAAAGGAGGAGACACCTCTGAAAACTGGAAGAGGTACAGAGTACCAGAGGTTATAAAAAGACACAGTTAATAACAGTTACTACCAAATATACATATATATCCAAATAAAAGCAGTTTATAAATGAAAGATAACTTTTGTGAAAAATCCCAGAACAGAAAATGTAAACAGTAAAGCAATCTGAATAGGCCAATGTATAAACAATAAAAGTGGCCAGACACTATAAACAATGAAACCATCCAGCCTTCATTAGACCTGAATGATATGTGAATAAATTCTTCCAAGGTTTAGTGTTGGCATGGTTTTTCAAAATGGACCACATCCAGTCTCTGCATTGCTGCTGCTTCCTTTCCCTCCTGTCCTCTTATCATATGCTTGTGTCCGATATTGGTATTCTGGCCAAAGATGTACTCGTTGGTGAACCTAAAGTAAATCAAGCAAAAGTGAGACTAAATTGTGAATTTTGATGTTTCATATTAAAGAACCAAGCACAGAGTCCCTTTTCACCAATGATACCAAGCATAGAGATACACTCAAGGATGAGCTGTCTGTGAAGGTTTATCTTTCAGGATTTTGTCTAAATGCCCAATTCATGTATCTCTCATTGTGGTATGACTTCATGTGCTGGAAACAAATCTCTGTGTTAAAAGGCAGGTATACAATTTGTGGATAGCAGTACAAATGAAGCCTGAGTCAATTTCCAGTGTCCACAAACACCTCCCACAAGTGCAGGACATAAAACAAGGACCTATTTAATGGATGCCATAGTGATCTTTAAGAAAGAGCATTGCACCCGGGCAGTGTAGGCAGGGGAGGCTAAAGTGTTCAGGTGTCCACTGCCTCAACCAAAGGCCTGGTGGAACAGCTCTATTTTATAGGCTCTGCAGAATGCATTAAATCTCACAGGACCCTGATCTCAAGTGGGAGCAAGTTTCACCAGGCTGGAGCCAGGGCAGAAAATGCCCTGGCCAAAGCTAAGCTGATATCTTTTGGGCTGGGGACTACCAGCAGATGTTGCTCAGGAGATCACAGAACTCTTTGGGGCAAATAGGAGGACAGCTGGTCCCACAGATATGTTGGTCCCAGGCCACATAGGGCTTTGAAGGTTAATACCATAACGTTGAACCAGATCCGGTAGTCGATTGGCAGCTGCATTTTGCACTAGCTGCAGTTTCTCGGTCAGGTTCAAGGGCAGCCCCTCATAGAACATGTTACAGTAATCCAACTTGGAAGTGACCACTGCATGGATCACTGTAGCTAATACCTGGGAGGAGAGATAAGGAACCAGCTGCCTGACCAGCCCAAGCTGGTAAAAGGCTGATCTAGCAGCTGTAGTGACCTGGGCCTCCATTGAAAGTGAGGCATCTAGGACCACCCCAGGCTCTTCACCCTCAGTGCTGGTGACAACGGTGCCCCACCAAGGCTTGGAAGCCAGAGTCCTGATCCCCCCCGGCTCAGATACAGGACCTTAGCCAACTGTTTTGACTACCCAGCCATGGTCCCCAAGGCCCTATCCAAGGTTTCTGGAGCGGCACCATCCATCCATCCACCCATTAACAGATAGAGCTGGGTGTCATCATCATACTGGTTTCATCTTTGTTACTGACTGAAACTGGTTTAACATTTTTTTGACTTGTGTTTTAATACTCATTCAATGGCATCAAGGAGCCCTGGAAATCTGAAAAGTTTGGGGGTTTATATTGTTAACACTTTTCTCAAATTATAATTTCCATATTTTTTGGACAAAGCTGTGAAATTGTACTGGTATACATCCAATATATGTTCAGAATACAGATATATGTTCAGAATACAGATACATTCTTTCTTTGGCTGAGCTGAAAGTTGCAGAGAGGCAGGGCGGGGTAGAGTTTTATGAAAGTCCCTGCTCACCTATTTTGCTTCTCTTTCCATGGTCCAAGAAACAGAAACTATACTCTGATGCTGCTGAGCATCACTAGTTTTACCTTTTTTAAGCCAAAGATACCAGTGCTGAACAGAGTTGCCAACTTCAGGTTTGGAAATAAGTGAAGATTTGAGGGTAGAGCCTGGAAGAGTGGGGTTTAGGGAGGGGAAGGACTGTGGTAGGATATAATGCCATGCAGTCCACCTTCCAAACAGCTGTTTTCTCCAGGAGAAGTGGAATATTTTTAAAATAAACAAATAATAAGTAATTTATGTAGTCAGGAGATCAGTTGTGATTCCAGAACTCCAGCTCCCACCTGGAGGTTGAGAACCCTAGTGGGGGAGCAGGAAGCACTGGCTTCATCCTGGTTTAGCTTTGTTGTTGCTCATCCCTCTTTGGCTACATGGTACCATCATATTGCTAAATATGCTTTCACTCTGGCATCATTGGTTAAAAACTGAGCAAAAGAAGAAGTGCTTAGTAGCAGCAGACAGTAGGATTGTCAGAAAGTTGGGAAATTCCTGGATGTTTGGGGTGGAGCCTGGGGAAGGTAATATTTGGGGACAAGTCGGACCTAAGTGGGGTATAGTGCTACAGAGGCCACCCTCCATAGCATCCATTGTCTCCAGGGGAACTGGTCTCCATTATCTGGAGATCATTTGTAATTCCTGGAGCTCTCCAACCCTTCCTGGAGGTTAGCAAGCTTAGCAGAAAATACAGCCGCTACTACCAGATAGGAGCAATGCTTCCTCTCCAAGTTACCAAAGGAACAAACTGTTTCCAGACTGTAAGTGAGACATAACATTGGGGAGATGATGTCAGTTCTGCCTTCCTTTTTACAACTGCTGAACAGCATGTTGGACAGGTACTGCTACAGTTCTTAAATGGGTGGAACCCTGTAAGATACCTACCTCTGCTAATTTTCATTCCATATACGAGATGTCTTTTTACAGGAAATCCTGAGTAGAGGAGCAAGCAGGAAGAAATTAATGTGAGCACTAAACTTAAGGAAAATGTTTTGCAGGGCCATAATTGTGAGAACTTGAATGATTATTTTATCTAGTCTTTAATTTTTCAAATGACATGGAAATCTAGAGTTAAATCAAACAAAGATTACAACTGAAAAGGGATGTGAAATTAATTTTCAGTTCAAAGGCAGAGTTATACCAGTCCATCAATTATCAGCACTGAATGGTTTGGCCAGGGATGGGGGTGGGGAGGGCTTTAATACCTTCCCTTGAAAGCCTGCAAAAAAGATTTATGGTTGAAACAATAGGGGGCTGGGAGAGATTTAGCAACGACATGTTAAAGGATAGTGAGTGGGAGGGGAGATGGAAAAGATGAGTTGCACTAAGGCTGCTAAAGGAAATACGCTGAAGGGCAACTGTCTCTCTTTTACAAATGCCCAGAATCTATACTGGGGGAAAGCTCTTGCTGGACAAAGTTTATGGTGCTTTTGAAAGGATGCAAATTTTCCTTTAACCCTCTCTTTTTCCTCCCTCCAGCACTTGTAATGGTCCTGAATAGCATGAGTGTCAGCTGGAGTGCCCGCATCCAGATTTTCCTCACCTTTTGCAAGCTCGTAGCAATTTTGATAATTATAGTCCCTGGAGTTATGCAGCTAATTAAAGGTATGAACAGAAAAGTAAATGCTATTTTAAGTGCTTTTATCTCCCCCCTTCTTGCCCTTGCCCCTACCAAATATTGCTTATACCAGCAAAATCGCTTAATTAGTCTCTGCTTGTTTAACTTAAGCTGCATATTGTCTGGTAAGTGACTGGAAGTGGAACTATACTGAGAATAACTTATATTTACTACAGCATGCTGATGAGAGAATATCGGGGCTGGATCCATAAGTTTTAAACTAAGGACCAGAAAATTGGGCCTCTCAGCATAAATTGTATTGGGAGAATAATTTCTTTTAAAGGAACAAATCCCCTTTGCAATAGTAGATCAACCAGATAACTGTTTCTATAGCGTCTGTCTATTGACAGTTTATTACTGAAGCAGAGATAAATCAATTGCAGTGAACGGCTTGAAGGTTATAGCTCTGCTTAAGCTGGCACTTAGTATTTTGCTGTTTATTGTGAGGTTTAGTTGGTTTAGTTGCTTAGAGTATGTTTGTCCATTGAACTTGTATGACATGAAAATACAGTACCATCCATAGAGAAATACGCTGTTCACTGTAAATCAAACATAAAGAAACCTGAAACCTGGTCTTATATAGCACATGCATTTGTCTCAAGAGTGAGCACAAATAGTTTCAGGAACATAGATGGCTTGTGACTGAAATACTTCTGCAGCAGTTGCAGTCTTTTTAACAGCCATTTTCCCTTCCCTGACTGATCCACTTCAATGCTCCCTGACTGATTCACTAGTCAAACTTTTGATCTGAAGTTTTCCATCTTCCTCTCTCAAGCTGACACTCCTCTCGATTGGTTTTTACTCTTTGTCTCAAAGCTTCTCTCAGTGTTTTATGCTCCTCTAGCAGATACTTGACTTGTTTACTTTGGACTGCTTTGGATTATCCTGAAAGTCTGCTTGCACCACCTATTTTTGACAAAATTGGTATCACGATGAAATAGAAATATCTTTTATAGTCACTCTATATTTCAACCTGATTAGTGCTCCACTTCCAGTTTTTCTGTAGGATAAAAGTTAGTACCTCATAATAATGTAGTATCTATGTGGCCTAACATCTCACAATATTCCCAAAAGGTCTCCTTTAGTAGCCTAACTTTCCCTTGCAAGCTTCAAAAAATTCTTTAACAAAGAGTTCTTGCCATTAGTGATGTAATTTTTTAAAAAAAACAGTTTGATTTAGCCTTAAAATTTTATTTCTATATATTTATTACAGTTATTACACTTGTTTCATTCTTCATTTTGTTCTTTGCTTCCATGGCTTTAAAGAGAAAACACATTTCTAGCTGAGACCCCTTCCTGCTCCTAAGGTTTGCCAGGTTGCTGGTAACCCGAACTTTCCACTGCTACTCAGAATAAAAGTAAACAACAACAAAATTCTGTAGGGCCAACAATATGATGTCACTTCTGTGGAAAACCATAAGAGTTTTTGATATTTCCTATAGAGGACTGATATAATTTCTGGGTTTCCTCAGCAAGTCAGGTCACTAATGGTGAGTCGCTGTCCTTGCCCCTTGGACTCCTGTTAGTTGCCCGGACATGCTGCAACCCAACCCTCATCCCACTGGAATCAGGAATTGTACCCATTTCACCCAGGAGTTCCTGTTGCCTGCTGTTTTATAGGCAATTCTCTCCTGTAGAATGGAGATGAGGAGATATAACTACATTGGTATGTGAATGATTTTTTTAATGGCAATAGTCTATTTTAATTCAAAGTGGACAATGAAATCAAGAGGTGCTAAGTCCTTCCCCAACTTACCCCATGGGTTAATTTCATTCCATCATTTTCTTCCCAGTGTAGTGGACTTCCTGTATCAGAGAGGCTCACTGTCCATCTCCTTTGCCTGTATGCTTCATTTTGTTTAAAAATAGCCTGTCCACCATTCTTTTGGTTAAATATGAATGGACAGACTTCTGCATTTGTCTCTAAACTAAAAAAAATGTTGCTTCTGTTCCCTCAGCACTAAGTTCCAGATATGCTCTTGATTAAAACATTGAATGATTGCAGACATTTTAATCCTATTCACTGATCTCTCCACACAGAAACCTTCTTCACTGTAGCTCTCTTGTCTCATTTGATTTGGCCTTGCTGTTAGTTGGAGGGGGAATAATTTGCTTTTATTATCGCCTTTAACCTGCACCACCCTGATTGCCTTTGCTCTAGAAGGTACAAACAAGAAGTTTGGCTCTGTCTTGCTCCCCCATCACAGTGAGGTTGTGTAGAGCATGTGTCCGAAATGCTCCTCTGCCTTCACAAAAAGTTTTTTTATCAAGCAGCTAGGCAAGTATAGTACCAGAATACAAAATGAATGGAATAACAAACAACAAAGGCTACTCTCTGTCCCAAACCAGCTATAACATAAAACCATGGTTAATTTTTGTTAGTTTGTGAAACCAGGTTTTGCTTGACAGCTCCTCAAATCTTGGTTACGGTCACGTGTGCAAGATAAAGTGCAGGGGCGAGGATTAAGAGAGGCTATTTCCTCTGGCAGAATTTGACCCGCAGTTGCATTATCACACCTCCCTTTGTAGCTGTGGGCGCGTGTAAGTGTGTGATCAGACACAACTGTGGGTGAATCATTTTTTTGTCCCATTCCCCCCCTGCACTTAAACAGCCCACCCTCTGGAGCATCCCCCGTGGCCAGGTGCCTCATGCCCCAGCTGCCAGAGCCTCTCCCAGGGCCAGCCTCCTCAGAGCCTGCCCTTCAGAGCATCCCCTGTGCCTGGTCACCTCACCGCCCACCCACTGGTGCCTCCCCTGTGGCTGGGTGTCTCACAGCCTGCCCTTCGGAGCATCCTCTGCAGCTGGCCACCTCATGCCCCGGCCACTGGAGCCTCCTTTGTACCCGGCTGCCTCATGGCCCACCATCCAGAGTGTCCTCTGCGGCTGGCCACCTCACCACCTGCCCATCAGAGCGTTCCTCATGCCTGGCTGCTTCACGGCCTGCCAGCCAGAGCATTCCCCATGCCTAGCCGCCCGCCACCTGCCAGGGTAACTGCAGGTGTCCGTGGCCAATGATGTGCGCTGCAGCACCACCATCAGTGGGCTCGGCCTCATGAGCTTTTGCCCACCACAGCATCCACCCTGTTCGTTGCCTCCCAGCATACTGAGGCTGAGAGGCTAGGCACTGGTTCTGTGGGTGGGACTAAGCCAAGGCACCCACCAGTAGATAGAGACACCTGGTGAGCGACACACCAGGGAGCCATCTGATTCCGGAGCATGTGGAATCTTCAGGAGAGTCCATGGTGAAAACAGTTTGGTGTAGTGGTCAAGTGTGCGGACTCTAATCTGGACGAACTGGATTTGATTCCCCACTCTTCCACTTGCAGCTGCTGGATGACCTTGGGCAAGCCATAGTTTTGTCAGAGTTGTTCTTTCAAGGACAGTTCTGGAAAGAGCTCTCTCGGCCCCACATACCTCACAGGGTGTCTTTTGTGGGGAGGGGAAGGGAAAGGAGTTTGTAAGTTGCTCTGAGACTCCAAGTGAAGGATGGTGTATAAATCCAATCTCCTCTTCTTCTTCTTCTTATATAACAGATAACTAAAAATTTACCAAAACCAGAGGTCATTTCGAGCAGGAACGTGCAGGAACGCCGTTCCAGGAGTAACAAGCCCAGGGGTGGGCACATATGGTGATGTGCTGTAGAAAAAAAGCAAAAGCATACTAACTTGATCTGTATTTTCATGCTTGTTATACAGTAGCTTCCCTGCAAGAGCAAAGGAAACCTAAAGTGTCTTTAGTCAAAGTGTAAAGCTGGCTTGCCAGCTCTGAGTTGGGAAATACCTGGAGATTTTTGGGGTGGAGCCTGAGCGGTAGGTGTTGCCTTCTGACACACTTCCAGTGATGCCAGGGGGTGTGGTATATGTCAATAAGTTATGCTACTGAGTTATGCTAATGAGCTCCTGCATCTTTTTTTTACAAAATGACCCCTGACCAAAACAACTGAGAATATGGCTCCTGGTAGTTGGAACCATAAGAAAATTGGCAGTCTTAATGTTCCTTGACAATCATGGATTGGACCATCCTTGCCCAGATCCTCTCCCTACCACGTATCCTTTCAATAACTTAAGTTAATGGCAGGAAAGGCAAAGTAACATTACTCGAGTAACATTGCTAAAGCAGTGTGGAATGTATTTGCAGTGGCTGAATAATCCCCACAGCAAATTTTCAGACTATATTCTTTTATATAAAATAATGAAGCTGCCAATGTACCTGCTTATCTTTGTGAAAAGTTTTTATTTCATCTTCTGAATATGTGTTTGTGAAGTGGAAAGTAACAAAACATGCGTTTTTTAGATATGAATGCCCATAGGGAAGAAATTATTTTGTCAATAAGTTTCTCTGGTAGCTTTTCTTAAAATTAGCAGAACCACTTGTAAATCTTCACAGGAAATTAGGGCTGGAGGGTAAATATTCCAAACAGTTGGTGGCAAACATGGGCACACAGCCCATTATTCTGTGTGTGCAGCCATCTCTTGGGCATCCTTTCCAACATATTGGAAAGGAAGATGAAAATAATTTGTAAGCTGCTGATCTTGTGGTATAAGTTTAATTGTTTTAATTGACACTGTATGTATTAATTTTGTGTTGTTAGCCGCCCTGAGCCCACTGTTGGCGGGGAGGGTGGGATATAAGCCTCATGAAATAAATAAATAAATAAATAAACATATTGAGCAATAACCCTGAATTACTGCACTTTTTATAAAAGAATTTATTTTGGTCTCTTTCATGTTTTTTTACTTAACAGTTTGTAAGATTTTTTAAAATCTGTTTTTTAGGTGAAACACAGCACTTTAAAGATGCATTTGTAGGAAATGCAGCCAGTGTCAAGGGATTACCTCTTGCTTTTTATTCAGGAATGTATGCCTACTCAGGCTGGTAAGTTGTGTGACTGATTGTTTTATGTTGAAGGTTGCTTGGTTACAAAGTTCAGTATACCATTTAATAGTGTCCTATACAAATTTATGGCCATGTTTAAGTTAGAGTACAAAAGATGGTTGTGATATAGAGATCAAATATAACGGATATAAGAAGTAGGGATGATTTCAAAGTCTTTATCCCTGCTGGTTCAGCCAGAAAATCTACTTCAATTTAATTTCTGCCTGTGAAACAAACTCATGATTCGTTCTTTTCATGCCATCTGTTTCATGGCACCATTTCCCCCTGTATAATGTACATTTTCCCAGCATTATTTGTGCATCAATCAATATATGCATAAATACCATATAAATTGTGTATAAAATCTGTACAGCATGTACAAATGAATCTACAAAACTAGTAGCACAGATCTGAAACTGCGATGTAACTATTTCAATATAAAAAGAAATAAATCAGGTAACACTTGCTCTTTAATTGTATATTACCTTTCCTATGATTAGTGTTATTTACAAGGTTTTTGTCTGCTACTGATAGGCTGTTATTTCTGCTCTAATTCTAACATATCATTATTGTGAAAATAAACTCAGAATTGAACAGTTTATTGAATGCTAAGAAACCCTACATAAATAACTATTAATATTAACTTTATTAAAACTTTGGTTTTGTAGGTTTTACCTCAATTTTGTTACTGAAGAGGTAGAGAACCCTGAAAGGTATGTATTATCTCCCTTTCTCTCCTCTCAAAATGATCTCAAATTTTATGCTGCTCAAAAAAATGTATATACAAATATCTGGTGGGCCAGTCAAGTTGCTTTTCCTCAGCAGAAGTATTTGTTTGATAGTTCTGTTGCTTGTGGATTACGTAATTTTTAGTTGGCTTGACCTGAGAAGGTATATAGCTTTATTACTCATAGAAAACAGCAAAGAAACAAACTCTCCAGAACTCTCATTCTCCCCTTTAGCATATGAATAATTCCCAGTGGGATCTTTCAATGGAAGTTACTAACATATACCTGAGGGAGGATTGGGCTCTGAATGCAATGTTTCGTAACAGATTTTTGACTGTTTAATTTATTATTATTAATTTAAACTGCTAAATATATATTGCATGCTTAGGTCAGGGCAATTGAAGTGTGATTTTTGACCACTTTATGGTCTGATTTTCACATGGCAAAGTCAAATGGGAACATACTGAGGTCAGGGTTCTGTGTAGCTGCTGCCTTATTTAAAAGACACTTTACCATAGTAGAGTTTTCCACATAGCGTTGTTAAAATTAAACTGGGCATTAATATGGTCAAATCACATTATATACACCTACAGGAAAGTGATTTCTATGTACCCTTATATTTTGTCTGCTGTGTTTAAGTAACAAATCTAACCCTTATCTGGTTGTTTCAGTCTGAATGAATGAGCGAACTTGTCTAGAAATGTGTGGCTTCTGTTTAAGTTATTTTGGCAACAATTTTAATACTTGGGCTTTCATATCCTTTTTATACACTGCTGCTACTATGGCCGAAGACAGACTGGAGCTCTGCTGTGCCACGGAAGCGGAGGCGGAGCAAGCTGGGGGCGAAGCGTCCCGGAGCTTGCTGCCGCACTGCGGCGCAAGCATTCCGGGAGGAGGCGGCCCACAGCAGCACCGGGAGGTGGGCGGCTCCTGGCGGTGGGGCAGGGCATGGCTGTGCACTTCCAGGTGCATTCACACCACCCGGAAGCAGGAGGAGTGCGTGCCCAGATGGGCGGAGACCTGTTTCAAGGGGTCTCTGGCTGAAGTGGCACGACGGCGCCTCGTGGACGGGTGAGTCCGTGCCGCCGACAGGGGACAGCTGCAGCAATGTGCACGGCCCCTCTTCCTCCGCTTTTAAAGCGAAGGCATAGTGGCCCACATTGGCAGTCTGTCCTCAGCCTATGTTGGGGTGAGAAATATAAAATAAGTGTTAACTTTATGGGATAAAAGTTTATGAGTAGGAATCTGCAGACTTTCAAGTATATATAACTCTTCCTTAGGCGGAATGGAAATGTAGCTAATTCTTTACTAGATGGGAACTAAATATAACTGTATGGTTATTTTCCCTGGTCACTATGGATAGAGTGCTTTTATCACATTTCTAAGTGGGTGCATTCTATTGAGACTATGCATGCATGTAATCTATCAGCTAAATTCAGTATCTTTTTCTTTTCTGGGTGAGTAACTCTCATAATCCTTTGGTCTCTACCTACATTAAAAGCTATCTGGAGCAACACCTTTGAAACACTTATCTTATTGAATACAAACTACCACTGGATAGGCGTCTTCCATTTTCATTTATAATTGGAGTAATTAGAATTGTCCTTCCTCATTAGGAAGTATTTCTCTATAAAGAAATGGCTCTTCTTCCTTCTGTTAGAAGAAGGTTCTACACTTAATAGAAGGGAGTCCATGGATCCAACTCTTTCTCTCCCTATCTTGTGTATAGCCAGATCCAATGTTCTTCTGTGTGGCCAGAAATCTAGTTTAGGGCTAGCCTTTCAGCACTGTATTTCAGTGTTATTTTATACTCCCATTTTATTTTTCAGATTTTGTCATAATCTGTAGCTACTTTTTCCTACCAGGTAATTGCAGGTAACTTGTTTAACCTTGATTCATTTGCCCCGAGAAGGAACTAAAGCTGTGCATATAGAATACTTTTGTGTGGATTCTATATTGGAGTGTGCGATTTACATATTAAGGAAAATTCCTTAAAATTATTTAATAGCTATCAGAATATAGTCAGACTACCAAATTGCTACTTGCTATGCAAACAGAAACCTCTGCGCTGGCAGTAAATCAGAAAGGTTTGCTTCTTTAGAGAGACAGCCCTGAAACAGAACTAATTAAATCAAATGGTAGGATTTTTTAAAATTCAGTTTTTATGTGCACTAGTGGGGAGGTAGAGTCAAGAGATTCTACCAGTCTCTCAGTGTCCAACTAGTCTGACATTCTGCAAGTGACCAAGGCACTTGCCTGATCCATGTCATTAAAAGGGCACTGGATAACAACAGTTTTTCTTCATCATCTATTGAAATTAGAGATAGTATTTTTAGTGGACATCATTCAGTATTGCATAAAGCCTCTAATGAAGGGCTGAAGATATAAGGCTTGATTATCTGAACAGGCAGGGTTTGACTCTCACACCTAGGGATTAGTAGGTGGACTGTTGGGTGTACTTTGTTTGCTTTGCGGTAGGTACTCTATTTAACTTTTCTGCAGAAGTTCCCTTTGGACAGATCTGCTGCAGAAGGTCTTTTTACAGTTGAATTTAAATGGAGACTAGTGGCTATTGTTGCTATTGCTGTGAATAGGATCAGGTTTGTAATTCTTCCAGATGCATAATTTGTAGTACTTTGTAAAGAGCTGTAGATGCAAATTACTGCCTGGAATAAAAAAGAATATAATGATTCCTTCTGTCCTGTGATTTGCCAAAGTAAATGTTTACTTCAGAATCAGTCACAGTTGTAAGTTTCCAGGTGCACTTCATCACATAGAATAACTGGCAGCTGGTATTTCTATAATCAAATCATGCTCAAACGGTGATAATTAACCTTCTGCAATGTGAGGAATGAAAGTGTATCTGAAAAGAACTATGGGGTGAACAGGGATATCTATACTTAGATGTAGTAAATCTCAATGCCATAGGGATATGTAAAATGTTTTCTGAGCTCTGTAGCCACTGTATTCCTGCCCTCATTTGATTTGGACCAAACCTATGAGAAAATTAGCATGTTATCCTGTTTTACAATGACAAATGAGGTTGATGGATGGCTAGTTGCAAATGCCAGTGTTTGAATGTGTTACGGGCATAATTTAATGCAGGACTTCCAAGTCCATATCCAAGACTGTATATCAATGTACAGTTACTTTGCATTAGGAAACTTCAAGCTGCCATTTGTTATTTGACAAGGAAGACTTGGTGTGTCCTCCACCTTGAATATACTTCAATTACAAGCCATGGAATGAGTGCCATTATGCTAAGCATGGAATGAACTGGGAGTAATATGTATAACATATAGCCATTATTTTACATAAAACATTTTGCTGTAGTAGAATGGAAAATATTGGCCACTCTGCATTCCAAATCCACCCAGGCAGTTTGCATAAAATTAGATTTAGATCTTTGCCAAATACTCCACTTTGGTATTTGCTACATTGGCATTTGTTAATTCTTGTTTTCTCATTTATCAAAATAAATATAAGTAAAGTGAATGAAGGTGTAATGATGATAATATAAGGACATGAAAAAGGACACGGTGAATAAACTATCCAATAATAATAAAGCACTTGAAACTTAAATTTAAGTATTAATTGGTACTTCCAGGGCTTTTTTTGTAGAAAAAGCCCAGCAGGAACTCATTAGCATAATAAGCCACACCCAACAGCAGCAACCCATTAGCATATTAGGCCACACCCCTGACAGCACAGCTCCCTCCCAGGATTGGCTTCCCCAGGTGCCCCGTGGCTTGCAGGGCACATGGGGGACCCGAGGGAAGGAAGGCAGTTTCTGGATCAGCTTCGCCAGGTGCCCTGCAGCTGTGGGGTGCCTGGAGAACCCAAGGAGGGGAGGCAGTTTAAACTGCCCTCCCTCCCTGGATCAGCTTGGCTTCCTCAGGTGCCCTGCAGCTTGCGAGGCACCTGGGGAACCGGGGGGGGGGGAAGTCTGTAGTCGTGGCCAACTCAGAAGCCAGCCGGAATTCCATTCCTATCTGTTCCTGCCCGAAAATAGCCCTGGGTACGTCACATTTTGTATGTTCACATTTCCAGGGCTCTTTTTCTAGCAGGAACTCCTTTGCATATTAGGCGATGCACCCTAATGTAGCCAATCCTCCAAGAGCTTACAGTAGCCCCTGTAAGAAAAGCTCTTGAAGGATTGGCTACATTAGGGGTGTGTTGCCTAATATGCAAAGGAGTTCCTGCTAGAAAAAGAGCCCTGCACATTTCTAAAACATTTTTTTCAGCTAGGGAACTTTAAAGTGAAGCATTCCAAATATCTAGTATATAAAAGGATGCAAGTGTAAATAAAGAAAAGATAAGACCCAAAGGCAAATGTTCTTTGAGACCTAGAGCAACTGACACTTCTGGAGGCATTTTTTGAAATGCCTTTGATGTTGTAAAGGATTGCTAGCATTTGCATTAAATGTATATGTAGTAATTCTTTGTTTAAACATGAAGCAGGCCTTTTTTTAAGTTTGCAAATGTCCTGTTTTGTTTGCTAAATAAATTTGAGGCCCTACAAGCAATCTATCTTTGTTTTAGAAGTTACACAGTGCAAAGAATGTATTATTGAGACGTATAGTGTTTGTAAGCCTACTCTCCAATTGATAAATCATGTCTAGCGCCTGTTGGAATACAGAGAATGAATTGCTTTGCTGTGACCTTGGGGTCTGAGATTAGTCAGTTTGTCTATTAGACTTTTCCAGCATTCTTCTCACTTCATTTATTCCTTCTGTTCTGCGAAGCCAAGATGCAACAGACTTAGAGCAAGTTGCCAGGGATTGATATCATCCGTCATGCTGGAAAAGCAGGGGAGCAAAATGGCTTACATAATTGTTGTGGGTTTTTTTAACATCAGGTTTAAATAATCTGACCATCACATAAAATTAATACTCTGTCTGCTCCTAATTTATAGTAATTAATGGCTGAAAGTCACAACATCTTGAGTCAATGAGAAATGAATAGAAGAAGCATAACATTGGATATTTTTTTCCGGACTTAAAAAGCGGTGATGCAGACACAGATAAATGACAGTTAAGCAGCTTCTAAAATGTCAGAGCTCTTACAATACATCGGTGGATTCCAGCCCTTTAAGTTTGGGCATACTTCATTTTGATTCACTACCACAGCTGTTTCAATCAATAACTCATATGATGCTTTAAATATCAAGTCTGATAGGTTTCTGAGCTCTCTTGAAAACCTGGAGGGAGACAGAATGGGAGCAGTTAGATGTTTAGCATTTTTAGTAACAATATTTGTTGTGGAACCTGAATGTTAACAGATCTCCTTTAGAAGTCACATTTATGTTCTGGGAGTTGAAATCCTAAGAAGTCTGGTTATCGCTCCTTTGGAAAATATACAGGATGTAATTAAGTTTTGTTTATGAACAGAGCAAACAGCAATACTACCATACTTATGTCTCTACCTTTGTTCTAGAGCACTCAGAAACCTATTGGAAGCCATTCTGTTTCTCCATATTCTGTTGTAACAGTAGCCTCTTGTCCAGAGAACAGGTTGTGTAGCAAAACAATCATATGCTGTGGCACAACCATTTCTTTTAAAACTACCGTATTTTTTGATCTATAAGACTCACTTTTTCTCCCCAAAAAAATGGGGGGAAAAGTGTGTGCGTCTTAAACCCCCCTCATTTTTCCCAAGCCATGGCACCGAGTGGAGCTAGGTGCATCTTATGGTCAGGTGCGTCTTATGGAGCGAAAAATACGGTAATTATAGCTTTTCATAATTCACAGTCAAGAGCTATGCTATGATCTATGAAACAGATTGTCTTCTGAAATTCTTTGGTATGCCTCAGTAACCAACATAAATTTGTAATATGGACTCTAATGCCACTTCCTTTTCTTAATCCACCTGAACATCTGACATTTCTCATTCCATATATGGTAACAGTCTTTGTTGTAAGATTTTGAGCATCACTTTACCCACTTGAGAAAGTAGTGTGATGGTCCAGTAGTTGCTGCAGTCTTTGATGTTCTTTTTTTGGAATTGGAATGTATATTGAGCATTTCCAGTCTGTGGGCCATTGTTTCATTCACTGTATTTGCTGGCATATTCTTAATAAGATTTTGATGGACTCCATTTCTGTGGCTTGGAATAGCTCTATTTATTTATTTTGTATTAATATTTATTTATTTATTATTTATATTTGTATCCCACCTTGCTGGACAAGCTGGCTCAAGGCAGCTAAGAAAGTTAAAATATTGTAAAACAAAAAACAGCTAGGTGATCACACCTAATGGTGGGTGCAGTGACCCATAGATCCCAGGCCAGGAGATGTTCCACAGGCACATTCATCATCTGCGGCTCCTAATCAAAGGCCTGGTGGAAGAACTCCATTTTACAGGCCCTGCAGACTTGTGAGAGGTCTCACAGGGCCCTGATGTCTTCCAGGAGCTCATTCCACCAGTGTGGAACCACCACTGAGAAGGCCCTGGCTCTGGTGATTGCCAACCTAGCTTCTTTTGGACCAGGGAAAGTTAGGCAGTGTTGTGAGCCTGACCTCAGTGTTCTCTGGGGCACATATGGGGAAACCACATCGATATTGATAACCCATCTACTTCTGGTGATTTGTTTCTCCCAACTGCTCTCTGTGCAGCTTTCACTTCACTTTCTAAAACTGTAAGCTCCTCTTCAAAAAAATTATTCTTTGAAGAAATCTCTCCTCCTATTATCTTTTTTGTATAGTTCTTCAGTGTATCTTCCTATTTTTTATTTATTTTGTTCTGTTCAGTTAATGTTCCTCTGTGCTGATCTCTCAGCTTGCCTAACCATGCTTTAAATTTCTTTTTGATTTCTTGAATCTTGTGGAACAGATCTCTAGTTCTTCCTTTTTTGTTGTTCTTTTATATATTTTTACACTGGTTGTTATACTAGTTCTCTTTGTGTCTATTTGCAAGTTGCTGGAACTCTGCATTTAGACTTCTGAATCTATTTCTGTCACCTTTTACTTTTGCTTCTTAAGTTTTATCAGTCATCCATTGAAGCTTTTCATTTCTTTTGACTATATGAATAGTCTTTGTGCATCTATGTGTCTTTGTGCATTCTTCCTTGATATTCGGAAGCTGCAGCTAGTGCAGAATGCTGCGGCCAGGCTTTTGATGGGCGTTCCCAGATGGGAGCACATCCAGCCTGTGCTGAAGACATTGCACTAGCTGCCAATAGCATACCAAATTCGCTTCAAGGTGCTGGTACTCACCTTTAAAGCCCTATATAGCCAGGGTCTGACATACCTGAGGGACCGCCTTTCCCCATATATACCCCAGAGAGCACTGCGGTCGGGGTCTCAGAACAGACTGACCCTCCCAGGCCCAAGGAGGCTAGGCTCACTACCACTAGGGCCAGGGCTTTCTCAGTGGCAGCTCCATACTGGTAGACTGATCTCCTGGAAGAGAACAGGGCCCTGCGGAATCTTTTACAGTTCTGCAGGGCCTGCAAAATAGAGCTCTTCCACCAGGCTTTTAACTAAGGAGCCGCCTTCACTATTACCACCAATAATCCTGGCTCTCAGCTTTAACGTCTGCTTATGCCACTGCGTGATCCATGAAGACCACTGAGCTGGAAAACTGTTGCTACTATGTATTTGAAGGTATTTTACAGTGCACTGTTTCAAACAACTAATGACTTATTACTAGCACTTTAGGCTCCTATGTTTTTATGATCTTATCTATATCTGAATTCTTTGATGTGTTTTATTGTGGATTTTAATGGTCACTTGTGGACCAACAATGTAAGCTGCCCTGAGCCTGCTTGAGGGGAGGGCAGGGTATAAATTGAATGAATGAATGAATAAATAAATAAATAATATCTCTGGTTTCAACCCATAGTTCTTTGAGTTGACATTCACTTGAACTTAGTAATGGAACTCTTTTCTGCACATGGTATTTAAACACCCAGGAATGTTGTTTAGATTGAATTTTGGCACTATAAAAGTTTGGTATTTTTTTAGCTTTATTCTGATGTTTGATATTAAAAATGTATTGTCTGTACCACATTTGGCTTTTCCAGCTTCTGCTTCTGATTATGTAATCTATTTGATTTCTTCATTGGCCATCCAGTGATATACACATATACAATCATCTTGAATAGTCACATTTCCAGAGCATGTGATCTTATCATTGTAGGGGTACTGAGGTATAGCATTGATTGATGAAGACTATGCTTATTATTATGGGTTTATTCCATGGGAGTTGTAGGATACACTGTAAAAGTAGACTTACGCTGTGTCCACAAGGCATCCTGTCACTAGATTGGATATGCATCTCATTTTACTCTGATTCCTACAGTCAAGATGCAAGGGCGACTTGACCTGTCTGGTTCCAATCCATCTGTATGGCAGATATAGCCCACTGCAGGTCAAGCCCTACTGGTGTACTAAGTGCCAGAGTATGGGATAGGTTAATTCTCTCACTACACTAGGAGTCCACTTAAAGTAGGGATTTAGTCTATAGATTAATCCAGATCTAGGGAAATCTAGGGAAGTGCCTTGTGTAAACTAAAGGGATGGTCTGTTTTATTAGAGACTTCAATCACTGTTTAAGCCATAAATAAATAACGTGTTTCCCCACTGTAGTTTCACAATCAAGTCTTTGTGTACTTGTAATACATTAATCAGAGAGGGAATCCACCCTACATGATATATACAGCAGATTAATTTGAGAAATGCATTTACTACCAAAATAACATAATTGCTATTAACTATTGAATACTCACATACATAAGAACATAAGAGAAGCCAGTGTTGGATCAGGCCAATGGCCCATCCAGTCCAACACTCTGTCACACAGTGGCCAAAAACACCAGGTGCCTTCAGAAGGTCCAGCAGTGGGGGCAGGAAGCCCTCCCACTGCCCCCCCCCCCAAACCAAGATTACAGAGCATCACTTGCCCCAGACTGAGAGTTCCTATCTATACTTTGTGGCTAATAGCCACTGATGGACTTCTGCTCCATATGTTTATCTACTTTTTAATTCTGCATGCAATAGGTGAATGAATGTGTTTAATGGAATTTATTTTCTGAAATTAAAATTTTCTTTAAGAAAGGAATATTCATGAATGCTTTTTGCCCAGAATACTGGCTGATGGCCCAGTGTTAGAAATATTAATGATCGGTCTGCATTTCTATTATAGCCACCTATCTTTAGAACTTTATAATTTACCAATAAATTTGTTCTGCAAGTTGCCTTCTGAACTCTAATTGGCTTTTTAAAGGCAAATGGGGATGAGGTACTCTGTTTGGAAACTGACAGTACAGAATTGTTAATTTAATCACCCACCCCAAATTTCATGTACTTTTAATGCTATATTTAGATTATCTAATCTGGCACATAGACCAGTTTTGGATTAAACACACAGGAAACATTTTTAGATAGTAGAAGAAAATCACCATGATTTTTTAAACAGTCATTATACCTCATATATAATACAATATCCCATTACTGAATTATATATAACAAGAAGGGGGGGACCTGCAATACTCGTGGGGGGGGGAGAAGCTGACAGCTGCTCTTCCACCCCCCTTCTCCTGTCCTGAGTGGCTGCCAGCCACCTGGGCCGACCTTCCTCTGCCCCCCTTTTTCCCCGGCCTGATACTCGGGGGAAGTATTCCAGTCCTTCTGCCCCCCTCCCCAGGGCAAGCGGCAGTGGCATGGGTAGGCCCAAGACCCGCTGCACCGCCCCCCCAGTCCCAGTCTTCTCACGGCAGTGCAGCAAGGCCTGAGGCCCGCTGCGCCACCTCCCACCCCCTCCCCAACAGTGGCCAAACCTGTGCATGTGCAGAGAATGCTTTAACTTTTGGGGGATTTAAATATCCCCTGAATATTTTTTAAAACATTTAGGATTTTTCTGCACATGGGGAGAATGCCCCCAATGTGTAGGAAAATCTCCCTCCCCCCAAGTGCCCCCCATGTGGATTTAGGTATCTGCACTGGGGGGGACACTTGACTATTAGTTTATAGATGTTGGGATCAGATCCTTACAGGGATTCAGTATAAGCAAGATGGAATGGTGAGGTGAACAAGATAGGACACTCCATAGAGCAAGGGAGAATGGGTAGATGGAAGGCTAGAGGCAGCAGTCCAATGTTTTTACTTTCTGTTACTGATCAGAATGTGTCTGTTTAGGGCTGCAACTTTCTGGAACATAAGACTTCTCTACATGCTTACAAAACATGTACTGAACACAGAAAAGCCCTTCACCAGCATCTGTAACCACAGCTTTCTGTGATACAGTTTCCACCTGGTCAAGAAAAGGCCATATGATGTGCCTCAGCCATGTTGTTCAATTATTCACACCACATGGGCTTTGCATATCTGTGGCTTCCTGTGAAGGACAATATATACAGTTCTCATAATAGGCATGCAAAGCATGGCCCATGTGAACACAGCCCCACTCAGCACACATGGGAGCCAAGGGCTTGATAAACATTCTGCTTTTGCTGCTTGCTTGGAACTACAGAACTGGTATATATGTCCTTCTGCCAGTACAAAGCAAAATGTCTGTGAACTAGATTTGGCTTTATGGGTTAAAGTTCTACAGCCCTCCATATACCAATCATTGTTAGCAGAAGTTATACTATTATGACAATAATTGGTCTTTCCCTGTTCTGTATGTTTCTTTGCCTTTTCTTCTCTTCTTTTCTGTGTCTCTGTTTCTAGGTTTACTGGGAAATAAGTCTGTGCAGAGAGCCATTTGCTGTAATGTCTTACCATGGGAAATGGAAATTATCTCCAGTTGCAGCTTTGAGGCACTAGTAATCTCAGCCACTGGAGGGTACTTTCTGAATTTTTTTTTTTTTTTAAGAAAAGAGCCGAAAGCACTTTAAAATCAGATGACTTTCTAATCTTATATTTGCTGCTTCAACAACACTGTCTCTGTATTTTAATGTAAAAATTACAGTTATTCATGACAAAGACTAAGTTGATATGCCTATCAAGGTTAATATGTCAGAGTGCCAATCCTCACTCCATGCTCAGTCTGAATTGTAGGTTGAATGAATATTAAGTTCAGTCCAAATTATTTGTTACCAGGCACAACCAATGCATAGGAAAATCAAAACTCTTTGGGCACAAAGGGGTGGATCCCATGCAAAATATCCACAGATGGAAGGGATTTCAATCAGTGGGGCAGGACTTCCCTCCCTCCCTCCTTTCACTGAAGCACAAAATGTCCCCAAATTATTGTTTCTGAGGGACAGGGGATCCCCAGGAGCAGCCAAGCCAAGCCAGAGTTCTACTGTGGGAAAGGGAGGGAAACTCCCTTTATCAGAGGAAATGACCACTGGCCCCAATGCAAGTAATGGGATATACAATCAATATAATCAAAACTATGGAATCACATACAGAATGCACATTTGGCTATGAATGGGCATGAACCGAATTACGAACCAAAATTTGTGATGAACCAGGCTTGGTTCATGGTTTGCGAATCTCCGTTCATGCTATCCTGCCCTCACAAGCCACATGAACCTCCCATGAACCTTCCAAGTGGGTTCATGTGGTTCATGTTGGCAGACACACTGGAGCTGGTGGTGGACAGTGTTCCCTCTAAGCTGAGTTAGTGTGAGCTAGCTCACAATTTTTTAGCCTCTGGCTCACACATTTCTGTCTTAGCTCAGGAAGGATGGCTCCAGAGCAAACTCATTGATGCAGTAGCCAAATTGTTTGCCCACAATTTTAATGCAAGTAGCTCACAAAGTAGAATTTTTGCTCAAAAGACTCCACAGCTTAGAGGGAGCATTGGTGGTGGACCTTGGAGAAGGCATCTAAAAAGACCATGGTCTCTTTAAATGCCTTCTCCAAGCTGCACTGCCATGGCGTTGCAACTCACAAGTGAACCGAGATGGCATTTAAATGCCTTCTCAATTCATTCACTGAGTCATGCTGCCACAATGGCACAACTCAGTGAATGAACTGGGGAAGCATTTAAATGCCTTTCCAGTTGCAAGCCATTTCAGCAATCCTTTTCACTCCCCCTGCCCGCTTCCAAGAATGGAAGGGGTAGAAGAGCTTGCTAAAGCCAATTAAAGGGAACATTCCTTATCAATGGCTTTTGCAAGTGGATGCCACAGCCAAGTGAAGTCCAAGCAGCAAATTCACCCAGAAGTGGTGAACCCATTGCTTGGATTTCACTAGCATGTGGTGCCTGCTTGCAAAAGCCAGGGAAGGTTCATTCTGGTATGTGGTTTTTGAGACCTCATGAACCACAAACCAGGATGAACCTCCATTTTCCCAGTTCATGCCCATCCCTAGGCTGTGATCACACTGGCGGCTTGGCGTGCTTTGGTGCCGCCTCTAACTGAACTGTTTGAAAGTAGCCTGCAGAAGGTAGTCTGCAGAAACTGCTGCAGGCTACCTACAGAGACATCCCATGGTAAAGCATCCACATTATTGCAGTGCATCAGCCATGGAGCACACTGCCAAAAACTTTTCAAAATTCATGCATGCGCATAGTGCGTATGCGTGTGCACATGCACACATAGGCAATGTTTTGAAAAAATTGTGTCCCCGGTGGCAGAATGGATCTGCAGGTTCAGACTGCCAAATCCGTTCTGCGCGCGCTCCCCTGTGTTCAGACATCCGGCCATGCACGATGAATGCACAGGGAAACAAAAACACCACTTTGGAGATGGTGGCTTTTTAACCTGGCTCCAAGCCATCTTCTGATGGGGCAAGTTTGCCTGGGGAATGCCTGACAGATGTGGCTGTGTGACCAGGCCCATTTAATCCATTTGTGAAACGTGCCTATATTGGGCCAAATTGCCAGTCTGAACACAACCCTAGTTTGGACAACTGGTTGTAACACTTTACAGAGCTATCATGTTTCCATGTATCCACATCTCCCACAGGCAGACAGACTGCACTTTATTTATTTTTTTTAAATCAAAGATGGCAAATAATTATTTCTGGGGGTTTGTAAACATTCATTTTAAAGAAAACAACAGTGTTACTCCCAAGGTTCTATATTGCAGTACTCACTATCCTGTTGGGTAGGCTTTATCACTTAAGGTTCCATGATCATTCATCCGTCTTTCACAAAAACAAGAAAGACTAAATGCCTCTGGCAGCTATGTTCAGCCAATGCAGATAAATAGTTTTTAGCTTGGCTATGGAGGAACTCTCTTGAACACTTACTTCTGAAAATTCTTAGTAAAACAGCCATACAATCCATTGTGAATCTCTAGAATATGAGTGGACTGAATGTCCTAACTATTCGTCACCTTTTATGAGCCCTCTAAATGAAAGCTAAACAGGAGTCATAGAAATTGTAATTAATTGCACATTTGCAACTTGACATTGTAATTCAGTTGCATTCAGTACCATTTCATTTTTGAACTTATTTGTAAAGCGTTAGCGAAGCAAAACTATGAATTTAATTTTCTTGTACTGAGTAACCTTCAATCAGTTGATTTCTGGGGTGGCTTAAACGCATGCAGGTGCACGCACGTACACACACACACACACACACACACACACACAAATAGCACTCATAGAAATATGATCATAAAGCTATAAACATCCAAAGTATTAAACCAACAAGCCACTGTAGGAACAAATAAACAGCAATAAATAATGACTAATCAGCCAGACAATTTAAAACATTAAAACCAATTTGCAGCAGAAAGCAACATAAAAGATTTGTAGATATTTTTAAAAAATAATTTTACAGAATAAAACCAATATATATCAGAATTAATATGAAACCAAAAATGGAGTCATATAAAGTAGAGTCATATAAAAATCAATATTAAAAATTGAGCAAGAGAAGTTGGTGCCAGAAAGCCAGGCGGGTGGCTTTGGAGAAAGGTCCTGTCCCGCGCGACCACATTTCAGAAGGTAAAGGAACGTGAAACTGAGCCCCTGTAAGGGATTTTAGTTTATAGTTAGGGACTGGATTATATGGGAGTAGGCAGTTCTTTAACTACCCTGTTTATTCCTACTACCTAAGTTTCTCTCTCCATTTTTTCTTTCCATAGTTCCCTTTTAAAAAATCAGCTTTCTATGCATCAAGAACAAAGAGAACGTGGTGGAGGTGTGATGCTGATGTGGTTACAACCACCAGCTGTATCTTGCAATTGACTAATTACTTACCTGTGGTCTAGGGAAATGATGTTATCGTGCTGAAGAACTATATATTTTATCAGATTTGGAGGCCAGATAAAGTAACATATTTCATTAGTTCAGGGCTGGACAATATGGAACTCTTAGAACAATTTTTTTGGCTGATCATCCCTGTGGTTTTGTAAGTTGCTGTGGGCAGTACTCTGAAGAGTGACATAGAAATATTATGAATATATAATAAATAGTCCTGTGATCCCTGGCAGCTTACTTTTTGGAGGTCAAAAGGGACCCTTCTTCTTGTGCCAGTAGAAGAGCTGGCAGGGTCTGATCCATGCTTAAAAGTGTGACTGCAATAAGGGTCAAACTTCATACTGTATGCTGTCACATTGTTAAAATTGGTTGGGTTGCCTCACCACTTCCTGACTTCAAGCTATCCTATCTCTTCTACTTATTTGCCAGTCCTTGAACTGTACTCATGTCTCACACCTATTTTATATATACAACCTTGAAAGAGGGAAAAAAAGTATGGCTTTGGCACAAGGACTAGGCTACTTCTGTAGTCTGTACAACATCTGGTGTGCCATTAATAACTGATAAATTTTAAAGAGAGGTTGTATTTTATGACTATTTTAAGAATAACAAAAATAAAAATATATTATGTCTCTTTGAGATTTATTTAGTACTACCACCTTATTATTATCACAATAACTCTGTTTAGCAATAGATAGTTGTTTTTAAATCATTAGTCAAATTAGAAGGCTGCTTTGAGAATGAGTGAAGGGTAGTGGGTCAAGGCCATACTCCACTGGCTAGTCAGCTGCCACTGCTGCCTCCTTTGGTCTTTGAGCTGATTTACTTATTCAGAGATTAATGTTCCACTTTTCTTTCCAAAGAAGATCCAAAGTTGGTACAACAACATTGTCCCCTCATACAGCTATTCTCACAACAACACTGTTATACCAAGAAAAAGATGACTCACCTAAGGTTATCCAGTGCACTTCTATGGCAGAATGGAGAAGGGAACCTGAGTCTCCCAGATCTTTGTATGACTCTCCAACCATTACTCCTTGCTGGCTCTTATCAATTGCAGTTAGTAATTGCAGGGCATATCACTTGTGAAGAGCCTGGGTTTGACCTAGGGCTTGTCAATTCCTGATTATTTTTCTGTTATGCAAATTACAGGGCATATTTTAAGTTTTAAAACACAAAGTTTAGCTTTCATGTTTTGATGTCTTTGCTAACCTAGTTATACATTTCTGACAGAGGCTCTCAAGATTGCCATTTCATTTAAATAAATTCCTCAATTCAACTGGTGGGTGGCATCTTGTTTAATTACACACACACACACACACACACACACACACACACACACACGAGTGAATTTGAAATGAGGGACCACATGTCTCTGTCAGCAAGCCATGATGCTTCATTTGAAGGGCAATTGCACAGGTGTAATTGAGCAGGAATAGACTTGTTGTCAAGTCACCTCCCAGTGACCCTGTAAAGCATTAATAGCAAAGGAACTCAGCAATGAAACTGGCCAACCCCTTTAAATCCTATTTCAAGGAGTTCCAGTTGGTATTCCCTGATCCCCCCCCCCACACACCAATTATACATTATATTAGCTTGAGTGTACAGCAAGCCATATTTGGAATATCCTGGCTTTTTTATATTGCAAAAAAAAATGAATATTTGTTGCAAAATCTATTTCAAGGTACTCTAAATGGAATGTCCATCTACGTTATATATATTGAAAAATGTTTAAAATGTCTTGTTTCTTCAGTCTCGGGGGGATTTTTGTGTGTGCTACAGTGCTTCTTCACCGCAGTGAAATTATTTCATTTGAAATTTCCTTTAATGAACATTAATACATACCCTTCCAAGCACTTATAGATGCTCATTGAAATGCCTCAGTTTCTAAAGTGGTAAATGATCATTCTGTTTCCATGGAATTTCTTGTTACAAGAAATTTAATTTAATTTAATTTAAACATTTAATTTTTGTGAGGTTTGGTTTTCTTGTGCAAAAGATTCATGGTTGAAGTGTGAAAATGCTTGCCAACTTTCACCTCCATGTTCTATTTTTAGTTGTATTTTTAGTGATATCTTCTATGCCCCTTTTCTGCTGTTGTTCCATGGAGTTGTGGCTACTTGTGGAAAGGAGAGGGAACTTTCTCTTTGATGTAACAACAGTGTCATCAGTCTGTGCTTTTGGGATGTGGCTCCAAATTTACATTCTACTGACAGTAACATGGTGCATGAATGCCATCTAAATAAAGATCCTCAGTGGGATGTATTTAAAAAGGCATATCTGAATGAGCCCTAGCCTTCCTCCCTCCCTCCCTCCCTCCTTCGTTCCTTCCTCATTTAGTTGCCCTTATTTAGTTGCCATTATTTGCTTGGCTGGTTTGGCAATGCTAACACACTCTTAGGAATGATTTCACACCTTTTTGCGAAAAAGGTGCAAAAGCTGGTGAAAAGCATGAATAGGTTTAATGTGGATAAGGAAAAGGGTAAAATGTGTCTGGTGCAAATTGGCCATTCAGTCCACCAGGAAAAATCCCAGCAGGCTGATGGCTGGGACTCCATCCCCTCAGGGCCACCCCGACCCCGAGCAAGGGGTGGCCCTTGCCTCATTCAGAGTGGGCCTCGAAGCCACCACTCTGGCAAGCTACCAGCTCTTGCAGCCATCCATGCTAGAAGGCATCACTATATAACTCAGTATTACCATCAGTTACTCTTTTCTTCCTAGAACAGCCCAACTTCAATTCATGGCAAAGTGTGAAGGCATCATGTAGCAACAAGCTGCCTTTTTATGATTCTTGCTTTTAAGGAATCTCCCTTCATAAGGATTTAGTGTCATGTAGTACAACAAATAAGAAAAAGTAATGATTGCATCTATTTTACCTTTGTGAGCCCCGGCCATCATGCTTTGATGCCATCAAAACAACTGATTATAAAGTACTTAGAGAAATATCAATTTGCCCCACTTTTGGAACCCATCTCCAGCAAATGTTTTGTATCCATATTACTCTTCACAATGTTCTGTCTCAAGCTGAGCAGTTCATTTTCAGAATAAGGGTGACTCTCCATTGCCCTTTTAAACACATTGCTCACGTTTAGGGATTTGCTGTCTGTAAGCATTTGAAGCAGATGCATTTAGTAACCCAAACCTCAAAAACAGACAAGTCTACGTCACAAGCTCATCTGTAGTCAAAGGACTGCAGTAATTACAGTGGCAAGGAATTGAAATCTGACAGGCTAGTTTATTTCTAAATGAGATCATATTCTCTGTACAGTGTTCTCCCATCTCTTTCCCCTGGCTGTGATGTTATTGATATGCGGCATTTGGTCTCTTTTGGCTCAGTTTTCCAGTGCTGTGAGACCCAATCTGTTCTTTCCCTAGCTCAGATGCCCTTATTTCTACCTCTAAGGTCCACATGAGTGAATGCCAGTTCATTGCCTAGTGCTGTTCATATGAGGCTTCTGGTAAGCTTGATATTAAACTTCAGCAAGCTTCTATTTTTTCCCTGTCTCCTTACTAAAATGATTTTGGCTGGGGGCACTGTAATTCTTGCTCATAAATCAGGTGCTCAGAGATTTAATCATTCCAAATTCACATGAGAATGTAGTGCAATAAAATATTTCTCCTTTTGTTCATTCTTTCTTTCATTCTTTTTGTAAGTGTGCCACCCAACTTTTATTTGTTTTTAACATGTGCTTAAGAATGTATTTTGCAGCTATTAGCCCAAGTGTGGAAAAACCTGAGCTGATTATTCCAGTTTCGATTAATTATCTGAATGTTATGGGTTTTTAAATACACCTTTAAAAATAATTTGGAAGCTTGCCATTATAGATTTTCTCCCTTAATATGCAAATTTACTCTGGCCTTTCATCACAATGTATTCCACATACAGTTGAAGCCAAAAATGTTGATTCTATCCTCTTCAAGTGTGGTTGTAAAGGGCAAATAATATGATGCTGGTTCTTCATTGTGTTCCAGACTAAAAAATCTCTCTTATGTTGGAAAGACAAAGGTTCACATATACAATTCCATTCACCTCTATCCTCCAGTTGTTTTATCTGAGCATAAAGATGGAGAGCACCACGAGTCTGTTAGCTTCCAGGCATTCCCTGTACATGCACATTGGTGCTATCCCTCTATGTAAAAAAAGCTAATGTATCTGGTTAAAGCATCCCATCAGAAAATCTCATTGTTTCTTGCTGATGGAAGGTTGTCTGGGATCTTGAAATCATAAGTTACCTTGTCAATATATGCATATTCATGCAGGCAGTTTACATAAAATTTTTGCTGTAGGCAAAATGTTTTCAAATTATCTTAACAGAAAAATGGGAATTTTAGGGGAAGTTCATTGGGGATACCTTAATGAGAACATCAGCTATTATAGTTAACTGCCAAAGACTAGCCCATGTGGATAAAAAGAATCTTTACAGCATGGCCAGTGGAGGCTACAATTTAGGATTCAGAACCCACAGGTTTGAAGAAGAAAATTAATTTGGTAGTAACTCCTTCAAACTATTAAGACTGTGCATGTCCAGACACTACCAAAAGCCCCCAGGGATTGGGGCAGCATATTGTGGCAATGACCACCAAAATGAAGGAGGAAAGCAGAGCCTGAGTGTTGGGGGGAGGGGAAAGGAGCCAGCTAGGGCTAGAGCCAACACTTGAGTGCAGGAAAGGAGCAAGTGCGAGGGCAAGAAAGAAAGGGAAGCCCAAGCAGAAATGGAGGAAGCAAGGGCTGGTTGAATGGTACATGTAAATTCCTCAACATTCATGGTCCATACTGTTCCTGCTATTCATTATTTATACAGTGCCATCAATATGTGTACAGTGCTTTACAGAATACTAGAAGACAGGTCCTTACCTTGAGCAATTTCCAATCTAAAATTTGAAATATGGGAGACAATAAAGAGAGAGGAGAGAGGTGAAACTGAGTGATAATCTGAGAAGAAAGGTTGTTCCTTTTGAAATAACCAACAAAAGTACAAAAGTTTTTTTATGTGTTGAGTTTATTTACTTCATATCTAAAGCTTCAAAGGCTTTGCAAGTTTCTGTTCTGTGTGTACATTGATCGTACAAACTGAAACACAGAATATACCTGATCCACACATTATGGAATACATGGGCTCTAGGAATGCCTGCCTCCAGGTGGGACCTGGGGGTCCCCTGGAATTACAGCTCATCTCCAGACTACAGAGCTCAGTTCCCCTGGAGAAAATGGATGCTTTGAAGGGTAGACTCTATGGTCCTTTCCGCACTAGACCTTAAATCCTGGTTCAGCCCTGTTCCTGAACTTACATTCTGCACTACATGTGAGTTCACCCCTGTAATTATCTCAGAGTATTTTTTGTTTCCACATTACATCGAGGTCACCCTGGTTTTACCCCACACTTGTCCTGGGATGAATGGATGCTGTTATAACCAGGGATAAATGCAAGGTATTGTGTCACGAGTTGAACTCTGATAAAACCAGGGATGAGATCCAAGTGCAGAAAGGACCTATGACATTGTACCCCATTGAGGTGCCTGTCCTCCACAGGCTCCATCCCCAAATCTCTAGGAGTTTCCTAACCTGGATCCAGCAACTCTACCCCTCATCCCCCACTGATGGCCATGGAGGACCTGGCAACCCTAGCTGGGGCTGAGGTCCCCACCATCTGTAACAGTTAGACAAAAGATATGAGTTCTCATCCATTCCCATGTGTGTGTTGTGGATTTGTGGGTTCTTTTTGATTCCCATGTGTGTTATCTAATTTGTAGCAGCACATGGAGAAGGGGCTTTAATTTTCCATCTCCTACTCCATTTTCATGACCTGAAACAGCCACAGGGTGCCAGTAGTGTTTCTCCAGTTGGAGAAACCTATATGTATCTTTGTTGAATGGATGTTATGTTTTGTTAAAGCATTCAAAATGGTGCAGAGCCAATGCATGGACGCATCCATGTTGATTGGAAGGCCTGAAGGGACAAATAGGCTCTACCTGAGCAATTAAGAAACCTGAAAAAAAATAATCATTTTGTAAGTCTGAAAAGAGCTATTGTCCACTCCCCCCTGCAACAAACATCATCACCAAAAACATGAGCAAACTATTAAACATTCTCATTCAGTTCAAAATTGCAAAGGCTGCTTCAAGGCCATAAAGATCCGTTGTAGTTCAGAACTTATTGATGCTAGGAATGAAACATATTGACAAACACCGAAGAGAAAGAGAAGTGTTTTTCTTCTCACACAGATATCACAACCAACATAATAAGCAGTTATTGCCTAAAGCCACTAGACAGAAAATTACTACAAATGTATATATTAGCATTTCAAAATATAACCATAAAGTATCAACAACACTGTAAAGGAAGCTTTTTTTAAAAAGTTGTCTTTGCAACTAGCTTGTTTATGTTATATCATCTTGAGAGGAGAAATGTTGTCCTTCATGTTCATTCTTCATGTGGTTTCCTGTTGCAAAACATGAGGGCAGCAGTGCTACTTAAGGCTGAAGTGAAGTGTGTGGGAAGCAGAGTATGTACTGCCATAATTTCTAGTATAATAATACATCCTTTTAAAAAATGAGAATTCAGGAGAAAGTTTAGACTAAAAGGCAGACATAATAATCTGTCCATAACATTAGTCATGTTTTGTGTTCAGACTTCTATCATGCATTTACACTCAGTTCTTGATATATTGCTATTACTAGCATTGCCAGACTGAAACATCTACCTTGCATTCATTCCTATTTTTAAAAAATCACATAAAAACGAATTTTATTGAATTCCAACAGAATATTCTTCTGTGTAAACAATCTTTAAGATCATAGTCCTATCATGCTGTTTCAGCCAAGACAACCAGTGAAACCATGTGAAACCATAGTTCCCTATTGCATTTTAAAGGGCTGATAGACAGCCGCATCTCTCTCCCATATCGAATCAGACTCACCCCCGCAGTCCTCTCAGTTTTCTAGCGATTTTTCTGACACTGAGAAAATCAAGCACTTTCCGAATATTTGTGGTGTGAACCTGCAATTTTGCCAATCTGGACAGCCATCTCTCTCTATGAATGTGATTAGGTCATCTGAAAATCCTTGTGCTGATTTTTTTTTTTACAGCTTTCGCCATTGTGTACATGAGCAATCCTGCGCTGAATATATTCAATACATGAACATTCAAGTTCACATATATAGACTCCAGCACTCAGTTATAGGTTGGTGGTTCATTTTGTTTGCTATTCAGGAAAAAAAAAACATTGCAAAAACAAGGAGTACAGTGTGTCTAAGTGGGAGTGGTGATTTGCCCATGCACATATGCACATGCACAAAGGAATTTTTTAAAAAACTCATGGCTATCTGGATGGTGCCTGGAACCTTGTCGCATGATGCAAGCCATTCGGGGAGGGATATGTGACATCCCAACCTGCAAAAAATATCCCCGATCAAATATAAAACCTATCTGTGCTTAATTAATTAAGGTCAGATTCTGGCTTCCTGGTCTGACAGATGCTAACTAGCCACCCATCGTGGAATAGCTTACATTCAGATGATCCTAACAATACCTGTTTTAAATAACCTATGGTTATTTAGCCTATGGTTTCATGAAATGTCTAAACTGAGTCACCATATCATGCCAAAGCACTAAAGGTCATATTATTCTCATCACCCTGATACTGATTTCATTTATGTGTGATTTCAGCTGTTTCTGTATGCTCACAGATGGGTGCCCTGATCTGCTCCTACTACATGTTCCGTTGTGCTACAGCTTCTCATCTAAGCCTTGGTATGGCTTAAAACAGTCCTATCCAAAACTTCAATACAGTTTTGTTGCAGTTTGAAGAAAGACTTGGGCTCCTCCAGAACAAGAAAAACTGTTCCAAGAAAACCCTTAAGGGAAAGGGCTTGGATTTTTCCTAGGCTTGTCAGCCTCCCATTGCCTGCTGATATTTCTGAGGCAGGTGGAAGGCAATATAAATTTAAAAAATTGCTGCTGGCAATGGTGTGATATCACTTCTGGGAAAAACCTGGAGTGATGTCAGTCCTCTCTAGGAATCACTAGAAACGCTATGGTTTTACCAGGAAGTTATGTCATGCCATTGCCAATGGTACCCCCTACAATATCCCTGTCCTCCTTTTCTCCCACTAGTTGCTAGTCCATGCCTGGTCACCTTAGAGCTAGTTTGGTGTAGTGGTCAATGTTCCCTCTAAGCTGTGGAGCCTTGTGAGCAAAAATTCTACTTTGTGAGCTACTGGCATTAAAGTTGTGAGCGAGCGATCTGGCTACTGTATAAATTAGTTTGCTCTAGAGCCATCCTTCCTGAGCTAAGACAAAAATCTGTGAGCTGGAGGCTTAAAAATTGTGAGCTAGCTCACACTAGCTCAGCTTAGTGGGAACACTGATAGTGGTTAAGAGTGGTGGACTCTAATTTGGAGAACTGGGTTTGATTCCCCACTCCTCCACATAAATCCAGCTGGGTGATCTTGGGTCAGTTGCAGTTCTCTCAGAACTGTCTCAGCTCCACCGACTTCACAGGGTGTCTGTTGTGGGGAGAGGAAGGGAAGGAGATTGTAAGCCACTCTGAGACTCCTTTGGGAAGTGAAGAGTATAAAACCTGCTGCGGCTGCTGCTCCTCTTCCTCCTTCCTTCCATCAATTTTCACTTTTGTTTCACTGCTCATTTGTGCTCACAACAGTTGGGGAATCAGGCAGATTGAATGAATGCAGACCTATGCAAAAAAGGCTACTTTTGAAGTTCATGCAGGGGCTCCAAAAGGACTATGTAATAATGACTCAAGAATGATCCCATGCTGGACTTCCGGCAAGACTTGCGATAATGGCGGATGCTCTCCTCCGCAAATGCGGGGAGTGTGATCTGTACCCGGCGGGAAGAAGGGGCTCTGGACTGGTGCCGAGCCCCCAGAGACCCCAGTGAGGGGGCTCTGCCTGGGGTGGCACAAAGGGGATCTCTCCCTACGGTGGCGACCGAGGGATCGAGATCCCTTTTCATCACCCCCATAGGTTCCCCCGCCATGGGAGCCGTATGGCTGAAAGCGCAAATCTGTGAAGCAGCAGAGAGTGCGAAGCAATGAGGCTGGAACTGACAGTTACGCATGGAGAAAACGTGAGTCTGAAGTAAGAAAAGCAGAACATAGCGGGAAGACGGCGGGAGGAGTGAAACCCACTTACCCCCCTTCTCCGGGACTAGCGTACTTATGAGACTCTTTACGTGGCGTTACTGCAGGAATAAAAGCCCATCCGCCTTGCTAGATGGCAGCATCGCTCACTTGGAGATATAAACTTTAGAAGGACATAAGTGCTGTTTGAAAATTTGCTCCTTTCGTTCATCTTATCTATCTATAAACAAAGAGCGTAGCCTCAACAATGACGGGGAAACTGAAACCTTCCCCCAAACTAGGAAGTACAGCTCCGAGTTCAAAGGTTGATACCACGGAGATGAGTGCGGTGTTCTCCTCGTTACTGCGACCTCTAGTGGACCAAATGACAGCTCTCAACGGTAAGATGGACAAAATGCAGCTAGAACTAAAAGAGTCGAATAAATCCACAGAGAAGCTGCAGCGAGAACTTCTGGAAGTAAAAACTTCAGTAAAAAACCAAGACGCAAGACTACAAAAGGCAGAGAAGGAAAAGGCCTTCCACCACGATCAGCTTTTGAAATTACAAATGGAAAGATTGAATTTTTTCCTAAGACTTCAGAATGTGCCAGAAAACACAGGAGAAGACCTTAAAAATTTGCTAAGTGAAGCACTTGAACCAGTGACAGGCATGAAAGCAGCGGATATAAAAAGCGATATGGATATGGTTTACAGAACCTATCCAGATTATACTAAAAAGAAAAGCCTGCCTGGTGAAATTATGATAAGGTTCTCCAAAAAATCTACAAGAGACGTGGTGCTTAGGACCACAAACAAAGCAGCTCTGAAGATCCTGGGAGAAGAAGTAAAAGTGATGAAGGATATCCCATTTGAAATAAGGAAAAGAAGGAAAGCCTATGGAAAATTGACATCTTGGCTCGAGTCTGAGTCTATCATCTATCGTTGGAATACTCCAGAAGGACTATGCTTCAGCATCAAAGATAAGAAGTATAAGATTGACTCTGTTCAACAAGTGAAAAAATTTCTGGAAAAAAGCAAAGAGCAGAAAACTGGGAGAGACTCAGATGGTTCACTGGCCTCGCAAGAAAGCATGTATGGATTTGATAGCTCAAAGAGTGAAGAAGAAGTGTCTGACTCGGAAAAAGGAGCTGCAGCTCCAAAAGTAGTTGAGACTGTTAAGACAAGAAGAGGACGAAAGAAGAAATAGTGATTAAACTTTTATTAAGCATTGCACTTATTATAAATTGTTTAATTAACCGTATTTCTCTAGGTGGGCGTGCCTGCCAAATAGTTTTGATATTTTTTATAGTAGCAGTAACAAAGTAATTGAAATTTATCCAAGGTTCTAAATGCTTCATAATTATATTATGTAATAAGGTAGTATTAAGCAAATGATAAAGTACTCTCTGTATAAGGTATATGTAGCTTAGATTGTAGTGTTATAGTTGTAGTTATAGGGAAAAATCAATAAAAATTTATATATATAAAAAAAAGAATGATCCCATGCTTCTGGTAATTCCCAAACCAGAGACTCATATATTTTCTCAATGAGAAAATACTTATTCTGATGCACATTTAACTCTAATATGTCCCCATGGCATTTTACATGTACCACCAACTGTCAATACTACCCAGAGTGTAAAATGGGCATTATAAATGTAAATATATATAAATGAATAGCCATTATATTTGATCTTGATGTGAACACATGATACGGTTTGTTTATTTATAGTTTGCCTTTCTTGCTGACACTCAAGGCAGATTATAGAGTGTAAGGCAGTACAATGAACAAGATGGGGCATCCAATCAGCAATGCAATATGGTTAAGACTGTGGAAATAAATGCCAAGTAGAAATCTGGAACAAAGGTGGAAAAACATGCATTAATAGGCATATTAAACAATGTGGAAATTACATAATAGGCTAATACATACAACAACAGATAATAGGTACTGTACATAGTACCTTTCCCTTTATTAAAACATTATCTGTGAACCATTCCATTATAATAAAGGCCAATTACCTTTGTAAAATACCCTTTTTTATAATAAAATTTTGTGTAGTTCATGGAATGCTGGGAGATTGGGCGCCTTCCTGATTTCATCAGGTAGCCCATTCCATAAGGTGGGGCCACAACAGAGAATGCACATGTATGGGCACTTGTTGACCTTGGCCATTTGCATGGTGTTATCTGCAGAAGGCACTTTTCAGAAGAGCAAAGCCTTGCAGGTATGCAGGTCCAAGGCCATGATGACAGGCTTTGAATGCAATAACTAATATGTTGTATGGAACCCAGTAACTGATGGGCAGCCAATGAAGTACAGAATGGGGGCTAATATGTATAGTCTGCCTAGCTTTTGATAATAACTGATCTGCAGCATTCTACACCAACCTGAGTCTCTGAGCTGACTGAGGGGAGTGTATTACAGAGTGGTCTATGCAGAGTGGACTATGCAGAGTGTATTACAGTGGTCTAGTCATGACAAGGATCCAGGTAGCCAGATTGGCCAAGTCAAGGTAGGAAGTCATCTTCTGGGCTAAACTAAGTTGGTAGAAAATGTTTTTTGCAGCAGCATTAATTTGCTTCTCCAGTAGTAATGCTGGAACCAATATAACCCCTAAGCTGTTAATTGAGTCAACAAGGATCAGCAGAACCACCCAAAGGTGAGAAATACAGTGTCCTTCAAGATCTCCACCTTCCCAGTGAGCTCTATCTCTGTCTTTTCAGGGTTTAGTTTCAATTTGTTAACTCCTAACTATTAAAGTACAGCAGACAAGAAGTGAGAAAGGACCTCTACCATATCACCGAGAGATTTGGAAAAGGAGATATAGACTGATTGTCCTCAGGATATTGCTGACAGTCAACCTCAAGTAGTATCTCAGATATCTCTCTTATATATAAAGCTGTTTTCAAAGCGGCAAGATTCCATGGGGCTCCAAAATCAGTTCACTGCAAGAACTGCCACTCAAAATGGCGTACTTGCCCACTGGCTGCAGTCCCTCCTTATGTTGCCTCACTCCTGCCCACAGAGCATTGCACTTTGGGAGTTGTAGTTCTCTGCTGGCTTTACTGCAACCATAGCAAAAGGAATTAGAACTACAACTCCCAATTTGGGAGCCCCAAGAGGTGGTGGGCCAGGATAACTAATTAGAAGACATACAGCACAGAAGCTTATGGTCAGTTCACTGTGCATGCCCATGAAAGGCTACCTACAGTTAAACTCCATGGGTCTTAAAGGTGCAGCTGGACTCAAACTTTGTTCTGGAAATCAGTTGCCGTATTTTTCGCTCCATTAGACGCACCTGATCATAAGACGCACCTTGTTTTTAGAGGAGGAAAACAGGAAAAAATGAAACAGAAAGAAAGAGAGAGAGAGAGAGAGAGAGATAAAGGAAGGAAGGAGGAGGAGAGAAAGAGAAAGAGAAAGGAAGAAAGAAAGGTGGGGACAGAGAGAGAGACAGAAAGACAGAAAGACAGACAGAAAAAGGAAGGAAGGAAGGGAGAAAGATAGAGAAAGGAAAGAAGAGAGACGTCGGCATGCCATGCAAAGCCAGGCCTTTCTGTGCAAAGTAGCCATGGAGCTTAATCTGTGGGCAGGGCTTTCTGCTGCTGGCTGTCTTAAAGAGGAAAAGCACTTAAAGGGAAAGAGTACTTAGCCTGGTGGGGTTTTTCCTGCCGTTTCCCTTTTAAGTCTTAACAGCTCAGGCCCAGCAGGGAGGAGTGGGGAAGGCTGGGATGCCAGCCTGAATGGTGTTCCCCTGCGTTCCTGCTGAAGAAAGAGCCCTGTTACAGGTAAGAAAAGCTCCATATTCGCTCCATAAGATGCACACACTTTCCCCCCCACTTTTTTGGGGAGGAAAAGTGCGTCTTATGGAGCAAAAAATACGGTAAGTGCTGGTTTGCAGCAAGTCTCTGGCTCCACCGCTCTGCACCAACCTCTGGGGATTTCTGTAGCTTTGGGAGATGAGAGAAGAGCTGCAGACAGTGGGGCTGAGCACAGGAGGAAGCATTTATTTGCTTTCAGAATTGACGACGGGGGAGACCCACTCTGCAAGCCTTTTTGCAGTGCCTACAAAATGGAAATAGGTGAGCTGGCCCCAACTTTAGCCCTAATAATGTGTGTGTGTGCACAGCCTGTTTACTCAGGAGTAAGTAAGGGAGATGCACTCCGACACCGACTCAGTTAATAAATGCAATGGCCTCTACAAACAGGCTCTGTTGGGGGGGGGGGGGGGGAGACAGCAAGGGTGCGGGGGGGGTAGCTGAGAGGAAGAGGGAAAGAAGTTGAGATGAAGAGAATTGCTTGCTTCCTTTTTTTTCTTCCTCTTGCTAGTGCCTGTTGCATTGTTGCCTGCAACGGGCCTTGCCCCTAGTGTGATATAATGATAAGTGTGGAAAAAGAAAGGAGATTATATTACATTTGACGGAGTGGGACTGCGACTACTGTACCTTGATAAGTGCCTTTCAGTCTGGTCACAATCTTCCTTCCTTGGGCCTGCCATGTAATCCATCATTTAGGATTGTACTTCTACACAACAGAGAAATGAAGCTGGAGAACTCTGTCTGTCCCTGTCCCTTCTTTGTGACTAGGGAGACAGATCGTAGGGTAAACAGTTGGGTGGGCAGAGGCATTTGCTTTTTTACATATAACTTCAATTATTTTTGTTTTATACTTGAAAAGAGAAAGATACTTTCATGCAACTACTTATATGAAAATATTAGATTCTAAATGAAATTCACAGAAACAGCTTGAAATGCCTCCAGTGGTAACATTTTGTCACACGAAAGTTGTAAATGGTCTGGAAATACAGAATAATGGAAATTTACTTCATTTACTGTCATTGTAGCTATGTGAAAGAGCTTAAGACGCTTGCTGATTAAGGTTTACTCAGCTGTGACATTAACTTCTGTCCATTACTGCACAGCTCAAATGATACTGGACTAATTTATTTTGGGTTTGTTTTATTTTGACATGCTAGATTGGTTCAATAATTCTTTGGTGGGTAATCAGCCCAAACCTGCTTAATTTAAAAACAGCAACTAAAATCCCAGTGCTAATGGGTATGGGGCCAAATTTGCTTTATGTTAGCACAGTAAGACAAGAAAGTTCATATTTTCTGGACTAAATACTGTTGCTAATGGTGATTGCTCACTTTACTGTTTGTGTACTTGGAGATGAACTCCAAGATATATTTGCCTAGTGTCATTTAAGAATGGCATGAACTCATTTAAGTTATTGCTTTTAAAAGCAAAATATGGAGAAATGGCAAACAGGAAATGAACAGTCTGCCATCTTTGTACTAGTGTGTGATGCAGTAACTCGAGTCAATCAGGTTATATGTGAACATATTGGGCATTTAATATAAAATTGTTCCCATAATGAAGCTCACAGTACTCATGGGATAATTGCTGTTTGTTGTGCAGTCTGGAAATGTATTTTGTTACCATCTGTGGCCATGGTTCCTGCTATCTTATTTTATAACTGCTTAAGCTTCTTTGAACTATTTTTCATATTCAAATGTATTACAGTAGTAGTGCTCAGAGCATAGTTACTAAAAGTGCTTAAGAAATCATAATTGTTCTTTAAATATTTTCTGTTTCTGCTTGGCCTTAGTAGAGTTTAATCTCTGCCTCAGAAAATGTTCTACTGTCTTTAATAACTATTTTTACTTTGAATGTATATCTTCATGGGGAAGGGGAAAATCTACCTATTTCATATTTTTAACTGAATGCTTACATTGAGGCAGGAGGTTATTATATTAAGGGCTCATTCCCATGATCAGTTTGGAATGTGGAGAATGTGGGCTAATCCATCCAGAATGCAAAATACACGTGATATTGTTGGAGTGATCAACTTGACATGCTGGGGCATTAGTGGCACTGCATTACTCTTAGTGTGTATAAGTGTTACCTTGTTGAATAGGATGTCTCTCTCTTTGTCTTGACCTGGGAGCTGCCCATTGACCCCTCCCCTTTCTCTGTGTATTCTATGTTCTTTCCTATTTCTGCATGGCTCTTCATGCAGTCACACATCTCTACAGGTCTCTCCTGTAGAAACAATGCCCTCATACTTCCATACTCATGATGTTGGATAAACTAGCCATGTGATAGGGAAAATACTCTTCAGATTAGGTTTTTCTTTCTTCTTTTGACTGCAACCTGAACGTAGACTGAATCTACTTGAATAAATGTAAGTTTTAATTTTGCAATATACTTCTTGGGAGATTTATTTACTGTGCTCAATATCATGCTTCTATGACTGGGCAAACTCTGCTATATTAACCAAACATCCTAACTGATATTTCATCATGTGATACTGCAGCACATGCCAAAACCTTATTTCAACTATGCCCCACCTCAACCTTTTTTTGGCAGTTTTGCAGCAGTGTGGTTAATGTGGTTTAACTTTGGGTTCCTGCTGAAATAATCATGTCACCACTATCAGTGAGGGATGATGGGGAAAGGAGAACAATGGTAGTAATTTCCACTGACAGATTTCTGTCTGTGAAATGGGACTTTGTTATATCTGTCTTCCTGGTGCAGTCTGAAATGCTCCTCCAAATGCTATTTCCAGGAGAAAGGAGACCCTAAAGAAGAGCATAATTGTCAAACTGGGACTCTGAAGTGCAAGGAGCAAGAAAAAAATGCCCACCTTCTGGTAGCAGGAATTTACCTTTGGACCCAACCTGGCATCCCAAGAAAGCACTATTAATAGCCAGTGGCAAGATTTTCTGTTGGTCTGTGCTTCCCTCTCGCCATGCAAGAGGCTAAGAGGCTTCATGATACTGAACAAACTATGATTTCTGGGATTTCATTGAGGTGTCTCAATGAACCACTTAATATACTATTGTTAACAAATCAGACACAAATCAAGGTTTAGCATTCTCACTTGGGACTCGCTATCATTGGTTGTGCAGACTGCATTACATCAGTTTAATCAAACCAGCTTAGTGTAGTGGTTAGAGTATTAGACTAGGATATAGGACACTCAAGTTCAAATCCCTACTCTGCTAGGGAAGCTTGCTGGGTGATTGTGTGCCAGTCACACCACTCAACCTACCTTATCCCAGCCTAAAAGAAGAGGAAGAGATTAGAGTTATACTCCACCCTTCTTTCCCCAAAGGAGTCTCAGAGTGGCTTACAAACTCCTTTCCCTTCCCCCCCCCCCCCACAACGGACACCCTGTAAGGTAGGTGGGGCTGAGAGAGCTCTTTCCAGAACTGTCCTTGAGATAACATCTCTGACAGAACTATGGCTTGCCCAAGGTCATCCAGCAGCTGCAAGTGGAGGAGTGGGGAATCAAACCTGGTTCTTCCAGATTAGAGTCCGTGCGCTTAACCACTACACCAAACTGGCCTAACCTACCTCATAGGTTTGAGGATAAAATGGAGGAAGGGAGAATGATGCAAACTTCTTTGGGTTCTCTTTGGAGAGAAAAGTGGTATATAAATGAAGCAAATAAATGAATAAATGAAATAATGATTTATAAACCGTGGGTGTTCCTGACACCTGAATGCAGGCAAAGACGGAAGTCTCTTGGACATTACCTAGTAGTAAAACAGGAAACAGGAATAAATTGTATATATTTTTTTCAATTTCCTGCTTGATATATGAAGCAAATTGCAAGAGAGAGTTGCATGACCTAATTGCTGGGATTAATCTATTCATCTTCTCCATGCAATTTAACTGTTCATTGTTATCAGCAATCACCAAAAACCCTCAGGAACCTCAGTACACTTTAGCTTCCTGTAGTAACCAGATAATGCCTGGGAACTATTGAACTATGTAGGGAAGATCAGAACTTTGAGAAATATGAAAACAAAAATATATTTTTCTTTCAAATTCTGTTGAAGGTGTTGACTGTAGTTTCCATGCAGCTGCTTTTCAGATATTAGTGGCTGACATTCTGGAGACTTACATAAGATATGCAGACCACTAGATGTTAATAAAACTTGACATATTGTAATTTTTTTTTCATTTCCTGATCTTGTTTAATTTGCTGTCTTCCTGGTACAATTCTTTGGCTAATATTTATACTACGAGGAGCACAACAGGGGCTATTTGTTTGAATTTTTGCCTATACTTCTGTTGTAGCACATTCACAATCTGTTGTAAATATTGACCAGAGTTAACTTTCACAGGGTCCGAGGGGGAAAATAACTTCTAGTCAAACAGCAAAAATTGGTGCAATTTAAGAGGTTTTGGGAATGGTTTCTTACATACGTTGCCACCAAATCCTAAGAACATTTTCTTATATGACACATCTTGGGAATATTCATTTATATGTTTCTTATTTAGGTCTACCTTTCAGCAAAGTAATGAATAGTACATACTGATAAGTTATTTAGGTTTTTGTTTTGCTCACAGCAGGAGTTAGTGCTGCTCAGAACTCCGTTGTACATATGGCTTATTCTCTGTTTGTGAGAATCCTGCTGTTTTTCAATGTTTCTCTTAAATAACTTACCTGTGAAATGAGAATAGGAAGAATGATATTATTCTATTTTCACTTTCTTTCCCTCCTTGTTTCTTTGTGGCTTTACAAAAAAATATGTCCCTTTATGTGTCAGTAAATTCAGACCTCCAAGGATGGGGGGTGCTGTGATGGACAAGAGGCTGTCCTGCCCCTGAAGGTGAAAACTGCCACTCATTCGAGCCCATGAGATTGCTGCTTCGGCATCCGATGACCTTTTGGGAGGGCGATGGAGTGTTGAAAGAAAGCACTGCAGGAGTTTAGTTCTCGTCAGCCTGAAGGAGAGTGCAGAGAGAGTTCAATTCTTCCTCAAGGAGAGAGCAGTTGTAGCTCAGGACTGTCTCAGAAAACGAGCAGACAGAGTGAAGGCTAGCTCTGCTTGGCAGTGTGGCAGAATGGTTTAGCTTTACCTCTGAGAGAGAATAGAGTACTGATTGGTAGGCTTGTCTCTGGTAATGAGCAGACCTTGTACCATTTAGTTTGACTCTTGGAAAAAGGCAAGTTGGTAAGGGTGGAATCCTGTGTGTGAGAGAGGATCCAACCTAGTGGCTAGACAGTAAAAACCTGTTTATACCTGAAAGTGTTAAAGGACATTTAAACTACTCTATGAAGCCATAACTAGTTTAAATTAATATGCCTCAGCCATGTTTCTCTTTTCCCAAGAGCAAGTGTGATATAGCGGTTAAGAGTGGCAAACTCTAATCTGGAGAACTGGGTTTGATTCTCCACTCCTCCACATGAAGCCAGCTGGCTGACCTTGGGTCAGTCACAGTTCTCTCAGAGCTCTCTCAGCCCCACCTACTTCACAGGGTGTCTGTTGTGGGGAGAGGAAGGGAAGGCGATTGTAAGCTGCTCTAAGGCTCCTTTGGGTAGTGAAAAGCAGGGTATAAAAATCAACTCTTCTTCTTCTAGTCTACCTGGAGTTCTGTGCTGCTTATCTGTTCTTTAAAACCAACTTGTAAATAAATCCATCTTCTGTGTTGTTAATATATAATTTCTGCCTCAGCAATCTCTGTATTCTATGTGCTTACCACAAAACTTATTTATGGCAGTGAACCCTAAACCTGTACACTCACTACCTTTAAAACACCTGGTAACTGAGGGAAGCTTTATGGTCTAACACAAACCTAGTTCCCCCCAAATCATAGGAGGCTGTGTGGGTCCCCTCAGTTGACAGAAATGGCTTGTCACAGGGGCCTCATTCTGAAACATGCTACTCCTTTTCCATTTCCAAGAAGGATTATATAAATAATCAGAAAAATTGCTTAAGTACTAGCATCCAGGCAATGGGGTTCTTCAACTTCTATGGCACTGAAACTTCTGTGGCACCAAGAGCCGATATATAAAGTATACGTGTGCTAAGACATTTTAATTCAGAATGCCCGATTTACACTCTCAGAGGCAGATGAGGCATCTTTTAAAGGTGCTAGACTGCATTTTAACACAAGAGCTAAAATGTGGGCTAATGCATTACAGGGTGATTGAAAGGACAATATAACTCTTCAGCTGAAAATGGATATGAGTTGGATAGCTTATTCCTTAAATTATGAAACCAGGTCTTTTTTTTGTCCGAGTTTGTCACTGCGAGCCACCAACTAACAAGTCACACTTGCTGGTGTTGCATGCTAATAGATTGCAGTCCCCTAAAGGCCCAATTGTGCTGGGAGGGGGTGGGGAGGCAGATGAAGCACGGCTTCTACATTAAAGCACTCAGACCTCAGAGGTCACAAAACCTCTTATTCTGCTCAAGGCTTCTGGGAGCATGGAGTGTCCCAGTCTTTCAGCAGAATAATGAATGGCACTTGCTGACTAGTTATTTAGGGTCGTCCCCCCCCCCCCCCCACATCAGCAGGGGTTAGTGCTGCTCAGCATAATGAGCCAGGAGTCAGACTGCCAAATAACACAGGTCCAACAACGCTTTCTCCCTAGTTGGTTATGAACTTCACTTTTATTTTTAGAGGGAATCATATTAAGGTATGTAGTAGAGGTGCCCTGTAGTGCTTTTCTCTAAAGGCTGATAACTGCTGAAAATGCAGAGCAGAAAGTCTGAGATCAAGGAACTGAAAGTATGCTTTGTCTGAACTCCAGAGAGCCAGAACAGGTGAGTAAGAGTTAGTATGTAAAAGAAATACTAGGAAAGTGTTTCCAGGGCCTTTTCTTGTCAGTAATTCAAAGCAGTTTTTTGCCATTAGCATGGTATGAGATGACTTTCTTGTCCTTTGCACTGGGCAGCTGGTATGTGCTGTAGAATATAGCTGTTCGATTGAATAAAATACTTCCTCTCAGATATTATAAACAGTGGATATCGTAGTAAAATTTTGTTTACTACTGATTCAAAAAGTCTTCATCTAAAGTATTATTGGTGACTATTTTTAGATCCTCAGGTCTTAATTCAGTAATAACAGGTCTTAATTCAGCGATGACACTTTTTCCTTTCAAAATTCCAAGGAAGTAGCAGAGACTGCAGCTACTATAAATCATGCCCTGTTCCTCCACTGGTCCCTTTTCCCCCTCCTTCCCTACCTGCTGTAGGGCCCTGCTTGCTCCAGTGTGTGGTAAAGAAGGGTAAACAGAGGTACTGATGGAGGTATGGACTAGAAGTCACAGCTTCAGCATCCTCTACTGCTGTCTCAGGACTTCTAATGGGCAGTGTCTTGTAATCAGGCAATCTTACTCTTGTGGATTGCTCCATATTGGGAGCTCAGGGCACAAGGCAGGATCATAAAGATGTTATTGTGGGGATAATATGGTGTTTGGGGGTAATGCAATAATGCTTATAGTCAGTCCAGAACATCTCTTGTGAAGTTCAAGAAGTCATTATAATATTGTGCCTTGTTATGCACTGAAATTGTATAATTATTCAGTGAATCTATGGGCTTCATGTTTGTTCATGTTTGGGCTTTGTATCATGTTCGTTCAATTGCTTGCTGTATATGATATTCCACTTTGGTTCAGTTTTATCCATCACTATGTTATCTGGTGAGGTTCATCTGTGAAACAAAGAGTACAACAAAGTTATAGAGTATTGTACCAAATTCCATTTAGCACTTTCCAAATTTCAGTTCTATCCTGTGGTAGTTTATTGCCAACTGTGGTGACTGTCATTTTAAGAATTTCTAGAATTTTTCATGCCAAGTAATCTTCTCATTAATAATGTCAAATAATTATCTCATAAATATCAATACTTTGACTATCAATGATTTGACTAAGAACTATCACCAGCTTATAGGTAAACTAGGATCTGAATACAGGTTTCTCAGGCCCAAACTCTTTGCTCTGAAAAATAAATGTGAAGCTATAATTTGAGGATCATTCTATAGAGTGGTTACAAATATATCACATTACACTGATTTATAAACTAATCTTAGACTCCTTGAAGATGATTTTAGGATCAGGCTTCAACATACTCTCTAGTATGCAAACAAAACAGCAAAGTGAATAGGGGCAATTCTGCATCTGGCATTCACTCCACATTTTCTCAACTGGGAGGAAAAAATGCAGCTCAAAACCACATTCAGATTCCTTGGGGCAATGCTGTGCTGTCTGCAAAGTCAACCCTGAATGGCCATAAATCTATGCAGAAGGTACCATAAAACCTGATTATCAAAGGAAGTGAAAGAGGCATGCAGTGTGGAGGGTAACAGAAAATCTGATGAGCAAAGAAAGTGAAAACAGCATGTAATGCAGAGGGGAATTTCTGTTCCAACTTGGGTTTTGTAAAACGATGGAGGGAAAAGCCAATGCAGAATTGCCCAGGTCAGCTCATTTTTCCTTGCTATGATGTGACCATCATTTCAAGATACAGTTAGAATAACAATTCTCTATAGAGTTACTTCAGACTAAGCCTATTAAAATTAATGGTTTTAGCCTGGAATAACTGAGCCAGGATTCTACAGACAAGTCTTTTTGAGCATAGCTTAAGAACAATTTGTGTTCTATTTATAATGTAAACAGATAAAGGTACTCATATCAGAGAGTTATAAATAAGCTCTTTTGACCTATGATGTTTGATATTTGTGTCCAATTAGGTATCATGTAGCAAGATTTAATCTAGTGTGCAAAAGTATACCTATCATGATGGAGGTCCAATGACACAAATAAAATTTCTTTCATAACCAAATTACTTCAGTGCAGATGGATAATAGTAAATTTCTTTTTCCCTTTCAGAAATATTCCACTTGCTATTTGCACTTCGATGGTTATTGTCACAGTTGGCTATGTGTTAACAAATGTGGCCTATTTTACAACAATCAGCCCTGAAGATCTGCTAATGTCCAAGGCAGTAGCAGTGGTAAGTTGTGGTGGAATTGTGAGTGAAGATTTTAGACACAATTGCAATGCTATACAGACTTATCTGGTTTAACTCCTTGATTTCAGTGGACTAGACCAGGGGTGGGCAATTGTTTTGGCTCGGGGGCCGCTTTATGGGAGCGAAGGTTAGCGGAGGGCCGCACCTTTTAAAATGATTGCATTAATTAGTTAACTTTGCATTTCAGAAAAGGTATAAGTTGTATCATAAAAATCAATAAATATAAATTAAATAAAATAGTGGTAGTTTTATTCAATTTATTTATTGTGTTAATTTCACATCATCTGTAGCTGCAAGCACATTTAATTTTAGAATCAGTTTAAAGAGACAAATGTACCCTATCACACTTTTCTACAATTTTTTTGAAATCAGGAGTGAGATTGCTTGTTGAGATTCTCATCACAGCCTGCAAGTTAATGTCTCTCAAATGTCTGTTAATATCTATATTTACTCTTGTTGATCTTCATGCAAGAAAAACTTTGCTCACAAATATATGTAGACCCAAATATAGAGAACATTTTCCCAGCAAATTTCTTCATACATGGAAATTTTTCAGCAGACAAAGATTTGTAAAAGTCAACTAATGTCACAGCATTAAACATTTCTTTCACAGTGTGATCTGACTGCATGTAAATAAGTTCAAGCTGCAGCTCCTCAGGTGCTGACAGTGGCCAACTGTCTTGGCGGGCCGCAAAAAACTCTGTGGCGGGCCGCATGTGGCCCCCGGGCCGCAATTTGCCCACCCCTGGACTAGACTGGTGTAATTCTGTTTAGTATTACAATGTAAGTCTTTAACTGTGTGCACACACAGAATATATAGGATTCTGAAAATTGTGGAACAGGGTAGGAGTTCTTTAGAACGAGTAACCTTAGTAGTGGTTTCCAATTTTATGGAAGTATCAAGGGGTCAGAGGCCTTGTTGCATCATGTGATACAAGCAGAGGATGACTGTGGTTCCTTTCATCAGTTAACTAATAGAAGTGTGGATTTATGTTTCTCTTTCCTTTTTCAGACTTTTTCTGAACGTTTACTGGGAAGTTTTTCTTTAGCTGTTCCCATTTTTGTTGCACTCTCTTGCTTTGGGTCGATGAATGGTGGTATTTTTGCTGTCTCCAGGTGAGTCAGTGTAAATAGCATTATAGCTGAAGGTTAAGTGATCAGTAAGGGTAAAGTCTGCAAATTATAGTATAGAAACACATGGACCTACTTTTTACATAATTCAAACCACTGGTCCATCTAGCTTAGTTTTGTATACTCCAAATGGCAGTGACTCTCCAGGCTTTCAGGCAGAGGAGGATTTTTTCCAACACCTTTCCATATCTAAAACATATTCTTTACCCCTCCAAAGGGCCAGAGCCCGTTCCGTGCTAACTTCTTCAAAAGAAGTAAATCGATAACGACTTAATACTGGCACGACTATACAGGGAATTGTGCACATTTTCTCTCCTTGGCTTATCACATTGTTAATAACAATGAATGCAACAATGGAAAATTGAATGGAAACGGCAGAAAAATTCATTACATTTTTTGCACAACTTCCATTTATTTTAATGGGACTTAAACAGAAGTTTCTGGTGGATTTTTGCTACAGTACTGAAGTCATGATTGCTTTGCTTAGATAAGAGAAGAAAAAATGGAAGCAGTGCTTTAAAATGTCTGTTTCTGAAGTCTGTCAAAGGTGGGGGCTAGAAATACATTTTAAAGGCATATTTCCTTGGTAGCTGAATTTGTTTTCCTATATTATTTTTGGTTGGGACTTCTGATGCATGTGTTAAATAGGAACAATAGTACTACTGAGTATAACTTTTGTGAATGTGTTTTACATCTTTGGTGTATTACTTCCATTCATCTTGGTAACGAGCATCTTTAAACACTGTCCAAATTTATTTTCCCACCAGGATGTTCTACGTTGCATCCCGTGAGGGTCACCTTCCAGAAATTCTCTCCATGATTCATGTCCGCAAGCACACTCCTCTGCCAGCTGTCATTGTTTTGGTAAATCATACAAACAAATGTCCTTGTAGAAGGCTGTGCAATATATGTCTCCCCTGCAGGATTTCAATATAACTTAAATAGTTCTTGAATTTCTGTTATTTATTTCCATTTCATAGGTTGGCTATGTATGGAGGGAGGTGGGGAGCAATTACAGAAGTGATCTATTTCAGAGAGTCCTCCTCTGACTCTGTGTTAGTCACATTTGAGTCTTGTAGGCTGGCACCTAAATCACACCTCATTACATTTTATTTGAAAGTTTGAAGGAGAATGATTAGTTAAGCCCTTCTCAATGGAATGAATCTTCATGTGTAGGAATGCAGAGTAATAAAATTCTACATAAAAGCTACACTTTAATGTACTTTCAGTGAAGACCTGAAGTCTCATTATAAATGACTTGCAGAGAAAATGCAAACAACAGTAACAGATAGTGGGATATATCTGTCCTATTTAGGACACTGAAATTATTAGTATTATTATTAGTATTAGTATTAGTAGTAGTAGTAGTAGTAGCAGCAGCAGTAGCGGTGGCAGCGGCGGCAGCGGTGGTGGTGGTAATGTAATTAATAACAATAAAACTCCCTCATACATGGATACTGAATACACTAGAATTGATAGGCATCAGCAAAACTGCAATAACACTTATCAAAACTGACATGAGTAAACGGAACACCAGGTTGGTACTGTATCAAATGGAGAAGAAATTGGAATAGTTACTATCAAACACTGAATTTTCAAGGAGACTCATTATCAGCACTGGTCTTTGTCATTGTCCTACCACTCACAATTATTCTTAACTGCACAGGCTTAGGATATCAACTTTCAAAGACAGGCCCAAAGATTTCACACTTATTGTATATGGATTATTTGAAAATGTATTGTGTATGGATTACACAATGTATTGTGTATGGATGCTAACTTGTTAACCCGTAAATTTTGCCTAAAATTGTTTGGTTGTCAAATTCCAGATGTTCCAAATAAGCTTTTATATAAAATATGTGGTATTTATATAGCTATTTAAGGAATTTAAAATGTAAGATATATACATTCTATATATATGCAATAACATTTGGGACAACAAGACCCACTCATGCTTCTTCTTCTTTTGGCAGCACCCTCTGACTATGATAATGCTCTTCACAAGTGATATCTACAGTCTCTTGAATTTTCTCAGTTTTGCCAGGTGGCTTTTTATTGGATTGGCAGTTGCTGGGATGATTTACCTCCGATACAAATGCCCTGATATGCCTCGTCCTTTCAAGGTAACCTCAATAATGTGATTGGTTTGCAATAAATACTTTCTCCAGTATTCATATCTCTGCTTCTTCAATGAGAAAAGGATCACTTTCTAGGTTAACATTTAATGGTTCCTTTAAAGTACCATAAATAGTTTAAAAATATTAATATTGTATTCGTATTTTAAAAATATTACAGTAAACAGAAAAAAATGAACAGAATAAAGTTATACCTTTGATAACACTTTTTCATTAGGACTTGTCAAATTCCTATATACTCTAAAAGGTTGCTTTGGTCAAACAATGTAACATCTGTTATGCTTTTTCATATGCATGCCATGCATGCAGCTTTTCTTCTACAGTAGAAACAGGTTTGTTCTAAGCATAATGGCAAAAGGATAGAAGAATTTCTCAACAAATTAACCCCAATTAGCTTATTTTTTTTAAAAAAAATACTGCTTTAGATACTTATCAATAAGCTTAATGTCACATTGTACTCTGTAGCATCTTTGATCTTTTAAAACTATATTTTACCAAATAATTATATTAACATTATTAGCATTTAGAATCTTAAAAACTGAATATCAAGATTCAGTCTGGTTCTTTATAAGACCTCTGGTTAAGAACAAATTGTTAAACTTTGTTGCCCAAGGGCAACAAAGCCTCTCTAATTCAGTGCTTTGGTGTTAGTGGGAAAGACTGTGAAACTGAACATCCTTGGGACCCAGTCTGTGGAAAATGCACATGTGGTATCATATAAATGTGGGTTAGGAAAAAGGAAGACCCCTGCAAAGGGCTGCTTCATAAAGCTGTGCTAGCACAATTGGGTGATGATCCTGTCCAAAAGATTCTATTGATTAGAAAATTCAGAGGGCAACATGAGGGCCAAAACAAGTGTAACACTGGAAATTTTACATGTGGAGCTCTTGTAATTTCCCTCTTCAAAATAGTAAGAGAACACCATGGGGAGAAGGCCTAACCAATGTCACTCTGGCAGTGCCAAAACTAAGGTCAAATCTGGTTCCGCTGGGCACATTGCACTGGTTCTGCTGCTGGCCTTCCAAACATGCCCCCTCCCCACACCTTACTTTCTACTGCAGAGACTCTCTGGGAGAATCTGCTGGGCTTGTTATATGCCTGCGTTGCTTTCCCCCAACCACTGGAGACAATAGAGATTCTCAGATTTGACCTTAGTCCTGTTTTGTTATGGAACTGGTTCTGCTACGCACATTGCACTGGTTCTGCTGCTGGCCTTGCAAACATGCCCCCTCCCCCACACTTCACTTTCTACTCTCTACTACTTTCTACTCTGGGAGAATCTGCTGGGCGTGTATGCCTGCCTAGCTTTCCCCCCACCACTGGAAACAATGGAGGATGGGGGCACCCTTGTTGGATGTCCATAGATTTCGACCCTTGGGCCAATCTTTTTGAAACTTGGGGGTTCTTTTGGAAAGATGCTGCAGCAGCTTAACTGCAAATTTAATTTAGAGTACCTCAACCGTTCTCCCCAGTCCACTGAATATACCCTAGAAGATTTGCCATTGACTATATTGACCCTATAAGGTATAATGGAGCCAGAAAATTCGAGTTTTTTGAATTAATTCAGGATTTTCTTATCAGTAAACCAATCAGAGAATCTGATTTGGCTTAACTAATGCCTGAATCTGGTATTAATTTGGCTTGGAAATCCCGAATGCACATCCCTAGTTTAGAGCCAAAGAATCCATGTATTTTACTATGGGAATCTGTCAGAGGAAGATTCTCACTTTGCAGAAGAAAGTCTTTAGAGCTAACTCAGTGTCTAGCAGGAAATGCCTAGATTACATACCTTTTGGGTCCTGTGAGTAGAAAAAAAGAAGCCTCATCAGGAGTAAAAGTATCTGTTCATTAATCAATAATTCCCATTGATTTTAATGTAACTTGCTTGACTGTAAGGGTGTGCTTTGGATTACAGCTGTGGGCAAGCACACCAAGTAGAACAAAGCTGAACAGAAGATGTAAGATGCTCAAGGCATTAACTCAGCATCTAAATAATATCTAGAGATGCCTATCCAGTTGGCAACATCAAAAGATTTTTTTCTTAACAGAGTCATAAAGAAAGCATCACTTTACAACTTCAGCTTTCAATCTCAGATTGCTGCCCTTCTCCATTTTAAAAATGGCTGAGATAATACTATCAGTTGTGATGACAGACACATACAATTTTTGAAGAACATGATGATTGCATAATGATATTAGACATACTTATTTGGATTTCTCCTAACAGATTTTGACCTCTCCCAATTCCTAGTTTTTATAGGTTTAAAATGTAGCTGGCCACCCAGGCATCCCGCTGCATTGCACACAAGATTTTAATGGGTAGTGACCTTTGCCTCAGTTGCTTCTGTTTTTGAATTGAGCAGAGGACTAGGAAAGGAAGTTAATGCTAGAAATGCATTTACACATTTTGCACTTTCAAGGTTGTATAGTATGATGAAGTTTGTTTGAGTGGGTAATTAGGCAGCTGCTGGAATGGTTACGGTGGAAAAGTGCATTTTAATTTCATTTCTTTAGATTCTTGCATTTGGATTGTTTGTCCTGAACACCTGTATGTTCTGCAGGACTTTAATGGACTGCTGTGTCTTCTCCAATTCACATTTCATGGAACATTAAATACCGGTATCATTCAATAGCCAAGGTCACTGCTATTGCAATAATGTTTTTGATCTGTGTTCCAGGTGCCGCTCTTTATTCCTGCTCTGTTTTCCTTCACCTGCCTCTTCATGGTTGCACTGTCACTTTATGCTGACCCTGTCAATACTGGCATTGGCTTTGCAATAACACTGACTGGTGTCCCTGCTTACTACCTCTTTATCATATGGGACAAGAAGCCAAGATGGTTTAGGCGACTCTTGGGTAAGTGAATGTTGATAGATTATTCTCTACTTTATTTCTTTCCTTGATCATGGCAGTCAATCTTGAAAGCAGTGTGTTGTTTTTAAATTGTTCTCTCCCCTTTATGACTGTTGCAGTAAAGCCTCTCCCTTTTTTTATGCATTAGCTGTTTTGTTGATTGAAATAAATCCCAAGCGATTAAGAAATTTGTCTTGCATCAGTAAAATTCAACATTCAGAAATCTGAACAAAAGCAATTTTGTCTTCTTTAATCTCCCTTGACATTATGTTCCCATTATGTTCTCTGCTAGTTTTGGGGTTGGGTGGGCAGTGGTTTTTAAGAATGGCTCTATATTTCTCATGTGAATGGAGAACCAGTTGTGTGTTTTATTATCAATCCAAAGTATTAATTGTAGTTGTTGGGGCATTGGTTTGCAAAACTTATTGGTGCTGGAAATAGCACAACCCAGTTCTAAATGCATATAAGTTTATGCACATAGAAGAGATCCCCCCTACTTATTTCTGCTCCCCAAAGAGGAGAGAGTATATGTCTTGCAAAATATCATTATGGGGTTAAAATTAGGAATATCAAGGAAATATTTGAGTGAACATCTCTTGATCGGAACTGCGGTGTGGTCCTGAATCTCCCCCCATTTACTCCTTTGAAATACTTAGGAGCCATTTTATAGTCTAACTAGATTAGTAAACTATACTGTCTAAACAATAAGTGAAGTTAAACTCTCCATGTGCACATGAAGTCCAAATGACGAGTTCACTCAGAAGAGATGAACTCATCGCTTGGACTTCACTTGTGCATGGTGCCTGCTTGCAAAAGCCATTTAAAAGGAACATTTCTTTTAAATGGCTTTTGCAAGATCTTCCTCCCTTTCATTCTGCTGGCCTTGGGGAACCACTGCCAGAAAAAAGGAGGGAGGAAAGATCTCAAATCTTTCCCTCCTTCCATTCTGCTGGCCTTGGGGAGCTGCCCCCAGCAGACGGGGAGGAGGGAAGATCTCCCTACCAAATCACAAACCTCACAAAACAAACCAGTTTTTTTTTTAATAAATTTTTATTGATTTTTCCCTATAGCTACAACTATAACGCTACACTCTAAGCTACATATACCTTATACAGAGAGTACTTTATCATTTGCTTAATACTACCTTATTACATAATATAATTATGAAGCATTTAGAACCTTGGATAAATTTCAATTACTTTGTTACTGCTACTATAAAAAATATCAGAACTATTTGGCAGGCACGCTCACCTAGAGAAATACGGTTAATTAAACAATTTATAATACATAAGTGCAATGCTTAATAAAACAGTTTAATCACTATTTCTTCTTTCGTCCTCTTCTTGTCTTAACAGTCTCAACTACTTTTGGAGCTGCAGCTCCTTTTTCCGAGTCAGACACTTCTTCACTCTTTGAGCTATCAAATCCATACATGCTTTCTTGCGAGGCCAGTGAACCATCCGAGTCTCTCCCAGTTTTCTGCTCTTTGCTTTTTTCCAGAAATTTTTTCGCTTGTTGAACAGAGTCAATCTTATACTTCTTATCTTTGATGCTGAAGCATAGTCCTTCTGGAGTATTCCAACGATAGATGATAGACTCAGACTCGAGCCAAGATGTCAGTTTTCCATGGGCTTTCCTTCTTTTCCTTATTTCAAATGGGATATCCTTCATCACTTTTACTTCTTCTCCCAGGATCTTCAGAGCTGCTTTGTTTGTGGTCCTAAGCACCACATCTCTTGTAGATTTTTTGGAGAACCTTATCATAATTTCACCAGGCAGGCTTTTCTTTTTAGTATAATCTGGATAGGTTCTGTAAACCATATCCATATCGCTTTTTATATCCGCTGCTTTCATGCCTGTCACTGGTTCAAGTGCTTCACTTAGCAAATTTTTAAGGCCTTCTCCTGTGTTTTCTGGCACATTCTGAAGTCTTAGGAAAAAATTCAATCTTTCCATTTGTAATTTCAAAAGCTGATCGTGGTGGAAGGCCTTTTCCTTCTCTGCCTTTTGTAGTCTTGCGTCTTGGTTTTTTACTGAAGTTTTTACTTCCAGAAGTTCTCGCTGCAGCTTCTCTGTGGATTTATTCGACTCTTTTAGTTCTAGCTGCATTTTGTCCATCTTACCGTTGAGAGCTGTCATTTGGTCCACTAGAGGTCGCAATAACGAGGAGAACACCGCACTCATCTCCGTGGTATCAACCTTTGAACTCGGAGCTGTACTTCCTAGTTTGGGGGAAGGTTTCAGTTTCCCCGTCGTTGTTGAGGCTACGCTCTTTGTTTATAGATAGATAAGATGAACGAAAGGAGCAAATTTTCAAACAGCACTTATGTCCTTCTAAAGTTTATATCTCCAAGTGAGCGATGCTGCCATCTAGCAAGGCGGATGGGCTTTTATTCCTGCAGTAACGCCACGTAAAGAGTCTCGTAAGTACGCTAGTCCCGGAGAAGGGGGGTGGGTGGGTTTCACTCCTCCCGCTGTCTTCCCGATATATTCTGCTTTTCTTACTTCAGACTCACGTTTTCTCCATGCGTAACTGTCAGTTCCAGCCTCATTGCTTCGCACTCTCTGCTGCTTCACGGATTTGCACTTTCAGCCATACGGCTCCCACGGCGGGGGAACCTATGGGGGTGATGAAAAGGGATCTCGATCCCTCGGTCGCCACCGTAGGGAGAGATCCCCTTCGTGCCACCCCTGGCAGAGCCCCCTCTCTGGGGTCTCTGGGGTCTCTGGGGGCTTGGCACCAGTCCAGAGCCCCTTCTTCCCGCCGGGTACGGAACGCGTTTCCCGCAGTTGCGGAGGAGAGCGTCCGCCATTATCGCAAGTCTTGCCGGAAGTCCAAAACAAACCAGTTTGTTAAACAGGGAGGTTTGTGAAGGTTTGTGGTTTGTTTGACCCCACAAACCATGAACTGGGAAGAACCTCCATTTTCCTGGTTCGTGCCCATCCCTACTTACAACTGCTTCTAAATTGAAGGAAAGCAGATACCTTCTTTTTCTGATAAGGTGTTGCTTAAAGATGGAGCTACCATAGTAGAAGCCTCCCTATGAGTTCCCACAGACCAAGGCTGACAAAGAGAATGGATCTCAACAGCCCCCAATACCCTGATCTCAGTTGACATTGGGCTATGGTGGGAATCTGGTTTTCATTTTGTTGGTTTGATTGCCTTCATGTCCAAAAAAATAGCGTTTAGATCATTGATTCACAGAACCATAGGACAGAACTGCATGTCACATGAAACTCCATAATTTCCCCAACAATCCAGTTTTAACTTGAACCTTGTTTATCCCCTTCTATTTTTTGCCTTTATTTTTTAAATTAAGGCAATAGAAAAGTGAATTCTCATCTTTATCAATATCAGTACCTTTTCCACTTTATTGTCTCACCTACTTGTGTATCTCAGGCTATTACAAAATCCCCAAAGAGGTTTTAGTGTGGCTTCTATGTTCTGTACACCTTAGCAGTGCTTTTAATGGATATATGAGTGACTGAGTGAATTTTTTTTTTAAAAAATCAAACCAGTCTCAGAATCAAATAATCCAGTAATATGAATGGAGGGATGCAGAAATATTCCTTTTGCTTCTTGATTCTACTTAGGTGAGGAGTATGTTATGGGATATATTGTTCCAGCTTTTTAAAAAAAGTATACCATGTCCAAGGAAGCTCACCCCTCCTGGAGATGCAAATAAGGATAATTTTATTTTGTAGTGTTACATTTATTTTGAGCTGTTGCTGTTATTACATTGTTTGAAAACCATTATGTTGGTGAAATAGTTATGGACTTGGAACAAAACAAAATAAACTACAGCTACTACTTGATATGAGCAAGGATTATATACTGTAAGCAATTATACTATATTAATATATTTTTACCCCAAGTTCTCTGTGAGTGGTTCTGTGAGCCATAGGCGTAAACTACGGGGGGGCTCGAGGGCTTGAGCCACCCCCGAAATTTCCTGGGGGGGGGCTCAGCCACCCCCAGGAAAATGGAGCGCCCAGGGCGGCTGGCTGGCCGGCTGCTGCCACCACTGCCTCTCCCCCTGCTCCGTTCCTCCCTCCCTCTGCCCAGGAACCAGCTGGGCAAATGCCCAGCGTGCTAGATGGAGGAACGGAGGCAGGAGCAGGCAGGGGGGAGATGGCAGGGCAGGCGCGGGCTGCCGCCTCATTTGCCCACCCGCCGGTTGCTGCCGCCGCCGCCTCCCCCTCCAGGACTGACCTGGCTGGCTGGGCAGTTTCCCAGCTGGCCCCACGGAGGCAGGAGTGGCCAGGCTAGGCCAGTCCGGGGTGGTGGTGGCGGGGACATGGTCCCAGCGCGTGCATGCGCACTTTGCGCGCATGCACAAGAGCCCCCCCCCCGGATTTTAAAAGTCGACGCCTCTGCTGTGAGCAGCCCACATAGAACAATTTAAAACAATATCAACACACAAAATTACCACTATCTATGAAAACTAACCAGTTGTTGACATTTTTACTTAACAAATAACTATTCCATGGTTAAAACAGCAACACAGAAAAGAGAGATGACTAAGGGAGGACATGATAGAGGTTTATAAAATTATGCATGAGGTGGAGAGAGTTCACAAAAAAAACTTTTCTCCTTCTCCCCAAACACTAGAACTTGAGGGCAACCAATGAAGCTGTTGGGTAGTAGATTCAGGACAGACAAAAGAAAATACTTCTTTACACAACATGTTATTAACCTGTGGAATTTGCTGCCAGAGGATGTAATGATTACCACAAGCATAGGCAGCTTTAAAAGGGGATTAGATAGATTCATGTAGGATAGGCCTATTAGTGGGTACTAGCCATAGTGACTAAAGGGAATCTCCACTACAGGTGTGCAATGAAAAAATATTCAGTCACTCTCCAATAGAAGCATCCCACCTATCTTATTCCAGCTTTTCAAAATCAAATTCAACCATTTTACTTAAAGACCTTGATTTCAACAAAACAGCAGAGAATTGTGGATACAGGATTTAAAATGCCAACTGCTAAATATACTAAAACATAAATGAAAGAATAACTGCTGCAACTGAGTCTTGGCCAAACCAAGCAACAACTCCTGCTAAGACAATATGTTGTAAATGAATAGAAACTCTCAAAATAAATGAAACTATTGTCCTTCAAGTTAAGAGTAGGGCTTTGCTTTTTAGATTAAGAAGTGCTGGGATTCTTTATAAATATTTGTCTATTTAATTATCTTTTGCATTCCAATGTATACATATAAAACCATGATACTCAGTTTCATGTGAGAGCAATGGCCCAACTTACAAGATTTCTTCAACTGGACCTTAGAATAACAACTCAGGTTTGGTTAATCTTCAGTAAAATTCCTCAAACTTGGAATAATCTAAAACCAGCAAGTTTGAGAGCTTTGGTCTTTTGTTTCCAAGGATGAGAAATTGCTGTATTTTATTGCTGAAATTAGTATTGTATTGCTAAAATTAGTATTGAATTCATTATTGTTTTGGTTTTGCACTATTTTTGTGTCTAAACTGCATTTTGGAACCTTTTTTAATCTACAAATTATTTTAATGCATGTTGGTTGTCTTATAAATTATTTTAATGTTAGTTGTCTTATAAATTATTTCCATATAAGAATTAAACTGAAGAAACAATTTGAGATGGATATAATTGCAGATGCCTGGCTGTTGGATAAAGCCTTGTTAGGTTCTGTGCCGGAATTCTCATTCTCTCTCTATCTCTCTGTCTTCATTTTGCCCATTTTATAGCTTTTATATTATACTGTGCTGTGACAAACTAAATTTTGTAAAAAAATCTTATTTATGAAGTTTAAAAAAGAAAAAATCAGTATTATTTGGATTTGGGATTTAGAACCCCAAATATATTCAGTGGACCTAAATATTCCCAAATACCAATATTGGTATTGTATTGGCATTTGATAAATACTTGGGAATCCCAAATATATTCATTGGACCATATGGGGCCATTATAGTCAAATGCAAATCTGCTAGGGTAAATTCATTGAGCTGGGGAGAGGGGGTTTGAAGTAAAGGCACTAAATTTGTGATGTACCTGCTGGAGTCTCTTGCCAAAAGAACCCCAAGTTTCAACAAGATTGGACCAGGGGGTCCAATTCTATGGGCACCTATAGAGGGTACCCCCATCCTCCATTGCTTCCAATGGGGAGAAATAGCAAGGCAATACAAGCCCAGCAGAATGTCCCAGAGAGCTCTGCTGTTGAAAGTGAACTGTGGGGGGCATTTTTGCAAGGCCAGCAGCAGAACAGTGCAATGTGCCCAGCAGAACCAGTGCCACTGTGGCAGTGCAAAAACCCAACAGAACTAAGGTCAGATCTGAGAATCTGAGTCTGAGGACAGATTGGCAATCTGCTGCAGAAGGAAAGCAGGGCTGAAAGTTGTGGGGGAAAACTGCTCCGGGGCTGAACGTTCACACTGGCCAGACTTCTGTGTTAGCATACCAGACCGCAGTGTTCAGACTGCTGTGGACCAGCCCCAGGTGGCAGGGCTGTTTTGCCAATGTGTGCCTCCGCTTGAATCCCGCCGTCTTCCGGTTCACACTGCCAGGAAGTGGGAAACAAGCGGCAGACAGCCCCTGGACACCACTTTCTCCCGGTGTCCTTCTGAAGTGGCAGGGAAGCGGCATGGAAGCAGGTAAGTATGGAAGGGAGCCGGGGAACAGCTGTGGCTGTTTGAACTGGCTCCCTTCCCCCACTTCACAAGTGGAGCACTTCCACTCCAAGTTGCCAGTCTGTCTTCAGCCTGAGAATCTCTGAAGTGGGGGGGGGGCATTTCTGCAAGGACAGCAGAACCACTGCAATATACTAGTGCCCAGCAGCAGAACCCAATGCCAATCTACGGGTGCCCAGCAGCAGTACCAAGTGCCAATTTATTAGTGCCCAGCAACAGAACCCAGTGCCATTGTGGCAAATGGCAGCTCAACATTACTGGGCTTTTGTCTATTGGGTGGGCCTTGGTTCAGGTGGGCTAGTAGATGGGTTCTGCTTAGGGTTGCCAAGTGTATTTAACTTACCAGTGGGGGGGGGGGAAAGCTCCGCTGGCCGGGAGCTTCCCTGGTGTGCACGCTAAGCCGGAAGTGACGTCAGCACATTGGTATCAGAGTTTTGGGGCTTTGATGGCGTCACTTCCGGGTGATGTCATTACGTGAGGGAGGGTCGTCCAGGCTGGACGACCTTGGGGGTGGGGTTTCCCCCGCCGGCCGAATGCTGGCCGGCGGATTGGGAACCCCTGTAGCGGGGGATCCCCCACCCCCCAGGCTGACTTGGCAGCCCTAGTTCTGCTACTGGGCACTAGTACATTGTACTGGTTCTGCTGTCATTTCCAAAATGTCCCCTCCCAATTTCTTCTTCAGAGAGTCTCAGATTTGGCCTTAGTCCTTTTGGGTCTTGTCACTGACACAGTGGCACTGGTTCTATTGGGCACATTGCCCTGGTTTTGCTATTGGCCTTGCAAACATGCCCCCTCTTTCACTTTCTACTGCAGAGATTCTCTGGGACATTCTGCTGCACAAACAGGCAGCTGGGCAAGAATGTTCAAACAACAATTGGAATGTGCTGATTTATGTATGGGGCTCCCTGAACTAGACAGAATTTGAATTTATTGAGCTAATTAAAGCTCCACAACTGGACCTTAGAAGACTTTGGAACGTATTGGACTTACATTCTATTATTTGGTCTTTCTATCATTTAATTGTTTATCAGTGCTCAATTTGGACTTTTATACATGCATTTTATATTAGAGTATAAGATAATACATATTTATTGTTCATCATTTTGTCACAGCTGTGTTTTCATTGCTTGGGCTTTTTACTGTGATTTTCTCTTATGATTTAATCTGATTTGGTATTAGGATGAATGAATACCTGAATAATATTATTTGATAATTTATTTGGCTTGGTATATACCGAATGCATACCCCTAATCTCCACATTCAGAGGCAGTAAACCTCTGAATCTCAGAGCCAGGAGGTAACATCAGGGGAAGGTCTCAGCCTTCTCAGCCTCTATGCCTTGTTGTTGGACCTCCAGAGAATCTGGTTGGCCAGTGTGTGGCAGGATGCTGAAGTAGATGGACCACTGGTCTGATCCAACAGGTATTTTCTTATGTTCTTAACACTGGTAGTCTTGTCTTTAGTAGCCACCCACCTGCTTTGCATAAGTGGGCCACACAGAATAGGACATCTGAGGAAGATCTTAGTAAACAGGTGGCCAACCATCAGAGCAGGTGTTCCTTGAAAGATGCTGGACCCAGGCTGAGAAAAGCTATTAATGCCTGCTGCACAGGAAGAAGGAGGAATCAGTTAGTAGAAATTAAATGGCAAGGATCACAATGGAAATGGCTATCATAGCCACAACCTTAAGAGTATGTAACTGCCCTTTGCAATCAGTTTAGAATAGAGACTAATCTTTCATATAACAAATGTTTCTGATTTGCAGTTTGTCTCCCAAGTCTGAGATGTGCATGTGTGTGTTTGTGTATATACATATCTATAATACTGAAAAGAAAACTGTGGCAGAGCTAAAAATTTCACATGAGTCCATGTAACAAAGCTCTCAAGGCTGCTGTTCATAGGGAAAAACAAGTTTGTAGCTGGGAAGATTTGGAGAAAAGAACTGGTGGGAAGTGCTTCATCTTTTTTCCATCTATTGCTTCTTTTCTCTAAGTATATCCTTTCTCCTTTCAAGGATATGTCTGGGACCTCATTGAGGCGACAGTCACAGATGGAGGCAGGAGCACCTTTTTTTTGCTTACTGCTAATTATTTAAAGTTTTACTGTTGTATTTTTTACAAAAATCAGTTTGTCAACTAATAAAATAAAGATTTCATCAGTAGGACAAAAGTATTAGTGCATTATTTTGAAGAAAATGGAGTGAAAATGGTACCTTCTCCCATATGGATCACACTTGTATAAGAGGATTTAATAGTTGGCAAAATTCCAACAATTTGACTAATTCAAAATGATTTCATCCATTCCCTTCATTATTTAGTATACTTTTGTTCCTGATGATTATTTAGTACACTTTTGTTCCTAAGTGGCTTACAAAAGGACACTTTTACACAAATTTTATAAAATAGTGTAACAAAAAAAGCCCAAAAGTCCATCAGGTTAATCCATCTGGCTAAGGCCACAAACTGGGTAATCCACAGGCTACTTGGCCACACCCTGGCTATGAATACCTACGGTAGCAAAAACAAACAAAAAAACAACCCCACACTCAGCCTAGGTATTTAAAGCAGGCAGCCATCTTCCCTTAATTCCCACTCTTGCCTGTAATATCACTTCATGGTCTATATCATTATGCAACCAGTAATATAAAATCAGTTCAAAAGTTTGATGCTCATAAAACAGAAAATTTCAGTAAACATTTTAGTCACAAATAGATCCTAAAAAAGGCAGCATTACTTTAGTAGACTAATTTTTCATCTCAGTGCAAATACAGGCACTGGGTTTTTCCCCTTTTCAATATTCCAGTAGCCGTGTCAAAAATAAACAAGAAGAAGAAGAAGAAGAAGAAGAGATTGGATTTATACCCCGCCCTCCACTCCCCAAGGGAGTTTCAGAGCGGCTTACAAACTCCTTTTCCCTTCCCCTCCCCACAACAGACACCCTGTGAGGTAGGTGGGGCTGAGAGAGCTCTTTCCCAAGCTGTTCTTGAGGGAACAGCTGGTACAGAGCTATGGCTTGCCCAAGGTCATCCAGCCAGGCGCAAGTGGAGGAGTGGGGAATCAAACCCGGTTCTCCCAGATTAGAGTCCGCGCACTTAACCACTACACCAAACTGGCTCTCTATTAACAAGAGTTAATAGATGAAATGCTATCATACCTCTGTTCTCTTGTCAGATGCAGAGAAGCAACGTTTTCCTACAAGCACTGGCATAAATAAAAAGAAGTTACAGTGAAAATGTATGATGCATTCTGTAAAAATCACTAGTGCCACTGAACCTGATGTCTGTAGCAATTTATTTCTCTCCATCTGGGAAAAAGACGGCAGAGATCTCATCTTTTATTTGATTGTCAGGATTTCTAAAGGCTGTGGATCATAGTTTCATGAGTCTGTGTGGCCACAGGATGCCAGTATTGAACCATTTTACCGAAGCAAAACAGAAGATGCTCCCTTCAACAAGATTATTGGGCAGACCTGTTTTCTACTGGTTCGTGACAATGCAGTTGATTCTTCTAACCCTATGGGGAGAAAAAAAAATCAGTGGTTTCTCAGCCAGGAAAAAAGCTAAATGCCTGTAAATAATACTGGCATGTATAGGATGCTTAAATAATATTCATAGACTTTCCTTGGTGGGTTAACAGCTTGTTCATTTTCTCTTCATGATTCAAGTAGCAAAAAAATTATGCCAATGCACTATAGGAAATGTTATTGACCTTTACATCTCCATTGAAGACCTTTTAAAGCTTTTGTACCTTGGACTCCCTGCAGTTTGTATATATCTGTTGGCAATATTTGGGTTGAATTACTTATGATTGCTGCTGTTCTCTGTTTTGTTATTTTATTATTATTGTTTGTTTTGAATTTGGCTGTGAACTGCCTTGGGGGATGAACTGGCAGAGAGCTGGGATGGAAATGTTTTAAATAAATACATAAAAATGAAAAGAGTATGCAACTGGTAACTCTTCAGTTAAGAAGAAATGAAAAAAAGAAAGAAATGGAAGCATTTTAAATCAACCAAACTAAAAACCTTGAACACCCATCAGTTCAGCTTATGTTTTGTTCGCCAGTCATGAACAGGGAGCTGATTTTTTTGATGATCATGTCGACAAACTGTTCAACAGGTTATGTGTGCACTAAGTGCCATCACGTCGCTTCTGACTTATGGTGACTTTATGAATTAATGACCTCCAAAATGACCTATGGTTATCAGCCTTGCTCAGATCTTGCATGCAGAGGGCTGTGGCTTCCTTGATTGAGTTAATCCATCTCATGTTAGATCTTCCTCTTTTCCTGCTGCTTCTGCTTTTCTGAGGATTATTGTCTTTTCCAGTGAGTCAGTGACTCTTGTCTTCTCATACTGTGACCAAACTATGACAGCCTCTGTTTAGTCATTTTAGCCTCTCGGGAGAGTTCAGGCTTGATTTGATATAGAACCCACTTATTTGTCTGTTTGGTTATCCATGATATCTTGAAAACTCTCCTCTGATACCACATTTCAAATGAACCAACTTTCTTCTCGTCAGCTGTCTTCATGGTCCAACTTTCACACCCATACATAATAATGGGGCATACTATGGTATGAATTCTCTTCTGCTGCAATCATACTCAATAATCCACTTTCAATCTACTTTAATGCACTTTCCAACTGGATTTTTACTGTATGGACTGGCAAAATCCAGTTTGAAAGTGCATTGGAAGTGGATTATTTAGCGTGTATGACCACAGCCAGTGACACATCCTTAAGAATCTTTTTGAGCTCCTTCATGGCTGCCCTTCCCAGACTCACTCTCCTTTTGATTTCTTGGGTGCAGTCTCCCTTTTGGTTGATGATGGAGCCAAGGGAATAGAAAATCTTTAACAGTTTCAGTTTTTTCACTGTCAACCTTAAAGTCATGTTATTCCCCACTAGTCATTACTTTTGTTGTCTTGATATTCAGCTGCATCCTGCTTTTGACACTTTCTGCTTTAACCTTCATTGTAATCACTTTTGGCATGAAGTAGTAGTTGTTGTGGGACCCCACTGCTTACTTACTTCCATTATGAGAACTGTCCATTTATTCCTACTCTTTGCTTCCTGGATTAAATCAAGACCTAGGTTTCCTGTCTCATTACCAATGCTGATTTCTCTTACCAACGCTGATTTCTCTATGCCTATTACCCCTCTGCATATCTCACCTAAATCCAAGCATGCCTGCTGTTGTAATTCACCTGCTATTGTCATTTGCCTGCTAATGTCATTCAGCATTTGAAATCACTCCACCTTCCAATAAATAGGATAGATGGACTCCCATTCTAGCTGTATCTGAAGAAGTGAGCAGTGACTCATGAAAGCTCACACCCTGCCACATATCTTGTTAGTCTTTAAAGTGCTACTGGACTCTTGCTGTTGTCTGCTGCTATAGACAGACTAACATGGCTACCCATCTTGATCTATTTGTCATTTAACCAGTTTTTAATCCATTAGAGAACCTATGACTGCTAAGTTTACTCAAGAGTCTTTGGTGAGGTACCTTGTCAAAAGCTGGGTTAATATAATCCTAGTAATCCGTAGTGATGATAATGATTGTCAATTGGTTTGAATCAACAGCATCTTTGTGCATGTACAGTTTTGCAAAAGCCCAATGCAAACCTGTTTGGCAGGTGTTCATGGCAGTTCAGCATGAACCAAGCAAACTGTATTATTGGCTCATATCTAACTGACACCTTTAAATACAGTACCCTTGACTGTCAAATAGGTTTGTGGTGAAATCTGTAGTGTCCTTAAATTGACAATTACTATCCTTATAATTACAGTCCAGTTTTTTTTTTCTTTCACGGTCTTCTTAGGTAGAGATATTTAAGAGTATCAGTGAATCTGTATGTGATGTAAAAAGCAATCCTGAGCCTCACACTTCAGCATCCTTGGGGGTGGGGGTCTGCCAGAAATGGTGGTCTATAATGGTGAAACTGTTAGAGGAAAGCACTAAGTGTCATCCCTCTGCCATTGTCATCTGTCCCAATCAGAAGAAACTTTTTCATTTTTTGAGGGATTTCCCAGCTCACATGCTATGGATTTACCTAAAATACATAGTTTGGGTTAGGGCCTGAATGACATGCTTCTGTCAATGTATATTTAGTATTCACATCTTTGAAGTTCTAAGTTATTTATAATTATTTTCTTTTCTATGTCTTAGTGGCCTAAGAAGATAGAATTATTTTCAGCTGACAAGCCAATGTAACTGTTTTTTTAAAAAATAGTATTGGCATGTTTGATTTAAAAGCTCTCTTAAAAGTCTCCTGTGTCTTCTGTTTTACAGACTGGATAACTTCATCATTGCAAATAATCTTGGAAGTTGTTCCTGAAGAGGACAAGGAGATATCCTGATCTTCCACAGCTTTGGAAAGAGAACAAGAATTGAACAGACATCCAGTTTGTTCAGTGGTCAGCTAAAAGACTTTTCTCACCATCAAAGCTAGAAAGTTTGGGGAAACTACATGAGCACCAGCTTTAGACTGATTTCTAATAAGGAACTACAGATGGAACTGTTTGATGTCAGACATTTTTAGGTGTGGTTATCTGTTACTATAGACATGTTGACAAGACAAGAAAGGAGATAGTATGAATTCTTTGTGAAACAAATTGCATTTTCTCTGTTTACAAGAATACAGTCAATGTGACATGACATTCACTTTATAATATTGTATCATACAAGGAATGTTGCTTTTTACATTGATGATTTTTATTGTAGTGTAAATGAACATTTGTTTTAAAAATGTTCAAAAATAGCTAGAAATAATAGGATTGATGGTATTTATTGGGCCTGAAGATAGACAGAAGTATACAAAAAAGTGCTAATACCATTATTCTTACTTCATATCCTTTAATTTAGCTGAGAAAAATCTAACACATATTAAAAAGATTCAGATGGTTAGCCGTGTTGGTCTGAAGCAATAGAACAAAGTTTGAGTCCAGCGGAACCTATAAGACCAACAAAGTTTAATTCTGAGTATTCGCTTTTGTGTGCATGCACACTTCATCAAATTAAAAACGTTCATGCCATTAACTTTCTCATTTGTTGGTGCCATGAATGATCACTCAGATGCCTTATACTGATGTAGCTACAGCAGTATCCTGTGCTTGAGTTGACTGGGGCAGGTTAGTCCCTTGGAATTGCAAATCAATATCATGAATATATTATATGTTAGGGGCTAAATTTTGTGCAACACTAGTGTAAGAGACTGGAGGAGTGGACTTCATTCACACTTCTCTTTCCAGGACCTGCCTGCTAGCCTCAAAACAGTGATAGCGAAGGTGGGAATACCTGTCTGAACAAACAGTCACACAACGTAGCCAGCTGTGCTAAGAAGGCCCAAGTGGGGAAAACTGTCCTTCTTGGCCTCTTTGATAAGTGAAACCCAGTGGCAGAAGAGGTGGGGGTTATTTGCCACTTTCCTCTCCTCAGTACAGCTGTTTGTGTTGCATGGCCTATCATTCACATTGGTCTTCCAATCCTTGGCATCATCTTTTTAAATCTCACTTGTGGCTGCTGGGGGAAGGAAGAGGCAAGAAATATCCTCTTCCACCTTCCTGTTATTCTGGTCCTTCATAGAATCCAGCCCTATATTATGTATTCTGGACGGTAGTACCTTATAGAACTTTGTTGACTAAAAAACCTCTGGAGTGTTAGAGATTATTATCTCCAATCCAGGGCCTTGCCCTATTATTACTTGTCGTTTCATTGCTTTGAAGATGACCATTGTGCCAAATCTGATTATGATGGCTGTTGCTTTTGACCTATTTTTCTACATCAGCAATCCTGACACAGTCAGTCCCATGAGCACAAAAACTAATTTTGGGTTACCCAAAGCAGCAGTATTTCTGCCTGGTACTACAAATGCATTGGAAAATATGGCAGCTCATAGAAGTGAACCAGAGGAAGAATACCCATATCTGTAATGCATCATAGTAACTGGAGTGTTACTATTTTCTTTACAAAAAGTGAGATATCTAAGAATCTCTTTTCATGATGGGTTGGTAAATCTCGAATTTGGAATTTGCTTGAAATACTTCTCTCAGTCTGAAAACAAATCCTTACTGAGTCTGCTATCATTATATACTTCTAGCCCCCCTCCCCCCCAAACACATTTTAATTATGGCAACTACCAATGCATTGGTGATTTGCACTCTGGAATCTTTGGGATTATGGCCGGAATCCAAAGAACCATGCAAATAGTTTAATACACAGAAGAAGTTGGTGTAGAGCTTCTTTGTCTAGCATCAGGTTATAATTTCTGAAAGTGAAGAGAGTGTTAGAAAGCAATTTGTGTTTTGACATCTGTGTATACAAAAGAGGAAGAAAATCCACCAGTTTCTATATTCATCTAAGGAGCATTTTGGACAGCTAGAGTCCAGTAGCACCTTTAATACTAATAAGATTTTCTGTGTATGAGCTTTTGCAAGTCATAGATCCCTTCATCAGATACCAGATAAGGAGCATATCTTATAAGCAATTTTTGTTCATGATAGTGTGGCACAGTGGCTAAGTTGTTGATGTAGGACCTGAGAGAACCTGGTTCAAGTCTCCCCTCTGCCATGGAAGCCTGAGCCAGTCACTTCCTCTGTTAGTCTAACATACCTCACAGGTTTCTTGTAAGGAAGATAAAATAAAGAAGATGAGGGGAGTAAGATGTGATAAGCCACTCTGAGTCCCCTTTGGGAAGAAAAATTGGATCTAAATAAAATAAAAGTAAGATCCCCCCCCTGAAATAGTCCTATGTTTCCTTCCTGTGCTGTATTTAAGTGTCACTAAAACTATTTACATATTATTGAGCTTTATGTTATATGCTTGTTCTTGTTTTAGTATCAGTAAGGGGGGAAACCCTGATAATTGGATGGAAACAACGGTTTTCCATTCTAAACCAATTTAGACTTCTGTAGAAATTCAGATTCAGAGTTAAATAGCTGGAGTATATGGATGTTGAAATCAATTCCTGAGACCTTAAAAGTTAAGAAATATGCACTCTAGTGACACAAAGCACTGGATTCTTTTTCTTCCAGGTCCTTGCTATCTTATAGTCACCTGTTCATTCTGAATAGACTTTATTTATTTTTTCTTGGATGTTCAGTGGAAATGAATAACTTCATTTTCACATATAGTAATCTTACTTGAAACTGACATTCAAGCTGACGTTACTTATACTATTTTTTTTTGATGTTTTACAGTTTGAAGCATGATATCAACCAAAATTCTTTAAAACCTTTCCCCTAGGCTTAAAGGCACTCTTGTTATGACCTTAGGGAAGGTCTCAGTCATTAATTGTACAACAGAGTATCCTGTATTTGGTGAAATGAGTACGATTTTTTAACACCCACATAAGAGACATTATTCTAATTAATAATATTACATCAGTACTTACAATTATAATAATAACAAAGCTGTTTTAATGGGGTATCCTTCGTGTTATAACCCAGGGAGAATAGCTTGTGAATAAATATAATTGCACAGACCCCAAGAGAAAATACTGTTACATGTATGACAAAACTTTGAACTGGGATATTGATGGATGGAAGACTGTAAAGCTGTAAAGCAAGGTTGAGAGGATTAGAAAGAAGGACAAGGAAGAGGAATCTGTTCCAGGCCTATTCCAACCCCCCCCCCCCCCACTAGTGCTGTCAACTCTGGATTGGGAAATCCCTGGAGATTTGAGAGTTTGTAGAGCCTGGGGAGGGACTCTTGTGTAGTATAGTGCCTATTCCAACCCCCCCCCCCACTAGTGCTGTCAACTCTGGATTGGGAAATCCCTGGAGATTTGAGAGTTTGTAGAGCCTGGGGAGGGACTCTTGTGTAGTATAGTGCCATACAGTCCAAAGCAGCTGTTTTCTTCAGAGGAACTGTTCTCTGTCACCTGAGGAGTCAGTTGTAATTCTGGAAGTTCTCCAGGCTCCACCTGGAGGTTGGCAACCATATCTTCAATACCTCTCCTACTTCCATCAGTCCTGTTTTTTCCAGCTGGGCTTACTTCCAGTTGCAGAGCATGTTTGGAAGAAACAAGGCTGAGGAGAAGATGGGACAAAAGTGACAGGGAAAGGGTTAACATCTCCCTCTCCTGCCTGCCACTCCTGCACTCTTTAATTTGCTCTCTGTGGTACATAAAACAATAGTCCGTTGTTTACCACACCTAGTTAGAGCCCAAGTATGAGTACAGGCTTGATTAAAGACCCATGTACAGGACTAGAGCTAGAGATATCCACTACTGGATACAAACCAGGCCTTGGGGCCCCACCGGCTAGAATGCATTTTGTGATTAATAATGGGAAGGACCAATGCAGAAAAGTTCTGTCCATCTCCACATACTATTTACTTACTGATTCTCTGCTGTCCTATACTGTGTATGCAGTGCTAGTTATAATCTGCTGCTGCTACTGTTGCTGCAGCTTTTGCTGCAATTGCGTGTGTCATTCATGAGGCACCAACAGCAAGTGATGGAAAGTGCTTTCTTTATTTGTGTTTGCCCAGGTATAAGGTGACACATAATAGAAGAGAGGCTTTGGCACACTGGGAGATCACTTGCTTTGTATGCAGAAGTCCCAGGTATCTCCAGCTGAAGGCTGTCCTTTAGAAAATGTTTGGAAAGACCTTTCTCTGTGAGAGGCTCTGGGGAGCTACAGTGTGGCAGAGCAGACAATGCCAGTGGGATAAATTATCTGGCATGGCCTCATGCTGTGAGAATCAGCTACTAGCATCTGTAAAACCACACATTCTGTCCTAATCTGGGTCTGTATCAAAGCCATGCAGATAATTTGTTTTAAAGGGGTGAACAAACCACCCTCCCTAATTCTGAATGGAGTATTATAAAACTGGCCATGTAAAACAGGTACATTATTAATATACTTCGGTATAGAAAGAATAAGCTGTTGATCAGTTTATACTTTTATCATTTTAAAAGTTTACAGTTGTGTTGAAATGTGTAGGTTTTAGAGCACGTTTATGGAATGAATGAATTTTAAATTTAAAATAGATTTATTATTCACCCTTCAAGGATCCTGAAAGACACATTGCTATTAATGTTCCAGTTCATTTTCAGAAAAGCTTTATCTTTGCAAACCTATACATATGTCTAAAATCGTTTCAATACATTTGAGATACAATACAGTTTTTCAATAGCTATTGGATCAATACTAAGCAGGTCTACTCAGAAATAAGTAATTTTGTTCAGTGGGGATTACTCCCAGGAAAGTGTTCTTAAGATTGCAGCCCAAACTCATTGCTCTACTGGAGTGAGAGGGGGAAAGGGGCTGTGGTAGGCAATAAAAACCCACTTTCAGTCATATGATCCAAAGAACACTATAACAACCCTTGCCAGTGGTTTGAAATGCAATCCTAAGGTCTCCTAAAGACTTATTCCTAGGAATAAGGCCCATTGAATAAAATCGGATATACTTCAAGTAGACCTGCTTAGGATGGCTCCCTTGGTTACTTAATTATGATATCAAACTGAATTTGTGCATAGGTAAGCAGCAAATTCTAAGGCAGGTAAGACCACAAAGCTCCACTAAAATGCTCTTTTTAATGTTTCAGGGCAACAAAATCCACAATAAAAATAAATATTAAAAATTAAACTGTCAGTATTGAAGTGTGATATTTGAATATGTACAGTAGTTGTGTGACACAGTTTGTTTATTTGTTTTTTTCCTGGAAAAGGTGCTATAAGTTTTTGTAGGCATGGAAATTATAGCCAAAATATGTAGTCAGGATGAACCAGCTTGTTACTATGGCATCATCTTATTAGAAACACTAGAGGGATATCTTTACAATAAAAAGTGTATTCTGTTGCACGTCTCTGGCCTTATTTGTGCGTCTTAACTTCTCCTCAAGAATCTCAGTGGCCTTTTATTGCTCCCATTCAGTCCTCTTTAGCAGGGCTACACTGAGTAGGAGTCTTTACACTTCATCATGCAGAGCCTCTCCAAGCTAGTTAACTATGTCTCTTGCAAGGCAGTCTTTCATTTGAAGAAGTGGCCTGCAAAGAGGGTCTAGGAAGTGGGAACAGGTGCGAAATATAACAGTGGAGAGTTAAGTCACTGTGTGGAGGACGTTTTTAAAATAAATTCTGCATAATAAATAAGAGCAAATAATGTGTAGGCTGGTTTATAATTCTGTGACAAAAGTGATTGGGCTGTGTAGGGTGCCTGGCCAATATGGAGTGGGCAGAAGGGGCAGATTATTCAAAGAGGTTGCCAGCTATTTGCACAGACAGCTGCTCCACCTTCAGACTGCACTGTGGGAGTAGCTGATTGGCCTTTGGTACTGAGCAGGAACCTTGGGGGTTCCTATGTTGCCCAAGGGATAAGCCATTTCCCCCACCTGTGTCACACTGTCTTGGGCTGTGGTCACACAAACTAAGTAATCCACTTTCAATACACTTTTCAACTGGATTTTACTGTGTGAACTGGCAAAATCCAGTTGGAAAGTGGATTGAAAGTGGATTGAAAGTGGATTATTTAATGTGTGTGACCACAGCATTGGTGAGATTGGTTAGTCCCTCAATAAAGTTTGGCAGGATCAGTGATGATTAGGAGCTACAATTCAGTTTAAATCAGCAAGCCCTGGCCCTGATGTATCTGAGGATGGAGAGTGGTGACCCAACCAGTTGCTGCAAACTCACCTGCAAAGGGGGCTTTTCTCAGCACTGGGCATCATCACCTGAACTTGCATGCTGACAAGCATAGAGGTTGGTATTGAGGATCTCTCAGCGTGGCTTCCTGTGCAGGCAAGAGTAGTGGAACAGCTGACTTATTGCTCTGAACTTTGAGCTTCAGTGGGAAGACTTACTTAAATTGCAGTTCAGATACGCAATAATTAATGCACCATAGTAAAAGCCACACTTGGTATTTTAGTCTTTCTTTTTGTAGTCTGAAGCAAGCAAGAGACTCTGGTACTCCTGCTTTAGTAGACATCATTCATCCCACCTTTCCAACAAGAATAGGTTTAACTATATGGTTTTACAGAGTTTGGTTTTAGGTTTCTGATAGCAGAGTGAGAAACTAGCAGAGTTGACAGCTACCCTTCTTCTGTGTTAGAAACCAACCAATTAGAATCCACCAGAGATTCATGAAGGGGAGGGGAGATACTTGTAGCAGTACATAGTGCAGGCAATCCCCCCTCCACAAAAAGGGCATGAAACGAATCCTTGCATCCTAATGAGCAATACAATTTCATCAGAGGGCTAATTCTTCAGGCAAAAAGAACAGAACAAATCTTTGCCTTTGCACATTGCTTATTAGGACAACAAATTGTTCATTTGGACAATATGCAAACACCCTTTAGTACTTTCTGAAGCTTTTCGTGATAATTAAATTACACCTCAAGCTGCTTTGTGAGCTCTGTTTTTAACAGGAGCGTTGATAAGTATCCCTTTCAATAAGCAAGCAAGATTGGAACAATCATACAGAGCTCTCACAGTTTGTTGGAGGGAAAGAACAGAAAATGAAAATTAATCTAAAGTACATATAGTGTGATGAAATATCCATGTCCAGTAATAGTCTTTGCAATTTCTAATTTAAGGATGGACTGGCATCGTTCTCTGTGTAAACAGATGGATGAAGCACTCTTTCTGACCCTGACGGGACCTGTTTCCCAGGCATGTAACTGTGTGATAAATGTACAATTAGGTTTTATTGTAATGCTGTTTGATTACTGGCATTGATGCCTGCTCAGAATTAAACACTTTGAACATTCTGCAGCTATTTATTCTAATGAAGTGGTGGGAATAGAAGATACAGTATCAGACATCTTACGCATCTTTCTGCCTTTCCTTGATCGTTGTGCTGATTAGTGAAAGAACTGATGGTACAGCTGTTACATACCCTGCAGTGGTATCGTGGATTTGTATTTTTCAGACAGGGACTTGCTCTGGCAAATTTGTAAATATACATAAACTTCATGAAATTATATTTTTAACCATAAGGACATCTCAGAAGAAGTCTGTGATATGGCACAGGGCATTGGGCAGGGGGTTGGACTAGATGGTCTGCATGGCCCCTTCCAACTCTATGATTCTATGGGTTTGCTGTTTAAAGGGCAGAGTTTTTAAAAAGTAACATTGGTAGGTACAATCTACTAAAGCAGACATGAATTACACCATTCTACTCCCCAGATGGCTTCACTGATCACTGCTGACCCCCTAACTGTTCATTTTATTCATTTAAAATATTTCTAGCCTACTTTTATCTCAAAATAAGACTCAAAATGACAAAAAAGTCAGACACAGGACATGTGGTTGACTGTTTTCCTTAAACAGGGCTATCATCAGTGCAGAAGAAAAAGAGTAGGTTTTTATACCCCATTTTTCTCTGCCCGAAGGAGTCTCAAAGTGGCTTACAATCTCTTCCCTTCCTCTCCCCAAAACAGACATCCTGTGAGGTAGATGGGGCTGAGAGAGTTCTCTCAGAACTATGACTGTCCCAGGGTCACCCAGCAGGCTTCATGCGAAGGAGTGGGGAATCCAACCCAGTTCTCAGATTTAGAGTCTGCTGCTCATAATTATGACACCATGCTGGCAAAACCAGTGTGCTGAATCCAACTGGTTGAAAGGGGGAAGAGGAGTTCACCTTTGATATCAGACTCTACTGGGAATCCTGAAAGCGCCATGGACAAAAGACATGAGGGACAGATAGTGTAGTAAGGCACAGAATTAGGTGAGATACATTGCAGAAGCTGGATGGATCAAACCCACTGTAAACCTTGTCTTCCCTCATGTGATTCTTATCCAACTTGGGGCTCCATACAGTGAAACTGCCTTTCTCCCAGTACATTTTGGACCTCAGATCTGAAGGTGAGCTTCATATCTTATCACACACAAAATGGCAAAGGATCCTTTCTAATTATGAAGACTTCTTCTTATTTCCAGCCATCTTTTTGCCTGTTTAGAACATTTTGGTGATTTTGCACTAAATCTTAGTAGATCAATACGTAGAACATTTTGGTGATTTTGCACTAAATCTTAGTAGATCAATACGTATGCACAGTAGTGCATTTGGGGAAGGGAGCAGCACAAGAAGCATATTACCTTGCACACCCTAAATATGTTTTATACCTTAAATGCATCCCTTTTCTCCTCCACACTAGCAGTTTGATTCTTATGAATACAAAGCTCCCAAAGTTTTATAATCAATAAAACAATTTCTACAAGAAGAACAGAAAGTTATTAGGGAAGGTGAAATATGTTTTTATACTGAAGTATCTCTTGTTCCAAATTATATGGATATTTCAGAAGCGCAGCTCCTAACATTCAGAAATAAAACAAAATCCTCAGGTGTCTTATAAAACTTCTCTCTTTAGCTGAACAGAAAATGTAGATGGGAGAAAATACTTTGCAGGTGTACAACTAGAGCAATTCTGTACACTAATTCTGGGATGAAGCCTAGTCTCTGCAGGAAAGGAATAATGATACTGCAGCTGGAAACCTTCACCATCTAACTTTCAAGTAAAAGTGTTATTATCAATGAATGTGCCCCGAAGCATCTTCTGTGGTTTCTGAGATGCTGCTGCTATAGCCTTTGATGCTCTATTCAGTGGTAGAATTAGTTGAGTTTGAGCTTTTGAACTATTGTGTGAAACAAAGGAAGCACATATAACACATGGAGATGCAGAGACAGAGAAAGCCACCTAGTTAATAAAAGCTTGGATTGTTTCATAACTTGTTCTAAGTGGGGGTTCTTCTACACCCTGCTGCTAGTCTTTAGGATGGGACTCTCACTAGGATGTGGATCAAGGGGCTCTCTGCATTGCTTCTGCATATTCTGTATTCTCTGGCTAGTTTTGCTCCATGGTCTGATTTGCTGTGTATGCTTATACCAGATAGAAACTGGTTTTGACAATGATTAAGGATGATGGGTGCTTTCACACCTGCTAAATAATGCAGTTTCAGTCAACTTCAGCAACCACTTGCAAGTAGATTTTGCCACTTCACACAGCAAAATCCAGTTGCAAAGTGAATTGAAAGAGCATTATTTAGTGTGTGTGAAAGCTTACACGTTAAAAAGCCACTGTGTGTTTTAAGAGTCCTGTACTTACATTTCCTCTTGAATGTGCCCCCTTGTGGATAGATAGTATATAACCATCTTGTCAATTTCATCCAGTTTTAAGAATAGAGGCAGATTGTGATACATTCAAGGATGTTATGACACTTTTTTGGTTGATTCTGCCCTTATACTGCTGATTTCCATACATATTTTTGTGCCTTCAGTTTTCTTTTTGGAGGGAGGAGAGTTATTCTCTGTCCTCCCCACCCAGTTCTCTTGAGACCATTTTTACTCTGATCTTTTTCTGAAAGCCAATTGTGAGTCTTCTTTGTCCACATGTACGATGTAACAGGCCTGCTTTGACCTGCAGACCCTATTCCACCCTGCCCTCCAAAGTTTTCCCAACCCCTGGAGTTGCTTTTCTTTCTCTTAGGAAGCCCACCACCACCACCTGAACTTGGTAGAAATTGCCCACAGGGAGGGTCAGGACTTCCAGCTTTCATTCCAAGTTCAGAGGCCTTGTCTTTGTGACTCCCTCTGCCCAGTGCCTGGTCACCATGGGAACAGTTTACTGCCTTGGGCACAACTGGAAGAATAGCCACTTGTCAACTGCCTGCCTCCCCCTGGTGCTCCTTTTTAAAATAGCATGTCCAAAACTGTGGAGGCCTATGTGGTACAGAGAACCACTACCAGCATCCAAAGTTATAAAGTATTTATTAAAAAGAAAATGTTCACAAGCATACCTTTAACACAGCAACAGACTGAGCAAGGGATTCAAAAGAAATTGATAAAATGTAAATACTCTGTCCCTCTTTCTAGACATGCCCTATCAGATGTTAAAATAGGACAGGCTCCTAAAGCTTAAGAAGTTACAGATCTCTACAGATTTTTCATTACCTTGAAACTTTCCATAGCATCCCAAGCCCAGCACTTGATTAATGGCTGGCTCCTCCAGACCTCAGTTAAGAGTTCTGTTTGCCCAGATAGACCCAGCATGAAAGAGGCCACCTCCTGCTGCAAGGAGTTGTTATCTTCTCTCTTTCCTCTCCCAGGTCAGGCCCTGTCAGAGAGGCTTTTCTGGAAGTCTCCAGAATTTTTCTTCCTGGATATTATTCCTGGAGCCTTTCTAGTCTAAAGTCCTCCAAATCTCTGTTCTCTGTTAGGAGAAGGGGTGAGCTTGACCCATCCATTATCTCTCTTGCTAGATCTGTTAGCATTTGTATGACAGTAAGCTGGAAAACAATTGGACTGACTTCCCCCCTTCCAGCCTGTCCTCTGCCCAGAGGAAAAAACCTTTTAAAACACAGAGTGAAGGTTTCGCTCATTTCAAATTGCCAAAGAAAAAATGCATTTCTTTACAACATGTATAATGTTTCTGTTGGTTTTCATGGTCCTACTCCCACTCACCTCCAGACCACTTTTCAATAACTGAACCACTGTCAGTGTCAAACCACTCCTTCTCCTCCCCTAAAGATGTGGTTTTGGTTTCATTTTTTTTAAAATACAAACTTTATATTGATATATCAATATACACCCCCCCCCCCATTTTGGCTTACTGGGTTCTCTGAATTACTGGCTTTCCTTTTAAAAAAAAAAGACTGAATTTTGTCTTGAGGAAATATGCCTTTTTCCCTATATCTCAATGAGTACTTAAAAAAGAGGGAAAAGAGAAAAAAGAAAAAAAGAAAGGTGGAAATTCAGAGAGCCTGCTAAACCTATCAATACAATGCTATATTGATATTACAATATTTAGTGTCAATTTTTTAAAAAACACAGAAGCCATGGTGTGGGGGGTGGCCACTTTCATTGCCAGAAAAAAGTGGTGCAGTTTGAAAGGGACAATGAAGCATACCAGCCTTGTATGGTCTGGAAAAGAACAGCCTTGTATGCGCTGCGGAACCTAGGTGGGTCCCACGAGGCATGCACCTCTTCAGGCAGCTGGTTTCACAAGCTGGGGCCACTACTGAGAAGGCCCTTGCCCTTGTTAACACAAGGCAGATAGTTCATAGACCGGGGACTGTCAATAAATGCCAAAATGAAGATTTTGTTGTACTGCACCCAAATCTATACAAAGAAATGTCTGGACCTTGCAATTCCCCAATTAAACGGTGGTTATTAACACTGAGGTGAGTGTTGCAACAGTATCAATTGGCATGAATACACAGAGTTCTCAGAATCCTGATTCCTCTTTTTCCAGGTATCTTTTGCAGTTCCTTTCTCCTCCTCCTTCTCTTCTTCTGCTATCTTCTTTTAGTTTATCTACATTTGTTGGGTTTGGATTATGGAAGAGAGATGGGCACTACTGTAGGTTGGTGCATTTTGTATTGTTATTTTAATTTTAAAAATGTCTAAATAGAAATGTACTTGCTCTATCCAAATTCTGGTTTTTAATCATAAAGAAAACCTAATTACCCATGCTGTGAAAGCAGCCAGGAGTGGATTCATTGTATCTTTTCCTTGGTTTGAATTCATGGTGTGGAGGCTGTTTCCATTTCCCTTTGAGAGGAAGAGAAATGAAATACTGCAGCAAGAATTAACATCAACTGAAACTTGTAATGTTTTCAAGGGGGAAAAATCCAACATAAAGATGAGTTTAATTGCCTCACATCTTTGGCAGCATTCTAAGGAGATCAAGGGACCCCATTCCAGTAACTGTGGTCTGTGAGGTAAACTCGATTATGGATTTTACATTAACACCCTATTTCGTAGAAACTCCATTTTCTTCATTAACAAAACATAGTCCCGATTTGTATCATGGCACTGCTGCTGTTTTGATTTATGAGTCTGTTATTGTAGGAATTGATTACTGCAACTCTGTTTGAGCTGGTTTTGCTATAAATAACTATGTGCCACATTTAATAGGTTTTCCAAACAACAATTCATGTTCACCTGATATGGGTCAGGAAACCTAGTAATATTTCTCCAAATTTTTTTCTCGTTGGCCTTCAGCATATCAATGTTTACTAGCTGATAATGTTAAAAATCTTGACTATGGCTTCTGGTTGTTTTTGTGTCAGATAACTTCAGTATCATTTTAATTCACTTGCTAAAAAGCTGATTTTCTTGTTCTTTGCTGTGGGGCTTTCTTTGAGGCAGACTTTTAGCATACCTGTGACAGAAATTTCTCTTCACAAAGCATTGCTCCATAGGCCCTTTCAATATTTTCTAGCTGATATTCAAACAATAGACAAATTAAACTTTGCACAGACTGTTCACAATTTCAGTACTACTGTAATAAGGTAAGTTATTCATGTGAGAGGCACACCAAAATAAAAGCAAATGTAATAGTTCATTGCCAAACAGACACAGTATTCTTCTGGCTTCCCTAAATGCTCTCTGACCCTCTTTTGCCTGCAGCTCCTCCCTCCTAACCAACAGGGATCCTCTATTAACTCCATTAACTATTAACTTTGGGAAGCCAAAGTGGCAAACAATTTAAAACATACATTATAAAATACATTATATAGAGCCTGGGTGGTGCAGTCATTAAGAGCAGCGGACTCTGATCTGGAGAACCGGGTTTGATTTCCCACTCCTCCATATGAAGCGTGCTGGGTGACCTTGGGCCTCTATGAACTCCCTCAAACCCACTCACCTCACAAGGTGCCTACTGTAGGGAGAGGAAGGGAAGGCAATCATAAGCTGCTTTGAGATTCCAACTCTTCTTTTTCCTCTTCTCACAAAACCATTAAAATAACCCCCCCAAACATACCTCATTAAAACAACTTTTAATAGAGTTTAAAAAACCGAGCTAAAATAATATAAAATAGTTAAAATATATGCAAATTTTAAACATTGGTTAGGAAGGAGGAATCAATGAGGGAATGCAAAAGAAAAAAAATAAACAAACAAACAAAAGCCTTTCCCTGATGGTGGAAGACAGTAACAGAAGGGGACAGATGAATCTCCCTGGGGAGAGAGGTCCAGAGCTTTGGTGCCATGACCAAGAAAGCCATCCTTTGGTTGCCACCCACCTAGTCTGAGAAGGCAGGGGCACCCGAAGCAGGATCCCCAAAGATGACCGTAAGGTTTGGGTGGGCTCATAAGAGAGTAGAGCTTTGAAGGTCAAGACAAGCACCTTAAATTTTGCCCAGAAACAAATTGGAAGCCAGTGCAGGTGGGCCAAGACTAGAGTGCTATGGTCCCTACAACTCACTCCAGTCAACATCCTGTCTGCACTGTTCTTACCAACTGAAGTTTCCCAACACTTTTCAAGGGCATCCCCAAGCAGCGCACATTGTGGTTATCTAGCTCAGGGGTGGGCAAACTATGGCTCGGGAGCCACATGTGGGTCTTTCATATATATTATGTGGTTCCCAGCAGGGCGGCTGGGGAAGCTAAATATCATTAGCAAACAAATATCATTGGACAAATTAATATCATTATCAATATCTGCTTTTACCCCTTTTGTTATTATTTTTGGCAGTCTCATTTAATGTTAATAAAAAGCAAATTTGCTTATTTTCTAATAAAAGCAGGTAATATTTGTTAATGTCTTGTGGCTCTCAAACATCTGATGTTTACTCTATGCAGTTCTTACGTTAAGCAAGTTTGGCCACCCCTGTTCTAGGTGATTCTTACGCTGAGCAAGTTTGCCCACCCCTGATCTAGCCTCACTGTAACTAGGGCATGCACAATAGTGGCCAGATCTTTTCTGCCCAGCAAAGTCAAAGCTGGTAAAAGGCACTCTTAGACACAGCTGCCACCTGCTTACCCAGCAGTATGCCTGGGTCCAAGAGCACCCCCAGGTTCTGGACATGTTTCTTCAGGGGGAGTGCAATCCCATCCAGAATGAGAGACAGTTTAAATTCCAGGCCAAACATTCCACCCTCCAGTAGCACTTCTGTCTTGCTGGGATTAAGCTTTAGTTTATTAGCCTGCATCCACTCCAAAACTCCCTCCAGGCACCGGTTCAAGGTTTCTACAGCCTCCCTGGGATCAGCTGGAAGTGCAAGGGAGAGCTGAGTGTCATCTGCATATTGGTGACAACCTAGCCCATATCTCCAAATCTCCTCACCCAGTGGATTCATGTAGATCTTAAAATGTATAGTGGACAAGATGGAACCTTGTAGAACCCCACAGGCCAAAGGCCAAGGGGCTGAATAGCAGTGTCCCAGTACTATCTTCTGAAACCCATCCTCCAGACAGTGCTAGAAGTCAGGGCTTTCCTCTTGCAGTGGGGCAGTTTATAACTTAGAGAGGCAGAAACACCCTTCTTAAGACATCTTCTCAAAAAATCATAAGTGCAGGACACTGCCTGGCCCAAAATGGATGCCAGTCAGAAACAAGCCTGGGCCAGTATTTTTGGAAGGTGAATAAGAGTGTCTGACTGTCTTCTCTGACTCATCCCAAGACATGCTGCTAGTGGAGTTAGGAATTCTAGTCCATCTCCAACACTGATGCTGTGTAATGGCATTAATAATAAGACCGCGACACTACAGTTATTTTGTGACTCAAGGACTGGTATCCATGACCAAGACCTGGGTGAGGGAAGGAGAGACAGTCACTCTGAAAGAGCTACCTGCCTCGGGTTTCTCAGTCCTTCATCAGTCTTGGACAAAGGGCTGGGGGAGGGGTGGCAGTGCTCATTCAGGAGTCTTTCTCCTACAGGGCAATCCTCACCCAGGAGATCTCTGGCATTGATAGTGTAAGATCAAATCTACATCTGACTTTCCCACTGGAATCATTCTGGTTTCAAAAAACCCCATCTATACCTGTTTCTAGTTTCAAACCATACTTGTTCTAGTTTAAAAATTACTGTTTACATTTGTTAATTGCCCTTCTGTGGTCAAGCTAGCATTACACTACTTTAAACAGATCCTGTTGCTTAGTACTCTTCAGACCCAGGGAGTGAAATTTGAAACCAGTGTGAAATGAGGGTAGGAAAAGACAGTAGTCAAACTACTTCAGAGGGAAGGTGTAAATTGCGCCTTAGTCTGGTGTGGGATGCTGAGGAGATTGTAGCTATCTTGCTGGTATACTGACTGCCTAGCACACCAGCTGATACTGGAGTGGGACTTGTCCCAGACTGATAGTTCTGGGGGATTTCAACATCCATGCAGACACCACCACCATCACCCCCCCTCCTCCTCCCCAGTTATCCCCTTCTCACTCCATTTCCTTTAAGCTAATTCCCCCAACAAATTAGGAGACCACCTCTTTGGGTAACAATAAAAAGACTGGAATCAGCACAGAGCTGTGCCTTTTGAGCTGCTCGTTTGGGTGACAACCCTCTAATTTTCAGGGGACCAGTACAGCTGTGTCGTGTTCCACTGGACCATAGCAGACACTAAAGCTTGAAACCAGAAAACCACTAAACACATAAATATATATAATGAAATATATTGTTCCCTTTGGTTTATTTAGGTTGCAATCATATGCACAATTACCCCCAACATAGGAGTGAATGCTGGGCAGATTAAAGGAGAGCAATCAGACAACATCTCAGAAGTGCCCCGCAGCCATCGGCAACTTGTTTTGCTCCACCGCACAAGCAGATTTAAAAGACGTCTTGGAAAGTCTGGTAGCAAATGGGTTGCTACGAGCCACAGAGAGACCTTCCCACGTCTGATCACTCCAGCGTTCTCTCATGGCATCAGGATGGTCTGATCAGGCCATCCCAACTCTGTGCCATTGTTTTTTGCCCTTCGCAGTATGCGCATCATCGTACACTCCATAGGGAGCCCTCAAGGCTTAGGTGCAAATCATCTGTTATTTTCCAACTGAAGAACCGTGCACGTGGTCGGTCAAGCACGTGGCCAGAAGAAGCCATCGAGCTTCCCATCCAGGGACAATAGACCCAGAGGATCCAAGTTGGAACCAATGGGGAAACCTGCATCCATAGACAGACCTATAGGATGCAGGTGCACTATAAATAGTGAATCACAGGTGTTGGGTATATGTATGGGTGTGGTCAAGAATGGAGATTTAAGCGGGCCTGCAAGTCTGGCTGCAGTCTAGTTCTGACCTCTTCATAAACTTATGAGCTGCAATGCATCTCCAGACCCAGTACTTTATATCATCGATCCCTTGTTTAAGTGTATCAGAGACAAATGGTAAAAAAACCCCCAAACCCGACTCACCTGCCGTCGTGTCTGATCATGCAGTGGTGGGCTTTGCCCGCAGCTTCAAAAGACAGTGTGATCGTGCAACTGCGGGTCAACTTCCACCAGAGAAAATAGCCTCCCCCCCCACTTTATCTCGCGCATGTGACCGCAACCTTATATTGGTTTAATTGTTGTTATGACCTGCTCTGGGTCCCTTTGGGAAGAAAAGTGGGATACAAATACAAAAATAATTAAATAATGCTTCTCTTATCAAGTGACTTGCAGCCATCTAATCCTGCAGAAAGTCTGGGATGGATCTGGGAGAAATCAGGGTCTCCTATCCTGAGAGCCAGTCTGGTGTAGTGGTTAAGTGCGCGGACTCTAATCTGGGAGAACCGGGTTTGATTCCCCACTCCTCCACTTGCACCTGGCTGGATGACCTTGGGCAAGCCATAGCTCTGTACCAGCTGTTCCCTCAAGGACAGCTTGGGAAAGAGTTCTCTCAGCCCCACCTACCTCACAGGGTGTCTGTTGTGGGGAGGGGAGGGGAAAGGAGTTTGTAAGCCGCTCTGAGACTCTTAAGTGAGTGAAGGGTGGGATATAAATCCAATCTCTTCTTCTCTCTTCTTCTTCAGCTAGGAAGGAGTGGCTCCTTCATATGCTCCAGGTAATGGCTGGTATTCTGCCCCTCCACTCACAGAAGTCTGAAATCTTCCTTCAGCCTAAGACAGCTTCTTCTCATGTATGCAGTTTTTCCTCCAGCTGGAGAGATGCTTATGTTGGAGGAAGGCTCCTTAGGCTAAAAAATGTTTAGGATCCATGGTGATGAGTGAGAGGCTGCTGCTGCTGGAAAGAAAGAAAACCTCTCTGTCCTCAGCATACATGTGGTTTGCAGGGCCTAGGCTAGTCAGGGCTTCTGAGAAGTGATGACTGAAAATTCACAAAAGAGGCAGGGAGACAAAACAGTTAAGCCTGAAACACTAGAGAGAGAGTGCATGCACTTTCCCACACCCCAAGGCAACAAAGGAAACAACCTGTTTTGTAAGTTATATTTTCTGTTGGGTGCATTGAGTGGACGAATGGGGAGGGGGCCAACTATGGGGAAAATGGTGTGAGTGCATACTTCCATAAATAAACACTCAGATGAAATGGGCAAGGCTAGATGAGAGTAACAAGCCATGCCCCTCCTTCTATAGCAGGACCAAAGAAGAGGGGGAAACAGTGTGGGAATTATAATGCACATAGCATTCTAATGCCCTATTATTTTCCTATTGTTTGAGGGCATTGCTCACAATTTGAAAACAAACTGTGATCTGAAGAGCACATTTGAGCATGTCTGCTTTCAAGGTCAACATCAGCATCTTGATTCATACCTGGAAGCTAATCAGAAGCCAATCAACCAAGCAAACAAAAGTATATTCTGCCCTTTACATATATTCTTCCAAAAGGCCAGCTACCTGCAGCTTCTAAACTTTTTTAAAGTCAAACTTATTTACAAGTTTTGCAGTAACCTGTCATAAACTTCTGAATCTTATAGAAAATTGCAACACGTTGTTGAACTACTTGAGGGGGAGAAAGACACAGACTTATTTAGTTAGGGACTCTTGGCCTTCAGCCAGGATACCTAGAATCTGATGCTGCAGTTGAACCCAGTAGCATGCTTTAGACTATATGTGTTCAGTTTCAGACTACTTTTAGGGAATAGTAGTGAACAAGCAAGGACCTTTAAGACATGGGTGGAGGGAAGATCCTATTCTCTTTGGTCCCCTCTTCTTTCTAGGTCACTCACAAGCTGGCCAGCTGGCCTGCCTACAGATCAACTGCCAATAGCTGCTTAGTTCACATGGCAGTATGTGGGGTGGGAGACAGCAGCAGCTTCAGCTCCCCCTCCCCCATGGCAGAAGAATACCCCATCTGAGCATGGCCTCATTCTCTGGGTTTCTTGATCCACAGGGAACCCAAGTTCAGCATTAGATATAAGATAGAGAAGTGAACTAGTAGCTCCTGTAATTGGCTGGCAGTATGATCCCTAGATCAGCCAAGTCTGGTATAAACGACAGGGACTTGGCCACCTACCATTGCAGTGTCAAATACAAGTTATTTCTGCCTGCTGTGTTTCAGGCTACCAAACAAGCCTTTGTTTCTGACTCCAGTTTTCGAATTCTAGCTCCCAGCAATGGATTCCAAGCTCTTGGCTAGAGAACTAAACCTTTAGGTCTCTTTTTAGGCACAGCTGCCTACCACCTCAATCTGACCTTGATAGCCACATGGCCCATCTGCCTATATTTCTGACTATTCACTAAGGTAGTATCCAGTTATTCTCTTCTGCTTTGCCTTTGTTCAGCAGGAAAATATTTCCTCCACTGGCTAAAGCCTTTCTCTGTGGAAGGAGTGGAAAGGAGTAACTGGATATATCTTGGAAAAAGGTATGGTATGTGCACATTTTGTGGGGACTTAGTAATAAAGTAGGATTAAGTACAATTTTGCCTAATTTTTCCTACAAAGAGCCTCACAGAGAAGGAGTTGGGATTGCTTCAACTTTCCCATTCAGATCTACCATACCAAGCCCTCAGAGATTTTTGGCTTGAGCCTTCTGTTCTCTTTGGCTAGTATTTATATGAACCCTTAGAGCCTTGACCATTGGCAGCTGATAAAAGAGTGTAGACCCTCCCAGGTCTTAGCTTTCTCCCATCCTCTTATCTAGTAGAGCTGATTCTGTCTACTGATGCATTTATCAACTGTGCAATCCGCTTGGCGTTTTCCCTTGAGAATACAGTTGAATCAAGCAAACATCAGCTTAATGGATAGACTCTGCTTTCCTGCTTTCTCATTGGGTCTCTGCCATATGCTTTGCAGGAAGTGCAACACCTTCATAACAGCCTCTTGTGCAGTAATGTGTAGATTTAATGATGGAACACATCTGCTGGGATGACGTGTTTATAGAGTGAATGCTTTCTTTTCTGTAGAGTGACTCTAAAGAATGGAGCAATTATTCCTGAGCCAATAAGGAATTCAAGGATGTTTTTGAAGGGATGATTAATTTTATTGCCCATCTCCATTTTTTGGGGGTTAAACATATAGGATTCTCTCTGGACATTCTCACTTGCGAGGCTGGTTGTGGCTTATTTGCTAAAGTACTGTGGTGCCTAAAGGCCCTACTTGCCTTAAGGAGGCTTCAGAAAGGGTTTGCTCAAGTTTTATGGCTGCTTTAATGGCCTGGAAGTGTGTTCTTCAAGCAGGGCTCTTAATCTGACTCTTATTATAGCTTGACTACATGAAATGATATGAAGCTCCGAGTCAGATGAATAGGTATCAGATCTGCAAAATGAGAACTGTATTGAACTTTGGTCTTCTCAGTGGTACAGCACAACCAAGCTGTAGGGATGACTTATGAGGCAATTCCACTATATTAATTGAGATGACATGCTCTTCCGTCAGAAAGAGCCAAGGCACTCTTCTGCCCAAACGGCAGGTATCTCTTGCTGATTCAGCATCAGGTCGTCTTTTCATTTCACTGCCATAAATTTAGGGCATGGGTAACTACACACATGGATAGGGCCAAGGTTAATGTTGGCTTTAAAACGAGGAATGGTGTGGTTGTGTTGTATTGCCCTTTGGATGATCGCTGGCATTAAGAGCCTTAATTGCTTATGTATTTCAGTTAAACACAACAAGATATCAGTTAAACATTAAGTCATTAATAGGCTAGGAAACAGAGTTCCTAAAAGAATAGTTGAGGGGCAGTTAAGCCAATTACTTAGCCATATGTGCTGTTGATAAGCTGCAGTTGTTATTCATTTGGATAAACAACTTTGCAGATCTGAAGCAGGTGCTGCAGTCCCAAGAGCACTCTTCTGGGAATACACGTCACTGTATGAAATGAGATTTATTTCTGAGTAGACCTCCATAGGTGGGTGTAGTGTCTAAAAGGGTTTCACCTCCTTCATGGGCTCATGTGTGTGCAGCAGTCCCATCACCAGGAAATTTCTTAACGGGGGACTTTGGGATTGGGGGGGGGCGTGCCCCTCAGACATCACTATGTCTGACTCTCCTCTGAGGAGAGCTGAAGAGGAGGCAGCCAGGCTGCAGGGCAGCTCTCCAAGCAGGCAGCCAGAAAGTTGGTTCTCCGAGAGTTCTCTAAGACCTCTCAGAGATGTCTCAGAGAGCTGACACACTGGCTGGTGCAGATGCACTGAGGCACAGGGGTAGGCCATTAGAGAATGCTTTATGTGCTGCGTATGTGCCAGCCAGCCGAGCCAGTGAGATGGCTCTCAGAGAGCTCTGGGAGAGCCAATTTGCTGGCTCAGCTAGCTGGGGTAGACACAGTGAGCCAGCTAATTAGTTCCCCCAGAGCTCTCTGAGAGCCGACTCGCTGGCTGGCGCTTGCTGGGGGCTGGCTGGCACTGGGGCTCCCCCCTATCTGATAGGGGGCTGAGTCTCTCAAGCCCCACTGCTGGCTATGGCCCTGGTGTGCAGTACTTGCATGATGCTATTGCGACCATCAGCTGCACCACTATACAGGTGGACCCAAATAGGCAAGTCTCTAAAAAGGATTAAAAAGAATAAAGAATGACCTGGCATAGGTGGGAAAGTTGCTTGCCAAAAAGGACACAACCACATTTTATACAGCACACCAAACTGCAGTAGATACATCAGCTTAGGAAGGGGACAGAACTATTGTTGTTTTGATGTTTGGAAATACAATATACCAGCGCTATTGTGGCAAATTTCCCCATAATAAATTAGTAATAATTGTACACTGGTTGTGGAAAATGAATTCCCTGTAGCCAAAAAGGTCTTTACTCTCCAAGGCTGCTACCTGTACTTACAAGAACCTGTAATATGTAAGATAGCTCCTTGGAATACTACTATGACACATTAATAAAATGACGAATATGCGAGCAATCAAAATATGTTATGCCATATCAAGAATCCTCACAACAGCCCTGTAATGCACATAAAGGGGCTGAAAGAGTGGGTTGCCTTGTGACACATTGTCAGTTCATAGCTGAGGTTAGAAGATCTCAACAGGGTTTTCAACAATCAATAACACATGCTGAATTGGTTATAGTGCAGAGACCTGTGGACAAATTTATCAATTTCAGTTCCTAATCATGAGCTGAGGAGAGACTCTGGGGTTAAAAGTGAGAGAGAGGCATATTGCTTTGCTTCAAGGAAAATGGGAATAGTGAAGCATGAAGACTGCAGAAGCTGAAGAGTGTACCTTTTTCAGTCAGCAGATGCTGAAAGAGATAGTAGCTTTAAATTGATAATTTCCTCCTACATTGGAAATATGTGGACAGAACACCTGTTTCAGTCGATCCCCCTCTCCTTATTAGATGTTCCAGTAAGAGATCACCTTCTCCAGTCAATGCATATGGCTTATTTCTCTGTCAAGTTCTATAATGACATTTTCACTCTGATGTGTTCTTCAGGCTTGTACTTTTAGGACAGATGCCCTTTCTTAGGGTTTAATCCAAATTTGGTAACACAGATGAAGAAAGCAACTCTAAACAGGCCTACTCAGAATCCTACTGAAGCCTATTCAGTCGGACTTACTCCCAAGAAGGTGTTTCTGGATTGCATCTATTCTGTTAGCCTGGTATGAAGTCTTTAGCTGGCTCAATGTGTGCGGAAAATCAAAATTGTGCCCTCAAATAAACACAGTATGGAAAATGGCTGAATGCATGTATGAAGGAGAATACTTCTCTGGATATAAGATTGTTGGAACACAATGTTAGGGATTCTTGGGCACTGATCAAGGGCCTAACCTTACAAAACACCTTGTATGGTCAGATCCAGCATCCTCAGAATACACATAAGAAAAGAAGAACCCCAAGACTGGCACATAAACCTCTGTGATTGGCAGTTTGTATGAAGCACTAGTATGCCAGACTAGGAGTAAATATTGGAAGCACAGATTACTAGGGTCGCAAACTCCAGGTGGGGTAATTCCTGGATGTTTGGGGATGAAATTTGAGCAAGGCAGGATTTGGGATGGAGAGCAACAATGGATTACTACTTTTGCCTCATGGTGGGGAGAAATGCTACTTTTGCCTCAGTGCATATTGCCTGCTCCTGCCCTCTGGGGTGGTGAGGGCACCTTTCAACACATGACCTGGATGTGTCATACTCACTATCAAAGTAGTCAAGCTTAAGACATTTGAGATATCCTTAATTGGTACATACTTAGAGTTCCTGCAAACAGGGAAACTAACCTCAAGGGTTTGTAATAAAACAGATGTAAAAGTGTTTTCATATCATTTTATCATGGATGGTTAGGAAGATTTTCAGTGCAATCCTATGCAGAATTACTCCAGCCTAAGCCTGCTGATTTCAATGGACTTAGACTGGAGTACGTGTGCATATGATTATACTATTTATAGACTACAATTTAAGGCAAGATAAGGTTTAATATCAATAAAGATTGTTTCTAAAAGAAAGCTTAACAAATGTGTAACTTAGAAAATTACATTAGGAGTACATTTATATCTGTGAATTTATTAATTTTAAATAGGAAATTTTATCAGGCCATTGTCCACAGAAAATTCAGTACAGGCTTTGTACAGACCTGTGAATTAGGGCTCCCCAAATATTTAAGCTCTTGAAAACAGACTATCTACATGATAACAAGGGGGCAACCAAGATGATTAAAACATTGAAGCTCTTTTCCTGTAAGGAAATGCTAAAGAGTCTGGGACTCGCACTCAGGGGCACCCAATGAAATTGATGGGTGATAGCTTCAGGATGAACACAAAGAAATACTTCTTTACTTTATGGATTTTGTTATGGGTATGAGCATGGATGGCGTTAAAATGTGTCTATACAGATCCATGGAGAATAGGTCTATCAGTGGCTACTAGCTCTTATGACTAAAGGGAGCAATCTTATGAATACCAGTGCCAGGAGGAAGCATCAGAGAAAAGCCATGGCCTCTATGCCCTGTTTGTTGGTCCTCCAGGGTAAATGGTTGGCTGCTGTATGAAACAGGATACTTGACTAGCTGGACCACTAGGGGTGGGCATGAACCAGGAAAATGGAGGTTCATTTTCACAAACCCTGAACCATAAACCTCCAGTGAACTCCTCCATTGCACAAACCAGTTTGTGGTTCATGGTTCAGGAAGTTCGGTCCACGTCCAGGTTGGGTGGGCCTGGCTGAGCTCCAAGAGTGAACTCTGAAGGCCATTATAGGTCTTTGGAACTCACTCTTGGAGCTGGTTGGGCTCCAAAAGATATTTAAATGCCTTTGGAGCCCGCATGAACTCTTCCTGAACCTCACAAAACTCCATGCTTGAACCAGGGTTCGTTTGTGGGTTTGTGCCCATCCCTATGGACCACTAATCTGATCCAGTAGGTTTCTTCTTATGTATCAGTCTGGAAGGGAGCATGATGATCCAGTTTGCCACAGAATCTTGGGCTAGTTACTCCCTCTCAATCTAACATAACTCATATGGTTGTTTTTGGGAAAATAAAACTGAGGTTGGGGTATAAATAGCTGAATAAAAAAATACAGTTATGAATTCATCAGGTTATTTACATCAACATTGCGTATATTTGCACAAAATATTGTCATTACCACACACCCTAAAATAAAATTACAAGACATATCAAGTGCGTTTACTAATTAACTATTTTTCACCTCAGTGGAGATTTCCTAAAAGGCTGCCAAACTGGGACATAGGTGTCTGGGCAATCCCACTCCAGCTCCAGGTGCCATGCCTTACTTTCCGTTGCCTGCAATAAATGTGTATGAAAGATTCTGCCTACTATCCTCTATAAAGGTTCAAGTGGTGATGTCCAAAACAAGTCAGTTCCCCAAGTGGCTGGTTTGGGTGCCTTCACCAATTTCCCTCTACCTCAGAATGCTCAGCAACCTACCTTAATTACAAATAGGTAACCACAATAATCCTGCCAACCCCAGTTTGGGCCTAAGCAACCTCTCAAAAACAGGTCAGTTAAGTTAACCTCCCCTCCACCTCAAATAATGTAGAATAGGCCAAAAAAGACTTGTGTCCCTTCTGGTCTGAGGGACACCCACATCATTTCTGCTCCACCCTGAAGACATAAACTAATCCCACATTGTTCAAGAAAGGGGTGTGAAGCTCCTCAGAAAAAAGCACTGCTCCATGTGTGGGATAGAATGCATAGACTCACCTGATTTCAAAATGATGGGCTCGACTGTATGAGGCAGCTGCTATTGTTCCCACCCTCTTGTGTCTTAGCACCCATATCTCTTCATGGACGGTGGGGCCCAAATGTGCCTCCCACATCATTCATGAGGACAGCATACTTGTGTAGGATGTTAAGTGCAAAAAATTCAGTTTTTTGTTTGGGTCCCTGAGGCTTGTATATCTTGGGCGACACTAATTAACCAGTTTTATACATGTGTGCTATAAAGGCAGAAGAGTGTGAGGCTATTTTGAGGACCGTTAAAATATATAATAAACCTGGGTTTTTTAAAAAAACCAATATGCTGATCTACTTCAGATTCATTGATGATTTACTTCTGATATTTCAGGGCAATGAACCAGCAGAACAATTTCATGCATGGATAAAAACAATCACCTGCAGTTTAATTTGTCTATGGTTGAGAAACATGCCACAAGTCCATAACACAGCCTTCAAGACTGAAGTTTCTAAACATGTTTTTTCTTGAGAAGTTACTTAAAGCTCATTTAGACATCTTAATTCCTTGTATTAAATATTCTCTTCACTTACTTTTCCTGATGTCTGAAGGAGTTACGTGGGTTCGAACCCTACTTGTTCCCAAAATAGCAGATTTAACTGCCTCCATTCCAGCCTCCTTTTCCTGTATACCTGCTGAGGTGGTAAAGTGATGGCTTAGAAGCATGTTTTCACATTTTCTGTCATTGTGTATAACTTGTCTTTCATGGAATGTGACGAGATAAAATGCTCACAAGAAATGATGGCTCACTGGCCACTGGAGTCCATTGTATTAGAACAGTTTGATGTAGTGGTTGAGAGCAGCAGACTCTAATCTGGAGAACTGGGTTCGATTTCCCACTCCTCCACATGAAGCCAGCTGGGTGACATTGGGCCAGTCACAGTTCATTCAGAGATCTCTCAGCCCCTAAAAACAAGTCTAGCTCACCACTAGCATAACGCTAAGAGCTAGAACTGGCAGCTGCCAGACAATCTTCAGATCTCCTGGCTACTGTACATATGATAATTAATTAGAAGGAGAGAAACTCACCTTAAGCAATCATAACATTTCAGAAATCCAACACTGAGAATGTGGTTTTATTCAAGTATTGATTTTAATAAGGTCCTCCCCACAATGACTACATTACTAAGTTTCCATATTTTAATAATGCCCATCCTTTAATAGCATATTTTTAAAGATTCTCAAGTGCTTCACATGCATTATTTCAGGTAGTTTAAGAGGATAGTTATGTTGGTCTGCAGTCAAACATCTAGATCTGAGTCCAGTAGAATTTCAGAAACCAACAAGATTTTGGTCTATAAGTTTTCAAGAGTCAAAGCCCATGAGTGTCAAAGATCCCTTAGTCAGGTATCTGATGAAAGCTTATACTCCCTTCCCATATCTTGTTGGTCTCTAAGGTGTTACTGGAGTCAAATCCAGCTTTTATTTTAAGTAGGCCAGTAGTAATGGGTTGGATCCTACCACCCTGCACATCTAATGACAGTACTATTCTGTAGTGTAAGGAGCCCTCCTTAGATAGAACTGGATAGAACTCCTTAGATAGAACAGTTTCTACTGGAACAAGCACCTCTTTTGCAGCAGAGGAAGACTGCCTTAAGTGGAGGAATGTTTTATGTAGTGGAGCAAACAACAAATACCCAGTTCCATCTGGCTGAAGGACTCTTTATTAACCGTAACTGTAGGGCAGGTAACTTGGCTATGAGAATAAGGAACAATGTTTAACTAAGCTGTTTCTAGACCTCTAGGCCAGGGTTGTTCTGGCTTGGTTCTGCAGATTCTTAGCAGGCTCTGCACTCCTGCAGGCTGCTTGTAGGGAGACTGAGAAGAGAAGCACTGAGTCCCTCCTACTCTCCTGCTTCCTCTTACTGGGATAGTCTCTTAAAGAGGCAGTACACAACACTGCTCCTCCTTAAGTAGAATATTCAGCCATCCAGGCTGAATGTTTCTGCTGCTGTTGTGGTCTTCCCCTTTGTCTTGATTCAGCTGCAGTCTCAGCAGAGGAAACCTCTTCCACAGGTAACTTGCAATGAAGGAGGGTGATCCTTATAGGCAGGATCAGGACGGCCTCCTCCAATTAATTCTGAACCTAATGTTGATTTATTTAGAAGGTTCTACTGAAGAATTAGGAGTGCCCATGTGACCACACAGTTGGTCCATGTGACATCTCCATAACAGTACATTTATGGTCTGCACTCTATATGAGACAGGCCCTGTGACTTCCAGTCTTTTAGATGGAATCCACTGTGAACCATTTCCATAGTTCCAAGCCCATATTGGTTTCTGAGGAGGGAAGATAACATAGATTCATTGATGCCAAAACAGAATATAGCCCCTGTTCTTTTTTAGACTGCAAGTTGCTTGCAATATCAGGGTAGACATGATATAGGGATGGCCTGAGACAATGTCCCATAAGCAACTCCGCTGGGCTAGACCTAGTTGGAGGGCAGGGTGTCACATGTTGTGCCAACAGGAATCTCGCCAATCTAGTTGTGCAGTCCCCAGAAAAGATCATTTCCAACACATCTTTTGTAGTCTGTACCATGTGCTCAGCTTGCCCATTTGCCTGGGGACTACATAGTGCCACTGTGACGTCCCTAATGAGATTTTTATTAGCAACATCTTGGAAAGTGGCAGAGGTGAAAGCCATGCCATTATTTGAAAATATTGTGTCTGGCAAAAAGCTGATGGAGAACTGTGATGGTAGCATTTGAGGTTACAGCTGGAACAATGGCTACTTCAATAATTAGGAAGGTTTTGCCCTGGAAGGGACCAGCAAAGTCTATGTGGAGATGAGACCAAGGCTTCTTTGTCACTTCCCAAGGGAAAATTGGAGCTTTTGGTGGATTGTGGTGGGTAGCTTGATATATGTTGCATTCAGTCACAACCTTTTCAATATCAGCTTCTACTCCAGGCCACCACACATAACTTCTGGTCAGTGCCTTCATTTGCTCCATACCCAAGTGTGCTGCATGTAGAGTTCTTAGTATGACTCTGCATCCTGCTTCTAGAATGACCACCCTGTTTCCCCATAATTTCCCCACAATTCATACTGATGGGATGAAAAATGGCCTGAATACTTCATGCCAGTTTTTCTGTGGGCCAACCCCTCCATACTCAGTTGAAAATACGTGCCAAGATGGGATCTTTTGTTGTCAGTCTAGCAGTCTTTGGAGCCTAAAGAGGAGGTTTGGACATGGATTCCAGCATAAGGACTTCCACTGGTGAGGGAATGGCACAGTCCGGTATCTGTAGAGATAGATGGCTTAAGGCATGTGCATTTGCAATTTCTTTTTCTGGCCTATGAGTGAGATTATAATAATAAGCATTCACCATAATACTACAGCATTTCATATGGGGAGATAAGATAGGAGATGTTGGTTTGTCTTTGGTGAAAATTCCAAGAAGTGGCTTGTGGTCCATTTGGTTTTCAAAACGACGACCATATACATAATTCTGAAAAAAAATTAACTCCTGCCACAATAGTCAATGCTTCTTTGGTGTATTGGTTAAGAGCGGCGGACTCTAATCTGGAAAACCAGGGCTGATTCCCCACTCCTCCACATGCAGCCATCTAGGTGGCCTTGGGTCAGTCACAGTTTGCTCAGAGCAGTTCTCTCAAGAGCTGTTCTCTTAGAGCTCTCTTGGCCCCACCTACCTCACACAGTGTCTGTTGGGAGAGGAAGGATATTGTAAGCCACTCTGAGTGAAGGGCAATGTATAAATCCAACTCCTCCTCCTCTTCTCTTTATCAATCTGAGCATAGTTCCTTTCAGTTGAGTTCATTATCCTAGAATAAAAAGCGATTGGTACTTCTTTAGCATCTGGTAGTATGTGCCTGAGGACAGCCCCAGGAATATCTGCTAATAAAGTTTCCATGAAGTAGGAAACTCTCTTTGTTTCCTGGGACTAGCCCATAACTGACAAACTATTTCTGTGTGACCCCTTTTTTGTCAAGCGTGACACTCAGCATTCCTGAATCTGCATTCATGTCATTTATGCTGTTCCCCACACCTTAAACATCTAGATGCTTTACTTTACTTACATAATCTCAGGGGTCTGTTGGAGCAGGAGCGCACAGGAGTGCAGCTCTGGAAGTGAGGAGCCCAGGGGGTGGGCACATGACCAAGCCCCGCCCCCTCCTCGGCTTCCCCGAGCAGTGCAGAGGCGCAGCACCCTGGGGAAAGCCCTGCTAGGGTCTTTATTGTTTTCAATGTTTTGTTTTAATATTGATAATTTTATCATTGTTCCTTTTATGACTGTGTGCTGCTTTTCCAGAGACTTGCTCAAGGTGGCATATAAATTTTCTAAGTATACTATTTTTTATCTGGGCACATGGCACATAAGTACTGGAGAAATTTCCCCAACCCTTCAGCAGCTTCCACCCCATCAGTTTGGTGTAGTGGTCAGGAGTTGTACTCTAATCTGGGAGAACCGGGTTTGATTCCCCACTCCTCCACATGCAGCTGCTGGTGTGACCTTAGGCCAGTCACAAGTTCTCTCAGAGCTGTCCTCTCATGAGCAGTTCTCAAAAGACCTCTCTCAGCCCCACTTACCTCACAGGGTGTCTTGTTGTGGGGAGGGGAAGGGGAAGGGATGGGTGGTGCACATGTCCTGGGTATCTCAAGTCTACTTGAAACCTGGTGGTTTCAAGGGAGCAGGAAGAGAATGAGGGTGTGTTCTTCGCACTTATTTTTATTGCACAAAATATTGGATGGGGAAGGGAACAGAGGAAGAGCAGGTCAGTTTCACTCACCTGTGGAGTGGAGCCTGAGGGGTGGGTGTTGCCTTCTGACACACTTCTGGTATGTTAGGGGGCATGGCATATGCAAATGAGTTATGCAAATGAATTATGCTAATGAGCTCCTGCACCTCTTTTTCTACGAAATGACCCCTGCATAATCTTACTGATGTAGATGTGAGCCTCTATACTTGAGTCAGGTGGGGGGGCTGTTATGAATTTCTCTGACATTACATGCAGTGGTTTCAGCTGCTAATACTTGCTGCTGTATTGCAGAAAAAGTCAGATTTTCAGAGAGGAAGCACCGCTGGATGGCCTCATCCGGAACTCCACGATGAGCTAATCTAGTGACAAGCCTTCCAAAAGATCCTCAAATTCACAATGTTCAGCAAGGTGACAGAGCTCTGCAGTATATTCTGCTATATTTTCACTGGCTCACTGATGAAGCTTAAAAAAACAGAACCTGTGTAGAGTAACAGATGGTATTGGGCAAAAATGTGTCTTCAGCAGAGCTATCATTCTATCATAAGATTTTGTACCTGGTGCAGAAGGTGCCGTCAGAGAACAAACAATAGCAAAAGTTTTTGCTCCACAGACAAACAATAACATCACATTTTTGTTCTGCTCCTTCGATCCTATTAGCTTGTAGATAGTAAGATAGTCTTTCTGCATAAGAGGTCCCAGGAGGCAGGCTGACTTACATCCAATTCTTCTATATGACCCAGTTCAGCCATTTCGGTAGTGAGTCAGCACTAATGTGGAAGGTAAGGAACAAGCTGTTCTGGTCTCAACTTATTCCCACAGCTTCCTGTGTGTTTTAGTAGCAGGGGGATCTCATCCTCATTGTCACATTTTGTGTAGTGGAGCAAAAAACAGACACCCAATTCCATTTCTCTGAAGGCCTCTTTATTAACAGTAACCATAAGGCTGGTAACTTAGCTATTGGAATAAGGAATAATAATACTTAACTAAGCTGCTTCTAGAGCTTTAAGCCAGGGTTGTCCTGACCTGGTTCTGCAGTTTCTTAAGCTCTGCACTTCTGCAGGCTGCTAGCAGGGAGACTGAGAAGAGAAGCGCTGAGGGCCTCCTACTTGCTCTGAGGCCTACTGAAATCACTCCACTTTCCAAGATATAAGGATAGACTTCCATTCTATCTGTATCTGAAAAGTGAGCTCATACCCTGCCACATATTTTATTAGTCTGTAAGATTTTACTGGACTCTCGCTCTTTTCTACTGCTACAGACGGACTAATATCACTACCAATCTTGCAGTATGAGTTATCTTAGGGCCAAACTAGACATGGCAGAGTCCACAAATTCAGCTCATGTATGCTAGCACCATGTTAAAGGTATTGAAATGCTGTGAGTCCACCCTTCAAAGCAGCCATTTTCTCCAAGGGAACCTATCTCTATCGTCTGGAGATAAGTTGTAATTCCAGGTAGGGTTACCAGGTCCCGTCTTTTTTGGGGTGGCATCCTTGGAAGGGGCAGGGATGTCCCCAATGTGATGATGTCATGCAGAAGTGATGTCATCATGTGAGGGAGGCAGCTTTAACTGCAAGTGTTGAATTCACTGTTTGTAGTTAAAGTGTTGGTGGTCCCCACTTGTAAAAAGCATTTAAAGGGACCCTTTGTCTCCTCTCCTGCCAATTTTAAAGGGCCTTCCAGCTGATCAGTGGGCCCTTTAAATCTTGCAGGAGGGGAGGGAGACGGGTGGCCACCAGTGGTCGCTCTTGTGGGTGGGGTGTGTTGATGGGGCTTCCCCACTGGCCAGCTGGCTAGTGATGAATAGGATCCCACAAAATCGGGGAATCACCGCCCCTACTTGGGGACTGACATCTCTAATTCCAGGAGATCTTCAGACCCCACTTGTAGGTTGGCAGGCCTACATCATGTCTAGTTTGGCCCTGAGGAAGAGCACAACTGATGTGTAGTTTAAGCAGAAGTGTTCTCAGCTCACACCATAAACCAAGATGCTATGACAGTTTTAGAAGAAGAAGAGATTGGATTTATACTCCACCCTTCACTCAGAGTGGCTTACAAACTCCTTTCCCTTCCCCATCCCCACAACAGACACCCTGTGAGGTAGGTGGGGCCTTGAGAGGACAGCTCTGATAGAACTATGGCTTGCCCAAGGTCATCCAGCAGATGCAAGTGGAGGAGTAGGGAATCAAACCCAGTTCTCCCAGATTAGAGTCTGCATACTTAATCACTACACCAAACTGGCTCACAAATTTAGAAAAATGAATATATCAATAGATCAACCAAATTAGAAAGCTTCATCACATTACATGTGATATAGAATCCTATCGGGTAAAAACAGGTAAAACAAATGTTAAGCAAATGACCAAAATTAAAATAAGATGAACAGGGTACTTAAGACACACCACAATATTAGAAACAATTCTTTTTTTAATTAATGACCTTTACTGAAGTATGTTTTATTCATTTTCTGTACAACTGTGGCAAATCTTGCAACCTTGAAAGTAATATATTTCTCTTTGTCAGATAAAAAGTAACTTGTTAACTTTCAATAAAAAAAATTAGATGAGATTAAATACATCAAAACAAAATTTAGAAGACCTTTTTCTAATCAAGATACCAAATCAATTTGCTCTGCCCTTTTTCTCTCCCTGTCTTTTCATGCAAGCTGAATAAGTTTTTGAAAGCTATTGTCATGATTAACATCCTCTGCTTTGTGCAGGGCATTTTTAGTTTAGTTTTGTTTTGCTCTGGAGATTCCAAATCATAGCTACTCAGTATCTTGTGGGATGATTTTAGAAAATCCTGGTTAAATCAACTGCTATGTATTTGTGGAGTGATTGCGAACACCAGTCATTATATGCTTCACTAATATCTATACTGAACCTGGGGGGGGGGGGGGGTTATTGAACCATTGTGGATTGGTCTGGCCAAATTCTGATGATACAATCTTTCTAATTATGAACATGGCTTCTGCTAAAGAATGAATTGTAAACTGTCTTCTGGTAAGCGAAATAACAGAAGGCAGATCGGACTCAGAACTCCCCAGGATAGATTGATTGTAAATGTGTGCTGTTTGTTCCATAAATGAGAAGATGGAAGGAATATAGCATATATATACTACAAAGAGTTGGCACACAGTCCTGCCACTTGCTGTTGAGCATGTCCTACAGGTGGTAGCAAAGCCGTTGCATGCAGAATACCAACAAGTAAACATCAACAGACCTAACAAAATATTCTGAAACCAAATTACCAACATCTGGTTCAGGGCACTCACTTCTTCTGGAGTTTGTAGATTTCACTCTTTCTCTCTCTTATGAACCATTTTTTCAGTCATGTATGTTGCTGCATGTCTTTACTGGGAGTTAAATACTAATTCCTAATTTCGTGGCAAGAAATATGTTCCAACTATTTTATGATACGATTTATTGACGTTGAAGTTCACAACTGCTTTTTTTTTTTTTTTTGTAAAAAGATTTTTATTTTTCAAAACATTAAAATTAACACATTTGTCTTATACAAATCCTTTCCCCCCCCATATTATATAACATTTTGTTCTATTTGTATATTCTTATTTTTATCTTGTATTGGTGGTTTCCCACCACATCTGAAGCATAACACAACTGCTTTTGATTCAATGCCAATCTTAAAGGAACTTCACAGGCTGTCATTTCATTTCTGGGAACACTTAAAGGAATCAGTACCCATCTTTAAAACCCTAAATGGTGTGAGACAGACTCTTCTTATGTGAACCTGCACACCACTAAGACTGCCTCCCTAGGCCCTGATCTGAATGTCTCCACTTCCTGAAGCAAAATGTGTGTTGACCAGGAACTGAACCTTTTCTGTAGTGGCGTCTTGATCGTTCAGTGTACGCCCCAGAAAAGCTCACGGGTAGCTTGCTAAGTTTTATTTTCCAAGTCAAAATTGTTTCATTCATCCAGGCATTGCTTTTATTGTTAACTGTTTTACCACTGCTTAATTGCCAATTTAACCAGCTGTTTTGTTGATATTTATGTTATTAGTTGTTAGTATTTTGATGGTGGTGTGATTATTCAGTAAGGTTGCTTCCACCAGGTTTAACTCCCATTTTTGTGGATTTTAAGCCTATGGTACCCCCCTCAGTTGCCTTGCATTTAGGACTGATGGGATTTGTAAGATGTGCCTAATAATAATCACACTGCAATGCCATCAGAATTAAAACTTGCAGGAAACCGGTAGCTCTGTGTTGGTGGCTGTGCTTGTCTCCTGCCCCTTGTCTTCAGGCTTCCATTACAGATCTTGTACGTCTATCGCTTTCCATTATTTCTCTACTGCCATTGTTGGTGATAATTTAGCCTTCAACATTCCTCATACCCATTTTATATGGAAAATATATCTCAATGACACAATAAGAAATGTATGCATACACTCTAAATCCCTGCTAAAAGAAGAGAATGCAATCATCAAAGGATTCCAGTTCAATATATTTAGGTTTTTTAAAGGTACACAACTATAACTCTGTCAAAAATTATTGGTAGCAAAAAATGGGTTAGCATAACTAATGCAAGCTTACTAGAAACAATTTGCCACTTGATGTAAGAGATGCGGATTGCCAGAAATAATAATTTATGAACTTTAATTGTAGGAAAGAAAGCTTTTGCTTCACAAAAACTCATCAACAAGCTGTCCTTCCCATTTTATCAGTAAGCAAAGGAGAGAGCAAATAACAGATGGAACATCCCTTAGTGCCAGCCATCTATGTGTATGAAATATAGTGCAATCTCCTTCCACTGTGTTACATTTCAAACTGCACAAGATCAGAAAAGGGATAGGTATACAACAAGATGAATGACTGCCTGCAATCAAAGATGCTCAGAGATTGGTGCTATAGTTTTAGAATTGGTAATAACTATATGCATCAGAAAACTAGCTTCCACAGATCCAGGGAGGTTTGGATTTATGATGTGCTAGCAACAGATCTGTCATGATGATGGGCAGAAAATATACAGAGAGCAGGCCTCTATATTGTAAGGATGCTTAAGGGGTGCAGTGAATTTGTCTATCTCTTGTATCCCTCCCTGGAGGGATCCAATTTCCAGAGGCACAGCAGTATCTTCAATGGCTGCCCTTCATCTACCCTACCGCCCATAATTAGATAGCAGCTATTCATTTAAGCTGGGAAAAACCTTCACTAAAGAGGCACATTTAGAACACCAATGGCAAAGTGAAAAGTAGGTTTATTGAACAATGTTATGCAGAGATACTTCACAGTCTAAGCCCACTGATTTCAGATGGCTTAGAAGGGAGTAATGCTGCATAGAATTGCACTGTTAGTCTCTCCTGGTCAACCGTAACTGATCAATTTTCCTCCATGTTGTTTATTTCTGATATTTCTATCCTGCTTTTCTTCCATGGAACTCAAAACACTGTCCCTAGAATTTCCTGGTATTTCCATATCTAAGCATTAACCCGGCACCAGCATGTTTAATGTCTACAACAGGGATGTCAAACATGCTGCCTGGGGGCCGGATCAGGCCCCCGGAGGGCTTCTATCAGGCCTGCAGTGGAACTGGCTGTTTTCTGCTTCTTCTTCCGGTTCTGCTGCTATTGTGTCATCGTAGGTTTGCAGTTTACAGATACACACCTGAACAGCATACTCAAGATTACAACAGCACAAGCATTTTGATGCAATAATTCAGAACAAGTGGTGTCAGTTATCAGGCACTGTTAAATAAATGAAATAGTGCAAGAGTGCTAAGGTTTTAAACATGTTTTTATTTTAAGTAAAAAAAAAACCCTTTGTGTTTGTGTTCTTTATAAAGTTTATATCTTTGCTACCTGCATTACATTTTATGACACACGTGGCCTGGCTCGAAAAGGTCTCATTTATGTCAGATCCAGCCCTCATAACAAATTAGTTTGACATCCCTGGTCTACAAGATGCTTTCAGGCCACGCACTAGGGTCACAAATGAATGCTGGGAACCTGTGCAAAAAGAGGCACTAATGAATTGGAGAAATTACACTTCTGCTTTCAGGACCATGGTGAGGGGTGGGATGACAAACATTCTGTGTGTGTGTGTGTGTTCATCCTGGATTCCCATGGGTCTGGTGAAGTCATGTTATTTCCATTCATATGAGGTTTTGTTGTATCTGAGTAATGTGAAGAGGGAACCTAGAGGGAATCTGGGAGCCCAAGGTGGCTGGTGGCAGCTCTCTCTACATCTGGATGAAATCAGAGCATTCTCTAATAAATGGCATTGAAAGGAAACCTACATTAGATGTGGAAACAGAGGGGCAAACAAGACATTACAGTGGCATACAGTGGCATAATCCATTATTATGGCAACAACCCATATAAAGTGTCTGGGTCAGGGAAATGATGTAATGCACAGAATCGGATGATGGACACTCAGGCCTTTCCCCCTTCACAGCTGCTTCTGATGCCTCTTTCTCTAGCCATTTTTTCCCCTCCCAGAAAGGATAACTGTTGATAATGGAGCCCCTCAAAGAGAAACAAGCAGGAGTGAAGCAGTATCAGAGGGAAATTGACTGTGGTAGCTATACCACCCTTTGTGTACTGATTTATCATGTTTAAGCCTCTGTGTAGCAACTTAGATTTCCTCCCACTGGGACTGAAGTCTTACCAGGCAAGTGTGTAAAAACCCATTAACACGTAGGGTAAGATTAGATGGAAACCTCTGTTCACTCAATGCACTGAGTAATACTAAAGCTCTCCAGAATTCACCACTTCCAAGATAAGTGCTGAAAATATTTTAATCAGTTCTTGGCTCTTATATGAACTAAGTGGTGTTTTTAGTGCTCAGCCATTTGCTTACCATGTTATTTAAAAAACCAATAAATATATTCTAAATATTCCCCCCTTTAGCTGGTTGCACAGGAGCTGCAGTTACCGCAAGTCTGTTGACATGTTTGCAGTTTGAGGGCCTTTATGGTACTGAGACCATTGGAATCTAATGGCTTCATACAGAACATTTCACCACACAGAGATACTCTCATGAAAACCATTAGGTGGATGATACAATATGTATATATTTTACAACGAACTGATATGTGCAGCCTTTTCCACACTGTATACTTAAGGGGAATTGAGACCTCATGAATGGTGGTTTTTAGTCATTCATTTATATGGAAATTATAAGTTTAGGGAAAATGTCCTAGCCACAAAAAGAAATCTGTTTACGATGCATATGCTAGAATATTCTTTTCTGTTTCCAGTGTTACCAGATACTAGTATACTCAAGGTTTCAGTCCTCATTTTACTGCCTCTAAATTCTTGGATTTGGTTTGGAACTCTTATCCAAGGCAGAATTGTGATCTCTGGGTTTTTTCTCCACACATAGAGTTGCCAACCTCCAGGTGATGGCTGGAGATCTCCCACTATTACAGCTCATCTCCAGGTGAGAAAGATGAGTTCACCTGGAGAAAATGGCTGCTTTGGAAGGTGGACTCTGTGGTATTATACCCCACTGAAGTTCCTTCTCTCCCCAAGCCCCAACCTCCTCAGGCTCCATTCCCCAAATCTACAGGTATTTCCCAACCTGGCAACTCTAACCACACACCCTCTGCTTGGTCACTACAACACCATAAACCACTCCACTTCAGGAACATGTCTGGAAGCAGCTGCTGCCTGCTCCCCAGCAAATTCCCGTATTTAGTCAACCAGCAGCAAACATGGACATATCAGCTACCGTTCAGAATGAATCAGTTTTTTCCTACTACTTCAGTCATGCAAAATATTTCAGCTTTTCCAGCTCAACTCCAGAAGAGTAATCTTAAATCTACCTAGATAAACTGAAGGAAGTTCTCTTCCCCAGAGTTCACCACCATAGGTGCTATTACTGTTGTAGAGGGAATTCTTGAACAAAAACTCTGCAGCAAACTTACCTGTGGTTTGGGGCAACTACAGCCATAAAACAGAGAATGCTCCCTCCTCTCAGCCACCTATCAAGTTCTCCCACCATTGTTCCTTACTTGACTGAGCTGTGCAATTATGCTCTATGGAGGCTAGGGTTGTCAGATCCCCTGGTAGAGGTGGGGGTCTCCCACTGCCAGGCCCTACCCCCCCAGCCACTGATCAGCTGGCCAGTGGGGGGACTTACCAGGAGAAAAGAGAAGTCCTAGCCCACATTGCCAGCTTTGCACAGAAAGTGACATTGTCATGCCAGTGATGTCCAGGTGACACTCTGGTATTTGGGCAAAAACTCTATGGTAAAAGCTGATTTTACCATATAATTTTTGCCCAAATACCAGAGCATCGCCCAGATGTTGCTGGCATGACGATGTCACTACCTGTGCAACATTGGTGATGAGACTAGGGTTGCCAACCCTGGGTTGGGAAATTTCAGGATATTTAGGGGGTGGAACCTGGGAAGGGCAGAGTTTGGAGAGTGGAAGGATCTCAGCAGAGTACAATGCCATAGCAACCACTTCCCAAGGCAGCCAACTTCTCCAGGAGAACTGATTTCTGTCATCTGGAGATTGTTACAATTCCAGGAGATCTTCAGGCCCTACCTGAAAGTTGGCAATCCTAGCAAGGCCTAGGCCTTTCTCTTTCTCCTTGTAAGTTTTGATTCTTGATTTTTATATATTCAGTAGAACTCTCACACATCTAGCAAATGAGACAAAACCAGAAAAGGAAAGCTGAAAGAAGTCAAATACAAGACTGCAAGAATATAACCAAAGAAAAGATATAGCCAAAGAAAAGAAAAGAGATACCGGCCATAGGAAATGAAGTGTAAGAGCAAAATAGTTGTGGTAACTATAGAAGTAAAGCTTTATAGTTTCAGGAGCAAAATGGAAACAAAATAGAAAACTATTAGAGGATTAAAAGACAAAACAATAGTTTGGGATTAGATTCCAAGCAACATAAGGGGAGTCATGACTGAAGAAACAGTCTAGGGGGCATTGTGAGACTCTATAGCAGCAAGAAAATCACTACAAATCATACTTTCCCCCTCCATAAATAGAAAAGCCATTCCATCAGAGGAACTCCCACTACACCCATGGAAATCATTTTAGAATCCAAGCCAAAGACTATAAGGAAAGCTTCAGTGATTGGTTAGGAAGAAAACTGTGGGACTTGGAAAAGATGGAAGAACCTAGTGATCTAAGGCTGAGGACAGACTGGCAATCTAAAGCGGAGGCAAAGCGGAGGGAACTGGTGCGGGGGAAAAACCCCACGGAGCTGGCCGTTCACACTGGCCAGAGCAATGCGGATCAGCGGCGATACGGAGCGTTCAGACTGCCACGGAGCGTTCAGACTGCCGTGTAGGCAGCGCGCGCGGCTTGTGCGCGCTGCTGCACTTTTTTTTGTTTTCCTTTGATGTGTTTCGCATGTGCGCACTGTTTGGAAGCGGGAGGCATGCGGAGGACGGCCCCTGAACACCGGTTTTACCCGGTGTCCTGGTAAAGCGGAAGGAAAGCGACTGGGAGACGGGTAAGTACGAAACGGAGCTGACAGACAGATGCACATGTCTGAACGTGCTCCTTTCTTCCGTCTCCGAAGCGTGCCTGCCCCGCTTTAGATTGCCAGTCTGTCCTCGGCCTAAGAGAGAAGTCTGACAAATCAGCCTTAAACTCACCTGGGACTAATTGAAAATGGTAATCTGTATTGTGTGCTGAGGAGAGGTAGCTGGTTCCAAGTGAGCTTGTAAGTAGCATGCTGTGAACATCCACATGGACATGTTCTCCAGGCAAACATAACTTGTTTACAGCCCTCAGCTACAAGCCAGGTGGGCTCCTGACCAGTGCACCTTAATGTTCTCGGGCAAAGTTTGTCACAGACACAGTACCATGCTGAACAGTTTTCATCCTGCTCAGTAGCTGCTCAGTCATTGCAGCTTGCTAGGGCCTAGAATAACATGATGTCATCTAACAGAGAACAGGGAGCATCCCACAGTATCATGGTCATTCTGATAATTAAATTAACTGGCTTGTATACGATTTGATTAATAACAGATTATATTTAACTGCTGTATTCATTCATTCACTCACTCATTCATTCATTTACTCAATCACTCTTGGCCTTTTTATGCCATAATTTCCCCCAAAGGCACTCAAAGTGGCTCACAGACCGATAGCAAAATGCAATTTAACCCCCCTTGATGGACATGGCTGCCTAATACAGGCCCCAGACCATAGGCCAAGAAACCTTAATCTTGAGCCCAAGGGCTTGTGCCTCTGGCCCTGCCTCAGCTTGGGTGCTAGCTATGTGCAGGGACTACCAACCTCCAGGCAGGGCTTGGAATTTACCTGAAATTAGAAGTGATAAGAAGGGGGACCCGTGATACTTGTGGGGGGGGGAGGAGAAGCTCCATGTGGAGAAGGAAGCAGTCACAGGTGAGCCTTCTCCCCTTCTCCCCAGCCCCCCCCCCCGGGCACCAAATGGCAAGGCCCATGTGGCTCCCAGCCGCTGGGCCCACCAAGCCCTCTCCCCCCCAGCACTGGTGATGAGACCTGAGCTTGGCTTGCCAAGACTTCTCCTTCCCCCCTCCCCTCTCCCCTAGCAGCAGCAGTGGCAAGGCCTGGCTGGCCCACCAAGACTTCTCCCTCCCCCTCCCCTCTCCCCTAGCAAGACTTCTTCCTCCCCTCTCCCCTAGCAGCAGCGGCAGTGAGGACTTGCTGGCCCACCAAGACTTCTCCCTCCCCCTCCCCTCTCCCCTAGCAGTGGTGGTGGTGAGGACTGGCCGCCAAGACTTCTCCCTCCCCCTCCGTGGCAGTGGCAGTGGCAAGGGCTGAGTGGCTCACAGCCACCGGCCCTCCAAGACTTCTCCCTCCCCCTCCCCTCTCCTCTAGCAGCGGCAGCAGTGAGGCCTGGCTGGCCCACCAAGATTTATCATGCCCCCCCAGCGGTGGCAGTGGCAGCAAAGGCAGCGAGGCAGTTCTCAGAGCATTCTCTGCATGTGTGCAGGGAATGCTCTTTTACTTTTGGGGGATTTAAGTATCCCCCCTATATAGATTTCAGATTTTTCTGCACATCTGGGGATTGCCCCAAATGTGCAGGAAAATCTGTTTGCCCCCTAAGTGCCCCCGATGTGCGGATTTAGATATCTGCACGCAGGGGGCACCTTGGCTATTAGATATATAGATTTCCTTACTACAGAGATCAATTTCCCTCAGGAGATGGCTGCTTCAGAGATCATCACATGGAGCTCCATCCCCTCCCCAAACTCTGCTACCCCCAGGCACAATCTCCGTATCTCCAAGAATTTTCAAGGTGGCGTTGGCAACCATACCATGCTTTTTTTCAATAAAGCCAGACATAGCTCGGATAGAACTTAGATGCTATGAGCATTGTTTTTTTTGCCAACAAGCTGACAGGATCTTCTTCCCCCCACCTCAGTAGCATTGACAGTGTTTATTGCTAAGTGTTACAATATGCAACATTTTTATTTTGAATTCATTTCCGTGTCAATTCAGTGGTCATTCAAACAGAATGCTTAATATATTTAATTATTACTGCGTCCAGATTTATTAGGATAGGACTTCAAGAATATTAAACTCAACTTATTTATCATATACTTGTCTTAAACAGTCAATCTAGAATAGCTCCCATAGATGATGATTTCTGAATACAGGATAAACTCTTCAAAATTATATTAAATTTTCTCACACCTTTCTGTTCTGCCATTTTTTTTATTGGTTTGCATGTTATACAACAGTCTATTAAAACCTTGCTGAAAACTCTGACATGCTCATCAATATCTTTTTATTAAGGACATGGGAGTTTGTCAGTTCCTACTAGCCTGAGCTCATGTTTTATGTATTGCTTTTATGATGCTATTGACCACAAGGTGGCATCATTGGTACAGATGTAACCCCTAAAATGGATGACATCGGAACTGCTGAACAGCATTGTGATTTCTCCAAAATGATTTAAATAGTATGCATCCTAAAAGCCTTTGCATGCACCTCTCCAATTTGGAAGGCTGCTGTGGAAGATGTTCACCTCATATGGGCTGTCCAATATTCAGTGACAGATCCACTTAGATATCTCATTGTTTCATTGCTCTGGTAACTTTACCTAATTTACTAAGGTATTTTGACACTGCTGAATATAAGAATTGTTTGGCCACAACAGATAAAACCCCCAGACTTTCAAATCGTAATGGATTAGGGAGATTCAAATATATGTAGACTTAGAGATGCAGGTTCCCCCTCAATGGAGTTTCAGCAATTTCCCTCTGCATTTTATTTATTTATACCTGCTTTTCTCCCCAAAGGGAACCCAAAGCAGCTTACAATATTCTCCCTTGGTCCATTTATTCCTCACAACAATCCTGTGAGGCAAGTTAGGCTGATACACAGAGAAATACGTCTGTAAGCACCATCAGGTCACAAGCAAGTTACAGGCTACCCGAGCAAGGGGCTTTCAAGGCAAGTGGGAAGCAGAGGTGGTTTGCCATTGCCTTCCTCGGTAGACTCTTCCTTGGTGGTCTCCCATCCAAGTACTGACCTAGATTAGTTTTTGAGGTCTGACAAGATTGACCATGCTACTTTTCCTCTCTCAAAGAAACATAGATGGTCTCAAAGTCACCCAAGCAAGCCTCCAAGATAGACTGGAGTTTTGAACCTGGGTCTCCCAGACCCTAGTCCAGTGCTCTAACCACTTCGCCACACTGCCGCTCTACTAACTACTTCTAGCCTGTCAAAACTAAAAGTTCTTACATTTAACTTTTATGACCTAGGAGTTTTTTTTTGTCAGAAGTGAAATATTTACAAAATACAGTCTGCTTCTTGTCTATTTCAAGTACTTTTAATGTATTTAATAGCATTGAAAAAATCCTTGCACATTTTTTTTTTATATTAAAGGGGGGAAATATCTTTCTTTGTTAAACTATAGCTTTCCATGGAGAAACCATGCAGAACACAGCATGTCTCCATATGACTTGTGGGGTTTACAGGGTATTTGAGCAGGAGCAAAGAAACTGTCTCAAAGGAGGAAGCGTAGGATGGTTGTGAGTGGAGCATCCTTGACAGACAGTATCTGGGATGCCAATTTGATCCTCCTTTAGAAACGTTTATCTGCTTACATATAATGTTTTCTATTTGTTTGAGTATCTGGACAAAAATCAAGTAAGTGAAATAGAAACTGTCTGATAATAGATGTGTCTACTTTAAAAAAAAAATCTTAGATTGGTCATTAAAAGGATACAAGACTGCTTCCAGATAATTTTTGCTGCAGATGCCTTGGCAATGCTTCAACACCAGGGGGAAGCATAATGCAAAATTCGCATTCAGTTATCTCTCAGCTGGCAAGCAGGGCCTTCTCAAGAAAGAATTCTGCTTGAAGAGACACTTGCCAGTTCTAACTCTTGTACCTCGCATGATGTTTTGTTTCTTTTGTGCTGGACCAAAACTTTTGTTCCTCAAACTTCCTGCAGCTTCATTAATAAACATGACAAAGAACTGGCACAGTGCCATATTCTCATTCGGTACACTGGCATACAAGAGTAATTGTAGTTATTTAGAATTGGCACCCAGCTCACCAAAGTAGTGACACAGCGATTTTTTTTTTTTGGTGAGAGGAATACTGAGGCTTAAACAGGTTGATGTGGCTGAGCATTTCACCCCCTGGTATCCCTGCAGCCAAACTAAATCAGCCACCTGTTTATTTCCATAAAAATTCAATTACAGAACCACCAGTTTATTCTTCTTACGTGAGCAATTAACTGCAGGATGTTCTCAGCTCCAAGAAGTTCCTGGCTCATCCCCCCCCCCCCCTTTAAATGCCTTTTTTTCTTGTCTCTGCTCTGTGGGCTGATTCCATTGATCATCCTGCCTCACACCCCACTGCAAAATGAAAGAAACAGGTTCAACTTCCATTTCTTGGGATGCATTCCAACCAAACAGATAACATTTCCTAGCCAGGTGTTTCTCAGAAGTACCCCTCTTTGGATTAAAATGAGTGACACACTCCCTTTAATATTTTATTCTGTGCTCTGCATTTGCCCAAATGTTCAGAAGTTCCAGGGAACACCATGTCTGGTTTTCCTTGGATGAGACAGCAAAGGATATTTATGGTGTTCTTTGTCACAATGGCTTTATTTACAGATACAAAAGTAGAGCACAGATGGAGGGAAAGAGACTCTCCTACAAAGGCAGCAGATCTGTTCCCTCACATCAGATCCCTAGAGAGAGTGAGACAGAGAAAGCAAGAGAGAAATTGTGTATCCTAATGAACTTCAGCCAACTCAGAGCTTGGTCTGTCTCTGTTTGTGTTCCCTCCACACTCAAACCACTGCCTCCCTTCCCTTCAGCTAAGAGGGGTCAACCTCTTCAAGTTCTGTTTCAAGAACAGGAGACCAACTCCCATCTGTCAGTGGCCATAAGGTACAGCAGTTACACAGCTGTGAGGCAAAGGACCCTGATTTCCTCAGAAGGGTTAATGTTAATACTAGTGGGCTTACTTTATCTTGCAGAAGTCCGTTATTTGGCCTTCCTGCCTACACCATCCTTATCTCTTTCAAGGCTGGATTCGGGAATGTGGTAATTAGCTAATCATGGGAACCTGTGGTCAACTTTGTAGCTAGATGGGAGGGGGGAGACAGGAATGGTGTCATCATCATCTTCTAGAGCAGGGCTTCTTTTCTGGGGAAATGCCCCAGAATGGTGTTCCAGAACCTCTTTGACAAAATTATTTTTAAAAAGTTTAAGAGTTCATGAGTTTTCAGACTGAGTACTTCATTTCTCTCTTCAGAGGCCTGGTACCTCTTTTTTTTAAATGTCCAGCAAGCGAGCACCCTAATTGGATGTGAATGACCATGTGATGCCAGATGCCAAAGACTAGGTCTAATGCATAGACATGAGGGAAGCCATGCTAACTTTGGGATTCAACAGGACAGTGGCTCTATGACAGGCTCCATTGCAGTGGACAGCTACGTAGAAAATGCTTGAGCCTACTGCTTGGATTGTGCTGTTTAAAGGGTGTGCCATCTAATACCAGGTACTGAAGTATTAGATATAAAAAGTTAGCTTTATTATTTCCTTGCTGCAGGATTGTAGAAATTGTGTTGTCTAATAATATATCATTTAAAAAACATTTAAGAAGAAGAGAAGAGATTGGATTTATACCCCACCCTTCACTACCCAAAGGAGTCTCTGAGTGGCTTACAAACTCCTTCTCCCCCCCTCCCCACAACAGACACCCTGTGAGGTAGGTGGGACTGAGAGAGCTCTGACAGAAACTGCTCTTTTTCAAGAACAGCTGTGCCAGAACTATGGCTTGCCCAAGGTAATCCAGCAGGTGCAAGTGGAGGAGTGGGGAATCAAACCCGGTTCCCCCAGATTAGTGTCCGCACACTTAACCACTACATCAAACTGGCTAATAAAACCTTCATATATTTTACCAAGGTCTGGTTTCTTCTGCTCACTCAAGCCTTGAGAACCTCCATTTCTGAGCACTGCCTGCTTGCCCAAGAGGCAGTGGCTCAGGGGGACCCAGGCTAGGGACCTTGACAACAGCAACCCCATCCTGCAACTGGAAATTGTCCTGCAATATGGGGACCATATTATTCCAGGCTTGGTCTTACCTATGTGGCTTACGATTAGCTTTCCAGCCCACTTAAAAGTGTTGTGTTGACTTTAAAAGGCAACATATACCATAAAAACTGCAAACTTGATCACTCCAATTATCACCAGAGGCTGTGCTTCAGGTGCCTCCACCATCAGAGGTTAGACATGTGGTCACCCAAGAAAGGCATGACATCAAAAATTGTGGAACTCCCTTCCCAGGGAGATCTGTCTGTCCCCCTCTATCATTGTCTTCTTTCATTAGCTGAAGACTTTTCTGGTTTGTTTGGCATTCCCTCACCCACTCACTTCTAGTTCCCCTCCTTCCTTTCTTTGTTTCTGTGTCTATATATTTATATTTTCATTGTTTTAAATGTTTTTAGAGATATACATTTGTGTTTTGAAGCTTGTTTTTATGTTTTGATTATTCACTGCCTTGGGAACCTTAAAATTGGCTGGAAAAGAGACATACAAATGTATTAAGTAAGTAAAATAAACAAAAATAAACTGTGGGATGACCAAGTTAATATGACCTCCTTTGGACCCATTTTCCTGTTTATCCACCGTTTTAGGTCAACAATAATAATTGTTCTGGGATTCAGTTTTGTTTGACATGTTTAGTTAAGGCTGTATCAGGAAACTGCGGTGTATTCTTCCTCTTCTAGGATAATGTCTAACACTACAGAGAGGAACATGCAGTCTTCTTGTGCATAACAGCAGCGAATACAGCCAGGGTTTCTTACCTTGTTCAGCCTGTGGGCACTACTGGAATGTTGAGAACAGGCACTGGGGTACTGCAGCCGACTGGAGCAGAGGCCAGTCACAAAATGTTGGAAGGTTCCAAGCCAAGCATCCTCCTGTGATGGAGGTAGTTATTTCCAATTGGATATTGCTTGAAGACACAATGGCTAATGCCTCTTGAGCTCTTCTGAAGCATCCCATGAAGTAGAGGAAAGTAAGGGTTGGCTCTTTTCTTCTGCAAAGAAAGGCATAGGTGCCAGGAAACACATTGGAGGGTACCATGCTGGCAATCACTGGAGCAGTGCATGATATCTTAACTTTTCAAGCACATTTCAGTCCCACCTATGGTGGAAGAAAAGAGAAATACAGTCAGTAAAAAGTAGTGCATGGCTGTATTCCATTGGAACAAATGGGACCAGCATCCTGATTCTGAATGTATTTTCATGAAGGCAATCCTGCTGATTTCACTGAAACTTCGTGCCACATAAATGGACATTTGACCCACAGATTTCTTTGGTGCTTAGACTTCTGCTGATTTCTTCCCAGATTGTTTTCCTATTGTAGTCTAAGACTACAAGCTATATTTGGAAAAGCCAAAATAGTTAAAGCCTTTTATTCTAGGCATGAGATCCTGAGACCTATATACTGTTCTGTTTTCAGTTGTGGGTTACCTCAGGCAGATCTGGAGAGATGGCATACACATTTTATAACTAACTTACTAAACTGTCTAAGCTGTAGGGATCAAAACTGACCCAGATTCAGAGACTAGGACTGGTGTGTGGCCACAGCTTAGCATGCTTTACATGAAGAAAGTCTCCGATTTTTATCCCTGGCATCTCTGAAAGATGGGTTTGGAACACTTTTGCTTGAAACCCTGGAGAACCCTTGTAGACAACAGCAGGCCAGATGAATCAGTAAATGGCAACTTTATATAATTTCTAGGTAATAATGATTTTTGGCTTATGTATTTGATGATGAATTCTATAGTAAAAAGAATTCAGGGCAGTTCTGTCTCAATGTCTGAAAGATGCAACAGTTAGGTTTTCCTGTAAAATTCACAGAACTCTGCAAAGAGGCAGTAGTAGAAAGAAGCTGCAAAATACAGGGTGTTCACATGAAATACTGACAGCTATAAATACATACAGCTTCCAAATGGGGTGATATAATGCAACCAGTGTTCCCTCTAAGCTAAGTTAGTGTGAGCTAGCTCACAGTTTTTTATCCTCTGGCTCACACGTTTTTGTCTTAGCTCAGGAAGGATGGCTCCAGGGCAAACTAATTGATGCAGTAGCTAAATTGCTTGCTCACAACCTTAATGCCAGTAGCTCATAAAGTAGAATTTTTGCTCACAAGACTCCACAGCTTAGAGGGAGCATATGTAACACATTTTTTTTTTTTTGCATATGGTAAAGCAAGTCAGAAAATTTATTACAGCCGGAAAACAACAACCTGTGTTCCAGGTGACTGTTGATAACTGAACAATATTACAACAGAAGATCACAGGTAACTGCTGCAACAGTAGATGCAAGCATGCAAGTATTGGCTTAGTAGCCTCCAGGTGACAAGGAGGGCACATGCTGAAGTGGAATTTGGATAACTGTATGTAGAAATAAACTTTGGGATATGTTCTATTCAATAAAGCAAACTTTACATATTTTCATTCAATGTTTATTGTCATTCCAAGTTGTAAAGGTTTCTTTGGGCACACTGTATATGTGCCTCCACACCCACATTACTCATGGGGTTGGATCCAGGCTAAATTTTCTGGTGGCAGAATGGAACTTTCCTGCCGCTCCCCTCCCACTGCGGCCCATAGATCCCCAAGAAATGCTACTCCTGAGAGACAGGACACCTTGGGGAATCGCATGAGGGGAGTCTGCAGGAGGAAGGGGGAAATGGAAGAAATTGCCAGTTTAGTCCAGATCCACCCCATGGAACCAAAGAATCAGACTGACAACTTTTACATTAGTTCACCACTTACATCGTGAGAATTTATTTCTGTCCAAGGTCATGGACTGAGTTGATCCAGATTTATTCACACACTCCCTTAGGTCTGGGTTATCTGACCTGAATAAAATGTACAGTTTCTTCCAATATTTTAGAAAAGCAAACATAAGCATCCATCAGCACAAGCTGGCATTCCCTGAAGTGAGGCTGATTTCCTCTTATCCTTCTATATCATTTGTAGTCAATAGAACCTTGAAGGTGGAAGTTCAATTAGCTAAAGCTTGTATGTGTGCCAATGTACAACACGTTCCCTGCAAGGAATATGGCCTGACTGCAATTTCTGATAAGTGACAGCCTTAGAATCTGGGATATTTAAGGCTAACATCAATGTATTAACAGTCCTGCAATGCTTAGAAGGTTTTCTTGTCCAATATTCCCAATCAGATTAATGTGAAGTAGAACTGGTGAGATTTAAGTGTATCTCACATCAACTGGGTTAATATGTCTGACCTGTTACTTACACTTGACACTGACAGAGGTTTGTTCTAAATTCTGAGATAACTTTTTAGAGATATAAGAGAATAATGGGTTGCGAATGATAATGGTTTGATGAAAATCTCTAAAAGTCTGCAGAGCAGCAGGTAGTGTTTTGTTAATAAGATAAAAGCAGAATTTGGCTCTGTTTACAGGCTGGACAGGATTAAGCCAGAACAATCAAGGGCAGGCAACTCCAGGTATCTGAAGCAAGGGACTGAACCTAGGACCTTTGGCATGCAAAGCAGATGCTCTGTCACTGAACTATGACTACGTGCAAAACTGAGTGGCAGTGCATTACAGTAGACACATTCAAATTATAGCTTTATAATTTAGGTCATCAAAGTTGCCTTATTTTAGGGTTGCCAACTGTGCTTGAGGAACTCCTGGAGATTTGGGGGCAGTGCCAGGGGGAGGGCAGAGTTTGGGAATGGAAGGGAGCTCAGTGAAGATGTGGTGCAAGAGCCCATCTACTGAAGCTCCCATTTCCTCCAGGGGAACTGATCTTTCTAGTGTGGAGACCTGTTGAAATTCCAGGAGAACTCCAAGACCCATCTGGAGGTTGGCAACTTTAGGAGAGTTGTAGGATGATAAATGAAAATGCATTCCCCCCAATATCTATCTATTTCTCAACTGTGGATAGATCTGCGGATATCTAAATCTACAGACTGGGCATACATTGAGACAAAGAAGATTTGCCTCCAAACTTGGGGGGACTCCCAGGTTTGTAAAAAAATCTGAAATCAGTAAAAAATTACATGGAGGGGTAGCCCCCCCAAAGCAAAAGCATATTCTGTGCATGTGCATACAATACACCTACCTCTGCTAGAGTCTCAATGGTGACAGTGGGTGGGGGAGCTATTATGGGCCAAGCCTGGAGTGTCTCTGGGCTCACCAGCGTTGATGCCAGTAGGGAGGGTTGGGGGGAGCATGGCATCTTAGTGGCAGAAGTTTTAATGCTAGAGGGCTTTGGGAGCTACAGCAGGCCCAGCAGTGGAGGTCTGGAGCTGTGCTGGGCTCACTGGCATCATTGGTGATGGTGCGGGGGGAGCGTTGCAGTCTGGATGCAGTCTTGTATCCTTTTAAGGGGGGAGTGTGGCAGCCTGGCAGCAGAAGCTTTAGGGCTGTAGGGTTTGGGAAGCCACAGCAGGCCCACTGGTGGAGGCCTGGACCTGTGCTCAGCTCATCGGCATCAATGTCAGTAGTGGGGCAGGTGGGTTAGAGGGGGGTAGTACCACAGCCTGGCAGTGGTGCCTGCAATAGTGAGAGGGTAGGAGCCACATTAATCACAGGAGTATCCCTTCCATCTCTTAGCTGGCACTGACAGGGGGATTAAAGTTAAGTGGGGGAAGGGATTCCTCTCAGGAGCATTGTGGCTCCTATATACTATTAATGATGTGTTGCCCCCATCTGTGGATACCTCAATCCATGCATTGGGGCTACACTGATGCTAAACAAGTTTTTCAGCAAATGTGGAGGACTCCCCAGGTTTGCAGAAAAATCAGAAATATTTCAAGTTCTCTCAAAGTAATTTTTTTAAAGAAAAAACTAGAAAGCATTGTTTGCACATACACAGACAATACACTTACTTTTTTCTGTGATGCCTGGCAGCAGCTGCAACAGAGCCCTGGAACCCATCTGTGGTGGCTGACATCAGGAGCCACTCTGGGCCTGGTGGCAGCGGCAGATGCTGGGAGTCGCTCCAGGTCCAGCAGTGGTGGATGTTGGGAACTGCTCAGGGCCTGGCTGTGGTGGTGGCACATGCTGGGGGCTGCTTGGGGCTTGGAGCAGCTCCCAGACACTGCCATGGCTGCACCCTGAGTTGAGTGGTTGGGCCTGGATCCATTGACTCAGCAACTGGGGGGGATGGGTTTCCCCCCACCAGTTTCTTGAACTCCCCTGAAGCCACCAGTTGAAAAGCTGCAATGACTTCTCTGCCTGGATGTTTCTCCAGTTTTTCCTCAAAAATACATGCTGTACCTTACATTTCTAAGCCTTGTCACATTTCAGCAGTATTGAATCTCACCCTTATAAACCATAATGTCCCTAGACAAAAGAAATGAACAGTTGGAACTAAATTTGCAACACTTGGCTTGCCCTGCCACGCATCTCATCCCACACAACACTGCTGGTTTTACAGAAATGGAAGGTGATGTTCCTCAGTGTTAGAAACTCCAAACAAAGGACACTTGGAAAGATTGTTTCAGTGTCTGCCACTTTTGAAGGTACATCCCACTCTGTACTGCATGTTTGACAATAAAGAGTACTACATTAACATTGTATGACTGCTGTCCCTCCTGGGATTGTCAGAAAAACTCCTGTAGATGTTTATCTCTTATGATGTTACCCATTGAGCAGCTATTTAAATAAACTAAGTGTGGCTTATGTAGCTGTAGTGAGAATCTGCCTGGTGGCTATTTTGATGTAAACACCTTCACATTTAAACACTGATGGTTTGGGGATTCTGAATTTTGCTTCTTTATAAGAAAATGCCAGATACAATTGTTCTGGCTAAATGCCACATCTGTTGTAAATCCTATTTACTGTATACCATTTAATTAACTAATTAATTAATTAAAAAAATTATTAGCCACCTTTCTACCTTGTCGAACTCAAGGCAGTTTACCATGTAAATTAAATAACATTTTTTTTAAAAAAACCAAACTACCTAAAAGACCTCAATTAAAAAAAAATAGCACTGCCAATTTCTAGAAACTAAATTATTCAAATGCAGTGCTAAATGAAAGGGCTTTAAACCAATTCAAATGACTTTGGAAGTTTATCTCCTCAATGGCTTATTCCCCCTTGGCATATTCTAGGCCTTGCTAAAGCTAACTTGAGTCAGTTGTTAAGACATACCCATAGATGCCATTGACCTGAAATCTGTGGTGTTTCTACCTACTCCATTAGGAATGAAGAGATTTTTACTCTTTTTTTAATTCCGCAGAAATACCTAGAGCTATCTGGTTTACAAAAAAAGAGATTCTTTAATCATGGGGTCTATATGATTCATGTTTTTAAGCAGGAAGGAATCTCCTCCTGTTAACACCCAGTAAAAACTACTTGCCTGATTGGATAGCTTCACCTAGATCGGAGTCTAAGAAGTTGCCACAGCTCATTAAGTTGAGAGAGAGCAACCTGGAACTCTTCAGAATTAAGGCTGTACCAGTCATGTAAACAGCTATCTCCTGCTGAATGGCCAAAAGACAATACACAGTCCTTATATACACTGCAGTCTTCCTGGCTGTTTCTGACTTGCCAACTTCCAGGTCTGCAGGGAGGCTAAATACCAGGCTGACGTCTCCTGTTGGCCGAGAGAGTTTCAATGTACTTCTTCAGAGCCAATATTCTATGGAACTAATATAAAGCAAACAAAACATCCAGCATATAGACATTCACAACACTTCAAAACCTTGTTGTTTGACAATTTAAAACCTGACTTACCCACACAGTTTACATATTTTATACGCCTTATCTTGCTCCCACATGGGCTCGTTGCGCTCCTGTCGGCAAACTGGTTCTTACTTACACAAACTCAGCTTGCATATTTAAAGCTAGCCGTGCCTGAATCATTCCAGATTATATCTTTGCATTTAAAGTTACAGAGTATATAAACCACAAAGTACAAAACTACAAAAAAGAGGAAAAGTCAAGTTCATTATTCAAACCATAAGGTGAAAAAGTTCTATATTCAAAGATATACCTTGCTTCTTTCTGTAATAAAACTTTCTGTATGTCATGACAATTACATTTCTGTGGTGTATATTTGTAAATAACAAAAAAATTCAACTTCTCTAGGTCATGGTGAGTTATAACAAAGTGCTCAATGAGAGGAGCTGACATAATGGAATTCCTAATTTGAGAAAGATGTTCCAAAATTCTGACTTTAATCATGTGCAAAGAAATGCCAATGTATTGCTTTTTACACTCACAATCCAAAATGTACACAGAATGGCGTGTTCTACAATTAGAGTAATGTGGAAGTTGAATCATATTTCCATTCTGTGGATGTGCATAAGCCTTAATATCTAAAGAATATTTACAGGCTGCACAATTCTGAAAACACTTATGATGCCCTAATGTAACAGGGGTCACCTTGGTCTCTGTCTGAAAGTCAGATCTAATGATGATTTCACTTATATTTCTACCCCTTCTATATTCAATTTTTGGAGTCCCCGAACATCCATCAATTCCTGACACTAAATGCCAATGTTTATGTATTATATGACTAATCTGTTTAGCCATTGGTGAAAAATCAAGAGCAAAAGACACACCCCTGGCTTTTTGGGTGCCTCTATCCAGAAGTAGAGTCTTCCTATCAGTATAGGCCGCTCTTCTCTTGGTCTTAATTACTACATCATCTGGGTATCCTCGCTTCCATGATCTTAGCTTCATTATTATAATCATTAAAGTTGGTAGAATTTCTTTTGATGCGCAGGAACTGCCCTTATGGTAAATTTTTCTAAGATGAATAGGATGATGCGATTTGAAATGCAGGTATGTATTTCTATCAGTGGGCTTTTTATAAAGTTTAAATGCCAATTTATTCAGATGATCCTTATAAATGATGGTATCCAGAAAATTGATCTCAATCTCATTGGCCTTACCCTCAGATTTAATAGTGGGGTGTAAACTATTAAGCCACTTCAAAAAATCCTCAAACAAAACCGGTTCAGTAAAGATCATGAACAAATCATCAATAAATCTGCGATAAATAAAAATGCATTTTGCAAACTTGTTTGCCTCATTGTTCAAAATATTTTTGGATTCAAACCAATTCATGAAAATGTTGGCCAAACTGGGAGCACATGGGCCGGGTTCAATTTCAACCTGCTCAGCCTGAGCCACTCAGCCATGGCGTGCAATGCCCGATCTAGATCTTCTGGGTCAGAATCCAACCGGCCGCCCAACATCAGATAGAGCTGGGTGTCATCCACATACTGGTGACATCCCAGCCCAAACCTCCAGGCGATCTGGGCAAGGGGGCGCATATAGATGTTGAACAGCATCAGGGAGAGCACCGCCCCCTGAGGCACACCACAGTCCAGTGGGTGCCTCGTGGACTGCTGCTACCCTAGCACCACCCTTTGTCCCCGAAATAGGTTATTCAGGTAAGGAATGTTTCCAGGGAATGGTGTTTGGGCCACTTTCTAAAGCCTTGAAAAAGAAGAAGCCAGCTCCTTTGGATGTTAGTACTCCTCCTTGTGCAAAGGAAGTCACCTGGCCCTGATTCTTTTTTTACTCCCCCAAATTGATCTGACTAAAACCTGTGAAATTCTCAAGCCAAGTGAGGAGAGGGAATTGGGTTGAAAGCATGTCTTAGATAAGATCCCTTATCAACTAATCAGTGTTTCTGAATTAGCAGCTGATTTGATTACATCCCTGTTCGTGTCCCCTCCTAAGTGCTCATTTGATCTAGTTGACCCACTGCCACTCTCACAAGTGCCTTCTCTTGTCTTTCTAACTTAGTCAACCCTCCCCCCCAGACAATTGACTATTGAAAAATGAGAATGGGGTTCTGAGGGTGCTCTCTTGGAACCTAGCAGGTTGGAAGGGTTACTTGTTGGACTTAGCAGTTGTAGATAGGCTAAGGGAATTTCAGGTGATCCTCCTGCAGGAAACTTGGGAGCAGTATCCTCCACTTTTCTGGATATAAGATGATTACACATCCAGTTATTGTAGGAATTAGAGGGGGACAGGCTGGCATGCTTGGTGGGTACTTCCCTTGACACCAAGGTTTTAGGAATTGATTGTCAATCATCCTTGGCTTTACCAGTTCTTTTATCTATTAATAGTCTGTTCTTTGTATTTATTTATTTCTATATCCCTCCAGTTAGCTCAGTACAAGTTCTCTATTCTAACTGGGCAGAATTACATTGTCTACTTGAAAGACCCTTCATGAAATTCCCTAGAGCTACGTTTGTTTGGGGGAGGGGTGTGTGGATTTTAACATTAGGGTAGGTCTCTTGGATGAGACTCTCCTTAGTAAAATCCCAGAGTTATCTGCTACAGGGGTGTTTCGAAAGAAGAACTAGAGATCAAAAGATCAACCAAGTAGGGACTCTGTTATTCAAGCTGATTATTCAGTTTGGTTTAGTAGTGGTAAATAGATGGCTGGGTCTTGATCCCCTTGGAGAGTTTAATTTTATTTCTATAAGAAGATGTAGTATCATAGATTATTGCTTAGTCAGTTTTGCTGCTCTTCCTTTAATCACCAACTTCGGGGTTGGTGAGTTCTTGGGAAGTGACCATTTGCCCCTAATAGCTACTCTCTATCCATTCCCCTTTATCTAGCAAAAGGCCCAGTGGACCATTTGGAAGAACAAAGGAAGTGTTTGAGAGCTGTTCTCTGATCTCCATCCCATCGTTCTCTTTTGAAAGTAGTCTTGGACTCAAAAGAATGTCAGTCTTTATACATTAATAATGAGTATTACTGACCATAGGAAGAGGATTGGTCTCTTTTCTAGACTGATGGACATTTTCTCTGTGTTTTTACTGAAGCTGTCTGTTTGTTAAACAGTTCCAAGAAATAATTGGTTTGACAGAGCTTGTAGGGCCACTAAACTAAACTTTTGGTATCCCATAAATTGTGACTTATGAGACAGCTTAGGACTGATAGTTTGGTGAAAGGACTCCTGGCTGCTAAGATGCTTATAAGCAAAGTTAGGAAAAGAAAGCTGCTGCCAGAATGAGATCCTGGCAGATGCTAATCAAGGCTGCACAGCATAATGAATCCTCTAGATTCTGGTAAATTGTCTTCTCTTCTTTAAAAACTAGAGGTAATCTCTCTCATGGCATGACCACTCACATTTTTCATCATTGTATTCTAAGGTGAATTATGACAATATAGATACCGCAATGTCTCTTGATCTCTTAGGGCTTCTTCAAGAGCCGATTCAAATGTGAGAGTCTTTAACAAGAGTAGGACTCGCTTGACGCTCTCGTCTCGCAGACCACAGAGTAGCCGATCGAGAAGGACGGACTTCACATCTGGGAAATGGCAGTCTCGAGCAACCCGCCTAAGTGCAGTGAGGTACTCAATGATAGACTCGCCCTCCTTCTGGTTCCGTTGGTGGAACGCGCATCGATGAGCAGCAGCCAACGTCTTCGGGGTGAAGTACTTGATCAGCCGGGCCTTGATGATGCCGAGAGGGGTCTCGAGTAACTTAGAGGGGGCAACTAAATCTCGAGCAATGTTGAATACAGCCTGGCTGCAGGTACTCAGAAAAGTGACACGGCAGACATCATCTCCGTCAATACGATCTGTTACGAGGTAGCATTCAAACCAATCGAGGTATGAATCCCAGTTCCCAACCTTTGGGTCAAACGGTTCGATATGGCCCTTGGATGCCATGCCCATAGTGATTTAGCTCTGGGCACCCTTAGTGATTCCAGCTGGGCAGGCAGAGTGATTTCAGCCGTTCAGTTAGGACTGGGATCCCATCCTTATCGCCAGTTTTAAGTATTGAGCAGGAGGTGATGAATTCAAACAAACAGGCTTTTATTCAGTGACATTGTTCAGCTCAAAAGACAGCTCTATGAGAGCAGCACTTTCATTTATACTGTTCCAACACATAACTTTCAACAATGTAACTATATACAAGCAATACTATTGGACCCAAGCAGGGCTCAGTGATTGGGTATCTAGATTGGCTTCAGGACCAATGGGAGTCTTTATTAATCAGCCAATAGGAACTGGAGCTTTAGGATACAGAGCCCTTTTCAAGCTATTACTGCTTCATATTCTAAACAAACACAACACCTTATTTAGATTCCTTGTGTGAGGCAAAGCACCCTGATTTCCCCCCAAGGATTAAAGTGAATATTAATCTGGCTTGCAGATGTCTGTAATTGGACCTTGCTGCCTGCACCACCCTTATCTCCTTCAAGGCCAGATTTAAAAAAATGTGGTAATTGGCTAGTTGTGAGAAACTGTGTTCATTTCTGTGTTCATTTCTAGATAGGAGGGGAAATCAGGAGTGAATGTTGTCATCTTCTGAAGGGTTCTATCGAGTGAGCTGGTGCCAGATGGCCAAAGACAATAATTAAGCCACAGACAAGAGGGAAGTTATGCTAACTGTATGAACTGACTGAGAAGTGGCTCGGAATAATGCTATGCTTCATTGTAGACAATGCTTAAGCCTCCAGCTTGGACTCTGATATTCTTTTTTTTTTAAGACTCTGATATTCTAAAAGGCGTGCCATTTAATACCAGATATCAAATTATTTGATAGAAAGCTAGTTTTCCTAGTTTTTCTTGCTGCAGGGTTGCAGAGACTGTATTGCCTAATGATATCCTATTTATTAAAGTATTCAATAAACCTCCATATATTATACAAAGGTCTGGTTTCTTGTGTGCACATAACCTTGAGGACCCACAGGTCTGAGCATGGCTCGCTTACCCAAGGGGCAGTGACTCAGAGGTACCCAAAGTTATGTAGGACCTTTACACATTCATGATTTAGCTGCCCTTTTTCAATGGTTTAGCTGGGTTGTCTGCTAAGGGTCCCTTTTTCAGATCAGCTATGCCCCTGCCCCCTCCAGTCAGTGAACTCTCTTGTACATACTGTCCTGCAATGTCCATATATACTCCAGTTTAGGCTAGAATGGATTGTACCATGCCTTGATAAATGGACTATGCTTCCTCTAGTGACATTACAGCAAAAGGTTCAATTCTTTTTAGAGGATTCTGATTTCCAATATACTTATTTTGTTACTTGGTTTCTAGAGGCTGCAGAGAAGTGTCAAAGGGAGGTATTTGTAGACATGGGTTTTATTTAAATTTTTCGGTTTTATTGTTCCAAGACCTTGGTCTAAGAATGGGGGGGAAAGAAAGAAAGCTAAATAAAACTGTCTTCAACTGCCTCCTGAAGACTGAAAGAGAGGGGGCCAGGCGTCCTTCTCTTCCTCATCTAACAAAGATGTCACAAAGACCTCAGACAGCCAGGAGTGTTGTTATAGCTGGCCTAGAAAGAGTAATGTAGAAATGGGCAGTGTCAGGTTTTTTTCTGCCCTCGTACTGGAGTATTTTTAAACATAGGCTACACACAATCTTTGCTAGACTTCGTCTTGGACTTAAACCATGTGCCAGTATAGGCAGTATCTCATTTTCTGGGCAGTAGTGTATGTTTGCTAGGCCCATCCCATTATCTAGGGCTGGTAAGAGATAAGGACAAAATTCTTGGGCTCTGATCACCTTGGGGGGCCCTGGAGCCAGGCAAGTCATGTAATTAGCTTCATATGATGTTTTGTTTGTGTTTGACAGGTGTAGGTGGGGCAGAGGGAAACTTCTTCTGGGGACCTATAAGGGATTTCTGTAGCCCTTCCCTGATCTGAGGCGCCTAATGTAGGATATTTATTGGCTGTTTAAAAAATGTGAAGGTTCTTTATATTACTATATGGCTGGTCCATCTTGTACAGTGTTGCCTACTCTTTCCCCGCACTGCTACCTGAGGGTCAAGGTAGAAGAGAAGAAGAAGAGATTGGATTTATACCCCGCCCTTCACTCACTTAAGAGTCTCAGAGCGGCTTACAAACTCCTTTCCCTCCCCCTCCCCACAACAGACACCCTGTGAGGTAGGTGGGGCTGAGAGAGGTCTTTCCCAAGCTGTCCTATAGGGAACAGCTGGTACAGAGCTATGGCTTGCCCAAGGTCATCCAGCCAGGTGCAAGTGGAGGAGTGGGGAATCAAACCTGGTTCTCCCAGATTAGAGTCCGCGCACTTAACCACTACACCAAACTGGCTCTCAACACATAAGGTAGCCTGAGCTGGGACTCTCATTTTTTTATTTTTATTTTGTTAAACTTACCTTTACTTGGCAAATAGCAGTTTCTCGGCGCCATTTCAGGTTGGAAAAATGGTACTGGGGAAAGGTTTAAAGCTCTCTTTTCATCCACTGTGTTCTCAAAAAAATCAGCTCCATGTGTACCCTAAAACTGCAAGGAGCTCCAAATGCTTGAGTTGCCAACTTCCAGGTGGAACCTATAATCCTCCTGGAATTTAAACTGACCTGCCAACTGCAGAGATCAGCTTGCCTGGAGGAAATGGCAGCATCAGGAGGTGAATGCTATAGCATCACATCTCCATAGAGCTGCCCCCAACTGTTCCTTCTCCAGGCATGGCCCCAAGTCCCCAGGGATTTCCCACACTGGAGATGGCAATCTTTGCTCTCAATTCATATCGAGTGTGGCTTTAGATCCTTTAACAGGAGATGCCAGGGACTTGACCTTGGAGATTTTTGTGTGTGTAGAGAAAATCCTGTCTCACTGATTGTTCCTCATGTAGATATAGTCTAAAAGCATGTTCCATGAAACTATTTTGCATTTGTATGACACTGCATGGGCTAACATGGACTTTTGCTTTTCGTTTCCAAACACTACATTTCTGCAACTGTTATGATCATTCTACTTTTCTGGTTTTAATCAACATTTAATCAACATTTTAATCAACAACATTTTAAGTCACTCAGTGAGATTGTTGATTTAGCATGTGTTGTTAAAAAAAGGCAAAATCCATGCTAGAGATTATGAAATAAACAAGTGGGGGACCCACAAGGAATTGTGGGGAATTTCCTGAAAGCCTCCCATAGCCTCTCCCCTTTCCTGCTTCCCTTTCTTCTTCTTATCCACAACCAACCTACCTTTATCTACCTTTAATGGACCCCCTTTTTCAGCTTTCCCTCCTTCTCCCTGGCAGCCTCTATCCAGGAAAATCATGGCTGAGGTGTGTGGTGCCAGCCACTAGGGCTAGTTGCATAGTGGGAAACCAGTAAGGACTTGCAGAGGTACCTCACTTGCTCTTTATCCCATGCTATTTCTTCTTTCCCTTCTCCAGGCAATCCTCATATCCTCATCTTCCCTTGCTTCCTACTCTGCTTCCTATTCACAAACCAATCTACATTTTATTTTCCCCACATTCTCCACAATGGGGACCCAAAGCTGCTCACATCATTCTCCCCTCCACCATTTTATTGTCACAACAACCAAGTTAGGCTGAGAGGGTGAGACTGGTTTAATGTCAACCACTGGGCTTCCATGACAGAGTGGGGATTCAAGATTCTAGTCTGAAACTGTGAAAACAACACACAACTGGCCTTTTTCAGATGAGTGCTGTTAAAAAGTGCTGTTAAAAAGTAGCAGGCAGCCAGTCCTAGGTGAGTCATGTAAGCCATGTGGTATCAAATTGCCTGTAGTTGCTGCCAGTTTTGACCCAATGAGTCCTTCATTAAAGGCCAAAACAGCCATGGAAAGGGCCCTGCCCTCTCTCCCTGCCTTTTGGCCATGTTGAGAGCTAGAAATATTGGTTATTGAAACTAAAAGGGCTGGTATTATAATGCCTTTATATACATCTATGATATGGCTGTATTTGGAATACTATGGCAGCTCTGGTGGCCCCCTTTCAGAAAGCATATTAGAGAACTGGAAAAAGTGGCACAGTATGCTTTGCATGTTCCAAGTAAAGCATCTCAAGTAGCTGTTGACGGGAAAACCCTTTTCTGTGTGAGATCTCGGAGAGCTGCAGTCAATCAGAATAAACCATTCTGATGGACCAGTGACCTGATTTAGCATAAGACAAAACTTATTTTGTGCTGTGATTTTTTGGGGCTTGATTTTAATAAGATTTTGCATGAGTTTATATTAAAGAGAAAATATTTCCAATGCACAGAAATATGTGAAGTACAAATGGCAACAGCACAACAGAAGTGGGCTAAGTGTTTTACATGATCCTCCAATATTTTAATCTAAGCAGATTTTAAAATGTTATTTGTGTTAACCTGCATAATTTTATTGCATTGTTCAAAGGAATATTAGTGTCGCATGATTGAGTTCACTGGGTATGGTACTGAAACACACACCCAACTAAAATGAACACCAAATAATTGCCTCATTACTATTAATGAAGTAATACAACTAAAAGGACTCTGGGGTCAAATTTTAATTTAATGGCATCTAGGCAGCATATTCTACTGTTTCTTCTTCCATTAAACTTTAAGATGATTGCAGACATCTTTGAAGGTTTTTGCTACTAAAAACTTGTCTGTACTTGGTCCTTTAGGTCTAATAAAAATGTCTGGCCAATATTGTTGATGTAGAACAACATGCAATAGCATTTATGACCAAGGAAGGTTTTAAAATAGAACTGCCTACAGTTCTGTAATGTAACTAAATAGTTACATTGTGTTAAAATTTGAAGAGAGTCAATAGTATGAGGCTGGCAGGCTGACATATACAAAAAAATGGATCCGAGGGTATTTGTGTAATAAAGTATTAGTGTACACTTTTCTTGTTATTTCATGTTAATGTCTACAATGCATTATGAAATGAAGTGTGCTTAATTCTATCAATCTCAGTGAGATTAAAGGCCAAACTAGATAAGAAATCTGTGATTGAATCTTCCTGATATTTTTAAAAGACAAATAGCTTGGAGATCCCAATCCTCGTGGCAGAGGAGGGCAAGAACAGATTTAATTCTTCCATCCCAAATGATTTCTCAAACTGAAACCAGTGATGGGTTTCTGAGAGTAATAACAGCATGGTCTGTGTGTGTGTGTGTGTGTGTTTCAGTTGGTGAAACCTTTCAGGGGGAAAAAAAGATCTGAATCATATATGGTGTCTGATTGCCTGATCCTGAATATATTACGTCATTGAGTAAATCAACTTAATCTCAAATAAGTAACCATAGGATTGACCTGGATACATACTATAGTTATTCTGGCCAAATATGAAGAGTTGAGTTGCAATTGTACTAATATGCGATTAAATAACAGGAAGCCTGTAAAAACAGAAAATGAAAATCCAGGTGTGCAATAAAGTACCAGATGAGTATGTTTATTCTCCAATAAACCTTTCTGCATGAACATCTGCATGAGCAAATGAACAGAAGTGACTAGGATAGGTGGGGCTATTCAAGGGTATTGAGTTGAGACATTCATGATCCTAAGCATGAAAAGGCATTTTAATTAGAGTTTGTTGACAACTTTTTCATCCTTTGAGGAAAATATAATCCATTAGATAGCTAACAAATCATATGCAGTGTGTATGAATTGCTATTTCATAGTTTATTTGGTAGTCCTTTTCCCCCCATATTAATTCAGTTTTCCAAGGGGGGAAGACATTTTCTGTTTGAAGCTAGCTTAGTAAGAAATGTGTTGAATAGAATTCATAGAACTGTGAAAATGTACGTGTTAACTAACTCCATGAGGTGGTGTTCAGCTTCTGATATGGCAGCTAGTTGATTTCTCCTGGCTAACACAACACACAATGCAATCCTAAAAAGAGTCACAACCTTTTAAAGCCATTTGTTTTTTGGGACTTAGAAGGGCCTAACTCTGTTTAAGATTGCACCAATAGTTTTCTTCCCTAGCTCACTCTTTTCTGCTCACATCAGCCCAGCATGCTTAATAGGTATTAGTATGCAGTTGCTGTTCTGTGGTCAGAATGAAATGCATTTGGGGATGCTCATTTCACCACTTGGTATACAAATGCACAGATTAAAAACACTACAATAGCTGTTACTAATTGGCAACTTTTGAGGATAATTTGCAGAGATGTTGTAGGTTGACTGTGCATGAAAAGCTATGCTCTGTCAAAGTCACACTGAGGAAAAGTTTGGCTGCTGAAAAGACTTTCTGCTCCCAGACAAATATGCCAGGACAAGAGATTTCATTCACATGGATGACAAATAGGCCTTGCTTCAGCAAAGCATAGATCCTCACAATAAAAGTGGAGGAAATGATATCTGTTGATTTATTTCTGAATTCTTTGCAGCTGTGTGCACTTTACTCCCTATAAACCTTCACCACTGCATATTTTCATGTATTCTCATTATTCTTGGGAAACTTTGTCCCCTCTCAACAGCTGACATCTCTGCTCTGTTGTACAGAGATGACCCAACTCATTTTGGGGCCTAACAGAAGTAACTCTCAGTTTCAGTGGGCTTACAGGTTTGCCAACTGGCCTGGGAAATTCCTGGAGATTTGGTGGCAGTGCCTAGAGAGGACGACTCTGGTGAGGGGATTTACTTACAATCAATGGCATATCATAGAGTTTGCCCTCTGAAGTTGCCATTTTCTTCCAGGGCACTGATCTCTGTAGTTTGGAGATCAGTTGTAATTCCAGGAGAACTCCCGAACCCATCTGAAGGTTGGCAACCCTGCATGATGTAAACATGCATGGGATTACAGTCTGATGCAGAAAATACAAATGACACCTTATCCCCAGTAGAGTAAAAGCATAATAAGAAATTAAGTAGATGACCATATGCTGTACTATGAAGCTATTCCAAAACCTATTGCCTGAGGTTTACTAATTTGTATTTATCTGTTTCATTTTATATCCTACCTTTCTTCTGTGAATTTAAGGTAGTGAACTTTGACAGGATTCCCAGGGGATGTTCCTTCAGGGCATTGACCAGACCTACAGCTGCAAGGACACTATGTCAGGAATAAGGATGGGTACAAACCCAGCCTGACTGAGCTTCAAGAGTGAGGTCCAAAGGTCTTATATGCCCTTATATGGGCATGCCTTTATATGGGCAGGCCCCACATGGAAGTGGGCTGCAAAGGCCCATAAAAGCCTTCAGAGCTTACTCTGAGAGCTCAGTCTAGTCGGGTGGCCAGATCTACTGACCAATATTTAGCGCACACCCCAAATGATAGGTGGTGCTCTTTCGACTTTAAAAAGCCATTATTTTCAATGGGGATATACCTGGCTTCCCTATTGAAAAAAGGGGCCTTTTAGAGTTTAATGGTAGATGAACCACCAATCAGCTGGGGAGCATTCCTCCTCTCTAGCCACTGTTGCCTCCCCAAAAGGATCAAGAGCAGTAATATCAGAATCAGGAATCATGTTGGGGAGGCATGAGTGGTATTGATATTTCCAATTTGATCCTTGATATATTAGTTTTCTTATCAGGTCAGCAATATCCAACTGCACTCCTTGGGGTTTTTTTTGGGGGGGGGGGGGGTTGGTTGTCAAGTTGTAGATGACTTATGGTGACTCCACAGGGGCCGAGGACAGATTGGCCATCTCGGCTGCTCTGCCTCCGCTTCAGAAGCGGAGGCAGAGCGGCCGTTCAGACGGCCGCATCTGCCCCCAGGAGGCGGCCTGGACGCATCGCGTCCGGCGCCGTGCTCCTTCCGCACCAGCCGAGCACCACTTCAAAGTGGTGCTCAGCTGGTGCGGCATGCCCCGCATGCGCGTTCCACCCACCAGAGCGGGTGTGAACGCGCACGGGCAGGGGCAGCCGTGCGGCGTCCGCACGCCGCTCCAGGAAGCCCCATTCTGCCATGCCGCAGAGGCGCAGCAGAATGGCAGTATGTCTTCAGCCAGGGTTTTCAAGGCAAAAGATTTCAGTGGTGGTTTGCTGTTGCCTGCCTCTGCATAGCAACCCTGGTATTCCTTGATGGTCTCTCATCCAAATACTGACCCTGCTTAGTTTGGTGTAGTGGTTAAGTGTGCAGACTCTAATCTGGGAGAACCGGGTTTGATTCCCCATTCCTCCACTTGCAGCTGCTGGATGGCCTTGGGCAAGCCATAGTTCTGGCACAGCTGTTCTTGAAAGAGCCGTCCTCGAAAGAGCTCTCTCAGCCCCACCTAGCTCACAGGATGTCTGTTGTGGGGAGGGGAAGGGAAAGGAGATTGTAAGCCACTCTGAGACTCCTTTGGGTAGTGAAGGGCAGGGTATAAATCCAATCTCTTCCTCCTCCTACTCTTCTTCTTCTTCGTCTTCAGCTTCCTCTCCTTCTTCTCCTTCTTTCTTTCTGATGAAATTGGACTAGCCTGGACTATTCAGGTATGTATGTCTAAATGTATTCATAAACACACAAGACCTTGCACAAAAATAACTGGATGTAAGTGAACTGGCTGAATCTGATTTCAGACTGGACCAAATTACAGGAAAGTGCTGTACCCGCTTTGGGTGAGCTGTAGGGTAGATAGGCACATTTGACATGGATGGTGTGATGACACCCTCAGCACCCCCAAGGTCAGGAAGCCTGTTTTTGGCTGTTGACTTCTTGGAGCCCATAATTTCTAAACTGCAGAGAAGGGCCATATTTTGATGTAAAAGCAAGGAAATTAAGATCTGGATATGTACAATAATGAGGCGGTTGCAAGAGAAACTAGCCTAATTCCTATCATCCACCCACCCTAATCAATTGGTCTGTGCCCCACTGAAACTCATCAACCTTCCCAGAGCACCTAGGAATCTCCCTTACTATATAATCAAATGGATAGTCAGGACCATCTCTTGACCCCATATTGCCAAGTATTAGTTATACCTGCTACACAGGTTATTCAGTCATGTCAGCCAGGCCCATCTTCCTCTCCCATTACCTCACTTACAGACACACCTCATAGTAGCATCTTTCACACACACAAAAAATTCAGATATTCCTGATATTCTCAGATCCCCCTCCAATGATAGCATGGATCCCAATATTTTACCAATCACAGAGCAACTTCAAATTCCCCTATGAGATCCTGGATTCTTGAATTTGGACCAGTGAAAGAGTGGATACCAACTTGCAGCAAATGACCTTTGGCCTCAATAGTAAATGCCAAGGAAGAAATGGGTATTGAACCGGTACCCTTGAACGGGAAATGGGAGTCCCACCCCCATGATTGCTCCTTCATTGCTGAAACTCCAAGGACAGACACCCCTCCCCCAGTTCATGGATCTTTCCCTTGCTGCTTTGGTTATTTGCACTACAGGACTAAGCAACATTTGAAACTTTCTGTTCTGCTCTGTTAATCTGCTCCATCTCTCCTCCCAGACCTCTCCCTTCCTAAAGCCAGCCTCCCTGGTCCTCACACTGAGCATAATCCTCTTGAAGCTGTGGTCAAAGGAAGAACCAATTATTGCTCTCTCCACCAACCTCTCTCCCTTCTCTGGGGTATGCTGTACACTTGTAACAAGCATCAGACAAGAGTTCTGATTATTTTCACTGAGCATTTTGTGATTTATTTGGTGAAATGCTTCTCCACAAAATGCTTGTATTATTCTATATGCCATCCAGTTACTTGTAGCTTAATGTATCCCCAAATATAGTATATGGCCTTCTCAGTTCACCTACTTTACCCTCATTTTTCTTTCTGTTGTTTTTATACGTTCAGTAATAAAGACTGAAAAAGAATTAATCAGCTACTGTCTCCCTCTGGGTGCTCACATGGTTTCACCACAGATATCGCTCTAAGGGTATGCTTGTGTAAAATCAGACTCAAAGGCCCCTTACCCTGAAACTGAAAGCCAAAGACATGCAGTCCCTTAACTTCCTTGCAAGTCCCCAGTTGAAAATGAACTTCTTAACTCAAACATCATCAGAAAATAGACTGTTTGCTACTTTGCTTTTTACACATATTTCCAAACCAAGAGAAGGATAATTATAAAGTACTGGGTCCAGAAACATGTTGCAGTGAAATCAGCTCATAAGTTTATTGATGGTACAAATTACAACTGGAGAACAGGGCTTGGGGGTCTGCTTAAATGTCCCCGGCCTCGCCCAATCTCCCTGATAGGGTTAATCACAGGTGACCCTATGGCATAGGTCCCTTGGCAGATCTTGGGTGGCTGATTGTAAATCAGACCAATCTACCCGGGCTATTGTCTCCTGAAGCTCAGCTCTGGTAACCAGCCTGGCTATGATTGTTTCTCTGACCATGTGCGCAGTCGCCATTAGGACGTAACAATAATGCAACAGTGTTCAACTTGTATGTTATAAGACAAGCATTAAAACAGCTGTTCTGTCTAGAATGCTGTAGAAAAGTTACATTTATTATGTCTGCTTCAGCATCTACTCACCTATGTACAGACAGCTGTGATCACTTAATTTCACCTCAAAAACTCAGCCGAATGCTTCAATTTCCTTTAAACCAGACTTTTGAATCCCCTTGTCTCTGAACTTTCCTTCAGCTATTTCAGAAACAGTTAATCTTCAGTCTGCCAACAAATTATATTTCCTGTCTGGGACCTACTACTCTGGTCTGGCCCCTAATGGCACTTTCCAAGTCTGCTTCAGCATATATTGTCACTTCGCAAAGACTGGCTCAAGAAGCTTTGCAGTAGGAGATGCCTAGCCATTGAAGCAGAATCAAATGCTATTTGATCAGGAGGACACAGTGCTTCCAAATTGTCCCTTGTAGCTGGTACGGAGCCATCACACTTCTGCTTGCAACTCAGCCCAAGTAGTACATGTCTGAGAACCAGAGGAGAGCATCTGGTTTTTATGTTGATTTTCCATGCCTATGAGAATGAAGCAAAGGACTTTCCTCTGTCATGTTTTATCACCATTTTTGTATACACTTTGGACAAGATGGACAAGATGATAACACAAACAAAGAAATCTAATTACAGCTGTGCCTGCTTGGTAATTATCTGGAGAAATGAGTATCAGTGAATAAAACTGGTAAACAAACCCTCTTTTTCTCCTCCTGTCCTCTCCTCAATTGCCTTTCCATCATTCTGACCCTCACAACTGTTTTGTTCTACTGCTGCCTGCTTGTGGGCTTTTTTTGTGTGTGTGTGTGGCCCCACCAGTGTTGTGGAATAGCCATTGGGGGCCATTGGCTCTATGGGTATCTTGAAAGACAAAGCTCTCTGTTGGGCATTATTTGGTAACTAGGAATAAAGCCCATTGTGGAAATAAATACAATGGACTCTAGAAAGAGGCTCTGGGTGGGTGCCCCAGCCTTGCACACTCAGGGCCAATTTGCTGGGTATAATGACCTCAGCAGGGTATAATGACACAGAGTCCACTGTTTTCTCCAGGGGAACTGATCTCTGCTACCTGAAGAGCAGTTGTAATTCTGAGTGATCTCCAGCCCCCACCTAGAGATTGAAAAAATGATTCCCCAGGAGGAAATGGCTGGTTTGAAGGGTGGAGTCTATGGCATTGTATGTGTCTGAGGTCCTACTACTCCTCAAACCCCACCCTCTCCAGGGTCCACCCCTCAAATCTCCAGGAAGAGGTGGCAACCCTATCTCCTTCCCAGCCAACCATCAACCTACCTTTATCTGACCCTCTGACTTCAGTTTTCATCTCCTCCCCTCTCCCTGCAGCCTCTACCTAGGAAAAATAGTCTTTCTCCACAGTGGGGACCAAAGCAGCTTACATCATTCTCTCCCCCCCCCCCTTTTGAGCTGCATAACAACTCTGTGAGGTAGGTTAGACTGAAAGTCTGTGACTGGTCTGAAATCACCCACTCAGCTTCTACAGCAAGAATCTGGTGAACAGGAGCAAGCAGCCATGCCTAGTTAAATCATGCCAGTCAGGTGTCATCAAGTCACCCAGAGGGGGCTGCCAGGCATGGGGTAGCCAACCACCAGATGGATCCTGAAGATTGCCTGGTAGCAAAACTGAACTCCAGACAACTGATCTCTCTCCCCCTGGAGAAAATAACTGCTTTGGAGGGTGGATTCTATGGCATTCTATTCAGCTGAGACCTCTCGTCTCCCCAAACTCTGGCTTTTGTACACTACACCACAAAATCTCCAGGAATTTCCTAGCCTGGAGCTGGCAACACTAGTCAGGACTGGCCCCAATGAGTTCCACACAAAGGCCAAAGTAGTCCCGGAAAGGGTCTCCTGCCCCTGCCTTTTTAATGAGAGAACCAAGCTTGGTTGCCTAGCAGCAGACTCTGAGGGGAAAATAAGTCCCACAGCAGGAGGAGAAGAGAATGGTTTGATGGCCGGTGGCTCTTCTCAGTAGCCAGTCAGCCAGCCAGATATAAATAGGCATGGCATGAACCAGGAAAATACGATTCATAATTATTAAGTATTGAGTCAGGAGACGATAAATCAAATGCAGGCTTTTATTCAAAACATCGTTCAGCTCAAGGACACCTCTAACAAGAGCAGCACTCAACTTATAGTGTTCCAACAAATAACTATATACATTGTAACTGAAAACACGCAGTCTCATTGGACCTAAGCAGGGCTCTGCGATTGGTTCCTTGGATTGGCTTCAGGACCAATAAGGAGTCTTTATTTGGCAGCCAATAGGAATGAGGGAGTTAGGATACCAGAGCCCTGACAATGCAATGCAACATAACATAATAGAACATAACAATAATGGTTCATGGCATGCCCAGTTCATGAACCATGAACCATCATGCACTTTTAAGAGCCAAATGAACTAGTTCAGTCTGTAAAGTTCATGATGTGATAGAATGCCCCCTGGTACGCTAGAGACACCAAATTCACCAGAGATCTCTGTCTTGCTCTCCTCTACCTGCCCTCCAAGTTTGGTGAGGATTGGATTTATGGGGTCTGTTACTGCACCCCAAAGAAGGTGCCCCATCCGCCATTGTTCCAATGGAGGAGAAAAAATAAGCAGCAAAAAAAGTGTGAGGGCAATAGAAGCCCAGCAGAACAGAATCAAAGTCCTGGAGAATCTCTGCAGTAAAAACTGAAGGTATGGGGCATTTTTGCAAGCCCAGCAGAACCAGTGCAATGTACAAAGAGCCCAGTAGAGCCTATGGAAATAGCTATAGTGATTGGGTAGGTTCATAATGGAGTAAGCAGTTCTTCAGGTATGTTGATCTCAAACCATATAAGGCTTTAAAAGTCAGCATCTTGAATTGCACCTGGAAGTAAATTGTAGCCAGTGTAGTTGGGCCAAGACTGGAGTCATACGGTCCTTACAACCCACATCAGTCAACATCCTGATGGCAGCATTCAGTATCAACTGAAGTTTCTGAACATTGCTCAAGGGCAGCCCTATGTAGAACACATGTAGAATCTAATCAAGATGTAACCAGGGCAGAGTTGCCAGATCTTTTCTCCTAGGAAAGGCCATAGCTGGCTAGTCAGTTGCTGGTAAAGGGCACTTCTGGTCACAGCTGCCACCAGTTTATCCAGCAATAGTACTGGATCAAAGAGCGTCCCCAGAATGGGTGATACCTTAAATGTTGGGTCAGACCTTCCACTCATCAGTAGCATGTCCATCTTATTAAGGCTGGAGTTCAGGGTTTCTACAGCCTTTCTGGGATCACCCCAAAGCTCGAGACAGAGGTGAGTGTCATCTACATATTGATGACAACCCAGCCCAAACCACTATATGAGCTCACCCAGCGGTTTCATGTAAATGTTAGAGCATAAGGCATAAGATGGAACCTTGCAGGACCCCACAGGGGAAAGACCAAGTGACTGAGCAGCAGTCTCCCAGCACCACCTTCTCAAATCCACCTCCAGGGAGGACTGGAACCACCACAAAATGGTGCCTTTCAATCCCAGGAAGTCCAGAAGGATACCATGATCAGTGTTATCAAACACCACTAAGAGTTCCAGAAAAAAATCAGTAGAGTCACACTATTTCTGTCCATCCACCAGCACAGGTCATTCACCAGGGCAAACAAGGGCGTTTCAGTCATAACCAGGTCTAAAACCAGACTGGAATGTATCTAAACAATTTGCCTCATTCAAGAAAGCTTGAAGTTGTCCTGCTACCACCTCTTCAATCACTTTGTTCAAGGATGGAACATTTGAGACTGGTAGCTATAGTTACCTATCTTATACAGGTCTGAGTGAAGGTCAAGTCAGGAGTTTGAGCATACTGCACAGCAGATAATTCAAAAGAAATCCAGAGTGGAAAAAGAAACAGGGACCATCCTTGTCATTGTCCAACACTGGTATCTAAGAAGCTGCACAAATATAGCTGTCCATATTCTGAGCCTTGTTTATAGGACACTCTGTTCATAGGACAAGCAGCTGTTTCTGTTTCCCAGATTTGAAAGAAATTGACAAGATGGAAAAGCTTTCTACAGGGAATTCCAATTGGGTAGGTTCTTTGTGTAGCTAGGCATATTGTTTAACCATTGAAATTCTTTGAAGAACAATCTGATGGCAGGTACTGGGTGAGGTAAGTTTTCTCCCAGACAGTTGTTCTACTACAATTAGTGTGACTGAGTTATTCCTTCTGCTGCTCTCCTATTATTTGGCATGGTAGTTGCAAAAAACCTGCTCACTGGCTCATAGGGAGGAGCTGATTCCAGCCTCAGGATGGGGAGGGGAAATATGAAAAATTGATGCTTTAATGCAGCAAATCAGTAATCACACAGACAACAATAATAGGAAAAACTAGTAATGATATTCTCTAAGGCCTGCATCAGGCTTTTGAGCTTCTCCCATTAGAAATATGACGGAAGCTTCTTCACTGAAAAAGTACTTGAGCTATGTCAAATGATGACAAGTTTAAAATTTGTTGCACATGATGTTTGAGAGAGGTGCATTTTAGAGTAAACCAGAAGTGACAGCAACAAATCTATATGTTTAAGCAAAGATCTACCCAAATCATATTGTACAATGAGTGTTCAACTCCCCCTACACCAACACTTGTGGTTTTCCTTTTTCACCCCGGTACTTCCCTTTTCAGCTCAGCTCAGATACTGGAAGTGAGGTTGGCTAAAGGAAAAATAACACAGTGAAAGAGAATATAATGAGCTCAGGGAGGGAGTTTCATCTTTGTTTATCCACATGGTTCTTTTGCTCACAAAAGAGAGATCCTTCCCTCACTTTATACAGACATCATGCGGCCCATGGTATCTAATTTGGCTTCTAAATGTCACTTCCACATTTGCTTGGGTTTTTATTTATTGTTCATTTTCAAATTATTCTGCTTCTGTAAACATTCAAAGGGGATTTTAAGAAATAATAGAATATACAAAAAATTAAATCCAGTAATAATCAAATAATCAAAATATTCCATAACAAAATGTAACATGGTTGCTGCCAGAATAGGGTTGCAAGGTCCCCTCATCACTCTAGCAGGGGGATTTGGGGAGCATTCTAGGGGATACCCCTGAGCCCCGCCCCCAAGCATAACCCCCAAGCACAACCACCTGCCAGGGTACTCATCTCCCTCCCCTCCTGCCCAATTTAAAGGGCTTCAGCTGATCGGCAGGGACCATGTCGGCCAACCAGCTGAAGCCCTTTAAATCTAGCAGGAGGGAAGGAGAGGGGTGGCCTGGCAGGTGGTCGTTCTTGGGGCCGGGGCTTGTTGCACATGATTTTTAGAGTCTTTTTGTGAACCAAGCGTGCAGCCTGTGATTGCCCCTCTCCCTCCCTCCTGCTAGATTTAAAAGGCCCTCCAGCTAGTCAGCAGACCACGTGGTCCCTTTGATCAGCTGAAGCCCTTTAAATTGGGCAGGAGGAATGGCCCAGTGGCTAGTCACTCTTGGGGGTGGGATTTGGGGGTGGAGCTTCCACCACTGGCCAGTTGGCCAGGGTGGATTGAAGTCCCCAGAAGTGGGGGAACCTCTGCCAGGACCTGGGGACTGACAACCCTATGCCAGAAACAAGCCCATACAAAAATGCTCCAAATCTTATTTAGGATTCAACCAACAAAATCTCACTAAAACAAGTTTGCCTGTTGACCTTCACCAGGTAACACCTGAGCTGCAGTGTCCCAGACAAGTTGAAGTCTCTGGATTACCTTCAAGGGCAGCCCCACATAGACCAAATTACAGTAATCCAGTCTGGAGGTTACAAAAGCATGCAAAAAGATGGCCAGATCAGCAGAGTCAAGAAGGGTATAAAGTTTTTAAATGAGATGAAATAGATAGAAGGCACTTCTGGCCTTTTTTCTAAAGCTTAGTTCAGAATTAAAAAGACAGAATGCCAACTGAATGCCCTGGGGCTAAGCAGCATCTCAATTATGTGCCACAATGCCCTTTAGTTAGTTAAATGTGGAAAAAGTCTCCACAGGACAGCTGCAGAATCCCAAACAAGTGCTAACTGCCAACTACCAGACATTAATGTGTTAATTTTGGCCAGAAGAGCTCAGGTCAGCCAACTCAGAGCAGATGGAGAATGTCCCTTGGCTTTTCCTAAAAAAGTCAGGATGTTTTTTTCATTTCACTAAAAGATGTTCAAGAATAAAGGAATATAAAAACTATCTCCAGATATCAGAAAATGGAAAATAATGTATGTGCAAGTACCGCCAGCATCAAAACTGGCTGAGGACAGACTGGAGTTTTGGCCCGCTTCAGGTCTGCTGTGCAAGTGGTTGAGGTGGGCCTGTTCATACAGCCGCAGCTGCCTGGTGGAGGTGTGCCGTACTTACTGAGTCCCGTGGCACTTTCCTCCTGCAGCAGCCATGCACCAGGAGGAACTGGTGCCCAGCTGAATGGGCGCACATTCCTCCTGCTTCCGGCTGGTGTGAACACGTGTGGAAGCGCACAGCCATGTACCACACCGCCACCAGGAGCCGCCTGCAGTGTGCATGCTGCAGGCCGCCTCCTCCCCGGAATGCTTGTGCTGCACTGCACGCAGTGCGAACAGCAAGCTCTGGGATGTTTCGGCCCCGGGTTGCTCCACCCTGCTTCCCTGGTGCAGCGCTGCGCCAATCTGTCCTCGGCCACTGATGACCATGTAAGTTTCCCACAGCAAAACATGCCCCTCTCCCTAGAAAATATTTATAAAGATAATCTGGGTATTCAGCTACATATAGAAATAATATTGCACAAAAATGTTTCTACTTGTGATGGAGTTCTACTCATGCCATTTTAAAGCAGAGGGTAGTCATCCTGAGCTCAAAGAAGAAATAGCCTAGGAATGAAGGGTTAGAGATTTCCTCCCTCTTTCCCATGGGTTGAATCCAGTGCAAGGATCTTGTGTGCGTGTGTGTGTGGGGGGGTTCTGCACAAGGATTCCTGATTTTGCCTTAATGTCTCTGGGTCAGATAAACAAATGCAAATGTTTGTAACCTTAGCCAAAATTGGGGCACACCAATGGAAGGATGACAGCTCATTAGATGCTACCTGTTTAGAACCAATTATGCTCTTTATTGATTGTAAACTATTCTGATGTTATTTTGGGTCTAAGACCAGCTGCCCTTTCTGTCCAGGGCAGAAATCCTCTTGGTAACACTGGGTGCTCTTGCATCTAGTTCTGTATCTCCTGTTTCATTGCAATAAACAGTTAGTTATCCGACTCACTGGACTCCAACTGTGTGTCCTCCATCGGGCCCCAGGGATTCACGGGGCACAGATTTGTGCAGCAGGTTGAAGGGAGTGATTTTGCCCCTTCCCATTCCCCACTGCAGTCTCCTTACCCACAAGATCAGTACTCCACATGAGCCCTGCAAACCAGGGAACAAATTTCCTGAAGTCAGATTTGGCTGCTCTGGGGAGAAGAGAGACAGAAAGACCTGTGCTCATCAGTGCTCTGTATTGACAGATTGCAAGGTGCAGCTCCTTGATTAGAACTCTGTTATGGCTATGGAGAAACAAAGGTTGCATAACTGTTTTTCCTTTTCCCAAGCCAACAAACTTGGTGATTGGTTAATAGCTAACCAATGAAGAATGACCTGCTATCAACCACAGCAGTCTTGTGGCCAGCAGAGAGCCTTACATTGTCTTGGTGAGTATTTCGATTGGTCTAAGGACCATAACAATAAACTTAACTGAACTGGTGGGTATTCTGAAGGTACCCCTCTGTTTTAATATACTTGTGTTTAAAAGTTTTATTCACCCCTAAAAGGTGCTGTTTAGTGGGCACTTGAAAATGAAACTGAATAGAACCTCACCTTCATGGTGACCATCTGCTATTTAACTGTTCACTGCATGGATAGGTCAATTTGACCCTGCCAATGCAAACTGCTGAAGAAAATGGCTTGCAGCAAATAGTGAAGTTTCCAGATCAACACGACAAATGGCTACCTGTGAAAGGTTGCAGTCACACATGCGAGATAAAGCGGGGGGAGGGGAGAGGCTATTTCCCCCAGCAGAAGTTGACCTGCAGTTGCGCGATCACACAGTCTTTTGAAGCTATGAGCACAGCCTGCCACTACGTGATCAGGTGCAACCGTGGGTGAGTCAGGTTTTTTTTTTGTTATTTGTCTCTGATGCACTTAAACAAGAGATTGATGATTCACACCTCAGCCCTGAGGGCTCCCTATGGAGTATGAGATGAGGCACATACTGAGAAGGGCAAAAAACAATGGCATGGAATTGGGATGGCCTGATCAGACCATCCTGACACCATGAGAGTGTGCTGGAGTGATCAGATGCGGGAAAGTCGCTCTGTGGCCCATAGCAACCTGTTTGCTACTGGACTTTCTGAGGTGTCTTTTAAATCTGCTTGTGCGGCGGAGCAAAACGGGTTGTCGATGGCTTTGGGGCACTTGTTGTCTGATCGCGCTCCTTTAATCTGCCTGGCATTCACACCTATGTTGGGGCTAATTGTGCGTGTGATCACAACCAGAGAATCGAGTACATGAAGTATCTTCCCTTCAGTCTGAATCTGAAAAGGTTACATATTCAGCCCTCTAACTGTGTGAATACAGCTGTATTTTATAGACAGTCACAGCTTTTCCCCTTTAGGTTAAATACAAGAATCGATATCTAACACCATCACATGCAATTAGCCTTGACATCAGTTATACATTTTAATAGCCAACAAAAAAAAGAAAGTTTAAGAGAAACTATTTCAGCAGTCAGAATAGCCAGACTATGTATAATTCACCAAACTTCTAGAAGAATAATTGGAACACTCAGTGAGTTCTGCAAACAGTGAAGGGCAGGCTTTGCCGCTTTCTTTATCCTCTGTGTTTTGAGCAGTCATTAACTGACTGAATTCATAAACTACCTGTGGGTATTTAAAATATTTATTCAGTTCCCCCTCTCTAGTGTTATGACAAAAACATTCTTTCACACAACTACTGCCTGTGTCTGCCCACCATTAAACAAGTCCTTAAAGAATACGATGTGAGTCACCATCTTCCTGACAATAAAAATGGGTATTTAGCTGAAGAGCTGTACACTTGCTTTTGCGAGTAGCAATTAGTGATGTGGCCCACTTGTGTGGGGGCTGTTCTCTTGTCCATTTTTTCTCCTTCTTCCAGGTAGTGCATTGCAGCTGAACTCTAATCAACTTGAAAGAAAATGGTGTATCAGTCTTTGCAGCAAGGTCTGTGATAGATCATTCTGCTCAAAGAAGGAATACAGAATGCATCTATTTGCTTCTGCTTGGCCCTGGCTGATACAAAGGACATGGACATTACGTTAAAGTGACAAGTGACATGCCAGCTATGGAAAATTGTATGACATTAGCTTTTCAAATAAACCCAATATCTGGTCTTTGAAGTCAAAGGCAATCTAGTTTAATGTTTAGTTTGATCTCACCCTAAGTTACAAATGACAAATACGATCATGGTTTCCCCAGATCAGAAGTAGCGTGCATTGCTGTTTCTATCCACAAGACATGGAATACAGTAAGAACATAAGAGAAGCCAATGTTGGATCAGGCCAGTGACCCATCCAGTCCAACACTCTGTCACACGGTGGCCAAAAACACCAGGTGCCCTCAGGAGGTCCAGCAATGGGGCCAGGTCACAGTCTTTCCTTTTACAATATATATATTAATCACTGAATACTCTGGTGGTTATTGAATTCCCTTTGGAACCTGCATTGGAATCTGAGCCCTGCTCAACCAGATCATAATGAGTCTATTGCCATAATGTTTAGTATAAAAAGTATGCCAGCTACTGTCAAATAAAGAAAAAGAAAATAACTTGAACAGTAATCACTGCTCCCCCATTTCCTGTGAATTACCATCAGATCTCTGTTTGTTGGGGCTTTCTGCAATTTTAATCATATCTGAGTAGATCTCTACCCTAAACTAACAGAATGCTGACACCCTGTGAAATTTTTCACAGAAGGATCCTTTGTCTTTATTTTTCATGAACCATCTGGGGATAAAACCTAGTAGAGTCAAATGTACATTTATCATTAATCAAACATTTCACTAGAGGATAAAGGAGAATTTAAAACGAACACAGAGTTGGGTCCAAAGTTTGAACAATGATACCCTCATGTCATAGGAATTAACTCACTTGGGATTTTGAGAAAGAATTCATTGACTGTTCAACTCAGTGGTGAACGAAGACATTACAAGACAAGCAGAGTTAACACAACAACAACACAATAGGCATCCAATTGTGTATCAAACAAGCAAAAGGGGTAGTGAAAAGATAAGATCTTTTAAGCTTTTCAGGGTAATTCTGTGGGCTGTAATGGTTTTGATTTGGAGCTGTCACAGTAGTGTTGAAACAAACTGAGCTGGAACAAATGATGGGTGGGGGAAGATACTACTTCTATGGATTTCTGTGGAGCTCCAAACAGCAGGTGCCTTTGCTACTGGAAACAGTAGTATTCCATTAATTAAATTATAAAACTATATCTATGCCAACCTCTTCATGAGGAGGTCAACTCAAAATTAAAGCAAGCTCTTCTACCCATTTCCACACAGGTTACCCTCCCAGGTTCAATCCTGTTGGGAAATGGAGGTTTTTTTTTCTGCTTCCCCACAGCATTGTAGCACATTCATGTACCTCCCAGGGTCTCCCTGCCCTTTCTCCAATCTTATTTATTTATTTGATTTATATATCACCCTCCCCACAAGCGGGCTCAGGGTGGTTTACATCACAGTTTAATAAGTACAGTTAAAACACTTTAAAACAACATTTTAAAAACAGAGGAATCTTAAATACCATGTAAACAGGGTAGATCAGATGTCAACCTGCTTTGCTGCAAAGCTTGGAGAAAGATTGCAGTAAAGCTGGCATGACTGCCATGTGGGTGTGAAAGTTTCGATGTTTTCCCCTTTTTGGCAGCCATTTCCTCTCCCTACCACCAGGAGCACTTTTGAATCATTTTGTGGCAATTTCATATATATTATATTATAGAGTGAAGTATGTTGTACAATGGAAGAGGTTAATTAGTAACTTTTTAAAAAAAATAAAAGCTGGAAATTCACAGAACCCACTAAACTTACTGTTATAATTGTATATTTATATAAAAAATGGAATTACCAATTAGAAAAACAAAGAAAAGGTCCCAGTGGCCCGTGGGAGGGGTGATGGCCACTGCTGTGGGACAGGGACTGGGAAAACGTGGGGAAACCTGCCACATGGAAGCCCCATTGCTGCTGGGCTATATAGGCAGCAGCAACAGGGAAACCACACAAGTCTATTCCTGTCTGGAAACCACCTCAATCAAATTAGTATAAAAATTAAAATGAAAACACAGAACAAACTTCATAATATTTGCTATACTCACCTGGCCTTTATAGACTCTTCCTATAGACTGTCATGTTATTGGACAGCTCTTTTTTGGGGGGGGGATCTTTTTTGTGTGTGTATGCCTGGAAGTCATGGTTGACTTCTGGCGACCCCTAGTGGGGCTTGGACGTTTCAGAGAGGTGGCTTACTATTGCCTGCCTCTGTATACAGCCCTGGCATTCCTTGGAGGTCTCCCTTCCAACTACCTTGTTATTGGATGGCTCCTCTTAATTCTTCTTTCTGATATTGGTAATCTAAGGCTTATTCCTAAGTGTGTGCAGTTAAGAGAGCCCTATGTGTTTGTGAGATTTTCTCCCCAGTAGAGGTGCAAGTAGAAGACTGCAGGCAGAGTTTGATATTGTCCTTTACCTTTCCTTCTCACTGTATTGTTGCTTTCATTTATCTTGTGTTCGGTAAAATTCCTCCAAATAATTTGTTTAAAAAAGAAATGGCCAAAGGCCTTTTCAGAAAGAAAGGTTAATAGTTAACACAGAAAAGAGAAAGGCAGACTTCCTTTGTTTTAGTAGCAGCTGACCTCCAAATTCTAGACAGCCTGTCATAGGTGGTAACCAGAATTTGAGGCAACCCTGAGGGCCTGTTCACACTTGCTAAATTCCTCCCTAACGTTATTATTCAGGAGCATGTGGAGAAAGGTTAGTCTTGACAACTGTTGCCAGTTGAAACTAACTCTCTATCATTTCTCAGTTTCTTTTATTTTAATAAACATTATTACTCAAGGTGTCCTTTCAGTACAATTTTAATGTAGTGTTATGTTCAATATTAGAACTAGTTTTAAGAGTCTGTTATTATAGATTTCCTTTAAGCAATTCATTGTGGCACACAGAGTTTTTCGTCAAGTGTGCAATTTCCTATTGTTTTCCTTAACATTTTCCATTAGAAATATCCTCCTTTGCCATTTTAAATTAGGTCCTTGCTGGTCTTCTGCCTTGCATTCTTCCACAATCACTTTCATGAAGGGAGTGAGATTGGAAAGTTTATGATAAGTGAACTCATTGTTTTCTCAATTTTCCACCAAGCCATTTCATGTTCTTAGCTCCCCATTGCTTTAGTCACCACCACCACCACCACCATCTACAGTACGCTGAGGTAGAGGATATGATGTGAGGTACTGCAGGTGAAAGTGTTAGCCGAATTGCTTTAATTTACACTTAGCAATTGGCAAAATACACGGGTTCTTGCCAACTATACCAGGGTCCCACCCCTCCCGGGAGATCTCAAGGAAAGAGGCACGTGAGGCAGGTTCCAAGTTCAATGTTGTTTACTGGATCATGTAATCAAGCATACAAAAATCGTAATCACACACACAATCTTACAGGCCTAATAAAATAAAGAGAGAAAATAGCACTTTTGCATGAGCAGGTTTCGTTGGTGGGGAAAGCACGTTACCTTAGATGCGTTGTCCGATGTCCAGATGAATTGGATTTGGGAGGAAAGGTATAAAAGCTATGGGGCCACGAGGCTTGAACCGGCAAGACCACGTGGTTCTCCTGGATCGCGAGTCCAGAGAGAGAAAAAGGGTTTAAAGATGGAGGCAAGGGTTGGGGACAGAAAGCTGGACTGAAGGGTCAATAGGTAAGATAGAGGGCGATGGCTCAAGAGGCCGAGTGACTCTGGGTTTGGACTTTTATTGGGGGTCTTGGGGCGGGCTCTGCAGACCACAACCCACTAACACACCTACTAGGCGGTCCGTCCCTGTTGGACCTTGCTATAGGTTAAAGGTGAACAAAGGGAGGAGGTCCAGGGGTTTGGTCAGTGTTGCAAAAGTATGACTTCACCAGGAAACAGACACTGAGTCTGGGGTCCGATGACTCACCTGGCCAACCTATTGTCAGTTGATGGTTTTAGCCAAGTATCTGATGGTTGGCACAGTAGGTGCTAGGCAGTCTTGTTAGCATAACTTATTCAGATGTATATTGAGGAGTGGGGGTTAACCAGCGGATGTCTGACAGAAGGAGGCCTCATGGCAAGAGGAATCCTTTGTCCTTGTCTTGGGTGAACTGCTTGGGGTGTCAGCCTCCTGGCTTGGGCTGGAGCTGGCTCCTATGTGGAGAAGAAAGCGCAAGTCCCTTCCACTGCTGGCGACACAGAGTTCAAACTTATGGATAAAAATCCATAAGAGCACAGAAGAGTGCCTTGCTGGCCAACATTTCCCCCCCTCGGAGACCTGAAGGCGTCAGGTGAAGGTCTCCGAATATGAGTGATAAAACTGAGACAGACTGCATGATGGCGATCCTGGAAGAAAGAGCTGGCAAGGGACGGACCCAGAAGATGACAAAAATCTATCGCAATAAAAATGCCAAATTGTTGCTGGGGCGGACATAAAAACAAGGCTTTGTGCATTGGACCACCAAGGGAGCCTATGTAGAAATATTTAGGTCTCTAAATAGCAGAATCATTCTTAACTGAAATATTAAAAGTAATTCTAAAAATTGCTTACTTTAACTTCATTGTAAAAAGCCTTATAGAAGCATTATAAATTTCTTATAAGGGTATTATCTATACATAAAGCATTTAATACTTATAGCGGAAGTGCACACATTTGTATCAATAAAAATACTCCACAAGGAATGTACAAGGAAATAAAAATGGTTACAAACAATTCTTCGTCCATCTCTCCTGAGCGGCAAGGCTTTTCTGCTGGAACAGGGCAACTGGTGCTGTTTGAACAGGAGAGAGGCGCGCTTTACATTGTATCTAATGGAACACCAGGACTCGTATGTCTTCGGCTTTTCGGAAGCCACTCGGGTCTTAATCCATAGCTCATGAGGCTCTCGGCTATGCCCGTCCCTCCTCGGCACGGACACGAGTCAGTTCGGCCGGGAAGGAGGAGACCGGTTTGCATATTGAGGAGTCGCCCCCCCTTGCTATCTAAAAGCATCATGGGTATCTACTTAAATTAAGGAAAAAGGATATTAAAATAAAACAAAGTTCAATGATTTTGCAAGCAGAGTGTCTAAAGGCATTCAAGAAATACGGAAAAGGTCAAAACAGGTCATACATCTGGAATCGTTGTATTATGAAAGACACATCATCTTGGGGTCCTGGCTGGAATAATCACAGGCAAGGTATTCACCCTTCGGGGTTGGCGGAGTCTCCGGGCACGCCTCCCGAACCCTGGGGAGCATTTGTGAGATGTGTGCCTGAGAGAAACAGACGCACACACACACAGGCAGGGCATGCAAAAGCTGGGTTCGGGAGTTGCGTCCGGTCGACTCTGACCTTTTATCTGGAGCCGGGTGGCTCCGCGGGGACGCCATTAGCTGCGTACCCGTTTTAGCTTGGAGGGCTCCCTTCGGGGGGCCCTCCCCTAATACTGTACAAAAATAGAACAATCTTTCCCCCTTAAGCCTGATCCCAGTGGTACCGTCCCATATCCAATGAGGAGCGGACTGGGCAGCTAGTCACTAGGCAGAACCCTTCAAAGGTCGCGTGTTTTGGACTTGGCTGTATACGTTACGGCTGGAGGTTGTTGCGTATGCAAATGAGAGGATTGTTTGGGCATTCTGGGATACACAAACATTTCGAGAAAAATAAATTTATTAAAATCAAAAACAATCAAATTGGACACCAGTGTTGGAGCGAGGATACGTTTTAGCTTGCAGGCACTTCAGGGAGAGAGCTGGCGAAAATCTCCCTTTAACTTAGAAAGATGTTGAAAAGAGGGGACAGGGGTCTTTGTCCGGGGTTCTGACCTAACCGGGGAGTCCTTCCCAGGCACTCTCCACTGCTTCGTGCAGGGAGAGCTTGCACGCCTGGTGAAAGAGAGCATGGGCCGGATTTAAATTCCGAACCCAACTTCTGCATGTCCTCCAGATCATTTCGGCTTGGAGGGGCTGCATGGCAGAGGGAGACAAAGGATTCGTTTGTCCTACTTCTTCCTCCTGAGCCGTCTCTCGGGCTTCCATGTCCCTCTTGTTCTTGTTGTCCTGCTCACTAATGATTCCTCACGGTTCGTCTGGGCCTCGGCCCTCCCAACACTGGTAAAGAATAGAAAAGCAAGCACAGAGCAAAAATGTTTTGGCAAGCAACCGGTTTTGCTTTGCAAACAGAAGACTTGGTTTGCAAACAAAACGGTTTATTTCTTGCCCGTAGAGTGCACAAAAACAAAGAGGCGGAGACAAAAACAAAACCGTGCACACTGAAAAAAAGTTGGTGGACAAAGCTACATGCTCATAAAAATAAATAAATAAAGGAAAGTACATGTGAAGACTAAATAAGTTAATGATGATTGACGGATTATGCAGATTGGGCGTCAGTGGGCATGCTGGGAGAAGAAGATATCATGAGAAAAATAAAATTTAAAAAGCAAAAAGACCGAATAAGAGGCGGCTGAGTGTTTTGGGTTGAGGATTGCTTGGGCAGATAATCGGGGAAGAGGTCACACTAACATAGAGAGATGCAGTAATATGTGGCCGGAGAGCGTTTGGCTGGAGCGGGCTAACCTTGGGGCCTTTCCCCAGGCACCCGTCGCTGCCTCGAGTGGCGATCGGATTGCACGCCTGGTGGAGATGGGGCGAAAGAAGGGAGGCTTCGGAGTAACTTCCGAACCCAACTTCTACACGCCCCACCGGGAGAAGCCGCCTACTAAGCTTCACATTCGTGCTAGCCACAAATGTAACTACGGAGCTTTTGTCGACGGCATCTTTGGATGCGCCCTCGGCTCTTCTGATCTCCCATGAAGAAATGCTTTCGGTCCTCCCACCCCCTATCTCCCTTTTCTTTCTCTCATTGCTCCCTATGGTTCGTTAGGGCTTCGGCCCGCCCAATACTGGTTAAAGAATAGAAAAAAAAGGAAAACTCTTGGGAACAAGCAGAGGCTTGTGGTGATCCTAAGATGTGGTTGGTTATGAACAGTAAAAAGGGTGTAAAAACATTGGTGGGAGACTTTTGCAAAAGTGAAACCAAAAATAAAGAAGTCCGGGGCATGGATTGGAACGGTCAAAAGATATACAAAGTAATAGCACACGTTTTGAGAGGACTAATTTTAAGATCCACGTGTCTGGGTGTATGCAAAATAGAGCTGCCGCAAAGCACGCTGGTTCTTAATTTCTGAAGACCGAATCTTTGTTTAATAAGTTGTTATTTTGAAAACTGCCAATGTTACAATTAAAAATACTTTAGGAGGTTTCAAATTGGGAACCCAAAGGTGAAAAACGATTTAAAACTTTTATGTCCTATGATCGAAAAAGTCATTGCAGGTGGAGAGCTTGCACAAAAAGATCAGGGCTTGCCTTAACCTTTTTGAAAGGATTGCATTTCTCCCGCTGGCTTTCCAGTAGGACCTGCACATTTGCACTTCCTTTCTTGGCCTGCTCCGTCGCGCTGGCCTCAAAGCGTGACCATATTGCCACAATGGATCTCAGTCATCCTGAGAAAGCTCCACTGGCTTCTTGGCGACCTGACAATATGGTTTTTTTTTTGGTGCCAGCGCTGCTACAGAGGAATCAAAAAGGCAGCAAGATTTAGGTCTTCTGAGTATGTGCAGGAGACTGAACCGCTTTCGGCTGCATTTGTAGTCTCGCTGATGTTCCCTTGGGTTCGGTAGACTGCTGCTACAGACCAATTTTCCTACCTCATGGGTCTCTTCTAAGAGACCCACCCAATAACGGTTAAAGAATAGAAACACAAACATAAACACACATAAGGGCCTGAAAACGGAGGAAGACAGACAAACATAGGGAAAAGGGCAACAGTTAAGGTATGTCGGAGGCCGGAAAGGAGGGGCTAGGAATTCGAAACCTTAGATGCAACGTGCATCAAGGCTTGAAAGTCCGTGGCTTTAGATTGAGCTTCCAATTTGTGGATTTGTCTTCTCACCCAACAAGTCAATGTGATTAGCGCCACTATTAAAATAATTTGGAAGGCCAGAATGACGACTATGGGGTGGAGCATTAAATTTAAATACCCCGTCGTTGTCGGCGACCAACCAAGAATCGATTCCCACCAGCTATGTTTTCCAGCCTCCTTAATTTCCACAGCCAGTTCCTTAATCCTGGCACCATTATGGGAAACATTTAAGGCGGCTTTATCTCCCGCTTTCTTTAGCTGAGCCAGGCGTTCTTGGAGGTCCGGGTGAGAGAGCAATTTCCGTAGGGCTTCCAGTCCTAACCCCAAAGGTACTGGAGCAATAGAGTCATATAATTCTGGGGATAGGGCCATTTCTTGTTGTGTCCAAATGGGGGTTTCAAAATAAAAATCACACCCTCTTATGGAGGTAATATTACAAAAGCATCTGTTTATTCCAGGCAACATTTGTTGGTAGTATAGTGTATTGAGGTGAATGTGTTTGCAGGTTGTCCTGAGACAGACACAAGCTCTGCCTATGTATATAATAGTGGACCCGGTCTCACTGACTGCGTCAAATTGGCAGTGTGAGATGGCGTGTTTCTTGGGAACTAAGCATGGGTGATGTTTCTCTAGGGCTTCGTCATCACAGATGAAGCCTAAGTTTTCCTTATGGGTACATCCGTCTAGATTGATCATATGCCAGCTGGATGAGCTTACTTTAGCCCATCGGTCACTGTTCCTGGCATATAATACTGTGTCCGAATTAACTTGGATACCCAGTGGAACTACTGGATAGATGTGGAAAATTTCTTTAGCGGTCACTGTGGTTATAATCAATTGCAAGGTCTGGGTTACTGCATCAAAAGAGGCGTTTGCCAACGACCACCAGTGCTCGAGAGAGATTTCACTGGTGGTTAGATTTCCTTTAATCAATTCCCTTATTTCTAAAGGTATAACTCCAGCCATAGCTTGTTTGATTATAGTCATGGCAGTGACTACATTAAGAGTTTGTGCTTGTGTGCAAGCAAGAGCCAATGAAATATTGTTTTGTAAAGACTGAATGCCATCAAGGAAATGGTTAAAATCTTTCTCCATGATTTGTTCCCAAGTAACCAGCAGTGGGTTGGTGGAGCGTTCCACATGGGCAAGGGAATCCAATGACTGCGTAAGAGGGAGGCTCATTTGAGAGATGTCGAATGCAACCTTGGAGGCTTTATTCGCTATCACTTCTATGTTTGCAGCATCTATGGCTGCCATGCCCGCTCCTACGGGTGCGACCCAATCAGAAAGATCGCGTTTAGTCCTTCTAGAGAGCTCCCCTTTACGCCACATTAAGATCCAATTGTCCCAACCTTGCTGGGTCGTGTGTAAGTAAGAGTCACAGAGGGCATGGCTGAAAGAAGTGCCAAGCCCATTTAAGCTGACATTGACCCTTTTGACTGAAATTTGCGGCTGCATCAAGACTGTTTCTTGATGATTAAATTTTAAAGTGTGTGCCCCCACTACCGGGTAGGTCAATGAGGCCAGTGCGTCTACATTTTGGATAAGTGGGTCCAAATTTAGTGTGTGATTTGCATTACCAATTATTAAAGTATAATTTCCTTCCTGATGAGTGAGCTGTAGAATTGTTGTTCCGATAGCTGTAAGATTTACAGTATCGGTGGCATTGAGGCAGACAGATGTGTTTAGAAGGAGGGTCCAGTCTGGGGGACCTTGCTGCTTTAATGCAGAGCAGTTAAAATGCCAATCGAGCTTGCCCCATGCCAGTGGCTCTAGGTCTATTTCTTCACCGAATGGGTCCGTGAGCGTTATTGGGACCTCTGTGTCATTATGGAAATGACGGGAGCCAATGGAAATGATTAATTTTAAAGGATCGCCAATGTCCCATACGGCAGCTGAAATTACAGCTATGTCAGTGTAGAGGGAGATGGGGGTAGGAGCAGTATATTCAATGGTGGAGGTGTTGATTTTGTCTTGTGGCTGTTTGCACAAGGTCACTTCCATTTCATCCATAGCATATTTCCCGGAGGTGCATAGCGTCACCTTTTCTCCGGTGTGGCTTTGGATGCAATGTGTGAGCTGCTGTGGTGGACACCGATCTATGGGTGTGAGTGTGACTGCTCTGTCATGCCGTCCTGTTACACAGGTAAAAATTCTAAAAGGCATGTTGATTCCCACGCATCTCCATCTGGTCAAGACTACCGTATGGTTGGCTATTTGTGTTGTCGATGTAAAATGAATCAAGGACAATAACAATAAAATTTTTAATGGTCTTACCCATTTGTCTGTTGCTGAGGTGAAACTTCCTGGATGCATTCTGTAATATAATGTTTGAGGGGTGTATGAGTGAGATCCCTGTACTCCATACTGCAGTCGACATACCCAAGTAGTCACAGTATGGTTCCCTTTTAGCTAAAGGTGCTTAGAGGTTCTTCGTTCATTGGTGTGCGCTTGGCACTTATGCAAGCCCGGTGCGGTTACTGCTGCACGCTACCGTGGCTTTTGTTCTTGGAACAAGGTTGTTATACTTAAAATTCTGCTATTCCCTCCCCCCCTTGCTTCCTAAATGGCGGCTTGAGCCATTGGGAAGCACTTAGTGGAACAGGCAAGTGTCTCCAAGGGAGAAAAGAGGAAAGAGTTCAAAGATGTCTGTGGGAAGGAAAGGACCGTGTTTAACTGCAGCCAGCGGATTCCCGTCGCCACCGGGGTCCGGAGGGAGATCAGGTGGGACTGGAACCGGCTCACCCTTCCACAGTTTGAGTTGGGAGGAGTGGAAGAACTTGTGCCACGTTTGGCCATGCTTTCGAGGGATTGCCAGTTTGTACACTGCAGGGCTGACCCTATCAAGGATGGGGACCGGACCAGCCCATTTAGCCATGAGAGCATGCTGTTTGCGGCTGAACTTGCGGTAGAGCACTTGCTGCCCTGGATCCCAAACCTGAGGATTACGAACCCATCCCAATTTCTTGTCTATTGCGAGCTGGCTTTCCCCGAGCATGTTGGCTACTTGGAGGTGTATGATCAGGATGTCAGTGAGGAGGGATCTGACCCACTCATCATTTGCCACTTTGGGTTCAAAGTCCGAGGGGACATCGCTCTGTAGCCAAAAAGCTTCTGGCATGCGCATTTTCCTGCCAGTCATGACCATATGTGGGGAATAGCCGTGTGAGGCCGTGGTCCCCCTGATAGCCATGAGAATGATGGGCAGTTTTTCATCCCAAGTCCTGCCCGTGGAATTAACCATTTTCATGAGCGCCTCTTTGAGTGTACGGTTAGCGCGTTCAATAGAGCCAGAAGATTGGGGGTGTGCCGCAATGTGGAATCTTTGGGTGATCCCCAGAGCCTTGCAGAGCTCCTGAGTGACCTCTCCAATGAAATGAGGCCCGCGGTTGGAGTCCAGGACTCGGGGGATGCCCCAGCGTGAGAATAAGTTATTAAAAAGGAGTTTGGCAGCCGTGCCGGCGGAGTTGTCCCGGCAGGGGAAGGCTTCGACCCACTTGGAGAAGGGATCAATTACTGTGAGGCAGTGCCTGTTGCCACTGCTAGTTTTGGGAAGGGGACCGATGAAATCGATCTGAACTCGTGCCCATGGTCCCTCTATGCGTTGGTGTTGAATAGGGGCTTTGGGACCGGATGAGTCTGCATTGACCATGGCACAGGCGAGACAGTTATCTACCCACTGGGCGACGTCTTGTCTCATGCCTGGCCACCAGCCTGCATCGCGCACCCGTTCCAAAGTGAGGTCTTTTCCTCTATGGCCCTGCTCGTGAACAAATTGGATCAGGTCTGCTCGTACCTCTACAGGAACTACCCAGTGACGTGCCCCAGTGTGATCCACCGCCCAGATTACTCCGTCCCGTTCTTCTATGGAGTATTTCCCTGTGGGGTCCTTGCCCTTGGAAAGGAGGTCCTGTACATCGGCGTCATTTGCCTGGAGCTCCCCAAGGTCTACAAAGACTGGTGGGATGGATGACCTATTATGTTGGCTGCGTGTAGTGACAGCCTGCAGAGGTTGTTCTGGCGGTTCTTGGGGAAGGGGTAGCTGTGCAGCAGCTTTGGCCAAAAGATCTGCCTGGTCGTTCCAGTATGCGATTTCAGAGTTATTTTTCTGATGACCCTTGACATGGGAGATTTGAGTCTCTGCCACACGTCTATGGAGGAGTTGTACAACATCTTTCCATAGTGTTGCGTGGGCCACCGGTTTGCCTTCTGCATTTACCCAATCCTGTTTTTCCCAGTGGGGGAGCCACACTGTAGCGGCTTTGGCCGTCCAGTCCGAGTCGGTGAACACAGCGACCGGAATGTCTGGGGGCTCAAAGGCTAGAACCGCCCGCAGGGCGGCGACCTCTGCGGCTTGGCTGGAATGGGGGCGGACAGACTCCTGCAAAGTGTGACCGTCGTGGGTACGGATGGCACCATAACCTGTATAGGGTGTCCCTGTCACATGGAAGGAGGATCCATCACAGAACCAGCAGTGAAAACCGAGCTGCTTAGCTTCTTCGAATGGCACTCCCCATGTGGCTGGCCAGGGTACATGGTCGACCACTGGTAGAGGACACTCATGCTCATCCCCAGTTATGATGAGGCCATACGGGGCAGGGGGTTCCTTCTGTTCTTTTCGGTAGTCTACTCCCTTATTGACCAGTGCAAGTGTCCACTGGGCAATGCGGGCATTAGATACTTGGCCATCCTGAATTTTCCCTGAGAGAATGTACTTCAGAGGGGTGTGTGTGGTTTGCACTATGACCTTCGCACCTCCGATGATAAATTCCCAGTGAGTAAGGCTCCAGACAAGGGCTAGACAGACTTTCTCACATGGGGTAAACTTTATTTCTACAGAGGAAAGATTGCGGGAGGCATAGGCGACCACTCTTGGGGCGCCAGCATGATGCTGTATAAGGGTGGCGCCGATGCTTTTCTCAGAATGTGCCAGTTGGATGTAAAAGGGTTTATCAGGGTCCGGATGCGCTAGAGCGGGAGCAGAAGCAAGGCTTTGTTTAAGGCTGGCAAAGGCGTATTGCTGTTCAGGTCCCCAGAACCAGGGTGTGTTGCTCTTTAAGAGAGAGTACAGAGGGCGCGCTTTATCAGCAAAGCCTTCCACAAAATCCCTAGAGAAGTTGAATGTTCCTAGTAAAGCTCTTAAGGAGGGCACATCGGTAGGCGCCGGGAGCTTGGCAATGACTTCCATGCGCTGGGCATCGGGAGTCCTGCCATCGGGACCCAGGGCCAGGCCAAGGTACTTGACCCGCGTTTGAACTAGCTGGGCCTTATCCCTACTAGCCTTGAACCCTGCTTCCCTGAGAAGATTTAAGACTTCCCGGGTTACATCAGTGACTTCTTCTTCTGTGGAGGCGTGGACAAGAATGTCATCCACGTAAGAAAGCACGTGATCTTTAGAGGTAGCTCTAAGGTGTTCCCACATGCGTACAACGTGTGCATGGCAGATGCTAGGACTGGAGTGAAAACCTTGGGGTGTGCGTTTGAAGGCATATTGCTGGCCACGGAAGGTAAAAGCGAACTTATACCAACATGACTCATGCAATTTGATGGAGTGAAACGCATTAGCCAAATCAATCACACTGTAGTAGCGCGATCCTGCTGCGATGGCCGCAAGGATCTCATGGTATTTTGCTACGACAGGGGCCACTGGAGGAGTCACTGCGTTTAGCGCTCTGAAATCCACTGTCATTCTCCAGGTCACTCCGTCTGCTTTAAGGACGGGCCAGACGGGAGCGTTGCATATGGATTGCATTGGGAGGATGACATCCCATTGGAGGAGCCCTTCAATGGTTTTGGCTATTCCGGCTTCAGCTTCGGCGGGATACTTGTACTGTTTTTGTGGAGGTGGATCCTTCCCTTCTATTAATACACAGGCATCACGGACGGTGCCACACTCTGCTTTGTCTTGGATCCAGACTTCAGGGAAATCTTGGATCCAAGGGTCACTAGGTTCCAATGGGGCCAGGGGAAGAGGAGCCTTTAGGGCGGCACACCGATGGACTGCATTGATTTCGCTAGGACCTCCCGGAATCTGCCAGAGGAAGCCATTAGCCAAATCAATTGTGAGCCCATGGTCTCGGAAAAATGGAGCCCCGAGAATGCCATCGTCTTCGCCCTGGTTGTCGCAGGCAGACACACGTGTGGAAAGCTTTCCCACTGTTAAGGGAATCGAATTCCAGATGGTGGCAGTGTGCTTGCCTCCGGCAAAGCCTGAGAGAGAGAGAGTAGCTGAAGATGGCTGGCCTGTTTGAGCCAATTGGGGTTTAAGAACATTGGTGGATGCTCCCGTATCTACAAGGAGTGTAGCAGGTTTCATGTTCCCTGGAGTCCCGACCCCTGCTTTCACAGTCGGTCTCCCCCATGTGTCGGGCTTCAAAGGAGCCACTATGCCATTGGGGAGATTGTGGGACTCCGGGCAGCCCTAGCTTTGGTTCCCTTTTTCCTCTTCAATGCGAGTGAGAGTGGTCTTTACTGGGTTGAGAGGCCGTTCCTGTTGCTTGGCCGAGTCTGTCAGTGCCTGGAGGAGGACCGAGTCGGGTTGCAGATGGAAGCGCTCCATCTCAAAGCCCCGTTCTTTGAGTTCCATCCAAAGGTGCCATCTGAATGGACTTACTCCATTTGGAGGTGCCTCCCTATTGACTTTTTGGTGGAACGGTTGTGGACCGGGCATCAGCAGCTGGGCAGCCGGGTGTGAATTGCCTGAGCTAGGGGCAGGACTATACCGATCGTCAGGGCCATTGTTATAGTCAGCCGGAAGCGGCGGAGCAGAGGGATGCATGTATGCCTGCGCTGGGTTGGTTCTGTTGTTATTGTAATCCCTTTTCCCTCTATAATTATTGTTGCCGCCTCTTTGCCAGGATTTATTACGGTCATAGCGGTCATTCTTATAGTTCCGATCGTAGTTCCTATCATTGTTCCTGTCGTTGTTTCTATCATAATTTCTATCATTCCGGTTATCATATTTGCCTGAAGGTTGGTACTGAGAGTGTGGGCCGTGATTGGCGTATGTGATGGCTTGAATGGGTTCTTCCTCTTCCTTGTCTTTATATTTCTTGGATCCTTTCCCCGCCTTTGTGACTCCTGTGCTCCTGAGTAAGGTAGCCACCCGCCTTATTTTGAGTTCCATATTGGGCCAGGTTTCCCTAGTGGGATCTGGAATATTAAGAGCCAATTGGGTTTGGGCATTGAACCCATGCATGAGTGCGCGTCTAAACGCATCGTCATCGAATTCGGGTTCATTAGTGTCAGGGTCAATATATAATGTGTCTGCCAATTGAGCTAATAGCTGTTTCCTGGCCATATAAGCCTCTGGGTCTTCTCCTGGCCCTTGCTTTTCTAGGATGAACAGTGCAGATAAGCTGCGGTTCGGGTGGAGATACTCCAAAACCTTCTGCATCCATTGGATCCGAGTACCGGCTGCAATACCGTTGGTGGCTATGGCTGAATTAATGGCTGTTAGATCTGTGCCTGAAGCACAGCGCCGGGCGAGCTGGCAGAGATCCTCTCCATTGACACCGCCATACATGGTATGGATGTGTGTCATCCATTGTACGGCAGTATCCTTGGAGAGAGAGCCTACTTGCTCGGCGATGGCCTTAACCTCATCGGGCTTCCATTGCTGAGTTTCCGTTACAGTTTGGGTGGTGGTTCTGGTGCCGGTCCTAGTGACCATTTGTTTGGTGCTCACTGGGTGGACGGGGGCATGGTTCTCCGTGGGCTCTTCTATGGGGGCTTCAGGGTCTTCTTCGGTGTGGGAGAGGTCAATTAAACCCTCCGGGTGGATCGCTGATACCACCGCTCTTTGGGCTTCTAATTGTCGTTTTAGAATCTCTATCTCTCTTTTACAGGCATCATGATTGGCTCGCTCTCTCTTAATTAGGTTTTCTTGGGCCAAATATTTTGCTCCTTGTTGTACTGATACTAGGGCTACATTGGCCTTTTCTAGGGCTTTCTCTGCTTCCTCAGCCCTGGCTGTAGCCTTTGCGGCTTTTTGTTCAGCCTTTTGAATGTTGAGTGCTAAACCTTGATTCTCTAAGGTCACAGTTAATTTATCTGCTTGTAACTGCTGGCTCTCGGCCTCGACCTCTCTTATTCTCTGTTCCATTAAGTCCTCATAATTTTCTCTCTGGTCTATGAGGTCTTGTTCATGTTTGCTTTTTATTTCTCTTAATTCCTCTCTGGTTGCTTCAAATTTAGATTCTAATTTGTCGAATCTGGCCTCCTCTCTTTCCAATGCGGCCTTATGTTGGATCTTTAATTCCTCCGTTTCCTGGGCATGTCTTTGGTTGTTCTCCCTGACAATTTCTTCTTGTTTTTCCACGTCTGCCTGTAGACGGTTAATGATTGAGGCAGCGTCTCGCAAAGCCGTATACAGAGCCCAACTGGCGGCTGTGTCTTTGGCTGCTGAACTGGGTTTTTGCGCTTTACAGTAGTCCTGGAAAGCATTTTGGGCGATTTCTAATGGATTGGGGCCCTTAAAAGATCCTTCCTTCCAAGGAGACTTGCCTTTCTTTACCAGCCATTTTTCTAGCTTAGGTTCATCCTCCTTGGTACGAAACATCTTTGCAGGGATTCTCCTGTTTTTACTTACAACAGGGGCGCGAGAAAAGGAAGCTGACTTTCCCTTTTCCTGCCTCAATCGGCTTCTTAAGTTACAGTTGTTGGCTCAAGGTGGCCAATGCACCACAGAACAGGCTATCCCAGCCTTTAATTAGTTTTAGGAGCCGGGGACTCACACCTCTCTCGACACTCGGGGATTACTTTTAACCCTACAGAAGGCACTCCCTGCCTGAATTTAGTTTTTAGAGCCGGGGACTCACACCCTTCGCGACACTCTGGGATTACTCTTAACCCAAAAAGGAGACACCCAGTCTCAGAGACACCCAGTCTCTTTATATGAGGGTTTCGAGAACGGGTTGGCCAAACCTCACGTCCTTACAGGATAACCACACAACCAAATGAAGGTTTTGGGCTCGCAAGCTCTCACTGGATAACCTATTAACCAGCGGGGTTTCGAAACAATATGTTCCAGCAGGCTGACCCCTAACCAAAATCAATTGATTTCACTTCGTTGAGCGAAGTAAAGCAAGGAGGGGGAGCGAGGGTGCGCTCAAAGAAAAAGTTCTTTTTCGGACTCAGCGGGTGTATGTAGTGTATGTAGTGTTGGTGCAACTGGCCTAGCGCCCTACTCTGGTCTTCTTTGGGGTCCCTTCCCACAAAATAGACGCGCGGACGGTCACACAGTTTGACCTGGGGTTCAAAGAGAGAGAAAGAGAAGGGGGAAGCCACCCACGATAGGTTGCTCACTAGAGCCAGGCACGCAGACAGAAACCAATCATACAGCCTCTCCAAGAGCTCCGGAAGTGGTTTTTCCCTTACGTCTGTGGGTTAAAAGCACGCCTGTCGACTATGGCGCGAAGTTTAACCCTCAGGGCAATCCCGGACTGAGCCCCCAATTCTGTTAGCCGAATTGCTTTAATTTACACTTAGCAATTGGCAAAATACACGGGTTCTTGCCAACTATACCAGGGTCCCACCCCTCCCGGGAGATCTCAAGGAAAGAGGCACGTGAGGCAGGTTCCAAGTTCAATGTTGTTTACTGGATCATGTAATCAAGCATACAAAAATCGTAATCACACACACAATCTTACAGGCCTAATAAAATAAAGAGAGAAAATAGCACTTTTGCATGAGCAGGTTTCGTTGGTGGGGAAAGCACGTTACCTTAGATGCGTTGTCCGATGTCCAGATGAATTGGATTTGGGAGGAAAGGTATAAAAGCTATGGGGCCACGAGGCTTGAACCGGCAAGACCACGTGGTTCTCCTGGATCGCGAGTCCAGAGAGAGAAAAAGGGTTTAAAGATGGAGGCAAGGGTTGGGGACAGAAAGCTGGACTGAAGGGTCAATAGGTAAGATAGAGGGCGATGGCTCAAGAGGCCGAGTGACTCTGGGTTTGGACTTTTATTGGGGGTCTTGGGGCGGGCTCTGCAGACCACAACCCACTAACACACCTACTAGGCGGTCCGTCCCTGTTGGACCTTGCTATAGGTTAAAGGTGAACAAAGGGAGGAGGTCCAGGGGTTTGGTCAGTGTTGCAAAAGTATGACTTCACCAGGAAACAGACACTGAGTCTGGGGTCCGATGACTCACCTGGCCAACCTATTGTCAGTTGATGGTTTTAGCCAAGTATCTGATGGTTGGCACAGTAGGTGCTAGGCAGTCTTGTTAGCATAACTTATTCAGATGTATATTGAGGAGTGGGGGTTAACCAGCGGATGTCTGACAGAAGGAGGCCTCATGGCAAGAGGAATCCTTTGTCCTTGTCTTGGGTGAACTGCTTGGGGTGTCAGCCTCCTGGCTTGGGCTGGAGCTGGCTCCTATGTGGAGAAGAAAGCGCAAGTCCCTTCCACTGCTGGCGACACAGAGTTCAAACTTATGGATAAAAATCCATAAGAGCACAGAAGAGTGCCTTGCTGGCCAACAAAAGCACATGAGAGAGTGCAAGGATAATGAACAATGGAGATATCAGAGACATCTGAATATCCTGGCCAAGTGCATGCAAAGAAGAGTGAGTGGGGATATGTGATGGTGTTCTTGAGGGAGAACATTGTTTACCATTCATTTGCAGTTCGACTAGAATAAGATGAGAAGAACAGAGAAATGGTCTTTACAACATAATCTTTCTATGTAGGCATGTGATGCTTGCAAAAGGCAGAATATCCCTTGACTGTTTATGGAGCTTCACAGGTCAAACACAGCACTTTGAACTGTGCCAGAAAACAAACTGGCGGTGGGTATGGGGGTGGGTATGGCGGTGGGACCAGATGGAAGTGGAAGGGAAGGGAACAGAGACATGGGCGAGCTCGGTCTAAATGGAAGGCATATAAAAATACTAGAATAGGTGGACTAATGGTCTGAATTAGTATTAAAAAAGCTTCATATGTAACTACTCTGGCAACGTGTTTTGCACTTGATAGATTCATCCAAGGGCCTTATGTAATAGTAAAGGAGGCATGAGCCACTATAGCTCTTACCACAGCATCCAATGACTGTAGAAGTTGTTCTGTCCTATAGCAAAAGTAGTTCTGTCCTATAGTAGTTCTGTCTAATAGCAAAATGGGGAAGAAGTATAGAATCACAAGACCGGGGCATGATACCATGGTAGGTGTTGTACTACATGGCTGCTTCTGGCACATCAGACAAAGTGAAAAAATATTGAACAGGCTTCCAGGATCAATTCCTAAGATCATTTAATATTACATCTCACATCTTTTCATGTGACAGTGAATTTTCTTCAAAAGGTTAGTTGAAATACAGTGGAAAGAATTAACTGTGATAGCAAAGTCATAGATGTACATGTTCATGTGAAAAATGCAGCAACTGATCACACAGTAAACTCTCAGCGCTTTGGTAGATCACATGAATCAGCTCTTACTTGTGGTGGCTCTCATTGATTTTCAATGGATCATAAAAATAATATAGGATTGCAGCCAATGCTAGTACTATAATTCATGAAACAGGAGCCAGATTTGGCTTTGCTCCCAGATCTGGCCTCTTGGAGAAATTCATTTGGCAAGGAAGGAAGATTGAATAGAAGCTCTGTTTATTGTCTCCCAGCTGGTGTATTGTGAGTTTCTGCCTCAGACTGCAGTCTTCAACATATTTACTGTGCAGTAGTTACTTAGACATTGGTAGGAGTATATCACAGCGAGGCATTGGATGGCTACAGAGTGAGTCTTATTGGCTATGGTGCCAGTAGGGTGATAACTATTTACTGTGCATCCTTCATTGTACTTTATACTTATTTTCTATGCACAGAGATTATTTCTGAAAATATTCGGTCACTTATTGGAACTTTTGCCAACTGAATTTCAGTCAGTTTAATTCATGAAATTACCTGCTTTTCGTGTCTTCATTCTGGCAGTTACAATTTATTGATGCCTTTTGCCTCCTTAGATCATCAGTGCAAGGCCTTCTACAGGTGCCTAGCCTGTGAACTGCCCACCTGTCAACCACCAGGGCAAGGGCACTTTCAGGGGCTGTCCCCTCTCTCTGGAACCAGCTCCCCAGGGAAGTTCATGCCATGTGGGACCTCCCAGCATTCTGTGTGGCCTTTGGTTAGCATTACACACTGGGGAGCTAGCTGGTTGTTTTAATCCTTCAGACTGGCTTGTTAAATTGATTTTTAATTGGTTTTATTGTTTTATGCTTATTGTATTTACTTGAATTGTATTTATATTTATTGTATTTTAAATGTTGTAAGCCATCTGAGTCCCCTGTGAGGAGAGGGTATAAGGTATAAATGAAATAAAATTAAAAACAACAACAACACTTTTTGTCACTGCAAGAGGAAAATACAGCATGTAAATAGAAAGAACCCATTATGAAAACACATCCAAGAGCAGTACTATTATTTCAACATGTGGAATTTAAACAAGTGTTAACGTCTCCCACTGAAATCCGTGGGACTTAAAAGTGCTTAAAATCTGTGGGACTTATAAATCTTGGTTGGGTTTTTACCTACATTGTCTCTCCAATTTTTACTCTGCAATCTTAGGTTGGTTTATATAGAACAGTTTCACCTGCTCTGCCTAATTCCATTCTCAAACTGTTTGGTTCTACCTCTTGTCCTCTGCTCACTTAGTCACCACATATAACTGATAGTTATGTCTTAAAATAGTGAGGCTAGTTCAATTCACAAACTGTGCAGTGTGCAGCATCATTTAACGGAAATGTGCTTACTCAGGAAATCAGCTTAATCAGGATGCCTCCTGGGGAACTGATCTAAGACAAATGATACTTAATGACAATGACTGGTGATTTATAGGGATAGTAATTCTGCTTTACTGCAGTTCTTTTTTGTGATTTAGTAGTGCTTCAGTTTTTGTGTGTCCCAATCTCATTCTTGATGATTGCTTTTATTCTAACAAGTGCTTTTACTGACACTTTATTTGTGCCCCACTGGAAAAAAAATGTGTTTCTATTCCATGCTTAGCAGTAAATGCTGAATAGTCCTACGGTCCAACAGATGAAGAAGGCTGTACTTCTAAAGCTCTGTTCCCTGATTCCCTCAGTCCTCCCAGGTCACTAGCTACCTCAAATAGGGAACTAGCTCAGTATCTTACCCTATGTTGTTGTGGACTAGCAAAGATAAGTCTTGTTCTTTTCCCCTTATACCTCCAAAATGGCTGCTAGACCAAGACCCCAGCTGCAGCAGGAGGCAATAGTACTATTCCAATTTTTTGTGCCAAAAGGGGCACAGAATCAGTTAGGCCGTGGACAGACTGGAGTTCTGCCACGCCTCCGTGGCACGGCAGAACAAGGCGGGGGGAATTGCCCCCACTGCGTGGCATTTGCACGCCGCCGCAAGGAAGCAGCCCGCAGCATCCAGACTGTGGGCGGCTTCCAGCGTCGGTGTCCGAATGCTGCACGGCTCCCCCAGCCCGGTGCGTGGTCACACCCACCAGAAGCGGGTGGAACACGCGCGCAGCAGCCGGGACACCACTTTGAAGTGGTGCCCGGCTGCTGCGGGAGGAGCGCAGTGCCGGACGTGTTGCGTCTGGGCCGCCTCCTCCGGGCAGATGTGGCAGTCTGAATGGCCGCTCTGCCTCCGCTTTTAAAGCAGAGGCAGAGTGGGCCAGACTGCCAGTCTGTCTGCAGCCTAAGTATCACAGTTGCAGGTTCTGTCCCTAATTTCCATGTATCAGTTTGCTCTGTGTGCACAGGCTAAATGCCCAGTCTGGCACCCTGAATTGTGTAGGAAAAGCTTATATGTATTGATTAATCATTGTCAGTCAGTCAGTCAGTCTTTATTGCATTAGCAACAAAATGCCATAGCAGCTAAAAGTAACAGTAAAAAAAAAACCCTCAACAAAAGACAAGCCAATAAAAGGTACATTGCATGACATCAGTAAAACTACATATCACAATACAGTTAAAACAATAATATCAGTATTGATGTAAAAAAGGGTAAAATTATCTAATGACAAAAATAACAGTCACCTAAAGTGTCAAGGAGGAGATTCATCGTTGTACATTGATTCTGTTTATATTTAGAATGTTTGGATAGGGCTTATATGACCAGACATATAGAAGTGTACCATCAGATTTTTCATCCATCCAATGGATGAGCCCAGTCTCCATCACAGTCCAGACAAAACATCTAATCTGCTATCCCCAGTAAAAGCCAAAATTCAACTGGCCAACTTGGCTTACTACAGATCCAGCTTCAGGTAGGACCTTAAAAAACTTAAAATACGTTTTGGACATACTGAGGGATTTAAGGACTGAGAAGAAAGCAAGTACAGTAACAGCAGTTTTGCAACAGTATCACTTCCACAGTTACACGCCTGTGAGACTTTAGCATAACCTGCAAAAGTGACCTTGACAAAAAAAACCTCCTAATTGTTTCTGAGTTTAAATAATGTAAGGTTGAGTCATCCTTTGATTAAAATCTTGTCAGCTTGTCAACCATCTGATGTTGTTAAAAAGTAAGCAAAAAGCTTTATATGTTAGTGGTGGCCGTGTATTTTGAATCTGAGCCAGCAGCAAAGTTTTATAATGAAGTTAAGTGCCCCAGAGAGATGACGTTTGTAATGGAAACACTGGCAGATCCCTAACTATGGCAGTATGAGCAAGCGCCGTTATTATAAATTAGAGACATGATACAGGCCCACAAGGTAATTAATGGCAGGAGCTAAGTAAAATATAGACAAAACTTCCCACTGAGAGCATGACTCAATGGAACAAAATTGTAATAAAGCACAAGGAACGTCTATTTAGGAAAGAGCTGCGTGAAATGGCTTGGAATATAAATCACACACTCATGCTACGGTTTGCAGACATGGCTGCTTATTCTTTTAAAGTTATGCTGTTCATATGAACAAACCATTTTTGGCAATGTGAAGGTAAAATAGAGTATACCATGATGAAATACAAAGACCAGATAGCCAAGTAAATGCTTACTGCACTCCTGGGTATAGTAGACTAGCTCTTGGTTTCTAAAACAGTATTTCATCTTACCCAGAATGCAGAATAACTTCATAAAGCACATAACATTGCCTGAGATTTTATTTATCCTTCAAATGTATTGGCACCTGAATCCTGAACACAGTTATTTGAACAAAGAGTACAAGCTTCTTATTACTTACTTGGGATTAGTAAACTCTGTTATAGGCAGAATGGTTGCAACATATTTATGTTGAAGCAGGGACACTATCCACCACCAAAATGGTAAGGGTGCCCTAAACATCCATGAGTTAATGCATCTAAGGTTCAGGAATATGTAGCAGGTGGGAGAAGATTGCTACCAGATAAAAACTAGGGCACTAGGAATTAGGGCAGAGTAAGGAATCATGGCTCACTGGTAAAGCATATGCTTGGCATACAGAAGGTCCCAGGTTTAACCCCCAGCATTTTCAACTTAAAGGCTTTAGTCGTAGGTGATGTGAAAGGTCTGAGATCTTGGAGAGCCACTGTCAGTCAGATTAGATCAGAGATGTCAAACTCATTTGTTACGAGGGCCAGTTCTGACATAAATATCACTTTGTTGGGCCAGGTCATGTGTGCATTAAATGTAATACCAAGTACTGGAGATATAAACTTTATAAGGGACACAGGCAAACTTAATTAACAATATTATTTGTTAACTCAAAATACAAACAAAAGCAATTGATTCCTAGCAGTGAAAGCAATTGATTTACTGGGAAACCCACAAAAGCCCCAATAAATGAATTTAATCACATGCAAGACTAGGTCCCCCCCCCAAAGGATACTATAAAAGGGGGAGTATGTTACATTTCCATACATACTAGCAATGCTCCCTCTAAGCTGTGGAGTCTTGTGAGCCAAAACCCTACTTTGTGAGCTCCTGGCATTCAAGTTGTGAGCGAGAGATTTGGCTACTGCATAAATTAGTTTGCCCTGGAGCCATCCTGCCTGAGCTGAGACAAAAATGTGTGAGCTGGAGGCTAAAAAATTGTGAGCTAGCTCACACTAACTCAGCTTAGAGGGAACAATGCATACTAGTTGTTTGCAGGCCAGGTAAAAGGCCTGGATGGGCCTGGTCCAGGCCCCGGGCCTTATGTTTGACACCTCTGGACTAGATGGTACTGATCATGATAAGGCTAATGGTCTGACTCAATATAATGCCGTTTTATGTCCTATGGGTCCAATTAATTTTGGTAAGCAGGGGTCATTTGGGGCCAGAGCGAGGCGGAGCGGTGCTCTACCAGCCCAGGAGTGGACACAAGGGCAGCTACAGGCCGAATCATATTCTCTGATCTGATTTGGCCCACCGCTGAATTGCTGCTGAAATTCAGTGGCAGCTTAAAAAGTGGCTGGAGGGGAGGGGGTTTGAGGGAGAGGCTCCAAACTTACAGGATAGCTGCTGGAGCGTCTCCCGCAACTGCCCACCAAATTTTAAGAAGATTGGACCAGGGGGTCCAATTCTACAGGCCCCCAAACAGGTTGCCCCATTCCCTCCATTGTTCTCTATCGTGGGAAAAAAGTAACTTTTTCCCCCACCATTGAGAACAATGGAGGGGATGGGGCAACCTGTTTTGGGCCCCATAGAATTGGACCCTGTGGTCCAATCTTCTTGAAACTTAGTGGGTATTTCGGGGAGAGACTTCTGCAGCTACCCTGTAAGTTTGGCACCTCCCCCTCAAACCCCCTCTCCTCCAGCCCCTCATATACCCTATGAGTTTTTGCCATTGACTTAGTGGCCCATAGGGTATAATGGAGCTAAAACTGACATTCGGCCGGCTGAATGACTCCCAAATGGGCTTGCACTGCCGAAACTGACATGCAGGGGGTCATTCAGCAGCCAAAACAGATGCGGTTGATTTGGCCCGATCTGAATCAGGCCAAAAATTTTTTATTTGCACACCCCTAGTGGGCACAAATGGCAGTGGTGGCAAGGTCCTCCTCCAGCTTCCAGTGGGCCTGTGGAGGAAGCGAAGTGAGAAGGGGTTTAAAGTTTAAACCCCTTCTGTTTAGAGTCATGTGGCAGTGGTGGCATGATCTTTCCATTGTATTCTATGGGGCCCATCTTGCTTCGCTCCCCCCCTCCTTGGCAGGCCAGCTGGGGAAGGGGAGGGGAGGCTTTTGAAGATGCCCCCCCTTTTGCTTTGCTTTCTGACACACTTCCAGTGATGTCAGGGGGCATGGCATATGCTAATGAGTTATGCTAATAGGTATGCAAATGAGCTCCTGCACCAGTTTTTCTACGAAATGACCCCTGCTGGTAAGTATCACACCCATCCACCTAGACCAGGGGTGGCAAACTGTAGCTTGGGAGCCATATGTGGATCTTTTACACAGTCTAACTAAATATTAGTAAAAAGCAAATTTGCATATTTTTCATTCAAAATGTGTGTGTAATACTTCTCCATGTCTTGCAGCTTTCACACATCTGAAGTTTATGCTGTGTGGCTGTTACGTTAAGCAAGTTTGGCCACCCCTGACCTAGACCCATCCCTAGCTCATTCATCTTTCAGTAACATCTTACAATAGAAACATACATTGTCTCTATAATGTCTCAAATTGTTTTTGGTAAATGGGGGGAGAAGCATCACATTGAAGTTCTGAGGGTTTTTTTAGCCAGAATTTTTAAAAAGTCATAATCAGAAATCCTTTAATAATCTAATATTACACTGCAAATGTATTGAGTAATTATTCTCATTCCTTTGTTTTAGTTCTGTTTTCATCAAAGCAGCAGGAATCCATTGTTTCACATTTATAAATCATCGGTGGAAGAAAAGTTACATGAAGGAGAGACATTCCTATTTATGTACTTGGGTTTTTTTCAGCTTATCCAAGCTGATCCTCACTTTTAAATTTCTGTGGAGAGGAATGGACTTTAAATGCATGTTAAGTAAGCTACAAATTAATTGCACCATATTGTTTATTGCTGCTTTGCTAACAAGAGATAGAACAGTCTTTTCATTTTAGTGAAAATATATTGGAATGGATCCAGGTTACCACAGGCAGATTGGAGTTTGCAAAAAGGATATTTGCTGCCTTTTTTCTACAGCACTGTGAAGTGTACAAAAATGAACCAGTTCACAAACTGAAGTTCATCATGAATTTTGGCTTGTTCGTGATTCGCAAAGTGAAATTTGTGGCAGGTCAACTGGCATTAACTTTCTACAAACTTTCAAGCAGTTTGTAGAGGTTCATGACAGTTTGTCAATAGATATATTTCCGAACAGGCTGTCACCACTCAAACATTTACCAAACGTTTAGCAGACTTCAAACAGATTGGGGGGGGGGGGGTTGGAATTCTCCAGCCTTGGAAACACTGTTTTCAGTTTCAAAGTAGTCATGCCAGTTTCAAGAGAGTTTCTCCTCTTTGCCTGCATTCCTTCATGTTCACTTCCCTTTTTCTTGCACAGAGTTTTGCAAAATTCCCCCACTTGGATTTGTGACTCTGTGCTTTCAGACCAGTCCTTTTAAGCTTGCAATGCCAGTGGCACTGAGTTCTGCTGGGCACTCTGTGATTGCACTGGTACTGCTGGGGACTCTGTGCATTGTAATGATTCTGTTGGGCTTGCCAAAATGCCACCCACTTGGACTGTGATTGAGCTGGCACTGTGTGCTGATTTGGTAGGCAGCCACTGAGGCAATATGCTAGAAGCTGAGCACACGAGCCGGAATCAAGGCGAGTGAGAAGCCAAAGGTCTGGTAGCTGGAAGATCATTTCAAGAATGCAGGTTTCCAAAGGCAAGGAACGAAAGCTGCGAAATCAGAAGCAGATCTGGTATTGCAGAGTTGTTGCCGCACTGGGCCAGGTGCACCAAGGGGTTTTAAACAGATCCTCCCTCCCTTTGGAGTGGAGCCTGCACAGGCTTACAACTCCTCTCGATGTCATTGCTGGAACTGCAGCCTGGCACTTCTTCTGCATTCCTGCAGAGTCAGCCTCTGCTGTACCTTACATCTGGGGCACTCAGGGGAACTAGGTGGGTAGTCTGGCCTTGGGGTGTCTGTAGCTGGGGTTGCTGGCCCCAGCTCAGGAATGGTCTTTCCTTCTGGTTACACCTCTTGTGCAGCTGCTAGGAACTCTTCCTCCTCAGGTGCTGCTAAAGGTTCTTCCTCTGAGCTGTCTCTAGAGAAGGCTGAGTTGTTCCCTGCCTCCTCCTCATCTGAGGAGTCAGCCTCAGCTGGACCTATACCCCCAACACATTGCCATATGGCACTGGTTCTGCTGGACCTGCAACTCCCCCTTGCTTGGATTGTGATTCTGTGCTTGACATCTGTCCTGTTGAGCTGGCATTGCCACATTGGCACTGGGTTCTGCTGGGCCCTCTGTGATTGCACCAGTACTGCTGGGCATTCTGTATATTGTACTGGTTCTGCTGGGCTTAAAAAATGCCGCCTTGCTTGGATTGTGATTGAACTGGCATTGCCACATTGACACTGGGTTCCACGGAGCATAGTATATTGCACCAATTTTGCTTGGCTTATAACCCTGCTTGGAGTGTGATTCTGTGTTAAACATCAGCCCTATTGAGCTGGCATTGCCACAATGACACTGATTTCTGCTGGGCACTAATACATTGAACTGGTTCTGCTAGGCTTGGAACCCCCCCCCCCCTTTCAGTTTCTACTTCAAAGATTCTCTGGTTTGACCTTAGTCCTGTTGGGTTTGCACTGCCACAATGGCACTGGTTCTGCTGGCACGTTGCACTGGTTCTTCTGGGCTTGCAAAAATACCCCCACATTCAGTTTCTACTTCAGAGATTCTCTAGTCTTTTGATTGTGTTCTGCTGGGCTTCTATTGCCCTTGGGTTTTTTTGCTGTTTTTACCACTCCATTGGAGTCATAGGGTTCTTTCAAATCTGTGATTTAACAAACCTTGAATAATACATAGCTACTTACCACAGAAAGCAAAGATGAAAATATGGAAGTAGTGATCAATTCTAATAGCTATATTAAAATGATGAATGAGTGACTTACCCAAAAATGCTGTTACACTGAGAAAGTGTTAAAATACACTGTATCTCATGTATGCTTATATGGAATCATGCAATCTAGGCATCCATTAATTATATTTTATGATCATAATACAGCAATACTTGTTGCGTATGAATGATATAATTAAAAGGACAAGTTTATTAAACATTCTGTTCTGCGTATTGTCATTGAGGAGGTTAAATATAAAATGTTTTACTTTTCACATTTACCATTAAGGCATTCTGTGTACTTGGTTGTACTTTTAGCCTGTTTTTCAAACAATTGCCTCCCAGAGCTGTTCATGTCCATCAAGAAATATGTGTTGTAGCCTTTAGGCTTACAAATTAAAAAGACAAAACACAGAATAGTAGGGATTTGGAGGGAAAGGTTGATATGAGAGACTTTATGATATCAGAAAGAAGGATTATCTTTCCCACTATGCAGTTGTGTACCAGCTTAGACCCTCCCAAGGTTTGTTCTGTTTGGTTAAATGCGCAGACTCTAATCTGGGAAAACCGGGTTTGATTTCCTACTCCTCCGCTTGCAGCTGCTGGATGACCTTGAGAAAGCCATAGTTCTGGCACAGCTGTTCTTGAAAGAGCAGTTCTCTCAGTCCCACCTACCTCACAGGGTGTCTGTTGTGGGGAGGGGAAGGGAAAGGAGTTTGTAAGCCACTCTGAGTGAAGGGCGAGGTATAAATCCAATCTCCTCCTCCTCCCATCCCTTAAGTCAGTTAGACCCGCCATGGTTTGAGCTTGCTCTTTCTCAGCTATAGCACCCATTCTCTGGAAGAGAAGGGCTTTTGCTTAGGCATCATTCTGGAAACGATGTAAATCCTTCAGGAAAGCTTCTGAAGGCCTTGAACCATGACCCCTGTCTTTCCTAGTTGTGGCCAAGCTGCTCTTTTCTTGCTTGTCTCCATCGTAGATGGAAGGAGTACAACCTTTCAGTGACCCTTGGATCACTAGTTAGTGTAAAGGCCATAGTGTCTTTCCTCTTGATTCTGCAATCCCTGGGCATCTGAAAGTTGAAGAAGATTCTTTCTGGCATGGAGGAAGATGCAAGTTTCCTGTGGCTGCTCATTCTCTGTCTAATATCTGGATCCAGGTTGACATCCTCCTAAGACAGAGAGGAGGTCCTTGGACCTCTAGCAAATTGTAGAGACTCAAGAAAGGGTGTGCACCCCAAAGTTCCTGAACCAAAAATATACATGAAAATCAGTGTTTCAGGTCATTACTGTGGTTTAAAGGGAAACCTTTACCTTTAAACACAAATCAAGATTCTTAGTAGTAGCAAATAATTAAGGTTCCCCTTCAGTGGATACTGCAGGAAGACATGTGTCTTATGGCAATTATATGACTGATTCATCACATGCAATCACATATTTTCAAAGACTGCACTAATGGAAGAAGTGTGCAAAGGAAGCATTCCTTACTTTGTGAAAGGAGACTATGCACCACAACAAGGGAGGATGGCAATTAGAGAGCTTTCAGCAGAAAGGGAAAGGGAAGGGAGGGAGGAAGGGAGGGAGGGAGGATAGACAGTCAGTGTAAGAGCATAAACCAGGATTTTTTTAAAAAATACAGCCGGTGCTTTTGTGCTGGGCCACCACCATTCTCCCCACCCCATAGGAAACAGTGAAAAGAAGTGTCCATTCTGCTCTAATTGGTTCCCCCAGTGATTATAATTATCCAGAAATCCCCTAACCCTGAAAAGAAAGCATTTTTCCCCCACACTCACAGACCAGATATGGGAGGGAACTGCAAAGACTCTCACCACTTGCTTTTAATTATTGTATAATATGCTAGATATGGTTTTATGATTTTATGTTTTTAAAATTTGTACATCACCTAGAGTCCTGCAATTGTGAGGATTAGGCGATCAATAAATGTAATAAATAAATAAATAAATAAATAAATAAATACATTCTTATAAATGCTGTCAGCATAAAAATATCACTATGATTTGCTTCATTTAACCCTGCCTTAAATTAGACCTATCTTTACAGGTTCAATAAACCAAGACAGACCCCACATTCATATAAATTTATCTCCCAATTCAGGTACTACTATCCCTGCTCAGTGAGAGGAACTGTAGGCAAATGCATCATCAGGTGTTGTTCTTAGAGAAGCAGCTACTTATCAGACTGAAGGTCTAAATATATGATGCTGCCCTATAACAAGGAAGATCACTACTCCAGCTAGCCCAGCAATGTCTATACTGAATGACATCAGCTCTCAACCTGGGTCTCAAGCAAAAAAAAAAGTTCTTCCTCAACATATTGTTTAAGATCCTTTAACTGGACATGCCTGGGTTTAGAGGACTTAAATCCCCATTCCAAGTTGGGTTTCCAGGCCTCTGCCCTCATCCCCTAGGTGATTTGGGGGCAAGGCATAGTGAGGGAAGCACTGATCAACATTGCAACACCACTTCCAGGCTTCACCTACAAATGAACTCATGATGTTCCAAGAAGTCCCTAAAACTCTATTGTAAAACCATAGAATTTCAGGGACATCCAAGAGTGTCATGGCATCACTTCTGGGAAACTGGAAATGATGTTGTGGTGTCAACTGACATCCCTCCCCCTCCATTCCTTATTTAAGTACTGGTAGGGATGGGGCAACTGTGGCTGGAGTTTGCATGGCAGAACTGGACAAATGGCAGACCTAACAGCAAGTAACTGTCAGTATCTGACTTTAAGTTAGAACTTCAGATTTATAAGTCAAATACAATATGTTATTTTTAGAAAGTTGATATGGGTTCAGGGCCAAGTATAGGTTTTTGTGAGCCCTGGACAAAAAACAATAACCAGATCCCATTTTCCCTTTTAAACATGTTAAAAAGAATTTTGTTGTAGAGGTTCTGGAACTCCATTCTGGTGCATCCCCCCAGAAAAAAAGCCCTGGCCACATCACTTCTAATTGGCTCTCCCCCTTTGGCTCTACTTTTTCTTCTTTAACAATTCCCTTTTCCATTTCAATTTGCTTACTTTGATAAAGAGAGAACATTAACAATTTTGCTTTCTTGATTATCTTTTATTAACTTGTATAAAGCAATATAACTTAGATGTAACATTGGTATAACAAATATATTTCTTTCTCCATAACAATATTCCTGTATACATGAATTGCATATGATGCTTGCAAACAAAAACTAACTGAAAGCTAAACCCCCTAGTGTCCAAGCAATTGTACCTGCAGAGATGTGAAGGCTTGAAGATTTTCAAGAAAGTTACCTCTCTAGGTGCGTGTAGAAGAAGAAGAGTTGTTTTTTATACTTCACTTTCCTCTACCCTAAGGAGTCTTATAATGGTTTACAATTGCCTTCCCTTCCTCTCCCCACAACAGACACCCTGTGAGGTAGGTGGGGCTGAGAGAGTTCTGAGAGAACTGTGACTGGCCCAAGGTCACCAAGCAGGCTTTGTTCTCCAAATTAGAATCCTTCATTTTTAACTATCACACCATGCTGGTTCTCAAGTGTAATCAAAACACTTTCCACCTTGTTTTTTCAATGGAAAAATGGGGAATCACAGTATCAAAATCTACATATTGTGCTTCATATGATTTAATTGACAGGACTGCTAAAGCACTCAGCTGATCTTGGGACATTTGTTTCCTAAGATAGTTCTTAATTGATTTCAGTTTGCTGATGCAATTGAAACAGGAATCATCAGCAACAACCGCAAAGCCACAACTGTACTTGGGAATGCGGGGTTCAGTGAACAAGATATGATGTAGTGCACAAAGTCTCTACAAGGGATCCTTCTACAAAGAAAGTTAAGCAGTAATCCAGGTTTTGTTTAAAACCAGATACACCAGCCTATATTTACACATGATGAGCAGAAAAAGATCCCATCCTCCATATTTTTGTCCCCCTTCCACATTCCTGCATTGCAGTGTGCCAAATGGGAATCCCCCCACACCAATGTATCACCATAAAAGTGTCTGTTTTTTTCCTCTGAGCATAAAATGAGACTGTGCTCACAGAAGAAGGTGCATTTTCTTGGATGGATGTACCCTTTGATTTACAACACCTTTTTCCATTGAACTCACCCCCCCCCCCCAATCCCTGCTCTGGTTTGGCTCCATGTAATTTGCTATAGGAGGACTCAAGGATAGCTACAGGCACACAGGCTGGAACACATGAGGGTTGCCAACCTCCAAGTGGGGTCTGGAGATCTTAAATGCCCAGGGAAATGCTGATTGCCACTTTGAGCCAGTTTGGTGTAGTGGTTAAGTGCGCGGACTCTAATCTGGGAGATCTGGGAGAACCGGGTTTGATTCCCCACTCCTCCACTTGCACCTGGCTGGATGACCCTGGCCAAGCCATAGCTCTGTACCAGCTGTTCCCTCAAGGACAGCTTGGGAAAGAGCTCTCTTAGCCCCACCTACCTCACAGGGTGTCTGTTGTGGGGAGGGGATGGGAAAGGAGTTTGTAAGCTGCTCTGAGACTCCCTTGGGGAGTGGAGGGTGGGGTATAAATCCAATCTCTTCTTCTTCTTCTTCTTTGGGGTCAGGAAACAATTTTTCTCCAGGCTAGTTTGGCCAGGGATGCTGGCGGTTTTTTGTCATCTTCTGGGCATGGAACAGTGGTCACTGGGGGGGAGGGGGAAGTATTTGTGAATTTCCTGCATTGTGGGGTGGGGGTGGGGGTTTGGACTAGATGACCCTGGAGGTCCCTTCCAACTCTATGATTCCAAACTACAGAAATGAGTTCCCCTAGAGAAAATGGCTAGAGAGGATAGACTGTATGTCATTATACCCAAATAACATTCCCTCTCCCATCTTCCCCAGGCTTCATCCCCCAAATCTCCAGGAATTTCCCAACATGGAACTGGGAACCCTAACAAGAATGTGCACACACATGCTTTCTTTGCAGCTACAGCCTGCCTGGCATGCAGGGGAAGGGTGGCTTTTTCACTTCACACAAGTGGGAAGAAAGTGTGGGGAGGGCTCCCTCCTACAGATACAGACAGTGATCCCCCACACTTGCTGAGCTCAGCTAAAAGATAAGGCAAAATTGTGGCCAGCACCAATTCATCACCACTATTTTACAGTGATTTTAAAGTGCTGCAGTGCCCCAATCCACTGTGAGCTTGTGGTGCAGAACTCTTCCCCCCCCCAGCATTTTCAAGAGCCAATACAGTTGCATGGGTGTCCACACACACTGAAAAATGGTCACATGTCCACTTGTGAAAGGCAGAATACTGAGGCTGTTGCCACCCCCTCTGTTTCCAACCACCGTTGAACTCACTCCCCATTCCCATTGCCCACAAAGGGGAAAAAAAAAAGCAGCTCCTACCTTATGTGCTGCTGCTGATAACAGAAATTGCCATCTGGCGTGAGCTAGTGGGCTAAAGCATGAGAAGAACTGCCATGTGCTCCAGAACACGCAGGAGCAACTGTTTTGAGAGCCAGTGTGGTGTAGTGCTTAAGAGCGTCAGACTCTAATCAGGAGAACTGGGTTTGAGTCTCCACTCCTCCTCCACATAAAGCCAGCTGGGTGATCTTGTGTCAGTCACAGTTCTTTCAGAACTCTCTCAGCCCCACCTACCTCACAAGGTGCCTGTTGTGGGGAGAGGAAAGGAAGGCAATTGTAAGCCACTGTGAGTCTCCTTTGGGTAGTGAAGAGCAGGGTATAAAACCAACAACAACTTCTCCTCCTCCTCCTCCTCCTCTTCTGAGAAGACTCACAGCCTCATTGGCAAAGCTGGGGAGAGAGGTGGGACAAGGAAGGGAATCTCACAGCCTCATTGGCAGAAGCTGCAATTGGGAGTGCCCCCCAGCAGCTTTCATTGGTCGGCAACTGACCAAGTATGCCCTTTTCTGACTCCAGGTCTTTATGGGTTAAATTCTATTCTCTATGTGAAGAAAGCATTAATTTTTATGGGTTTTTAAAAAAAATACTCCCTGTCTTTGAATGTGATTCTATTGGCATTAGACCTGATTCCAAGGGCCCATAATACAGCTATGGCAAGCAACCAAATAGATGCATGACTCCATAATACTGCCGTTGTCTTTCCAAAAACATAGTCCTAATTCCTGTGAACAAAACAAAACAAAAACCTTGTGATCTATAGCCAGCAGGGGAAAAAAAACATTTAAGAAAAGGATTAACTAGCTTGATAGTGAACCCTAATGTCTTGTGGTTCAATTTATAGCAGAAACTCACAAAAGAAAGTAATTCCAATACTAATGAAAACTGGACAAAATCCATATAATTTAAAACTGAGAAGTGAGCAATAAACAGAGGGAAACAATATCAATGGCAGAGATTGCTCCTTCTTCTAAGCCAATGGTATTCAGTGTGCAGTAAATTGTGCTCAGCTCCAAAGACTCTGCCATCAGCCTTTATTGAAAAAATAAACCATTCCATTTTCTTTCATAGATCACACTGCTGAGTTTAGTCATAGATCATTGCTTTATGGAGTGGGCTTGGAGCAGCCCCTCCTACCTGCTGCCCATGGAAAACTGATTTTGCTAAAGAGCATTTTTCAATTTTTACAAAACTCTTCAGAATATCCCTCTATTATTTGTGTACCATTGTTTTAGCTGCTAAGCACTTCACATGTACAATTGATGCTGACACAGCTCAGTTTAATTTGCAATTGAACATTTGCTATGATCACACACAATGGACTGTTAATCATAAATGTGGGCGAGATCAAGCCAGTTTTACCAACCTGGTTCTACAAAATGCAACAGCAGCCACTTACTTGCTTGTAAACCCACCAGTACCAGGCTGAGTTTTACCCACCACACATGATGGGGAAAAGGCAGAGAGGGACACTGGTGTCAACCCACCATATCAGAACTTGTTGGAAGTTCCAGGTGCGATGTCCCCTGTCTCAGACCTTCAGACTGAGTGGCAAGAGAGGCTAGATAGCTAGACAGGCACACTGACCTTTCTTCCTGTATCTACTCTTCTGCCACTGTCCTCTTTGATATGTAGATTGTGTTCCCAGGGATCAACTTCTCTTTTTCTGTTTCTCTGTCACTCTGAATGAAGACTTGCTCTCTACCCGCACGCAACCAGAGAGGGACATGAGGTCCTCTCTTAGCACCATGAGGCAGATGGGCCTCTTGCCATCTACCTTCATCATTTAGCTAGTAAATTAGTAATCTATCAATCTCTGCTCTTTCCTATCCAAAATGTACATCTCTGGGGTAATTTCGTAGAAAAAGAGCGGCAGGAGCTCATTAGCATAACATTTGCATATGCCACACCCCGTGACATTACTGGAAATGTGTCAGAAGGCAACACCCACCGCTCAGGCCACACCCCAAAAATCTCCAGGTTTTTCCCAACTCTGAGCTGGTGAGCCAGCTTTACATTTTGACTGAAGACAATTTAGGTTTCCTTTGCTCTTGCAGGGAAGCTACCCTACAACAAGCATGGAAATTCAGATCAAGTTAGTATGCTTTTGCTTTTTTCTACAGCGCATTACCATATGTGCCCACTCCTGGGCTTGTTAGTCCTGCAATGGTGTTCCTGCGCATTCCTGCTTGAAATGACCCCTGGTACTTCTTAAATAAAGAGAGAAGTATTTCTCTTCTAAACTTGCAATATGGCTCTGTGTAGCTTTGAAAGCTGAGTAACCTGGTCAAGTGATGCTCCTGCATTTGTAGCTTTATTTAAGCACTCTGCTAATTAATGGTGACTGGACTAACCACATCAGTTAACCTCAATAGGACCCACCAGAGCAGATGGCATCTGCATCAGACAGTTGCATAGCTGCCATGGCTGAAATAGGCAATGTGAGGATTTTCATCCTCAGTACTTGCAGATCAGAACCCTGAAAAATCAGGATGTTGTGTAGCATGCATAGAAGCTCTATGCATCTGCAAAATCCATGTGTTGCCCCTTCAGGATAACATAGCAACTATGCATGTTTGGAGGATCATGGGAAGCTTGTGCTCCCAGCATGTGAGGTTGTCAGGCTCTCAGGATGTGCATTTGGAATGTCTGAAAAGGGGTCCTTTAAATATGTGAAGGAAGAGGCGAGGGAATCTTTTCAGGGGCCCATGGTAGAAGAAGAAGAGAAGAGATTGGATTTATACCCCACCCTTCACTACCCAAGAGAGTCTCAGAGTGGTTTACAACCTCCTTCCCCTCCCCACAACAGACACCCTGTGAGGTAGGTGGGGCTGAGAGAGCTCTGACAGATACTGCTCTTTTTCAAGAACAGTTGTGCCAGAACTATGGCTTGCCCAGGGTCATCCAGCAGATGCAAGTGGAGGAATGGGGAATCAAACTTGGTTCTCCCAGATTAGAGTCCGTGCACTTAACCACTACACCATGCTGGTAACTCTCAGCAACCTTCTTTGGCATTCTCTTCCTAGGGAAATTTGCTTGGTTCTTCTCTCATAATTATAATTTAGGCTCCAAGACAAATCCAAGTTGTCTACTTGAACTTTTAGAAGTTGCTGATTTTTAAAGCTTTGCTGATATTTTGATATCCTGAACTTTTGCATTTGCTTTGTTGACTGTTCCTGTGTTATTTTAATCAATGCATGTTTAGGGTTCTAAGCTGGTTCAAGCATCTGTAAGGGTAGGGTATATATATTTTAATGATCAATATTTGTACTTAACTTTCAACCTAAAGTTCATAAGGGAGTGTCTATCTTAGCCCAAATGTACCATATGTCACCTGAAGTTTAGAAAAGTCTTAGTGCAGATGCAATGTACATTTTAGAACCCTATCCACTGGTGCCACATGATAATGTATTTCAATTGAGATTTAATACTTCATGCCTTCAGGATTCAGATATAATCCGGATTCATGTTGATCTGGTAGCCACTCTACCAGGGCCTGTGCTGACAACTGCTCAAGCAGCAGTTTGTGATAGCAATGGAGGTTCCTTTTCCCTGGTTAGAGAGATCCAGCCTATCTTTTCTGCTCCACTGAAAATGCCCCTCAGGTTTTTTACTTTGATTTGAGGCTGGCAGTATGGAGTAAGTACTGTTTGTTTCAAACTTGATTATCAAAATAACCAAAATTGTTTTTCTGCCACTTTTGTCTTGATTATTCCAAAGCTTTTTTTTTTTTATAAATGTTAGTTACCATCAATCATCTTGAGCTAAGTAGGAAAACTGTTTCATTCAGGTTCTAGAGACAGATTCACAATGCAGCACTGACCTTCCAAGTCCTTTGAAGTCAGGAGGCTTAGAAGAATGTAGCACTGCTTAGGATTGCACTTTTGGAAACACATTTCTGTCCCCTGGCCCCATTCATGAAACTGATAATTAAACGACAGATCCTGAAGAACAACCCATTTGCATTGACATGAATGATATACTGGATACCCTTTTCATAACATTTATTGTAATCAATTTACTGAGAGTACACTATGATTTAAAGAAAGACATATGCTTTTTAGGAAAGAATACACAAAGTAATCAACACATTTGCTGGTGTTTACTAATTTTTGACTTAGTATTTTAATCACAAAAGTAATTTATTTACAAGTATAGTGCAGTGCTCTCTCATTGCTTTGTTCATTGAATTAATTGCAGCACACAGAGTAGATAGCAAGTGTGAAGTACAGAAGAGCTTAAACATCAATCAGTTCTCAAGTGCAGGTATTAAAATGATGGTGGAATTCTGGATGATTCCTCCAGTGCTTTGTCTAAACAAAATACTGTGGCATACATTACATACATTAAAATAGGGATCCTGCTGGGGAATTGGAGTTTGAGATTTTTAATAAAAGAAGTATGTGCTTGACTATATATACATCTGTCTGTCTGTCAGTCTGTCTGTCTATCTAGCTATCATCCATCCATCCATCCATCCATCCCTTAGCAGGTCTGTTCTGCACACTATATTACTGGTTTAACTCATTAATTGGATGCCCTTATGGAGACACGTTTGACATTGACAGCACATGTGGGTTAGCCAATGTCATTTTAAAAATTAATGTTTGTAGATGAAGCTGTGTGTAATTCAGTATATTAATTAATAGAAAAGGAATACAGACATGAGAATCTAATCTAATAGCCTAAGCTAAATGCTGTATGCTTTTTAACAATGAATATTCAAATAACAAGTCTATGTGGGTTTTTTATATTATGAAATGTTCATAAGTATTCTAATATCCAATTTTCGATTGTTTCATACATACACAGTGAAAAAAATACAATAGCATAAACCAATCACAAGATAGCTTTTATAGCTAGAAGTTGCAGACATATACTACTGGTCTAAATCTAATGGTAGAACTTTCTTGCTTTAATTGATGTGGTCCCTTTAACAAGTGGACCTGCAAACACTAATCTGTAAATCTGACAATTTTGCTCTTCTGAAATTCTTGCTTGGAGTTTGCATTTGTTGAGAGCTTGGCACTATTTTTCATAGGTTTTTAAAGTTTTGATGGTCCTTGGAGGTGTAAAGTACTTTTGATGATTAATGATAAGGTAAGCTTCTTTTTTAAGGCATTGTTTTGATTTGATGTATATTGGGGGGTTTTTTGCTTTAAAAATAAATCTTATGAATTCCATTAGCTCCAATATAGAATTATCAAAAGAAGACTGCATGAACTATACTCTCTGATGATGAAATGCCTGAGAATACCTGGGACCTGTGTTAGTAGTCGTTCAGTGTAAAGAGTTTAAGGCAGAGGTGTCAAACTCATTTGTTATGACAGCCGGATCTGAAATAAATATCACTTGGTCTGGCTGGGCTGTATGCACCATAAAATGTAACGCTGGGTACTGGAGATATAAAGTTTATACAGGACAGCAACTGGTAAGCTCCAAGTTGGCGTGTCTTCACTGCAAAGCCCCATGGGCTGGGAGGGGGTACAGAGGAAAACACACATGGGCAGACTTGAAAGCGAGCAGTGCAATCCTGGGCCGACACTCCTGTGCCCCAACAGAGGATTTTCTGCATCCCCTGCATGTGCAAATGCTGATCCCTGTGGCCATCTGGAACAGCATCACCAGAGATGCAGGCTGAGTGGCGAGGTATGAATATGGCTGCAGTGGCTCCCAACTTACCAGTCCCTGAAGTAAAGGGGTTCTGCTTGACTGCTGCAGATGAGGTTGTCCTGCTGTGCTGAAGCCACAGTTGGAGTAGCTCGGCCCACCTCCCTGCAAGCAGCCTCTTCTTTCCTCTCTTGCACCAGTTGCTTGTGGACTGTACATGGATAAGCCAGTTCTGGCCTCCGGGCCTTATGTTTGACACCCTTGGCTTAAGGATTGGCACACCCACATGAACATATTGTGGAGTTCTAAGCCTTGCCAAGCTCATTTCAGCATTTATTGGATGTTCCACGGCTTTTGAAAATATTGGTTTGGTTCAAGGTTTATATCTTTATTGATACCATTGTTTAGAAAGGACCATTTGTTTTTCACTTCAGTGACTTTGTAAATACACACCCCAGTCTTGTTATTCATGAGCTTTCTATCTTGTGATTGGTTTATGTTATTGTGGGGTTTTTTCATTATGTATGGACTAGGAATAAGGCCCATTGCAGAAATAAATACAATAGGCTCTAGAAAGAAGCTCTGGGAGAGTGCCAAGGCCTTGGGCACTCAGCGTCAATTTGCTGTGGCAACCTCCTAGCCAATCAGCAACCTACCTTTATTTCCCCCTCACTGTTCAGCTTTCCATCTCCCCCCCTGCGGCCTCTATCATGCTCTGAAGCCCTGACTGCCATGTCACATTGGCTGTGATGGGGGGGGGGGGAATCTCAGCAGGGTATAAGGACACAGAGGCCACCATTTTCTCCAGGGGAACTGATCAATGCTATCTGGAGAGCAATTGTAATTTTGAGTGATCTCCAGCCCTCACCTGGAGATTGGCAACCATGGTTCCCCATGAGGGAATGGCTGGTTTGGAGGGCACAGTCTATGGCACTGTACCTATTTGAGGCCCCACCCCTCCTCAAACCTCACCCTCTCTAGGCTCCATCCCTCAAATCTCCAGGAATTTTCCATCTGGAGTTGGCAACCCTATCTCCTTCCATCAACCTACCTTTATTTCCCCCTCACTGTTCACCTTTCCATCTTCCCCCCCCCACCTGCAGCCTCTAGTGTGCTCTGAAGCCCTGACTGCCACATCACATTGGCTGTCGGGGGGGGGGGGCATCTCAGCTGGGTATAAGGACACAATGAGTTTTCTCTTGAAGGCTAAAATAGGTGTGGAAAGGGCCTTTTACTGACAGAAACTAAGCCTGGTTGACCAGCAGCAAGCACTGAGGGGAAAGTCGGGTTCCCAGCTCGGAGCAGGGAAATACCTGGAGATTAGGGAGGTGGATCCTGTGGAGGGCAACAGGGGAGGGGGGAGGACTCAGCAGGAATTTTCCAACCTGGAGCTGGGAACCCTAGTCAGGACTGGCTCCAATGAGTTCCTCACAAAGGTGTAGAAAGGGTTTCATTCCTTTGTCTTTTTACTGACAGAACCAAGCTTGGTTGCCTACCAACAGCTACTGAGGGAAAAATTAGAATGCTTTGACCAGTGGCCTCTATGGCATTCTATTCAGCTGAGGCCTCTCCTCTTCCCTCCCCAAACTCTGGCTTCCTTAAACTGGCTTCCTTACCTGGAGCTGGCAACCCTATGAGTTCCTCACAACAGCCACTGAGGGAAAACTGAGTCCCACAGAGGAGCTGAGCAAGAGAAGTGTCTTCATCAGGTGACACAGTGCTTCTGACAGAGAACAGTGGCTGAAAGGGGAGTGGGTGGGGAAGAAGAGCAGACCCAGCACCCAGACAATGACATGCGAGCACTCACAGCCAGTGGATTGTCACACCATAGGAGTGACAGGTCAGACAGCCAAAGGCTGTGGGAGTGTGTGGAATGTTGAGGCAAGAGGGACATAAAAACTCAAATATTGTAAGGAGAGATGGAGCAATAGAAAATTGGATATTAGAATACTTACAAATGGAGACCTGCAAGAAACTTGCGGGATGGTTATCCCATTCCTCACACCTTTGCTTCCTCCCTTCTCCCCCTACCTCTCTCACACTCTTTCTCCCTTCTGCCCCCTTTCTTAGTCTCTCTCTCTCCTCCATGTATGTTACTTCCTCTCTCTTTCTGACCCGTCAGCATTCTCCTTGTTTTTCTGCCTCCCCACCTCCCTACTCTTTCTCTCTCTTTCTGCCTCCCACCTCAAATCCCAGCCTTCCCAGGCTCCACCTCTCAAATGTCCAGGAATTTCCCAACCTGGAGTTGGCAACCCTATTTCCTTCCCACCTAACAGCCAACCTACCTTTATCTGTCTTCAGCTTTCCATCTCTACCCCCTCCCCTGCAGCCTCTACCTGGGAAAATTACAGTCTTTCTCCACAGTGGGGACTGAAGCAGCTTGCATTATTATTTCCTCTTTGATATCTGCACAACAACCCTGTGAGGATGGTTAGGCTGAAAGTATGTGACTGGTCCAAAATCTCCCAGTCAGCTTCCACCGCAAGATGGGGATCTGAACCTGGGTCTCGCAGGTCCCAGTCTGAAGCTCTAACTGTTACATCACAATGGCTTTCATAGGGTGGCTGCTGATGAACAGTAGCAAAGCAGCTGGGCCTAATTAAGTCATGCAAATCAGGTGGTATCAAGTCACACAGAGGGTGCTGCCTAGGGATGCCAGCCTCCAGGTGGGACCTGGGGATCCCCTGGAGTTACTGCTCATCTCCAGACTGTAGAGATAACTTTCCATGGAGAAAATGGATGCTTTGGAGGTTGGAGTTTATGGCATTGTACCTCACTGAGATCCCTGTCCTCCCCAGGTTCCACCCCCAACTCTCCAGGACTTTCCCAGCCTGGATCTGGATCTGCTGCTGCTGGTGGCGGGGGGGGGGGGAGATTCTTGGCAACCCTAGACTGCTGCCAGTAAAAACCCTGCTTTTCACTGACAGAAACAGTTAACCCCCCCCTCCCCCGAACATTCTAATCTCTCGCAGTTGAGGCCTGGAGCTGATGCCATTTCAAAAGGTATTGGGGAGAATTCAATGGTCCCTGAATTTTTTTTTTAACTTTTTGGATTTTTCTTCAGACCGAGGAAGGGGCCTGACTATGTAGGAAAAGCTGTAGGAAAAGGGAAGAGTAAGCTCTCTTTTGGCAGATATAAGCATCCACACAGAAAAAACCCCTCTCAGAATCAGAATAAAGATAAACATGTCATAATACAAAAACAAAAAAAATCACTTAGATTTGTTATTTGAATGTTCATTGTTAAAAAAGCATACAGCATTTCATGTGGAATTCAGTAGCAATCCAGCTGCAGTGGTGAGGGGGTATTTTGTAGGCAAGCCCTTCAAGCTGAGAGAGAGCCAGACATCCCTCCACGAGGAGCAGTCTAGCTGGGAGTGTTATAAATAATTCAAGGAAGAAGTGGCTGCTAGAAAAAAAAGATTTATTTATTTATTTTTCGGATTTATATCCCGCCCTCCCCGCAAATGGGCTCAGATGGGTTGAAGGACACCTATCCACATTTTACTTGTCCTTTCTTGTTACATGAAAAAGCCAACAAAACAGACTTCAGGGAAGGCCTCAGCTTTTACTGAACTCTTTTCTAGTGCAGTCTTGGGTTTGCTTATCTTAAGAAATTCATACATTACAAAGTACACCAGACCAAACAGTACCTCTGGGACAATTTCAAGTTGGGAAATGACACAAGAAAAAGGCTGAAGCACAATAAAGTCCCATCCCTTGTGTGGAAATTGAGGTGAATAGGCTACTCAAGTCTGATAGTTACAGAGGGTGGGGATCCCAGGCCCACCCTGCGCCCTTCGTCCTGTAGGAAATGGTTATGGTATCTGAAGAAAACAAAATTTCAGCTTACTAGTGCACTCTTGAACTCTTGGCTGGTTTATTTAGAGGTCTGAATTCTCTTCCTCCAGATCTAATTTATTTTCATTTGGTTCAAAATGTCTGCTTAATGTGTGCATGCAAATATATTTGCAATCCATTTTAACCCTCTCTGCCTACCATCACTGTTAATTGGTCTGTCTCTTTTGGTTTGAAAAACATATTGTGTGTTTTTATTTAGGGAAGATCTTAATGTGATGCCATAATGGAAAATGGCATCAATAATGAAACATTGTTTTGGTCCCCATTTGGACAACAGCCTAGTGATACAAAATGGATTTGGACAAGGGACTTGAGACAGGCAGACTTCCCATCAGTCTCCCTTTTTGTCTTCAGGAGCAGTGAAACAAGGACAGTGCAGATGTAGTGGAATAAATCTGTCCGAGTTGTCTAACAATCTTAAGCATCATTCGAACTATAATGGTTCCTTGTAACTGTCACTTGATTTTCCTTGAGTTATTTTGAATGTCAAGGAGAGTTAAAGAAGCCAGTGTTCACTATGAAAAGAGAGTCAATAAAAATAAGACTTTATTTCTCACATGTCTGAACATGTTAAGGCTTTCTTATATATAATCAGACTGTGCTGGGTCCAAGAATGCCAGAGACGGAGAAAAAACCAGCAAGGGTTTCTCTCCTTGCTCTTTGCACCTATGGGCTCACTGTTGTGCCTACTCTGCCCTTTTCTATTGTTGGAAAATGACTAGTTCTTGAAGCCATTATAGTTTAACTTTTTTATTTTAATTTTTTATAATGGACTTATAGTCTGCAGCACTCTGGGCCTTTAAAGCAAACTACACAAAATGAGGAGATGTTGTATTTGGGGGCTCCAATATAGACTGGAGCAGTAGTGTAGGTTGTTCCCTGCTGAACCATTTCTCAAACCTGAAGCCTGATTTAAATGTCAAAATGAATTTTCCCATGTAAAGTTTCATGCTCTCAGCATCTCACTTCAAGCCAGTTGCTACACCTGCAGTGCTGCTAAATATGCAATATTCCTGTGCCAGCACAACACACGCTTTGGATTGCTGGTGTGCTAACATTGCACATGCAGCAGTTGAGGGCCCACTTTAAATGCTGGATGCAAACAGTGTCACATGCATGAGTTCTTCTTGTACACAGTGTTTCATTCCAATGGCATGGAAGATGTTTTCTCCAAAGCTGCTATTAGTCTTGGTGTATAAAAAAATGTAGGTAACCCAAGCTCTGCCACCACAGATGAAATTGAGAAAAAAAATGAAATTCAGGGGAGATCCAACAAGGTCCCTATGTCTCATGTAGTTTGACCCTTATGCATACCGTTTTGGATCAGTGCTGCATTGTCAAACTTTCATGGGTATGAGAGTCCTGCTATATGCCAAGGACAACTTTGCTGTCCATCAGATTGACTAATGATACATTTGTGTGCATGTGATTGGACAGTTTAAAGTTCTGTACTGGATATAGAGAGTCTAATGATTTTTCAAAAAATTCTGATTCATTTATTGTGATAATGATGGCAGTACATAATATAGGTGAGAAAACTAAGAATAGGGGAATATTTTCCTATGCAGATAACATTAGAAAGGCTAAAATTTATTATAGGTAGATAAAACATTTCATTTGAATTTGAGATCTTAGGTTGAAATATTCATTTTAATATTCATGTAAACTCACATTAGGCCTCAAAAGCCCTTACTGTATGGAAGAATCTAACCTCCGAATTTTACAAGTATAATTACCCTGCAGAAATTTATGGCAATAATATCTCACTATACTCTCAAAATGTAAAAGTGAAACACAACTAGTAAGCAATTTTATGGCAATTTAACACACAGCCTTATAAATAAATAAGATGAATCTCCAAATAGACACCATGCTGAGTTTATGGCTATTATTTAATTGTCTTTATTGCCAACCAGTGAATATAGCAATACAAAATTATTTTAGATTGGCAGGATGGCCTTCGCTTCTTCTGACCTGTTTGCCTCCTCCCCACCCCCCGAAGAAAAATGACACCATTACTCAAATGCAGGTTTTAAAATGATCTAAAACTCTACAGGCATTTGGGCTGAGAACCTGCAGGGTAGACTGTACAGCTTTGAAGCAATAATGCACTTTTGATGAAGTCGGCTGCTGTTAACATATCTGTCATCCTGAAATCCTGGATGAAATCTAGTGGAAATGTTGGTGGCAAGAACATGCAATGGTGGTCTTGAGACTGAAGAGGTCTGAAAGGAGATAAAAAACATAGCTATCCCATTCATCAGCTGACAGCAGGAAACACAAACACTGGGGTGAGTTTGCAGATGTCTAACTTGATGAGGGCTGATTAGAATCTTCCCATCTGTATACTGATCCTGCTGTGAATGCAGTTCAACTAGCTCATTATTAAGATTCCCCAAATGATGTGAAGTCCAGGGATTACAGTTTCTCTAGATGAAAGACAGGTAGAATGGCAGAGTTTTATGCTATCTTTGTCATATCTGCTTATGTATAAATATATGTATGGCAGAAGATAAACAGGTCCCTAGTAGTACAGCTGCTAAACTTGCACTGGATAGCCAGAGCAACAGTGCACTTCCCCACAAGTTCCCAAGTCTGCCTCCATTCCAGCTAAACACAGTGCTCTGTGAAGATAGAATCGAGTGGTTAGCTGTGTTGGTCTGAAGCAGCAGAACAAAGTTTGAGTCCGGTGGCACCTTTAAGACCAGCAATGTTTTATTCAGCGAATAAGCTTTCATGTGCACGCACACCTCTTCAGGGTTATTTGCCATTCAAGATTATAAAAAGGACATTTCATGATTCACAGATGCTCATTATTTCCCCATTTAAAATCTATACATTATGTACAACACACTTTTCGTGGTACTGGCAATCCCATGCCTTCCAAATGTATATTCTTCACAATACACAGTTACAATGAAATGGTTAATGCAGTAACATTTTACACTGATGCATCTTAATAAGAGCCACCAAATAGACATCTAAATTGTACCAAAGTGTCATTGTCGCCCTCACAGTTAGCCTATTAATTAAACCCAAACAAAGGGTAACCCAAGCTTGTTATTCCTGTTTGGTCCTTGCATCTGTTAATATCTTCATTTTGCTGTATGCTAATTTGCTGCCCACCTTCTACCTATATGCATGGACTGGTAACTTCCGTTTCACTGTATCTGAAGAGGTGTGTGTGCACATGAAAGCTTATACCTTGAATAAAACGTTGGTCTTAAAGGAGCCCCTAGTCTCAAACTTTGTTTTACAGTGTTCTGTGATTCCTTCTCTGTCCAAATCCAATATGTAACTAGCTTAAAACTAAAGGGGTGCATTAGAATTCCTCATTTTCCCTGTTTTGAGTTCTGTATGGTGCACTGTGCATGTGCAGTGTGCCATGCAAATACATACATAACTCTACCTTGTTGAGTTCTTTGTGCAAAATGGTATTATATGGGGAATACAAAAAGGCATCTAGTGCCTCAAGCAGTTATGCTCCTTCACTGCAGGAAACCTAAACATTTGTTCTGTTTGCAGTCTAACACCCAGGCAGCACTGACTGCCTTTGTGATGCTGTGTTAGGCATTTCTTGCCTCTGCATTTGGTGTTCATAACCACTGATTTGGATCAAAACATTGGTTCAGTTCTTGTACCCCATCCTAAATTGAGGCAAATAAAAGTGAGGCAAAAATGTGGAACAAATCTCATTGCTACAAATGCTGAAACAAGGTACAAGAACAGAAGTGTTGCAACCTTATCTATAGGAGGAAGGCTTGGAGGATTCTTTCATTTCAGGCTCCCATACCCTTAAATTCAAGTCTTTCAATTAAATGGCAGCTTGATTTCCACACCAGCTATAAATCTTGATACCAGCGTAATTGTGGGATCAAGATGCATAGCACTTTAGTAATATCAAGCATCATCCCATTTCCTTTTCAAAGGCCATATAGTTTCCCCTGGAGTAGAGCTGAAGGCCAAAATCACACTTTCAGATTTCTTTTATTAAGAGTGACTTTCATTATAGCTCCAAATTTACCACAGCCCATTACAAAGTTGCCACTCTCTATTTGTTTTTATTACTGAAAATTAGTTACATCAAGGTGAATCACACCGTTCTATTACAAAATACATTCATGGAAGAGAAAAAAAATCAATATATTTTATAATGGCTAGTTAACACCTTATTACTTTTTCAATGTCCTTAATTCTGGAACTTCGCCCAATTTCCACCACCGATGGTTCAAAGTAGTCCTAAGATCTTTCAAGCGCTCCTGAAATTTTAAACAGTATCAATTCACATATATCTATTTCTGCCCAAAGGTATTTGATTAACACTTTCACAATGTGGAAACTGCAAAGCAGTTTTTTGTTATGATCCTATAGTTGGCTTATTGGTAAATATGATATTCCAGTTGCCATGCTTAGAAAAAGATGTATCTGCACATCAGGCACACCTTTATGTTTAAAACTGAAATATTAGCTTTGACTGAAACTGCAGTAGCATGTTTACCAGCCATTCCCTTTCCAACAGTTTCAAGGTTAAACAACAGTCAGCTTTTCTGGTACAGTCATATAAAATCATGGGACAGACTTAAGGCTTTTAGCAAAACTGCAAGACAGGTGAGCAGTACCTTAGAACCTAATAGGAAAAAGTGATACTGACATTCAACTGGTAGAGTTAACATCAGCCTGACAACATAATACTCCTGCTTCATGAAGCTTGAAACATGTAGGTACAGATAGACTCTATCTTGAAGTAAAATGGATTTTAATCAATGGAAAAGCATGACTTTGTGAACATCCTTCTGAGAGACAAGGAGATGACGGCATGAATAAACAGAATCAGAAACACCTTTGGAGTACTTTGCCTTGGGAAATCTGTCCCACCACAGACCATGTTCTGTGAAGAAGAAGCCTATTGCTTTTCAGAAGATATGATAAGGCCACTAATGTAGATATTCATATAGAGGTATAAGCAGTGCCGGTGCATCCATAGAAGCAGGGTTAAGCACTCGCCTGGGGTGCCAGCTGAAGAGGAATGCCAGCGGTGCCTCTCTTCAGTTGGCGGGCACCCCAGGTGCAGGCTGGCCTGCCTGCCACCTCACCGGCCCTCCTCTCCCTCACCTCGCCAGCTCTCCCGGGCAGTCAGTGCTGGAGCCAAGCTCGCACCGCAGGCTGCCCCTTTTGTGCTGCTGGCAGCCCTTCAGAGCCCAGCAGGACCCCCTCCCCAGGACTTGGACAGGCTCAGAGGTGGCCAAGACACTCTTCCAGGCCTCTGCAAGGGCCGGGGACCCCGAGGCAGGCCAGCAGCAGCAGGGCTCTCTCTCCAGAGTGCATGGAGGCGGATGGTGCCTCCTGGCCCCAGCGGCGCCTTCTCCGCCTCTCCAGCCCCCGGTCTCACTCCCTGCAGCAGAAGCCCAGCTGGCAGAGCCCTGCCGCAGAGAAACCATGTCCCCCCCCCCACTGCCCACACTCGTGAGGAGGATGCCACCGGCAGAGCTCGGCTCTCGGGCAAAGTGAACAGGAGAGGGCGGGAGGGCAGCGAACTCCGCTCAGGACTCCTGCCCACACATCTTCGCCCCCTGCTGCTTACAGGGGAACTGCCTGGGGACTGGGAGGGGGATCTGGGGGGGAGCCTGACAGGTGCTGCTTCAGTGAGCGTACGGGGGGGGGGGAGAAGGTAGCCTCGCCTAGTCTGGGAAAAAACCTGGTACCAGCCCTGGGTATAAGGCCTTGTAAATGGATCTCCTTTAATATGCTAAAATTGGAATTAAGAAAATCTTTGGACTGAGATATTAGAAAGAATCTAAATGACTTGGCACTGTGTTTATTGAAGGTTGGAGATGTTGCAAGATCTATAGTGCAGCCAATTTGGTGCAGTGGTTAAGAGCAGTTGACTCTAATCTGGAGAATCAGGCTTGATTCCCCACTCCTCCACATGAAGCCAGCTGCTGACTTTGGGTTAGTCACAGTTCTCTCAGAGCTCTCTTAGTCCCACATACCTCACAGGGTTTCTGTGGTGGGGAGAGGAAAGGGAAGGCAATTGTAAGCCACTCTAAGACTCCTTCAGGTAGTGAAGGGTTAGGTATAAAATGAACTCCTCCTCCTCCTTCAGATCATCCTACAGGGGGACAGCTGAAGGACTTGTAGTTAGCATAGCTAGGCTAGGGACTTCCCCCTTTTTCAGATTATGTCCTTGTTGTCTCCTGATTGACTCTTCTGGAGACTTTTTGCTCTTGCAAAGCTTCCTGTTGCTCTTTGTGACTTTCACAGCAGTTAGACTAGATAGTTAAGGTAAGGCTCTCTCTCATCTATGTTCTATAACAGTTTGTTCTTTTTTAATAAACCTACTTATTTTTCTCTAAACAGTCAGTGCTGCACTTCCTTTGCACATTTCAACTCTGCCAACTGGAGATGGTTAGGGAGAAGGTTAAAAAGCCTGCAAGTGTTTGTTGATACACCAACTGAGTGAAAGCATATTTGAAGTGGAGTGTGATGCAGTGTCTTATATGCACTAAGTATACCAGAAAGGGGGGGGGGGGGTAATAGAGTCTATAAGATAGAGAGGTCAATTCATTGTGCCTGCTTTCCTCTTGTCCATTCTGCTACTATCCCTTTGTTACTTGTATTGTTGATCTTAGGGACTTCCTTTCTTCTGGCTTCCTCTACATGAACTCTCAGGCCATCCTCCAATAGGGTAACGTTTTCTCTCTATCTCCATCTATCTGCATCTACTGGTTAGGTAGCAAACTAGAATCTGTATCTTGCCTTTCCTACCACAGTACGGATTTCTTTAACAACAAAGAATGAATTTAGAGTCCAGTGGCACCTTTAAGGCCAACAAAGGTTTATTCAAGGTATGAACTTCTGTGTGCAAGCACACTTTTTCAAATACATTGGAATGGCAGGTAAGGTTCAAACTTACAGTCAGAGAATGAACAGCAAATTAACTTGTAACATAATGATGTTCAAGATACGAAAAATGAAAACCAAATAACAATTTAGATTTGTTCAACTAAATAACAAGTTAAGGTTATAAGGTCAAAGGTTGCAAAGCAATAAATATGTCAAAATACAAAAAACAAAGAATTCCCTTTCTTCTTTTAAAGCAACGAGCCTCATGTAGAATTGATCCTAAAACAGTTTCCCCCTTCTGTGCACAGCCAGCTCAAACTAATAAAGAACACCTCAGAAGACAGCTAACAAGACCAGGTTTTGGGGAACGACTAAATTCATAGGAGGGCCTGTAAAGCCCAGCCCACATCCCCAAATTTATGACACTTGTAGCCTGGGCTATGCAGAATATCATAAAAGGGACTTTAGAACTATGTAAAATAATGGAAAGAAGTATCCCTCCAAACACCCCCAGATTCAACAAGCATGCTGAATATTAAAAAGGGCATGAGAAAGGTTAGAAATGAAGCTGACACAAGCAACTCTGAGAAGCAAGATAGCCAGTAAGGATAAACATAATAACCTGGAGAAGCCAAGTCAAGCAAAATCTGAGAAGGAAAAAAAAACCACTGGATAGGGTTGCCAAGCTCCAGGTGGCATCTGGAGATCTCCCACTATTAAATTTACCACTGATCTCCAGAGGACCAAGATCAGTTGCCCTGGAGAAAATGGCTGGTTTGGAGGGTAGACTTTTTGGCATTATAACTTGCTGAAGTCCCTCCCCTCCCCAAACCTCCCCTTCCCTAGGCTCCACCCCAAAAAATCTCCAGGTATTTCCCAGCCTAAAGATGCCACCACTATCACAGGAGTTACTATAAGAACGTGAATTTTTTGTCTCAGGTTATTAAACAAGGGTAAAGACAGGTATAACACAATGGCTTCTCCCTGGCCATTGTGTTGATGGAACTATGGCGTTCCTGCCTATTTTCTCTATTTGTACTGGATTCAGTATATTTTTCTATGAAGTGACTGATCAGTTCTGCTTCCTGAAGGCTGACCAGTTCTACATAGAAGTAGTTTCTTTGGGGTCTGATATAACTTATTTATATATTGAGGACCACTGCCCTGTATAAGCCTTCACCAGAAAGTCAGGCACCCGCGCATATAAAAGTCAAACAGCACAGCTCTTTATTACACAGAAAACTCAACAGGGGGATGGGCAGGGCTCATTTTGTAACAGGAGCTCCTTTGCATATTAGGCCACACACCCCTAATGTAGCCAATCCTCCAAGAGCTTACAGAGCTCTTCTTATAGGGGCTACTGTAAGCTCTTGGAGGATTGGCTACATCGGGGTGTGTGGCCTAATATGCAGAGGAGCTCCTGCTACGAAATGAGCCCTGGTGATGGGATGTATTTACACAGGATATTTTGTTTCTTTGTTGAATAAACCCGGTACTTTGCCTTCACATATGCTGTAGGCTTAGTACTCTCCGTATAACTTAGATGTTCTTTAGTTCACAAAACCCTACTCTGACTCCAATAACTTTTTGGTGGTTAACCTCTGGGGTTTATTTGCCTGGTCTCTTGCATAGGTGTAAACTATGGGGGGCTTGGGGGCTCAGGCCACCCCTGAAGTTTCCCCAGGGGGACTGAGCCCCCTCCCAGCAAAATGGGGCACCTGCCCGCTGCCGCCACCACCGCCACTGTGCCTCCCCACCTCCCTTGCTAGGCACACCTGCCCACCGCCGCTGCAAGAGCTGCTTGGCCAGCCGGCCAGCTGGCTCCCCTCCCCTGAACCCACTCCCTTCCTCCCTCCCTCCCGGGGCCATCCAGGGATCCACCCAGCATGTTAATGTCAACTGGAAGTGACATCATCATGCTGGGCAGTCCCCAGATGGCCCCAGGAGGGAGGGAGGGAGGGAGTGGGTTCAGGGGAGCTGGCTGGCTGGCCGGCTGGCCAGGCGGGCTGGGGGGAGGCTCTTGCAGCGGCAGCAGCAGGGACATCATCTGAGTGCACGTGCATGCACAAGAGTCCCCCCGCGGGAAGTCAAAAACTCTACGCCCCTGGTCTCTTGAGTCTATTGGTGCGACAACTTCAGCTTTCCAGACTCCTCTAGACCCTTAGCCCTTCCTTAGCCACCTTATAAGTTCCTTTGGAGCAGTATATGTGGTGTTTGTGACTACTGAGGTCTTATACTTTCCCCTCTCTGGTCACTCTCCCCATTGTATTAGAAGATACCAGTTCAGAGAGTTATTCTGCCACAGTTTTCCACTTAAACTGCTATATGGCTGAGTCCACTGTGTCTTCTGTCCTCCTCAGAGTTCTCTCCAACAGTTTTCTCTCAACTGTCACGGTGTTCACGGTTATCTGTCACTCACTGAAAATTCGGAGCCCTCTGCCCCCTCTCTCAGACATGTGACTCAGCAGCTCCTTTGTTTACCTGTTGCTGTCCACAAACCTACAATTCCATCACAACAGGTTACTCAACTAAATAGGGTATTAAACTAAAATCAAGATAAATGACACCTCATCTAGGTTGGAAGTCTACTGGAGCTGTCCTGAAATCCTGGATCACTTCTGAAGCCTCTCACTAGTTAGTATGGAAACCTATGCTTTATAGGCTAATAATATTTTAGTAACTTTAAATTAGAATGAGCAAGAGGCTTTTTATGGAGGCAGACTCAGACCTTGTAGGTCCAATCCCATGTTATCTTGTACTTCTGTTCCTTCGCTAATTTCTTCTTGTGCTTCCTTGTAGGCATTTTCCAGAGTGCCTTAATGTTCCATTTTCATGCCTTGATATTATCATTTTTTTCTTGTGTCCAGACAACTTCATTAACATCCCGTGCTGTCCTGGTCTTTCCTCTGTTTCCCCCCATTCTTTCCTACACTAGTTTTTCCTGTACATTCCCCACCCCCATTATGGAATGAATTTGCATGATAGCCTTTTGCTCAGAATCGGAACATTGTTTTTCTGTCTCATGGATTGCTGCCCAAAACCCACCAAGAAAAAGCGGGTTTGAGTGATGATCTTTTTTTAAAAAATTGCATGTCAATGTTTGAACATTTCAATGCTGGAGGTCCCACTGGAAGGCCTGACACCAGCTACTGCAGCTCTACTTATACATACTAAACCACATATGCATGACCCAGAAAGCATGTACAGAATCTGATTGTGGGTGCATGAGTGCTGTTGTGCTGGACATGCAGCAACCCAGAGAATTCAGATGACTAGCTTGGTGGTCATATGATATGATCACTGATAAACTGGGGGGATAATTCAATGTGTGAATAAGATGCATGCAGGAGTTCATGCATCTGCACTTAGCACTGACATCTTGAGACATTTTTAATACTTGTGTCAGCACTTCCTGCCTTTGTGTCTTCCTTCCCTTGCCTCCTACCCAGGGAGCCAGAAGAGCTAATGCTTCTTGTCTCTTTGCCTCCCAAGCCTCTCTAGCTCCAGTACGGTAAGCCACACATGCTCTATAAGACCATCTAGGTTATCATGGGAAGAATAAATCCCACAAGAGTTCAGCCATCTATTTGGGCAATGATGCTGTTGTGAGAGGAAAGATGCTTGCAACAGTTTGGGAAGTCCTAGAAGGCATGCATGGCTTGCTGCATTGGTTTCAGAGATGTCAGGGGAAAAGCAGACAAGCATTTGATTCTTAGGGGTAGCAAGGAAGGGTCAGGGCAGCAGAGAGGAAAGAGAAGGAGGCACCTTCAGATCCATCAGCTGAGGTCTGCCTCATCTCACCTCATGGATAAACTGGGCTGCTTCCTTAAAATAAATGATACACTGCTTTTAAAATAGGCCATTAAAATACTCTTATGAACAATAAATGCTCATGAAGTTATGCTAAACTTTCTGCATGTCTGGCCATTAATAACAGGCTCTCAGATTTACAAGTATCACTATACCTATCAAATGCATCTATTAAACATCCAGTGGGAAGTGACTCTCAAATGACCCACATGTTCAGAACAAGCAGTTCTTCTGTGCCAATGTCACTTGATTAATTGTGTGTGTATGTGGGGGGACAGACTGCATAGCTTAAATGCTCCCTTATATTTGTATCTGGGAAACTAGTTTGCCATGGAGTACAATTCTAAGACTAGTGCCCTCCTTGACATGCTATGTTTCAGCTTGCAGGAGAGAGAGAGCTCTTCTTAAAGGGCATGTAAGCTGCCCCTTGCCCCTTGAAGTGGCAGAGTTATAGGAGGGTATAACGCACCTCTTCCCACTTCCCTTCCTCAGAGGCAAGATTTTCCCTCTGCCTTTCTCTCCCTTTCTGAGCCACCCTTTTTATCTATTATCTTCTTCCCTGAAGAACAATGGCTGTCCCACCTTGTCCCAGTCTGATATTTTGCTGCTGGCTTAGCCCAAGATTCTGAGGAAAGGGTCAAGATCGCCCTTCAGCTTAAACTACTAAAATAGCACTTGAGGCTTTTTGAAGTTAATATATATATATAATTCAACATAGAGGGGAAAAGGTCAGGTGAAATCAGGGGGAAAATTTCTGAAGTAAATCAATAAACACTGCTGAAGTTAATCAGTACATGCAATTGAGCAATTGAGAGTTTCTTAAGCTATTCACAGTTACTTAGAATCTTTTGTTTCAGTGTTTCCTCAAACCACTTTCTTTGAGTATTCAACAACTCTTTTGGTTTCCAGAAGGCTGGCATACTCTATCCTGTACCCAAACTCCTTCGCTAAACACACCAGTACTCTTCTTAAGGTTTACTGACTCTTTTGGTTTCAAAAGGCAGTCTCTAACTACACCAGACCAGGGATCTCTCCACTCTTCATGGCTATCTTCCTGTTTTAACTGGGTAGGGGAATTATTCTCTCTCTATAAGATTTATACTCTTTTCTTGGCCCGAATGGGAGTCTTTACCTAGCTACCTACTCTTCCTTGCCAACCTCCCCAGTACTCTGTCTGTATTAAGCTGCTCTCAGTCAGGGCTGAATGCAAACTGCCCTCTCAGCATTCAGCTCTCATGTCTTTCTCTGATCAATTGATCTTAACCAATCAGATCTCTTGGAGCAGCCTGCCACTTAGGGCTCTATGGCTCTGTGAGGAATTAATCCTTCACAGTCCATTACCTGTTTACACAGCACTTCTGAGATTTTAAAGGGTTTGTCCTTCTTGGCTTTTAAAAGCTACAGTAGGCTTTGTAGACTGCATAGCTGTCCTAGAGCATTAATTTGCATGATGGGGGAAGGTTTTTTTTGGCTTTTTCCTTAGTGTTCTTCAGCCTATAACCTGGAGCAAAAGGAGCTGCTTTATACACTTATTCTAATTTAGGTTTAAGAACTATAAAACAAGGATTCTGTGTTTTAAAAGTAATGCATAACTCTTTTAAATCTCTTTGTGTTTGACCTTTTATTCACAAAACCTCTGATAATTCTCATTATTCTGCATGCTAGTACTTACATCTACCTTTAACCTATTATTTGCACATTTTTACACATCCATGTTGATGTCTGAAGGGAGACAGGTAGACACAGGGAGAATTTTGAAGTTATTTAAAAAGAAACAATGATTATGAAAGCAACTTGCAGATTATTAAAACATATGGGAATATGCTAATAGTTCAGTCAGTTCCCCTCTCAAACCATTTTTTTTTTGCCCAGGCCATTAAGCAACTCATTGAAATAAGATGCTGGTTCAAATTGTGGTTTTCAAATATAGGTATTTAATACCAGAAGGCTTCTTAGTGCCCCTCTGAGGATTTGAAATGGTTTGAAAAAGACAGCTGGAAAGATGCCTTCTGGTTATGTGTTGGGAAAAACACTGGGAAACCCAGAGGGAACCCCGAACAACCCGTTAATATTAGATTTTCCCTGGTATCTGTTTTATTCCGCTTCCATTGTGGAATAGCATGGGTTGCTGATGACTGCACCATGGGAGGCAGATGTTCTCATCTGGAGGGGTCCATTAATTATGCTTAGGTAATGCTACTATAGCACCATAAACTGCCTGCGTGACCGCAGCCTTAGAAAGCTAACATATCTGGAAGAAATGTTCTCTGTATAGTGTTCTCCTTGTGGTGGTTTTCTGCATGCAGGGATTTTATGAGAACATTCCAACATGAGCACTCACTTGCAATATGTAGATATAGAGGCTTAATGTACCTATATTATGTACTAATTCTCAATGTATAGATTGCCCTTTATCCTTGTTTTGGAGAACTACCGTCCAGTACAGCTTGGGTTGCCAGGCAGTGCTTAGCAACTAGCAGAAGGGTTGGGGGGACAGCACTGTGGAATAATTTTTTTTTTTTTTAAAGGAAGCCTCATCTACTTACTAGAAGTTTTTACCGGAAGTGACAAAGGGTAGCTCTAGGAATTGCTGGAAATGTTGTGGTTTTACCATAGAATTTCTGGTGATTCTGGCAATTCCTAGAGCTACTCTATGGTTTTCCAGAGATTCTTAGAGCTACCCTTTGTCTCTTCTGGTAAAAACTTCCAGTAAGTCTACATGTGTTTTTTTCCTGCTGCCATTCCAAGAGGGAGATAGCAATAGGACTTGGGGTCCAAGGGTCCCTCAGCCCCCACTAGAGGCTTGGCAGCCCTATGTACAACACATAATAACTATTTTACGCACCTCATAGTTGCTGAGAGCATAATGGACATCAGGTGCTAGAGTATCAGGACCAAACTTTGACTTATATTAAGTTAGTATCTTCTGTCACTGGTTCCCATTTAGCCTAGTGCTCTTGTTGCAACAATGGCTAGCCAAATGCTTCTGTGGAGTCTACAAGAAGGGCCTGCAATCTTTAGTTTTTCTCTGATGTCTGTCCCCAGCATCTCTTATTGGTAGTGCTTCACTCCTCAGTTTGGAGATTTCAGTAGCAACCATGACTGAGGTGTTACAGATGGATAGAGCCGTGGGAATGTTTGGGCAAAGAGTATACCACCCCATGTGGCACCCCCATTATTCAGATGTACTTAGTAGTTCTAAGTAGAAATGCACATGAGCTGAAATACAAGCCCATAAACATTTTGGCTCAACTCAGAGATTATTTCATTTAATTAAAACTTTATGATTCATTCCAATACTGTGGGAAGATAAAAATTTCCACAGCATACTAAAGAGGTTATGATGTGGGCCTTGGGAAATTGCATTTGACATGAAAACATTTATACACAAAGTATCTGAATAGTTAATGCATTTCAGGCATTTCACAACTTATAGCTGTGATCGGCTTTCTACAACATTCACATTTTTATTGCAAATTAACACTTCTCTAGCCAGGAGGAAACTCCACTAATAGGTACCAAACCTTATCATAAAGGCCAGTCCAAGTGCATTCTGAGCATAATATAAGTCAGAGGCAACTAAAACCCTATTTGCCTCTGACTCATATTATTTTCAGAATGCACTTGGACTGGCCTTTATGGTAAGGTTTGGTACATACTAGTGGATCTCATGTTTTTAGTCTCGGGGCTCAATTCTTGAATGTGAATAATAAATACAATAATGTCTTTAAGCATGTGCAGATTGCATTTCCTCACCACTGAACAAATCCTGACACACTTCCTGTTCCAAGCGGAGTTGGTTTACATTCTCACAGGATTCAGTGCCAGTGTCTCTCATTTTAAAATTATTGGCACTTGTGTTTTTTTTCACATATATTGAAAATAAAATGTGGTACTTGGAACTGATTATAATTCCACAACTGAAATAATCGAATTGAAAAGACTGGGATAAAGATCAACAAACTGCCACACCAAATACTTGCTCCCATAAAATAATCGCTGACCCTTCTAGAATGAGCCAGATGTTGGTATCACATATTTTTTGTCATTATTTATGAGCTCTGTCCTCATTCTCTCATAAGCACTTACCCAAAGCCGTCTGTTTACTACTAAGCAGGACTCCCTAGATAAGAGCATAAATAAATTAGTGATACTTTTTTTCACAAAGGCTCGGCTGTGCTACAATTGGATTCTCAATATGGCTGTTCCATTGAAAGTCCTTTGCATAAAAAGTTGTCAGAATTTTAAAATGTAAACTGTAATGGCAATATTTGGTCTAAATCTAATTATGAAGACAAAATGGTGGCAATATGACCTGCTTCAAACTCAACATGTGTTTTGTCAGCGTAGAGGAAGCCATGATGGTTAACCAGTTATTATATTGCTGAGCTGATCTTTCCTCACTATTGTTATCACCATCATATTTCCTTCTTTTCTCCATGGAGTTTAGGATTATGTGCACAGTGAGTATCTCAGAGAGGCTATCCTCCTAGCATGATGTGAAGGATGCTAGACTGAGACAGGGTGATGGGACCAGAAAGTTTCATTGCTGCACAGTGATTTGGATTCAGGTTTCCTTGTTTCAAGAACATAAGAAGAGCCCTGCTGGATCAGACTAATGGGCCATCTAATCCAGCATCCTGTCTCACACAGTGGCCAGCCATTTCCTCAGAAGAGCCAACAAGAGGCTGTAGAAGCCAAGACCTTCCCCTGATGTTGTCTCCTGGTTCTGGGATTTAGAGGCTGAATGTGGACATTTTCCTCAGTCACCATGGCTAGTAGCCACTGCTAGTTCTATTGTCCATGAATCTATCTAATCCTTTTTTAAAACTGTCTATACCTGTGGTCATCACTGCTGGCTTTGAGTGACATGCATTAACACAGGAGTATTCCAGACATGCTGTGAGTTGAAAGTTGCCATTGTTGAATCAACCAGATATGGTAGAAGTACCTTTATTGTGTTTGAAGATATTCTAATTGTTGGTCCATACCTGATGAAGACTTTTGGAAACGAATGTACCTACCGGATGTTTCGTTGTTGATGACTTTGGACCCCCATCACCTATTATATTAAATTAATCATATTTTGTAATATTGTTGTATGTTTTTGAAATTTTTGATGCATATGCTTTAATAGGAGAGTGTGTTGTCACAGCTGTATGATTCTCTGCTCTTAACTTGTTCCATAGCTGTTGTTCTCATAGATATTGGAGTTATATAGAGGCTCAAAATGATCATGTACTAGAAAAAATATTTTTTTTTAGTTTTGTTTGGTTGAAAAACTAATAAGATATTATTTTAAAAAAAAGATCTGCTGGATGTGTCAGATAGAGCTGAGTATCACCTGCATATTAGATTTTCTTCTTCTAAAAATAAGAAAAGATGGTTTTTATGCCCCATTTTTCTCTACCATAAGGAGTCTCAAAGCAGCTTACAATCACCTTTCCCTTCCTCTTCCTACAACAGACACCTTATGAGGTAGGTGGAGCTGAGAGAGTTCTGAGAGAACTGTGACTAGCCCAAGGTCACCCAGCAGGCTTCATGTGGAGGAGTAGGGAATTAAAGCTGGTTCTCCAGAGTAGAGTCTGCCGCTCTTAACCACTGCATCATGCTGGCTCTCTAAGGTGCTCATGACAGAGTACACAGTTTTTTCCTCCTCTATTTTATCCTACCTTGTGAAGTAGGTTAGGCTGAGACAGTGAGTGACAAACTCAGGGTCATCTAGTGAGCTTCATGGTGAGTAGGGATTTCAGCCTGGATTTCCCCAGGTCACTTAGTCCACCAGGAAATATTCCACATCCAATAGGAAGCAGTTTTCCATGTTCTCGGCTCAGTTCTGTATTGCACAGCTGTTAACACAGTGATTTAGTGATTGGCTTTTGCCATAGAATAAACATAAACACAGATATCCATGTATAAAGCTGCTATCAGAAAACTGATTTATTTATCACAGTATTGTTGACTAATTGGCAGAGACTGATTTTAGAATTGGGCGGGGGGGGTCAGTGGCAAAGGATGCTAACCCAAGGTGCTGATACCTCTGTCTCCATCCACTTGATCTATCCAACTTAGCCCAGGTATCATTTCCTGGATCCTGGTGAATTTTTCAAGATAATTACTAGGAATATTCAAAAATGATACTGGAACCCCCCCCCCCCTCCACATACTACTATTATTTGCGAACATGCAGGTTGCTTTAAGAGAATAAAGGATGACTTAGGGGAAACTAGTCTTTAGTTAACCAAAGTACCATTATATGCACGTTTATGACACTGTAATCCTAAGAGCACTTTCTTGGGGGAACAAAGTTCAAGTCCGGTGGCTTTTTGTAGTTTATGAGGAAATAATTTTCCATTTGTTGGTTTGTAGCCCATAGAGAATTATGGCAGCCCCACCTGTGGCACTGATTCTATAAGTCCTGCATTTGAGTTTCCCCTTTGAAAATATTAGTCTCTCTTAGAACTATTAATGGCTTCCAAATTAATCATCAAATGGCAGTAACATGCAGCAGCAGAGGAAGACATTATGAGGACAGCAGATAGAGGCAAATGTAACCAATGTAATCAAAGAATCACAAATGACTGACTTCCTTCATACTGATAAACTTTGTAAGGACAAATCTGAAAACAATGAATAAAACAGTTTGCAGCAGGATAGAGAGATTTTTTTAAAAAATCCTTTAAACTTTTATTTAAATGCATCCAGCCTCTGGGCTTTTTCAGAACAATGGGTTAGAAGTACAGATGGCTTGTGTGGGAAAAAAATGGCAAAAGATGGCATGTAAAACCTGCATGCTTAAATGAAGATCTACACCTATCTTCTACTGCTGACAAATAAACAGAACCAAGCTTGAATAACAGTCAGATGGCAGAACAAGCCAATTACACCTACAGAGGCAAGTACAATACAAAGAAAAGAAAAGATGCACACTAGGAAAAAAAACCTAAAGAAATAATATACATGTAATTAAACATAAAAGCAAGAAAGTGGAAGGGTTGGGTGCCTCTGCTGTTTTTGAAATTGCTTCTTGATAAAACTAATTTAATGAAATCTTCTGGCAGATGTGGTCCAGTCATAAGGGATAGTTAACGGGAAAAAGGCAACAGAAGCCAGGCTAGTGGGTGGATGTTACAAATGCTATAACATTCTAGCTTTATACATTTACAATAGTAACATTCCATGAAGAATGGATGCAAATGAATTAACATTTTAAATAGCTATTTTGAAGACTGGGAGAACAGTTTAAATAGCTTGCAGAAGTCTGCCCATAGCATTTAGTTTAATGGAGAAGTCAGAAATTATAGGCTGTGGCTGTTTGCGGCAGACGGCATACATTTCTTAGCTCAAGGAATTTATTTTCTTTTTGTATTTTCGATTAGCTTTAATAGAGGATTCAGTAATAGACAGGAATACAGCCAATGGTAAATATGTCTAGCCATATAACTACCTATTTCTAAGGTATATATCAACTAAGAGTGAAATGAATGTCTAACATGAATTTATTGTTACTGTGATGCCATCAAATGTTATTCAGTTTTATTTCAGGCAGTTCTGAAAATTACCAACAGCATTTCAGTATTTAATTATATTTGTCCCAGTTCTGGGATAACAGATGGCTGTCTAAAACTAGTCACCCCTCCTCAACCCCTCCTTATTCTTGCCCACTCTTGGATGTCGTTAACAGTGTGTTGGGGACATAACTGCACAGCATGTATTGTGCTGATTCCAAGATCACTGGCAAGACTGGGCCACTGATTCTGGGATTGGGACTCTGGGCACTGATATCCCAGGGTTAAGCAGAGTGGGCCTCATCAGGATCAGGAGGGATTGCCACAGATTGCACTGCCATACCTGGATGGATTTTCTCCACCTGTAATTAGGCTGAACACTACAGTTTCCATTTAGAGAATGACAGCTTGCTTTTAGAATTGGAAAATTTCTAGTTAAAAAAGAACTGAGGATATTTCAGAAAAGGAAAGATGCAAGCCTTGTAAAGTGCAACTATAATTTAATAAGAGCTCCTCACAGTCATATCTGGAAGCACAGCAATGGTGCTCAGTCAGTGGTATTGCATAACCTCTGCGTGCACAGGATCACAAGTTCAATTTACTGTGTGTTCAGTTAAAATAATATTGGCTAGCATGGACAGTTTTGTTCACTAGGACTGTGTGGACACACACAAAGAAGCACCACAGGGCAGTTGTCTCCCAGTGGCCCCATCCCAACTGACAAGAGCCTGGCAGCCTCCTAGGCGACACAAGGCCTTTACCCAGCACTCCACTTCAGGGGCAGGCAGAGGAACTAGTGACTCAGAGAAGTCATCAGCCTCCATATTCTCAGCAGACGCCAGGGTGGGGCCAGAGAAGCCTGCACCAGGGCAAGTAAGCCCAACAGCAACCCAGGCACAGGGGCCTGGGATTGGGAGGGCCAAAAAAAAAGAGAAAGAGAGCTAGCAGCCTATCCCATCCAAGCCCTGGCATAACCAAGAGGGCAGGAGTGAGGTGGTAGTCATCCAGCAGGCCAGTAGAAGGTTCAGCAGAGGAGTGAGTCACCATTCTCCCTCAGAGAGAGGTGGAATATATCCAGCAAATGGACAAGACTATTTGGACCTTTAAAATGCAGGTTCTTGGGAAAGGCCAAGGAGGAGAAGAGGACATAACTCTGATATAACAAGAGCTGTGGCCCTGGAGAAAGGAGAAGGAATAAGGAAGTGCAGCTCCCTTCCCTTCGCCATTCTGAGGCCTGGGAAGACTTGTTGGAGACACCTAGCAAGATGGGTTGAGGGCAAGCCAGTAGAGCTGGAGAGGGAGGAGTGTGACAAATGAATAAGTCTCACAGTGCAAACAACTACTGTGGTCTTTTTCTTCCATTTCCACTTATACAAGCTCTAGTACAGGCAAAAATTTAGTTCTGGATCCAGCCCAGTGGGAGGTAGCCTCATGCTGTAAGATATTATGACTACTCCAAATTGTGTATATGTATGGTTACATTTGATGCAATATTTCTTAAATCAAATTTTCTGCAAATGTTCTTACACTAATAACAAATGTCAAGCAAACCTTTGAAAACCCATCATAGATTAAGAAAATACTCAAGAACTGGAAAGTATTGGAAATGATAACTGGATGTGCTTATTTTAACATCAAAGAAAGAAATCTCAGTTATTAACTATGGAGAAAAGTTGAGTAGCCTAAAAATCCCAGCAAGATTCTCATCCGAGATATTAATGTTTGGTATTTTTTGCCCCTTGCTGAATCTGAAGGATTTGGTGTCTTCAGACTGCTGTTCTGAAAGTGGCTAATAGAGCCATCTCTTTCTGTTGTGAGAGATAAGTCTGTATTTATGGAAGGGATTCATCCTACAAATCACTCTGTCTCATTAGCTCATTCAGACATCACACAGAACCATGAAGGCCACTCCAGCAACTCTGGTTACTTAGGTTACTTAGGATCCATGAAACAAGGACCAGAAGTTAGTCTTAACTGTAGTTTTGTATAATATCTTAATGCAAATATTCTGGCTCAATCCTGGTGTAATCCTGGCTTGATCTCTGGCAATGTCCTCCAGGGCTGCAAAGAGAAAGCAATGAAATCAGTACATGTGGAAGCAAAACAACATTTGTGTGACTGAAAGATGAATTCTAGTTTCACACAAGAATCATAGTGAAAACTATTGGTTGGCATACCTTCAGGACCACCTATCCTGGTACGTCCCCCACAGAGCACTCTGCTTGAATGACTAAAATTTACTGGTGGTCTCTGGTCTGTCCTCAACCACAGCCAGGGCTGGAGGAACACTTTTTCAGGAAAGATAAGGGCCCTGCAGGATTTAGTGCAATTCCACAGGGCCTTCAAAAATGAGTTGTTCTGCTGGGCTTATTGTTGAGGGCATTACAGGGGTCTCAATTGGTAAAACCTAATGGATTGGCCTTCTCCTTCCCCCTCCCCTTGTTCCCCCCCCCACTGTTCCCTTTTTTCAGTGGTTACATATCTTCCCCTCATATTGAGTTTATGCCATCTTGATTGTATATAACTGATTATATTGTATTGAATTTAGTGTATTTTATTGATGACTGAAATACTACTACTACTACTACTACTATACTACCACCACTACCACCACCACTACTACTACTACTACTACTACTACTGCTACTACTAATGCAGTTTAGTGGCAGATTACCAATTTATGCTGAGTACCATTGAATACAGTAGGGGAACCTAGTCTCCATATCACAGGGTGTCAAGAGGAGGTAGCAGAGGCATGACAGCTACTACTATATAAGTGACTATCTACTGAGTAGGTAGCATTGCCTGGCACAGGCACTGGTGATTTCATCAGTAGCTCATTCCAGGTGCTGCTATCCACTTTGCAGCCGTATGCCTGAATACACCTGCAGTATCAGTCCTGGAGTGGTGATTTTCTAGTGCAGGTGGTATAACCCAAAGCACTCCAAACTGCATGGCTGGAATCCCTGGATCCAAGTACCTCCCCCCAACCCCCAACCCCACGATGAATGGCAATGGAATAGCTCAGTGGTGTTTCAGAATATTGTATAATGCTTAGAATGTGTTTAATAATGACTTCCTTAATAGGTGAAAAAACTGTTAGTGATACTACCAACAGAAAATATATGAATGCAATAATTTTCTGATTTTAAACATGTTTATTCATTTCCTCCATTGCTTCTGTACTATACACTGCATAACTTGTAAATCTCACTCTGAAATGTGTGGATGATTTAGTCTCTTTTTGATCAGTTTTAGCTGGTACATAGGTTTCATACTTGTTGGGATATGGAAAGAAACACTGGGCTTGCAGCCTACTATGCATCAAATTCTGGCCATATGATCAATCTACCATGTAAGAATAAATCAGCAAAAAGAAAGTCTCATAGTGCAATTCTATGCAGAATTACCCTAGTTTAAGCCCACTGATTTCAATAGGTTTATGCTGCATAGGATTACATGTTCAAGGTACTGTGTCTGCATGCTTCAGTTATGGCATTTACAATATAATCCTAAACATGTCTTATTCAGATCTATGCAGTGGGGCATACACCCAGGAAAATGCTCTTTGGATGTCACTGTTAGCCATCCCAAATCCAAGAAAGAAGATGTGCAAGCACAGTAGATACATGTGTAAATTGAACACAAATGATACTTCTCTGGTCTCAAATGAGCTGCATGGATCACATACAGATGAAATGTACTTCCTGATCTGGGCATGTGCAACAAAGGGAATCTGAAGGAGGATTGGGGCAGGGATCTTTGGCATCAGATAACATAGCATTTTATGGCATCAGATGTTTTAAATGCAGCCTGTATGGGTAGCAGATGCAACTCATGTTGCAGCAGATGTTCTCATTCCATAAAGCCTTCTTTAGTGTATTTTTTGTGCCTTCAGGTCACAGCTGACTTATGGCAACGCTATTGGGTTTTGAAGGCAAGAGATGTTCAGAGGTGGTTTACCATTGCCTGCCTTTGTGTTGCGACCCTGGTATTTCTTGGTGGTCTCCCATTCAAATCCATGGCCAACTGTGCTTAGCTTCTGAGATCTGATGAGATCAGGTTAGCCTGGGTTATCTACATCAGGGCTCGTTAGTTTATATGCTGATCTAAACCTTCATTGTCAGTATTGCACATTAACTTCTGATAATGTAAGAGTAGGTGATTTCAACAGTTTTCTTTAATTCACTTCTCATGCTATTCATAAAGGTCCCTTATCTCCCAAGAGCAGATTTTGGGGGAGCATTTGGGGAAGAATTGGGATGGGGTACGTAATAAAGTCCCATGCATCTAATGGAAATCCCTTCCATTACCAGAAATTATCTCTGGACAAGGCCCTTGTATTTTGCTAGTGGATGCAATGCCAAATTCCTCTTTCTATAACATTCGTAATAAGCATAGTAGAAATGTATTACTTTCCCTCTAAAAAGTAATTTTATCTGCTATACTTTTCCCCCTCACTTAAAATTGTCTTTAATGAACTTGTTATGCCTGAGTAGTTCAGAACCAGTTGGAAATCTTATTGGGAGAAAGAAACACATGCTTTTCAGCCTTTCATTCTTCTAATGTGGAAATATCACACTTCAAATGTAAAACACATTTATGAATAATGAGAAATTTATAAAACCATGGGAAAATTTCATTCTGTTATCAAACAATTGCCCTTTTCATTACCATCCCTGAAAAAAATAAATCCATGAGGCACTGGCATACACCACTATGGTACTGATGTATTGTGGGAAATAACTTCGTATGGAAACACTTAACAGTCAAACTATTGTGTCTATCATAATAAATATAAAATTGGCACATGCACAAAGTTACACATCAAATTAATAGTTTTCCTTATTTAAGAGATACAGTTTGTAGTCTGGATTAAACTAAATGAAAACCTTCAGCGGGTATATAAATCTTAAGAAACAAATTCAATATTAAACTACACAAAAAAACAACACACAAAAAACTCTGGGAGAAATTAGTTTTGATAAAGTTTCCCAGTAAAATGTGTTTTATTTGTATTGATACTCGTGACAACTTCACAATCACATAAAAACCATGAGAGCTGGATTTGAATCCAGTATCACCTTAGAGACCAACAAGATTTCCATGGTATAAGTTTTTGTGAGGCAAAGTTTCCTTCACCAGATCAAATCATGGTATCATAATCTAGCATCATTCAAAAGAATTTGCACAGTGCATTAAACTGGCAGGACTTTGGATATATCCATACATATATGTGTAAGCCTAATGTTATAGCCATTGTGCTTTGCTTCACATCTTCAGTTTCATCATGGAACCTTTAGTGATTTCAAGGTGTTCTCACTTCATGTGTAATTTATCTAGAACCTTGGAATTTGTGTTGCAGAGAATGCAGAAACAAAATCAGCCATCTATTTTTAGCAAGCAAAGCCCTGCAGCAGAGGACAAGTAGGATTATGAAAGGGCATACCATTCTTCGGTAAAGGAAATGGTACTTATTCCTATCAGGACTTAATTTAATTCTTAATTAAAACCAAATCAATTCAAGTTCAAAGAATGAGCATTGAAAGTGCCTTCTGCAAAAGCTGTCTGAGAGCAATTGTAGTCGGAAACTCATAGTCCCAAGGACCTGGGGAGGGGGAGGCAGCAGCTCAGTCACATGTTACTGAACCAGCACCATGAAACACTTTGCCTTTCTCTTCTCTAAATGTGTGAAATGGCTCACAGTTTTGAGTTTCTTCCCTCCTCAGGCTTCTTCTGCTCACCATAAATGAAGAAAATACACAGTTGTGTTCCCTAAATTCAAATCACACACACATAATTTCTGTTGAAGGGACAGTGATCTCTTCTCACTAGGGAAAATGAAATGAAGTTGTGAGGTAGTCAAACGGGGGTTGCCAACCTTTTCTTTAATGAGACCTACTTCTGAGTAATGCATGTACCAAGCTCCTCCCATAGTCCCCCCCCAGCATGTTTACCAAGTTTTTTTCTGTCCTTGAATGAGAACATGGACCAGGAAGAGTACCAGAAATGAACCTATGAGCTAAGCAGCACAGAAAAAAATCCAATGAAATAAAAGCTTTAAAAAAAGTTTGAAAAAGATCTTTTTGTGTTGTTTTACTGAGACTTCTAGGGTTTGCATGAGCTACTTTTCAGCAGCCAGAGAAATACTAGTACCTCACAAGCTACTAGTTGGGGATCCCATACTAGAATGAACCATCAAGTCATAAGGTTCCTTACCATTCCTGAATGTCAGAAGTCATTTTGTCTACTTGAGGTCCATTTACAATTAGGGATGGGCACAAACCAAACCACATTCGTAGTTTGTACACAGAAGTTCGTGGTGGGTCTACCATCATGAACTTCCATTAACTTTTAAAGCAGTTTGTGATAGTTCATGGTGATTTATAGATGGAGCAGAAAACAAAGATTTAAAAGGACTCTGTGTTCTTTTAAACCCCTCCTTTCTGTTCCCTGTAAAAGCCACAAAAACAGCTGAATAATGGGGATGCGCTGCCTGCTGCTCAGCTGTTTAAGGCTGTCTTGTGCAGTTCTTTTAAACTTTGAAGGGGATGCAGAAGACAGCCCAAAAAACAGTTGGCTCAGCCTTTTTGGGGCTGTTTTGTGCAGTCCCTTTAAACAAAAGGGACTTCAGAAGACAGCCTGAAAAACAGTTGCACAGTGGGGAGTCACTTGCTGCTGTGCAGCTGTTTCAGGCTGTCTTCTGCAGTTCCTGTAAAATTTAAAGGGACTGCAAAAGACAGTCTGAAAAAAAAACAGCTGTGTGGCTGGAAGACATTTACTGCTGTGCAGTTGTTACACGTTTTCTTATGCAATCCATTTAAACTTTAAATGGATATTCAAGACAGCCTGAAAAATAGCTGAGGTTTTGCAGGGCCATGAACCAGTTTGGTTTGTGAACCAGCTTCATGGTTCAGTTCAATTTGTGGTGTTGGTTTGTGGCTTGGTCATGAACCATGAAGCGAACCACATTTTCCGTGTTTTAGTTCTCGCTATTTGCAACAGGGTATTTCAGCCAGTCATTGATTGGTACATTTCCGGTGAAGGTGGGGCATCCCTCTCCCACCTCTTATTGCTGGCCACCATTTCAAGTGGCATTGGGATAAAAATAAAAGGAAGGAAGGAAGGAAGGAAGGAAGGAAGGAAGGAAGGAAGGAAGAAAGGAACCTGGCAGAATAATTTGTGGTGCTACCCCACTTCTGGCAAAAACCAAGAAGTGACAAAGAATAGCTCTAGGAATCTCCAGAAATTCTCTGGTAAAAGCAGAAACTCCATAAAGTTTCTGGCAATTCCTAGAGCTACCCTATGCCACATCCAGGTTTTTACCATGTGACATAGTGCCACAGACAGTGTTGTGTCCTCCTATGTCCCCACTCACCCTCCACCAGCTGCCAGTTGCCTGGCAACCCTACTTCTTAGAATGACCATTTCAACAAATTAGATAGGAGTGTTCCATGTACGTTAATGCTTGGGTTTTTTTTGTGGAAGAACCAGCAGCAAGTGGTATTGCGCAAAGCCACAATGTCATTTCCACCCATGTAACTGGAAGAGACATCATATTATCTCTGCAGCACTGTAGCAATCTTCATAGAGTTTGAGCGATTGACAGAATGTCGCTACAACACATGATGTTACTTCTATTTATGCAACCAGAAGTGATGTTGTGGCATTGCTATGACACCACTTCCCCCATCAGCAGCAGCAGTAGGGGATTGCAGGTGGGGGGTACAGCAGAAAACCTGGCCACCCTAATTAATGCTCTTGTGTCAGAAAATAATATTTTGTCTTCTTAAAAAAAGTTTTAAGTGTGACAGATTTAAAACCTGAGCTCTGCAAAGAGATATCAGTTTAAATTGAATTGGATCTTTTGAAATTAGTTTCTTATATAGTTGCCTGCTCCTATATTTTTAAAAGCATTTAAAAATTTAGAGCAATATATTCTTGAAAGATAGTTTTTTATGTGACAGGTTAAGATTTTCACAAGGCTCCTGTCACTTTTAGTTCTCGCTAATAATGCTTCTGGTAGATATTTTTTTTTAATGGTGTCATTTTCTTCATGTTTACATTTGGGTCTTTCTCTATAATGCGCACAAAAAGCAGAGCAACTTTAAATTGTTCCCTGTGGTAGCAGTCTTCACCTTGCAGGCCATTTGCATAGATTGAACTATGGATCAGGGGATTTTCCCCAAACCATCAGAAATTCCTTCCTTCCTCAAAAGAATTGCAATGATTTGAAGAAACCCCCCCAACCCAATTCACATTGTGATCCACCATACATGAATGGTGGACCACTTCAAGGCAGCTCCTTGGAAGGAGAAATGACAGTCGGCAGCTCTTTTATTTACAATAGCATTTAAACTAGTGTTGTTTTCTGTACAGAAAGGAAAACATGACAGTCGGCAGTTGTTTTAGTTTGTTATTCATACTTTATATCTTGCAATAAGCTGATAAAATAGTTGTTTTTCACCTGGGAAAGGCTCTGCAGCTGATGCCTAGCTTTGCTTTTAGCAAGGCTTTTTATGTAACTAGGATTTTCAGGGAGATTATTAGTTGTTCTGGAGGCATTTATTGGCATAGTTGCCTCTTCTAATTCAAGTAATCCAGGTCTCTAACGAGATTAGTCCAAACTCATGTATAAATGCTTTGTTATTTTCTTGCTCTGTTGGCTTAGTTACACCATATTCTTCCTCAAATTGCACTGTAAGTCTTCCACATTATTTTTTTAAAAAGATCTAAATTCCTCAATCAGTTTCAAATTTTTCTTTGGCATGATTAAAGCAATTGGTTCAGTTTGCCAATGAGAGACAGCTCTGTTTGAAGAGGGTTCTTCTTTGTTGAGGATAAATAGGTCATGTCTTTTGGCAAGGCTATTTAGGCTCAAACAAAAAAATGAAGACAGCGCTGCACATTTGTTTTTCAGATATCTGAGTTGGGTTTTTTTTCTTCCAGCAGTGGAGCACTGATCAGTAACCTGTGTGCGATTAGTTGGACTATATACTCAACCTTTTCCTTCCTAGAGGTTCTGTACCCCAAGGAATAGTTCCAGCTGCAGGTGGTAGCCCTTCATTGGATTTGATGAACTGTCTGGCAAAGGGCCTGCTTATCCTTTCAAGTGGCAGCCTGAAGGTGTCCAAGCCAGAGGATCATGCTTGATGAATAGCTACTTGCTTTATGGCAGGCTGGCCTGGGATTGCCAGCTCCTAAGAAAAATAAAACTTGACACAATTATTTGATTTTCTGCCCATTTGCTAGGAAAGCTGGCCTTTTCTATTTAAATTTTGCTTTTAATTTTTAGAACATTAGTTCTAAAGTACTCCATCTTTTTGTGTTATACCTCTGAGGAGGCCAGTCAACAGCTGCTGGCGAAACGTCAGGTATTACAACGCCAAGACCACGGCCATACAGCCCGAAAAATTTACAACAACTAATGAACTCCGGTCATGAAAGCCTTCAATAACATATTTTTAGAACACTGTTTAAAACATTTTGGTACCCGTGTGTACAGGCAAGAATCCATAATGTATCAGGGAGAGTCCAATTATTATCCAAGGCAAAGGGACATGGTGCTAGTAGCTCATTTCTTCTATGGTTGGCTTGCTGCTTTTCATCTCAGCCTGTTTAGGATGACTTCTTGCAGTCAATGGGGTTTATTGCAGCAATAGAACTTTTGACTTCCTAGGCCTGCCCCTTTCTGGCTGGTTTAGCCCAACCATCTGACTCTGAGCTGGTTTAGCCCAACCATCTTGTCATGACTCAGACAGCAGTGGTGGCACCCTCTCCTCTCCAGCCCTCCTGCCCAAAACTGGGACAGCAGCAGGATGCTCTCAGTGGAGGCAAGGCTGCCTTCCCAGCCTGTCCCTTCAGTTACTGCACCCATAATCAGACTGATGTGGTGGGTGTAGCTTGGCTCTTGGTGGAAACTGTAATGGCTGGTTGCTCACATCAATGACTGATAACAGCTTGGCAACAGTGTCCAGCAGCAACAATGGTGGATCAGCCTCATCTGATAGCTGGTAGCAGTAACTTCCTTCCTTCAGCCTGTTTAGGTATTATAGCATGTCTGTTCCATGGCTCTATCTGTGCCATCTGTTTCTGTCTCTCCTGCCTTGTGTTTTTGCATCCTCTTATCTGTTTCTTGGGCCTTTCTTTGTATGCACCCTCTGTTCTGTTTGGGTTTTCTCTGTGTCTCCTTTCCCTGGCCATTTTTCTTGGGTGCATGTGCTATAATGGGTTGCTCTGTGCAAATTTACTGGAGGGGGAGGGGCGTCATCTCTCAATACCCCATCCATAATATAGGGTGTGTTTCTAGACTGTCTAAATGCTTCCATTTGTAATAATATGCTGAATATATGTGGTATTACAGCCTGAAACATGTGCTGTCTCTGGTTCATCTCATCTCTTTGAATGGTTTTTGTGGTAGATTTGTAAATTTCCATTGTGCCAGGTTTACCTGTGATGGACTATCAAGTGAAGTATTTATTGCTTGGTGGCATGGGGGACTTGAAATCACATGCAATAGCTGTGAGCAGTGTTCCCTCTAAGCTGAGTTAGTGTGAGCTAGCTCACAGGTTTTTAACCTCCATCTCACAGATTTTTGTCTTAGCTCAGGAAGGATGGCTCCAGAGCAAACTAGTTTATGCAGTAGCCAAATTGCTCACCCACAACTTTAATGCCAGTAGCTCACAAAGTAGAATTTTTGCTCACAAGACTCCACAGCTTAGAGGGAGCATTGGGTATGAGCAATGCTGTCTCTAAGCTGTGGAGTCTTGTGAGCAAAAATTCTACTTTGTGAGCTGCTGGCATTAAAGTTGTGGGTGAGCAATTTGGCTACTGCATAAACTAGTGTGCTCTGGAGCCATCCTTCCTGAGTTAAGACAAAAATGTGTGAGCCAGAGGCTAAAAAACTATGAGCTAGCTCACACTAACTCAGCTTAGAGGGAACACTGGCTCTGAGTGGAGATTCTACACCTGCTAAGAGTTGCTGTGCTCCACAGCCACCTCCAGATCAGATACTGGAATGTTTTTTTCTGACAGTTACTAATGCTAGGCAAGAGTGCTAACTCTTAAGTAATTATTTTCTCTTTGTGCAATGGATGGAATGATGTGCTCGCAAGCAACAAAAACACAATATGCTGGGGGGGATACTTTGTCCCTCCTACACCAAAAGCACCCCCACCCCACAACAAAACCAAACAAGTGGGTGTTACAAATATACCTTTAAATTGTGTTCTGTATCGTGTTAAATCATTTGATCTTCCAGCCAGTTCCACAGACAAAAAAAATCAGGATATACAGCACAGATACTTAAGGATTAATAATACAATTCAGTTGCTCAGTAGGTGGGGCATTTTGTCAAAGAAAAAACTGCCATGCTCAAGACACTTCACAGAGGGAATGTGTTCATTTATTTTTACAGCAGTTCACACACACACACACACAAATTCATTACACCAAACTGAAAGCTCTGAGGTTTTATGATTATTATTCTTATGTAGATACACCTTTGGGTATCTATGGTTTCAAATAAAGTCTCAAAAATTGTTTGCTGCAGAAAATATAATATATGTGACTGCCCAGTGCAGAAACTGAATCCCTTTGTATATCGTTTCCCTTTTAAGCAAGGTAAAAAATGGTAATGGTTTCCCCCCCTGCAAAATTCAGTGGAAATGAAAAACAGACATTTGATAAAACTATACCACTGTACAAGGCAGGAGATGAGTTTTGATCCCTAAATGTAAAAGCATGTACAGATCAGTTAATACATTTGATAATATATTTAATCATATTACACTAAACCCATTCATTATAATAAGGACATAAGAACCCTGCCAGATCAACTCCAGGGACCACAGAAATCACTATCCTTTTCCCTGTAGTGGCTGGCCAGATGCCGAATTCCCAAATCATGGCAACAGCCCTCCCTACTGTTGCCTCACAGCAGTTGGTATTCAAATGTAGATGTCCTCTTCCAATAGATGTATCATTTACCCATAATAGCTAATGACCACTGATAAATCTGTTACTTATGAATCTGCATAAGAATCTATAAGTTCCAGCCTTGATTGGGGTCAGATTTACACACAGGTTCATAATGTTTATGTTCTAGTCCAGATCTTGCCTTACTGCCAAGGCTGACTTATCCACGAGGCACAGTAGACACATGCTAGGGCCCATGAGAATGTTTCAATTTCTTTTACAATCAGAAGGAAAACATCTTTTAAAAATCAAAGGGAACTTTTAGGGTTGAAGAAAATATTTTATTTTTTTTCTCACATCAGAAAATAATGAAATTTTAGGGCCCTGCTTACTGCCAGAGCCCAGTTATTCTTTAGCCTCTTTCTGGGCATTAAGGCATCATTAAGTGGTATCAGCCATGCTATCTCTCTTGGGTGGAGCCATGGCTAAGTGGTAAAAGACATGCTTTGCATACCGAAGGTCAAGTTTACTTCTTAGCATGTCCAATTTAAGGATCTCAGATATCAGGTGTTACAAAACAAACACACACAAACTCTACCCAGGAATCTGGAGAGCTGCTGCCACTCAGAACAGACAATATTGAGCTATATTGACAAGATTTTCCTGTGCCGTGTTTGTAGCTTTTTTGGGATCAAAAAAGGGTCATTGTGGGAAACAGGATGTTGGACTACCATTCTGATCTGGCAGGGCTCCCCTTGTGTTCTAATAATTACATTTGGCTGGATTCTCTGTCACATTAGACAATGAATTGTGCTGGTTCCCACCAACTGATAATGTTAGTGAAGGCTGAAATCTGCTGACATGCTTAAAGAACTGTTTTAACAAAATGAAGTTTTTGTTAGTTCAAGAAACTTATCATACAGTATTCTGTTAAATGAACCAGGAATGAAAAGATATTTGTCACATGTCAGCTGGATTCTGCAAATAAATACACATGTTCAGTGTAGCTTGGGTCGTGACTAGATTTTGTCTTACAGTGGTTAAGATGACTTCATGTTAGCCTCAGGCACAAAGAGACTTTAGTTTACGCATGCAAGACACTGAAAATACAAAGTCCATGGAGATATGGCAATACTTTTACAATGGTGCTTCACTCATCATACACTATGAAAACAAAATTTTCAGACCTGGAAACTTTAAGGACTTTGGATGTTCTCATAAGACTAAAATTACTACTTGGAGTTAGACATTGTGGAAGTATTTCTCTTTAGTTTGGACTTAATACAAGCAGCACTACTGACAAGAAAGACAGTAATTCCTCTGGGTTCCTTGCTCTATGTGAGTAACCCAATATACATTATATCCTGCTTCTGCACAGGTTCTGCTAGCCATACCTTCATACTACTGTAGCCATAATTCTTGAGCTCCATCACTACTCTCCATCAATAAATATTAAGACTCTTTATTCAGGAATAACTTACTACACTGGAACTAATGATGCTTGGCACAATGGCTCCTACAGAGAATTACTGAGATGCTGGGTGACTTTTGTCCAGTCACTCACTCCCAGTCTAACCTGCAGCATAAGGTTATTGTAAGGATGACAGGTTGGATCCATCCAGCTTTTCCACTGGTGAAAATATGTTTGGGATCAAGAAACCTGCAGGGACAAAAGCTGTGTGGAATAGTGGCTATAATAAGGAGGAGAAATGGCGGAAATTGAGCTGACTTGATCCAACCCGAAGGGAAGAAGGGAGGATTATGTATACCACCCTAAACGCCTTAGGAAAAGACTGGAATGAAAATCTGCTAGATGGATTTCCCTTTGCTATGTAGGGGGTACAAAAAAAATTATCTCAATTCCATGTATTCTAAAAAGTCTTTATTTACAGTTGGACATGTGAAGACAATGTCCAGATACATTTAATGAGATACACTTGGGATCTGGACACTACTTTCATTGGTTCTTTGGGGACTTTTGATAAGACCCCTTGAGTTGTACATCTGGTGAGACCACCTGTTCTTGCCAATGTGGGCTTTAATTAAAATGATATTAAATTAAGGTATGAAAATAATCTTTTGTACATGCACCATAAGGGAGGCTTCACTGGCATACTTATTTATTAAGCAGATGTTTGCATCCTACTCATTGAACAACCTAAAACTTTTGAAGGGAGACTTACCCTGAAGCTGGTTAGATCACAAACTGCATCAATTAACTGCAGCAATTAAGAATTTAACACCGAAAGCTCCTTATTTATTAATCGTGCTTTAAAAGTTATACTGCTTCTTAAAATGGAAGCAGAGGTGACAGCTCAAGAGGCAGATTAAATTTTTTTGTATATATACACTACATGAAAATATTTATTTGTAGCTGTTATATTTACAGAACATTATATATGAAATATTCACTGTCTTCCTGTTTAATTATGCACTGGGCTACAGCTGCTAAGGCAGAAAAAAAAGTCCATCCTATTGTTCTGAGAAAAAACAAGTCCTCCAAAATAGATGCAATGTGATAACATATAGCTCCTAAAACAAAAGAAATAAATGAAATAGTTTTTTAAGTGTTGATCTTTTTGTGTGAAATACATTGCATTTCATATTTATTGTCTTTTGGTACCACTGATTTTAGCTGTTTCTTTCTAGCATGAGGTGCATCCTTTTTTTTTTTTTTGCTGTGTAGTCACAGCCAACTTATGGTGACCCTGTAGGGTTTTCAAGGCAAAAGGTGGATCCATACATGGTTGGATACTGTGATAATGATTTACAACTGGATTAGTTTGTTCACACAGGATGATCCGGTCTTGAATTATTTCTGTAGTATAATGATAGCTCAATGTGCAATGTGTGCATGCAGCCATAGTTAGACATGTTATTCCACTACTTTAACCAGGGGTCCTTTCGTAGAAAAAGAGGTGCAGGAGCTCATTAGCATAACTCATTAGCATACCTAATTAGCATATGCCACGTCCCCTGACATCACCAGAAGTGTGTCAGAAAGGGAATGTCAGTTTCAGCCCCATTATACCCTATGGGCCATTGAAATCAATGGCAAAAACTCATAGGTATATGAGGGGCTGAAGGAAAGGTGGTTTGAGGGAGAGGCTCCAAACTTGCAGGGTAGCTGCTGGGGCCTCTCCTCGAAATACCCACCAAGTTTCAAGAAGATTGGAACAGGGGGTCCAATTCTATGGGTCCCCAAACAGGTTGTCTCATTCCTTCCATTGTTCTCTATGGTGGGAAAAAATGTTAACTTTTTTCCTCCCATAGGGAACAATAGAGGGAATGGGGGCCAATCTTCTTGAAACTTGGTGGGTATTTCGAGAAGAGGCCCCAGCAGCTACCCTGCAACTTTGGAGCCTCTCCCTCAAACCCCCTCCCCTCCAGTTGCTTTTAAATTTGCCGCCTAATTTCGGCAGCAATTCGGCAGCAGGCTAATCAGATTAGAGAATCAGATTCAGCCTGTGGCTGCCCTAGTGGCCACTCCTGAGCTGGTGGAGCTTTGCTCCGCCTCGCTCCAGCCCCAACGGACCCCTGACTTTAACTAATGGTTATGGAATAGCTGAATGGTTACTTTTGTAACATTCAGGCATACAGGAAGCAACACCACATGGAAAAAGGTACTAGGATAACAGTATGATCCTGAAAATCCTTCTTAGCCCATTGCCTGCAATAGATTTAGAAGGGAGTTACTTTGTTTAGGATGGCACAATAAGTGGAGCAATTAGGATGTTTCTCCATGAGATGCTTGGCACTCCATAATTCTCTTGTTTCATCAGACAGAATCCATATGGCATCACCAGAAGCTGGTCTTCTGTGCACTGAGTGAATTGACCTGAGATTTAAGACGAGTTCATGGATTAGATGTAAGGCTGCTGAAAAACACCACAGACCCCCAGACAAATATTCTCTCTCCCCCCCCCCACCTTACACCATTCAGAATGAACCCAAACATCATAGGAAAGTAAATAAGATGACCAACATTTCCATGTGATGGGTGTCACTATTACCTCTAGAGGCATCAGTCGAGCCGCCCTCCCCAACTCCCCTCTTACTGAGTGCTGAGACTGAGCCAATAAATGACGAGACCTGATGAGACCTCCCAGTTGCAAACAATGAAACACAGCAAAAACCAAACCGGGGAAGAATGCTAACAATAATATTGTAAAAGTCAAAAGCACATACTAGGCAAGTATACAGATTGTACAAATCTATTATACAAAAAATTACAAATACGCAAGGTGTTAACAAGGAATTAAAAATGAACAATGTAAGTGTACTAGGTGGAATCAGGATGATGGATGCACAGTAGACAAAATCTAACAAAGACTCTGAAATGAAACTTTGTTTCATGGATAACTTCCTCAGAAACAAATATTCATAACATCACATCAATTGTTGTAAGCTCCTTTTGTCTGTTGCAATAAAGGTATACCATCATATGAGATGTTGTCTGATCCTTCTGCTTTATATTCTTTAAGATTATAATTCTGTTGTCTAGGTATGGATAAGCAATATCCTAAAATCACTATTAAATCAAGAAGAGAATAAATCTCTTATCAGGGATTCTAATAAAGGGCACTAAGACAGCCCGGGGCTTTAGATGCTAGTTTGCCTCTGAGGATACTGAAATCTGGAGATGGGAGCCATGAATGAAAAAACAGGTATTTCTACAAATAAATAAATAGGAGAGGGGTTGTTAAAAATTCAAGATGATAAAAGGAGCACCTGCAAGTTTAAGAAACAGATGTCTTCAGTGGCCTTTGCTAGGCAACCACAAAAATTCTGCCAGCATTCTAGGGTTGCCAAGTCTGGGTTGGAAAATACCTGGGGACTTTGGGGGTGGAGCCAGGAGAGGGTGGGGTTTGGGGAGGGGAGGGGCCTCAGCATGGTACAATGCCATGGAGTCCACCCTCCAAAGCAGCCATTTTCTCCAGGGGAGCTGATCTGTGTCAGCTGGAGATCAGTTGCAAAAGCGGAGATCCCCAGGCCCCACCTGGAGGCTGGCATTCCTACAGCATTCCAAGCTTGGTTTCTGTCCTTAAAAGGAAGAGAAAGGGCCCTTTCCAAGGCTGTTTTGGCCTTTGAGGGAGGGGCAGGACTGGTAGCAACCACCAGGCAACTTGCTACCACATGACTTGCCTGACTCATTCAGGCCCAGCTGCTTGCTGTTGTTCAACAGCAGACACACCATGGGACCCTGTATAATAGTGGTTAGAGTTTTGAAGAGAACCTGGGAGTCTCAAGTTCAAATCTTCATTCTGCTATGGAAGCTCACTGGGTAACTTGGAGCCAATTGCACACTCAACCTACCTCACATGGTTGTTGCAAAGATAAAATGGAGGAGAGGAAAACGACATAAGCTGCCCTGAGTCCACGCTGTGGAGAAAGGTGGGATATAAATGAAGTAAATAAATACAGCAGGAGATAGAGGGTAGATGAAGGGTGGATAGTTTGTTGGGTGTGAAAGAGAAGGAAGCAGGGAAAGGTAAGGATATGGAGGTTGCCAAGAAGAAGGAAAGACTGTGGGAAAGTGAAGTAACCCCCTTTGCAGGTTCTGTGGAGAGGCTCCCAGGGTGAGAGAAGGTGGGAAAACTGAAGACAGGGAGGCAGATAAAGGTAGGTTGTTGGTGGGTGGAAAGAGAGAAGAAAGCAAGAAAAGGAGAGATGCTGCGGGAAAGAGGACATTGTGGGCAGTGCAAATGAGTCCTTGTGAGTCTCCCAGTTGTCCTCTTTATTTACTATTTTCCATAAACATCTATTCACTTGCAATTCTCTCTGCTGTTTATTCAAATCCAGTGCTTTTGTCATTATAGTTTGTTTTATTTTATCATAACAAAATGTAAGTTAGGTAGCTATTACTGTAATTGTAAATGTCTTTAGGAATGTAAAAAAGGGCACAGGTTAAGGCAGTAAACATAAATGCTACTTGTTTTCATAGGGGGTAGCCCCTTTTTCTTAAATGCAAGGACTATATTTACATTCTTCCCCATCAACTTTTAATAAGTATAGCAATATGTAATGATACTTTCCCCAAATCCTAAAGAGAGATAGCAAGATACTCATATATGTGCATTTGTGTATTCTACCTGTACCTGTATTTTATTTTTCTGCAGCTGTCTTATACTTTTTCCAAACTTCTGATACCTTCTACTTTCTTACAAGGAAATACTAAAGGGTTAGCAAGCAAACTGTTTTGCCTTCAGGGAGATCTTCATGGTTCAAATTTTCTCAGTCTGCTAGAGGGCTTTACTTGAGGCTAATCCTAAAACTCTGTGTTTACATTCCAACTTTAATTTCTCAAGTATTTTACTTGCCTCAAAAGAACTGATTGCATTAAAACTAATTTTTGTTCCAAACCTGGAACCATAACTGAAAATCCTAATTTGCAGGGTGAAGACTATTTAGGCTGTAGTTCTAAGGATATTTTTTTCTTGGGAGTAGGCACCCTTGAATAAAACGGGACTTATTTCCAAGTAGACCAATTAAACATTGCCATGAGTAGCCACAGTAAATATGTTCCTCCAGTGGGACATGCTAAACCAATAAGGAACACAGACTCAGTAATTTAACTGAAAAATAAATTGAAGCACAATAACCATCCTACATAGGTAGTGAATAACATCCAGCCATGGAGTCTCAGAATCAATACATGAATAGTGGAGGGTAGGTCCTCTGCATGGCTTCAGATCAGCACCACAGTCTCCAGCTGGCTTTCAAAATCCTGCAGTAGCCTAAACACAGCTCATTTCCTCATAGCCTCCACATATTCTTGAGCAGAAGCCATCACAAACAATAGCAATAGTAGGTGAATATAAGCCTTTTAGCAGGGTAAGTGGTAATCCACCCAAGTCTCTCCTTGATTCTTCTTATTTGCCAATACAGTGGTTCCCCCAAACAGATCATTAATACCTTGAATACTTTACCTTGATCTGGCTGATCTGGCTACTTTACCTTGATATGAATACTTTACCTTGATGTGGCTGATATGGCTTTACCTTGATATGAATACTTTACCTTGATCTGGCTTGTTATGTCCGCTGACCGCCACTGGGTGCCAGCAGCATACAGTCAGAGCTTGACTCCGAGAGACAAAAGGGGTCAAGGATCCTAGACCACTAGTAGCCTTCCAATAAGAACTCTGGCGGGAAATTCAAACCCACCAATAGGACTTTTGGGTGTGTCCTAGGAGTTGTACATAGTTGGCCATCTCGGCCAGTATGCTTGCTTATTGTGTACTCAATAAATCTATGCTGATCACTACGTCATAGTCTGGGCTTCCATGCATTGAACCCAGTACACGATAGTGGCAATGAAGGTGGGATCCCGCTGAGCGAGCCGGGCTGCCATGATCCCAAGGAAGATGAGGACCTCCACTGCTGCTCCATCCATGAACACTGAAGGCAACCGGGAAACCCTTCTGCATCGCAAGCACCGCACAGCATGATGGCGGTTGCTCCAGGAGCAGGATTTGTTCCTCCGTTCGATCCGACACAGCCCCAACACTGGGAAGCCTGGGTCAAGGAACTCAAGTCCATCCTGATATTCGATCAGGTGATGGAGGAAGATCGCAAGACGGGTCTCCTCATCGGTTCATGTGGCACTACCACAGTTAAGCTGGCCCAAAATGTACTCACACCCACAAAGCTATCTGAGGCCACATTTGATGGGATCATCAAGGCACTCCAGGACCACTTCATTCCTCAGCCCTCAGAGATTGCTTGCCATGTGGCCTTTCATAACTGGCTGCAGCAACCCCGGGAATTCGCCACAGCCTACCTGGTGGAGCTACGAATGCTGCTGCCAAGTGCAAATTTGGGATTAATCTGGAGAAGGCCCTCTGAAACCAGCTAGTCTGTGGCCTCCATGATGAAAATTTTCGAAGGCGCATCATGGAGAAATGCACCTTTGCCTTCTCCACTGCCACCGTGTGGGAGAGGTCGTATCCAACCATGCCTGGGTCCATGACCAGCTACTGTTTGGCCACCGCACGCCAGGCCGGTTCTGACCCCATCAAACCAGAAGGAGAAGAGGTCCGCCAGATGCAGCAGCACACCAGGCGGAGAGATCCAGGGACTGCAGCCCGCACCAACACTGCAATGGAGTTGGCCCGACTGGAGTGCACCAGCTGTGGGGACCATCTTGACCAGAAGATGTGCAGGAGCTGCAGCCGCTCTGGCCACATCACATGGGCTTGTCGTTCGAGGGGGTCCAGAGCCCTGATGACTCAGCCACCCCAGCATTGCCGGTCCACAATGCACCATGAGGAGGACATGGCCTCCAAGGACCTCTGCCTGTTAACGACTGAAGAGATACTGCGGCTTCCCAGCCAAACCTCCACCCCCCCAAATCCACGTCTGGGTTAAAATAGAGGGATCCCCCTGCACTATGGAGTTAGACTCCAGATTGGCTTTCTCCATCATATCAGAGGGGACCCTTAAATGACTGTGTCCACATGGGGGTCCCTGCCTGCACCCCTCGCCTGTTACCTTGATGGACTTCCAGTGGAACCAGGTGCCAATAAGGGGTGTGGGGAACTTCTGGGTCCAGCATGAGGGATTCAGTGGCCACGTGGACTTATTGGTGGTCGAGGGCAACCTAGTCAGCCTGCTAGGCCACACCTGGTTTAGCCCTTTGGGAATCTCTGTCGAGGGGATCCACAGCTGCACATTGCAGGACTTTAGTGATGTCTGCAGTGACTTCCGGTCCATCTTTGACAGAATTCTCAGCCAGTACACGGACCCCCTGGTGTCCCTGCAACTCGACCCCAGGGTAGCGCCCATTTGTATGCAATCCCAGAAGGTCCCCTTTGCCCTGCGACCCAAGATAGACACAGAGCTGGACTGCATCATGGGTCAGGGGGTCCTGGAGCCCGTATTGCATGCTGCTTGGGAAACCCCAATCAGCACCCTCATAAAACCCAACAAGGTCGTCCGTATCTGTGTGGACTAGAAGTATATGCTCAACAAGGCTCTCCAAGACCACGCCTACCAAGTCCCAGTCATGAGCCACATCTTGGCCACTTTGGCAGGGGCGTGGATATTTGGGAAACTGGATCTTGCCCAAGCGTACCAGCAGCTCCCCGTTGATGAAGCCACAGCTGCCATGCAGACCATAGTAACACACCAGGGAGCCTTTAAAGTAAAGTGGTTGTAGTTTGGAGTGAGTGTCGCCCCTGGACTATTCCAAAGTCTCATGGACTCTCTTTTAAAAGGGATCCTGGGTGCCACACCATTCTCCGACGATGTGCTGATCACCACGGCCACACCTGACAACTTCACCTCCCACTTGCACGCCGTCCTCCACCGCTTCAATGAGGCAGGCCTCAAGATGAAGTGGGAGAAGTGCCTCCTCAGGGGCCCTTCCATCGACTTTTTGGGCTTCACGGTTGACACGGATGGCTTCCATCTGGCCCGGGATAAGATCAAGGCAATCGTCGATGCCTCACTGCCCAAGTCCAAGGTGGAGCTGCAGGCATTCCTCGGCCTCCTGAACTTTTACCATGCCTTCCTCGCCCACAAGGTGGTGGTGGCCAAGCCCCTGTACCACCTGCTTGACAAACAGGCCCTCTGGACTTGGTGCCCTCACCAGGCTGCTGCGTTCAAAGGGGTCAAAGCACTACTCATTTCCAACACCGTGTTAGTGCACTTTGATGAATCACTGCCAGTAGTTCTGGCCTGTGATGCCTCCCCCTACGGGGTGGGTGCCATCCTAGCTCACCAACTCCTGGATGGGCAGGAGGTGCTAGTGGCCTATTATTCTGGGACATTGTCGGCTGCGGAGCGCAGCTATGCTCAAAGGGACCGGAAGGGGTTGGTGATTGGGGCTGGTGTAAAAAAGTTTCATGACTTTGTCTATGGCTGCCCCTTCACCATTGTCACGGACCATCGCTCCCTCCTCAGCCTCTTCGTGGTGGACCGGCAGACGCTGCAGATGCTCTCTCTGAGGGTTCTCTACTGGTAGATTTTCCTCTCCAGCTACAACTACACCATGCAGCACTGCCCAGGGAAGGCCATGGGCCATGCCGATGCCCTCAGCCACCTCCCCTTGCCCTCCGTTGAGGTGGACCTGGCTTCAGCGCACCACATGCTCTAGGTGGAGGATCTTCTGGACACCTTCCTCCAAGCAGCTGATGTTGCTCACTGCTCAGCCCAGGACCCTGTCCTCTCCCGTGTTCTGGGTTGGGTGGTAAGAGGGTGGCCCGCAGCCACAGTGGGCCTGGAGTTTACAGCCTGGAGGGATGAGCTGTCCACCCACAAGAGGTGTTTACTGTGGGGGGACATGGTGGTGCTCCCCAGTGCCCTCCATCAGCATGTCCTCCAGGCTTTACATGAAGCACACCCAGGGATCGTTCACATGAAGGCCCTGGCCCAGAACTATGTGTGGTGACCAGGGATCAATGCGGATGTCAAAGCTTGGGTAAAGCACTGCCAAACATGCCAGGAGGTCCAACCAAATCTGCCTAGCACACCCACCCAAGCTTGGGAGTCCACCCGCACACCGTGGTCCAGACTGCACATATTGTGGGCCCATTCCATGGACTGCTCTTTCGGGTTGCGGTGGACTCCTACTCGAAATGGCTGAAGATATGCCCTGTCTCAGGCACGTCCTCCAAAGCCACCATCCGGGCACTACGGCATATCTTCACAACCCATGGGTTGCCTGACACCACAACAGGACAGTTTTTACCTTGGAGGAATTCCAGGAGTTCCTCAGAAGCAACCTGATCTGGCATGTGAGGCCTGCCCTGTTCCACCCCGTGACCAACGGTCAAGCCAAGCAGATGGTGTGGACTGCCAAAGAAGCACTGAGTAATCTCACAGAAGGCAACTGGGAATTCTGTATCAACCACTTCTTATTGGTGCAACAGACCACTCCTAACCTGGTCAATGGCCGCTGCCCAGCTGAACTCCTAATGGGACGGCGGCCTGCCAACTTACTGGATAGGCTACATCCAGACAGGGCCTGAGAGTCACGCGGCCTGTCCGAGCAGAAGGAGGCACCTAGAGGGTTCTTCCCTAAGGACCCCATCTATGCCCACAACTTCAGTAAGGGCTCTCCATGGCTCACAGCCCAAATCATTCGCTCCACAGGACCTGTGTCATACAAGGTCTCAACAGACGATGGCCAGGTCCTGTGAAGGCACATTAACCAACTGAGGAGGCGCCTACTCCTGGCCTCAGCCAACGATCCAGCTCCAGGGGCTGGTGACGGTGACACTGGTGACAAAGATCCTAGACCACCACTAGCCCTCCAATAAGAACTCTGGCGGAAAATTCAAACCCACCAATAGGACTTTTGGGTGTGTCCTAGGAGTTGTATATAGTTGGCTATCTCCTGAGTTTCCGGATGCTACGGCTCAGGAGTTAGCCCCCATTCCCAAGGCTGATTTGACTGAAGGAAAACTGGTCTCCAGCCCAGCGCCTGAAGAGGGCCCCCTGACCCCGCAGCCGGGTGTCCAGGCAAGTCCGCCAGACGGGGCCCCAGATGCCGCCATGGCACCCACACCAAGACATTCCCAGAGGGAATGCCGACCCCCAGCTTACCTACAGGACTATGCCACATAGGTGGGCTTGAACTATGAGGGGAGGGATGTTATGTCCACTGACCGCCACTGGGCACCAGCGGCATACAGTCAGAGCTTGACTCCGAGAGACAATAGGGGTCAAAGATCCTAGACCACCACTAGCCCTCCAATAAGAACTCTGGCGGAAAATTCAAACCCACCAATAGGACTTTTGGGTGTGTCCTAGGAGTTGTATATAGTTGGCTATCTTGGCCAGTATGCTTGCTTGTTGTGTACTCAATAAACCTATACTGATCACTACATTGTAGTCCGGGCTTCCATGCATTGAACCCAGTACACAATATGGCTGATCTGGCTACCAGGATCTACACCACAGTAACACTGAGACTAGACTACTGCAATGCACTATACATTGGTCTCCCCTCAAAATCAGTTCAGAAACTCCAGTTAGTGCAGAATGCTGTGGCTTGGCTATTATTGAGAACTAGATGGGACACACATATTACTGCCATCCTGCAGGCACTTCACTGGCTGCCCATCAGCTACTGGGCTCAGTTTAAGGTATTAGCTATCATAAAGTCCTTTATGGACTTGGGCCCTCATGTTTGCAAGACTGGCTCTCTCCATACCCCCTGCCACAACAGCTTTGCTCATCGAAGAAGGGTCTTCTGCAGGTGGCAACCTGCAAATAGGCAAAATCAACATCTGCCTGTTCTCCACTGTGACCTCCACCTTATGGAATGGTCTGCCCAAGGAGGTCAGGAAGGTCCCACTCTCCTGGCTTTCTGCAAACTATGCAAAACCAAATTATTCAGGAGGGCTTTTATACACAGGCGATAGAGTTGTACTGTACTAAATGATTCACAAAGCTTACTTGGAAGAATTATTAGAGACTATGGGCTATACTACTGTGTATAGCTTGCTGAAATTAGGATCTTACTATGGAATTTTTCATTGTGTAGTTTGACGTGTTGATACTTATGTTCTGTTTCAGTTCTGTTTTTAGACTTCTGGTTAATTCTATGACCCTAAATCCTATTGCATTGTTTATTGAATGTCCCATCTATTGATTATATTGATTCAATCTATGTAATCTGCCTTGAGCCCAAGTGAGAAAGGCAGATGATAAATAATATAAACAAACAAACATCAACCTCCTGGCCACTTCTTCCTGACAACCTTCTTACTCTTTCTGGGCTTAACATGAATACTTTTTACATTGAAACCAATGTGAAAAGAGTACCTTACTCTGCACTGGATTGTAGCTCTATTTCTGGAATTAAAATTTCTATTTCTGGAATTAAACAATCAGTTTGTATAATCAAAGCCTTGCCTTCAAAGAGGGAGGGAGGGCTAACTAAGAATATAAACAAGGGTACTGAAAACATAGTCATAAAATAATTTTGTTTTGATAGTCAGTATATTTATTGAAGGTGCCCTTTACTATGAATGCAGAAAGAGCTGTAAAACTGTGAAGGTGAAGATCATATATAACATTTTGGTCTTGGTGCCAATATTCCAGGAATATTTTCCTATATTGTTACAGTTGTGCCCCCCTCCCCTGGTGTGACACCTTCCACCATAGTGCCATGGCTCCGTAGGGATAATCTCCAGGCCTCAGAACAGGAGTGGAGGGAGTTTCTTGCACCCACCTCCTCCTCCTCCCTGCCAGAATGTCGTCTCACACCAATTACATGTCTGGTTGTCATCCTCCCTGGCCTGTTTCAGCAGCCTCCTTTTATGCCTTCCCCCTCCCATTGTAACACCCCTCTTTCATCTTATTGGAGCTGGCCGTTGGTTTGCACCTGTCTCTGGAGGTGGGTAGTCCTGCCCTCAGATTACCCTGGCTGTCGCTGTGGGACATGCCCTCCCAGGCTGGCAGGGCTGGCAGGGCCATCTGCGCCTCCTGCCTGTGTGCTGCCACTGTTCTTTCTGGCCTCTGCTTCCTCCCACTGTCTGCATGTACCTTCAAGCAGCTTGCCCAGGTCACTGGGGTGTGCTTTGCTGCTTTGCTCAGTGGCTGCTGACTCAGGCCATCTACTGCTACCCCTCCTGGCCTTGCTGGCTTCAGTTGTCCTCCACAATCTCCAGGTCACTCGTGACCACTTGCCCATGCCTCTGCTGGCTTGAAACAGCCTCTTGCTTCTCCAGTCCATGCACTATCACTTCTCCTGGCCAGCATGGGCTGCCCAAGCCAACTCCTTGAGCTTCCCCTGTCTTCCCTTCAGACTGCCTGATCACTGTTCCCTCCCACAGCTGTAGTAAGGGGTGTCTGACAGAGCTTTAGCTCAGGGTGGAGGCATCTTGTGGGGGGGGGCAGCCCCATCACTGGGACCTGGCAGCCTGGGGGGGTCTCTTCTTCTGGAAGTCATCTTGAGTCCAGGTGCAGCCACACTGGGTCTGGACAGTTACATTATCCTACTTACAGTGGAGTTGTAAGAATCCCTTCCTGTCAGGCCGCTCTGTTGAATAGACTGGAGACCTGCTCAGGATTGTTCTCTTAGGGTGTGATCCTTATTTCTTCATGGCTGGAGTAAGCATAGAAAGAAGCACAGGGATGCAGCCTCCACATCATCAGAGAAATGTACGCTTTCATCTTTTAGTTTCAAGTAAGTGTGCCTAAGACTGAGGTACAGGTTCCAAAACCTAGACTTAAAATAAAACATCTGTGAACAGTGATGCAGTTTTTTTTTAAATGCCCAGTTTGATATTTCTTCATGGAAGATGGCCGGTTTCATGGTGGTCTCATACATTCCTCAGATTTAATGCACTTCAAACAGTTCTCCATCATTATGTCAAGGTAGGACTTCACAATATGTTTTGTATTTTCTGCCTCATACATCAAACTGTAGAATGTTATCCATAAAGCACAGCTGTCATTGTGCAAATTTTTTTAGCAAAGTTCTCATTTTTATCTGACATCTAGAAATACCTAAAGTAATAAAAAAATCTTTTTTTATTGCATATTTGCTTTTGTGCTCCTTCTATCCCTGTCAGTTTACATACAGCATAGCAAAGTGATGGTTTAGAAAACACCTTATTGGATTTTCTACAATGGCAGGCATGAAACCCCACTTCTTATGCCAGTGTCAGCTAAGGCTGCCATCTCCTGCCTGGGAAGTGGGATGCGTGGCCCTGTGACGTTGGGTATGTGGAATGTTATGTTATACTTTTCATGGCTTGCTTATTGCTCCCTGCGCCATTCTGACCTTGGAAGACTGCTGGTGCCTTCCTATGTATTTCTTCTTTTGTCTGACTCTGTTTCTTCCTGCGTTTTCCTTGGGAACCCCGGGCCAGTATTTGAGCACCTTTTATATGCTTTTATGATTGGTTACAAGCCACTGCCAGATCCCTTTTTGAATTCTGTATAATTATCCCACTTGGGGGTCATACCAGCCTTACTAACACAGGATGTATAGATGACCACAACAGACCTTTCTCAATAAAGACTTCCTTTCTTTAAGGACACTTGTTGTTGATTGACTCTGTAGGACTCTCATAGCCAGGTCATTATTTTAGAAGAAAAACCAGATAGAAACCCCAAAAATGCACACTGCCCTAGTAGCAAGACACCCATCAAAGACCCAAGGCTTTTGGATGGTGCTCATGTTACTGTCACAGGTAAATGACATTCTCGAGTAAGTCCAGGACGTGGCTGGCACAACTATTAGATATGTGGAGACTGCTAAGCATTTCTACATGTGATGGTTTCCTTCGTATCACCACCAAGTCATATGCAGCCTGTGTCATGTACAAGAACAAACTTTGGAAATCCACATTTTCCTGATTGCTACATATGGTTGTTTGGTCCCTATATTGCTCTTATATATAATTGTTTTTTTGGGTGGCAACTTTCTATATGTCACTGAAGCTGTCCCTATCCACTGGCTGCATTGCCTGAGTCTCGCCTCCAATATTCTAAACAGTTTGCTGTTCCTCTCCCCCCAATAGCCAGTCGGAACACAGACATCATTTGCATGTGAGGCCTGATTGGCCTTTGCCTCTAACATTCTAAACAGTTTGCTGTTGGGTCATTGAATGTGTCCTGAGGTAAAATACATATCCCAGTCTTCCCTTAAATGGTCACTGGAGTTGCCAATCTCCCCATGGGGCCTGGAAATCTCCCAGAAATCACCATGTTTCCCAGCCACAGCACATCCCTGCTGAGGTCCCTCCGCACCCCACACCCTGCCCTCCCCAGGCTCTACCCCTCAAATCTACAGATCTGTCCCTCCCCTTAGTATTACCAGCCTCCAGGCATCACCTGGAGATCTCCAAGATCAGTTCTCCTGGAGAGAATGGCTGCTTTGGGCAATGGACTCTATGGCATTATACCCTGCTGAGGTATATGTAACCCAACCCCAAACCTTGCCCTCCCCAGGCTCTACCCCTCAAATCTACAGGTATTTCCAACCCAGAGTTGGCAATCCTGTAACTGGCTATGGAACCACTTTCCAGACCCTTGGAACCCAGAAGACATGGCAAAGGAGGAGATGGTTTTCTACCTTAGCTGCCACTGCATAACCCCAAATTAACATAAGTCAGGCATGGAGGGAACCATACCTGTTACCATGAGGCTGTCCTTCCCATACTACCCACTTGGGGCAGCAAAATGACTTGAGACAGCCCTGCCTTATAACCAACCAGAAGGAAATAAATATGGCTTGCCTCCCTCTATTTCCCCCTTCCCTCTGTCACCCCACCAGCCACAGCCAGGACACTCACCTGGAGCTTCCTTCTAGAGCCCATTGTATTTCTTCCCACAATGGGCCTCACTCCTAGTATGTTTATAAAGCTGAGAAGTGGACCAAAATCTTCAGGGTTATTTTTTGAGGTAGAATAAAATATAATTGAATTCTGCATGTGGTTTGCAGATTGAATGCTGAATGAGAACAAGAAATAATTGACCTGTGGGATGAACAGTGACCTTTTGTAGCCTACCAAGGGATTTTTCATGGCCTATATAGCACTGCACTGCCAATAAACAAAGGCTGACTGAGCAGGTTATGAAGACTGATTGTTCTCTTGGGCCAATAATCCTGAGGGGAAAGGGAAAAGGCATTGGCAGGCCTGACCTGAAATCTTTCAAAAGGCTGGGTTTCACTCTCAAACACCAGGCCTTTCTTTATATCTTAGAGAATCATTTCTCTGCCTGATAAGGACTGATTACAAAAAAATAAAATGATAAAACAATACAAGCAATTTAAGCAAAAGAGAAAACAATAGTCAATAACAATCACAATCAATGTACATATTAACAAAAGTGTCTTTAAGGCCCTGAATCTTATGGACTCCAGGAGGCATTTGTTTCTTTAACTGGGGACCACAATAGGGAACTGGGGTCATAACAGAACTGACAACAAATCATATCTTAATGGAACAACCAGAAACTTGCCACCAGCAAATCTTAGTGAGTAGGAAGAAATATCTGGGAGAGTGCACTCTCTCAATAATAATCGGTGAACTTATTATTGTCCTATTTTATGTTTAACATATTGTGGAAAACTGCAGTTACATAAGATATAGCATTGCTTGGCCATTTAGTTTTGTTCTTACAGATCTGCCATATAAATTATACCAATATGACTGTAGTTTCAATCAAGAGATCAAATTCAGTACTTTTTTGTATTTGTCAATACATTGACAGACTTCATGTAGCAACACAACTCATGAATGATAAAACTGCAAGGCAAGCATTCTCTGTCTCTGCAGTAATCTCCAATCCTTCTAAGGTATTTAGGCACATGGGCCAAAACTGAATGGTACCTTATTCAGGCCTTGATTGTGAGGACTACAAAGAACAAAGGCGATAATCACGGTAGTAAACTACAAAAATACAAAACTACTGTAATGATGCAGAGAAAATCAATACCAGCACAATTTATATCAACATCACCCAATCATAGAGAAACACTGCATCAGAACTTAATTACATAGATTCTTTCTTTACTACTCAGGCACAAGGCCCACAGAATAATTAAAGGACAAGTGAATATCAATATACAAGGAAAAATATCTATTGCAGTAAATGTTTCTTCTTTACTTAGGGCACAAGGCTCACAGAACAGTATCCAGTGAAGGGAGACGAAGATGCCAGCTTTTTCTCTTCGTTTCACTAATGCTTCCTCAATGAACTCAATTCTCAGTATGTAAAGCACGTAAGTGCTAGAATCAACTTGCAACTGGATCAAGTTCCCAAAGTGTTCAGCACCCAGAATTTATTTCCATAGCCTTTCAGTTCCCAAAGACAAATGGGCTACTGCTCATTCCTCACTTCAAAAGTTGGTGCTGCCTAAAGTCGGTCAAGGTATAAATTCTGGGCGCTGAACACTTTGGGAACTTGATCCAGTTGCAAGTTGATTCTAGCACTTATGTGCTTTACATATTGAGAATTGAGTTCACTGAGGAAGCATTAGTGAAATGAAGAGAAAAAGCTGGCATCTTCGTCTCCCTTCACTGGATACTGTTCTGTGAGCCTTGTGCCCTAAGTAAAGAAGAAACATTTACTGCAATAGATTTTTTTGGGACTACAAAGAAACCAGCTCCAGGCTGGGAAATACCTGGAGGTTGGGGTGTGGAGCCTGAGGAGGGTGGGGGAGGGGATGGAGATCAATAGAGTATAATGCCATAGAGTTCACCTTCCAAAGTGACCATTTACTCCAGGTGGATTGATCTCTGTCACCTGGAGATCAGCTGTAATCCCAGGAGAACTCCAGCCACCACCTGGAGGTTGGCAGCCTTAACTAACAACAACAAAATCTCCAGTATGGTTGACATTCAACAATCCCAGTCAGGGTTGGCTGATCACCTATACCTAGTACATAATTTGCACAAATCACAATTTGATTGTAAATGAAAACTGCAAGCCACATTCTTGAGTACTCAAAAGAGATTTATTCTTTAATTTTTTAAGTTCTAAGTTATTGTAAATATTCTGCATATGCATATTGTTGCACTGCTTTTTCCATATGAGCCACATCCTTCCAACCAATGCATCGGTCAGGAAAAAAAAAACCTTACAAAAGTAGTACCTTTCTTGTTTGTCTTGGTTCTGGATGGAGGAAGGTGGGGTGGGAAAGCCATATGGCTTGTCTTCTTAGTGCTGCAGGCTTTCCCATTTCACCTGCCTGACTCCGTAAACATGGCATATTCATATTAATGTATTCTATGCCTGCATCCACACTTCCCAGGATACTGCACCTACAGCAATAGTTTCCAAGTGACCTGTCTTCCAGTTGCAAATTATTGCTATAGTACAATACCCAACAATATGTGGATAAAGCCTTCATTGGATCACAAATAATGTGTGTGTTCTTGCACTGCAGTTTAGGAAAGAACTGTTGCTCTTTCCAGTAAGTTTTGAGCATGGGCCAATATGATGAATTCCACCAACTATGCAAGTGTAATAGCAACATATGTATTTAAAACATAACTGATAGAAAATGATGCATCACAACATGTGTATTTAAAACATAGCTGATAGAAAATGATGTATCACCACCAACACCCATGGCTCTGGGGAAATGTTATCCAGAAAACAGTGAGAGTGATTTAGTGCATTTTTATCCCACCCTTCTTCTAAGGAGCCCAGGCCAGTATAGTTCTTTTTTCCTCCCGTTTGTCTTCACAAAAACCTGTGAGGTAAGTTAGGTTGAGAGAGAATGATTGTCTCTGTGTCATCCACCCAGTTTCATGGCAAATGGGGATTTGAACCAGAATCTCTTTGATAGTACTCTAGCATTCTAGCCACTACACCACCCTGTCTGCCACTGGCATGTGCCAGCATTGGCCAGCCAGTTGCCATGCTAATTGCCACTAATTACACAGATGCAAAACTACTCAAAATAACCTGTTTTAAATTACAAAGGTAGCAACAATGGGAAATTCAGCTTGCGATGAAACTGGTATCATGATCAGGGTCATTTCCCAAACTTTTTATTTGCATTCCCCCCCCCCCCCCCCCAGAATAAAAAGACAGACACAAGGTTGGGATTAACAAGGGCCACTTTATTAACTATTTATTTATTTATTTAATCAACCAGCGGCGAGGGTACTAAACACACACAGGAACCTGACAGGTGCCAAATCCTGGCCACCTTCATTTCCTTTTGGGCAATGCACTTGCTCTGATCTCGTCTTCAAACTGACTCTCGACCAGCAGCTTGGCAAATAAAGGAACCCTGGCCCACCTACCCCAGAAGCTGCAAAGCCCAGGCTATATTGTTCCCAATGAAGATCCTCATTTCCTGGCTTTGAGTCGCAAGACCCGAAAGCCATTCTAGAAGGACCTTAATCTTATCCAAATGCCAAGGTGCTCACCATTTCCATCTACCTATCACACTCTCCCACTAACTAAAAGTGACCAGCCTATTTAAACACATAGACCACCACAGCCAATTTCCCAAGCCACCACTTCAGTGTAAAGTAGGCAAAAACACCCCCTCCAAAATGCCAATCAAGAAGGGGTGAAAAATTCATACCTGGCTCCTGACAGGCAACTGGCTAGACCTGCACTAAAATGGGGTGGGAGGGTGGGCCAAGCTCACAGAGGACTGACTGAGCAGAGGGGCTGAGCTTACAGCCTTAAAAGGGCTGGCTCCTCCCCCTGCCTAACGCTGTGCTAAGCACAGCTCCAAGCCTGCCTTTTCCTCCCTCGGGGAGGCAAATCAGCCCTCCCTCGCCAGTGCAAGCTCGGCGAGGGTTGGGGCTTGCATTGCCCCCCATGCAGAATAAAAAGACAGACACAAGGTTGGGATTAACAGGGGCCACTTTAATTAATTAATCAACCAGTGGCGCGGGTACTAAACTCACACAGGAACCTGACAGGTGCCAAACCCTGGCCACCTTCATTTCCTTTTGGGTGATGCACCTGCTCTGATCTTGAGCCTTCAAACTGACTCTTGACCAGCAGTTTGGTAAATAAAGGAGCCCTGGCCCACCTACCTCAGAAGCTGCAGCCCACTAGGGCAGCCCAGGCCATATTGCTGCCAATGAAGATCCCCATTTCCTGGCTTTGAGTCACAAGTCCCAAAAGCCATTCTAGAAGGACCTTAATCTTATCCAAATGCCAAGGTGCTCACCATTTCCATCTACCTATCACGCTCTCCTACCACAGCAAAGGCCAAGACTCTTCTTAGGCCTTCGCTCCCACCAAGTGATCTAGCGCCAACAGGACCCCTCACCGCAGGTCAGCTAAAAGATGTCATTGCCCTTGTCCATGATATGAACACCATCCCTTCTATACAGGTCAGGCAGGTCAACCCATATATCAGGATGCAATAGGAAGATGCCCAACCCACCTTTCATTGTGTTACACAGCTGTTGATTGGCACACCATCGGGTCTGATCCAAACACCTCGGATCCCCTTAGCTACACCACACCTGGTGCGGTAACATTGCTGACAAAACCAGTTGCACCCCAGGCCACCAGTTAGCAATTTCAGCCAGATCGGCCCTGGCCTAAAGAACCAGAGCTTTTCCTTCCACCAAGCCCAGGTCGTTACCGCCCAGGTGTATTACCAGCACTTGCGGAGGAGGGCCACGCCACTCCTCAAACAGTAGAGGCAACAGCCCAGGCCAGTGCATGCCTCTTTGGCCAAGCCACTCGACCTCAGCTTGCTCACTGCAGCCCAGCTGGGACCCGACATGCATCCTCCTGGCTCGGTGAGCAGCCCAGAAAATCATGCTGTGGCCACAAAGAAGCACCCAGCTCTTTCCTTGTCGACCAACAGCACCTAAAAACAAAAACCAAGTTAACCACAAGAACAAACAGGTGGCATTCAACAACATGCATCACCTCAGCTTCTGATAAAAGAAACCATTAAACCTTGGACTTCCGGGTATGAGACTTGTAACGACTTGACTGCCATCTGCCCAATTTTTTGATGCCTGCCTCTTGATACCCTAAAGCGGCAGCAGTAGAAGCCACCCCTATTCTAAAAGAATGTGTTTCAAATCGAAAGTCCCCTAGACCCAGAGCCCTTAGTGCTCTTTTGGTAATTGCCCAAAATTGGAACTTTGTCAAAGGGGAACCGTCCCTATGCACAAATAAGAACCCCTCCTTCGAGTCGCTGAGCGCCAAATAAGAATGGAGGGCAGTGACTGGACAAGGTTCCAAATCGGAACAAGAGCCCAGCGACACTAATGCCCCTTTCCCTAATTGATCCATTTTAGATCTCTTAATATTGATACCCAAGCTATCATTAGAGATAGACACATCACTGAGACAAAGGGCATACCCCAATTTATCCTGTTTAGATTTGGCCACCAATTTGCTTATTCTAAGGGCCCCCTAAAATGCAATCAATGCTGCCGCATGAAACAAGGCGGCCTCATATTGATCTATACAAAGAGAGGCCCACTGAGATCTCCCTCGAGTCCTTGGGCATCCCGTCTTCTCTTGCCCAACCATCCAAAATCTTGTGGATCCTAAAATCAATGGTATTGTCCTGAAAACCCTGAGCCTTGCTGGCAAAGGCTAGGGCAGACAGCTTGCCCTGGATAGAACAGACAGACAGACAGGCCCTTACCTTTTAAAGAGACACAAAACTGAATCAGATGTGGCACAGGAATAGGCCAGAGCTGCTGCAGGCTCTCCCGCTGCCTAAATGACATGAACTGACGTCCTGCTCTCTGATAAGACCGGTGTGTGCTGGGGGCAAGAGCTAATCCCATCACCCTTTCGGCCTCAGCCCTCCAATCCCCCACAGGAACTAGGGCATCCTTACCGGGCAGGATTGGCATCCGGAGCCAACTGATGGAATCTCTCCATCTGTTTCCGAGACAGAGTGTCAGTGACCCCATTATTGACCCCCGGCACATGCCTGGCCTTAAATAAAATATTAAACCGGAAACATTGGAGGGTAAAAGCTCTAACCAGCACCATCACTCTGGGTGACTTGGAAGTTAATGCATTGACCACCTGAACAGTTGCCAGGTTATCACACCAGAAATGAACCGTCTGGTTAGCTAATGCTTCAGCCCAAATGTGAACAGCAACCACAATGGGGAAAAAACCTCAAGGAACGTCAAGTCATGCATCCAGCCAGCTTGGATCCACTGAGGAGGCCAATCCTCCACACATCAGTGTCCCCTAAAGTAGACACCAAAGCCCGAAGAACCAGCCACATCAGAGGTGACCTGTAGTTCCGCTTCCAACTGAAGATCAGTTCTCCAAAAGGAAACCCCATTGTAGGAAGGCAAAAACTCTTGCCAGATGGCTAAGTATTCGCGAATTTCTTGTGTGACCCGTGTCCTCTGGTGTGAGCATTTTAACCCTATAGTGGAATCACACAACTGGCGCAAGAATGCGCACCCAGGAGCCACCACCTTACAGGCAAAATTAAGGTGCCCGATTAGCCGTTGTAATTCCAATAGAGTCACTTTAGCTTTTCTACCCATTTCATCCAACATCCCTAAGAGGGTGACTAATTTGCTAGTAGGCAGATGAGACACTTGCTGGGTAGTGTCCAATTCGATACCCAGAAAGGTCAAAACTGAGCCCTGCGGTACCCCACTGCTTACCACCCTCCACTGTGAAAATTACCCATTTACACTTACTCTCTGTTTCCTATTAATTAGCCAGTTTTTGATCCACAAGAGGACTTGTCCTTTTGTCCCATGACCAGTGAGCTTATATAGGAACCTTTGATAAGGTTCTTTATCAAAAGCTTTCTGTAAATCAAGGTAAACAACATCTATTGGGGTCCCCTTGTCAACGTGTTTGTTCACCCCTTCAAAGAACACTAACAGGTTAGTGAGACAATATCTTCCCTTACAGAATCCATGCTGAGTCTTCCTCAATAGTTTTTGTTTATCAATGTGCCTACTAATTTTTTCCTTAATAACAGTTTCCACCAACTTACTCAGTATTGACATCAGACTGACTGGTCTGTTTTTTCTCAGATCTCCTCTGGAACCCTTTTAAAAGATGGGGGTGACGTTAGTTACCTTCCAGTCCTCAGGAACAGAGGCAGATTTTAATGAAAGATTACATATTTTTGTCAGGAGATCCACAAGTTCACATTTGAGCTCTTTCAGAACTCTTGGATGTCTTTGATTTCCCTTTTCACAACTTTCAGAGCTGTTCTTAATCAATCTCTGTACCTCTGTACAGCTTCACTGGCTTTAAGATGACTGCCTATGTGTAGCGTAAAGACTTTTTGTATGAGAATCTGCCTGATGCCTAGAATACAGATTCAGACTTGAGTTAGATTGTATTTGGCAGCTGCAATTCAAACCTTTAATCTCTCTAAAGATGTAGAGAATACTAAATAAATTGAATGCACTTGATGAATTGGATAATATGCAGTAAATATACTATTTTGAGAAGCAACTACAGTTGCATGAGCAACTAGATTTAAAAGGCAGCAATTGACTCCTTTTAATAAAAAATGAGTGCCAAACAGATGGCAAATTTTCTCGTTTATTTGTTTTGAAGAAAAAATAAGGGGAAAATGTACATTTGTTAAGGAATCATGCCACACTCAAACCTGATCAGCAAAAGCATAGATTTGTGTATGACTGTAAAGTTTGCTCTCTCTACGAGCTCTGGATAAATTCCAACTGAGAATATGGTGTCTGTGTTATTGTCATATATTAGAATTCACATTAATTATCTGACAGCAATCAGTTGCACTCATATTAAGATTGTTTCAGAAATTATGACCTTCATCTCTGGACTGTGTCCAAGGGATGAGAATAAATTTAGCAAGCTTGCTGGTTTGATTCTCATATTCCCCAGTTCATATGTACTTGTCTCTGGTAAGAAACAACCCCATGAATCAATGTGTGAATATTGTTTCCACTCATATATTTTGTTCTTTATTGATACAATTTTTGCAAGCTGCCTGGAATTGCTCATGAGTAGGAAAGTGAGGGATATAACTGCCTTAATAAATAAATAACTCTGAAAAAAAATATTTTCTGTTTCATCATGCCAAATGTTTCTTGCTAATGAATTTTTCTAACTCTTTATTTGCTTCAGTTCTGTATAAATAGCGTTAAAAGGGCATGTACTTACAAAGTACATAAAATGACATAAAACAGTGTAGATGAAACAAAAGAATCTTGAACAATAGTACTTAAAATAATCAAAACTGATGACAAAGATATTTTGAATTTAAAAAATGAAAATTGCGGTGTAGGCTCATTCTGATGTGAACTTATGATAATTAAGGATTTCATGACATTCATGGTAAACATGGTTGGTAGACAAACATACTGTGATGTGATCATTTATGAACCGAGTTTCAGATGTCCTTACTTTGCCACCATCCATGTCAAACAGCTGCTGAGCTATGCAGTATATGTGGTGAAGGAGTTTAATTTACTTCTGCCTTAAGTGCACTTTTACGTCTGTGAGTAGACAAAATTGATTATCCACCAAGTGCCTAGATAGATGGGTCAACATGAGAGAGGTTGACAGAGGGAAATCTTATCAATATTTTCAAGAAGCTTCATGTTCCATGCTTCCACTGCAGCCTCAACAGAACATATATTTGGAATAATAAAATTCTCTAGAGTATTCTGGAATATAATAGGATTCATGAGCCTCTGTGAGCAGACCATTCTAACCAGGCCCCCTCTCCCATGGGAGCCATATTCACCCTAGCTTTGAATATGGAAGTGGTCAGACCACAGCTTAGGCCAAACCTCTAGCCCAGATACCAAATTTCCCTCAAAGACTCAGTGCAGAAGATTAAGTCCAAGGTGTGACCTCTTTAATGTGTTGGGCCATTCATGAGTTGAGAGATGTCCAAGACAGTCAAAGAAGCTGTAAAATCTTGGGCTGGCCCTTACGAGGTATTCTCAGCATGAATGTGGAAGTCTTACAGAATGATCCATCTAGGTGTCTCCAGCTTGACATCCAAGAGCACTTCTACCAATTCAGACAGGGTGCCTGCAGAGGAACTACAGGGCTGGTAAACAAACAATATGCCTAATCTATCCTTAGTATTTAACCTAAAGAATATACCCTCAACTAGGAATAAGGCCTGTTGTGGAAATAAATACAATGGGCTCTAGAAAAAGGCTCTGGGAGAGTGCCCCGGCCTTGGGCACTCAACATCAATTTGCTGTGGCGACCTCAGCAGGGTATAATGACACAGAGTCAACCATTTTCTCCAGAGGAACTGATCTCTGCTACCTGAAGAGCAGTTGTAATTTTGAGTGATCTCCAGCCCTCACCTGGAGATTGACAACAATGGTTCCCCAGGAGGAAATGGCTGGTTTGGAGGGTGGAGACTATGGCATTGTACCTGTCTGAGGTCCAACCCCTCCTCAAACCCCACCCTTTCCATGCTCCACCCCTCAAATCCCCAGAAATTTCCCAATTTGGAGTTGGCAACCCCATCTCCTTTCCAGCTAATCATCAACCTACCGTTGTCTGCCCCTCTGACTGCAACTGACTTCTGCCCTCTCTCCTGGAGATCAGTTGTAATTCTGAGTGATCTTCACCCCTCACCTGAAGATTGGTAACAATGGTTCCCCAGGAGAAAATGGCTGGTCTAGAGGGTGGAGTCTATGGCACTCTACCTGCCTGAGGTCCTACCCCTCCTCAAACCCCACCCTCTCCAGGCTCCACCCCTCAAATCTCCAGGAATTTCCCAACTTGGAGTTGGCAACCCTATCTCCTTCCCAGCCAAGCATCAACCTGCCATTATCTGCCCCTCTGATTTCAGCTTTCCATCTCCTCCCCTTTCCCTCCTGGAGATCAGTTGTAATTCTGAGTGATCTCTACTCCTCACCTGGAGATTGGTAACAGTGGTTCCCCAGGAGGGAATGGTTGGTTGGGAGGGTGGAGTCTATGGCACTGTACCTGTCTGAGGTCCCATCCCTCCCCAAACCTCACCCTCTCCAGGTTTCATCCCTCAAATCTCCATGAATTTTCCACCTGGAGTTGGCAACCCTATGACTCCTTCCTAGCCAATCATCAACCTACCTTTATTTTCCCCTCACGGTTCAGCTTTCCACACACACCCCCCCGCAGCCTCTACCATGCTCTGAAGCCATGACATTGGCTGTCATGGGGGAGGGATCTCAGCAGGGTATAAGGACACAGAATCCACAATTTTCTCCAGGGGAACTGATCTCTGCCATCTGGAGAGCAGTTGTAATTCTGAATGATCTCCAGCCCTCACCTGGAGATTGGCAACAATGGTTTCTTTGGCCGGGAGGGTGGTATAGAAATTTAAATAAATAAATTTCCCAGGAGAAAAAGTAATCTTTATTTGCAATGGGGACCAAAGCAGCTTACATCATTCTCCTCTCCCCCTTTTGACTTGCACAACAATCCTGTGAAGTAGGTTAGGCTGAAAGTCTGTGACTTGTTCAAAATCACCCACTCAGCTTCTACAGCAAGAACCTAGATCTAGCAGACCCTGCTCTGAAGCACTGATTGCCATGCCTAGGGTAGCCAACTTCCAGGTGGAGCCTGAAGATCGCCAGATATCACAACTGAACTCCAGATAACAGATCTCTCCCACCCGGAGAAAATAACTGCTTTGGAAGGTGGACTTTATGGCATTCTGTTTAGCTGAGGCCTCTCCCCTCCCCAAACCCTGGCTTCCATAGACTCTACCAGAAAATCTCCAGGAATCTCCCTACCTGGAGCTGGCAACCCTAATCAGGATGGGTCCCAATGAGTTCCTCACAAAGGCCTGCGAAGGGTTTTCTTCCTTGGCAACCCAAGGGTCTGGGCTTTCCTTGCTTCCCTGGGCTACCCCCTCCCTTTGGTACTGTGCAGAGCAGGAAAGACTATGGGGTCAGAGCACAACACAGATTATTAGCCCAAATAGAAGAATTTATTGTACTATTCACACAATTGTGGAGCACACACACACACACTAAATGAATAAGGCACAGCTGTAGGAGTAAGCACACTATGAACCAACAGGACATAAATCAACAGGGGTTAAACACAATCCTCCCTGGATGGGCTGGAGTCTATATCAATGGTGCCCCACCCTTTGGGATAGTCCCTCTTTTCCCACACTTTTTGGCCTTGGGGCAGTGGGGAAATGTAGGCTAGCAAATGAGGAAGCAAGCCCCATTTAGCCCAGTGAGTGATACCCCTGCAGGCCCCTCTCTGGAACTACAGTTCAATTGAAACTTACAGAGGAACATTTTAAACAAACCACAGACAGCAGCCATCTTGTAAACACAGATAACTGCCATTTCGTTACACCTACCAACACCACTGAAGTAACAGTTAGTCCCACACAGGAGGGAAGCAGGAGAAGCGTCTTCATCAAGAGAGTGTCTGCCAGTAATTCTGACAGGGCACAGTGGCTAAAGGAGTGGGGGGAGAAGAGGAGCAGACCCAGCACCCAGCCAATGGCATACGAGTACTCACAGCCAGTGGATAGGGACACTTTCTGAATGACAGGTCAGAAGACCAAAGGCTGTGGTGGCATGTGGAATGTTGATGAAAAAGGGACACGAAAACTCAAATATTATATAGAGAGATTCCATAAGAATATAAGAGTAGCCATGTTGGATTAATGGCCCATCCAGTCGACACTCTGTGTCACACAGTGGCCAAAAACCAGATGCCCTCAGGAAGTCCACCAGCAGGGCCAGAACTCCACAAGCCCTACCACTGTTGCCCTCCAAGCACCAAGAACACAAAGCATCACTGCCCCAGTTCCATCTATACCTTGTGGGTAATAGCCACTGATGGACCTCTGCTCCATATGTTTATCCAGTCCCCTCTTGAAGCTGTCTATTCTTATAGCCACCACCACTTCCTGCAGCAGTAAATTCCACATGTTAATTACTCTTTGGGTGAAGAAGTACTTCTTTTTATCTGTTCTAAGCCTATTGCCCATTAATTTCAATAAGTTCCCACAAGTTCTTATATTATGAGAAAGGGAGAAAAGTACTTCTTTCTCTATCCAATGCATAATTTTCTAAACCTCTGTCTCCCCTCAGTCATCATTTCTCCAAGCTAAAGGGCCCTAACTTCTTTAACCTTTCTTCATATGGAAGATGTTCCATCTCCTTAATCATTTTAGTTGCCTTTCTCTGCAGTTTTCCCAATGCTTTTTGAGATGTGGTGACCAGAACTGTACACAATATTCCAAATGAGGCCACACCATAGATTTATACAGGGGCATTATGACACTGGCTTTTTTATTGCTGCTGCTCACAGAAACCCACAAGTTTGGTGTAGTGGTTAAGCATGCGGACTCTAATCTGGGAGAACTGGGGTTGATTTCCCACTCCTTCACATGCAGCTGCTGGGTGACCTTGGATCAGCCACAGTTCACACAGAAGTGTCCTCTCAAGAGCAGTTCTCTGAGAGCTCTCTCAGTCCTACATACCTCATAGGGTGTCTGTTGTGGGGAGAGGAATGGTAGGAGATTGTAAACTGCTCTGAGACTCCAAGTGAAGGGCAGGGTATAAATTCAATCTCCTTCACTACACCAAACTGGCTCTGACTGACTCTCTCCTCAGCATGCAGTTCTCACATCTTTCTCTGCTCAGCTGATGGTAACCAATCAGATTGCTTAGAACAGCTTGACATTCAAAGCTCTCTGGCTCTGTGGAAACTTAACTCTTCACAGTCCTTCAGCTGTTTGAACAGCACTTCTAAGCTTCTTAAAAGTGCACTCCATCACACATACATATAACTGGTTTTGTATGTAATTCTTTTTTTTAATCGTTTTAATGATATGTGTTTGGGAGGGGAGCTAATTTTAATGTTTTTAAAATGCAATTTTATCAGGTATGTTTTAAATTGTTAGCTGCCTTGGCAGCCCTTGTAAGGGCAGAAAGGTGAGATACAAATTCTGTAAACATGCACACACCACACACAGAGAGGAGAATGGGGAGTGGGGGCAGGTTGGGACTGGCACCCTGAGATTCCACCAGAAACACCAAGTAGTGACCTTGATTGTAGAAAAGATCTGCTACAGAGAGAGGATACCTTTGGGTAGGAACTGAGCAAGCCTAATAGCCTTCCTAAGGGCCATCCTAAGGGCCTGAGTTATATCCTTCTAAATTAAGGTTGCCAGGCCCCTTGTGTAGGGTTACCAGCCTCCAGGTGGGGCCTGGGGATCTCCTGCTTTTACAACTGATCCCCAGCTGACAGAGATCAGCTCCCCTGGAGAAAATGGCTGCTTTGAATGGTGGACTCTATGGCCTTGTGCCATGCTGAGGCCCCCTCTCCTCCCTAAACCCTGCCCTCTCCTGGATCCACCCCCAAAGTCTCCAAGTATTTTCCAACCCAGACCTGGCAACCCTACCCTGGTGGGGGTAGGGAACTTCCCTCCTCCAATTGGTATTAAAATATTAAAAATGGCCATTGGTTTCCCATGAAGTGATGTCAGTCCTCTCTTAAGTTTCAGCCACTTTTTAGGTTTTGGCCAATTCCTAGAGAGGCATGATGTCACTTCTGATGCTCACCTCCCATGTCCTCACCTTCCTAGTCTCCATGAGCTTAGAAGGGTGTAATTCTGCTTAGAAGGGTCCAGTAAGCTTCAGTAAATTTATGGAGTTGCACATTTCAAGGAAGGAGCCCAATTTCTGCTACAGAGCGCAAAGGAATGATCTGTCTAATATTAGCAATTCAAATAGAGAGTGTCGCTTCATTCTGAAAGAACAAAACCTGCCATTGTTTCAGAGTTAATTAGACTAAAGAGACAATAAATTATGTCTTATTAAAATGTAAAAGATTTGTGACAATTGTACTAATTGCATTTTCTTATATCTGAAGAGGTCAGGCTACTTAATAAGCATGTTGTTAATGGAAGACTAATGTAGTTTTATGCGCTTGATAGGAATATTATAAATTACATTATTTATAACTCCTGTGGAACATTTAATAATTTTAAGCTTTAAATTAAACTACTCATTAGTAGCGCAGAGTTCTGAAAGCAGGCTGTAGAAACCTGCTGCCAGTGTAATATTAATTTGAAAGTATAGTCCATTCTGGCAGTGATGTGATGGTATTATTTCAAAATGGTTTGAATGCTACTGAATTGGAACTTTGAATTCACCATCTCCCAAACAATGCAGAGTAGAACATTTTAAAAAACATCTTATTTTAGTAAAGACATTGTAATACAATTTAATAAGATCCCCAGATTCTGTTATGACTCAGATAAACCCTGTGAGTTACTGGTATATGAACTGCAGGAAAATCAGAAAAAAGTGGAAAAATTAATCTGATCAACATGATCACCCTGTTGTGATAACTTTGCATAACAGTTTAGCATGAAGGTTAGTAGAAGGGAACTAGCTTCAATTTTTTGTATCTTCCCCACCCCCCCTGCAAAGTTTAGCAAAGGGACTTATTTTATTTACTTAATATATATATCACCCTCTCCAGGCACCACCCATAAATCTCTAGGAATTTCCCAACCCAAAGTTGGCAGCCCTAGGAGTGGCTGGTTGAAACATAACATGAACTGATTTATGTATGGTGCTCCTTTGAATCTGTTCTTTCTCCTGGAGAAATCCACTCTGAACTATGATTATGCATGAATATTTTTTTGGAAATTGTTATTTCTCAAAAATGCCAATATTTCAAGAAATAATACTTGTCATAAAATGGGAAAAATCTTGAACCATGACACCTTAGGACTCAAAACATTAGAAAGCAGGAAGAGAAATTTGGGGAAGATGGTCACCAGCTGGAAACATCTTGGCTGAGCGTCACTTCTCTCTCTTGCTGTAGGTATTTATAGCCTGGACATGGCTGGTGGTGCAAGCCAAAGAGCAAGACCCTAAGGGATCTTGCCCCATCACTGTTGGCCCATGGACCTCAGCCAATAGCCTTGGTCAGACAGAGTGACCTGGTGGACATCATTCCAGATTGTCTTATTTATTTTTGTAGTTTTTTAATACTGCATTGGATGTAAATTTGTTTAAAGCTGTATTTTTGTCAGTTGTTCTAGGCCCCTATCAGGGGCAAAGTGGGATAAAAATGTACTACACAAATAAATTAACATTTCTTTGTTCCCACTGGAGACTGTGATAGATCCAGCAATAGCAGTTCACATTTAACATGCAAATAAAAAACATAACGCCCAGTCTAGTGTGCAAACTTTTTTTGGACATTGAAACATAACACTGAACCACTGGACATAGCCAAGGAAATGGGAGAGCTCGGTGCAGTGCAGTGATTAGTGTGCTGTACTAGAACTGGTCTGAAATCCTCAGGTCAATCCAGTCACTCTCTCTCATAGGGATGTTTGTTTATTTCACTTATAGCCAAACTCTCTCCCCAGAGGGGACACTGAGCAGCTTACATCAGTCTCTTCTCCTGCAGCCTATCCTCACAGTGTCCCTGGAAAGTAGGTTAGGCAGAGTGTGTCTGACCGGCCCACTCAGGTCGCCCAGCAGGAGCAGAAATTTGAATTTGGATCTCCTACATCCTGTTTAGACACTACAGCCACTACACATGGTGTGAGAATAAAAGGAGGGCAGAGAAGAACCCTACTGTTAGCCCCTTGGAGGAACAGGAGAAAGTATTTAATACATAGATAAATATATCTCTAGGGAGAAGACTAAATCTAAGAGGTAAAGTTATGACTTGGATGTCCATGAATGCCCTATGTAGGTACTCTCTGCTTAGTTGGTTTGGAAGGAAAGTAATTTTTCTTTGTTGCCAGAGTAGTTTGCTTGCTCACTTCCATCATTCATTTTTATTTATTAATGCCACCTCACCACACTTTCTGTGGAATGAAGAATGTGTGAGTGCATGAACCAACAGCCAAACTTTAAGAATAGCTATAAAGTGTTTGACCTTACTGGAAGGCTGAGTGTTGTGCTTTTTGAAATTATGTCAAAAGACATTAAAAATAATTGGTGTCAGCTCAAACAGCTCTTCTGAAAAGATTTCTACCAGCAGTGGCCTAAAGACAGGTCCTCTTATTGATTTAACAAATCCAACTGGCACTTGGACAAGTTTCTTGGTGTTGAATGTGGTGTACCTTTCAGCTATTAAAAGGAGACCTAAAGCAGGGTGCCAAGAACACTGCAAACAGTCATAATTGCCTGAAAATCATTCTAAAGAGTAAGACATCCAGGCAAAGCCACATAGCCCACACTGATGACAACACTTCTCCATTATGCTGGTTACACAGCTGAGAAAGCACAGTTCTCATTTGTGTGCTATAAACAATTCTGCAGCTGACACAGGAATCTTTGTTCATGCTGACATAATACCGAAATGAGCATGTCATGATTAAGGATGAATCTAGATGCCATGCGAAACATTCCTTTATATGCCAAAATATGCCATTCATTTAAGAATGTGATGTACACATGCTATAGTAACCACAGTCTGCAGTCACAATCCAGTTTGCTGGAGACAACTAAACGTCAGTGAAACAACAGAACAAAGGGTATATTCAAGCAAATTTATGCTACGTTCATGGACATAGGAGTCATAGTTTAAAATGCATGACACTGGCTTCTTTCTTTTGAATAGAGTGTCCATGGGCCTGCTCTTTGCTTTCCATTCTACATTTTCTATACTTTCAGTATCACTATGTCCAATGCAATGTTTTTGGTCTCTTCCTTAACATGTACCTGAGTTTCTTTCTCCTTTAAGAAAATCTTCTTAAAATTCAGTATTTTTCTCTTTATAAATCATATCCTATGTATTTTTATTCTTGATTTTGTTTTCTCCTAGGGATTGGACAAACTTTCTCTTCTGTCATGCCTTTTGGAAGTCTGTAGGATAGAATTTATTGATTTTTACACACTGCTCAGCACATTGCATATTTTAGGTGCTTTTTGGAAATATTACTTGATGATGGAGATCTTTGATTTCCAAAGATAGCTGCTAGGATGATTTGCTTCAACTGGGTGGCTTTAGTATGGTGATTATCATCTCACTAGACATGATATTAAATGTGTCTGGTATTTTCCCTTTAGGGCTGCCAGCTCTGGTTTGGAAAATTCGTGAACATTTAGAGGCTGTGACAGAAGGAATTGGAGTTTGGAAAGAGGAAGGAGCTCAGCAGACATACGGTGCTATGGAGTCCACCCTCTGAAGCTGCCATTTCTTCCAGGAGAACTGACCTCTGTAGTTTGGAAATTCTAGGAGACATCTAGGCCACATCTTGAGGTTGGCAATCCTACCATCCCATTGTTCAGAGCTCACCTGGAAGGTGCTACACTAACAAAATCATTTACCTCCTGGCGTTTCCTATCCATGTTGGTGGTGGTGCTATTCTGATAATCATGCTAATCATTCTAGCCAGGGCTTTTGTGTGTTTGTGTGTCTGGAAAAAGAGGTGCCAGGACTCCCAAGAGGGGGATGAAGTTTTCAGTCTATATACTGAAAACTCATGAACTTTTAAACATTTTAAAAAGAATTTTGTTGAAGAGGTTCCAGAACTCCATTCTGGAATGTTCCCCCAGAAAAAAACCCTGATTATAGCTAACTCTAGCTAGAAAATCCAATTTCTCCCTCTCAGATTCACAGTTTTCCTTCAAAACTATTAGAAATTGTTCTAATTGTGAATGCAGTTATAGTGCCAATGATTTTCTTTTTTAAAAAGGTAATTGTGGCAGCTGTTGCTGCATTGTTTAGAGGTAACAGGCAATGAAGTTGCATAGCAGGAATCATAGAATCACAGAGTTGGAAGGGACTATATAGGCCATCTACTCTAACCCCCTGCTCAATGCAGGATCAGCCTAGAGCATCCCTGACATATGTTTGTTCAGCAGCTGCTTAAAAACTGCCAGTGAGGGGGGCTCACCACCTCCCTAGTCAGCTGATTCCACTGCTGAACAACTTACTGTAAAAAAGTTTTTCCTAATATCTAGCCAGTACCTTCCTGCACTTAATTTAAACCCATTATTCCTAGACCTATCCTCTGTTGCCAGTTGGAACAACTCCCTGCCATCCTGTAAGAGACAGCCCTTCAGATACTTAAAGAGAGCAATCATGTCCCCCCTCAGCCTCTTCTTCTCCAGGCTGAACATTCCCAAGGGCTTGGTCTCCAGGCCTCTGATCATCCTTGTCACTCTCCTCTGTACCCACTCCATTCTGTCCACATCCTTTTTGAAGTGAGGTTTCCAGAACTGCATGTAATACTCCAGGTGTGGCCTGACCAGTGTGGTGACCAATGCAAGACTATGCCATCTTGCAGTTTGGATGTTATAACTCTGTTGATACACCCCAAGATCACATTAGCCTTTTTGTCAATGAATCACACTGGCTACTCATATTTAACATATGGTCCACCTGTACCCCACTTCTGCTGCTCAGAAGTGTATCCCCCATCCAGTTGTGTGTGTTCTTCATTTTTGTTACCCAGATATGGAACTCGGCACTTATCCTTGTTAAATTGCATTTTGTTCACGTCTGCCTACTTTTCCAGTGTTTTCAGATCTCACTGAATCTATATCTTCTGGTATGTTCACTGCACCAACCAGTTTGGTGTCATCTGTAAATTTAATGAGTAGTTCTCCACACCCTCATCCAGATCATTTATAAAAAAATATTGAAAAGTACTGGGCTCAGAACTGAGCTCTGTGGCACCCCACTGGCCACCTCCCTCCATTCAGATGAAATGCCACTGACAACAACTCTTTGACTGTGGTTCTCCAACCAGTTCCCTATCCACCTAACTATCCTAGAGTCCAGTCCACAATCCTCTAGTTTACCCATCAAAACATCATGGGGAACCCTGTCAAAAGCTTTACTGAAATCCAGGTAAACAACATCAACAGCATTCCCTCAATCCAATAAGCTCATCACTCGATCAAAGAAGGAAATGAAGTTGGAAATGAGGAAGTCTCAATGAGAATAGTAGCACAAAGACCATCAATACTACAGAATGGGTTTTTGCTCCTCAGCTGCATAAAAACATTGCAACAAATCAGCTCCTGAAAAAATTGGAAATATTGATAGACTAGGAGTATTACCAACATCATTTAGAGCCACTGTTAAAAAATGCATGTATGACTGAAGACAGTTATGCCATAACTGACAGGTGTGGAACCAACTTCTGTGCCCCTGCTCATTTACCAGGGAAACAGAGTTTGATATCTGACCCTGATTTTTCTTTAAAGGAAATGGGTCTTACATGTCTAGGATGAAAGCAGAAACAAAAATAGCCTGTTTCAGTGTGTATTAGGTCCAGCCTAGTTTTAAGTATTTCCTTAGACTGCAGAAATCCCAGTTTTCCATTCATAAAAATGGTAAAAAGACCATTTATCAGGAATTGTATTGAGCTTACCTTGCAAGTGTCCTGAAACTTCTCATGAATGCTTTCACCAATCAACATCTCCAATCATTTTACCATATCGTGGCACTTTTGCAAGAACGTTTTGCATGAGAGATTGGCAGAGAAAAGTCACTATTTGGTATAGGATTGCCAGCCCTCCCTGGGGGCTGATCAGCTGGCCAGTAGGGGACTTACCAGGAAAAAGAGGAAGCCCCCTCATATTACTGGCATCACACAGGAAGTGACATCATCATCCCAGTGATGTCTGGGCAGTATTCTGGTATTTTGGCAAAAACTCTATGGTAGAAAGCATTTTTACCATAGAATTTTTGACCCAACCCCAGAACATCACAGCAATGTTGCAGCCAGGTCCCATCTTCTCCCCGGCATCTTCTCCCATGAAAATATACACAAATTCACTTTCAGATCTTCCAGAACTGACTATTAATAGGGCTGTGCATTTTCATGTTTGGACTTTGGCCCTTTGACTTTGGAAACTGGACCCTTGTATCTTCTAACAATTAAAGTTTAAATTTATTAGGATCTTGCAGCTAGCCCTACCTCACCCCCAGTTTACATTGTTTAAATCAAAGGATTAGTGCTATATTGGGTTCTGGGTCCTGATGGATCAGAATGAACAATTTGGTTTATCTTTCAGTAAAGTAGGGTGTTTTTTTTAGTGCATTCCATATTGGGACTCGTATTTTGAAAATGTGCTTCTTTGAAATACTTAGCTGAATCTTTCTAAAATTCATGGACTGTAGGTGTTGCCAGAATGAAATTAATCCAGTGCTTCTTCAAGCCTTGTATCATTTATCTGTGTTTTCTTGGGTCTTGCTTCACTGCTCATGTTTTTTGCAATATACTCTTCTTGATTAAAGAGAGAGGCTAAAATAATCTTTCTGATTATTTCAAATAGACAAGAGTAATGTCTAATTGTATTTAAAAATAAATCTATTGATGTATTTTGCAATGGTCTGGTGGTGTCAGAAGATGAATTATGGTTATTAACTGAAAATGTGACCATGGAGAATGTATTTTTAAAAGAAGTAACAAAAAAGAACACCAAATGGATAATGGGAGGTCATACACGAAATGATGCAGTTTCTGATTACTCATGTAAAATTGTAGTGCTCTCAATCATTGATAAAATATTGTATTTTAATCATCTTATCATACTTTTAGATTATGTGTTCTGCAAGGCAGTTAATTAAACATGTGCTTAACACAGAATACATTAGTTCCCATCCAGCACAGAATTATAGTTGCTTAAGCCCCATTGGTTTCAATGAATCTGAAATGTATACAGCTATGAATTGGACTGTGATCACAGCACCCCAAAACTTCTCGGGTGCAAGTTTCATTACATTGAGCAGACATTCCAGTTCGTGTCATTCATTCTGTCATGCAGAAATTCTCAGATTGACTATGTATTGACTTTGGAGATACATTGCTTGCAAAATACACCTGGCAAATTAAAAGCAATCACATGCGTATATAAGCTTAATGAAATTTCAACTGTAAAAGTGGCTTACACAAATTTACAGAGGTTAGATCCACCATTGGCTACTAGCCATAGTAACTAATGGGAGTCTCCATGTTTAGAAGCATAAAAGCTCTGAACACCACTGAACACCATAGCAGGAGGCAATATCAGGGGAAGGATTAGCCTCTATGCCTTGATGTTGGCTGGCCACTGTGTGAGACAAAACTGTATTAGATGGATCATTGGTCTGATCCAGTAGGGCTTTTCTTATGTTCTCATATAGATTTTATTGGATCATTTTACCTGCCAGAGCCTTCAGAGTCACTCACACCAGCCAGTTTCTAGGAACACCATCTACCTTGTATTTTTGTAGGATAGCAACATGATCTCTAGCCTTTTTATCATAGTCCAAACTCCAAAGTATATCTTGAAATTCATTGTATTACTTTACAAATATATGTATTTGATCATGTCACTATGCTTTACCTTTATTACAAGAAAGAGAAATATTACAACTAACTTCCCAGTTCTAATTTCATACTTAAATCTCAAACGCTGTTGGAAAAGGAGTCTTTTAAATGCCTACCCTTATAGTTGTGACAAATCCTACATGGAATAAAAGTATGGTACTGAATCTTAGCTTGTCTTTGCCAGTGTGAACTCGATGAAGTTAATTGCATAGCTGTGCTTTTGCAATTTGGTGCTGTTATACTTACTGCTGGTCCTGAGCTGTTAAATTCTGAGATGTTTTTGAAGTATTGCACTAGCAGACATTACAGTTAATTACTCCAGCTTTCAACTCAACATTATTGTCAAGCACAAGTGACTTTAGTACAAGGCACAGAGATTCCCATGACAGCTTTTCCCCTCCTTAATTGACCCACATGGCAACAAAGGAAAATTAAAAGCCTCTGAAAACACCCATGAGGTACCTCCCTTTTTGAGGAACACAATCAATGCTACATTAACAGCAACATCTTTCAACATCCCCTGCTAGCCCCAAACAAGCCTTTGCAGAATCAAGCTGAACTGAGAATAACTGCCAAGCAAACACAGAAAGTATGTATAAAAAGTGCACCGTAATAATGTGAAGTTTGAGAAAATAAAGTTCTTGGTAAAGATGATAAAGTGGTAAAGTTGATAAAGTGGACCCTAGTCAAAGGACATTTCTAATTTTTTTTTAAAAAAAGTTAGTCTTTAAGGCACCACAAGACTCCTGCTTAGTTCAGTGGAGTAAAATTTCTTTCTTCAAAATGTAAACATGATGTGATGTATAGCATGATATAGAGCAGGCTGGTTACTATTGGACACAAGGCCAGGGGTGTCGAACTCATTTGTTGTGAGGGCTAGATCTGACATAAACTGGACTTTGGCAGGCTGGGCAATGTGTGTCATAAAATTTAATGCCAGGTAGCGAAGATATAAACTTTATAAAGGACACAGACAAACACAATTAAAGATATTATAGCAGCTATTGGAGCCCCACATTGGAGCTCCACATTAGGAGGGTGTGTGTGTGTTAAAATTAATATTTCTCTGCAAAACTGAGGTTCCTTGAGTTTGTTGAACTCTATGTTTTAACTGCGGTTAGTCCCAAACCTCCCCCCCCCCAAAAAAATATAAACTACAAATATAAATGGTCTGAGCCTAGGACCCAGGGGAAGAACATGAAATGGCTGAGTGTTGCAAGCTTCCCCCCCCCCAATCTACTCAGAGTAGGGTTGCCAAGTCACTTACCTCCAGGAGCGGGGGAGTCCCGCTCCTGTTTCGGGAGCCGTGCGTGCGCACGCAGCATGATGTGGTCATTTCAATGCCTCCCTGCACCACCCCTGCCTTTCCTGGCTTGCTTGCCTGGCAAACGAGCTAGGAAAGGCAGTGGGGGGGGGGGGGAGCCTCTGCTGGGCTTCTTCTGCTCGCCCACTTTGGCGAGCGGGCAGAGGAAGCCAGAGGGAGGCATTTCAATGCCTCCCTGCACACCCCCTCCATGCCTTTCCTTGCTCGCTTGCTTGGCAAACGAGCTAGGAAAGGTGGGGGAGAGCCCCTGTCGGGCTTCTTCTGCTCGTCCGCTTCTGCATGCCAGATCGGGCTGCTTCGGGGTGGGATCCCCCCACCAGCCAAATCCGGACCGGCGGATTGGGGACCCCTTTAGCAAGGGATTCCGCCACCCCCCAGGGGGACTTGGCAGCCCTAACTCAGAGTGGCAGTGGCTCTTCAAGGTTTCAGGGTTTCTTTTTACGGGTAGTTTGAGACACTAATTTTGTTGTCCTCTTCAGCATTTGTTCTACTATTATTCCATTGGAGCTCCATAGTAGGAGGGTGTGTATGTTAAAACTAATATTTCTCTGCAAAACTTGAGTCCCTTGAGTTTGCAGAACTCTATGTTTTAACCCTGGCTGGTCACAACCCCCCCCCCCCTTTAAAAGGTGCCTGCCTAAATTGGAAAGGTGGGGGAATAGTGGGATTTTGCAAAACAAGTTTTAAAATAAGAAAGAAGCACACAGATCACAGCAGAAGGGACTCCCCCAGCTCCTACCTGTCAGGAGTTCTAGGGAGGCCAGGAGCTGTGGCTGGGAAGTTTGACAGTCCCACACTCTGCTTTCTGCTCTCAGAAACAGCCCCACCCTCTGCTCTTTATACTCCAGGGCAACTCAAGCTCAAAACAGCGAGGATGGGCAGGGGAGGGGAGAGAGAAGAGAGCCCCACTCCTGGGCCAGATTAAAGGCCTGTGTGGGCCAGTTCCAGCCTGTAGGCCATAGGTTTGACACCCCTGCACTAGGCAGAACATGCATGTCACATCCACTTTACAATCACTCCATCAGTTGGAGGTACCAAGTTCAATTTATGGTTCTGGTTATCACCTACAAAGCTCTTAATGATCTTGGACCCACATTCCTACAGGCTACCCCTCCCACTATTTATTTATTTATTTTCTATATCTTGCCCTCCCCACTGAAGCAGGCTCAGGGCGGCTTACATTAAAAATTAAAATACATTAAAACAGAATATAGTACATTAAAACTCATAACATGAGCAATTCACAGTCACAATTAAAAACATCGATAAAGTGCTGGTGACGGTGATGTCCTACTAGACCACAATGATGTAATCATACAGAGCGGCCACAGTTGATGTCCAGATTATCGCAGGCCATGATGTTAATAAAGGGCCACAGTTGTTCTTGGTGGCGGCTCCTAGTCAAAGGCCTGGTGGAAGAGCTCCATTTTACAGGTCCTGCAGAACTGTATAAGGTCCCTTAGGGCCCTGATGTCTTCAGGGAGCTCATTCCACCAGTGTGGAGCCGCCACTGTAAAGGCCCTGGCCCTAGTAGAGGCCAGTCTGGCATCTTTCAGTGCAGGGAGGGCCAGATGGTTCTGTGACCCCAACCTCAGTGCTCTCTGGGGAACATGTGGGGAAAGGTGGTCTCTCAGGTAGGCAGGCTTCAGACCATATAGGGCTTTAAAGGTCAGAACCAGCACCTTGAAGCGAATCCGGTATGCTATTGGCAGCCAGTGCAGCACCTTCAGCACAGACTGGATGTTTTTCCACATAAGGAGACCCATCAGCAGCCTGGCTGCACATTTTGCACCAGTGACAAGGGCAGCCCCATGTAGAGAGCCTTGCAGTAGTCCAGTCTCGAGGTGACCATTGCATGGATCACTGTTACCAGATCATTGCGTTCGAGGAAGGGAATCAACTGCCTGATCAGCTGAAGATGGTAAAAGGCCACCTTGGCACCGGCTGCTACCTGGGCTTTCATTGTTAAGGAAACATCCAGGAGCACTCCCAAATTCCTGACCCTCAAAGCTGGCACCAGTGGCACCCCACTGAAGGCTGGTAGTGGGATCCCTACCCCTGATTCGTTCCAACTCAGGCACAGGACCTCCGTCTTCATTGGATTCAATTTCAATAGGCTCAGTCTAAGCCAGCCAGCCACATCCCACAGCACCCGGTCAACACCTTCCGGGGTAGAGTCAGACTGGCCTCCCAACAGCAGATATAGCTGGGGGTCATCCACATACTGATGACACCCTAGTCCATGCCTCTGGGCAATCTGGGCAAGGGGGCGCATATAAATGTTGAATAACATTGGGGAGAGCACTGCCCCTTGTGGCACTCCACAAAACAGCAGGTGCCTATGGGACAACTGATCCCTGAGTCCCACCCTTTGTCCCTGACCTTGGAGAAAAGAGACAAGCCATTACAAGGTGAGCCCTTGAATTCCAGTGTCAGCGAGGCAGTGGGTCAGTAGTTGATGGATGACCATGTCAGATGCCGCCGACAGGTCTAACAGCAACAGCACTGCCATCCCACCCCGATGCCTCCAGAGGTAATCTGTGAGGGTGACCAGTGCTGTCTCCATCCCGTGGCCTGGGTGGAAGCCAGATTGTAGACGCTCTGGCAAATAAGTGTTATCCAAGAAGTCCTGCAACTGTATTACCACCACGCTCTCAATTAATTTTCCCAAATAAGGCAAATTGGAAACCAGCCAATAGTTCACCAATGTGGCCGGATCCAGAGATTTTTTTTTTAAGACGGGGTGGACCAACGCTTCCTTGAATGCCCCTAGGAACAGTCCCTCAGAGAGGGACTTGTTAATAATATCCCTGAGGGCACCTCAAAACCCCTAATTTAATTAGTCATGCTTTAATTAGCCATGAAGGGCACAGATCAAAGACTATGCTCTGCAATGACACTTCTCTCACCTGACGAAAGACTTCTGAAAGTGCCACCATGCAAATGAATAAGATTGGAAATAGCCCCTACACATGCACTCTCTGCTTTGTGTTCCACTTTGTGGAACAGCCTGACTGAGGAGGTCAGGAAGGCCCCCATGCTTCTATCATTTTGCAGAATGTGCAAAATGGAAATATTTAGTAGGGCATTTTTATAAAGGTTAAATTTGTAACGTAATGAAACAGCTCAAGATAAAGGTTTTTATAAGGGAATATGATCAAGTGTATCAATTTGCTTTTTACTGCTGTGTCTTCTACCGTTGTAGCCTGTGGTCTGCATTACTGTATGTTATGTCTTAGACAGATTTGTTTGTTCGTTTGCATTTACCCCCAATTCTGTAATCCTAGTCCTACTGCATTTTTATTGGATGTTTTTTGTGGTCTGATTGATTTTTTTTTTTAGTATTTTGTAATCTGCATTGAGACTCAATGAGAAAGACAGGCTATAAATGAAGTAAATAAAGTCTGTGAACTACTCTGATACATAATGTCAGCATAAACAACAAAGAGTATTATAGCACATTTATAGTGTAATGCTAAACAGAGTTATACTCTTCTAAGAGCATAAAAGTCAAAGGGCTTAAGAAAAAAAGAGAAGCCATGTTGGATCAGGCCAATGGCCCACCCAGTCCAACACTCTGTGTCACACAGTGGCCAAAATTCAGGTCCCATTAGAAGATCCACCAGTGGGGCCAGAACTCCAGAAGCCCTCCTACTGTTGCCCCCCAAGCTCCAAGAATACAGAGCATCACTGCCTCAGACACAGTGTTCCATCTATACCTTGTGGCTAATAGCCACTGATAGACCTTTGCTCCATATGTTTATCGAATCCCCCCTTGAAGCTGTCTATACTTGTAGCTGCCACCACTTCCTGGCTTAGAAGTAGGTAATTGTATTTAGTATTGCACAGTTGCAATTATATGTATTATCATTCCAATTCAGAGTTATTGAAATCAATGGGCTTAAAGTAATACTATATAACATTGCATTGATAGAATGGCAAATGGTTTCATGGACTAGAACTGTTTTATTAGTTGCAGGAGAAATTATCAGCATAGATAATAAGTCATTATTATCTTTATTAAGAACACAGGAGTAAATGTTGTGAAGACTGTGCATCCAGTTTCTGCTTAACTGACCCTTCTGTATAACTGATAGTGTGTGAAATAGTTCTTTGGGTACCATGAACCAGGTTTACTACTACAGAAACAACAACTTGACAGAAACAACAACAGTCTCTGGTATGGTGCAAGCTTCTTCTTCTGCTAGCACTTCCTTTTGTTCAAGGGGCCCAATGAAAACCATTCATCTTGCACAAACAGAATTTTTAACAAAAGAGGAGGTGCACTCTGTGTAGAGTTCCCAGACCCCCAAACCAGGCAGGGGATCCCCTGATTTTCGGGGCTTCTGCTCACTGCCAGCCAGCTGGCTGGCAGGGGAAGCCCCACACCCAAACAGCAGTGTTGCATGGTGACATCCCTGATGTGATGACATTATGCAGAAATGACATCATCATGTTGATGACATCATGTGGCGATACTCAGCTTTTTGGGCAAAACTGTATGGTTTGAGACCAATTTTACCCATAGAGTTAGCCCCAAAAGCAGAACATCACCATGAGATATGGCTGACACAATGACATCACTTCCACATGATATCATCACATCAGGGACAACATTGTCTACTCCCGGACCACCCCTCCAAATCTTCCTCTGGTGTGACGATGGTGCCTGGCCACCCTTGCTCTGTGGCAGAGATTATCTAGTGTGCATGGAACTTGTTCCTAGGATCCAAGCTACTGCATCCAACAAATTGAGCCTCTCCCCTTTTAATATTAATTATTTATAGAATCTTTGATCCAGCCAGCTTTTCTGATGGTGAAAATGGGAAGAGGGAGTCACCTTTGATCACCATAAGATTATACTGGGGATTATGGGATCTGCATGGACAAAATTCAGATGGGATGGATGCTATAGTAGGGAAAGGAACTGGGTGAGTCTGACAGAGCTGGCTGGATCCAACTCTTAGAGCTTTCAACAATTTGAAGAATACTGTACAATAGATTAGATATTATTATCTGCAAATTACAGATCAAGTATTGAAATGAAAAGAATGAAGGACAGCAAAGTACCTATTCCATTGGTAAAGCATAAAGCATGGAATAAGAAAGCAAACTCAATTAGCTGGATGAGGGTCCTCCATAGTATTTTTCACTCGGCTGTACAATTTAATGACTCAGATATAAAAGGGAATCTAACACTTTCAGTGGCTGGGAGAATGGAAAGGAACAGACGCTGTTCAATAGACACTGGATAACCGCATCACTTAAAAGCCTTTAAAAAGTAGCTTATGGTACATTACCATGTGCAAGAAAACCAGTGTGGTTCAGGAGATGAATCTACTATTGCTCTTCTTAAAAGATTAAATTATTTACAAAACCCACAGAAAGAAAACTTTAAAAGCCTTTTAAACTTACAACCCCCTCAACTAGTGTCTTATCTTTTAAATTATACCTTTGTAATCCAATCTAAAAGCAATTTAGTTGTTAGTTACTGGCAGAATTCCAAACATATCACACCTTTATTATAAATTTAATATTGCAAATTTCTAAAAGTTTACAAGGTGGGGAATCCAGACAGGTGGAAATGGAAACTTGGATAGATGGGAATACTATTTAGCCTTCTATGGACTTTCTCTAAGTAATAACTTGGAATCAAATAATGGTCATTATAAGGTACTGGATTTTGGATGCCAAATATTTATATGACTTTTTAAAGGAGCAGTGTGATTTCTCCATGTATTTCCATTGTTTGGCGTTGCATTAGAATATTCAGATAACATATGGTGAAGTAGACTGATCTTTTTGTAATTATAAGCAACTTCTAATCACAATCTGCAATATGAAACAAAATTTTACCAAATATTTTGTCTTTCTTTTTTCTTTGTTTTCTATCCCCCTTTCTATATGTGCATCTTCTTTTCCCTCCCTTTCCTTATCCTTTTTTAAAAAAGAAATCCTATACCATGTATGTTCCCAGCTTCAATGCCTGTGCTTCTTTTGAATGTGCTCAGTCCTCTTATTGGACTGGACCTTTTGCCTCATATGATCCAGCTAATTAGAAGAGCCATTGGTGAAACAATATCAGCCAAGTCCATGTCTTTACTGCAGATATTTGCCACTAGCTTCCTAAACCACACTGACTATTGAATATTGTGGGATTACATGTTTGTTTTATGGGGCGGAGTAGGAATTTTTGAGCTCCCTTCAAATTGCTGTGGAAAGGGATATTCCCCCTGATTGCAGATTAGCTACTGGATAGTGGGCAGGACAATGTAGAGATGTTTATCAGAATAATAGACCAGTCCCTTCTGCAGTTCTCATTTCATCTATTCATAAAAGTTGACACTCTCTAAAAATGCTGCCTTCTCTGTACCCAAATTACCCATTGATTTTTTTGGTCCATCATTAGGTTGATCGTATCTACCACTGCTACAGCAGTATAAAAGCTGTATCCCTGACAGCATGATGCATACTAGCTGGAATTAGAAGAGCCAGAGTGATGTAGTGGTAAGGATCTGGTTGCCTATTCTTGATGTCAGATTTGTATCCATTTATCCTTTGGCATAGGGAATCACAAGACTAAGAAATCTGTAGGAGAACACTTCAGCCTTCCAGGACATTCAATGGAGGACCTCAAACTGGCTGTTTTATTGAAAAAAGAACTTCAGGAACAGACAAGAAAGGGAAATTGCTGAGTTGCAAGTTATTACAACACTCAGAACAATGGAATCCCCAGGATGTGACAGGGATATTGGTTTTTTATCTCACTTCAGCCCTTACATATGTATTCTCACCAGTCCCCCAGAACTGGTGAGAATACATATGTAAGGGCTGAAGTGAGATAAAAGTCAGCCCTTACATATGTATTCTCACCAGTCCCACAGAACTGGTGAGAATACATATGTAAGGGCTGAAGTGAGATAAAAGTCAGCCCTTACATATGTATTCTCACCAGTCCCCCAGAAGAGCCATACATTCTCTTTATTTATTTTATTTTATTTCTTAGTTGGAATAATAGATTAAAGTAATAGATTGTAATAAAACATAATGCATAGATGTAATGTAATTTGGAATGGTAGACTGGAATAAATTTCTCTGTTCTGGGGACAGGGGAGATAACTCTACATAGCCAATTACCTCACTTCAAAGAAGATGCTGCTGTAATATTGCCTCCATGCTTGAGAGGAAATGGATGGAGCGTAATGGCAGGGTCTCAGTTAATTACTCTCAGCATTCCCCAGTTAAGGGTACATCTGCTCATCATTCTCCAATTTTTCTTCTATATTTTTAATTTTTAAGATTTATTTCAAAAATCACACAACTTGTCACTACAAAATGCAGCAACCACAGCAAGAAATAATTACATTAGGGAGTGATCAATCTCCAAAAGCCGGCTTGCTGGCTAGGCGGGATATGAATTGAAATTAATAAATAAATAATAAATAAATAAATATTTATTTCCTTTACTTTGTCCCCCTACCCGGGAATTAAACCCAAACAAACGGTAACCATATAAACTAGGCTTGTTATTCCTATTTGGTCCTTGAATCTGTTAAATATCTTCATTATTCTGTACGCTAATTTACTACTCACCCTCTATTGGTAATTTTCATTTCATTGTATCTGAGGAAGTGTGCATGCACATGAAAGCTTATACCTTGAATAAAACTTTGTCTTAAAGGTACCACTGGACTCAACCTTTGTTCTATCACACATATGATCAGCTAAAAAAATAATAGCACTTAGCTATCATTAATGCACTATCACTAATCTCCATTATAAGAGAGAGAGAGAGAGAGAGAGCAGGGGGGATGAAGGGGAAGGTGAAAGGGGGTGTGGATACAGAGGGAGATAGTCAAAGGTGGCATAGATCACTTCTGCAAAAAAAATTAACAATTCAAGCATTTTGTATATGGAATCAAGTCGATTTATAATCGGCTTGAAAATAAAATTGCCCTATAAGAGCTGTGAAAAACACCCCCCCCCCCCAACAAAACTATGACATTGAGCTGACATGGAGAAAACACATTGCAGAACGAAAAACATTGTAACACAATTGTATATCTAAGGTGAAATACATGTATGGAATGGGGAAATGTCTCGTGCCAGAATGAACTTTATTCAAGGATGTTATATGGTGAACAAGACAAGATGTCACAAGACACATAGGGCTGGGACTTCCGGCAAGACTTGCGATAATGGCAGATGCGCTCCTCCGCAACTGCGGGGAGCGCGATCCGTACCCAGCGGGAAGAAGGGGCTCTGGACAGGTGCCAAGCCCCCAGAGACCCCAGTGAGGGGGCTCTGCCTGGGGTGGCACGAAGGGGATCTCTCCCTATGGTGGCGACCGGGGGATCGAGGTCCCTTTTCATCACCCCCATAGGTTCCCCCGCCGCGGGAGCCGTATGGCTGAAAGCGCAAATCCGTGAAGCAGCAGAGAGTGCGAAGCTATGAGGCTTGAACTACAGTTACGCATGGATTAAACGTGAGTCCGAAGTAAAACAAACAGAGCAGCGGGTGGGTGGAGTGAAAACCCCCCCTCTCGAGACCGGCGTACTTACGAGACTCTTTACGTGGCATTACTGCATGAAAAATAGTACGTTTGGCTTGCTGGATGGCAGCATCGCGCTTTAGAGGATATAGACTTTAAAAAGTCATAAGCGCAGTCGGAGAATTTGCTTCTTTCGTTCATCTTATCTAACTATCAACAAAGAGCACAGCCTCAACAATGGCGGGGAAAACGAAACCTTCCCCCAAACTAGGAAGTACAGCTCCGAGTTCAAAGGTTGATACCGCAGAGATGAGCACTGTGTTCTCCTCGTTATTGCGACCTCTAGTGGACCAAATGACAGCTCTCAACGTCAAGATGGATAAAATGCAGCTGGAACTAAAGGAGTCGAATAAAACTACAGAGAAGCTGCAGCGAGAACTTCTGGAAGTAAAGACTTCAGTAAAAAATCAGGATTCAAGGCTACAAAAAGCGGAAAAAGAAAAGGCCCTCCACTCTGATCAGCTCTTGAAACTACAGATGGAAAGATCGAATTTTTTCCTAAGACTTCAGAATGTGCCAGAGAATAAAGGAGAAGACCTTAAAAATCTGCTAAATGAAGCGCTTGAACCAGTAACAGGCTTAAAAGCAGCGGAATTAAAAAGCGACATGGATATGGTTTACAGAACCTATCCAGATTATACTAAAAAGAAAAGCCTACCTGGTGAGATTATGATAAGGTTCTCCAAGGGATGTGGTGCTTAGAACCACAAATAAAGCGGTTCTGAAGATCAAAGGAGAAGAAGTTAAAGTGATGAAAGATATTCCATTCGAGATAAGGAAAAGAAGGAAAGCCTATGGGAAATTGACATCTTGGTTACAGTCTGAATCCATTATCTATCAGTGGAATGTTCCGGAAGGACTAAGCTTCAGCATCAAAGACAAAAAGTATAAGATTGACTCTGTCCAACAGGCAAAAAAATTTCTGGAAAAAAGCAAAGAAAAGAAAAATGAGAGAGACTCAGATGGTTCACTGGCTTCGCAAGAAAGTATTTACGGTTTTGACAGCTCCAAGAGTGAAGAAGAAGTTTCTGACTCGGAAAAGGAGCAGCAGCTCCAAAAGTACAAGAAGAGACTGTAGAGACAAGAAGAGGACGAAAGAAGAAATAAGAACTGAATTGTTTTATTGAAAATTGCACTTATGTATTCCATATATTTTGTATAATTAAGCATTCCTCTAGGGTGGTATGTCTGTCAAATAGCTTTTTTGTTATTTCTTTGGCTGAGGACAGACTGGCAATCTGAAGCGGAGGCAAAGCGGAGGGAACTGGAGCGGGGGGAAAAACCCACGGAGCTGGCCGTTCACACTGGCCAGAGCAATGCGGATCAGCGGCGATACGGAGCGTTCAGACTGCCACGGAGCGTTCAGACTGCTGCATAGCCAGCGCGCGCGGCTTGCGTGCGCCGCTGCACTTGTTTTTGTTTTCCTTTGATGTTTTTCGCATGTGCGCAAAACTTTTTGCCGGTGCGTTCACACTTCCTCCGGATGCCTCCCGCTTCTTCCAGTTCACACTGATTGGAAGCGGGAGGCATGCGGAGGAAGGCCCCTGAACACCGGGAAAAAACGGTGTCCAGGTAAAGCGGAAGGAAAGCGACTGGGAGACGGGTAAGTACGCAACGGAGCCGACGGACAGATGCGCATGTCTGAATGTGCTCCTTTCCTCCGTTTGCGAAGCGTGCCTGCCCCGCTTTAGATTGCCAGTCTGTCCTCAGCCTTAATGTCAGCAGTAACAACTCTAATTGAAAATTAACCAAGGTTTAAAATGCTTCATAATTAATATATATTATATGGTAGTATTAAGCAAATGATAAAGCACTCTCTGTATAAGGTAAATGTAGCTTAGAAATTAGCGAGTAGATGTAGTTATAGAAAAAATCAATAAAAACTTATTAAAAAAAAAAAGACACATAGGGATGCAGATAAAAGTAGGTGTCATGTTGACCCTCCCCCCAGTCCCTCCATTAACATTTGTTATTTCAGACTGAATCTCTTTTTCTGGAAGTAAAAGAGTATTTTTGTCCTGCCCTTCACCCATATTACGGAGGATGCCCAGGACAGTTTACAATAGTAGAAAAGAATACCATTAAACAACCAGAATTTTTAAAAATCACATCAGTTAAAACAACAAGAAATGACCAGAAACAATATCATCAATCTCCACACTTAAACATTGCCCTAAATTCCAAAGCTTCTATTAAAAAATGCCTGTTTTCAGCAGCTCATATCAGTGATAGTTGATGAACTTCCCTTGACAAAGTCATAATACTACTATCAAGAAGTCCCTTTATCTTGTGGTCATCTGTGGTACCTCTGATGTTAGGGGTACACAGAGAATTACTTTGAGGATGAGCTTGGTGTACAAGAAAGTCAATATGGGAACCTACTTACACTACATCTGATTCTGTGTTGGTGTACATTTTCTTGTATCTACTTCATGCCATTGCCGTTTATTGACAGGGTCTCAGGACCCTGAGGAGGTGGTGGTGGCTACAAGCATAGACAGCTTCAAGAGGGAATTGGATAAACTTATGGAGCAGAGGTCCATCAGTGGCTATTAGCCACAAGGTATAGATAGGATCTCTCGGTCTGGGGCAAGTGATGCCAGGGGCGTTGAGTTTTAAAATCCGGGGGGGGGGGGGGCTCATGCATGCGAAGTGTGCATGCACACCGGGACCATGTCCCCACCGCCGCTGCCTCCCCCCGCCTGGCCACTCCTGCTTCTGTCCCTCCCTCCATCCGTCCAGGGGCCAGCTGGGCATTTGCTTAGCTGGCCCCTGGATGGACGGAGGGAGGGAGGGATGGAGGCAGCCAGGGTGGGGCGGGGGGGGGGTGGGAAGAGAGAGAGAGAGAAAGATGGTGGCAGCGGCCCTAGGAAGGGCCCGGGGAGGCACGGCGGCAGGCGCTCCATTTCCCCCCCGGTAAACTTCAGGGGTGGCTTGAGCCCCTGAGCCCCCCCATAGTTGATGCCTATGAGTGATGCTCTGTATTCTTGGTGCTTGGGGGAGCAACAGTGGGAGGGCTTCTAGTGTCCTGGCCCCACTGCTGGACCTCCTGATGGCACCTGCTACTTTTGGCCACTGTATGACAAAGTGTTGGACTGGATGGGCCATTGGCCTGATCCAATGTTGGCTTCTCTTATGTTCTCCTGTTCTTCTGTTCTTAAGACATGTATCACCATGCTAAATGAATACTGGATTTAGTTTACTACCTTTTACACTATATAGTGACAATCTTGTGTTTCTTGTACTATGTAGTTCTTCTCATCCAGGGAGTGGCAGACCATACAGAAAACTGGGAAAGGAGCTTTAAACTGAATTTGTGAATTACGTGTGGAATCTCCTAATCCCTCACCTCAAAGCATGGAAGAAACAATATGATCTATTCAAAAACAATATTCTAATCCTTTCAAGAATTATTTATTTATTTATTTATTTGGATTTCATCAAGAAAGAACTTCTACTGACAAATTGATCAATCATCATTTTTTCTCTCTACCCTGAAGTAGAGATGAAATTCTTTTGATAATCTGAGAGATCCATCTTTAACTGTAAAAGAAAACATAACCAAAAGGATTGTTTCTGTAAATCATAGTTGTTGCTTTGCAAAATTTAAGTTTTGATTTATATATCAGAATACTTCAACATGAAAGTGCCATTTTAGTTTGGATGCCTGGCAATAGCTTATGTCTCACAAGCCGTAAGTGCCCTGAACTTTGATTTAATGGGATGCATCCAGGTAATTGTTTAGAGATTTTAAACTTTGTTTTTACTCTTAAGGTTTTTAATGTCTTCAAAATGCATTTTCCCCCTTATTGATTTTATCCTCTTCCATTTGGCAGCATTGATTTGTTTCCTTGTCATTTAAATGGAACAAAACCCAGTCCATCTTGTTTTTATTTAACAACTTCCATTTATTCAGTCTTCACATGCTTTTTTCTTTTTTTTTCTTTCTTTTTACTGCAGCAGCATCTTTGGATGATGTTAGCACAACTCTGAGAGAAACACTTGATAGTTTGCTGATGAAGTCAGAAAAAAGACACTGTATATTACCTTTATGTTGCTAAGAAGAGCACAGGCATCTTTTTCTCTCTCTCTGTTTTTCTCCCACTGTCTCATTCTCAGCACTTCTCTTACAAAGAGGCAAAAAAATCCATTTTAAGGTTAAAACCCCCCACATTTCAGCATTATATAGTCCATAAAAGGGCTTGAGAAAATGCATAAGAGCTTATTCCTTTAATCACTACATGTATGGTTTCCAACATTCAGTGCTGGCCAGCTCAGTCCTAAAAACCAGATTCATCACCAATACCAGTACATCACCAATATTAGTCTGGCACTGGTATAGCTAGTTGGTATCCTATCCTCTCTCAGTAGAGAAAAGAACTGGATGAAAAAGACTCATGAAAATATAGCTAGTAAAACAGAATCCATAGCAAGATTGCCAACACCCACCAATCACGGAGTAGCATGCAAACAGTCTCCTGTGTCAGCCATATATGAATCGAATCCAATCCAATATATGGATCCAATCCAATATATGGATCCAATATATGGATCCAATCCAATTCCAGGAAGCCCTGTGGGCTCCGATGTCCCCTGGCGGCTCGTTAGATGAGCAGGTCAAAGATTGGCAACATCGTCTCTCGGCAGCCATCAACGAGATTGCTCCCCGGCGTCCTCTGCGCCCTCACACCCGACTTGCTCCGTGGTACACGAGCGAATTGAGGGAAATTAAACGAGAACTCAGACGACTAGAGAGGCGGTGGCGTCGCGCTCCCGACGAGGCGTCAAGAACATCTTATAGGACGTGTATGAAAGCCTATGAGATGGCTGTCAAGGCTGTGAAGAAAGCGTTCTACGTGGCCGAGATAGCATCTGCGAGTTCCCTCCCAGCCCAATTGTTTAGGACGATTCAATCACTGACGACTCTGACGACAAGCGGACCAAATGATAGGGAATTGGCTATTGGCTGTGAGGCATTTGGGAACTTTTTCGCAGATAAAATCTTGGCGCTCCGCCGGGACCTCCCTGCCACAGTTGATACAGTAGCAGAACTAGAGGCTTCAAGCACGTCTCCTGGTCATGTTTTGGATCATTTCAGTCCACTCTGCCTGGAAGAGGCTGACAAGTTGCTCTCTCTGGTCCGCCCAACCACCTGCCGACTCGATCCGTGCCCATCATGGCTAATTAAAGTAAGCCATGATGGAGTACATGGGGCACTGAGGGAGATTATCAACATGTCCCTTGAAAAAGGGGTGTTCCTGAGTGCCCTAAAGGAGGCTGTGGTATGCTCCCTCCTGAAAAAACCATCACTATATCCGGCCGAATTGACCAACTACCGGCCGGTATCTAACTTACTCTATTTGGGTAAGTTGATCGAGAAAGCGGTTGCAGATCAGTTACAGAGCTATTTGGATGACGCCTCTGTGTTGGATCCCTTCCAGTCCAGCTTTCGGCCAGGCCACAGGTCGACCATGTCGCCCTCACGGATGACCTCCGAAGACATCTGGATCGAGGCGGTACGGCAGTGCTGATGTTGTTGGACCTGTCAGCGGCGTTCGACATGGTCGACCATCAGCTACTGACCTGCCGCCTCACCAATACTAGGATCCAGGGGTCAGCCTTACAATGGCTTTCCTCGTTTCTCCATGATCGGGGACAGAGGGTGGCAGTGGGGGAGCAGCTCTCTTGTAGACACCCACTGACCTGTGGGGTCTTGCAGGGAGCAGTGCTTTCCCCTATGCTGTTTAACATCTATATGCACCCCCTCGCCCAGATAGCCCAGAGGTATGGGCTTGGGTGTCATCAATATGCAGATGATACCCAGCTCTATCTGTTGATAGGTGGCCAGTCGGACTCCAGCCCGGGAAATCTGGACCTGGCATTGCAAGCTGTGGCTGGTTGGCTCAGACAGAGTCGGCTGAAACTGAATCCGATGAAGATGGAGGTCCTGTATCTAGGCCGGAGCGGTCCAGGGGCAGGGATCCCACTCCCGACCTTCGATGGGGTACCGTTGGTGCCAGCGGCGGAGGTTAGGAGTTTGGGAGTGCTGCTGGATCCTTCATTAACGATGGAGGCCCAGGTGGCAGCCACTGCGAGGTCAGCTTTTTACCACCTACGGCTGGTCAAGCAGTTGGTCCCCTTCCTTGAGCACGACAATCTGACCACAGTGATCCATGCTTTGGTCACCTCAAGATTGGACTACTGTAACACCCTCTACATGGGACTGCCCTTGTGCCAAATCCAGAGGCTGCAGCTGGTGCAGAATGCAGTGGCGTGGCTGGTGACAGGTCTCCCGGTTCGGGAGCATGTCCAGCCCACCCTAAAAGCACTGCACTGGCTGCCTATAGCATACCGAATAAGGTTCAAGGTGCTGGTACTTACCTATAAAGCCCTATATGGCCGAGGACCTACTTACTTGAAGGACCGCCTCTCACCATATATTCCCCAGAGAGCACTTCGATCTGGATCCCAAAACTGCCTGACTATCCCAGGGCTAAGGGAAGCCCGCTTGGCGGCGACAAGGGCCAGGGCATTTTCTGTGGTGGCCCCTTACTGGTGGAACAAGCTCCCGGATAACATCAAGGCCCTGCGGGATTTATTACAATTCCACAGGGCCTGTAAGATGGAGCTCTTCCGCCAGGTTTTCAAATAGGGGCCGCCCACAGTACTTACATCCGGCCCTGGCCTGATCTTTAGCCTCCAATGCCTGACCAGAAATGGAGATATGCTTGATTGCTGTTTTGATAGTTGTACTGAAGTAACGTCACCTATGTGGTATGTGTTAGGATGTTTTTATGTTTGTTTAATTTTTAACGAAGTAATGTATTGTGCCCTAATGGCTGTTGTTAGCCGCCCTGAGCCCGCCGTATGGCGAGGAGGGCGGGATACAAATTTCAATAAATAAATAAATAAATAACGAAAGCAGCCAGCCAGCATACATAAATACTGGCATGCCTCACTGATATCCCTCTGTATCTTAAGAACACACAGCAAGGGAAAGAACAGATGCAATACAGCATCATTTGCTCTATGGATGGCCGTGGAGGGGACAGAAGGAACCCTGCAGCTTTCACATTGTTGGGAATTCCACAGATGAGTAATTGACTTTCCTGCAAATATCCTTTTGTCAGGCAACTCACTGAGAAGGAAGCAGGGTTACTGTAGACATACTACCCAGAAAGTTCACTTGACAGAGGAGGCTCCAATATTAAGGTCATGGCCAGTTAAGTTCAGAGAGCCAGTTTGGTGAGTGTAGTGGTTAGGAGTGCAGACTCTAATATGGGAGAAGTGGGTTTGATCCCCCACTCTTCCACATGCAGCTGCTGGTGTGCCCTTGGGTTAGAACTGTTCTCTCATGAGCAGTCCTCAAAAGAGCTGTCTCAGACTCACCTACCTCACAGGGCGGGGGAGGGGAAAGGAGGGGAGGGGAAAGGAGATTGTAAACTGCTCTGAGATTCCTTTGGGTAGTGAAGGGCAGTATATAAATCCAATCTCCTCCTCCTCCCCCTCCTCCTCTCCCACACTAAGGTCTTGGGGTGGGGGTAAGCTGTGAGGAGAAATTTTTTGTAGTGTTGGGGTGGGGTGGGGGGGCACAGACACGAGGACAACACGAGACAAGACACAACCCTACAGGAAGTGTTTGAACCCCAACAAGAGGAAAGCTGAAAATAAAGCAAAGCTCACCTTTTTACTGGAAACGTCAGTCAGCAGTAATACAGGAAATGGCATGCCCAGAACCCAGCAAACTGCAGTCCATTCCTCCAATAGCATAGTAAACTGGGCTCACAAGAAGGAGACACACCTTGGGGTACCTGGAATCTTCCACTGACCAAGTAATAAAACTAGACATATATACGAGGACAAGAAGGACCACAAAAAAAGGTACATTGCTGTGGAAATTCCTGAATTATTCCATTGTTTTCAGCATCATTAACTAATTATTGTTTTCTTGTGGGGCTTGTGAGTTCTTTCCTGGCCCTCATCAATGAATGTTTGGCTATCAGATCTTGTTGGTGGGGCAGGGAAAGGAATAAGCACCTGCTATTTACTTTCTAAAAGCTAAAGCCACTGCTCATTTTTTAAACAAAATGTTATAATTATAAACCTATTATAAAGTAATAACCATAAAAATATAAAACAATTAATTAGTCTGAAAACAATGGAACAAATAGGAAAATGCAAGGAGAAGTAGGAGTTTTGCTGAAGATTATTTATTTCCAAGAACCTTGCCCACTGGGGATGGATTTTTTTTTGGAATTTTGCATTGTACTGAATGTTGTATGGAGCCCCCCCCCCCCCAGTTTCAAGTTCACTTGTAGATAAATGCAAAAAAGGAACAGTCCAAGGGCATAAGGTGGAACCAGCCATGGGCTCTCTTGACTCCAGCACTGAGGGCAGCTTCTTGTGTTTCATTTTTGTGCTTGTTGGTGTTTTATCTTATTGATTTATCTATTTATTTATTTACTTGTCACAATCTTTACCATGCATTGAGTTGAACATGCAAAATCAAATCACACCCCTAATATTAAATGTTGTTTGTGGTTACAGTGCCAGTGAAAAGCAACTCTCTTTCATGTCATTGGCTGATGCAGTATCAGAAAGCATTACTGAACTACATATCTTCACCTTTCTGTGGGATGGAAAGCAGCATGCATAGAAAAAAGACAGTTCCAAAGTTTGTGAAGTCACTCCATGTAAAAGGCTCAGTGGTGAAAACAGGCTCTTACAGTGCAGTCCTATGAAAAGTTACTCTTGACTACATCCATTAAAATAAATAGGCTTAGACTGGAGTAACAAGGGCCATTATGTACTGACAGTTTACTCCGGGGAATACAAGCAGTCAGGGCTCATTTCATAGCAGGAGCTCCTTTGCGTATTAGGCCATGCACCCCTAATGTTGCCAATCCTCTAAGGGCTTACAGACCTCTTCTTACAGGGGCTACTGTAAGCTCTTGGAGGATTGGCTACATCAGGGGTATGTGGCCTAATATGCAAAGGAGCTCCTGCTACGAAATGAGCCCTGCAAGCAGTCAAGTATTTAAGCTTGACTTTGGATTTGTGTGCCTGCTGTATGCATCGTTCTTTTTTCTCCAGTGTATCTATTTTGTAGTCTATGTATTTGTTCTGCAGCTACAACCCAAACCTACATTTTTTGCTTAATTAGGATGAGAATGTTACTTGTGATGTGTGTGTGTGGGGGGTGGAGTCCTAAGGTTCTTTTTTAAAAAATACATAATTACCCTATTGCAGCTGCACAGTGGCGTCCAGTAACTGCCCTCCATTTAAATCCTCCTTGCTCGTGAATGAAATTGTCTAGAGTAGATGCTAAGCTCTCTTTTCTTATTGCCAGTGGATTCTCTGTTGTGCTATTAATCACTATGAAAAAGGGAAGGAGTCGACCTAATGCTGGTTTCTCCCCCCCCCCCCCCGAGAACTGTTTTCAAAGCTGCAAAGCTCCTTTTTCTTATTGGCAAGCTCTAGTAGGGAGGGGTGCCAAGCTATGGTGGAAGCCTGCAGGTAGGCAGATCGAGCAGAGGAACATATGGAGCCATGTGAAAATCCAGTGGGAGGTCTGGCACAAGGCGGGTGGGGGATGGAAAGTTGGAAAATCAAGATGAGGGGCAGGTGAAGCATGGGCAGATGATGATGTTAAGCCATGGGGTGGGTGCCAGGAGGTGCAGAGTCCTAGGGTCCAATATGAGGATCCTAGGGTTCAGTGTGTAAAGCTGGGGGATCTAATGAGCGGTCTAGTGCAGGGGTGGTGGTGGAAAGTTGGAAAACCAAGATGAGGGGCAGGCACAGCAAGGGCAGTTGATGATGCTAAGCCAGGGAAGTGGGTGCCCAGAGGCACTGAAGTTAAGGATCCTAGGATCCGAAGTGCAAAAAGTGGGGGGAGGAGAAATCACATGTGCAAGCACCCCGATCAGAGGAAAGGCTGCAGAGAAAGGGCTAGTGGATGGTCAAGCAACTGTTTGTGTGTGTGTGGGGGAAATCTCCATTTTAACTTTTAACACGCTACCTATGGCCAAACCTTTTAAAGTATTCCTTGCCAATGATTTTTCTCCAGTGATCCAAGATTAACAAAAAATGCATAACGCATGTTAAAAAAATTTAAAAGATGGAAAATCTAAGCAATAGTGGAACTTGTATAGCAATGGGGGGGGGGGGGGAGAACCACTAACATTTTGCTATAAGATGGCTACCTAAGAGTAAATGCAAATTGAAGAAACACACCCTGTAAGGAACTGGCCAATAAGGACTGGGAGGAATGCTCTCAGTGTGGGTGGAGGAGGGGGGAGGAGAAAATGCCAATGGAATCTGCATGCTGTTGAATTACCTTCAGCTTGTAAGCAAAGCAAGGGGAAATATCATCACAAAACCACTCTCAAAAAACCCGGGTAAACAGAGAACTGAAAGCAAACTGAGTGCTGGAGGGAGGCAAAACAATGCAGAACGGGAAAAACAGACCTGACAGACACGAACGGTGAAAGTGAGGGAAACACCAATACACAGTAGGCCATAGATTGCACAGTTAAGCATTTACTTGTGGTCTTAAGGTCAGGCCAGTAAAGCAAATATTCTTTTCTTTTTTATTTCATATTTTCTTGTAGCCATTCTTCTGTGCACATACATTTTAAAATAATCGATATTGGCTGCCCTTAAAAGCCTTTCTGGCACTCTGACATAGCAGTATATATGACAGGACAGAAATACAATAAGATGACTCATGCTGAATTACTCTTTTTAACAAACCTTCATTGGTAAGATCACTTCCTTAATAACATATGTGTGCTGTTTTGTGTAACCAAGTAATTGTAAGCTCAGGGATTCTGCTAGATGTGTATTTCCTACATTTAAAAAAAAATCCCTTGTAGCAGTCTTGTGTTCACATTAATCAAGCTGCTTTAGATGACTGGACAAGAGAATTCTAACAAATCTGCAATTTTGAGTTAATCAGTAAACATCACTATGACAGAAAAGTTAGACATATCAATGTCTAGCTTTAAAATAGCTAAGCTGAAGTAATCAAGCTTTGCAAACATAAAAATTCAAGTTCAGTGACACACATGGATGCTCAGAGTTTCAACCTTATATATAACATTAGTTTATGTCTACTATATTGGTGGTGATGAAGACTGGCAGATAGCCTATTATTCACAGCATGCCAAGAGTACATTACATTAGAAGGCCATTGCTCTGCCAATGGAGTCTAGACTGGAAGAGGCTCAGATGAATGATCTTAAACTGGCACCTCAATATCACCCTAAAATAAACTATATGTGAGTTTATATACATACTATACAAACAATAAAGTACGTTTTAATTACATTTTCCCTGGGTGTAGTGAATCATAAGAGGAAAACACACACACAAAGGCTATGTTCAGACCTACATTTTAAAATTGTCGCATTCCACTCCAGCATCATCTTCCATATCATTGATGAGCCACTCACAGTGGCCTTTCTTTGTAGGTGGGCATATGGCACTGCTATGCAATTAATCCATCTGGTAGAATATGACCTACTCTGACTGGAAGTAGCACTCTAGAATCACAAACAGAGAAGGGCATTTTCTAACATTTGCTAGTCAAAGTCCTTTAACTAGCAAGCCCCAGTACTAAGCATGGATACTTCTATGTGAAGAGCGTGTACTTTGTCAGTAAGCCTTGGCCCCTCTCCCATTACACACTTTATGGCATATATCCTGCAGAGGAAATTTATGTCAATCCATCATTTCCCTGTGGTGTACTTCATAGGGTACAATCATAACTCCAAAAGCATTTGATGAAGTAAGGTCCTGTCTACAAAGGCCTAAGCTGCAAGAAATATGCTTGTTAGATGGCTTTTTGGGGGGATTTTATTGTTTTTGTTATGCAAAAAAGTGATGAACAGATTGCACAAGTTGGATCTGTTTGTGGGAGACATGTTCACAATGGGAAGGTGGGTAACTTTATTATTGTCCTAACAGGCAACACGTAGGGTTAGGAGGTAGTGCCTGGGAACTGATGGATGGGGGCCCCCCTGCAACTTCATGTGTTCACCAGAAATTATAAAGGATAGTTCTAGGATGTCCAGAAACTCTAGGTACAATCAAAACATTTCTGGTGATTCCTAGAGCTATCTTTTGTTACTTCTGGTAAAATACACAAGAATGCATCCCCCCCCCCTCATTTTTCTCCTTTTGCCACTCCAGGTGGCAGCAGGCAGTGGGATTTAGTGGTGAGGAATTCCCCACCCCACTGGGGTCTTGAAACCCTAGCAACACCTCACTAACTATATGATCTAGTTTTATGTATACTGATCTTTAGGGATATTTTAAATCCTAGATAAAATAAACCCTGCTGAGGAGGATTGGGTGGGTGTACCTTTCATCCAGTCTTAAGTCATGGCTACAAATATCAAGTGAGAAACCCATATCTCCAATCAGCCATGACGCTTACTAGGTGACTTTGGATAAATTGCTATAAATTGATTATATACATTAGTACCTTCTCAGGAAGAAGAAGAAGAAGAAATTGGATTTATACCCTGCCTCAGAGTGATTTACAATCTCCTCCTCCTCCCACAACAGACACCCTGTAAGGTAGGTGGGGCTGAGAGAGCTCTTTGAGAACTACTCTTGAGAGAACAGCTCTGAGAGAACTGTGGCTTGCCCAAGGTTCCCCAGCAGCTGCATGTGGAGGAGTGGGAAATAAAACCTGGTTCTCCCAGATTAGAGTCCATGCTCCTAACCACTACACCAAAGGCATACAAATATACAAATCAATTCAGACCTTTGTTACAGATGTTAGATGAATGTCCAGTAACTACACCAGTGCTCATATAGTTGCTGTATTTGTAAGCCTCAGGCAGTACGCTGTGTGAGAGACAAGCCTGAACACATGGGGGATTCTCTGCGTCAGGCCTGCTATGCATATGTAGTGCAAGAGAAGGTGGCCCTGTTTTGGACTTGTACGCTGATGAGTGGTTTCAAATGTGGTCCCCATTTTGGGGTGTTGCAAAATCAAAGCAGTTTTTGCCAGCATCCTTGTGGGGACAATAATCTTTGAATTCAGCCTGTCACTTTAAAATATTCCATTTGTTTTCATGTTGAGCACTGCAGAATTGTTCTTGAAGACTGTTATTACCCATTTTGGTTAAAGCATGAGCTGATTAAGCTACTCGGTTCACATTACAATCATCAAGAATGCTTTTAGACTCAGCTGCAGGAATAAATCAGAGCTATTTGATCCAATATCTCCCTCTCTTCACACTAATATGCTAATTTAAACAGTGGCTTGGTATTATTTACACTAGTGTAGTTGTGTGTAGGAATGGCCATTTTACTGATGTAAATTAAGGAGCCAGAAGAAAAGCTTTTATAACCTTGAATGTTTTGAAAGAGAAAATGGATCTCTTTTTCATATGTTGCTGGCAAAGGCATCTTAGCAGAGAAAAGCCATTGTACAAGAGGTTTATAATCCATTTCAAAGGGACCTTTCAGTGTAGCTGGGATCTTTTTTGAGCTTGCACTGCCTTTCTATGTCAAATCCATTGGAAAGATTTACCATAAGGGAACTTGGGGGGCTATGTTTCAAAGGAACTAGAAGGAATGGATTATTACTCCCTTGTGTCTGTCGTATCTAACAGTCTTCTTGTGCTAGGATTTACAAACAAATACATGAACACCCGATGCATAACATTCACAGGCCAGATATTCGCTAAGCAAAAATGGCAGCTTGTTTGAATGAAGTATTCTCAGTTCATTGATAATCACCTATTTATTTTGGGCTTGCAAAAGGAACAGCCTATAGATCTCGGCAAAGTGTAAAGAGAAAAACCCACACAAAATCTATACCTGAATAAGACCACTTGCTTCATATAGACAGTTTTGCAGATGAAGTTGAATTAGTGAAATGAAACTTGGATTGCATAAAGGCAATAAACATTGATCAGCTCACAAAAATGCAGTTCTGCAAGGTAGTGTTTTGTAAACAAAAGCTCAAGATCACAGCACTGGAAAACATTTTTTTTAATTAATTTCTATAGCCATTGAATCAATTGGGATTTTTACCTTCACACTGCTGGGAAGGTTTGCTAATCACAGATGCTTAGGTTGCTATGTTTTACATTTAGGTTGTTTTTAGCCTATTGTTAGAATAGAATGATACAACAGGTTGATTGTGCCAAGTTCTCCTCCCTTATGATGGGTTGTAGTGTTCCACTATTTTGTGTCCCTCTCTCATGCCCTGTATGCCAATGCTCCTCCCTATGATCTCAGAACAGGAGGGGAAAGGATTCATGTGCATCCTTTCCTTCCTTCTCCCATTGATCCATGTCCATCACAGGACGGAATGTGAAGCTGAACACCAACTCATTGGCTGCCTCCTAAGCGCTTAAAAAAAATTGCCAAGCTATGTGTCATTTGCTTGCCTGCCTCATGAGATATTTCAGCTGCCTTGACCCTTCTGCCAGAACAGCTACCACCTGGTGTGTTTTGCATTGATACCATCTCCTCCCGTGAGATCTCTCTTTGATATACCACCTGTGAACAGGCAGGCCTGTATTCCTGAAGACTCCTGTAATGTGTAGAAATACCTGCTTGCGTCACAATGTCATCCTGTAAAGTTTTTCACTGTCTCCACCAATTGCACTTTATGTAATTAAATGGAGGATAGAAATGTAGAAATATATTATGGCGGGTGAGAGGGAAACATGGCTGCAAGCATGACTCCTTTGATAGATAGGCTGAATGGAACAGGGTATGATTCAATATCTCAGCTGTAAACTAACTGACCTTGGGCAAGTGATACTCTCTCATCCATTGTTCCCCAGTTATACAATGGGAATATTAATTACCTAGCTCACAGGATTAAGATGAGAGTGAAATAGTTACACCCTTTGCATTACTAATAAGTACTGTAGAAATAATAGCTTTAATCATCAAATGGATCTAAGGCTCATATATCTCAATCACTGGAGGTAAAGTGAGAATTCAAGATTTACAGCATGGCCTAGCATGGAATATATTCAAGACTGCTCATCAGCAACAAGTACTGTATTTGAAGATCATGAACGGTGACTATTTCTTTAAATGTAAGAATATGAAATATTGGCACTCCTGACAAAGAATGCTATGCAGGCTCAGACATGGAATGAAAAGCTGGCTTCCTGTGCTCCCTAAATATTGCCTCTATTTCCATGCAGATTATCTAGATTCTTCGGAAGCTATAACATCTTAGTGTTGTTAATGTATCTGAAAAGAGTCTTCAGTCACTAATTTTTTTTTGTTGGATTTCATGTGGCAGGGATTTTTTTTAAGCAAGAGAAAATATATGCCAGTTTCCATTACTTCACTACTGTGTTCATTTACATTGCATGGATGAACGTCATGTTACAAACACAGTGGTAGAGACTAAGGGTACGCAGCTAAAAAAAAAATCAGCATTTTTGGATCTGAATATTGGAGAACTGAGAAATACTGGTATTCCTGGTTTTCCAACTTCCATCCATGGGGGGGGGGATTCATGGTTTTTGGGGGAATGGGAAGGGAATTCTGATATTATTCGGTTCCGTTATTCCCTATGGAGTGGATCCCCATTGCTGAAGTAACTGGACAGATCTCCCTGAGTTGCAGGTGTGCATCAAACAAATATACGGTATGGTATGGAAAGATATTATTTCCTGATGCTCCCTATCAACTATTAGAAACTAAATTGATGCTCCCTGTCTTGCCACTCCTCACTATGATACTTTCATTGCAGCACAACAAGACAAGGAGCACTGGTTGGGTTGCCTTGATGATGGAGACCACTTCTCCAGTGAAAACAGTCTGACTTCGCTTGTCCTCAGGCCATAATTATTGGCTACAAAGCATAGAAACTTCATCATTCTCACAATGTTATTCCTGTTTGGCAAGAAGGAAATGTAAAAGAAATTACTCAGTGACTGATAACACCCACATAAAGACACAGAAGGTACTTTTGCATTGCCTTCAAAGTAGCATTCACTTACCCTCAAAAATAATTTGTATCTCTCAAATGAACATTAATCACAGCCCTAATCTACCTCTCTGAGAAGCATTTAAACCAGACCCATTATATGCTGTAAATCCATGTTTTACTTTGCCATCGGTCACATATAGAAAGTGGACTTTAAACTTCTGGTGACTAATTGTGATATCCATGCCAAACTAGGCAGCTTTCCTGTACATCAGTTCCTCTGGAATCAAGTTGACCCTTTCCTTGCAAACTTCAGCACATTTGGAAGTAATATTTCAGGCTGATTTCCAGTGCCCCTCTTCCATTTAAAAACTGCTTTGTCACAAATGTGACTGACATCATTTATACTTGAGTCAAGTCTCTCATTGGATCTTCTTAGTGCTTTTTTCACATTTTGCCTTGGTAAATGAGCTACATTTTAATGTATGTGTTGCAGCTTGTGATAGATATTACCCCTGCAAAGTCAGCAGACAGAACCTTCTTTTTTTAAAAAAAATTTTTTTATTGGTTTTTCATTCTAAATCTACATCTAGAATGCTAATAACTAAACTATATTACCCTAAACAGAGAATACTGTTTGCAATAATCAAATTAACTAACTTATTAAATGGAAAAGCAATATACTTTCTTGGTTAAACTACTTAATTGTTATGTTGCTGCTTCTGTAAATAACAAAGCTGATCGACCGGTACATATAACAACGAAGAAACGCCTATTACTTCCATTTACATTTTGACATAGTGCACCATCACTAAACAAAAAATTATAACATTATTTCTTCTTCGGTCCTCTTCTTGTCTTTTTAGTCTCTTTACTAGACTTGGGAGCAGCAGCTCCCTTTTCCAAGTCCGATATTTCTTCTCTGCTTTATGAGCCATCAAAGCCATACATGCTTTCCTGCGATTCTAGTAAGTCATCTGATTCTTTCTCCGTTTTCTTTTTCTTGCATTTTTCCAAAAATGATTTTGCTTGTTCAATAGAGTCAATCTTGTGATTCTTGCCTTTGTAGCTGAAAAACAGTCCCTCTGGAATATTCCAACGGTAAATAATTGACTCAGACTGTAGCCATGTAGTCAAACTTCTGTAGGCTTTTCTTCTTTTCCTGATTTCAAATGGAATGTCTTTTAGAACCTTGATTTCCTCTTCCTGGATCTTCAGCGTTGTTCTATTTGTGGCTTTTAGCACCACATCCCTTGTTGATCTTTTGGAGAACCTTATCATGATCTCACCTGGCAGGTTTTTCTTTTTAACAAATTCTGGATAGGTCCTATAGACAAAATCCATGTCACTTAATATTTGCTCCGCTTCCATACCTGCCACCAGTGCTAGTGCATCGCTCAACAGTTTTTAAGATTCTCCCCCTTTTTTCAGGAACATTCTGTAGTCTCAGGAAAAAATTCGAGCGTTCCA